>JAGPXD010000001.1:0-1325594 GCA_020746995.1 Plectosphaerella cucumerina
CCCCGAGCCCCCCGGAAGCGATTTTTCAAGCCCTAGTACTACTAGAGAGCCCCCCTCCCCTAGGGAGTCCGCCTCCCTAGAGGAAGCCCACCGCGAGGCTCTAGAACCCATCCTCCAGAAGGCTTCCGTCCAGACCCTCCTAGCCTTCTCGGGGGTGCAAATTCCGGAAAAACGCCTCCACTACCGTCAGGCTACCCTCTTCGAGGAAGCCGCTAAACGGACCGCGGAAGCTTTTATCCGGAACCCCCGCGAGAAAACCCTCCTACCCCTTCTCCTCCTTCCCCGGGTCCTGGGATTAGCCCTATCCAAGGGACAGCTCGCCCCTACCCTCCGAGCCTACCCTGGGGTTATCCCAGACCCCCCCGCGCCTCAGGAATCCCCCCAGAGACCCCCCGGGGACTCTACCCCTACCGAGAGAGCCTCTAGACTCCTGGAAAGAGGCTTTATCGGTAGGGCGGCCAAGGCCCTTACCGACCCTACCCCCCTAGCCGAAGAGACCCCCCAGACCCTCGATCTCCTACGACAGAAACACCCTATCGGCCCCAAGACCCCTTTTTCCCGGTCTGGGAACCCCCGAGCCGGACAGCCGGTGACCGAGGAAGCTATAGCTAAGGCTATTAGCTCGATCGGTAGGGAAAAAGCCCCCGGGCTAAGCGGCTGGACTAGACCCCTCCTGGATCTAGCCCTAGGACCCCCCGAGTCCCCGTTTATCGCAGCCCTACGACTCCTCGCGGACATGATCCGTCAGGGCACCGCTCCCGGGGCTGACCTACTTTGCGCGAGCCGCCTAGTAGCCCTGGAAAAACCCGGCGGGGGGGTTAGGCCTATCGCTATAGGGGATTTACTCTATCGAGTAGCCCTTAAAGCTATACTCCTTACCTCCTATCGCCCCGGGTCCCTACTTCCCACCCAGCTAGGGGTTAAGACCCCCGGGGGGGTAGAACCCGCTGTCTTCCTCCTCTCCGACGCTATAGAGGGGGATAATAGAGCCGGTATAGAGACAATCACGTCCCTAGACCTCCAGAACGCCTTTAACGAGGTAGATAGGGGCTCTATAGCTACTACGGTGGCTCTCTACGCCCCTACCTTCTACCGGGCTACCGCGTGGGCCTATAGTAGGCCGTCTGTCCTAGTAACAGCCGGCGGAACTATCCTCGCGAGTACCCAGGGGGTCAGGCAAGGGGACCCCCTAGGACCCCTCCTCTTTTCCCTAGCCTACCGACCTACCCTCGAAGCCTTACAGAAGGCCCTCCCGGACGCTACTATAGTCTCCTACCTCGACGACACCTATATCCTTAACCGGAATAGGGACCCGGTTCTACCTATCGTCGAGAGGGTTCTCCAGGACTCCCCGGTTACCCTTAACCGGACGAAATCCAAGGAAGTCCCTATCCAGACCCTCCGGGAGGGGGGATTCAAGGCCCTAGGATCCTTTTTAGGACCCCTAGCAGCCCGTAGGACCTTCCTAGAGACCCAGATCTCTACCTTTTCCAAGGTCCTCGACTCCCTACGAGAGCTCCCTAGGCAGTACGCCTTACTACTCCTACGGGGTAGCTCCCACCTACTCCTAAGGCACCTACTTCGACAGCTACGCCCTGACGGGCTACAGGACCTCTGGGGTAAGGCTGACGGCCTGATCGAGAAGGTAGTAGTAGCCCTGGCTTCTAGGACCCCTACGGAGACCCCCCGGGATCTCCAGAAGGACCTAATAGCCCTTCCGGTAAGGGACGGGGGCCTAGGCCTCCCCCTTCACGAAGAGCTAGCTCCAGGGCTCTACCAGGCGGCTAGGGGGCTTACTAGGGGACTTAGGGAGCTTATCCTACCGGATTCCCTACCCCCTATCCCCCTAGGGAAAAAAGACCCCCCTCACCCAGGGAGGTCCTAGCCGAGCTAAACGCCGCGAAGCTACGGGGTCTTAAGGAGGGTCTATCTCCCCAGGAAAAAAGGACCCTCCTCGAGGGGACTTCCTACCTAGGGAGACAGTGGCTCGGGACCCTACCCCTCCACAAACAGGATATTTTCTCAGACCCAGAGATTATAGAAGCCCTTAGGGGTAGGCTCCTAGCCCCTGTTAGACCCCCCTCCCGTCCCTGCCCCTACTGCGGCTCCCGTAGCCCTACCCTGGGTCACGAGGACACCTGCGGGGGCGCAAACCGCCGCTGGATAGCCCGCCACAACCAAGTCGTCCGAGCCTTCGAAAAAGCTCTTACTAGCCGGACTGACCTGGAGCTCGAGGTGGAACCCAGGGTCCCCACCCCCGAAGACCCCCCCCAGGACCCCCCGGGTCCCCTACCCCTACCCCTACCCAGCCTGCCTTACGGGCCGATTTTTCCCTACAGCTCGGGACCTACCGTCACTACTACGACGTCCAAATCGTAGCAGTCAACAAGGACTCAGCCCGCGAGGAAGCCTTCCAGACCCTTACCGAAGCCGCAGACGAGAAAAGGAGGAAATACAAGTCCCTAGGGACTATATTTCACCCCCTAATCTTTTCTACGGGGGGTCTAATGGAAAAATCAACCGCTAGGGAGTATAAGAACCTCCAGAAGGCTCTTGGACCCCCTACAGCCCGCTGGCTAGACGCGAATATCGCTCTTACCCTTACCCGGTATAAAGCGAAGTCCGCGGCCTCTATCGCTAGGGATATCCCCCGTCGGTAGACTCCCTACCCTTTCCTACTTTTCCTATCTTTCCTATATCTCTCTTTTCTCGCTAAGCTACTCTACCCCACGCTAAGCTACCTAAGCTACTTCCCTTACGCTTAGTTTCTCTTTCTCTTTCCTAGAAATCCCCTCTCCCCTCCTTAAGAGATAGCTAAAAGCTATACCTCTCTTTGTAAAAATAAGGCTAGATAGCTTAGACAGGCAAAATAGACCCTAGCCCACCCTAAGCTAAACTCTTACCCTTACCCGGTATAAAGCAAAGTCCGCGGCCTCTATCGCTAGGGATATCCCCCGTCGGTAGACCCCTACCCTTTCCTATTTCTCCTATCTTCCTACTTCTCCTATACCTCTCCTTTCCTAAGCTAGCTAAACCCAAGCTAAGCTACTTAACCCCACGCTAAGCTACCTAAGCTACTTCCCTTACGCTTAGTTTCTCTTTCTCTTCCTAGAAATCCCCTCTCTCCTCTTAAGAGATAGCTAAAGCTATACCTCTCTTTGTAAAAATAAGGCTAGATAGCTTAGACAGGCAAAATAGACCCTAACCCACCCTAACCCTAAGCTACTTAACCCCACGCTAAGCTACCTAAGCTACTTCCCTTACGCTTAGTTTCTCTTTCTCTTCCTAGAAATCCCCTCTCCCCTCTTTAAGAGATAGCTAAAGCTATACCTCTCTTTGTAAAAATTAGGCTAGATAGCTTAGACAGGCAAAATAGACCCTAACCCACCCTAACCCACCCTAAGCTATTTCACCCCCTAATCTTTTCTACGGGGGGTCTAATGGAAAAATCAACCGCTAGGGAGTATAAGAACCTCCAGAAGGCTCTTGGACCCCCTACAGCCCGTTGGCTAGACGCGAATATCGCTCTTACCCTTACCCGGTATAAAGCAAAGTCCGCGGCCTCTATCGCTAGGGATATCCCCCGTCGGTAGACTACCCTTTCCTATTTTTCCTATCTTCCTACTCCCCTATCTTCCTATACCTCTCTCTTCTCGCTAAGCTAGCTAAACCCAAGCTAAGCTACTTAACCCCACGCTAAGCTACCTAAGCTACTTTCTTTCCCTAGTTTCTCTTTCTCTTTCCTAGAAATCCCCTCTCCCCTCCTTAAGAGATAGCTAAAGCTATACCTCTCTTTGTAAAAATAAGGCTAGATAGCTTAGACAGGCAAAATAGACCCTAACCCACCCTATAGTGAAGAAGCGTAACGCTTTACGATATCCCGATAAGTACGACGACGACGACCGCTGCGACACATTGCTCTTAGTTGCCTAGCACGTACTGCTAGTATACACTACCGCCTCTCCAGACTACACATCTTTGGAAGATTGTACCTGGGTCGTAATATTAGCTAGCCCCTTAAATAGGCGCCGCTAGCTACTTTAGGAGCCTATACGCCTACCGCCCCTCGCGACGCGGACTTAACTGCCTACTTACCTCTCGCCGGGCCGGCCTTAGCGTCTGATGTAGGTGACTGTCGTCGGTGTCGCCGTCCGTCCTATACGACCCGGGCCTTTTGTCTTAGCTGGTCGTCCCGCCCGTGTCGGCCGTTCCCGTCCCGTCGCCGGCCGGTAGGTAGGCGGCCCCCCTTGTACGACCCGAATTATTTATCCGACTAGAAGCCCCGCTCGTACGAGTTATTCCGGTCGCCTACCCGACGGGAATCGCTTGTATTACCGGAATTTCCCCTCGTGTAAGCCCTTCCCCTTACGTGAGCCCCGCTTTTCCCTAGCTTTCTCCTAACGGGAATTTATCCGACCGGAAAATACACGGGCCGCCGCCCTTTAACGTGGGCGGCCGGCGCTTATTCGGGTCGAATAAGTAGCGAATAGCGGTTAGGGTTTACGGGGCTAGCTAGTTTTATTAACGGTTTTCCCGATAGATAAAGATTTCTAGATAAGTTTATAGGTACTATATATATAACCCTGAATTTTAATTGTGAAATCGTCCGGCGTGAATTAAAATAAGCTAATTACGTTATATACCTATCGTAAATAGTTTATCGTAAAATACACAGACGCCCGCCCGAATTTTAGTAGGTAGCCCTACTTCGTTTATAATAGAAGTACGCCTTATAGTACCTAGGGTTCGCGGGGCTAGCTAGTTTTGTTAACGGTTTTCCCGATAGATAAAGATTTCTGGATGAGTTTATAGGTGCTGTATATATAACCCTGAATTTCGATTGTAAAATCGTCCGGCGTGAATTAAAATAAGCTAATTACGTTATATACCTATCGTAAATAGTTTATCGTGAAATACACAGACCCCCGCCCGAATTTTAGTAGGTAGCCCCACTTCGTTTATAATGGAAGTACGCCTTATAGTACCTAGGCTATTCCCTATATTTTATATACCTAATTATAGATATAATCCGACCGGAAGCGATTCGGGTAGAATTATAGCCCCTTTAAACCTTATTTATATAGGCGATTTAGGTAAAATTATCCCTTTCTAGTACCTAGGCTATTCCCGTCCTATTACTAGCCGGTTAGTAAGTTACCCCCTTTATATAACCCGAATTACTTATCTAAGCGGAAGCCTTACTTATATAAGTTATTCTAGTTACCTACCCGACGGGAAGTATTTATATATCGGGAATTTCCCTTTATATAAGCCTTTCCCTTTATATAAACCCCGTTTTTCTCTAGCTTTCTTCCGACGGGAATTTATCTAACCGGAAAATATATAGGCTACTATTATTTATTATAGGTAGCCGGTACTTATTTAGGTCGAATAAATACTAAATAATAGTTAGGTATAGCGGGGAGAAATAGTCTAATATAGATAATAATTAGTATAGTAGGGCTATAGATATATAATAACTAAGTAGGCTATAAGTTACTTAGCCTAAGACCCTACGGAAACTAACCCCTTTAGGTAATAAGGTATATAAACTAAGTACGGATTATAGATTATAAATACTAAGAGAGTAAACTTATTCGATACTCTACTCCGGGTTTACTATAAATACTCTAGATATTTAATAAATAGTAGGGGCTATTATTATATAATATAGATTATAGTTATAATAATAGTAATCTAATAGTCGGTTTATAATAGATTATAAAGTAATCTAATATAATCCCTAGAAACCTCTATCTATATAAAATACTACCTCATAGTATATAGCTCTACTTAGATTTATAATAGTAATTAATTTAAGTCTTTATTAGAAACCTCCTTAGCTTATAGTAAAGAAGTATAATAGCTTACGATATTACGATAAATACGATAATAATAACTACTACGATATATTATTTATTAGTTACCTAGTACGTACTACTAGTATATACTACTACCTCTCTAGACTATATATCTTTAGAAGATTATATCTAGGTTATAATAAGATACTATATTTAGCTACTATATATACCTAATATATAACTTTCCGTCGGAAGGGCCCGGTATATAGTTTAACCTAAGGGAGTATATAAAGATTATATAAAAAGGAGTATATAAGTATTTAATAGTATAGTAGGATTTCGAAGCTTTAAACTACTTTCGACCTACCGGAGGATCCGGTAGTAACTCGGTATCCTCCTAGAGTAGCTTATAAATTTCTTTACGTAATTCACAATATTTACTATCCCTATTACTAGGGAGACAAGGAAAACCCTATACTACCGTAAAGGTCTTAGCTGCTTAGTGACTATAGTTACCGGAGTCTATAAGCCGAGAACATACGATAGCACAGATGGGATCATCACACGTGCTTAAATTAATCCCCGTGTCTAGGTTTTGTCTTGTATCCGAGCGTGCCGGTGATGATGTTTTCTTTGTCTTGTGGCTACCTGAGAAGAGGTACTTGGGCTGTATTCACCCACGGGTTCCCCGACTAGACACGCACAGCATGGGCCCATCTGGCCACTTCGCAGTCATTCGTGACGCCTAAGCCCGTCATCTGATTTTATAAAATACAGGTTCAGCCGCAGACCTTCGGTCTTCTCGTCCATGACTCTTCACTGCTTCGCTCGCGTCAACCTTTGGAGACACTATTAGAGGCATCCAGAACACCTGATGGCTACTATGAGCGGCCCAGCACCGTATGGACAAAAGCCACATCACCGACGGTAGACACTCTGGTCAGCCCGGGCTGTCTCTAGTAATACATGGCTTTAAAGGTTAACGGTGACTCCGGGCACTTGTTCGGGAGCCCACGGGAAGACCTTGCGCTTCTATAAATGCCGAGACTTTCCAGATCTCGGACGGACTTCCACGGTGGCTTCCGAGACGAGCCATATAGTCGGCGACCTATCGCGCTAAATAGGTATGGTTCGCGCTAGCCGTGAACTTGGAGGCTTCTCTCAGCTCTCCATCTGGCCGTTAACATGACATGACATATGGTTGGCGCTAGTGCCGAGGGTCAGCCTCATGCACCTTGTAGGAGTGCGGATCAGCTGCATTCTCATGGACAGGATACGTGTATGTATGTACACTGCATGGCGGAAGCCGTCAATGCTAAGACGTCTATAAAGACACTGACTACCGCGGGGTATGGACTTGATATGTCTGGTCAGAAAGCATTCGGACACCTACCTTGCCTCCACCATGCGTCTATACGCCGCCGTCTGTATTTTTGGCCTCCTCGCAGCCAAAGTGTTGGCTTGCGACTCCAGCTGTCCTCCAAAGTACAATATCGACACATGCGCTAGAGACAGCTCCAACCAATGCGTCAAGCCCGGGTCGTCCGTTGGGCGTCGCAGGGCCATCCACTTTGGCCGCGAGGTCTGTGGCGATTGCGAGCCAAAGCCGTGCCCCGAGGACAAGAAGCTGTGTTCTCCGCCGTCCATGACTCTCAGACAGACGGAGTTCCCCATCCGCTGTGGGCAGAAAGAAACAACGCACACAGTGACGGTCGCCCTGAAGGACTGCAATCCTCCCGATACCGGCAAGTGTCTCGTCTTCGCGCTCTCTCCCGCAACTCTCGAGCTCCCTAAGATCGAAATCAAAGTCGCACCTGAGACGGTCCTCAAGCCTGCACCGGGCCAGTTCACATACCGTTGTGAATCCACGACATGCTCCATCGCCCTCAGCAAAATCAAATCGGGCGACTTCTGCGGCGTCACGCTCTGGGTCGCCCTACACACGGGCGACGGCAGGGACACATGCTGGGTCGACGGCACAGATATTCCAGGCGCCAACTGGGCTACGCAGTTTCAACTCAACTTCGACTGCGCCCCCGAGTCGTGCTGCTGCTGCCCGCCGCCGCCGCCGCCCCAGGAGAGCAAGAAGTGCGGCTCCGAGACGGCCTATGCCAAAAGTGAACCACCAAACAGCCTCAGCGGATGCAGCGGCAACGCATGGGGATGGTACATCAAATCGCCAGCTCCGAGTGTCCAGGCCCAGCTGTATGCCGGCAAAACGACGGCTGTGGGCAGCGTCACGATCACCAAGGTGGGCTCGGACAACAAGTGCTTCAAGTTTGACTACAACGTGGCATCTGGCTACGGCATCGGCAAGACCCATATCAATATTGGGTGCGACGTGCCTTCTGAGAAGTGCAGGGCGCCCGGACAGTACACGTTCAACTCGGGCTGTCTGGCCACGAGCCCTGGCACGCTGGAGTACTGCTTGCCCGCCTCTGTCAATCCCTGCGCATCAGACAAGGATATATACTACATCATCCACGCTGAAGTGTACAAGACCGTCAACCCCGGCGATCCAGGATATGACACTTGCACACCGTATACATGCTCCTAGTGGGTTGGGGGCGGTTTCGGAAGACGGACAGAGACTGTATCATGGGAACTGGAATCGAGGGCGGTAGTGAATTTATGGAATCAGTGGGATGAATAAGCTTATTCAGGTACTTATGGCTTATTAGGTAACGTTAATCAAGATTGTATCACTGAAAGTGCAACCCTTTAACAGTGTGTCCGCCTCACTACGCCCTTCTATTAGGAACCAATGCGATTATATCTCGCCGAGGAGCCAGGGCCTCACTTTCTCCGTCTCGGGCACAAGTCCGAAAGCCGCACGAAAGCAAGGTCCCGGCACACCTCGGCGTCGGTGATAGGTCATAGAACAACGCCATGGCATTGTTCGGCAGCTAGAGCGGTAGAGAAGTCAAGCTCGTGGCGAGGTCATCGCCGTCCATCACTCCGAAATTTCATGCCCTTGCCTCCTGTCTTCCGTGGTCAAGCTTTGCGCCACGAGAAGAACATGCGCCGCCCAAACTCAGTAGCTCCGCGGAGGTTGACACTTGTCGCCTGGGAGACACCGGTGCGAAAAATAGGGAAACACGGACGCCGACGAAGCCCGCCTCCGCCGATCCCCATGCTACCGGGCCAAAGCTACCAAGATTTATACCCAGGTTGCCAGGCAGACAAAGTTGGCAGCACCTTGGCCCGAAAGCACGGCCAAACTGTGTGCAGCCACAAGTGCCGGAACGCGCATCCTGGCTCGCTGGGGCTGTGCTTCGCCCAGGGAAAAATCAAGCTTCTCATTTCGCCGAGTCGGCACCCGGTTTTCTGGGAAGGGGGCGTGGACACAGTGCCGCGCGCGGGGGGTGGGCCTCGGAAAGCTCGCTCATGCTCGAACGGGACGTCCATGTTGCTCGTCCCAATAGCCCGCCACCCCCGCCACCAACCACCCCCGCCACCGGTGGCTCATGCTTCCTCCAGCTCTGGACGTGACAACCCTCCTCTTGCCCCTCCGAATATTATGCCAACTGTGCCGGTCCATTAATCCGGCCAGCATGCAGATGTATCTATAAGATTTTGTCCCGATCGTGATTTCTGGAGACAGGTCTCCAGGCAGGTTGCGCCATCGCAAGCCATCTTGTCGCTGAAACCCGCATCTCGGGCACTCGCCAAGAGACTCTCACTCCGCCCAGATCAGGCCGCCCGAAAGCCCCATCTCCTGCTTAGAGGAGGAACTATAAGTCATGCTTGCAATGATCAATGATTGCATGAATCAAGTAATGACAATGGGATTGAAGGGGGCTTTCCTCCTTGCCAGCTCCGCTATCCAACACCGTGTTCTTGCCCTGTTTCTTGCATGCTGGACAAATGACCGTACACTTGTCCAACTGTCTTTTCAGTTTCCTAACCTGAGCCCCCAGGATATTACGGCGCAGCTTCGATTTCCTTTGGCAGAAGACTTTGAGGGCCTGGTCGATCATGCGATCATCTTAGAGTCTCAGAGTGATGGCAGGACTCCATGGAATTAATGGGCTAGCTCTACGAAACCTGACAACCATGAAATAAATGCAGACCCTACATAGCTCGCCTTCTTTTCCTTTTGGCATGACCGTTAGTGCTCATGTCGCTCTTTCCAATTTGGCCATTGAAGCTTTCGATTTTGGAGCGTTTGATGAGTTCCTCACCAATCCAACTATTCTCGTGAGATGACTTGGTAGATATCGACGCCCTTGCTCTCGCTGTCTAGACGTATAAAGAAGTCACAGAAACGAGGAAACAGTACTAGGTATAGCAGACGGACAAAGAGAATAAGGCCGTGCTCGACTAGATCACGACAGTGGATTACAACACGCAATAGAGCGATATCTTCCGACGTCAGCAACCGGGTACTAGATAGTAGCTGTTAGACTCGGTAGAGTACTACTAATAGGCCGATACCTCGTAGTAGACTCTGTTCTGTCCGGGAATCCCTAGTACTAGTAAGACAATCCTTATATCTATTATCGTCGACGACCTATATACACGCTTTCGAGGTAATAAGTATGTTAGTATCGTATTCTTATACTATAACTTCAAATAACAAGCGGAGTAGAAGGTAGAAGACCTACTATCTAGTCTACTCTAGTAGCTATCGTAAGACTAGGTATCCTTACCCGTGTATATAAGGAGTCTGTATAAAAAACACAAAGGTAAGACCCGGCCGACCCTCGACAAACTATCTAGCGCGCTACAGATTATAGTAAAGTAATTTTCAAGGGCTTTTATCGTCGTCGATACTCTTGACGAATACTAACTATCGGATAGATATTAATCTAAGTTCCTAATAGAGGTTTTCGCGTTATAGAATATATCTAGAGCTATTATCTTTATATTATCGAGATTTATTTAAAATATTACCGATAGATTTAAGACTAGTATCTCGTTAGAGGTTCGAGCTTACCCGGAAGATATTTAGAGAAATCTCTAGGGTAATATAGTGTATATATCGTTATATATATTACGGAGTACGGATTTACAGGACGAGACTATAACTAAGATCGCCGAGGCCGTGGACGGAATATATATTTTATTGATATATCTAGTGGGTATATACTAATATCTAAGGTTTCTACTCGCGTGTCTATATCTTAACTTATTAGCCGGGGAAATAAGCCCTAAGGCTATCCGGAAATCTCTAGTAACGCTATATACAGGCTCTCTATACTATCGTAAACTACTATTATTATAAACTAAACTCTAAATAGAGATATTACTACCGGGCTAATATTTAAAAGGCCTTCCTTACTTATAGCCTTCCCTTACTAAGACTCTCTTATAGTATCTAAGAGTCTTACTTTTAGTACTTTATAAATATAAACTATAAATTTACCTATACTTTACCTATAGTAACCGGCTATATACCCGAGCTATTTATATTAGTAGTACCCGTAATAAACCCCTAATTAAAAGCTTTAGACTCCCCGATTATTATAATAACTATAGAATTAATATATTAAACTCGAATTCTATCTTTAGATTAAATATTTATATAGTAGTTAAAGGTAGTAAAGGTAAGACTCTTAGGTATTATAAAAGAGTCTTAGCGAGGGAAGGCTATAGGGAAGGAAGGCTTTAAATAGTAGCCCGGTAGTAGCGCCTCTGTTTAGAGTTTAGTTTATAATAAAGATAGCTTATAATAGTATAGCCTATCTAGAGATCCGTCTCTAAAAAACTATAATCGGGAAACTTAACCTTAATGTAATAGTCGAAGTATTACTAATATCCGGTTAAATTCTAAATAGTTAGAATAAGGTTCTATTAGTTCCGAGGTTATAAGAGTTTATATAAAGTATCTAATTAGCGGTAATAATTTACTATATATAAATAAGCTTATTTAAAGCTATTAAATTAAAGAATCCTATTTAAATATCCCTATAGTAATAAGTACGGATAAGACCCGGCTAAGTTTAAATACCTACTCGCCGCGAATAAATCCGAGAAGCCGTTTAAGTTTTGTACTAATTTAATAATATTAGTTTAATTAACGTAATAGGTTAATTAACGTTATAACTCGATTAGTATAGTAGCTTAACTAGTATAGTACCTCGACTAATAAAGTAACTCGAACCTTACGATAGCTTAATCGATATAGTAAGTCTCGCGATATACTATATCCCGCGATACTCTAGGATATAGAATACCTTTAGATCTATAATAAAACTAAATATTAAGGGCGATAGATATATTGTGTGCGTTTAGACCTTTGTAGTATATATATATATCTGATTAGGTACTAGTTAAACCCCGTTCGCGGCGTTTAGCGACCCAGCTGGAGCACTATTGGCGGGACTCCGGTGCCGTTGGTGCTGATGTCGGGAAGCTGAGTGATTACAAGCCGAGCTCTTGGCATCCATATGACTCGGCCACAGGCGGGCAGCTCTTCAGGAATCCCCCCCGCTTCCTGCATCGCTTTCACCCGACAACGCTCAATGGAATGAGCTATTTCCGCCGAGCTCCAACCCGCACACGACGCTTGCAGACCGCCGCCCCCTCCCCCGAGATGACGGTGGCAGCCCGAGGCCGCTTGGCATAGCAATGCCGGCGATGCACCGTCCATTGGCACACGTATCGCGAGACACTTTCCTTGAATCGCGAATATTGGCACGACAGGGGCCTTGCGAAATATTCCTACCCGACCCCTCCTGAGCGAGTATTACCCGACCTTCGTTCCGATTGCCCGCGCGTTCGCGTCTCCCCGACATCAACAACACGATGAAGTCACCCATCCCCGACTACCTCGAACGCGTCCTCGACAGGGCGCGGGCCAACGAGGGCGGCGCACCCGCGGCCTACATCGAGACGCTGGCCAATGCCGACACGTCCAAGATGGCTGTCGCCCTTGCCATGGTCGACGGCAACATTTACTCGGCCGGCGACGACACGGTCGAGTTCTCCATCCAGTCCATCTCCAAGGCATTTGTCTATGCCCTGGCCATCGAGGACGCCGGGCTCGAGCGCGTGCTGGAGAAGATTGGCGTCGAGCCCTCGGGCGACGCCTTCAATGAATTGTCGCTCGAGCGAAGCACCAACCGCCCCATGAACCCAATGATCAACGCCGGTGCCATCACTGCCCACTCGCTCGTCGTCGGGCCCAACGCCTCGGCCGAGAAGCGCACTGCGCGCATCCTCGACGTTCTCTCGCGCCTCGCCGGTCGTCGCCTGGCTGTTGACGAGGAGGTATACGAGGCGGAGCTGCGCGACGCAGACCGAAATATGGGCATCGGCTACATGCTCAAGGCCGCTGGCATCATATCCTGCGATCCCGCTGAGGCCGTCCGCGGCTACATCCGCCAATGCGCCATCAACGTCAATGTACGCGATCTCGCAATGATGGCCGCCACTCTCTGCAACGCCGGTGTCCACCCAGTCTCTGGGGACTACATCATCCCCCAGACCAGCGTGCGCCAGGTCCTCTGTACGTTCTCCCGGAGTCCTCTACATTGCATCAGGCTGTGTCAGCAGCTGTGGGAGCCCATCTTACGACTTGGTAGCGCGTGGACCCCACGTGGAATCACGACTCGCGGGACAAACTCCTGATGACTCCTGACACAGCCATGAAAGAAACTTGCTGACGAGCTAAAAGCGATAATGACCACCTGCGGCATGTATGATGCTGCCGGTGACTGGGTCTCCAGGGTTGGCATCCCCGCCAAGAGCGGCGTCGCTGGCGGCATCATTGGCGCCCTGCCCGGCCAGGTTGGCCTTGCCGCCTTCTCGCCGCGCCTCGATGAGCGCGGCAACAGCGTGCGCGGCGTCGCCATCTGCGAACAATTAAGCTCTGATATGGGCTTCCACATGGTTTGTTCCTCTTCACCCCATTGGGCTGTGTTAGGAGGAGTTGTGGGAGTTTGTCTTACGAGTTGGCAGCACGTGAACCCCAAGTGGAATCACGACTCGCGAGACAGACTCCCACGACTCCTAACACACCAGCTATTCAAGGAAATCACTAACACGGTGTGTTGTAGATGGATGTCAGCCAGATCGCTAGGGCCACGGTCCGCACTCACGTCGCCACCATCCTCCCAGGCGAGAGCGAGCCGCACCATCACAACTGCCAACGCGAGGTCGTCATCTTCAGCCTGCGCGGTGCCGTGCGGTTCGCTGGCTCCGAGCGCCTGACCCGCGCCGTCGCCCGCGAGCTGGGGCAGCCCGACCCAAACGACCCCGGCTCGGGGGCGCACGCCGACGCCTGCGCCATCGTCTTTTCCTTCCGAGATGCATACTCGCTCAACGCCATAGCCCGCCGCATCATTCACGAGGATATTCGGCGCCTGCTGTCCGAAGGCAAGAGCGTCGTCGTCATCGACCCCTCGGCTGTCTTGCAGTGGGACGAGAACGTTGTCGGCAGGGACAAGCACCCACGCGTCGTCATGAACGAGACGGAGGCGCGGGACCTGATAGGCGGCATCGGGTGCCGTGCCGTGTCGAGGGAGGACAGCTGGTAGGAAGAAAGCTGGTCCTGTCCTGTCGAGCAAGGCACTGCCGGCCGTTGAGGAATCAAGGCGTCTGCTAGAAGAAAGCATCTAGATACGGGCAAACTGATTGATGGACTTGGACCCCTGCACCATGCCGGTCTGACTCCTTATCACTTCAAGTACTCGCACTACATTTGCAGGGTACACCTCCACGTGGGACTCGTATGGCTGCCGGGATGGGCAAGGCCGGCCTTTGCATCCCCATTCCTGTTGGTCAGGCTTTCTGGAGCATCGCATGACAGGTGACATGACTAGCTGCTGTGTCGATTGACCCGCTGCGTTGATTGATCTTCTGCGTCGGTTGACCTGTTGCGTTGATTGAGCTGTTGTCGGTTCCAGGTTATCAGATGGTCGGCTGTCGGGGTCGACTCGGATGGCCCCTCCGCAGGGGCCTGGCCTCGCCGGAAATCCTTGCCGACTTCGGGGACTCCACCACAAGGCCCTCATCCTTCTTTCGCCAGGGATCCCCCGCTCTTGAGGCGGCCCCGAAGGAAGCCCAAGCAACGCCATCTCGACCACAGCCCGTACCGCGTCGCGCAAGCCCCGGCTAAGAGACACTGTCGGCCGACGGGGCGGACGCCCCCTGATCCATCAGTCATACCCACCCGCCACCCTGGGACCGGTTTGCTTTTTCCCAATGTGCATCTCCGCCGTTACTTGTACCGCATGACAAACAGCAAACACGTCTGTATCCTTCGACGATGACGCCGCCGGCACCCCTCATGAGGCGTTCGCGCAACGGCTGCTTCGACTGCCGCCGCGCCAAGGTCAAATGCGATGAGATTCGCCCGTCGTGCGGCACATGCGCCCGCCGCCGACACGTCTGCCAGGGCTACGCGACCCGGAGCTCCGCCGCCGCCGCTGCCGCCGCCATTGCGACCACGGCGAGGACGGCCTGTCGGGCCACGCCCAGGCCCGAGACACCAGCTTCGATGTCGGCTTCGGGCTCTGCGGTCGATTTGCCTGCGGTCACGCCATCATCAGGGTCCGCGTCGTCGGGGCGGCCGGGTCACGGGGTGGCGGCGGCGGCAGCGGCAGCATCGCAGGGGGGAGCGGCGCATGCAGCTCGAGGAGCATCTAGGCGGGGCTCGTTGTCATCGCCGAGGAGGAGGTTCGAGTCAGCAGCCATCGCGACTGCATTCAGATCGCCCTCTCCCCTCGTCGATCATGGCCCAAGCCAAGAGGACAGCAGCCACTGCATGCTTGTAGGCTCCCTCTCCCTCATCCCGCGCGGCGCGGTGTCGCCGGCCGACACGTCCAACATTGAGACGTACTTCAAGCGGCATCCATTTGAATTGCTTCTTGGAGAGGAATTCGTCAACGAGATGAACGCCAACGTGCTGCTCGTATTGCAGCACGATCCGGTGCCCATGGCAGACGCACTCTCGGCCATCGGCTACGCATATAATCTGGCTAGCGACTCGGACTCACCACGCTCGCTGATGCTGGTGCTCAACCGTCGCGCCCGCATCCTCGCCAACCTGCGCACTCTGCGGCCCTCAAGCTGCTACTTTGAACAGGCCCTGTTCTTGTTGCTTGTGCTATGCGCCATGGAGGTAAGCATTCCTTTCCCGGCCTCCTTTGCCTCCTGAATAGGTACCTGACTTACCTTATTTTTAGCTCGTCACTCTCGCCCAGCCCGGCCACGAGGCAACCATCCCTACCATCCTCCGGAATGTGGGCTCGCTCATTGGCCACCATCTCTCAACCGGCGGCGAGATCTCCTTCGTCGGGCGCTATCTGCTTCGAGCCCTCGCCCGGCAAGACCTCGTCGTCTCTCTTGTTCAGATGCGGCGTCCATGCATCCCCACCTACGCATGGCTTGACATGACCGAAAGCCACAAGGCTGACCGCCTCCTCGGCTACACTGTTACCCTGATGCCGCTGCTCGAGGAGTTGTGCACCTTGGCCGAAGAGGTGCGAGGTCAGGTTTCGAGGCGGCCGTCGCTGGAGTACACCGCGTCTGAGAATGCATCACTGCCGGTGGACGCGACGACACCGGACTTTGATGCCTGGCTCAACGCCTCACCTTCGCCACCAAAGCCGTCAGACTTCCATAATCGCGCAGATTCTCTCCGTCATCGGTTTTCGACCTGGCGCCCCATTATCAACGATGCCTTACCCTTCCGCTCATCTCGCAAGTTCCGCGCTCAGGCCGCATCGTACCGCGCCGGCGCTCTTCTCTATCTCCACCGCCTCCAGAATCCACCAAGGCCATCATCACGGCCCTCCTTCGACCCCTTCTCACGGCCCACTTACTTTGAACATGTGGCCGCGGTTCCTTTACCCTTCGAGGCAGATGCAACGCCGGCCCCAATCTCGGACGACATGTCGCCCTGTGACGCCGAGGCACTAAGCCTTGCCCACGACATTATGCTGCATGCTAGCGGCCCGCCACCCGCAGAGACGAAGCTCCTCCTCTGGCCTGTGTTCCTTGCCGCATGCGAGGTTTGCAGCGCCGATGATCGAAGCGCCGTAGGCGACCTCTTCGACTCGATAGCTACGCACAGAGGGACTGTCACGGTCGAGCGGACGCGGCGGTTTGTGGAGCAACGTGTTTGGCGAGCGCGGGATACCGGCTCCGAGTGGTCATGGATGTATTTGACACAAAGATACCCGGGCGAGTGTCTGCCTATATGAGGGCAGACGAGAGATTGGCTTCACAGATCCACTTCATGGCATGGAGCCCGGCTGGCAACGGAGTTCAGCGAGCGCTTGTTGTTTATTTCTCGAAACATCCAAGATTCTATCTTTCTCTCGCCTCTTGACTGTGAAGTTCCTTCCTGACTTGTCCACTAAACGCCACCCAATGCAATGCCTGCGCTGATCATGCCCCCTTGAACTCGTCAATGACGCTGATGGGCTTCACATACCGCAGGTCTGACGAGTACTCATATGGCAACTTGAAGGCTGCCGGCCCCGCAATCTCGAGGCCCCTCTTGGTCACCCACACGGGGTTGGGTGCCATGGTCATCACGACGACCTTCACACCATACCGGTACTCCTGAACCCCGATCGCTTCGCCGGTCGACACGTCGAGTAGGAAGATGAGGTCGGGAACTGTCGCGACGACCTAATATAAGTTAGCATAGGAATAAACTGCGGTTCGTGGAGACAAATCGGTGGCCTTACCTGCTCAACCTCCTTGGTCCTCGCCACCACGGCAAGATTCTCGTTCATGAATGGTACCCTGACCTCGTTCCATGAAGCACCACCTCTTTCGGCCTCACTCTCAACCTCATCGTTGCCCAGCCGCTCGATGACGACTTCACCCAACGAGTGACCTGTCTCGGTGATGCGTGTCTCGACGCCGCGGATCTTGCCCGTGAAGACACGCCTCGCCGACCCGGCGCCCCCTGCCTCGCGCACGAGCTCGTCCGTGACAGTGCCGAGCGTTGCCCCGACTTGCGCCCTGCGCACAACCCGACCAAGTCTCCACGCCAGTGAAAAGGTGTTGGGCACACCGGCCGCGCGGAACTTGGCCCCTGAGAGCGGGTTACCGGCGGCGCCGGCGGCGAAGCCAAACTCGGCGCAGACCTTGCGGATCTCGATGCCCGCGGCCGTCTCGTCGTCCTGGCCTGCAGGGACGATGCCGTCGCGTCCATCACCGCTGCAGATGGCCACAGGGAGGAGCTCATTAATCGTCTCGGCCGAAACGTATTGAGAGACCATCTCAAAGTTTGGATAGGCCCTTCCCATGGTATCACCGTCAATCACAGGGACGCCGCAGTATCGCTTGGCGCCCCAGATGAGCGTGCTCAACCCATTCATACCGCCAATCTCCGTGGCCAGCAAGTGCGTCGCCTTGAAGCCGACCTCCTCGCCTAGCCTCAGTATGGCATGATACACGGCGTCCGAGGCGATCCGCTCGAGGCCTACAGCCGGCGTGCCGATGCCGGCTACCGGCGGCAGGACATCGTCATCACGGAGGTCCTCTACCCTCGTAATTGTGATACGCTCGCCCTCTCGGAGGAGCTCCATGAGGTGCAGGTACGAGGCGTAAGGCGAGCCACCGCCACCGCAGCCGAGTATGTAGCAGCCGATCTCGATGAACTTGAGGTCCGTTGGCGAGACGAGCCATTCACCCGTGGGCAGGACTTGGGGGCGGTACGTCGCAAGGTCGACATCATCCGAGGCGTCCTGCATCGACGCTTTGCCGCCCTTTTGCCTCGTCTTGGACGCCACGTTGGGGGTCTCAGCTTCGGAAGCTTCATCTCCAGATGATGCCATGTCGGAATACACCCGACCGTGATCGGCGCCGCATGCCACCTCGATGCGGACAAGTTTCTTGTTGTCGACGTACGGCACCCACTCGACGAGCTCGTTCAGCACTGTTACGTCCTCAGCTACGCCACCCTTGGCAACGGCATTGGCGATAGCCTTTGCCATAACGGCCTCGATGCCGGCGCGCACGTCCGAGGCATCAACCATTGCCTCGGCGGTGCCGTAGATGCGCGCGAGAGCCGCGCCGATGGCATTGGCGACTCCGGCATGCTCGGAGCGGATGATCCGGCCGACGCCACCGAGCGAGGGAGGGCAGAGGAGCGCGCCACCGCCGACGAGCACGACAGTGCATTCTTCAGGCGACAGCTTGATGCGGTCGATGAGAGACTCGAGCATCAGCTTCATCCGTTCCTGAGCCGCAGACACCACCTCAACAGGGACGTTCTTCGCCAGCTCAGGAGTGCCGACCTCGACGGGGTCAGAGGCAAGAGAAGCAGCCACTGCAATATCGGTGGCTGTTGTAATCTGGCCATTGAAGACAAGAGCCTTTGATGTCAGCTCGTGACCGACACTGTCAGGACCAACCGTGACAGTTGGACCACTGTCACCGGCGACCGTTCGGACAATACTGCCGCCGCCAAGGCCGATGCTCTCCACTGAGGGCATGTCGAGGTTGATTTTGACACCTGCGAGGTCGGTGTATGTCTTGCTCAGCCTCGGATATCCGTTTGGCAGCAAGGCACCCACATCTGTCGTCGTGCCGCCCACGTCGACGACGACGCAACCCTTGTCTCCGCCTCCTGCAGCAAGATCCTGACGTGCGAGGAAGGCGGCACCGCGCATCGAATTTGTGGCACCGGACGAGAAGATGCGAATGGGGAAATTCATGGCCTCGTTGAAAGGTAGCAAGTGACCGGCATTGGAGGTCAGGTAAAGCGGGCAACGCAAGCCGACCTTGCGCATCGCGCGGATGAAGGACTGAACCGTCTCCCGGGCAAAAGTCAGGATAGCGGTGTTGAGGATGGATGCGTTCTCGCGGGCCAGAAGCCCAGAGCCGGCCACCGTGTGCGAAAGGACAACATTTGTGTCCCGGGCATAGACGGGGTCGATGCGTGACAGTTCTGCGAGGATAATATCCCGGGCGCCCTCTTCCTGGTGGTGGACAACGTCCATCGGGGAGCCCATGCCGGTGATGACAATGTTTGAGAGGCCAAGACGATGGATCTCTCTCGCCTGTTCGCGCAATGCGACCGCGTCGAGGGGCGCGACAAGTTTGCCGTCGATGTTGACACCGCCGGGAACGATTGCTGCGTGACCCTCGATGATGGCACGCAGGGATCGAGGCCAGTCGGCGAAAGGGAGCGCACCCCTGACAAAGCCATAGGAACCGAGGCGGACGACAGCGACGGGCGAGAGGAGGGCCGCGTCGCGCTGGATGATGGCGTTGAGAAAATGTGTGGTGCCAATCGCGAGGGCGGTGATGGATGCGGGGTCAGGGGGGGAGGCGATTCCTGAGTTCTTGTCGAAGGAGACCGGCTTGGCAAGTAGCGTTGTCAGGGTGAGCTCCACGCCGTCGGTCACATCTGCAGTAGTGGGCGACTTGTGTGATGATACGACGGCATCGGTGCCCGGTCTGGAGAGGTCAAGCAGGACCGAGTCGGTGTTTGTGCCTGAGCATGGAGGTTCAGCCCGATGGACGTGAGATCACACAACCCGTGGTGGGGTGAGAAGAGACTTACCCCCGACGTCAACCCCCACGACCAAAGGCCCCTCTGGTGTGACGGCGGCCATTGTGCGGAATTTGGGAAGAGAAAGGGCGACGGAGAGGCAGCAGGGCGTACTGCGAGATTCGAGGCGGAAGCGGACACGGAATGCGATGCTCAACGGCCGTATCGATACCACTATCATGCCCAGAGCGCACCTCTATGCATCATGTCGCGGCACCCTCGCAATATAACGGGCGTCGGTGTTGTCTCGGCCGGCAAGCGGATGGTTTGCGGCGGGGCGCCTGGGCGAGGGCCCTGAGGGGCACCGCGTCGGTTTGCGAGCTGACGGATCCGAGGTCGGGCACAGGAGTGAGCGCATTGCGAATGGGTGTGTGGGCCACGTCTGTTGTCTACCGAAGCCCCTATCTATGCTATCTTAGCGTCGGCCATCGGTACTCGGGGGGTCGGTCGTTGTCGATGGATGCCATGCTATCAACACGACGGGCGCCAGCCGGGGGCCCAAGTACACTCTAACCAGTTCATCGGGTCAGCAGAGAGCAGGACAAAGGCTTGGCTATTCTGAGCTGCCAGGATGTTATAGCTCGGGGAGAGATGGCCGACGCCAATGAAGCCGCTGTGATTACAGCTCGGACTGGTTGACTGGCAAAAGAAGCAGGGCACGGACGAGGATGAGCAGGAGGCGCGGATAGCTTCTCCGTCTCCAAGCCCCATTATCATCAGGCCACATGGCTTTCCCCAGCAAGCCCAGTTACGATTGCAACCCCATGAGGTGGCTATCTGCGTAAAAACACCTGGCCGCCCATCCACACTCCTTCTGGCTTCCTCCAGTGGCGTGGTGGCCGCAGGGTTACCCGGTGCACACGGCGATAAGACCGCTTCCCGGGTACCTCCCCTGGCCTTCACTGGGGGACCGGACCCTGTCAATCTGCCCTGGCCTGGCCTGGCCTGCGCTTTTGCGGGGGAAAACCTCTCCCCCCGGTTCGACCGCGCGCAGCGGCTAAGCAACCGGCGCGACTCAGACGAGACCTTGACCTCCTGGTCATGCCTCTCGGCGATCCCTCCTTCGGTCCCCTCGCCGGTTGATAAAGATTGGCTTCCGCCCCTCCGAGCGAGCCGTCAGTCTCGCTCACGCCTCTCATCGTCAAGACTGTGCAGCATCACTCCACGGGACACCTCGCCTTGAAACACCAGTATTTTGCACCGGCCCGTCGCCATGATCGGAAAACTTGTCGAGAAGTTGAGGGTGGCCGATGACACGGAGCATGGCTACGAGACGGACAAATGGATAAACCCAGACATTGCCCCTTTACCGCCTAACAGGCGCAACTGGGGATACTGGGCGTTCCTCGGCTGGGGTTCCATCGCGAAGTGAGTCCACAGACACGGCTCTGCCGACATCCCCGTCTCCTTGCTCACGCCTGAAAGCCTCTGCATCTCGGCTTGGACCGGCGGTGCATCACTCATCTCGCTCGGCCTTACCATGCCGCAGACAATCGGTGTCATGATCCTCTCTCGCATTCTCATCATCCTGCTCGTTGTCGGCAACGGTTGGATGGGTGGCGAGTGGCACATCGGCTTCTCCGTCTCGCAAAGGTGAGTCTCCCGCACCTCATCCGTACCGTCCCTCCTCTCACACCTGATTCTTCCTTCAGAATGATCCTCGGCATGCATGGTGCCTACATCGGCCAGGCTATGCGAATCATGCTGTCCATTGTCTGGTACGGCTCGCAGGCCTGGCTCGGCGGCCTTTGCGTCTCGGCTATGATCAGCAGCTGGAGCCACAGCTTCCTGCACATGGAGAACACGTTCCCGGCAAGTGCCAACATGGTCACGCGCGACTTCATAGGTTTCTTCCTGTTCCACCTGATATCGGTGCCCTTCCTGGTAAGTTGCTCCTGATCCATCAGGTCAATGCATGTGGGCCACTAACACTATCACCCAGATCATCCGCCCCGAGAACTCCAAGTGGTACGTGATCACTGCAAATGGCATTGTGCTTGTCGTCATGGTTGGGATCACGGCCTGGGCTGGTGATACGGCCGGCGGCGTCGGTCCCCTCTTCATCGCCGGGGCGCGTCAGCCCAGCGTCCTCTCGACCGGCTGGGCATGGGCCTACGGTATCATCGCCACGCTCGGCACCATTTCCGCCGGCATCATCAACCAAAACGACTTCACCCGTTTTGCTCGTCGCCAAGGAGTCCAGGTGCCTGGTCTCGTCTTTTCACTTCTGGGACCGGGCATGGTTGTGCCCATCTTCGCCATCATCACAGCATCAGCGTCCATGGAGATTTGGGAGCTTGAACAGCCCTTCTGGAATCCCTTGTCCATCATCATCCAGTGGATGCTGGACGACTATAGTCCCAAGGCCCGCGCCGCTGCCTTCTTCTGCAGTTTCGGGTTCGTCATCGGCCAAGTCGCGGAGAACATACTCGGCAATGGATACGCAGCTGGTACGCGAGCCGTTTACTCCCTATTGAGCTGTGTCGGGAGTTACTCATGCTCACATACCACGTGGCATGACTCCCATGGACTCCCGCCAGCTCCCAAGACAGTCATAGAACAAAGAAACTAACTCGGAATGTAACAGGTATGGACCTGGCGGGCTTATTTCCCGCGTGGATCACAATCCGCCGCGGTGCCCTGCTGGCCGCTTTACTCTCTTGGTACGTTAATACTATATTAGGCTGTGTTAGGAGTTGCGGGAGCCTATCTTGTGTGTTGGTACCCAGCACGTGGACCCCCATGTGGCACAACAACCTCGCAAGATAGGCTCCTGATAACTCCTGACACAGCCGTAAAAAGGACCTAGCTAACTAAATCGAAGGGGAGTATTGCCTTGGGAGTTCTATAACACTGCCAGCGTCTTCGTGGCCGTCGCCGCGTCCTTCTCCGTCTTCCTCGCCCCGCTGACGGGCATCATGATGGCCGACTACTTCATCGTGCGCCGCCAGAAGGTTCAGATCAGCCAGCTGTACACCGGCTCCCGCGACGGGTCATACTGGTACACCTACGGCTTCAATTGGCGCGCCCTGCTGACCTGGGTGGTGTGTTTCGTCCCGGCCATGCCAGGCATGATTGCCGGTGTCAACCCATCGGTCATAGTTTCGCAAGGTCTGCTTAATTACTACCGCGGCAACTACTTATTTGGCTTCACCATGGCCGTCACAATGTACAGCGTCATCTGCTTCTTCTTCAAGCCAAAGGGCGCCGGGCTGCAGGATGACGCTGATCTCTACGGCACCTTTGATGAGGACGTGGCGGCACGCAAGGGCATGACACCGTTTGCCAAGACCGGTGGGTTGGAGATGCCTGAGGGAGTCGAAATCGGTGAGAGCACCGGGGAAAAGAAGCTTGGTGCCTAGGTGACTTGGGACATGACGCCTTCATGTTCTCAGCGCGCGAGCTTGCACCGAACCACCTGCGTCCAAGAGGCACTTTACTTTCGTCTAGCCAGCATAATTAAGATCTTATTGTGATTCGAATCAGGAATCTCTTCAAGTGCTGCATTCGGCTGAGAAAAGGATGCTGCGAGCAATACTCTCAGTCAGGTGCTTTGCTGGGACTTGTCCCTTCAGGCAGCATACAGGTACAAAATAAGACAAGACACGCACTTCCTGCTCTGCCTGGCAGCTACAGATCGTCAGATTCTGTCCCCAAGACACTCGATACCGTAAACGAACATACGACTGTCTGCATGGGAGCCCCAAAGCCCCCTGTCCATCTGCACCTTTGTCATTCCCAAAGTCAAGAATTTATCGCATGCAGGGGACCCGGACGCCTAAATCTGGAATGCGGGGTAAGAGGGTATAGTCAAGGAACTGGATAGCTTGCGATCCTTCAGCTCGTTCCGTCACCATGGCTTGCCGAGATAGCTTCTCGGAACCGGGCCACAGGCACCGATAGCGAGTGGATGCTGGGCAGGGGACTACGCGGGAAGCCAAGCCAACGGTCAGCCCCGGCGCCTGGCGCATGTGCATGATAGCCACCGACGGGCCTAAGATAGCGTAGACGCCGCCGATAGGTCGCAAGATCAACCGATGCGGACCCCTAATTCTGCCCAGGCGAGCTCCAACGCGGGGCAGGATGACGCTGTTGTAGGGAGCTCTGCTGGAGGTCGTCGGAGGGCGCACGAAGTGGTGTGACGAGGGGTTCCGAAGGGGGGTTGTGAACACTCCGCTTGGTGTCGGGTGGCCGAGCCGTCTCCTCATCGACTAGGTAGGTAGTTAACTCTTGGAGGGCAATCGACTCTTCTCCCTCTATCTCTCCCCTCGTCCTTGCTCTCTAAACTCTCGTCTCGTGTGTTCAGTCACCTTCGGCGCCACTCTCCCTCCCCTCTTTTCCTATTCTTTGAAGCCTCCCCGCCGCAATGACCGACATCCTCCTCACCAACGGGCGCATCCTCACCAAGACGCATGCGCTCCTTCACGATGAGCCCACGTTTGCCGACAGCATGCTGGTGCGCGACGGCGTCATCGTGGCCGTCGGCTCTCGCAGCGAGGTAGCCGCCCAGATGTCCTCTTCCGACAGCAGCACCGTGGAGACACGCGACCTCGCCCAAAAGACCATTCTCCCCGGCTTCGTCGACGGCCACGTGCACCTCCTTCTCCTCGGCCAGTCTCTGCGCAAGGTCAGTGTCGGCCACTGCAAGACGCTCGACGATATCCTTGCGACTCTCAAGGCCTACGCCGCCGCCAACCCCGATGTGCCGCGTATCCTCGCAAAGGACTGGATGCACTCCATGACGCCCGACGGTGCCACTGCGGCCATGCTCGACGCCATCGACTCCAGGCCCATCTTTGTCGACACAAAGGACTTGCATTCGACCTGGTGTAATACGGCGGGGCTCGAAGAGATGGGCATTGCCAACATGCCTGACCCGGCGGGCGGCATCATCCACCGCGATGAGCAGGGCCGGCCGTCAGGCGTGCTGAGTGAGGGAGCAGTGCTTAGCATTGTGTGGCCGCACCAGGCGCAGGTGTCGCCCATTGAGGAGCGCCAGGCCGCCATGCTCGCTGCGATCGAGACATACAACGCGTCGGGCTACACGGGACTCGTCGAGATGGCCATGGACGGGCCTGCGTGGGAGGCTATCGTGGCCCTGCGCGCGTCGCGGCCTGACCTGCCCATGCGTATCGCCGCCTACTGGCTCATCAAGCCATCCGACACGACCGAAGAGCGACTTGCCCAGGTGCAGAAGGCCATCGAGCTGCACGCCGAGCTCAACGCCTCCACGTCGCCAGACCTGCGCATTGCCGGCATCAAGGTGGTCTGCGACGGCATCATCGACGCCTGCACGGCGTACCTGTCTGAGCCGTATGCGCCCGCCGCCTCACCGCCGCCCATCTGGAGCCGCGAGGACTTGGTGCCCGTTGTGCAGGCAGCTGAAGCGGCGGGCCTGCAGATCGCGCTACATGCCATCGGCGACGCCGCTATTAAGATGGCCGTTGACGTGCTTGAGGCGTACACAACGCCCGGCCGCCGCCACCGTATCGAACACATTGAGTTGTCGTCGCCCGAAGATGCTCGCCGTCTTGGTGAGCTGGGCCTCACGGCTTCTATTCAGCCGGTGCACGCAGACCCGGCCATCCTCCGCGCTTGGCCGCGCCTCATCGGTAGCGACCGCTGCAAGCGTGCCTTTGCCTACCGTGAATTTGCTGACGCTGGCGCCCTCATGGCGCTGGGGAGCGACAGCCCGACGGCGCCCTGGGCGCCGCTGCGCAACATCTACGTCGCGGCCACGCGGCGGTCAGCGCGCGAGCCCGAAAGCGACGAGGTGGTTAACGAGAACTTCCGGCTGGGCGTGTGCGAAGCTGTCGTCGCAGGGACGCGTGGTGCCGCGGCGAGCGTGTTCGCCGACGATCGGACGGGCAGCCTCGAGGCCGGCAAGGTGGCAGACTTTTTGGTTGTAGACATGGATTGGACCGATGCCAGTGGACTCCTCAAGGGAGAGATTCAGGAGACGTATTTTGGCGGCCGCAAAGTGCATGGATAAGTGCACGTGTTGAATGCAATACTCACGTCATGATGACTTGACTGTTGGGATTGAGCTGAAGTGATCTCCGTGGCCCTTGAAAATTGCAGATGTGCCAGCCGACGAGGCAATCCCTGGACGCGACCCCTGAGTCGACAATGCCGCGATCCCGAGTTTCTCATCGACCATCCCTCAGACAGTTTAGTTTGTTCACTGGCAGTGGACTGGTGGAGCCTCGGCAGCAGTCTAGCGATTCGAAATTGTTCCTCATTGATGGAATTTTTTGACTGGAGGATTGATGCCGAGCGGTGATGGTGGAGGTCTCGGCCAAAGAGGGTGCGACTCCTCGCCTGTCATGCACTTTTAGCCGTCTCTACAGGTCTCACGCCGCTGAACCCACCCTGCCGATCGCAGTACCGGCCACTGGACGACAGACCGGGAGACAAGTTCCCCGCGCCTCTCCACGCTGCGGGGTGAAGCGCGAGCGATGACCGCACCACTGTCTCGGGCCCGGTGGAAAGGGCGCCGAGTCCTCCTCCTGTGGACATCAAAAGTGATGCTCTCCCCGACGTCGCGATGACTGCCACTTTGCGATTGCCAAGCCGCCCTTCCTCGCCAGCACCAGTCCACCCCATCTCCCAGCATGTCCGTCAAAAAGTATGCCGTCGTCGGAACCGGCGGTCGTTCGAGCTTCTTCTACTCCGCCATCGCCCAGGACTACAAGGCGACATCGCGCATCGTCGCCCTGTGTGATACCAACCAGACCCGCATGAACCATGCCAACGCCAAGCTTAAGGCGCTAGGCCACGATGAGGTCCCGACGTTCCTCGCCGCCGACTTTGACCGCATGATCGCCGAGACCAAGCCCGACGAGGTCATCGTCACAACCGTTGACCGCACGCATAACATCTACATCGTGCGCGCCCTTGAGCTCGGCTGCAATGTCGTCACGGAGAAGCCCATGACCATTGATGCCCCGCGATGCAGGGACATCTTCTCGGCGGTCGAGCGTACTGGCAACAAGGTCCGCGTCACCTTCAACTACCGCTACGCGCCTCACAACACAAAGGTGTTTGAGATTATCCGCTCAGGAGCCATTGGCAAGGTGACTAGTGTGCACTTTGGTAAGGCTTTTCCCCCGCCGTCCCTTCCGCCCTTGGGCTGACTGTTCCTGCCAGAGTGGATGCTTAACACGAGCCACGGTGCCGACTACTTCCGTCGTTGGCATCGCGACAAGCGGAACAGCGGCGGTCTCCTCGTCCACAAGTCCACCCATCACTTTGACTTGGTCAATTTCTGGCTCCAGTCGCGTCCTGAGACCGTTTACGCTACTGGCGACCTGAAGTTCTACGGTCGTGAGAACGCAGAGGCCCGAGGCGTCACCAACTTCTACACACGCGCTCATGGTAGCGAAGTTGCAAAGTCGGACCCCTTCGCCCTCCATCTCGCGGACAACCCCAACCTAAAGGCAATGTATCTCGATGCTGAGCACGAGGACGCTTATCACCGAGATCAGAGTGTCTTTGGGGACGGTATTTCTATCGAGGACACCATGAATGTTCTCGTCAAGTACCGCTCCGGCGCCAGCATGACCTACTCGCTCACTGCCTACGCCCCCTGGGAGGGCTTCCGTGTCAGCATCAACGGCACCGGCGGCCGCCTCGAGATTGAGGTCGTCGAAAACAGCTACGTCAACTCGGGTGGCGACCAGGCCCACGAGGGCTCTCTCGAAAAGCGCACACTTCTTCTCCGTCGCCTCTTCGAGAAGCCAGAGGAGATTGACCTGGGCGAGAGTGTTGGCGCTCATGTACGTTATCCCGAGTCCTTTATTACTGTATTAGGCTGTGTCAGGAGTCGTTGGAGTCTGTCTCGCGAGTCATTTACCACGTGGGGTCCATGTGCTGCTATTGACTGCATCAACTCCCAAGACAGACTCCTGATGACTCTTGACACAGCCGTGAAAGAAAATTACATACTAACTCTGCGGTATCGGCAAGGGGGGCGGAGATGTCGTCTTGTTGAATGACCTCTTTGGCGAGCCCACGACCGACGAGTACCTGCGCGCTGCGAGCCACATCGACGGTGCAGCTTCCATTTTGACGGGCATTGCTGCGAACCGGTCCATCGCCACAGGACAGGTAGTCAGGGTGGACGACATCCTGTTGGTACCTGACAACTAGGAGAGGACATGATCACCGTCGTAGGTAGAAGGACATGAGGACCAAACTCTTCAAACCCATGCTATCACCTTAACACGTGCGAGCTTCTCTTTTGCGATTGGGGATTCCCACAGATTCCCCCCTCCTGCAGTTCCGCGACTGGCACCTAACGTTCCACATAGCGGTGACCAATTCAGGGTCTCCCCCGGCGCCCTCCACCTGCGGGCATGAGGGGGTTCACCCTCTGCACATGCCCGCCGAGCCGCTAACTAGGCCCCGCCATGATGCCCGGGGTCACGCACCTGATAACGTGGAAATTCATGCCTCGTGAATGGTGGTTGGCATCGGAGTACGGCACTCACCCCGGTCTTCATTCAATGGCGCGGGTACCAGCACGTTCCTCGGCAGTGGTGTCCCATCGGTCGGGCCTCTGATAAAGGGGTTGTCTGTGCACATCTTGGGATCGTCGCAAGCCAGGTATGTGTCCTGACTGATCGGCATCGTTGTAATGGAGGGACGGGACGGGTATCTAGGTGTTCTGATCAGCAACCCCGATCACATCGTGAACCACGAGTCACCTTCTCCAGGCCTCGCTTATCTCAAAACTCAAGCCAGCATCTGTTATTATTTGCATCAGTCTCATCTACATGGCCTAGGCTTGGATGTTGCAGCCACGCTCAACATGCGCTATCTACCCCGATACCGATTTTCTCAGAAAGGAAGGAGGTGCGGGTTGGTGTGGCATGGCCGCGTCTCCTCCACGGTCAATGCCGACGACGCACCCCCACAGAGACCCTGGAGGACAGCCGGACCATAGTCTCGAAGGGGACCGTTGGTCTTGGTATCATCGCAAGTCGCCGATGCAGAGACTTGCCCGAGAACGGTTATCACTGCGGTCAAGACCTGTTGGGGAGATATAAAGGCAGCAGCTCGCTCGCCAGCCATTTGTCTACCGCTTCTCTCTCTGGAGACATCGACTCTTCACATTCTGCGGAGCCAAGTTAGTCTGTGTTTCTCCCTGCTGTTTCTTGGCTGCCCCCTAGTCCCTCATCATGAAATGGTTCCGCCTTCTGTCTGCCCTCACTGGGGCAGTGTCCGTCTTCGCAGTCCCTCTCCCAGAATCCGGGAAGATACTCGTTGCCCGCGACCCAGTATGTTGGACCTCAAAAATGACACATCTGTACTACGACTGACTACTTCGCAGCCCGGTGTACCTTCGGCAGCAACGGCCCGGACTCTGCTGAGCAGCTTGACCACAGCCGCCATGGGCTCTGCCACAGGCTACGATCGTAACCTGTTCCGCCACTGGATTAGTGTCCAAGGGACGTGTGATGCTCGGTAAATCTACTCATCACGTCTCTTTCTAGAACCACCATGCTAATTCAGCAGTGAAATGGTCCTGGCCCGTGATGGAAGCGGTGTCAATACAGACAGCGCATGCCAGCCAACTTCGGGCTCATGGTATAGCCCCTATGACGGTGTCACGGTGACCGCCTCATCTTCAGTCGACATTGACCACATGGTTCCACTTGCCCATGCATGGAGAGTGAGTCTAGCAAAACCTGGATCTTGCCCTGTGATCGTGGCTGACAGCCCTCTGCAGACCGGCGCCGCATCCTGGACTGCTGCTCGCCGTGAGCAATTTGCCAACGACCTTTCCGGTCCCCAGCTCTGGGCTGTGTCGGCAAGCTCCAACCGTAGCAAGGGAGACCGCGCGCCAGATGTCTGGTCGCCGCCACGGGCCGCCTTCCGCTGCGTCTACGCGCGGGCATGGATTCGAGTCAAGGCGACCTATGCCTTGACAGTCTCCAGCACGGAGAGAACAGCGCTTACGACCATGCTTAACACTTGCTGAACCACTTTCAATTTGGCATGGAACCAAAGCAAGGGCACAAGTGTTGGCGCTTATGTAAGTTATCCCGGAGTCCTTGATTACTATATTAGGCTGTGTTAGGAGTTGTGGGAGTCTGTCTCGCGAGTTGTTGTTTACTACGTGGGTACTACGTCCTGCTGTAGCGACTCCTAAGATAGACTCCTGATGACTCCTGATACAGCCGTAAGAGGAAATTACTGACTCCGCGTGTAGAAGCTTTGTGAGCCGCTAGCCTCACGCCTCTCTTTTTCGAGCCTGGGTGGTAATATTAGTCTAAACTATAAATTAATACTTTCAAAAATAAACTCTCCCGTACTATCACACCATATCTTCGTACTCGCCCTCCGTCACATAGTCATCATCGCCGTCGACATCGGCCACCTTCTCGTCGGCCAGTTTCTCCTCAAGGTCTGGGTCCACCTCGGCCTGCCTGTTCACAGACATGTACTGTTGTATCTGCCGCTCAAACTTGAGGACAGATGGGCCTAGTATCAGCTTTGGGTTGGCCCACTCGAGTGGAATCTTGATGTCAGCGACCAAATTCTTCAAGCTGTCGTAAGTATCCTCCGGGTAGTTGAACTTCAGGAAGTTACTAGTCCTCGCTTCGATCAGGATGTTGTTTCGAGTGTTGTCCCTGTCTGCGAGACTCTTGGGGCTGGACAGCCATCCGGTGCGCATCTGCTCTCTATGGTGCTTGTGGGCGATGACGAACGTGAGAGGGTTGTGGGCCTCTACGTGTAGGGGGAGGCCGAGAAACTCGTGGTATTCCTCCTTGAGACGCTGTTTCGCTTCGGCCTGTGGATCACCGTTTGAAATCTCCATTTGACCGACGCAGACCTGGAAGATACACTCGAGGTAAATCGTGACCTCTGTGTCGATGGTTGGCGAGTACCTGTTGCACCATTCTGTCATGCGAGTGAGACGCAGGGCCATCAACTGACCGCAGAGCTTCTAGCTCCAGTCAGCAGGCATTGCGTCGGCGTGGCCGAAGAAGGGGCATCCATCCCTGGACGGGAGGTGAACGCCGGTCCAGTCCTGGATCTCCTGGGCGATATTGACAATGGTCGACTTCGAGCGGGTCCATTCTGCAGGGACCGGAGAGAGGCCGCGGGCGCGCTGTTCCACGATGACGCCGTCGTGGGGCTTCCCGGCAATCCACCCCGCTCGGATGTAGTCGAAGAGCTCTTGACTCGGCCGGAGGTTTCCACGACCCTCGGTTGTCCACGGGGTGCGACGGCGAACTGCACTGAGGTTCTCGCAGTCACGTATCATCGTCGCTCGAAGCTGGGCTTGGTCCCCGCCCGTGTCCTCGAGGCGCAGATAGTCTCTGTAGTATTCGCCGAGGGTCTGCAGAAACGCCGGAAGGTGAATGCCCTTGGCAAAATTGAGGGCCATCATGGTGACGACCACGTTTCCAGGGGTGTGGATCGCGACGTTGCCTTCACTGTCGAGTCTGTACGGGAATGCGGCGTCGATGCTGGGCGAATATGGCGACATGGCTCTGTCGTCAGACCATCGAGTCTTTTGTCCCGTATACTCGTCGGTGGGGACTTCGTCATCGCGTGTTGGCAGACCAGGGACGCCCTTTTCGAACATCTCGTTGGTGCGCCGCGTCACCTCGGTGGTGTCCCCCTTCATCCTCCGAATCTCGTGGCTCACTGAGTTGTACAGCCCATTTCGAATGCGTCCTCTGGTGTACTTCGCTATCGAAAATCCGTTGGAGATACACCTGTTGCAGACTGGGTAGCCAACTGCGTGGTTGACAAGGGAAGAGCAGGGGAGCATCTCGCCACAGAAGCCACATGCATGGATCGACGTGAGTTTCTCGTCGGCGGTGCAGGAGCAGATGTTTGGTGCCGGCACGCCGTCCCGGATGCGTTGGTTGATGTCGTCGGCCGTTCTAAAGGTTGAGAGGATAGCGCTGAGTACATCGTTCGTATTCCTCCAGACGTCAAATGCCGTATCTTGAAGAAGGATGGCCCATCCCATGTTGGTCGTCTTCAGCATGACGTGGAACCCGTTCATGTCGATGTCTTCCTTCAACGCTGGCGATGGTGCGATGGAGATGTGCCCTCGCGCGCGCTCCATTCTTCTCTTGAACATGGTGCAAGCCCCTCGATAGAAGCGCCTGCCGGCCACGTCCCTCGTCCAAGCTGATACCTCGGCCTGTGTCTGCAGAAGTGATGCGTGCCGCCCGAACTTGGATGCGTAGGATCGCATCGATCTGTCGAGAAGAAGGAATTCATGCTTCTCATTGGCGTTCAGGGCCCCCTTTGAATCGATGCCGGGGAGTATCCCAGGCGCCGTGCCGATCGGGGAGAGCGCCTTCCACATGATCGCAAAGAAAATATTCTCCTCGGCTCCGATCGGTGGATGTATGCGGCTCGTACCAAGCGGCCAGCCGAGCAGGAAAAGTCGTGGTTCAAGGGTGACGCGGTCGATGTATGGTAGCTGTAGTCTGACTTGCGGGTATCTTCTGCCGACGTCGGCCAGTCGCGGTGTGTACGACGGCAGAGGTTTGTGGGGTGTAGCCTGTGCTATAGCTCCACGAAGGAGCGTGATCGTGAGCGTTCCAGGGGTCTTGCGGCCCACGAGAGGCGTGAGAATCTCATCCGCGTCGGGCCACTTGTTCACTGCTTTGACAAGCAGGTTGCAGATTGCCCATGCCTCTTGTTCTGTGAAGCTCCGGTAGTGAATGTTTGCGATCAAACGGTCGTCGCCTCCTGATTTGGCAGACAGCCTCCATAACTGAAACTTGTACCTTGTCACTATAGGCTTGTACTGGCGGAGCTCGACTTGGAGCGCGGGATGAGTATCGAGAAAGGCGAGCGGTTCCTCGTCGATGACCGGAGGCGGAGGCGAAACCTTGTTCTTGATGATGGCATCCTTGAGCATCGGCCCGTACTTTGATTCGTAAATCCCAGGCGCTCCATCCACGGCAGGGGCATCGACCTTTGGACGCAGGGCGGGCGGTGGCCTCGGGGCGGACGACGCTGCAGCAGCCAGGCTCAGGGGTCTCTTCCGGCGGCTGGTTGTCGCTGGTGTCTTGTACGCTGGCGGGGCGAAGTCTTCGTCGTTGTCATCGTCGACCATGGGCTCCGGCTGAAAGTCCTCATCGTCGGGCTTGACTACCACCTTCTTTGAGGTGCGGGAGCGCGCGCTGCGGCGGGTACTGCCGATCGACTTGATGGGTTCGGCGTCCGGGAAAAGGGGGGTGTCGTTGTCTGGCACTGTGTGACGTGCGGAACGACGGCGTGGCACGGGCACGGGCGCGGGGGTTGGTTCCAGTGGCACGGTGCCAAAGTACTCCTCGATGGACATGGCAGCGACATCCTCGTTCCCTGCGGCGACCTGACTATCGTACTCATGTTGCTGAGCCTTGCTGAACTTGGTCCAGGAAGACTTCCAGGAAGTAGATGCCGGTGTGGGAGCCGGTGTGGGAGCCGGGGCGAGGGCGGGTCCGGGGCCATCCAGGGTGCTTGGCGTGCTGGCTGGGGCATCTATGTGTATGTTAGTCGACATGCCTCGAGACTATGCAATGGACATCACTTACGAGGGGCGTTGGGGTCCAGGTTGGAGAGGGCTTTTCGCTTTCCCCAAGGATCATCGCGTTGTTGCTTCATGATCTTGGTGGCCTCGATGGCCTTGGCTCTACGGGGTCTCTCTGCTGGCGTGTTAGTCGAGAGTAGGCTGGGAGGTGACATGAAGACTTGCCGTTGGAAGACATGGTGGTGTGAAGGTTGCCGACAGGAACCAAAACCGGGGAAGAAGGAGTGCCGAAACGGTGTCAAGGTGCCTCACTGATGTGAGACACCCAAAAACTTGATGGTCGCGGAGTCGAAGCTGATGGGATGGGGTGCCGGAGCAAGAAAACGGCGCCTCACTGATGTGAGACGCCTGAAGACTTGATGGTCGCGGAGTCGAAGCGAATGGGATGGGGGCACCGAAGCAAGAAAACGGCGCCTCACTAATGTGAGACGCCTGAAGACTTGTATGTTGTCAGACGTCGGCGGGATCGGAACCAGGGACGAGAGAGTGCCGAATCGAAATCGAGGCGCCTCACTGATGTGAGACGCCCAAGACGTAACGAACGGGAGCCGGTTCCAGACCAGAGAGGAGGAAAGGGGATGCCGAAACAAAAGATTGGCCCCTCACTAATGTGAGAGGCCAGAAGACCTAACGGACAGACGAGCGGACGGGGGCTGGGCTGCTCGGCTGGGTGACCGGGCGACAAGACAACTGGGCACACTGGTGATGGTATTCGACGGGGCATGACACTGGGAAAGTTGTCGTTCTCCCAAGGCAAATTTTGAGTCTACTGTGGCAAGAGAGGGAAGGCACCTTCCCCGTGTAAGTTGTGTGAGAGACCTGGGCCGATTGTACATGACCCAGGGACTGTCCAGCTGTACGACGCGTCAATACACAAGCCAGACGAGATAGAGACACTAAAAAAAGACCACAAGATACCCCAAAGCTCCCTTCAACATCCCCAGGTCAATTGACCAGCTTTGATCCCCATTTGGTGTTGTAGTTCTGTTGTGGGTGTTGGCATGGGTACAAGGTGAACTGCCGGTCACCTGCGCGACACACCGCTTGCCCACATGGCCATGTTGGGATATTGGCAGAATCAGCAAGCTTGTCTGGATCGGGCGGCGTAGTGGAAACTTGAACTCCCCCTGCGGCGAGGGTGGTGAAGGACGTGATCAGACATGTTGTGCGAGGCGCCGAATGCTTCGTTGTCGTTGCCCCGACGTTGGGAGCGCTTGGGCCGCCAGCGGTCTGCATCTGGGACTGGAGGACTAATTGGTCTCCGGCTTGTCTTTGTGGTGGTAACAGGTTGAGGGGATGCAAGGGCGACAGTGCTGGTCCGTGTTGGTCGGTGTCGTGCGTGGGGACCGTCTGGGCCGAGCACCGAGCCGGAATGTCTGTACGAGCAGGCAAACCTTCTCATGTAAGGGATAGCTGGCCAAGTGCAGAAGGCCCTGGTATCACGTACATGTCCTTGTCGGCGTTGTCATTGGGGAGGAGTCGTTGATGCCGCCGTATCGGGGGTTCAGAGCTGGATGTACTAGACAAGACCCAGCCCCTAGTCCCCCAAGTTCCGGTTTCCAGCTTTGTCTTGAGCCTCTCGCAAGAGCAGTCCACAGTCTGCATCGTCCTAGGCCTCGTCCTCTCTTCACCACCGCCAGCACGTATCTTCTCATCCGTCCCCCAATGGGCGCTGCCATGGTCTGCCGCGATGACGGCACAGGGCCAGCCTGGCAACCTGTCAGGGAGCGCACATAAGCCGAGTGAGACAGTCCGATCAACTGCTGGAATAGATAGAGGGTAACAGCAGTGCGCCCGCACGCTGTAGATATATTGCAGGGTAGGTAGGTCTGAGGTTGTGTACAAGCTGATCTCTGACCCTCCCGTCCAGCAGATGGGCCGGATCGCTGGCTCTATATAGCCAGCAGATGCGGCGTAGCCGTATCTGAACCACTGCGGGTATGCAGTCCTGACACAACCCATCGGAGATGGGTAGTTTTGGGGCTTGTATTATGTTCGGAATCTGGGTTGATTTTGTGGTTCTGGGCGCTGGAGACACCAGAGATTGCCGGGACAGGACGAGCGAGTTGCTGCGGTGTGCCGCTCCCGTCAATTCGGCGACCGGTGACGTGGCGACCTCGTAGCTTGTGTCTGTTAAGAGGGATTCCGAGAAAAGTGTACCAGACTGCGCCGACTCCATCAAGCAGTGGGACTGGATTGTCGTTCGTGTAAACCCCAGAGCACATGCTGTTGGCATGCGTCCACTCAAGACTCCTTGTATGCGGGGACTCGATATCGCATCCTGGATGCGTTGGTCCTCCATGAGTTGCAGCTGTGGTCACCACCCAGGCGTGCCGGCCCGGTCATATGGTCGTTGCCTGAAGTCGTCGCAGTGTCCGCATCGACTACCTTACAAGCTGACAGTCGCAAGAGAAACCGCGTGAAGCCAACGCGGGTAATGGGAGAAGTCCTGGCTGGCTGGTAGGCGGGTTGTCAAGGTAAGGAGTGCGATGGACTTCTCTTGCATTTCCGGTGTGGTCGAATCTCTTTGGAAGGTGGCGGGCGTCCTGGCGTCCTGACAGCCAAGCAATCGCTTTCTTGTCCTTGATTTGATGCCAGATGGCGTCGATTAATCCGCCATGGCTTTCAACTTGCGTCAGTCATGGGTCCCGAGGGTCTCATTTCCGTGTACATACGCTGTCTAGATGTCTCCGGTCAGAAATCGCTGGTAGCAAGCGCACATGATGCAGTGCCACACGGCGTTTCGTCGTTGGCAATGACTTCCTGATCCTTCTGTTCAACTCGTCAGACAATCAATCCTCTGGACTGGATGTAGGTGTACGTACGCAAGGATTTTGCTCCACACAGGCCCGGGCAAGCTCTGGCGCCTTCGCCCTCTGGCGTTGGAGAGATCTGGTGATGTAAACGCCGTCTTTGATCGCCAAGGACAACTGGCTGGCTGTTGTCTCCTGTGCCCTCTTCCTCTTCATACTCGCTGCTCGTGCCGGTCTGCTGGGCCAGTGATTGGCGAGGCTTTCTCTTGGCCTCACGACGTGTGGTATTGGGCTCCATTCGTTTCAATGAGCTCCGAAGACAGCTGACCTCGTCGATCCTGGCGAGCTGTGTCATCGAAGAGGGTGTAAGATGTTTCGAGAACCTTGCTGTGGTACTACAGCTTCAACGTCACAGCCGGGCTCGCGTTGCTTGGTTGTCGCAACATATGTCGTGCCGGGCATTGAAAGTCTCAGGTACCAGGGTGAGTAATGGCGGGCCAGTTGCTGGTTTTGAATGAGGCGGGAAGCTTCAATCTCCCTGGTCATGAAGGCAGTGATTTCCCGGTCGTCAGGGTTCTGAAGGATTGGTCACTACCTAAATGGGATTCTGGATTGGAAACTGGGACGACCGTGCGAGTCCTCAAAACGCCTCGACTTGGCGTGCGCCTCGTGGGCTCGGAGGATGAGGTGGTGAACGGTGGGTGGTTGGGATAAACTGCTTGGAGCTTTCTGGGTAGCCGCCGCAAGCATACGGGCGATGGCACGGGCCCTTGAGCCTGCTCGCCCCAGCGGCCGGAGGACTCTCGGTTCACATCTGACAGTGCGTCAGCCTATCAGTAGCACCAAGAAAGAGGTGGGTGGCTCCCATACCTTTGTGCGGACTCGTGGGTATTGTGACGTGACTCGTTCAAGCCAAAATCCGGACGCTGAGATTCTTCGCAGCCGCGTCTGGCCTTCTCTTCATCTGACATCCATGGATACTCTAGAGAACGGGAAATAGAGTACCAGCGCTCTCAACAAGGCTGACTAGCGGACCTCCGTAAGTACGTTGAATGGGGAGGCGGCGATGGGTGTATTGTGAAGTTGGGTGGCGGCGATGGTCGTGCAGACGGATGGGCGGGCGGTACAGGTGGTGGTGAATCGAAATGCAATCGCCCCGGGCAGCGGTCGGCCGGATTCCCAATTAGGCCTAGAGGCGCGTTTGTCGAGTTCTGACTTGGCGATCCAACTAATGATGTCAGGGTTGGAGCTTGGGCCACACCCGCTGCCTCCACTTGGGCTGGGCCGCCCGGACTCCGTCGCTGGCCTGGCAAATCTGCCATGGTGGTGAAGTGACTGAAGTCTCCGCACCGCAGGTACCCAGGTACCATACCTTTGTCGCCCATCATCCCGCTTCCCTGCAACTGCATTGACGGTACATCAAACCAACTCCCATAGTAAGCCAAGACACCGATTGCTGCGCGTAGGCCTAGATCCCACGCATGGCTGGCTGGAGATGAGCGTTCAGATGTAGTCGCCTGTTACAACCGCTTCACAGATGTTCTCCCACTTCAACCTATTCACCGCGCGACGATGGCAAACATAAAGTGAAACATCATCACCGCCTTGCTAAGAGTAGAAGAAGATACGAGGCGCGAGTGCTGACAGGCATGATTCCGCCCACCGAGCCCCAGGAATCAGCCTCAACGTCCCCGGTCCTATTCTTCCACACTGCTCCTCTGCCTTGTCCCATCCACCGTCGGCAAATTGTCGAATCGCAATGGGCCAGCCCTGCCAAATGTGATCGTCGCATCCGCCAAGGACATCAAGCCTATGTCAACAGCTTTTCAGGTTCAAGAAGTCCCGACATTACATAGCCCGCTTCCCAGCCATCGCTGTCCATCATCAGGTCAAGTCCACAATGCCCCCCGGCAATCTGCCGGGCATCCTATGAGGCATGCGTCATCGCACATTTGGAAGACTCCCTCGTCCTTCCACGCTCCATAGAAGCGGCAAGTAGATCCAGTCCGAGTTAAAAGTTTGCGTCCGAGCCGGTGGATTTGCCAGCGATGGTATCTGTATGTGGCGTGAATGGGGCCTAGGATACCACCAGACCGAATGGCCGAAAGCGTTCGTGTCCTCTGTTATGAGGTCGCTGAGATGGCAAGGGAACTTGACCAGCCGCAGGTTAGACTGTTCAATTTGATAGCCTTGAAATTTGATAGCCTTGAACGATATGGATAGCTTGTTTGCCGCAGGTGGGTCGTCACCGCTGACCAGATGCTTCGCATACCTTAAGCTCTCACGACCTCGGAGCTGATGGAATGATGTATTGAGTCGTAGGAAGTTGACCGGATGTTGGTAATATTCGATCACCATATGAGTGCGGATGGAATTCGAGTTCAACACCTCAATCCTGCAGCCATCGCAATCTAAAACATCACAACACTCGGTTCATAGTGCGACAGTCAGTGTCAAAGGGGACTCAATTACCGTGATGCCAAACCCGCTGCCAAGCTTGCCTCTATCTATGCCTCATTCACCCTGATTGTTGCCACTCGTCCAGCCGCCTTCATCCTATCGTAGATGCCCTTGAGGACACCCACTTTGAGCTTAGTGAGCTCACCGGTGCGAGTATCTTTGACGGTGGGCGCGCCTGAGCTGTTCTTGCCCGTGCCGTCGCAAGACTTGACGTCACCCACGATGGCCATGCCGCAGCGAGCCCGGGTCAGCAGCACGTTGAGTCGCTGCGAGTTGTCCGTGAAGCCGGGGCCGACGGCCTGGCTTGTGCCCATGACGATGATGGTGAAGTCGTTCTCGCTAGTTTTATGTTAGTGGAATGGGAAAGAGAGATGGCTTGATGGTTGCTGAAACTTACCGGCCTTGGAAGCCGTCGACCGTGCAGGGCGGAAGGCATGTCCTTCAGGGGGGCGTACCGACTGCCTTTCCGGAGCTTCTCGATCAGCTCGACGTTTGTCGCGTACGGCGCGAGCAAGGTGATGAGGTTCGCGGGGATCCGAAGGACGGTCACGAGTTCCAGGGCCAAGTCGAGGGCGACGATGACCTGATCACGGCAGCGCTTCTTCCCATTCGCGTCCACATCGACCTTGGTCCCGCGACAGTCGAAGAGGACCGGGGTCAGCTTGTTCTTTGGGGAGGGCCTCACTCCCTGGTACTTCCTCACAACGTAAGCCTCGAAAGCGCGTCCGGCCTCGAAGCGAGAGTGGCTGATGTTGCAGGTCGGGCCATAGAAGAAACGGGCGCCCTCGTAAATTGTCGCGGCCACCATGTCGAAGAGCCCATCGGCCATGCGATGCTGAGTGAGCATGCGGAAGACGGGGAATCCGAGGGCCTCGAAGAACTCGAGCGGGGAGATGGCGCCATCGTGCGGAAACCGGTTGTAGAGGTTTCCGTTGGCGTCCTTGTCGAACTCTCCGGTCAGGACCGTTGGTGGGAGCCTGCGGATGGTGAGCTTGTGTAAGAGAGATATCCTGCGTGCATTTCACTCACTGCTTTGTATCCCCCCCAAGAAAGCAGGGGGTCATGGTGTTGCCCCAAGCGGTCATGAGGTCAGGGCGGTCCATCTAACGCAAAGTCAGTCAAAGTCACTTGAGGAACCCTGAAGATGCCATACGTTTCCGGCCTCGTCAACGATGACGGCTTGGGCGAACTCCCGCACCCAGCCCTTGTAGTCCGACTGCGTCATTGCGGGGGTCACGCAAAGGAAGTCGGCGGCATCGACGATACGCTTCATGAGCGCCTGGAGCGCACCAGGTCGAAGCGAATTGGCGGCGAAGAACTCGGCCCGTGTGATCTTCCCGGCGACAAAGGCCCGCAGCTGAGCCAGGTCATCCCGCTTATCGACATCGGCGCGGATAGCGAGGATCTTTTCGCTGTCGTCGTCGCTGAGCTGCTCGACGAGAGGCGACCGGAAGACGGCCAGCAACCAGTAGGTGACCGAGAGTGTCAGGCGCCACTTGGTGTCCTCGCCCGTCTTGAACTTGGGGGTCGCTGACTTGACGTTACCCCTGGTGTCCAACATGCGCTTGAAGGCGGCCAGCTCATGCGCGTCTTTGAAGCCACGAACGACCATCTTGCGGTGCCACTTGCCACCACCAGCCTTGTTGAGGTTGTTGGTGACGTCGACGTTCATCTCTTGGATGCGATCAGCGAGGTTGTCGACGGCAACGTGCGCTGGCGCAGTGCAGAGGACACCGCCCAGCCTCTCAGACGAGATGAGGGCTACGATAGCCATGATTGTCGTCTTGCCGAAACCAGCAGCCTTTACACGTTAGTATCAGAATTGTACGCCTGTAGTTGGACTTGGGACATACCGCGGAGATCATGCCAAGGCCAAGGGGGCGGTTGCTGAGGTATCGACGCAGGCGTATCTGGTCGCCCGCGAGAGCCTCTGCAATCAACGCATCGACGAACGGCTTTGCCTTGTCCTCGACGTCCAAGTAGTTCATCGACGGGAGCGCTCGGGTGCTCGGACGGTCGAGGCTGAGGTTGGCCATCGCTGCAATGTCGGCAGGGCCATCCATCAGCATCCAGTCAGCGAACCCGGCGCCGCGGAACAAGAGCCGGTGAAGGGCTTGGACGTCGGCCATGCTCAGGCCCGGCCACCTCGAGAGAGGACCCGCAGAGTCCGCGCCTTGCACAAAGGTGATGGCGGCGTTGACCTTCCTCATGGCGTCCAGGAGCCCGGCGTCGAAACGCAGATGGACGACATTCTAGGCCGTCGGATCTCCGTTGCGTTGCTGGTTCACCACTGGCCGGCTGGGGTACGTCTTGAGCAAGCTGCAGGCCGGGCTTTCTTGAGGTACCTTGGTCTCCAGCACCATCTCCCATTGGTCGGTCCGGTGAGGACGCAGCGCCTCGATGTCATGGACATGGGTCACGATGATGCACTCGCTAGAAGCAGGGTTAGTAGATTGATGGTGTATAGGGTTCGAGTGACTTACAGCTCGAGTGGCTTTCCGCCCCCAGTCGGCATCAGGAGCACGACCCTGTCGTCCTTGGTCAGACGTTCCAAGGCCGAGTTGTACATCTTGCGGAACTCCTGAGTAGTGGGGACGATGACGTAGTACGAGTCTCGTTCTTCAGGGTTCCGAACAAAGTAGGCGTCCCATTTGCGAAGCTTTTCAATCACTTTGGCCGTGTTGTCGAGCCAGAGAACATCCTGAATGCAAGCGTGGACGCAGACCGTGACCATTGCGTTGTTGTCGTCGAACTGGTACGACTTGGTGAATGCCTTCTTCGAGGCGGACGCGACGAGGAGTTTCTTGAACTTGACCAAGTCCCATACGTGGTCATCGCCGTATGAGTAGGTGAACAGCGGGCCAGGGACGCTGGCTCTTTCGACGGCCGTGGCGTTCTGCATGACCAAAAGCTTGAACTTGGTACCGCGCGCAAAGATGTCCATGAGGCTGAGGCCTCGGTAGAAGGCCTTGTCGATGTTGACGATGGCGTCCAGGTCGCGATCCCCGATATTCTGGTACGGGACGCCGAGGCCGCGAACCTCGCACTTCGCACCTTTGTGCAGCGTCAAAGTGACGACAGAGAGCTTGGAACCGGTGGGCACGAGGCTCAGGTGCTCGGGCAAGACGGCCTTGTTGGCGACGACGTCAAATTCTCCCCTGGGCAATCGCACCATGAGGCTGCGCTTAGGGCAGACAACCACTTTTCCCTCCGTGGTATGGTCTGCGATTCATATTAGCAACCACAGTGAGGATCATCCTAACGAAGGAAACTTACATTGCTTGCACAGGCCGAAGCCATCTTTCTCGTTGTCGAACTGATTGGCATTATTCTCGGGGATGTCCAGTCGGAAGCCCACCCAGGTTGACGAATTGGCGTTCTTTGGTGCCCAAAGGTACGTCTCGATCTTAGTCGGTGTCTTGCACCTGAAAGACGATCCGGCAAGTACGATGGAATCGTCGATGTAGATGGCACACTCCGATGCGTTCATGTGTTGGTAAGTGGAGGTGCGGGCGGGCGGGGGGGGTGTATTGGGGCCCAGCTGATGCTGGACCCCGGTCGCAGAGGCCGAGGCGATCGATGGCTTGGAGGGGGTTGGACTGGGGCCAAGCTGATGCTTGACCCCGGTGGCAGAGGTCGGGGCGATCGATGGCTTGGGGGGGGTTGGGCTGGGGCCCAGCTGATGCTGGACCCCGGTCGCAGATGTCGAGGCGATGGATGGCGTAGGCGGGGTTGGGCTGGGGCCCAGCTGATGCTGGAGCCCGGTCGCAGAGGTCGAGGCGATGGACGGCTTGGGGGGGGTTTGACTGGGGCCCAGCTGATGCTGGACCCCGGTCTCCGGGATCGAGGAAACAGGCCGGACGGTTGTTGTGCTGGGGCCCAGCTGATGCTGGACCCCGGTGGGAGCACGGACGACAACAACGGAAGCCGGCTCCGATCGAATAATCTCATCGCGGCGTGGCGCCGTGCCACAGGACGCGCATGGCGCCGGGGCGGGGGTCTGGGTCGCCTGGTCGCAGTACATCTTGTGACTATAGTGAGTTAGCTCATGCGGAATTCGGATGTTACTCTGTACATACGACGGAAACTTGTTCGAAACGAAATGGGGGGGTCGCGGGCGAATCGAGACGGGGAGGGCGGCGGGCGGGACGGACGCGGCGAAAGTGGTGGTGGTACGAGTTACAAAATAGAAAGGCGGGCAGGGCGAATCGGGGTTTTTGGTGCGAGTGCGTTTGTGCGCGCGGTGCTCGAAGCTGATTGGCTGGCTGTGTGGGGGCCTGATGGACGGGGCATCACGACGAGGTGGTGCGTTCTTGGCACCTGACGTACCGGGCAAGATGGGGCATCACGAAATTGGGTGCCAGCCAAGGCTCCAGCCAGGTTGATAGCAAGGTTCGCACCGTCGTTGCAGCACGCACCGGTGTCGCCCAGCTTCTCCAGTGTCGGAGACAAGCGGGCCAGTCTCAACCCCAGTCGAGCAGCAGCTCAGTGATCAATCCGATCAACCCAACCCTGGTCAGTCAGACCAACCAACAGCACCTCAGCAATCCCCTCAGGGTCAACCCCTGCAGCAACCAGGAATTCCCATGGAACCCATGTCAGGACCAGACGCATCCGCTGGACCCCAACCCCCTCCCATCATGGGTCAAGCCAACGACCACCACCCTTCTTTTGGCCAAGCCGGCTACCCTCATCACCCCTATGCACACGCCATGGCTCCACCCCCTGGACCCCCTCGTCTGCCCACGTTCACCAACATTGGCCACTTCGATGGATCCGGCAGTGCTGAGCGCTGGCTCGATGGCATTGAGTGGGAGTTCACCGTGGTCGGCATTGACCCCCCCACGCCCAGTCACTTTGTCAGAGTCGTCAATCGAAACTGCACAGGAGATGCAGCCATTTTCATTGACTCAGATCCCTCACTCCAGGCCATTGTCAGGTCGCCCCAGCCCACTGACGCGGACGTCATCCGCCTAAGCACAGCAATCAAGGAGAGGTTCCCACCCATCCTTGCGGATACCAAGGACAACAGCGAGGCAGAGCTCAAGCAGTCCAAGGACGAGAGCCTCGCTTCATACCACAGCCGAGCACAGGCCTGCCTACACCAGAAAGGCGGACGAGATCGCTTGGCCGGAGTCAACCTCTCAACCCTGGAAGCATCTTTCCTTCGCCATGTCATCCAACAATTCGTCAACGGCCTTGAAGACCTTGGCCTTCGCAGAGAGGCCATCGAGCGGTGTGCCGCCAACTCAGACTCGCTGGCGGGAGCATTCCACGCCATCCAGACAGCAGCCCAGGTCATTGCCAATCGAGAGGCGATTGTCAAGGAAGCTCAGAACAAGGCACGCTTGGAGGCCCTTGAGCAATTCATCGCTCAACGCGAGGGAGTGCCAGTCGATGAGGTTCTGCGGCGCCAATTCGACATCCGCCCACCCCCTGGCCTTGTGCCTCCCCCTTTGTCTGCAGCATCGTTCTCAGCAGATGCCCACTGGGCACCTGGGACTGGCCCTCAGTGGCAGCAGGCTCAAGGTCATTGGCCCCCCAATGGGCAGTGGATGCCAGCACCTGCTCTAATGGTCAATGGGCACCTGCCACCTACCCTCAGCAGACCCTCCCAGCGCCTGCCGCAACCCAATGGGGTCCGAGTCAGGGCCAACCTCAAGCTCAAGCCCAACGCCCACAACCTCAAGGCCCGCCTCAGCCTCAGCAACCCAGCCCACAGCCCTAAGGTCAGCGTCAGCCAACTCAGGGACAACCTCAGCAGCCACAGAGGCCCCCTTCCCAGAACACCGGCCCGCGGGCCCAAGGCCAACCCGGAGGTGGCCAAAGTTACCAGAATGGCTATCGCCAGCAGCAGCAGGGACAACCTCAGCAGAAGTTACCGCTTCAGTCATCCAACCCCTATGTCAATGGAACCAGAACCGTGGGGGAGCGAGAGGTGATCTGCCTCAAGTGTGGACGCGGAGACGACCACACCACTGGCGAGAGAGGCCACTTCGCAAGGGACTGCACTCAGACCCACCACTTGCTCCAACGCTGGGAGGCTGACCTCCTCAAGCCGCTCATCTTTGCGGCCAAGGACAAGTTCCGGGCAGCCCAAGCCGCACGATACGGCCAGGCGCAGACACAGCCGGCTCCAGTTCCAGTGGCGACCTCAGCTTCATTCCAGGCATACCATCAAGGCGAGGAGGTCAACTACAACCAGCCCTACCCTCAGCAACCCCAATACCCACCTCAAGGCTATGTCGAAGGCGAGGTCAATGAGGGTGACACGGGCCGGCAGCAGCAGGCACCTCAGCACCAGCCTCCAGTGGTGTGGGGATCCCCGGCCTCAACTGAGGATGACCTCAGCACACCATGGGACAATGAGGGCGATCCGAACAGCCAAGGTCCGAACAGTCGAGAGCCCGTGGCTGAGGGACGCTCATTGGAGATCATCTTTGACGAAGCCGACACTGAGGCACACTTTGAGCCAGTCGATGCAGCCTCAGCCCCCGCGACCAGGGCGCCCAAGAGAGCGAGAGCGGCAGCCAGTGAGCGTTTCAACCCGGGAGAGGATGTTCCAATGTTTGACGCACCCCCTCAGAACACCGGCGCCAAAGCCAAGGCCGGAAAGGACAAGGCCCCAAAGGCCCCCGAGAAACCCAAGGCCAGGAAGGCGGCATCGGACCCAGAGAGACAGAGAGAAGCACCCACCGACGTCAAGAGGCCTTTCGCTGGCATGACCCGTGAGCAGATGCTCGCATACTTTGAGCCCAAGGTCAAGAAAAAGAGACAGCCTGGACTGTCTCCCATCGTGGCGTACGAGGGCAAGCCAGACATCGATTGGCGCAGCGTGTTTGCCAAGATGACAGTGCCGATGTCACTGCTAGAGCTACTTCAGGCGAGCCCAGAAGCCTGCAAGCAACTCAGAGGCCTGTCAACACGAAAGCACGCCAAAGCCAAGGATGGCCCAGCCGTCACGGCCAAACTTGCTGCACTCCTGGGCCTGGACTCAGAGGTCGCAGAGGATGACGACGGAGCGTCAGAGGCTGACATCGAGGCACTGACCGAGTTCATGGCCAGTCTGTCGACACAGGACGTCACCGTGCGTTGCCACCAGGGCGAAGCTCGCTATGACCCATTTGGCGAGGCACGCCTGTTTGGCGAGAGTCATCGCCTCACCAGGCCCTTCAGAGTCACCGCCAACGTGATAGGCGAGCTTGGAAATGGCCGAGGCGTTCGGTTCATCATGCCAGAGAACACCACTCAGGCTGACCAAGGCTCAGAGGTCAATGTCATTGCACCCGATCTCATTCGCCACTACAGCCTGCACGTCCGCACATTGGCATCAATCGGATTCCTGGGCCTGAGGATAGGCACATCAGATGAACGGGCCATCCCTCTCACACACTTCACCAAGCTGAGTGTCACCGTTGAGGACATCATCCGGGAAGTGTGGGCAGTCGTTCGTCCTGAGGGCGTCCTGGAAGGAGGAGTCAAGCTGCTGCTGGGCCTCCCATGGCTGTGGCAAGTCGACGCCAAGATCGGCATCCGTGAGGCTCAACTCATGATCGGCGACCAATCGCGCAACGAGGAGCTCAGAATCGTCAGGGGACCGCGCCTGGCCCCATCCGACAGACACAAGCTCATCCTGGTCCCAGCCCCAACCGCCACTGTGGAGCCTCCTGTCATTCAGGACCTCAGCTCCCAACGGTCATCGTCGGACAGCCAGGACTCCGACGCCGGTTACACCTCATCCACTGAGGGTGTTGCTTCTACTGAGGATTCGGAAAACTGAGTCACCAGCCAAGACCTGGGCATGTCGGAAAAACTGCTCAACACGAGAGGTGGAATGAGCCCCCACCTCAGGATTTCCAGGACCACTGTGGACATATGGCTGCAGCACATTCAGCTTTCCTGACCTTCCACGGACCACAGCTCACCCCCAGTCTCAGACGTTATGAGTACGAGCTCCAGCTCGGAAAGCCACACATGTTTCCCATTGAGGATTACCCCGAGGCCACGGTCAAAGTCTTGGAAGCATTCACAGCATCAGCGAGACCCCCCATGGACAATGACGAGGATATGGATGGGCTTGGAGCCCTTGGAGCACAACCGGAGGACCGGATCCATCGGCCGACCCCATTCCCAACGGAGCGACGCGTCACTAGATTAGCCACTGATTACCAGACGACAATGGACACCGTTAACCTGTGGATTGAGAAAGCTGGCGTGACCCTGGGACCCTTGATTCCTGATCACCTCATGGAAGATGTGAAACGTACCCTGTACACGTACAGACACCTGGGAGCCGAGTCTGTCCATGACATACCGGCCACTGACCTGTACACCCACCGAGTTCGGCTCAAGCCCAACCTCAAACCCTGGAATCGATCACAGAGGCAACGACTCAACGATGCAGAGCGTTACTGGCTTGAGAAGCTGGTGCAAGACGGATGGGACTCAGGAATGTACGAGCCCACAGCAGCCGCCAATGGTCGATTGTCCGACTGGAGAGCAGAGCCAGTGCTCGTGGCCAAATCCGAGGATCCCTGGGCAGAGAGGCGTCTCACGTTCAACTACAGCCAGGTCCATGAGGACCTGCCAGGCACTCTGATACCACTGCTGCAGGAAGTCCACAATCGCCTGGCCCACTCAGGTGTCGGCTGCTACTCAGTTTTTAATCTCAAGCACGCATACTGGTCCGTTGGCGTCCATCCGGACGACAGACACGTCTTTGCCTTCCAGGCTGAGGGTTTTCCTCAGCTCCAGCCTACCAGGATGCCACAGGGATCACAGTCAGCTGGCCACACCATGACAGAGGTCGTGCGCTTGGCAATGGGCCCTATCCCAGAGCCCCAACCGGAGCCCTCGCTACTTGTGCCCCCCGACAAGACGGAGCCTGCACAAGTCATCAACTACATGGACGACATTTGGGCCATGCACGGCAATTTCAGCACTCAGTGGGGTTTCCTCAAGGAGCATCTCCTGCCACGCCTCCTCTGGTCGATGCTCAGGCTCTCGTGGAAGAAGGTCAGCCTTGGCATCCCGACAGTCACTGCAATCGGCTGGGTCCACAACGTGGGAGGTGGCGTCAGCATCAAGCCAGAGCGCCTGGACAAGCTGCTGGCCTGGCCAGTGCCAATCGATCAGACCTCAGTCAGATCATTCCTGGGTGCAGTGTCACCATGTCGCAGATGGATCAAGAACTGTGCTGAGATTGCGCGACCGCTCAACCGGCTCACAGGTGACGTTGACTGGCAGTGGGAGCAAGCTGAGGCCGCATCATTCGCCCTACTCAAGGAGGCACTCATCCGGGCCGTCAGTATGCATGGACCAGCATGTGGCATCCCCACACTCATGTACTCGGACGCGTCAAAGTTTGGAGCAGGCTGCCTGATCGCTCAGCTCATTGACGGAGTCGAGACCCCCATACTCTACGACGCATTCCTCTTCACTCAGACCCAGAGGAACTACGGCAAATACAAGAGAGAGCTCTGCGCCATTGTCGAATTCTGCCGAAAGCACTATGACGTCCTGCAGATGGACCCAGACAACCACGCCGTCATCCGGACTGACCACAAACCTCTCACCTGGTTCATCACGTCATCACACCATGAGGGCATCTATGCAAGATGGGTCACAGAGCTGCGAAACCTCAGGGTCACCATTGAGTGGATACCTGGCAAGAAGAATGCGGCGGCAGACGGCTTGTCCCGGACCATCTTCGACGACTACCTCTGTCAGGAAGACCTCACTGCCATGGGCGACGTTGATGATCGTGGGGAATGGCACTGGAGAGATGGCGCTGGGGGCTACCAAGCCCTCATCGACCAGGCCAATGAGCGCCGCCGAAAGGAGATCGAAGCGTTGGACGCTCTTCTTGAGAATGTCGCCCCTGTCAGCTCATGCCTTGGCGTGCTCCTCAACCCGGTCTGGCTGGAGACGTCCCAAGGCCCGACATTCGATCACATTGACACCATCATGGCGATTGTCGCTGACCTCCCAGAGTGTCGGCCAGGGGGCCGACTTATGTCCGCCGAAGTGCCATCCATGGCGGCAGACGCCATCCCAGAGCTTTCGAAGTTTTTGACCTCACCTTGGTACGAGGACGTCACAGCGTACCTCCTCACTCCGTCAGCCGCACAGTCTTGGGATCGATTCAGAGCCAGAAAGGCAGAGGCGGCGACCGCCAAATACCGGATTGAGGGCAACAAGCTGTGGCATCTGAACGGCGACAAGCCTTGGGTGCCATGTCTGATTGAGGAAGAGATTGCGGAGGCCCTCAAGAGTGCTCATGACGACCGAGGGCACTGGTTCGCCAACCCCACGAGACAGCGGCTGCAGAAACATGTGTATTGGCCGACCATGGGACCCGACGTCATTCGATACATCAAGGGATGTTGGCAGTGTGCGCAGTTCAGCCCGGCAAAGCCCAAGGCACCACCACTCAAGGCATCGGTCACGGCACCATTCCAAGTGGTAGCCATGGATCACCTGGGGCCATTCCCCCCAGCGACAGGACAAGGGCTCACTCACATCCTGGTTATCATTGACTACTTCACAAGGTTCATCTGGGTCATACCGGTCAACTCGACGATGGCGGGAGACACAGCAATACGACTGAGAAGCTGGGTGGAGGCCGTGGCCACAATCCCAATGCTCATCTACACGGACCCAGGGCCGGCATTCACAGGCAGGGACTTCACAGCAATGGCGAAACAGTTGGGAGTCAGGGTGGTCTCAGGACCGGCAACATCGCACAAGAGCTTCGGGATGGTCGAGATCCACAACCGACTGCTGCAACTCGTCATGGGCAGAATGGGTTTGACCCCAGCCACATGGCCGACTGGCCTGGGAAAGGTGGTCAGAGAACTCAACAGTCGCACCATGTCAGTGGGTTACTCGCCAGCAGAGCTGCTGTACGGGGTGCCACCACTGGACCCCATGCAGGACAAGTACCGGCCACAGAACGAGGTGTCAGCGATGATGGCGACAATGACCGACCCCACATGGAGACCAAACGATGGCACACACGCCTGGGAGGAGGCAACTGAGCTTCACATCGCCAAGAGACACCACGACCGACTGGCCGTTGACATCAAGGATCAGGCCAGGCAAGCACGCCACGAACAGCGCATCGTTCGGCCATTCGCCAAAGGTGACCAGGTCATGATGCTACAAGAGGGCAAGCCGCCCAAGCTCGAGCCACAGTGGAGGGGACAGTGGAGGGGACCCTTCAGGGTCAAGGCCAAGGTTGGACGCCGCACATACCGGCTTGAGCACCTGGACGGACGACCCATCCAGCATGAGAGACATTGGGATCAGTTGAAGGCATTTGAGCGCAGGACATGGCTCAAGAACGACAAGGCGGAGCCACTGCCGTTTGACGACAGGGGACAGACGATGAGGAGGCCCAAGCGGCCACGGGCAGAGTGACCCACTGGAGGGGTCCACTGACCGACCACCCCACCGGTGAGGGTGTGGCATGGCAACAGCAGCAGCATCAATACTCAGTTTTGGCATTCACTCAGGTATGAGCAGGTTTTGAGCGCGCAGGTGCCTGCCGGAGCAGGTGCACAACAAGGGAAGGCAGGTGCCTGAATCATTCGGTTACCCCGCCCACAAACAGAAACTTGAGAGAAATTCCGCCCAGCTTCACTCTCCCACCTCATCATCACCATCACACACTGAGGCCACCGCTGGTGATGAGCGAGCAGCCCCAACGACTTTCGGCCTCTCCCGCCCCAGAGGCATCTCACGAATCATTCTTTTCGGCACTGAAGCAAGCAGGAGACTACTGGGCGAACTACACAGAGGAAGACCACGAACGCGACCTCAGAAGGTACTGGGCAGCTTACGCCGCATGCGCTGTGAAGCCCAGAAGCCTCAGAGACCCTATTCCTGACGTCTGGGAAACACCGCTGAGAGGGGGATTCGCAGCGATGAGTGCAGCAGCCGGCAGCTCAGGCACAGCGTCTGCTGGGCCCAGTGCCACTGGCGCTCCTGCCCTCCCAGTCGGACCCGACGCAGCGGCTGGTGATGATCAGCTCAGCGGCAATGAGGCTCACGAGAGACACAGGGAGGTACTTGAGCGGGCTATGGCAGACAAGAAACGATCCCCCGACTTTGACCCCGACACCCACCCCAGTCACCAAGGACGCCATGGCGTCGTGCCAGGCGACATCCTGGCGGCGCTCACAGAAGACGGAAGGAAGAACGGAAACATTCGCATTACCACACTGGCAGGCCTGGTCACTGCCATCACCCCTCGACACGTGGACCCGGAGGATCCTCTTGACCATGAGACGGAAGGGCAGATGATCCGATTGGCAAAGGTCGTGTGCGACAAGGCCACTGCCGCCACAGAGACAGGCAGGAGGGAGATGCTCCACCTCAAAAGATACCGGAAGACGGCCAGCTACCTGGAGGTGAAGCTGAGCGGAACGAAGGACGACTGGGTCAGGGTCACTCGCCCGGCTCGGACCTCAATGAGGCAGACAACAGAGCGTTGGGACGGTGCCCCTCCAGGACCAGGGAAGGGCTTGGCGACAAGGCTTCACCCCGGCGCCAGGGGCAGTGGCTCAAACGACGTGTTCACCTGCGTTGGCGCTGACGGTGCGACTCTCGAGGCTGTCCTCGCCTGGGGACCTCATTCACAAGAGAAGGAGGCAGTGGGAGAGCGGGTCACAACATCGGATTTCTCAGGCCTCACGTTCCGGACTGAGCCTACCTCTGGCTACTCCCGTATACCCATTCCTCACTGGGTGATGGCCAAGAAAGGCGCTCTGGTCTTCGCCAAAAAGCTGGCCCTTGGGACCCTCGGCAATGAGACACCCACCAAGGAGGCACTCAGTGACTATCAGAGGTCTCTCTACCTGGACATTACGACAGGCATGGGCCCCATTCCCCCTTCCATGTCCCCCTGGCATGAGCTTGAGTCCAAGTCACCACGATCGGCAGCAGTGGCTGGCTTCGACACCACGACACTGGTGGCCACTGGAAGGAGACCATCAAGCAGAGACAAAGACGCTTCGGAAGGATATTGGGAGCACTTTGTGCTCAGGATGCCAGCACTCACAGGCCTCAGCAACTACACCGAACTCCATGATCTGGCTGTGAAGCTGCTCGACACCATGCCAGAGGAGATTATTGAGGAGAGCTTCGCCCTCTCCATGATGCTCCTGTGGGCCAAGCTCAAGGCAGATCCTACACATGGCCGAGAGGCCGTCCAGAGCAACACCAACGGAAATGCCATCAAGGGCAAAGCAGTGCCGACCGACGTTGACCTGGCTACTTTCGTCGCCTATGCACCCCACTACTTCCGCCACCATGAGCAGAAGGGCCTTGTGGGATATGCTCATCCTTTCCGGGTCATCGCTCATTGGAACAACCGAGACACGAACTCGCTGCAGGCGAACCCCTTTCCCAAGCTGGAGAGGCAGGACAGCATTGAGAAGAAGCTGACCAAGCTGTACAAGAGGTCAGGACTGACACCGGAGGCCTGGGTGCCTATCCTGCCGTCGTCCATGCCAGGATCGATGATCCCAGAGCTCAAGCCCCACGGCCAGTTCGCTCGCCAGTGTGGAAGGACTCGCACATTACTTGGCCTCCCTGACATCCATCTCTTGGGGCTCCCAGAGTACCCTATTGGCACCCAGACAGTGGAGGTCCTCATGCTGAGGAAAATGCTGTCTCTCAGGCAGGAGAAATGCGCGTCCCTCAACATCAGAGAGGTGGACCCGGATGAGCACCAACCCATTGGGATCGTCAGCTGGATGTCGCTGGCCCCAGAGTCACCCAAGATCATGTCGCTGCCAGCCTTGGTGATTTACACCCCGGCCTACACCTACAAGGACCACGGACAGAAACTCAGCGACGACAAGGAGACTGTGGTGCCGGTTCCTGAGGCTGCCACAAAGGATCGACCGTTGAGCGAGCGCCCCGACGCGGTGAGGAAGCAGATTGAGAGCATTGAGGCTGAGGGTGACTACTTCCAGAGCCTGGCTGGCTCACCCCCCGCCAGCATCATGACCGCAATGTGGGACTACCTCCACAGAGACAAGGCGGCACAGAAGTTCAAGGAGTGCATCGACAGCGGTGTGCCTCCCGAAGATTGGTATCTGGACGAGGACGGTTACTTCAAACCCCGAACCACTACCGACGATGACGACGCCATCGCAGAACTGGTGCACAGGGGCTACCACCCGCTCGGATATGAGGCCCCCCGTCTGCCGGTCAAACCCAAAGGCGATGTCGACGTCATTGACCTTGAGGCGCAGACAGCAGGCAGCAAGGCCGTGACCCCTCAGCCTGACCCCGAGACGCTCGATGAGGAAGATGTCAAGTATCTGCAGGAGATCCTGGACAACACCGCTGGTTTCTCAAACCAACCCAGTCTGCTTGGGCGCCTCAGAGCGCTGAACCCACACACCATCACCCGGCCTGCACTGCTGGAGATCCTGAGGTCCGACCTTCCGGAGGCACTGAGCTGGTCGTCCATCCTGGGCAACATCGAAGTCGGCACACCATCTCCCAGTGAGGTTGAGGACGATCACCGCAACAACCCCATGGGACCGGTCATCTGGATGAATGTCCTGGAGCCAATGAGAAGGCTCACTGGGGTCACGCTGGCTCAGACGGACCCCCCCAACGCCAACACACCGACCCTGTGGCGAGCCGAACTGTCGAGGGCATTCAGAGAAATCGCCATGCACCTTGAGCCCCTTGATGAGGACCTCAAGGCCAGATGTGCTGAGATTTCCAGGGTGTGCACAGAGGAGGTGCTTGGAGGCGAAGCACCTGAGTTTGACACCAGCCTTCAGGATGTAGTCCACAGCATCAGCAACCTCAAGGTGCTGAACTGGCCAGTGAGCCTGGAGACTCTGGCATGCCTGTGGCCTGAGACCACGGCAAGCGAGTTCACCATTCGAACGGAAGCCTACCTGCAAGACATGAGCGATGAGAAGCTCCAAGCTCGACTGGGAAAGGCGGAGGCTGAGTACCGTGCCTACACCTCGGGAGGCAGGATGGGCTTTGAGCTCAGGCGACAAGAGGAACGGAAGCGGAACCTGGCGGAACGGGATGCCGCACGGATGAGGCAGGCTCAGCAGCAGGCAGCGGCACAGACTCAACGACAGGAGAAGGCGAAGGCCGTGAAGCAGGCAGTCGCCAAAGCACTTGAGAAGCACAGGGGGACACCCCAAGCCCGGGGGGAACGGCCTGGCATCAGCTACCGGAACGGCAAGCCAGTCAAGCCACCGAAGAAGGCAGCCAAACCGAGGGGGGTCAAGGCTGTGGTCCAGCCTGAGGATCCGGATGACGATTCGAGTGAGGGTCTGGGTGACGACCCTGAGGACGACTCGGAGGACAGCGACAACGACTCATCAGCCGCCAACCAGAGGGAAGCCGCCAAGCAGAAGAAGGCCGCCAAGCAGAAGAAGGCAGCTGAGCGAAAGAAAGCCACCAAGACCACAGTCACGGCTTCGACTGCGGCCGAGCCTCAGGATGATGACGACAGCTCAGGCGACACCTCGAGCGACAGCTCAGGCAATGGCGACGACGACCCAGCAGACAAGCCCGCTGAGCAAGGCCCGCCAGTCAAGCAGAAAAGGAGACGCGTGGTGATTGAGATTGACGACGACACCCCAGAGTCATCCGATGAGCCTGTTGGCGAGCCCGCCGACCCCAAGGCTCAGACTGGCAAGGCGCCCAAAAGGAAGCGATCTGGAGACGCCAAGCGGTCAGCCCCCACGAGCAAGAAGGCCAAGATCACTGGCACAGCTGCGTGAGAAGCTGCGATCCCAATGGGCAAGGCTTGCGCTACAGCTCACACCTCAGTTCGGATGAGAGAGCACCACAATCATCTCGAGCCGTTGGCTTGAGCGGCAGCTTTGTCTGCATTGGCCCTGGGAAGCTTGGGATGACCCATGAGCGTCACCGACAGACGTCCCCAACAGATTTTGCTTTTGCACCAGAGAGATGCACCACGAGAGGAACCCTTCGGCAGAAGGGCAATGGAGCAGTGAGGGGGCCAGGAAAGGACCTCACGAGCATGTATTCACTGAGATCGAAGACGCCGACACACGGCATAAGGGAGGCAGTCAGAGGACTGGAGCGTTGAGGATGGTTACACGGCTGCACTTGATTGTGCTGGAGGAGGATGAACAGAGAGGACTACATGAGAGGGCAGGCCAGCAGGGAAAGGCAGCCCAGGGGGGCTGACTTGTGCCCCCCGACATGATTGAGCAGGAGGCATGTGGCCACAGTTATCTTAGTCAGCAGAGTTCAGACTCCCTCTTGGGGGCACACCGTAGGTGTGCCCTCATCCGGAGATCCATCCCCAATGCAACCATCGTTTGACCCCCCAACATCCCGAGTTTTTCTCTTGGCACCTGACGTACCGGGCAAGATGGGGCATCACGGAATTGGGTGCCAGCCAAGACTCCAGCCAGGTTGATAGCAAGGCACCAAATAGCCTACTCGGGTTCAATAGACGTTCTCTGATGCGACAGACGAGTCTCCATATCCCGAAGACCAGGCTTCCAAGGCCTTCGTCAAACATAGTATACAATTAAATCCCTCGACGGATTTGAATGTACGTGCACATGCGTTACCCCTCTTGGCAGACCACTGGAACGGCTATGGGACCGCGCTGAATCCTGCCGATGCTCTGCACCTGAGACTCGAGGCAACATTGGGCTTGAAATTATATGCAGCGAGCCCCGAATCACTGGCGAGCTCGAGATCCTCGCCAAAACCAGGCCTCAGACGCCCATCTCTTTCAACCCTGGGACTGGCGGGCGACTCCTCTATAGTGAGGTAAGGTAAGTATACTTAGGAATCAAAACGGACTGTGAGCACCCATCAGTATTCGTGCCCGCGTTGTTATTTCGGTGTAATCGCCCGGCTACCTGCAATGGATTGAATGGCATTCAATCGCCACTGGATATGACTCTCATCGTTGCCATGCTCATCGCTGCCATAGTACTTGACTCTTCACGCCGCTTCCACGATGTCCCGCCCCGACTGCTTCCCTCCTGTCCTCGTATCCGTACTGGGGTATTTAAAAAATGCATGTGCTCAGCGGCTGTAGCCTGCGGAATCCACATTTCAAGCTCGGGGTCCAAATGGGAGCTGGGTGTGTTGTTGCGGGCGCGGGACGGTCAAGCCCTCAATCGAAAGTCTTCCCGCCCTGCCATGTCGACGAAGCTCACAGCCTCGTCGAGTTGCATTCATGGCACATAGGAATATACGGCGCCAGTGACCTCTAATGCGTCACTGTGAACGCGGTGACCGCTCGTTCTTGTGATATCTCGATCGCGGCAGCCACATCGTGCATCGCGGCGCGGGGGAAGCTCATCCCAATGATGAACAATCCTGAACAGCGCCCATCACTGGCGCCCCTTATGCCCTCCCTATTGCCCTGCGCTACTCGTAGTTCGCCTACATCCTAGACATGGAGTCAATCCAGGTACACGAAGCCAACAAGAAATCGCCAGTCGTAATCCTCTCCATAGCGGCCGGCTTCACTCGGGACGCTGACCGCAGAAAGGAAAAGATGCCGCGACGTCTCGCTGGCAAGTTGCTATGTGGGAACGGCCCGGGTCAAACTTTTGCTTTGGTGGCCTTGACCAGTGGATGGACAACGCCGCGAGACTGGTGCAGGTGGTGCCTCGCAGATCTGCATGCCACAGTCCCATCTGTCCTCGATCAAGTCCATGATTAGTGTCGGATCGCCGTGTGAATGAAAATACGAGGCGCCGTCCCTGAATGATCACGAAGGAGAGGGTACATTTCGTTAATCCTCACGCCCGGCAGGCTGCTAGCAGTTTGGACCTGAGTATGAAATAAGTGAAAACTACACCCTTACGTACACGCCAGATGATACCTTCAGTAGCCTACCAAGGAGGAGCGTGAAGCTCATCGCAATCGTATGTTCAACCCCGTGCAAAGATACGCCGCCTGAAGGTCCTCCACCCCTTCTGCGGGCTTGTCCATGTTGTGTCGGGAGTTGTTAACTTCAAAGACCGTCTGGGCAACAGGGTGAACTTGGCTGGCCCACCCTGTCGCCCGACTTCAACCTGTCACTCAGGTTCCTGTCACTCGACGACCGCTCAGCATTAAAGTCGATGCCGCCAACGCCCCCGTCAACGGCGGTGATATCTTGTAGCAGCTCATCCATACCGTCCAACCCCTCTCAGGCGATTTCAAGATCCAGGCCGATAAAACTGACGATTACTCGGACTCGGACTCGGACGTCGACATGGATGCTGAGCCTATTGCTTCTGAACGAGGTTTGGATTGGTCTGTTGGGCAGATGGAGCTGAAATAATCTGGTTGTTGGCGACGGTAGTACTCAGAGGAGCACGTGTGGCAGTCTGGGTGTTGTTGAGTTTAAAGACTGCCTGGGTAATGGGGCGAAATTGGGCGACTGGCTGGAATTGGGCGACCGGCTGGACTTGGGCGACTGGCTGCTTCTGGACGATGGTGGCGGTGGTCTCCTGAGCAGCGAAGCAGAAATCACCTGGTTGTTTCCGACAGTGGTGCTCAGGGGAGCACTTGGCAGGCTGTGTGCTATTGAGTCCAAAAGACTGCCCGGGCAACAGGGCGAACTCGGCTGACTTGCTGCTTCAGTGCGATGTTGGCGAGGTGAACTGCTAGGTAGACAGAGCGGAAGCGACCTGGTTGTTGGCCGAAGTGGTGCTCAGAGGAGCACGCGAGGCAGGCTGTGTATTGTTGAGAAAGATGGCCGATAGGCTGGGCAGACGAGGCAGCCGGAGTAGGAAGGACCTGGTTGTTGGCCGAAGTGTTGCTGAGAGCCAGGTTGGTATTATTCAGGAAGTTTGCGGAGGCTTGGTCCCTGTGTAGAGGTACGCCTGGACGCACGCATAACAGTCGTAGCTATACAGCCTGAAGTCAGCACAGGCAGGAGCGAGCAGTTGGGTGAGTACAAACCAGCAGGGGTCCTCGGCGAGTTAGAACGGAGTGCCGCTCGGCGTTCGTATCCGGGAGGTGGACGCGGGCGCCGAGGCCCCTTCCGAAGGCAACCAGCTTTCACCTTCTCTGATATGTTCTGGATGTCAGGGAATATAGTGAGGATATTCTCCAGAAGACTGATAGGATCGGTGTCCATGTCCATGTTCAAGACCGAGCCTGAGCCCGAACTGTCGTCGACATTACCGTAGACTGGGTGCTGTGGCTCCTGGCAGTTGCAGCTGGCCTTCTCCTCCTCCTCCATTGTCATGCTCTAGATGTCAGGGAAGAGAGTGAAGACGCGCTCCAGAAGGCTGATTGGCTCAGTGTCCATGCCTATGTCCGAATCCGAATTGTTGTTGTTACCGCTCTGCGCCTTGTAAGTGCCCGCGAGGTTTGGGAGATCAGGCTCGAGTCATCGTCGACATTGCCGTTCTGGGTCGTGAAGGTGCCTGAGAGGGTTGGGATCCGAGCCCGAGTCATCTCTGTTGATGCCGCTCTGCGCCTTGAAATCATCATATCCAGCGTCGCCCGCGTGAAAGCCAATATCGGCTTGCGGCGTGGCAAAAAATCTTCGCCCGCTGGAGTGGGTGTCGATTTCCCGCCACCCTCATTTCTGAGTGCTGGGGTGTTCTCCCATCAATTGCGGTTGTCGTTGGTACTGGGGGCGGGGGGGGAGCGCAGCTGCAAACGGATTGATGATTGAGGGAATCGGGGGATGGAAGACGTGATTCTTGTTTTAGGCTCCATGGCGAATCTGTAAAACGGGACCATGGGGGCGGCGGCGAACACCATCTGACTGGGCTCATCTTCGGCAGTCGGAAAGTTCGCGCCCATCCACTTCATGGTGTCGGAGTCGTACGCAACCATCGTGTCAATGTAGGAGCCCTCACGCTCGACCTCGCTCTCCCTCACCTTCAACCTGATGGGCCTCGTGACGACGCCGCTGAATGACGACGACCTTCGCGGAGTCGAACACGTGCAGCGTGGGCATGTTGGTCCTCAGACCACTTCGACACCATGGACGAGACATCTGCGTTGAACAGTCGAAACGTCGGCCCCATGCATCTCCCAGCCCATCTGTTCTTCCCCTTGACACCGGCGGCCACTTGACGTAGTATCTCGGCTGCGATCGTCGAGGTCCGGTTCGCCACGATCCTGATGCAGACATTCGCGCAGTATGTCCCGATCTTGCCCGCACCCTTCGACTGCGGCGTGTAGTAGGGGTTGAGGACCCCCTGTAGGAGCTCTTGGTCGCCATCAACTCGTTCATGTAGTCCTTCTGGCTACAGTATTTCCGGCATCGATGACGCCCTAGCCTTTCTCAAAGTGTCATTCGTGACGATGTCTGAGATTGGTCCCGCGACGGCCTTTTCCTGTACTACAGCCAATGCTTCTCCCCTGGGTCTGCGATGGACATCTTTGTAGGCTCCTTCCTCGCCGTGGTAGTGATGGCAGGGTGCGATGGATTCGTAGTGGATGCCATGCCTCTCCGGCTAGTCTGTTGGGCTCGTTCGCGAATTCACGAATTCACCTTCAAAATGATGCCCCAGGATGGTAACGTTGGCTCCTTCTTGATGTACTTGTGGTGTGATCGGAAAGCTTAAGGAAGGTGTCTTCCGCTCGGCAAGCGAGGGCCCATGTGAAGCACGTGGCGTCATCTCATGAAGAGGAACCAGCGTCTGCCGTCGTTTCTTTCGATGGGGTATCTCCTCCTGACGTTGACATGCATCAGTCCTCCCGTCAGATGATGGCGTCGCCTTGAACGTTTGCGAGGTGTGTGAGTGATTGCTCGGGAAGTTTCGCAGATGGGGTATTGCTCCGCAAGCTTTGACTGGATCTGTCTCTTCGTCAGGGGAGTCCTGGGAGATGTCCAGGAGCGGAGGTTAATCATGTTTTGGAGGCCGAGGTGGCCCAGACGGCGGTGTTACTCCCAGACGGGATGGTTGACGAAATGGTCCAGGGGGCGGGATCTGCTTCGGTGTTGGCAACGCGAAGGTGGTAGGGACCGTTGTCAAGAACAGACTCCCCACAATACGTTGACTTCGGAGTAACATTCTCCGCGGAGACCAGCTTTCTTAGCAGTGTAGCAAAGAGATTCAATGTTGTACTCGACGTCAGGGGAGAAGACCGTACCGGTGGTGGTCATTGGAGTGACGGTTCCATCAGGTGCCACAAGGGTTGATTTTGGTCGCAAAGCCTCCTCATTCCACCAAAAGGCCTGATCCGCATTCGGCGGGGGAGACGTGAAGATTGAGTGGTTTGAACGTGGAGAGCCACCGTTTTGAATTGAAGATGCAAAGTCCGCCTGGAGTTCAGCAAGGTGGTGTGGGTATTGTCGGTGTCTTGTCGCCCTCGTTCCAGTGCGCAGACCGTGTTCATCCTGCTTTCGCGAAGCTCTCCAGGGTATTCTTATCCAGAGCCAATTCCTCATGTTCCTTCTCTCCATTTCTAGACCAGCAGTGCGTCAGTTGATCCTAAGATTTGTCAGTGACTGCTGACTGGAGGAGAGGGGGGAGGGAGAAGATACTTGTACAGTTATCGGAGTCGTTCGTGGCGGCCCGGAACGCATCGGGGGTTGAGAGAGCTGCGAAAATACCCTTGGCGCGGTCTTGAACGAAGTCGCTGTCCTTTTCCTTGTCGCCAGGGGAGTTTATAGGCTGTTGATTGCCCTTGGTGGGTTATTTCCATCCTTGCCGTTTTCCCGTTGCTCGCGAAGGCGCTTGGGCATCTTGTCGGGACCTGCTTCCCAGCAGTCATTCTTGATGTCACCCTTCTTTCCACAGTGATCGCAGGGCCTGTCGGTCTTTTCTGGGCGCAGAAAAAGTTACTATTGTAATTGCCGTTGTTCTGGTTGGAGGTCCTCGCATGTTTGAGGGTTTGTCTCCTCCTGAAGAAGTTGGGCAAACAAGAAATGGATGTCGGGCTCGGAGCCGATGGTCTGGGAGCGATGGGACTGCAAGAGACGTTTGGATTTGTCGCAAGTGGGAGGGACCAGCAAGGATGCGAGCGCTCATCTCCGAGTCGGCAGGCCGTGCCTGTGTAGGAAAGGTCGGCCTTGATCTGTCGATGCTGGTTGGGGTCATCTGCTATCGAGAAGTGGTCGGTCAGCCTGAGGCGGTTGGCCCTGTCCAGGATTTGGGATCGGGCGAATTGAACATCCGAGACGCCATAGGTGGCGCTGTGGTGTTTTCCCATCTGTTGGGGGGTCCAGAAGTGTCGGATCCCATGGTGAATGGGTTCGGAAACGGAGATGGAGATGGAGACGGAGACGGAGAGGAGTTGCTTCGCAGGTCGTACGCGCTTCTTCTGATTCTCTCAAGTCTTTTTGGCCATCTGCCATCGGAGGAAGCTGTGTGGGCCATTAAAGGTGTAGGCAGATGGGTTGGGGAGTGGTGCCGCTCCTTGTATCTCTGAGGTCGGGGTGGAGGTGGAGGTGGAGGTGTGATTGTTGTCCTCGGTTGTGCGGCTCGTGGAGGTCCGTACCGTGGTACCCGAGGTTCCATCACAGTGTTGGCCCGGAAGATTGGAGGATTCCGGCAAGGTGGAATTAAGTGGGGTTGGTGATGATGAGTACGGGAAGGTCCCTGCACCAGTATGTCAAAGTGAGTGCGGTCTTCCTCGCGTGGTTCCTTGGCTTCTCATCATCGTTGATAAGGGTTCCGACGCCAAGATCCCGGATGCTTCTTCCGAAAGTCCTTCGCCAGGCGAATAACTTATCCTTGCCCTCAAGTCTGTGAGCCTTGAGGTCAGCGATGACCTCAGAAAGGACTTCTTGGTCCGCTACCCTGCTATAGGTAGGGATGGGTGCTCAAAATCAAACTAAGGAAAAAACCACGGTCACACAGTGGAAACCCCGGGCCTCTAGCCTAATAGGAATAATCCGATGAAGATTCAAGTCTATCCTCCCAGCCGTGGGAGAAATGGGCTTACTAATGGATCTCCAACATGGTCTACCTGCAGATCTATGAAGGCCGCCTATCCGTTACAGATACAACAAAGGAGATTTACGCGGAGTCTTCCAACCAACAGTAATGCCACTGCAATACGCGCCGGTTGGGAGGAGTCGGACAGAGGGCGGAGTTGCCCAACGGTGGTGATTCGGCCCTCAAGACAGGATGCTGCCAAAATCCTTCCGTCGCTGCACGTATCGCCCGATGCGACCCAGTGGAAGCAGTCGGTTAGCGGGCGACACAAATAAAGGGCAGGGATGCAGACCTGTACCTACCGCAATGCTCGCCCAGGCCTTGGCAACTTGAAATCATGGATGTATTCGTCGATATTTAGACCTGGTCTCGAGCCTGCCTTCCATGGACTTCAAATCCCCCCCCCGTGTGAGACAAACATTATCGGGGATGGGGAGCCTCGAGGTCAGGATCGACATCCGGCGCACCGGCTGGATGTCCTTAAGGGCATCCTTAGGCACGCGATCCAATGTGCCGTTGCCAGAAACCCGGCGTCATGCTGATGCATCAAAAAAAGAAAAAGCAGAATAGTACATCGACCTTGCACTCGCTGTCCCTCCGACACGCCGCCCCAGCCTGAGATGGCATTCGTGCAGCCAATCAAAAACACACATCGGATAACCGCCCGCTATCGTTTCACTGTAAGGCAGGTCGTGTCCCGTCAACTTGAACAATCCACATCGCGCCCTTGCCCCACTGCCCAGTACTACATACCCAAGTGAACTCGCCAACTTGAATTTCAACACAACACTGCGAATGGCTCATCCTCCTCCACACAAGTCCACAACCTGGTCTTGTCCTCTTAGGCATCAAAAACGTTCCTTTCTCACTCTAACTCACTCCAGTCCGAATATAGAGTCTTCGCCATTCGCAATCCATGGCCAACACAACTAGCCTGGCGGGATCTTCCAATTGAGCCTCGGGCCCAGCTCGCCCAACGCGCTCCAGTCCAGGAGGGATGGGTTCAGCTCGCCGCTCCCATCGATTCCGAGACCATAAAGAAAGAAAGTGATCCCAGGTCAATGGATATACAATCCAAAGCTGGAGATCCTCAGTTACATCAACATGGACCACATCAGATAGGTGGTTTGCGGTTCGCAATGGTCGTCGAAGCAGACGACATCACCAGCCTCGCGGCAGCTCTTCCTGAGAAGCCTCAAGCCTAGCCCGCCCAACGCTCCGATCCAGGAGGGATGGGCCAAGCCCGCCGCTGCCATCTATGATTTCGAGACCACAAAGCAGGAGCGTCATATGGGTTGTCTGTGGTTTGCAATGGCCGAAGCGGACGACATCACCAGCCTCGCGGCAGCTCTTCCCGATGAGGCCCAGGCCAGCCCATCCAATGCGCTCTCGTCCAGGAGGGATGGGTCAAGCCCGCCGCTGCCATTTGCGATTCCAAGACCACAAGGCAAGCTGCGCCAGATGAGTTGTCTGTGGTTTGCAATGGCAGAATCGTATGACACCACCAGCTCTTCCCGACGAGCCCCAGGTCGGCCCACCCAACGCGCTCTCGACGACAGTCTCGTCCAGTAGGGATGGGTCAAGCCCGCCCAACGCGCTCCGATCCAGGAGGGTGGGTTTAGCCCGCCGCTATCATCTACGATTCCTAGACCACAAGGAAAGACGCGCTATATGGGTGGTCTCTTGAGAGGCAGCTAAGCGAGGCTCAATGCGGATGGACTTGGGGTACTTGAATAGACCCGAAGAAATGACAATGGAATCATCCTCGAGAACAATGGGACATTCGAGCGCGGGCATGACCTGGAATGTGTGCGCTGCAGGCCGGTTGGATTATTGCTCGCCAACCCCACAGGTGCCCGGGGCGAATGGCTTCGACGCAGAAAATTCCGGCGCCGACATCCCCCAGAAGTAGACTGGATGTTCGTCGGGTCTGACGTCGCAAACGCACTTCAGCGGGGTTCGGTACCCATTGCCATGGCACATCTTGAAGCAGGCGGACGAACAGTCGCGGCGGCGGTGAGAGTGGGTGGCTGAGCTCGGGCTTCGTGGACCGCAATGCTCATTCCCGGTATTCAATATAGGCAAGCAGGCAAGCAGGCATAAAACAGGAGTATGCCAGTATCCGTCTGAAATCTCATTCAAGTCATATCCAATGGCAGGAGTATCGACCCTTCGACGTAAGGCAGGCGGTGACCCAGGGGCGAGGCGGCCAACTCGAAGCTCAGCGTCGTCGTTGGTGCACACACCTGACAGCGCCTTCAAGCGCGGTCGGCGCGCCAATGCGCCGACGCGCCGACGACGACCTACCAGTGATACCTAAAGCACCTCGAGGAATATCTCGCCTGCAGTCAACGTAATTGTGCTTGCGACACTAAGCAGAATCAGGGCGACCCAAATATTCAAACTATCAAGATGACTCTCGTCAACTCGAGACTCGCCTGGCTTTCGGGCTGAGTTCCCACGATGCCATCCAGGTAGCCAAGGTCTGGCCTATGATTGCCGCTGTCTCTGGATACCTGACGATGGCAAGACGCATCTTCACGGGATGTAGAATACCCGAACCCGGCAACCATTCAGAGTTCGGGTCATGACAGGATCTACGATGGCAGTCTGCCTGAAGACCCGTCTTCAAAAACCACGATCGGAAAAATCACACCGAGTAGAATACTCGAATGGACGATTCTCGTTACTGGAGCTATAGACAACCTGGAAATGCGCAATGACAGGCGCCCGCCCCATCGCACCAGAGGTCGTTCACGCCAGCTACCGGGCCGAGTAGGACGACCCTGAAACTCAACGACCAACCAGTGAAATACAGCCAGGCAACGTCAAATGCCAAGGTGCAGTCTATTGACAGATGTTCCAATAGATTCTGGATAGCAATGCCCCCATCTGCTGAGTTCAAGCCACCCTTCTACCTCAGATTTAACGAGGCGGCCAAGCAGCAAACGTACGGACCCCGCTCTAAGAAGTTACACATTTGAGGCGAGGGTCACCCGGTGTATCTGGCTAACGGTTGCACTGCACTGTTGAGATTGATGGGGGTCTATATTTCGGGCTCTCCGAGGCTGGGCCGCAGTCTGTACGGTTGCAAACTTTGATTCCCCTGCCACCACCAGTCGGGTACATTGCCCTCGCGACATCTCTGCCGGTTGCTATCCAACTGTGCTCTCTTATGCCTGATCCACATCCCATGGTACCGACCTCCTTGCAACCCGTCTTGCCAGGTTCCCCCATTTGCGCAGACGAACTTTGATGGTGCTGTGTTGATCTCAGTGGCGGAGATCCCGCCTTAGAGGCGGCCGGGTTCGTGGCGACCAAGTTGGCGATCGAAATCAGCTCGTCAAACAGACGGTAGATCACGCTGTCGTCGAGCGCGGCCTTGGCGGAGGTCCATGAATATTACCGGCTGCAAGGCTGCGAATGGCAGCAAACCCTATACGAGTGTCGATAGCTTTCTGGAAGTGCCGAAGGAAATTCCTGCCTTGGAGGCGGTGGGGGTTGTGGCGACAAAGTTGGTGATCGAATCAGCTCGTCAGACAGATGGCAGATCACGCTGTCGTCGGGCGCAGCCTTCGCCGAGGTCCAGGGAATGTCATCGGTTGCAAGGCTGTGAATGGCAGCAAGCTCTGCACGAGTGTGGATAGCTTCCTGAAAGTTCCTCAGAGCCTTACTGTGATCGGGGCTGATTTCCTGTGCCCTACAAACGGAGGTAGCCCGGAACACTGTCAGGAGCTAGTAGGCGAGGGACAGTTTGAATTGCCACTTCTGGGGCGTGGCGGATAGGGCGGATTCCATCGATTTCGCTGGTGGAGGTAGCTCTGGATATCGTCAAGAGCCAGGAGGCAAGGGACAGTTTGACCTGCCACTTCGAGGGCGTGATGGGTATGAGCGCGTTTTCAATATCCGAGGGAGGTCGGCGCAGACAAACTTCTGATGTGCCATCATGACCTCGGTGACGGAGATCGAGACGATCGCTTCCTGGAATGCCTCAGAGCTTCGCCGTGGTCGGGTCGATTTCATCGATTCCGTTGGCGGAGGTAGCCCGGGACACTGTTAAAAGCAGGCAGGCGAGGGACAGTATGATTTGCCACCTTGGAGAGTCACCCCAGCCAGTGTGATGGGTCGGAGGCGCGTTTCCAATGTCCGAGGGAGGTTGACGCAGACAAACTTCTGATGTGCCATCATGACCTCGGTAACGGAGACAGAGATGATTGCTTCCTGGAAGCGCCTCAGGGCTTCGCTGTGATCGGGGCCAATTTCCTCAATTCCGTTGGTGGAGGCTAGGAGCCGGCGCAGGCGAGGGACAATTTGCATTGCCACTTTGGGGTGGTCACCCCAACTGACGTGGTGGGTCGGAAGCGCGTTTTCGACATGCCAGGATGAGTGGCGTAGATGAACTTTTGAGGTGAGTCAAGGTCGGAGTCGGAGTCAGAGCCGACGAGTTGCCGTTGTTGCCGGTGGGGATGGATCTTCAAGCGGCGCGAGCAATTCGGTATACAGTGCAGTCGAATGACGGATGCTTTGGTCGCCTCGGTCTTCGCAGTGGTCAGTCGTGAGCCCATGGTTCGGATCATTGATGACAGAGGTCCTTAGAATCGTGTCGGGCGAAGTGGATAGGGGGTCTGGGCGCGATTTACCTGGTTCGGGGGGTTCTCAGTGGTCTGGACCTGGAGAGGGTCGCCGGGGCTGACGAGTTCTCGATTCCAAAGACTGGGCTCCCTTGGAGGGTAGGTACACACACGGAGGCATCTATTGCCCGATCGGAGAAGAGAGGAGACATGTTTCCGTTTGTTATTGCTTTGCTCGTTGGTGTGGTGGGAGGTATCAGAGGTGATATAAGCGGCAAAGGCTCAGCGCGGTTGGAGAGGTTCTGCTGGAGGTAGGAGACGGGAATGGATTGAAGTGGTACTAGTATTCAAGTAGCTAAATCCCGGGTTTGTGAGTGTTTGTGCTGGGGCAGGAAAGGGCGGAGATCCAGTACCTAGGGTGGGCAGCGACACGGGCCCTTGAGCCAGCCAAAGCCATCTCGGCTCGTCGTGTCCCTCGGGGGTTCGGGTGGTCGACGAACTGCACAAGGAGGGTGCGATGGTGGTGATTGTGAAGATGTTATTTTGGTCCAGTGTTTTTGGGTGGACGAAGTTTCGACAACTTCCTTAGATGACGAATAGGAAGCGGAGACTGTCCACGCTAGTGTTCTTTAGGCCTGGCGTCATAGACCCGCGGTGGGCGTTTCGCAGCGTTCCAATCACTCCATCCACATCTCATTCAGTCAATCAGAACCGCGCAAGTCAGGTCCGCCAGGACGTCGCTCATAGCTAGGACGTCATTCACAGTACAGCTGCGACCGGGAAGGACAGGTATGCTCTAGGCAACGAGCTATACAGATACTCGCTCTTGTGTGGGGGATTCTGCCTACGTAAGGTACAGGTAAGCTAAGGTCGGTACCGCTACCTCGATTGTGGGCGGACCCAATGAGTAGCCAGCTGGTTATCGAGGGACCGGCTGCCGACCACCCCCTGGCACGAATCTCACCATCCCTGTGGCGGGTTCCTACTACCTTAGGGAGTCTGATGTCGCAGTTCTCATGCAGGTCCTGGCACGTGGCAGGTCAATCGACGCAGCAGGTCAGTCCGAGTCCCGCGACGGAGTCCCGCGAGCTGCCGAGTCAGTAGGTCTCGAGACATGACCTGGTGCGTTACAAGACCCCGCATGTCCAGAGACATGCTGCGTCGCGAGACCTGCTACATTAGCTCACTTATTCCATCGCTTGAGTACCTGCGTTGTTTGACTCATCGCGTCGCGGGGCTGGCTGCGTCGCGGGGCCATCCTGGCTCTCAGCGCGCCCTGGGACGTTACTTGATTGGCTGTCAATGACGTTGACTGACACTGAGGGGAAATTCTGAGGGGGGAATTTCGGAGGGGGAAAGTCTCCTTGTTCCCAATCTGCACGTTCTGAAGGATGCATAAGGTACTCGCGCACGCGGTACTGGCCTCCGCAGGGCTTTTCGACGCGTGCAGCGGTAGCCATTGGTATGTTTCAAGATGCGATCAGTCTATTCGTTTCGCGAGCTGACAGCGTTCTGGTACAGAATGCCTATCTTGGCTTAATTTGCTCCCCGGCCATTCGGGAGTCCTGGCGCGACCTGCGGAGGCGACGGCGAACTTTAATGAACCTCAGGGCAGGCCCGAGCCTCCGACGGCCCCGTACTCCAGTAATACCCAACGACGAAGACCCGTGCAAGTCCCGATGGTACCTGCTTCGGGTTCGCAGCCCAGCCGAAGGCGATGGAAGCCCAAGTATGACGCCATTCCTCTGCAAGGCTCGTGGTCTTCTTCGCGGTGGTACATAGTTTGTGAGTTGTGCCCACGGGTTTCCAAATCCCATCCCCTCCGCCTACTAACGCAATGTGTCGACAGGACGTCCAACCGTACGCGCCACCAGACATCGATAATACAGAGTTCGGTAGCTTAGACGCGCCGTTTTCACACTCCCGGCATCACGCGCTCGATAAGCGCTACCAAGCCAAGACGTCGACTTTGCCGAACCGCGAGGCTGATCGTGGAAGTATGACGCTGGGGTCTATGGAACTGGACATCGTTGGCCTGGACTGCATGGAACCGGACACTGAAGACTGCAACTGCCCCTGCAGCTTCGTCCAGCGCCGCTATGACCCGTGGCCAGAAGGAGGTTATCCCTGGAGGCAGTCCAATGCGAGACATTCCACGGCCGCGCAACTTTTATATTCCACCCCGCCTTACGGCCTGCATGATCTTAACTCTTGCTGGGCTTACATATGAGATCGCCCCTTCGAGATGTGGCTACTAACGCGAGGAAGACTTCTGGCAGACTCAGACTGTGGTTACATGGCACGTCTACGAAGATGGGTATCCATCCGAGGCCTATTGACCCACCAGCTTCTGTGGCCCTGTGACCATTGTTCATCAAGATTTCTGATAGTTCCGGCAAGACATGTACACACCTCAATTGAGCTGAAGCCCGGGATTGGGCTCCCTGGAGCAGACCACGGCTTGCTGGCAGCGCGCCTGGCACGATTCCGAGACGGCCTCATCGAGAGACACTGATTTGAGAGAGGAACTTGTACGGGACGCACATGGGAAAAGAGATTGGAAAGGAGAAAATTGGCCGCAAAAGGTCACTGGCGACGGGCGGTTGGGTCAATCGGCGACCTAGATGAGCGTTATCTGAGGGAGCAACACACCACCATTCAAGCCACATCGTACGCGCGACGGCATTGAAGCAAGGAAGACCGTCTTCAAATCTCTGACTTGAGAAAGGTTACGACCCCTGGATGAGTTCTGCGCATCCGGCAAAGGCGGGGTGTGCCACACACTGAGCCTCTGCGTCAGCGCCATCTGATCGCGGGTGACACCTCTCTCGCCTCTGACGAGATACCGCCAGACCGTGACCCTTTGCAATGAGCACGGTTTCACTCTGGACGATGACTTCAAGCGAACAAGATTCCGCGGCTCCTCTCCGAAAGAGGGAAGTGACTACCTAGGCAAAGATGACTTGATTTAAACTTCTCTTGGTGGCCTTGGTACATGGATAGCCAACGGCGCGGGGCTTGTGCAGGTCATCTCCACTCCTCACATGGTGTCGACATCAAGGTCAACGTCTCCGTCCCATCAATTACGTCTCTATCCAATCATAGCCATCTCGAAGGCCTAGCATCGGGTTGTCTTCTTTATTATACGTCGGCATACCTTCACTGGGTGGCCAACAGACGACACGAGCAAAGAACCTCGACAGGGTCGCACAGTTTCTCAAGGCAACACTTACCGACATTCAGCGAGGAAGCTTCTTTCCTAAGTCCGAACTAGGCATCGAGTGGGGAGCCAACCTATTAAAGGAAGGAAATGAAGCCAGAGAGGCGAGCCACATAGTGCCCGGCGATTTGAGCCCTTGGATCCGCTTGCTGTGTTCGATAGAACGTGGCACCGAAGCTCGACCTCCATGCGGCCGATGGAACCAGCAGAGATCGTCGGGCGGGTCCCTGGTTGTCTGGCAGTCAGCAACACCTGGATCATTCACAGTGTTCTTGGATCGTCGCCGTGCGCGCTGTCGGCTGGGTTTCATGAAGGTCGCACACTTGCACTGGCTCGCGAGCATCGCATGCCAAAATGAGTCAGCTACTCCAGCGGTCAATCAGCGGGCGATCTTCACTTCGCAACACGGGCACCTCACATCAAGCTTCTGCGCGTCCACTACAAAGACCTGCTGCGCCCTGGGTCTCAGCTCGTCTTGAGACCTGATGCGTCCTGAAACCTGCTGCGTTGGGGGACCTGCTGCGTCCCGGAACCTGCCTACGATATGTACTTCACGTCGATTAACCTGCAACGTCGCAGGGGAATTGCAAGTCCCGCGACGCGATGCAGGTCTCTGTGGTGGGGTGCTTGTGCTGCGGGCTGCACTTGATTGCTTGTTAAGGACTGGACGCTGACTAACCAATATGCGATACTCGCCCCAATCAATCCAAACACCACACAATCCATCGCCAGATCTTCAACACTCGGTACCTACCTACTATCCATCACCCCTTCGAGCCTCCGACGCGCACGGCGAGACGGCGTGCTTCCAACCGGCCAATCCCCCGATCACTCGAAGTGGCCACAAAACCCTGACCTGGAAGTCTACCTCAGAAACTTTCTACCATGCTTGTCCAGCCACCACCACTTCAGAGGCTGTGCCTGTTTCTGTTGAGAAGCCTGTCGGCGATGAGACCAACGCCGTGAAGCTCGATGAGGCTGCTATTCAGCCCGAGGCGGCTGCTGCCAACCCAAGCGATGCTAACGATGGCAACGATACTACCAGCCTCAAATGGTTACAGAGACAACGATTGTACCTGCCACGTCCGCGGCTCCTACCAAAGCCAAGCCTGCCCCAGCCAAGCCTGCCCCAGCCAAGGTCGACGCGAGGGACAGTGGAAGGGCGCCTGTCAAGGCAGAGCAAGAAGCCTAATATTTCCCGGTCTCAAGTGGCAAGCTCTGCCATCGAGCTACCCCTGCCACCCAGCAGCCAGCCAGGCCCCAGGGCGCATGCACAGAGAGCCCTCTGAAATTGTCGTACAGGTCGAGATGATCATCGCCTATGAACATTTGGGACATTGATGCCATTAGGGTCGAAGCTGGCACGGCGTCATCCACCAACCCCGACATCCTGCAACAGCTTGTCCGCACTGTACCCACACAGATGCCCTGGCGAATTCAACTTCCACGATAGTGAGTAGGGCAATTGATCCAGCTATTCTGTCCCTGATTCTGACTTTCGAGCTGCAGGGCGACCGCGAAGCATCGAAAAGGCCGACCATCCTCATAACATCACACCATGCCTGGCCGGCTCTATGCTGGCCTGGACGGCAGAGCCGGTGCTGGCAACCTCGCCGAGCAACGCGGCATGGAGATCTTCGGCACCGCCCTCAGGCCTCCATCGCATTTTCGGTTCGATTCTATGAAAGAATCCCACTGTCGTTGGGTCTTTTAGACAGCGCACATATGAGGTGCCGAAGCTGGACGGGCTCACAGACAGGATGAGGGCAAGCGAGTGATGGAAGGGTGAGGACTCCACGGGCGGGCGTTGATCCCTGCATAGGTATGTGACTGGTGCCTGTAGACGCCTGCCAGGAACCGGCCGGACAAGTTGACTGACGATTGCATCGCAGTACAAGCACTAAGAAGCCCCTGCGAGGCTTGAAGCCGACGAAGCGCCATCTGGCATGTGCTTTGGCGCTGCCACGCCGTCTATCTCCGGAGTTTCGTGGACAATGTACGTGCATGGGAATGTTGCTTTGTGGGCAATGACTGACGAGATCTTGAAGGCCACGGCGAGCATTCATCGAAGGCGGCTACACACCGCCAGAAAATCCCACTCCAAAAGTAAAAGTTGCCAACATCCTGGCGTCAAGATTCGGGGTGCCGGAGTGGTTGCTAGGGTCGGGACTTGGCACGACTGTCGTCGTGCGTTCCGGTGTGCCACCGATTGCGGGCATATTCATCTGAGCAGCATCCGTTACAGCCACAGCCCTCTAGGCCTCCCGTACTGCCATGGCGCAGAGACCGAACTCTTCACATGTACCCGCCAAACAATTCGTTTCCGTCCGCCGTACTGGCTGTGACCCGGTCTGCTGTGGTCCAGCAACCCACCCACCACATTCAGTAAGACCTGAGAGTCCCTTACTCGTCGAATGGCAAGATGCCGGCTGTTTGTGCTCTTACATGCGCTACCACCGCCAACCTTCCATCCCGCTACCGCCCAGGCGACCGAGATGGCGTTCTCCCATGTCGTCCACAGCGATCAAATCGCCCAGGTTGAGGCGGTCGTACAAAATCGCCCCAGTCGCATACAAACCATCATATCCGGATTCGGCACGGTCAACCATGCCGTTCAGCGAGATCATGCCTTCATTGCCTTTTCAGCTACGAAAGTCCATGGTTTGTAATGGTCTAGGCATCACCTCTGCCAAGGGTCAAATCGGCCCAGATTTACCCAGCCGCCATCCAACAAATCACGGCTGAGGTGTCGCAGCTCAATCCCAACTACCACGCACCCATATGTTGCGGCACTTCGCCTTCCAGGTTCAACTTTCCAAGTCACCACGACCATTGCGGTTTACTTTGGTTGGGATCATTGCCTCGCAGCTCGTACCATCCAACAACAACCTGATCTCATCTTTACCAGCAGGAGGCGAAGTTTTGCGCCGCACGCCTATCAGCGGCCGAGTTCCTCCCCGTCTAGATTGGGGGGTCGTCAACCGCGCCGAACTCGCCGCCTCCGGCCCGCCGACCCTGAATATCCCCGGTGAACTTCGTCGAGGACAGCTTGTCGATTCCCTTGGGCGTTGTGTCGCTTAGCCTCTTCGGACCCTTGACGAATTCTTAACTCGTCGATTCTCTTGGGTTATGCGTCGCTCGGCTTTCTCGGCCTCTTGACGACGTCTCTCCTAGGTTCGGCCTCCTCAGCCTGTCGATTCTCTCGGGCGGTGCGTCGCTCAGCCAGCTTCCTCGGCTTCTTGTCGACGTCTCTCCTTGGTCTCGGCCTCCAGCTGTCGGACTTTGGCATTGGCTGTCTGTTGTGACAGGCCTTGGCCTCATCTAATTGTCGCCGTAGTTGGGCTGCCAGCCCGTTGGCGGTATTGCACGAGCCAATAAGACCCTTCGAGATCACATTGTTTTCATGGAGGGCAACAGAAGAGAGAAGCGGCGAGGCCCGGTACAAGCTCAGACCATAGCATCATCTTCATGAAGGTCGGTTCTGGCGCTCTGCGGCTTGGATTCGTACCAGAATTTACATCCAACACGATGTCGAAGATTGACCGTGCGATGTGGATGCTTGAGCTCAGAGTGCAAGCCTGGTCTCCTCGGACTGACGCCGATGTGAGAAAAGTTCCGGCCCTCGGTCCTTGGCCTGAGCGATCCTGACGCAACGCTGACAGATCTACAGGCGTCCTACACCTCCGTGCTGCCGTCTCAGAAGGCTCGCAGAGACAACTACACTGGCGTCTTTCCTCGTTCGTGGTAGCCAGGCCATTTATAATACGACGACATTTTACGACGTCCAATGATGTTGTGTCCCTAATCACAAAGGGCGCCATTGACGTCTGCGGGGTCGACGGAGGCATTGCAACAGCTGGAGCTGGACATTGTTGAATCATATGCAGAAAGATTTAAAGTAGATTGTCTGCTGATTGAATTCGTATTTACCAATTCTCAGGCTCAACCGGACATCAAGACCCCACACCACCTTGACCCTAATCACCATGGCTTCTGTTGATTTCGCCGTGGCGGACATCTTCTCCGACGTGCCGTTCAGGGGCAACCCCCTGGCAGTGGTTGACACAACCTCAGGTCGTCCTTTGTCTACTTCCCAGCAGCAACTCATCACCCGACAATTCAATCTTTCCGAGACCACCTTCATCCTCCCCGCTACTCAAGCATCTGCCACATATCGCTTGCGCTCTTTTCTGCCCGATGGGCGAGAAGTCTTTGGCGCGGGGCACAACATTCTCGGGGCCTGGTGGCATCTAGCCGCCAACGGGCTTCTCGACTTCAGCGAAAGGAATATTCACCGTAATCTCGAAAACGGGACCCAGGTGTTTCGGTTCCAGCAAGAACTAGGAGAAGACACTATTCCGGTTCTTGTTCATCGGTCAAAGTCGCCACAGGGGAACGACTCGTTCCAGGTCGTACTCCGTCAAGCTCCACCACAGCTGCATGGGATTCACCCCAACAAGGCATCTCTGGCAAAGAGCTTTGGGCTCACCGACACGGACATTGGTCTCGTCGCGAGCCACTCTGACTTCGTTCTCCCTCCGCAAGTAGCGTCAACTTCAACAACCCATCATCTTTTGGTCCCCTTGGGCTCTGTCGATGCTCTAAACCGGGCAGTTGTTCAGAAGGAGAGCCTCCTCGAGCAGCTTGCTGCTGTGGACAAAAGAGCCTATGGACTGTTTTTGTTCACCCGAACTGGGAATCAACAGTACGAGGCTCGGTTCTTCAGCCCTGGAATGTCAGGCGAAGACCCCGCCACAGGGAGTGCAGCCGGACCCCTGTCGGTTTATCTGCATGAGCATGGAGAGCTGAAGCTGTCCGATGGGACTGCCGAGATCGAGGTTCGGCAAGGCCTGCAGGTTGGCCGGGATTGTTTGATCAAGGTAGTACTTTCACTGGACAGCTCCGGGGCCGGGGGTGAGGATGTCCGCCATGCTGATTTGGTCGGAGGAGGTGTTCTCATCTCAAAGGGAACAATCAAGGTACCAGACGAGACTCTGAAGTTTTGAAAGATGACGGGCGATGTCTTCGTAGTTAGTGTTGTTGGCTTGATTCTATTGCAGGTATTGTCCACCGATGACTTCCCATTTCCTCGACCGCAATGTGCCATAGGTACTCTCGTAGGTATGCAAAGTAGGGAAACTGCTCCGATTGTCTGGCCTCAAACACCAGACACCCCATATTTACCACTCCATACCGTCGTCATCGTAGTGGAACAACCTCAGAATGGCAGCCGCGACTTGGAAGCCGTCGTGATCCAAGTGGGCCGTCTCGGAGGCCTGGTCCGCGTGCTCCGTGTCCGTGATAGATCCGGCGTCGACGCGCATCTGGATCTGCCTCTTGACCATACTCTCGTCGAACGCGAGATGGGCTTGTGTCGAAAAGAGCCTGTCAGGGATGTAGAGGCCCTGGACTTTTGTGTGAGAAGAGTAGCCCCAGACCTGGGGTTCGACGCCTTCGGGGAGAAGGCCGTTGGCTGACTTGTTGGTCGGCGGCTCGAGGACCTGATCCTGGTGCATCTGATGTAGATGGATGGCGTCGTCCTTGGTGCGGAACAGCCGATGACCGACGCTGTGAAGCTTGATGGCCGAGTGACCGAGTTCCCAGTCACCGGAAGGCGAAGGGCCGACTTTGCCTCCGAGGAGGCGCGAGAGGACTTGGTGTCCGAAGCAGACTCCGGTGAAGTGGAAGTCTGCGCGTCGCGTCCAAATTTCTGTATTGGGCAACTTGGGTTAGCGGCTGGAGATTCGAGCACATCCCAATCGCTCACCCTTCAGGAGGCTCAGCAGCTCCAGAATCCAGGGATTGTCGCCGTGGGCGTCGTAGACGCTACCGGTGATGAGCAAGCCATCGTACTTCTCCATCTGCTCATCTACGATAACACGGAGTCAGTAATTTCCTTTCACGGCTATGTCGAGAGACGTGGAAAACGACTCGTGAAATAGACTCGCGACGACTCCTGACAGAGCCTAGGTAATACGGTAATAAAGAACTCGGGGGTAACGATTACATGTAGGCATCGTGCCGCCATCCTCTGTGACAATGAATTGCTGATCAACCTCGATACCGAGTGGCGGATGATGAGCCTTGCCTGCCCTGTAGAAGTGGTGGAAGATGATCTCGCCAAAGGTTCCGCGCTCAGCCTGAGTTTCTTTGTGTGGCTCATCAGTCTCAAGGACCATGAGCCTAACCAGCTGGGCCGTGTCGCTTGGCCTGTACGAGAGAGTCATGACGGCGGTGTGAGAGGGGATCTTGAGAGGTATGTGCCAGCGCAGATGGAAGTTCGGCAAAAGAATTGGATTGATCGAGCTGATGTAGATGAACGGATGATGGATCAAGCAAGTTTTCTAGGTGACGCGGCATCATGGAATTGGCACCGCGAAGCCAAGGCGCGCTGTCATGGTGAGCCGAGACGGTACCCCGCCAAGCGGTTGGCGTTGACGTCAGGCACTGGCCTCCGAGACGGGACGGACCCGGTGTCGGACCCATAGGCGGGGTTTGCGAGTGATTATACAGTGGCAGACCATCCTCAACATTACGAAATCGCAAGCGGTCTTGATGGGCACGGTGGCAAATATGGTCGAAAGAGAAGACAAGCGATCTACCTTAAGCCGTCCGTCCATTGTGTGATTGTCCATGCGATTGGGGCGGGCCAAGGGGGGACATGCCGCATGATCGCCCCTCAGGCGCATGTCAGTGGCATCCTCGCCGGCCCCTTTGGCAGCCTGAGAGCCGCTCACCCAAAAATCGGCCGGTCCAGAAGTCCCAGCATCACACGCATACCCGCCCACTGCTCCCGTGCGCTCCCCAGGATCTGCTCCGGCGGCAGCACAAACCCGTAATTGCCCGTGTCCCGCAGCTCGATCAGGTATGCGTACTTTGCTCCGCCAACCTCGTACGCGTAGTCAATGCTGTAGCCCGTCGACGCGTACAGCACTGAGCATGACGGCCCGAAGACAAATTGTGTGCCTTCGACCCCCCTGATCGCCCGCGAAGCCTGGTGCGCCACGTAAATGTGCTCGCCCAGCGTCGGCACGTACCGCCGACAGTCATAGCCCACCGGCGCCAGCAGGAACTGGCTGAAGCTGTGCCAGTCGATGAAGAGCTGAATGCCCGGGCCGTCGCGCAGCTTGTCTACCAGCGCATGCATTCCCGCCATTTCGGGGGTGTCGCCCGCACGCTCGCCCCTGTACGTCTGCGAGCATGGGTTGCCAGACGCACCGCCCGGGTTCACCGACGCGTCCCACTTGTAAGGCCAATTGCGGTTGATGTCGCGCCCGTAGCACGTCGAGTTGCTCGAGCAGGGCGGCGGCTGCCGGTTCTTGCGCCAGAGCCTGTCCGTTGTCTGGGTATGGACGAAGCCTGACAAGAAAATCAGTATGGAAGAGGTGGTTGGCACAAGGCCATCACAAGTTTCGGGGAACTTACCGTCCGGGTTCACAAATGGAAAGATCCAGTAGTCGTATCGGTCAACAAGTGCTGTCACCTCGGCGTCCTGGCCGTACCCCGACAACAGCTGCAGCGTCAGGTACTCGACCACCGGCGCCGAAATCCACTCCCGCGCGTGCACGGTGCCGTGCCAGAGTACCGCCGGCTTGCCCGGCCCATCTGCGCCCCAGATGTGCAGTCCGAAGAGGTCGCGGCCCTCATACGATGTCCCCGTAGACACGAGCTCCGTGTTGTTCGGGTACGCTGCGTGCAACTCCTCAAAGTATGCAACGTGTTCCGAATAATCGTGATAACTCTGGTACCATGAGAGGTCGTCGACCTGCCGCCTCCGGTTCCATGCTGGCCCCCTTGACCGCCCCTCGTCGGCGATCGACCGTCCCAGGTCCTCGTGCATCACCGTTGCCTCGAGCCCCAGCGACAGGAACCCCGCAACTTGGTTTGGCGCCACAGCAATGGTCAGATCGTTGGTGTCTTTGTTCCACTGATCATATTCGATGGCCTGTAGCACCGCCTCCAGCGCTGGGACGTCAAGGTTTGGTGTCGGCGTCAGGCGGAACACCTTGAAGCCGTCATACGAGACGCGCTCGGCAACGGCCACGGAGGCAACAAGAGAGAGAATCACAAGGGTCTTCATATCTGGTTGAGATTAAGTCCACGGGCAATTGAAATGTGGTTGTAAGTGGGCGGATGCACACCAAAAAACCGTGCCATCACGGTCAAGATGCTCTGCCATTTATACACTGCTCCAGATGCAACGAAGACCATGTCGTCACTCATATTTCCCCTCCCTCCCCGCCTCTCCCCTCACTGACCTAGGAAGCCGTTATCTTCAACCCCTGCTGCCGCATCTCTCCTTCCTAATTCAAACAGACGTGAGCCTTGGCATTGCGACTCTCCGCGAGTGCTGTATCTTTCCTAGCGGTGTCATAGTCGAGGACAGTCATTCGCGGGCTTTGATAGAACAGTGTCCCGACAGCGGGGTCTTCCCGATGACATGACCAGCACATCGCGCCGATCAACAACCTCGGGGAGTCTTGCTTCTCCGGGTCAATGGGCTGCCGATAACAGGACCAGCTCGATCGCCTTCCGGGATGAGACGATTCTTCACTGGGGGTTCTGCAGGAAGTCCGGCCACCCACTTCCAAGTCTAGGTACCTGTACTACCGGTAAGGTTCCAGGTTGTCATTGCAGACCCGACACTTAAACAGCTCCTTCAGATTGAACGCTTTCTTCAAGGATCCATGAATAACATAACTAACCCTTTTGTATAGTAACACCCTTTTGGTTTTCCTAAGATTTAAGCCCTCCCTTCTGGACCTCGTGACCTCGAATCGAGCTACTCGTGGCGGGGGGGACTAAACACCGGGTCTTAGTAAGGTCCATGATTCGTCCCACTCACCGTAAGGTAGATGATACTTAAGCGCCAAGGCGCCATTTCAAAAACCTGCGCTCACTTCCGACCTCACTCATCGTCAATTTTACAATGTCACACTCAATCAAAGCATGCTCTTCCTGTCACACCCGCAAGGTTCGTTGTGATATGGATCGGGTCGGCCTGCCATGCACGAAATGCCAGCAAGACGGCTTCGACTGTGCCGCGCACGACCGGAAACCGCGACAGGCGAAAATGTCTCAGCAACATAGCGCCAACACCAACATCAACATCATTGGAGTCAGGCCAGCGCCGCCTGAAGCTGTGCCGGAGCATCACATGCTCCATAAATTCCCCTTCTACTCGCTCTTCCGCAACATGACCTTGGAGGACAGACCCCGAAGTACCAAACGAGAGCATGACCCGAGGGTTTTCCCCATGCCCTTAGGGGAATCATTCGCCACACAGCCAGGTGGCCCCGAGCGCGGCCTCTCCCCTCACGACACGTATTATCTTCTTCAGAAAGGTGCTCTACAGCTTCCAAGCAGGCAGTACATGGATGCGATGGTTGCGGACTACTTCCGACTATTTCATGCGTCCTTCCCTCTTGTTGACAGGGAAGACTTCCTCTCGCGCTACCGACGAACCGACTCGAACGGCATTCTATCCGGCAAGGGCCCTTCTCTTTTGCTTCTGCAAGCGATGCTCTTCACGGCGGTTCCTGCAAGCTCAGATTCGGCCATTGAGGCCATGGGCTTCTACTCCCGGAGGCATGCGAGGAGCGTATTTTACGACCGATGCCGCGTGAGTACTCCCTACATGCGCCTTCAGCGCTGAACAACCAGGGTTATGAGCGCAACTGACCTGCTTTCAGTGTCTTTACAATCTCAGCTATGAGACTGAAGATATCGCAAACATCCAAGCATTGCTTCTCATCAGCCAGTACTTCCCTTCCATGGACGGTCAAAAGCATACCTGGCTCTGGGCTCATCAGGCCATCACCTTGGCCCAGGGTATCGGTCTTCACAGGGTCCCAGGAGAAGCTGCACCTCAGCGACGCCTCTGGATCAGGATCTGGTGGGTTTGCGTTATTCGCGACAGACTGATTGCCCTCGGCACGCGACGGCCTTTGCACATCAACAGCCTCGACTGCACGACCAATCTGCCTACGCCCGAAGATCTAGCAGAGATTGGAGACTCGCCGGACGATGTAGCCGTCAAATCTCTCTTCATTGAATTCGCCAAGCTTTGTCACTACATGGAGGGTGTGTTGTCTCTTCCCATGGCTTCACAAGAGAGCCTCCCCCAGCAGGTCAAGCTGTGTGAAGGAGTGCTCGACCGATGGCACGAGCATCTCAAGCCAATCGTACAGAAATCGATTCAGAACCCCGAAAACCACCAGCAGGGGAATGTCGTGACGCTGTTTGCGACGATTCTGCAGCTTCTTTTCAAGTCAGTCAAACCGCAACTGCAGATCACAGCTTGAGACAGATGCTAATGTGCCCAGTACTGTGTCCATAGTATTAAGACAGTCAGGAAGCCGGCTCGACGAGATTCCCGAGGGAGCTCGGAAACCGCCCTCCGCCGCAGTTCGGGTTGTCGCCGAAGACTCAACACACCTGATCAAGAAGCTGATGGAACTGGACATGATCCAGGCCTGTCCGACATTCTGGTATGTTATTCCCTCATTGGACATGCACAGCTGAAGCAAAACTGACCAGGCCAGCGTCACAACGGCCTTGCCAGTTATCGCATTTTACTTGCATAGCCTTCAGATGCCAAGCGACTCCATTGAGAACGCAGCGTCCAAGGAGGGCTTCCGGATCTGCCTGCAACTTTTCGAAAAGCTTAGTGATGTTCACTGGCATGCTGGATTTTACCGCAGTTTCTTCCAAATGATCGCCACTCGGACGGTTGTGGAATCACACAAGAGGCGAGGAGCCGACACACATGACCCAAACCCCCGTCGGCAGCGCCAACGCCACGACATCACCCAGGATGCGGCTGTCGAGCAGGGCAAGATCTTGCTGAATCCTCTGAAGGCGGCAGCGTCATGGAAAACCCCGGACACTGCGGTTGCTTCAAATTCCTCTGAAGGCACTCCTGCTCTAAGCGAGCCCGGAGCTTCGTCGACGGCCTCTACGCCAGCCCAACGCTTCCCGGCTTCCATGATGCCACCAGACCTAGACTCACTGCTTCCACCAAGCTTCGAGTTCAGTCTCGATGACCTCATCAACATTGATGATGGTGTTTTCGACGGGTGGCTGGGAGACCATCATTCCAAGACGCAGACCGTGCTCCCGTCGGCATAGCATTGTGGTTTCGGGGAAGATTCCCGAGGTGCTGCCTGACCACCTCACAGTCGGGGGCCATTTCGAATCGCGAGGCCTTGATCGCTTACCCAGAACGTTCCGGTTGGGTACAGGTACTTCAAGATGGCTTCCGACTTGTATTCGACACTGTACCCCGCCTCATGCGGTGTTGCAAAGTAGCCATCATGGACCTTGACAGGGTGCCTCAGCACCTCGCTGAACGAGTTGATGTGCTCGAGAAGGCTTTTCTCCCCAGACACGCAGAGATAATCTACAAGCGCGAGGTGCTGGGTGTATTCGTTGAGGCCGATGCCCCCGCTATGAGGCACGATAGGAATACCGAACCTGTCGCCGAGAGAGTGTGTTGTTAGCGAATCATTCGTTCTTCGAAGCGGCGTTGCAGCTGGCCATGCGTACTTTTTCGCCATGAGTAACACTGCCAGGACCTCATTGACGCCTCCGAGGCGGCACGCATCTACTTGGCAGTAGTCGATGGCTTCCGCTTGCAGAAGCTGCTTGAAAATGACCCGGTTTTGGCAGTGCTCCCCCGTGGCAACGCCAATACCATAAGGCTTAAGGGCTTTCCTGATTTTGGCGTGCCCGAGAACGTCATCCGGCGATGTAGGTTCCTCGATGAAGCTGGAGAGGGTATGCTTGTCAGCCGTGTGAAGCTACACCCACCGGGCGAAGCTTACAGGGGCTTGAATTCGGCGAGCCGTTTCATGTTCTCGATGGCATCTGCCACGCTCCAAACCTGGTTTGCATCGATCATGAGCATTCGGTCGTTCCCGATCACATCTCTGGCAATCTTGAGTCGCCGGCGATCGGCCTCAATGTCTCCGCCGACCTTCAACTTGAACTTATCCATGCCATCGGTGATATTTTGGCGAATCATCTCAACCATGCGTTCATCCGTGAACCCCAGCCAGCCAGCCTGAGTGGTGTATGCCGGCACAGCCCTGTTCTTCAATGCTTCGTCAAGGCGAAATGTCTTGAAGTTCTGCTGTGTTCTGAGTATCTCAAGGGCTTCGGCCGGCGTGATGGCGTCCTCGATATATCGAAAATCGATACAGCGGACAAAATCCTCCGGCTCGAAATCATACACGATACGCCAGACTGGCTTGTCGAGAAAACGGCCCCAGAGATCCCAAAGCGCATTGACACAGGAGCTAAGGCCGAGGTGGATGATGCCTTTCTCGGGACCGACCCAGCGTAGCTGCGAGTCGGCGACTAGGTATCTCCAGGTTTTGCCCATGTCTTTGGTCAGCTCTCCAAGGGACTTGCCAATGATGCGCTCGGCGATCTGCCCCGCAGCAGCGGTAGTGAGATCATTACCCCGGCCAATTGTGAATGCAATGCCGTGACCGACAAGGTCTGTGTTGGTTTTGAGCTGAATATGGGTGGCGCTGTAGTCTCCGGCCGGGTTCATAGCATCAGATCCTGAGGCGTCAAGGCTGGTCGGAAAGCGCAAGTCTGAATGAGCTTAGTATCAGCAACACTATCCCGGGTTGAGTGTTTTGAAGACATACCATAAGTCTCAAATTCAGTAATGGTGATGTCAAAGATATCCATCTGCGACCCCTCGAACTTTGGCCGAGAGGACACGAGATCTTGTGGTCCCGAACCACGCCCCAGCCCCTTTGCAGAGGCCGCCATGCTAAGCAAGATCTGGAGAGGCCGTCAAAGGGATGAATGTGCTGCAACACAGCGTGGTCACTCAGACTCCTACAACCTCCAGCCACGCCAGTGGGCTTTGGCCTGCTTTTGTTATTTGACATTGGTGACATGAGCATCAAGCTTGGGCCAGAATTGCCAGCCGGAATTCCGCAATGGGTTCCGTCTAACTAACCCCAGCGTGGGACCTGGCGTCGGAGTTCCGATCAGCCAGCCAGTTATCCACCCAGCTTCGGCGAGTTGGCGGCTGACACACGGCTTGCGGGGCAATTTTGCCAGTCTTTGTAAATTGTCCAATGGAATGCCTCACGTCGGTGATTCGGTTGATTTATGGATTCATTGTCCACCAAGATCAAAAATCCCCCCTCCACGGACCTCATCCCTTCTGCCTCATTCCTTGGTTCGAGAGGAATACCCCTTTCGGTGCGTGCGGCGCTGATCCCTCAAATATCATCCATGTAAGTGATGGGTCCTGAGCTGGGGTTCATTCTGCCTACTGATTCGTCTCCCGCGTAAAGCCAGCAGCCAGAATGGATACCGCCTCGAAGGAACCGACTGTCGAGGTGTTGGACTGTCGCAGTAGCGATGTCAACCATACCAATCCCGATGCAGCAATTCCGCCCATCACAGCCATGAGGCAGTACAACTCGGAACTCTACCTGGCTGCCATCACGAGATACCCCAATGATGAATCAATCAAGGAAGAAGAAGAAAAGCGTCTCAAGCGCAAGCTTGATCGGCGTATCTTACCCGTTCTCGGGATATGCTACTTTTTCTACGTATGTCTCTGAAATTATCTACGACAGACCCATGGAGCTGACGGTCGGTCCCTTGTAGTATGTTGACAAGACGACGCTGTCATATGCAGCTATCTTCGGCATCAAGGAAGACTTGGACATCTCCGGACAGGAATACTCCTGGCTTTCCAGCATCTTCTACTTTGGTTGGCTGTTCTGGTCGATTCCCTCCAACCTCATGATGCAACGTTCTCCCCCGGCCTGGTATCTCGCATTCAACATCTTCATGTGGGGCGCTTTACTCATACCACAGGGCGCAGTGCACGACTTTGGAGGACTTGCCGCACTTCGGTTTCTCTCGGGAGCCTTTGAAGCTATTGCCGACCCAGCGTTCATGCTTTACACATCCATGTTCTACACCCGCGATGAGCAGCCGATCCGAATCTCGGCCTGGTATGCATGGAACGGCATCGGTGTTGCAGGCGGAGGCCTCATGGGATTCGGCATCGGCAGCATCAACGGCGGCGCCCTGACATCCTGGCGTTACGAATTCATCATCGTCGGTACAGTCTGTGCCTTTTGGGGTCTGCTGCTCCTCTACATCCTTCCGAATTCCCCAACTACCGTCCGCGGCTTCTCGTATGATGAGCGCTTGTTGATACTCGCTCGAATGCGCCGAAACCAAACGGGCGTGGAACAGCCCCAGGTCAACTGGGGCCAAGTCAAAGAAGCCTACTTCGATTACAAGACCTGGCTCTTCGCCCTTCTCGGGTTCATCGCGGCTGTACCGAACGGAGGTATCTCTAATTTTAGCACACTCGTCATTCGGGGCTTAGGCTTCGGCCAGTTGGAAACAGCCTTACTTGGTATCCCGCAGGGTATCATCGTGGTGATCTGGATCGCGCTCGGCGCCGTCGCAAATTCATACATGCCACCGAACAGTCGAACGCTGGTTTGTGCAGCATTTATGATTCCCACCATCGCTGGCGCCCTTGGATTTTTACTTGCGCCGGCCGATGCATACATCGGGAGACTCATTTGCTTGTATGTTGTCAACTTTCGGGAACAGGATCCACTGCCTTCCTCCAGCTCAGCATACATGTCACGACTAACCGACTGGCAGCTACCTTACCGGATCATACCAAGCATCCTTCGTCATTGGTTTGTCTCTGGTAACGAGCAATACTGGTGGTCAGTCGAAGAAAATGATCGTCTCCGGCATGATTTGGTTTGGTTCGTGTGTCGGGAGCATTATCAGCCCCTTTTTCTACTTCCAAAGTGAGGCGCCATCCTACCGCACTGGTATCGGCTCCTTGCTTACTGCCAATGTGGTCGAGTTTCTTCTCTTCTTTGTCTTGCGCTATGCTTTCAAGTGGGAGAATCGACGCAAGGAAAAGCAGCGGGCAGACATGAGGGAGCGCGGTGTTGCGATTGACTCTCCAGAGGGACTAAATGCCACTGCATTTAAGGACCTCACGGATAAGCAAAACCCAAATTTTGTATATGTATACTGAGAAAGATTAACACGCTCTGATTCTATTTCTCCATCAGTTCCCTTGTTTCCGAGTACTCTCGCCGCCTCCACCGCACTCTGCCTGCCTAGTGAAGCATCCAGGTAACATGCCTGCGTCCAATCCGGCTATTCACTGATATCCTTTGTTTCACGAGGCATAATTGTTCTGTTCATGTCTACCTACTCAGTGATAGGCCCAAGGAGCCTTCGGGTATGCCACAACTCACTCGACACGGTCCCTTTGTTGATTCAGGTGGGCAGAACAATGCCCTTACTCAGAGCTCACCGTCGGAGTGAGTCGAGTAGTTTCCATGACACAAGGACTGCTTCATTACAGGAGCCTTAAGAGGATACACCAAAAGGAAAATATATTACTGCGGCGCTCTCGCACATTTTCTCATTGAATGCAATCAACCGCAAACTCAACACACCACACCCGCCAACCATCAATCACAACACTCATCTCCACACACCATGGATCCCTTTGACCGCCGCCCGAACGGCGATAGGTCCGATTCGGCCTCCTTTTTTGGAAACTGGAACTTGGCAGGGGTGCCGCCCGAGATGCAGGATCGTCTTCGAGCCCAACTGACCGCTCGCGGCATCGACCCTTTCGCGGCCGCTCCGCCTGTGCAGCCGACATCGCGCTCTGGCACAGCTTCGATGCCGCCGCCGCCACCGGCGCTGAATCTCCCTCGCCAGGGTGGCTCAGACCTTCCTCTGCGATCGCACCAGCCCAACCTTCAGTCTCCTCAAGAGCCGTTTGTGCCGCCTCGAGGTACTGCACGACAGCCCAACCAACCGCCCCCTTTGAATCTTCCCCCTCGTGGAGGAAGTGCCAGGATGAACGGAGACGAGTTCCTGAACCGGGGTCGCCAGGCCCGGGCAGAAAACGGCAATCTCAACATGCCCGGCTGGAACCAGGAGGCAGAAGGGGGACTTGCCCCCCTCGACCGTCCGAACCGAGATCATCCCGCGGAAACGAGGGCCGATAGTCGTGCCCAGATGGAAGTAGCGGCGAGGGCTTCTGCAGCTGCCGCGGCGGCAGCAGCGGCCGCCTCTGCTGCTGGGCCCGCTGATGCAGCTGTAGCCTTTTGGCCTGACCTGCGTCGCAATCTACGCACAGAAGCCGATCTGCGAAGCCTTTCCGTCGAGTGCTCCATCTGCACCGAGACGAGTGGCGATCAAATCGTCCTATCGTGTGGCCACCTGTTTTGCAGAACATGTTACAAGGTGGGCCAGCGGGATGTACCGCTGAGTCACCAGGGAAGCGTAGAGATAGGAGCGTAACATATCTGTTGTAGCCTAAAGAGACCAGATCTCAGTCTACCAGAGGTAGGGGGACAGTACCCTCTATATACTTCAGATCGCTACGCACGGGGCATGTATCCTGACAGAACATGCGTCGGCAGGATTCATAGCTCAATCGATGACGGAGGCGACCCTTTCTACGTCCAGCCACCGCCTTCTTGCCCATTCTGCAAGTTGCCTCTCGGCAAGAAGACTCGTTGCGTAGCAGATTGCGCTGAAACCAGAGATCAGAACTTCGGCATTCCCGTTCCCAAGACCATGGCCGACCTGCGAGACTTCCCCTTGACTTTACCCGAGGGCGGCAGCAACGCGAGGGCGTGCAGGTCGTGTCGCGAGCTCCGCATCAAGCAGGCCATGGACGCCTTGTTCTCAGCTATGCTGAATTGCGATGAGTTGGACAAGAAGCTCATGCAAGTCCCTCCGGGCAGGTCACGGGCCATCGTCGAAGCTCAAATGGACCCAGACTTTGAGCGCGTGCCAGAGGTGCAGGATTTGATGGACAGCATCAACAAGCTCACCGCCGATGCGGCTTTCACCCAAAAGTATGCAGGAGTATTCCCGCAGGCGCACACAAGCAATGCATTTGTTGCAGTCCGCAGGCGTGGCCAGAACCGCGAAAGGTAGAGACAGAGAAAGGGACGGGGTATCTGCGCAGGGCAACGGAGGTAGCTGCGGTAAGCATGCACCTCTGTAGATGGTGGTCAGGCTTGAGTGAGATGCTTTTCAATAAACAAATCGAATATAGACTTAGATCTTTCAGTTAGTATGAAGCCGATCGGCAGGAAACGATGTGAGAATATTGGCTAGATATCAGGGATACATTCCGAAAGTCCATTTAGAGAGGTATTGAGCGTTGAACCAACTCCCGCAGTGATGTGATCGCAAACCACTTTCTGCACCTGAGCATCAGGGAATACTCCCCTATTTCGTCCGGCACGCCTAATCTGCTGACCGAACCTTTGAGGTGGAGGCATCCGGTCCCAAATGGGAATGCGTCTCGGCCACACAACTGGTTGAGGTGGGCTCACACGCAGTCCACATTGGACAAAGTCGACGGAGTGCATGATGGGTGGTGTGGGAGAGTCCAGCTGGATTGGAAGAATGGTGTTATCTTGCCCAGTCCTTGTTTATGCATGCCCACTCATGCGACTCATCTGACCAGTTTTGGGTACCCCTACGGCCGGAGTCAGCTGCGAGTGAATGGTCATGGATAAAATGACAGCAGCATCCGGGCCTGTCTCAATATTTTCAATCCTTTTTGTTCAGCCCGTTTTCAAATCTGTGCTCCCAATGTCATCAACGGTTTCGATCCTAACAGCCACGGCGATCAATTCGCACCCTCATCCGACTCTGGCACCAAGACAGGAGCTCCGAACGATAACACAAACAATCCGGCTTGCGAGCACCACGTTTGTGACAGAAGTTACTCTTGGTGGCCCGCCACGGGTGGCCGGGGGTGAACCGACATCGGCTCCTGTACCCAACACCCGCAATACCGGAGGCTCGTCCACCCTCACTGGCGCAGAGCTCGGGGCCATTCTTGGAGGGGTTCTTGGCTTTGTTGTTATCGCCATCCTCTTATGTTGCTGCCTAATGTCGAGGCGCCGCCGACAGCAGATCGAACAAGAAGAAGAGTACGATGACGGAATCTTCGACTTTGATCCCGAAGAACCTCGTCCACAACCAAGGCCGCCACAGCACCCACATCGAGCTCGCCAACATCGACAGTTCATGTCAATGCCTGTTCCACCCCAGCCACTTTACCAAGTCAATCGTCGACCGCCTTGGAATCCGGTATACTCGGGGCCACGAAGACACTTGCGACGATGAGCACATATGTTGAACATTTAGGATGGAGGCAGCGGTGATCTCAACTGCACATGTCAAATCTACACGGTTGTAGACGGATACTCCCAGTGCTGAACGGTCACCACTGAACGATGAGGCCGGTTGGTTTTTTACATTGACGCAGCATGTTTCAGGATCATGAGGCAGTCGGCTGGAAGAGGTCATTGGCTTGCGAAGCGATGAAAGTTTGGTATTTTGTTCCAAGCACGATGTCAACTCAGTTAATGTGTTCTCTCTTGAGGTGCAGGGGCCATGCTAATCTTCTCTGTATCGTTTCGAATTGACCAAATGCCCGAAGGCTCTCTCTTGAGGAAGTACATGTATTAATTGCTTTCGTTTAAGCCTCTGACTTTGATGGAGACTGGTATGAGTAGATGTAGAGCCTTATTACACAAGGTAGAACGAGACTGAACTTGCCTAATGCACTGGTGTTATTCCATTTTGGTGTATATTGCTGCCTTTGGAGCCCTGTTTCCAAAGTTCCTACTGGGTTGAGACAGTGCCCTGCAACGGCTGAGAACAAGGAGTTTCTCAATAACCCCTGCAGACATTAGTTATTCCAAAGAGCACATTTCACACGGAACCTGGCATCACATCTCATTGCCATAACCGAGTCGCAGAGAAGCGTGTAGATTATCAAGTCATCTACGTAAGTCTCCTTTTAGTCAACTCACATCAGCCCTCTTCACATGCCCTCAGTCTTCCGACTTATTTAGGAGTGGAAGGACCGCCGAAGCCCAGGCCACCGTCACGGCCCGGTCCCGAGGCAACGCGGAGAACGAAGGCGCCGCGCTCAAAGGTGTTGGCGATGATGAAGCCAGAGGGGAACTGGAAGTTACCCCAAGAGCCGACAAACTCCAGAGAACCACCGGCAGCATCGTCCTCGGGGTGCATGTCGAAGAAAGCGAGCTTCTCGACCTTGCTTCCGTCGGGGTGAGCGGCAATGGAGCTAACATCGGTGACCCAGACACCGGCACCGTAGTTGGACTGGAACATGATACCATCCTCAATGTAGAGGTTGTGGTCAATGGCGACGTGGTCGGTGTTCTCGAAGAATCCGGTGTACTTGGGGTTCTCGAGATCCGTCAGGTCGACAATGTGAGTAATGGGGATTCCAGCAGCAGCCTCGCCAACACCGTAGTACTCGTCAAGCTCATCGTTGAGCAGAACGAACTGGTGCCAGTTGCGCTCAGTCCACCAGCCCTGGTGCGTGTAGGTGGCGCCGGGGTACTCAAGGCGGCCGATCATCTTGGAGTTGGCCTTGTCGGTCGAGTCCCAGACCGTGACGCTGTCCTCGTTGTACGCAATGCAAATGTTCTTTTCGAGGTAGCGCTCATCGGGTCCGTTGCTGTTTCAAGAAGTCAGCTCTGGTTGTTCGGGTATCAAATAGGTGGCATGGGGCGTGTCTTACTAGGTAACGCACTGGGCGTCGTGGGTGTAGCCGTCGGAGCTGGCGCAGCCGGGCTTGAAGGGGTTGGCGGGATCCGTCAGGTCGATGTACTCGAGACCGGCAGCGCACGTCTGGTTGCGGGGCTGGGCGCCAACGGCGATGGCGTACTCGTTGTCCCAGTCAATGACAACGTTGTGAGCGCGGCCGATGGGAAGATCGTCGAAGAGGCCAACGAGATCCGTCTTGGGGTCAAAGGTAACGGGGCTCGAGGGGTCAATCTCGGCGACCTTGTTCATGTCGAAGATCTGGACGTTGTGCCCGACAGCCTCGGAGCCGATAATGGCCAGGTTGTTGAGCACGCGGATCTCGCGCCAAGAGGAGCCAATGGGGTCCTGGCAGGGAAGGCGACCCAGGTAGGTCATCTTGCCCTTGTCCGAGACCTCGACGAAGGCCGTGCCCGTGTGCTGGCCGATGAGGGCGATCTGACGGCCCTCGGGGGACAGCCAACCCCAGATGGACGAGCCGCGCCTGTTAGGGTAGTTCGGGTCGGCCTCGCCACCACCCAGGTCGTTGTGGTTCATGAAGTCGTACAGATCCATCTAGAAACTGTTAGCCGGGCGCAAGAAGTAAATGGGGTTGCATGGAGACTCACGTTCTTGCAACGGAAGGTCTGCGCAGGGTTGCCCTTCTCGGCGACGGCAAGGCCGCACTTGTTGCACTTGAGGCGGTCCTCCTTGACGCTGGAGTCGAGAGCATCCCACTTGGACCACGACGGCCACTGGCTGGAGTTGAGCCCACCAGAAGCCTCGAGAGCATCCCATTGGGCCTGTCGCAACGGTCAGTACTGGCAATGGTTGGCTGCTCGGAGAAACAAAGCTAGAGACGTACGTTTTTCGCGTCAATGACGATCTGGTGAACGGCGCCCGACTCATACTGCTCCCTCGGGAAGAAGGCAGCATTCGCCACGACGGGCAGAAGGCTCAACAGGGTGGAGGTAGACTTCATCTTGGCAGCGTCGATGGGGGAGGAAACAAGCAATGAGTGGGAGTGCTGACGAACAGACTCATGAGACGATCGCGCAGCGCCTTCCGTGTGCCGGGAACCTTTATACCACCTCCAGCCCCCTCTGTGGCCATGACCGCATCTTGTCCACCTCCGAATGATACATCTCGGCATTCTGACCAACTGCCGTATTCAGCAGGTGAGCTCCGTTGGCGCTGGGGAACCCTAGATCGCAGGGACTCGTCCTACCTTCTGTATTCGCTCTAGCGATGCGCCAAGATCGCTGACCACGCAGCGCCCAAGAATGCCAAGGCGCCCTCGCGGCTTATCTGACCAAACACCTGCCCCGCGATTGATCAAAGTCAACGATCACTGCCCCATCGGGCAGTCATGGCAGAGGGGGCTTTCCCCGGGGCCCTGGCATTCTCTCAAAACATCCATCCAGCCGCACGAGCTGCCTTCATGGTACCTGTCTATCTTGAGTCCCGCGCCCGCAGTCTCCATGTCAGGGCAAGCGAGCCAAGACCAAAGCCGTCGCTTCTCCTTGGCATCTTTGCTGTGGCGACGTCTTGGACAGCAAGACAGGCCCGGGGCGCCCGGGGCTCTGGCCTCCAAGCCAACAACCACCCTGGAAGGTGGGTCAATTGTCCACTGGAGATGCCTAATTAAGCTTAAATACGCCCCCTCCAACGGTCGGAAGCCACGCTCGGCATTGGCTGGAACCCGGGTTAGCGCAGCCGGGGGAGGAGAATCATGACGAGTCATCCGCCATTGCAGCGGACAGCCAGCCATCCAGGTGGAAGGTGCTGATCACCCACTGAGCACGGGAGTTTGGCTCAACTTGCCTGAGCATGCTCCGGCCGTGAGCGCGCGACCACCATGGAACTGGCCGTGTAAAGAGGAGAAGATAGTCGCCACTTTCATCGTCGCTGGTATTTCGCCATCAAGGTACCCTCATTGTCTGATTCCGAGAACGTCAGCACGTCTACATCCCAAGCCTGCAATGATTCTGCTGCAAACTAGTTTCAATTACTGAAAGAGAATGTAGCTTTGCCTGTCGCTCGGAGTGTCGATGTCACGTCGTCTGATTCACGGTTACTTTGGTGATATGGCCTCCCCAAAGGCCGATAACCATGCTGCAAGGCACACGGCTGGAATGGTGCTAAAATCGGAACGCCGGCCGCCCCGATCATTGAGACAGGTGTGGCGGAATCTGGGGTGCATTTGAGCTCCGGGGTCCAGGGGTCCAAGAGATCTTCCTAAGCCAGGTTACCTACTCAGTGGTTGCTGAGTTTGAGTCACTTGACAGGGTACACAGAAAAGATAGTCCAGTGAGGCCCCGGAAACTGCATTGTTCGTAGCTTTCCCAAAAAAGTAAGCAGCTAGTCCTTGCCCAGATGGTATTCAAATTAGTTGACAGCTCATGATCTTACGTGGATTTTAGACCTTCGAATGAGACTGGAAGCGAGCTTCACAACTCGAGGAAAACACGTTTGAAAAGGCTTTGACTGCCTTGATGCCTTTCCTTCTCTTGTTCTTCTCGGAGGTTGAAAATTAGTGTATCATTCCTAGCTCATGCTGTCTTTGTTGGGCGAGGTGCAACATGTGTAGTTGGTGTTCGGAGTCGGGGTCGGAGGAGACCGAGACGCCGCTCAGCATTAATTATAGTGCCCCTAGTTCCCAGGCCTTGTTCTTCCGCGTCTTGTTGTCGCATACTCCCAGTCCTGTTTTCATGCCTCAATCCAAGTCCATGACATCGAGTCTGTTGTCTTTGCCAGACAAGACACTGTCAAACATAAGTGCGGCAGAATGCGGCGGGGGCGGGAGGCTTGGAGTAGACAGGCAAACCCCAAGAAGCAGGGGTTCAATGAGAGAAAAGCCAAGTTTGACGTCAGGGGCGCTCCGACTCGACCGATCCAAGTCATTGTTTTCCGCGTGCAATCTAGAGCAAGAATCCATTGTCGCAGACCTACATCTTGAGAGAGACTGAGCATTCGCCCCAACTTTTTCCATTGGTGCAAGAATTGCATCGGCGGAAGTGATCGACGAGGGGCTGGGGTCGGAGTTCATGACAGTGCTCACATTCCGGTCTGCGGGGGCCGACCTGGTGCGGAGAAGCATTCCAGGTTACTGACGGCCGAGAAACGCCCCGCGTGAAAGCCAAACACTCCCAGCAACGCGAGGTTGCAATTCCGTGTTGCTCATGAATTGCCCTATCGGCTTGAGAGTTTGCGCCTAATGGCTCGCAGGATGCTTTTCCGTCCTGCAGGGTGCGACGCTACGATGCGACCTCACGGGCCACTGTTGAGGATCTGCATTTGAATACCTGGATGTAGTTGATGGAAGAACAAGCTTATTTCCCCGCGGGGAGAGCACAGCCCCGATACAGATCCACTCGATCACCTCCCGAGTATCCCCTCACTACCACGGGTACAGTTCGGAGGACGGATGTCGTGAATCTAGCTGTGTTGATCGCGGAGCTCCGCTAACGGCTTTTCCGAGGCCAGGCCCGGTTTCTGTCCTCCGGCGATTGACTTGACGGCCTCGGGGATCATCGTCACTTCGGCCGGTGGTCGGAAAACTATTGGCAAGCCTCGTCTCTGCCGAATCATCAGACCGACAAAGTTGGATAATCCGGCGAGCTTGCTCCTCGGCAGACATGTATAAAGGGTCGCCAAAAGCTCTCCCTTCTCGTGTTCTTTCTTGATTCCACATCAGCGGCATCATCTTCGTCGACTCTCTCTTCACATCCGACAATGAAGTACTCCAACGCTCTTCTCGCTGCGCTGGCCGGCGTCTCGCAGGTTGCTGCCACCGATCTGCCTGCGGGCTGGTGGCCGTTCCAGCCTGAGGACAAGATCAAGCCCGGCAAGTTCAACGGTCAACCTCGATACTTGACCTGGATGGCCGACTCGGAAATCAAGCACGGCAGCGCACCAACTACTGCGTATACACAGTCAGCATACTACTCCGGTGTCATGCTTGCGTACGAGAGGACGGGCGACAAGAAGTACCTCGACTTCGTGAAGCACAAGACAGACATTGTGCTGTACCCTGCGTGGAACGGCAAGGACATTCTGTTGTACAACAACAGCCAGTCCATCGACGACATCCGCTTCGGGCACACATTCCTCGACATGTACGACGCCACAGGGGACGAGATCTACAAGACGGCCGCTGGCGTTCTCAAGGAGCAGATTGACCGTTCCAAGCGCACCCCTGCCGGTGGATTCTACCACCGTTACCCGGTCTACATTGACCAGATGTGGCTGGATGGCATTTACATGCTCGACGTCTTCTACGCTCGCTGGACCAAGGCATTTGAGAACAGCAACTCGACCGCCTGGGACGACATTGCCCTGCAGTTTGACCTCATCGACGCAGGCACCACTGTCGACCGCAACCGCACGCAGGGCCTGCCCCTGCACGGCTTTGACGTCAGCAAAAACTCCATTTGGGCCGACCCGCAGACAGGCGCCAGCCCTCACGTCTGGGGCCGCGCTGTCGGCTGGTACGTCATGGCTCTCGTCGACACCATTGAGCTGTTCCCCGCCGAGCATCCCGGTCGCGCCCGCATGGTCGGATACCTCCAGTCCCTCGCAGACGCCATTGTTCTTGCACAGGACAAGAAGACCAAGGGATGGTGGAACATCATGGACCCCGAGCTTCGCGGCACCTGGGGCAACTACATCGAGAGCTCCGCCTCTGCCATGTGTGTCTATGGTCTCCTCAAGGGTCTTCGTCTCGGCCTCATCGAGGGAAAGAAGTATCAGAAAACCGCCCTGGACGGTTACAAGCTCATGACGAAGAAGTTTGCCGTGCCTCGCAAGGAGGATGGCGCTCTCACCTGGCAGTGGACCGTCCAGACGGGCAGCCTCAGCTCCAACGGCACTTTTGCGGTGAGTACAAGCCTCCAACTGATTTCGCCTGATGAAGATGCTGACAACTCCCAGTATTACGCCAGCCAGCCCCTTTACGAGAACGATCTCAAGGGCGTCGCGCCCTTCCTGTTCTCCAGCTACGAGTATGAGCTGTACGTTGAGCGGTCAAAGTAGAGGGAAGGGTGGGCGTTCAGGTGGCACAGGGACGAGCCTGGTTTCAAACGCATCAATGTCTATATTACTAGCAAATAGGCGCTTGAAGGCGAACGTGAGAGGTAATAGGCACTCAGTACCTCTTTGACTTTGCAAGACGTTCTCCTAGTAAAGGTCGGGGTAAAGAACCTGACGACGGGAGCGGCCACGAGACTGCTTCATGGATTTCTGCCATTTGCGCACCATCATCAAGTCCGGGGGAGCTACGCTTGGCTCAGGCTCCGTGGCTGTGGTAGTGGTCGGCTCAGCAATCACGGTCTGCATGGTGGTCGGCTCGGTAGAGGTCTCCTGGGCAGTGGTGGGCTGGGCAGGCGTCTCAATCGGAGTGGTAGCGGTGGCGCTAGAACTGCCCTCGACAGTAGTACTGGCAGTGCCAGCCGAGGCACTGGTGCTGGTCGGAAGAGCATCAACAACCGCCAGGCCGATGCTGAACACAACCAGCTCGACAGACCTGCCTTCGTCGCAGGCCGTGACAATGGCGATAAGGATGGAGTCTGTGGCCTCGAAGGTAGAGCTAACGAAGTCCTGAACCCTGCCGAACCCATCAGGCAATGGGGAGGAGAAGACGGTGACGCCATTCGCCAATACGGAGATGGTGCAGCCCGTGTCAGCGCCGTCGTGCCCGGCCAAGAGATTGCTGAGAGACCAACGGCGGCGTAGCTTCTGCGCACTCTGGCCGACTTGGGCGTTAAACGTAATTTAAACGCTATCACCCTTCGCTACACCAGCTGGAATAGGGGTATCTCCGGCATCACGAGCAGTGCCACCGGGTGGAACAGAGAAGGCAAAGGCAGGCTGTCCGTTCTTTATTGTAGCACCGGCACTCGCGCTGGCCGTGGTTGTGTTGCTTCCCTTGCGGATGAGTTTAGCGGCGGAGGCACCAGGTGTCCTGGCCGAGCTCGTGATTTCTCTGTACCCACGGCAGTTGCCGGTCGCCTCGAAGAACACAATAGCGATGCAGCCGTTTGCCTTGTCGCATAAGTCGATACAGCCGGCAAACGTAGTAGTACCAAGACTACGGGCGCCAACCGAGCGCTCTGCTGTGGAGAGCTGGGACCACTCCACGATAAGGGAGAAGAACTTCTCGAGGGTCGGGTTGATCAAGCAGCGCCGGGCGCGAGAGGCGTCACCCACCAAACCAAGCTGCTCGAGACGGACAACCGGATCAAGACCACCTTGGGAACACCCGCGGATCTGATCAGTGTCAGCCGCGCAAGCCTCCTGTTTCCACCATGGCAATCAGGCGACGGAAGTTGAAGAATCGTCGCCTGGTTCAATTCCCCTTGACGCGACTCCCCGCGATGACCAAGCAGCTAATTATCTTATCTGTCCTGACCCACCGACGAGTAGCCGGGTCTGATTACCACGATGAATGAAGGACCAACCTGCCGGCTGTCGTTGAACGGTGCACCGACGCGCCGAGTCTCATCGGGATATTCCCACTCCTCTTCGTCTGTCACGTCGTCCAGCGGTATCTCCGGAACTTTCTCGACACATCGTCGCTATCCGTATCGTCGCCGAGCCTACTGTCAAAGGGTACAGCATTGTTGCGCGTTATTAGCAGTCGTCGGGTCCTGCCAAGGTCGTCGACCTCCGTTTACTAGTTGTTCACTTAGTGGCAGTCGCTGCAGCCTCGGGTCGACGGCGATAAAAGCACGTCCAACCCCGTCTGCTTTCTGGTTTGTTTACTTGTCTGACATCTTGGAATCCCGGCATAGAAAACGGGCGAGCATCAAACCTGCCAAGCGGGGCCAAAAAAGAAAATGAGCCGTAGGCACACTGCTGAAAGCACTAGTGACGGCTTAAATATCCTTTGCCCTGCTTGCCTGCTTTACGACATGGAGCATGTGAGGAACGGAAATATCCAGATAGTCATGACATTTTCATGAAAAGTCCATCTCTTTCAGTGAAGCCCAATACCGAACGCAGCTTCTCAAGTTACAGATTCCAAGGAATGGGATGCAGAAGTGATTCCAAGAATGTCTTTGAAAAAGGATGGCTGTTGGACACAAATGAGAACTCAGAGACGCCTCAGGCTCCCCTATCCCTCCCTCGTCAGCGCCCCCTTCCCTCATTCCGGATGGCGTCAGGCACAGTGACCAGGGTGAGGGCGCCGTCGATCATCCCGCTTTCAGGCTTCATTGACCTAGCCCCTTTCCACAAAATGCCCAAGCGAATTACAACCCGCCCGGAACAAGTAGAAGCCTCCCCTTCCGCCGCCTTCATTGAGACCCGTGCCGAGATCTTGATGGGTAAATCACGAAATACGCCGATTATAACATGACAGGTAGGACTTTAAGCCACCGGGAGCCGGGTTGCTGAGCATGTAATGCGTTGTTGTGATTCCATCGCAGCGCCACCATGTCTGGTGAAGACCAAAGGTCGGATATCACCCAATGAGTGCTCTAAAGCGACTATGGAAGTGCTCCCCGGTACTGGGGGTGGCATATCTCGCTCGAACTGTGGCTAGCTGGCGTGATCTTCAGCGGGCCCGTGGGCGAGGTCCCTTACACATGTCGGAGTTGGTGCTACGCGGTGTTCGAGTCATTCAGACGAGACAGGGTGTCTCATAGTGAACAATCAGCTGATGACGGGGGGTTAGGGGATTAGGGAGACAGATAATAGTACAAGGGAGGCGAGTCACCAAAAGCTGGTAAATTCCCTTTGCCCGCCACAGTGGTGGCGGCTCCGCCTGAAGGCCTCGAAGGTGTCGAAGTTTTTTGCTGCCTAGCATTTATAGGCATGCCGCCCTTGTACGTGATTAATAGGTGCGACAGTAATGACATTCGATACGATGGCGGTGGTTGTCTCCCATTGTCACCGGCAGGAGAACCAGCAGGAGAAAGAACCCACTCACGCGAGCTCCTTGCTTCTGTTGATATGAGGTGAGACAGGGAGAGTCCAGCCCAACCAGTGCCCCGGCTTCGGGTTCGCTCCCTGCGTGGCAGCACAAGGGGCGAAGTCTCCACCAGAACCACACCATCGGAACCTCATCCGAACAGTCTGGAAGGGACCCTGCGTTCTGAAGGGGGGGTCAAACTGCATTCTTAAGGTGCCCCTCAGCTGGGAAAATCGACGCCCACTAGCTCCGTTCGGACTCGTGTGGCTCACGCTGCAGCAATGCCCACGTTCCTGGCGTGTTCTCCAAGACACAGCCGGAGTCTAAAAATCACCTCGTGGCGTGGACGGAGTTAACGCCGCCGCCAGGAGCACGCGACAGCGGTGGCAGCACGACAGCACGACAGCACGACTGAGGCCTGGCCCTATCTCTGTCCCCGTCTCCTCCTCGTCGCCCTCTGGGTGCTGGGAATGTTCGCGCGACCAAGAATTCATGCCCAGAAATTAAGTCACTCCTTCGAGTTGGATGATGAGAATTCCTCGGTTCGTGGAACATGACCCATTACGGTGTTGGCGACCGGCCGGTCGAGCCGTGTTCTCCTGAGAAACCCAGACTTGGCACCAGATGGCCATCACCTATTTCAATCGCTCATCCCACTTGTTTTTCTACTTTCTCGTTCGGCAAGCTCTTCATCTCTCCTGGTCAGCAATCACCAAGAGGTCCTTCTTTTGGCTTTGGGACGTTGTCCACCACACTCCTTCATTCCATTCAGCACGCCGAGTTTCCCCTGGTCATCGATTATCAGAAGTCAATCTTTCATCGGCTCGCTCGACGTTTTGGACACTGTCTGCCACACTCTTTCTTTCAGCTTCACTTTGCTTCTTTTCCCACTTGCAGGATGGCACCCTCGCTCCGTAGTCTCGGGATGGCGTCCCTAGGACTCTTGCTGAGTCCCATGGCTGCCGCCCAGTTTACCCTCAGTATCCACACTCCTTGCGCCGACTGTCCTTCGGGCGTGGGCCCTGATCCAGTCCCCGTGACTGCTCAGCTTCAGGAGCTCGTTGTCTGCTCTGCCACGGTCGGCACCACCACCACCGATGCCGTCGCAGTCGAGACCACTGGATTCGCCTGTGCCGATGCCAAGTCGACCTTCGTGTCAACTTCCGTTCCTGCAGTGGCCAGTAAGTACCTAGTGTTTCACTCAGTCCCACAGGCACCAACCCCCCACAATGTCCGATTTGTTCACGTGACCACCTCCGGTTTCAGTTTGCTGACTAAGGTACCTTCCAATCAACAGCTGATGGAAGCGTGGTCACCACTCTCGTCCGCGAGGTTGACCAGCTCATCACCGTCTCGTACTCGTCAACCACCAGCACAATCACCTCGACCACCACTACAACTAGCACCCTTTCCCCCACCGAAACTGTCGAGCCTGGTGTCAAGGTCGCTCGTCGCGATGGCCACCGCTACGTCACCAAGGAGGTCGAGGTTGTCGTCTACGACGTAGTCGAATACGTCTACACCTCGCGCTACAGGGATTGCGGTCGTCACGCTGTCTACGGTTGGGAGGGCAGCGGCCTCTGCTCTTCCGAGACTTGCGGCTACGAGTCCGAGTACCAGCCTATCTACACTAAGGAGTGCCACAATGGCAACTGTGTTACCTACGAGTGCAAGTGGAAGTTCAGCAAGGGCTCCTCCAAGGGTTACGACAAGGAGGTCATCCGTGAGGAGTTCGAGATCGAATACCCCTCTCCCTTCCCTCCGGCGCCGCCTGGCTGCGAGAATGTTAACGCCTACTACCGCTTCTACGACGAGTACTTGGAGATCTGGGTCTGGCGCTCTTCCTGGTACACCGTTCCCATCATCTTCGGCTTCCCGACCCAGTACCCTCCCGGATCTTGCAGCTGGTGCCAGCTCCCTCCTGGCTGGGGTACCACTGTCATCATCATCCCTGGCCTGACCCCGGTGACGACAACCATCACAGTCCCGACCACTGTCGCCACCCAGACCGTCACCGTCACCGGCGGCGCCCAGCCCACCAACCCCGTCGGCCCTCTGTCCTGCCCTACAAGCGACCGCACCGTCTACACCACCCCCGATGGCTCTACCTTCCTCATCCAGTGTGGCATTGCCTTCACCGGTCCCCGGATCAACGCCCGCGCCGCTGAGGAGGAGCGCTCCATCGACGCCCGCAACCTCGGCAACGCTGGCTCGTTCTCCGGCTGCATCGACCTCTGCGATAGGACCGAGAGCTGTATCGCCGTCACCTACTTCGCGGACACCGGTTTCTGCAGCGGCTACACTGCCGTCACGGGCTCTGCCCCGATTGCCGGTGCTTCCGCCGCCAACCTCATCAGCAAGGGAACCAGCACCACCATTGCCACCACCGGCACCAGCACCAGCGCCAGTGCCGGTGCCACATCGAACGCCGCCTCTGTCAGCCAGACTTCCGGCGCTGCTGATTCGTCCACCGCCGGCGAGGCTTCGCAGACCTCTGGTCCCCAGCCCACTGGCACTGGCACTGGCCCTGCTCCCCAGCCCACCGGCACTGGCACCGAGCCTGCTCCCCAGCCTACCGGCACCGGTACCGAGCCTGCTCCCCAACCCACCGGCACCGGCGCTGAGCCTACGCCCCAGCCCACCGGCACTGGCACCGAGCCTGCTCCTCAGCCTACCGGCACCGGTACCGAGCCTGCTCCCCAGCCCACCGGCACTGGCACTGAGCCTGCTCCCCAGCCCACTGGCACCGGCACCGTCCCTGTTCCCCAGCCCACCAACGGCGGCAACCCCTCCACCCCTATCCAGATCAACGTCGAGTCGCTGGAGAACGCCTCCCCTACGACTGTTAATGGACAGCCTGCCTTCTCGTTTGGTGTTCCTGCCGGTGGTACCGCTAGCGTTGCCGGTGAAGCACCCATCCCTGAAGGTGTCTCGGTCGGCGATGGCGTGCAGATCACTTTCAACGCACAGGTCTCTCAATCCCAACGCCTGCAGCGCCGCCATCTCTCTGCCAGGCAGAACGGCGCGGACACTGGCTGTGACATCTCCGCCTCGGCCAACGGCGTGACCGTCTTCTCCTCTCCTCTGGGAGATGGAGGCGGTGCGGTTCAGACCTTCGCGAGCTCCAACTTCCAGGCCACCGCCGAGATCGTCATCGCGATTACCACGACCTGTGATGAGGGCGCCTCTGTCTCCCTGCTTGTTTCCGCCATCGGCTTGGCCGTTACTGAGCCTATTTCCAGCAGCTCCACTGCCAGCTCCACTACTTTCAGCTCCACCACTGCCTCGTCCACTACACCCGTGAGCACTACTGCCGAGTCGACCCCCCCCCAGAGCTCGACCGTCGTCCCCTCCCAGAGCTCGACTGTCGTCCCCTCCCAGAGCTCGACTGTCGTCCCCCCCAGAGCTCGACCGTCGTCCCCTCCCAGAGCTCGACCGTCGTCCCCTCCCAGAGCTCGACTGTCGTCCCCCCCCAGAGCTCGACTGTTGTTCCTGAGAGCTCGACCGCTGTCCCCTCTGAGAGCAGCTCGACTGTTGTTGCACCTGAGACCACCAGCTCGTCTCCCGTCACCACTTCTTCGCCTACTACAGCCGAGACTACTGCTGAGCCAACCACCCTGTCAACTGTGGTTGTTGAGTCAAGCAGCTCGTCTTCCTCCACTACTACTTCGGCCGCTCCCCCCGATCCCAGCTCGGACCCCGACGTCGTTCCCCGTGACGATGCCCTCCTGCCAGTGCTTGTCCCCAAGCGCGTCGTCGATGGCCACTTCATCCGTGCCGGCAGCAAGGTCCGCCGCCGTGGCGGTCGCTTCATGAGTGGCAAAGAGGCCGAGGGCAAGAAGATCAAGCGGTCCATCCCGATCCGTGTGTAGAGATGCCTATGTGTGGCGCTACCAACCACTGCGGAATTTATATTCTATGGTGTGCCAATTGAGGGCAGGGGGCATCGTGGTTCAGATTATCGGTGGCCAGATATTACGGAATGACTTGTTTAGTAACTGACGGAGCTTCTGTAGTACGAGTATACAGATTTAGAATGGTCTTTTATCTACAGGTTACGATCGGGTCCGGTTGATTATATCTTGTCCCAAGTACACGATTAGATGAATGCGACATGAAATTTAATGTATTATGGGCTTACTTCATCTCTCTATTGTCTGTGCGGATTAGCATAGCAATGACCTTCATGTCAATCGAATCCCGGATGTGGAGGGGGCTATAGAGCGTGGGTACTTGCTGAGGTCGCCAGGGTGTGCCATCCGACACCAAGCTGACAGTCTATAATCTCTATAAACGCCCCCAAGAATATTCCAACGAACGGACAGTTATCGTCGTTTCTGGTGCGAGCCCATCGTTGACTCGTCTCGGTGTCGTGCGAGCGCAATCCTCCCATGGATCCACTTCAATACCGGCGTCACCACACACCCCAAGTGTGTGGCAGCAGACTCGAGTTCATTCTAGGCGTTGTATGATGATGCATGGCTGTTTGCTAACAATTGCAAAAGACTAGTACTATTCTCGCTTTTATCACGTATCAGTAACAGCTGCCCGGTATTCCCTAGTGGATCTCGTGGCGATTTAGATAAACTGTCTAGTTGAATCACCCATCACGATCAATGTGAAGAAGGCAACCAAGTCAGGGCCTCATGTACTAATGTTTCTTATCGCACCCTAAATTTCAAACTTGCTCGGCTGAGGTACCAACTCATTAAACAGCTTGAACATCAAATTCTGCAGCTCCTCCAACTGCACAATATCCTTGGTGGTTACATCGTCGTTCAGACACAGCTGCCCGACCTGTAACTTTCCTTCAGAGCTCCTTTGAGACAGCCGGTCAAAGAGGGTGTGCTCCACCTGCTCTGAATCAGTGACCATGACGAACAGCGCGTCCGGCTCGACAATGGAGTATTGATACCGCTTGAGGGCCTTCAAAACTATTGCCCGCTTTTCTGGCGTAGACTTGTGCGGCAGAAGCGGCTCCATCCCCGCCTTCTGGCGATTCAAGATGAGTTTCAGTAGACAATCGCCGCAGGCGGGGTCCTGGCGGGCGACGCGGTCAAAAATGACGGCCTTATCAAAGACCAGAGATCTGTGGCCCGCATCGGAGACATCAGATGAAAATCCTGGGGCCAGGCACTCGTTGACGTTGAACTCGTCGCACTCGAGGTCTTTGATGGCCGCCGGCCCGTCCAGGGAGGTCCAGAGGACCTCCCTGTTTACCTGGGGCGGCTCCAGCCCGACGAGGCGATGATTCTCTGTAACGTTGTAGTACTGCCTGGTTCGAAAGGACTTGCCCTCACGCCCGATGCCCTCTTCGATTTCCGCCATGATGGTGCTCCTCTCGTCCCAATCCAGGTTGCCGTCATCGTTGGCGTCTGAACGAAGCACGAGGTAAGAGTAGAGCAAGGCCTCGCGGTGCCGCTCGATGGTGTAGTGGAAGGCAGCATACCACGTGTACAGCTGGAAACCTGTCTCACCGCGGAAACGCTGGCAGGCCGAGTGTAAGGACGGGCGGGGAAAAGTGTTCCGGACTTCGAGGGCGAGGGAGCGCGACATGGAGTGTCCAAAGTGCACCTGACCCTTGCGCTTGCGCAAGCCGAAGCGGCGGTTGAGAAGCCATGAGGTGTAGATCAGGAAGGGCTTCTCGCCGAAGCGACGGGCATCGGCCTCTGTAGGCTGCGATTGAGTGTTGTAGCCATTGACCTTGAAGCCGAGTGTAGGGCCGTAGAGGGGAGAGAAGATGTCGGCGGCGGCGTGGTGGCGGCCTAGGATCATGTCGTCCGACAGGGCGAAGAACCGGTCCACATCCGAGGGGGTATTGTAGAGTTGTGACTCGATGGTGAGCGAGTTGAAGGAGGGGAGGGCGCCGAGGACGTCGGCGTCGAAAAACTCCTCCTGGCTCAGGACCCTGACGGCGTTGTTGGTGGCCTCGTCGTCGCGGAGCCACGTGGGCCGCTGCTTGGTGAATTGGCCGAGGGTTTTCCTGCTGTCGACGGCGTTGACGAGAATCTGGATCTGGTTGAGGAAGGCACCGGCGAACCGCTCGACGCTCCGGATGGAGTAGCGGAGCTCGTCCCAGCTGCGGTAGCGGTTGGAGCCATGGCTCGCAATCCACTCGCCTTCTGGATCGTTGAGGATGGATTTCTTCTCATAGGGTCGCATCGTTGCCACGAAATCCTTGTCGCTGCCGTTGACCCATGTGTAGACGAAATCGATCTTGGGCTCGGCGAGGGCGCCCCATGTCTCGGCGTCAAACGTGGCCTGCGAGAACCACTCGTCCTCCCACCCCTGGAGCTCCTCATTGGCGACAGCATCCTCGATAGGGACGTGTACAATGTCTGGAAGGTCGTCCGCTCTCTCGTCCAGCTTGACCCAATCGGACTGTGGGGGAAACGAGTAGAAACCCTCGGAACTGGCTGCCGAATCATGCCCATGGGGTTTGGTGTGTTTCTTCCTCCGCGGTGTGTCTCTTCGTGGACGGTCTGGTGTCATCAGAACATGGCCGTGTGTATGTTCGTCTTCATATGACAGGGTCTCTTGCTCTAGAAGGGCATGAGTCTTGGACAACTGGGGTCCTCCTTCTGACACGGCGTCTCGTCCAACTAGATGATCGTTCTTGACTGCTGCATTGGCAGTCATGGTGTGAAAGAGAGTGAGAATGATGCCGGTAACCAGGCAGGCCTGGGTCCTTCGCCGCCGAAGGCACGATCTGGCCATCCTGACGACCGAGGAGGTTGATGCGTCCTTATACATGCCGTGGCTGCTGTGTCGATGGATGCTAGACCATGTGATGATGACGGGGGACAAAGGAAAGGGGCAATTTCTCATGCAGTAGGAAGGTGCCCACGAAAAAAAGGGTGTCAAGTGGCAGCTACTCACCCTCCCAAAAAAGGACATGGACGCTCTGCCTTTGAGTTTATACGTACACGTGGCATGGAGGTCGGGACTTCGCCTTGTAGAACGTCAGGCCCTTCCCTACATACCACCGGGACACAGCTCCTAGGAAGCCCGAGACCTCTAAATCCCTGGTGGCAGATGAGAGGCTACGCCAGAAACTAGTGGGCTTTGCACTGGGCCAGGGCGGGTCTATTCTGCGGCAGGGTCTCTCGCCGCAGTCTCTCTCTCCCTGGCGAGTCACCATGGAATGGCATCTAGCCAGCCAGCCCCCATGCCCTCAATCAGTCTCAGACACATGCCCCCTGATCTTGCACTTTTCTAGCAATGTCTGAATGTGTCGCGTGACGCTCAACGGTTCTATTGGCCGACACCAATGTCGCAAAAAATGACCAGGCGCAGATCCAGCCACTTGGCTCCCTGTCAGAGACATGATGTGTATGGCTGGTATTGAGAACAGAGGCGTCGGTGAGCCGCTGCATTTCTTGGAGTCGCGGCGGTTCCCGTCGGAAGCGCCGTCGAGAGCGCCATCGGAACTACAACATGCACACCCATTGAAGACTCGAATCGCCGCCGCTAACAAGTTAAGTGATGATGGATTGAAGACTAATAACTAAGATCACGCGAATTCTTGGTATTGTCTTTGTAAACAGCCAAAAGATACTAACTAGACTGCCAGCTTTGCGTCAACTTCCCCTCCCTGGTGTTCGCGCCATGGACTATCTTATTCTATTCGACGCGGCAACCTCTTTTCCTCTATTGACAACGAGCATTTGGTTTCCACCCACCTAGCCAGTCTCACGGACGGAATATCCACCAACCTCCAAGCAATATCGGAAACCCAGATGGTTATAGCCATGGCTATAACAAACGATATAAACCACAGTCCCTCCCGGACCAAGAAGTCTTTCTTTCCAAACGTGGCCCACAGAAAGTCCGCCAATGGTACGCCAATAATCATCCTGACGAGACCGTGGTATAGGTAGAGTGCATACGAAATACGGCCGAGGTATAGCACCGGCTCTGTTTCAAGCACGGCCTGGCAAGGCGGCATTTGGCTGATGGCGGCGACGATCATGACAGCACCCAAGGAGGGCCAAAACCTGGTCTGAAACTCCTTTCCGTCAGGTCCATTGGTATAAAAGCATTTCCAAAATGGCGACGTTTTTGCACCGTGGATCGGGTACGACGCGATCCAGAGACCAGCGACGAGCACAAACACCCAGCCGAGGGTGCAGAGCAAGCGCGTATTGGGCTTTTGCCTCAACGTGTACCACATCGGACTGGAAGTTCGGCGCCGGTCGCCCCCTGGAAGCTCAGATTCCTCAAGTGCGCTGTACACGGAGTGGCTGATCAGACTGCAGTCCGCGATAAGAATGCCCGCCATGAACAGGGCGATGTCCCATCGTGTCTTGGACATACAGTACACAAACAAGCCTGCAAGGGTGACGATGCGAACGCTCGCGCGCGTCCTTGACAGGCCGAGAACCGTGACGAAGAGGATGAAAGAAGCGCGCAGCTCGACGGGGATGGTCCACAGGTACGTCCCATAAAAAGCCTTGCCGTGATGGTCCTCCCAGTCGAATAGATTCATGTTGAAATCGAATTCCGCCAGCAGGGCACGTGTGTCCTTCCAAAAGGACGAGGCGTGACCCGGACGAACGACCAAACCGAGCCGCTGGGCCAGGTACACAGTGAACGAGGACGCAAAACTCGGCACCGTGAGGCGGATGGCACGGCGGAAGACGGAGGATGGAAGCCGCCGATGGAGTCCGTCGAAGTCGTGACGGTGAATTGATTTGAGCGTTGAGAAGGCGAGGGCATATCCCGAAATGACGAAGAAAAGACAGACCATGGCCCGGCCAGCCACGATGAGGCGGATTATAGGGAGCTCGAAAAAGCTATGGCGGTCCTTATCGGCACCGTAGCCCCAGCGGATACCGGGATGGCCGTGGCTGGAGAAGTGAGAAATGCAGACACAGAATGCGGCAACACCACGAAGGCCGTCGAGCCATTCGGTGTTGATACTGCCAACGTCTGGACGGTGTGATTCTGCGGCTGCCTTGTCGCTGGGGGGCTGGAGGAAACTGGGAACTATGATGTGGTAGAGGTTGACGGTGAAGATACGCACGAGGTGCGTGTATGATCGGGTGCGGATGTATGGGCCGAGGAGTAAGGCAAGACCGGCCCGCCAAGATGTAGCGGTGAATGGGGAGAAGTGTTCTTCATGGTCGCAGCCTTCGGATTGTCGGCCTGTGTTTTGCTTCTCGATTCTGGGATCTGCCATAAGATCTCTCGAATCCATCTCGGTTTGCTCTTGCTGGGGAAGCAAGATATAACTGGAGGTGCTTATGAAAGAAGGGGCGGGGGGTGGAGATTCAGTAGATCGTTGCATGAGAGCGGCCTTGCAGTTGATTGAGTTGTGGATAACTGGGAACACTGAGAGATATAAGCTCCCGATCCCGACAACCCATTTTTTTCCGGGGAACAGGCCGGGCTGGGATTTATTAGTTCTGAATTCCACCCATGTTCCCTCGCAGAGGGCTGAAGGATAGCCATCATCTCTTGGTGCGCTAGCCTTCCACTAAGGCAGGGACCATTCCCAAGCGCAGGTGTCTGGCATGGCTTCTGGAATGTGTTTGAGTCGTGCTGAACATATACTCGACAGGTTGCTTATCAGGGTCCTGGGGTGTGTTTCACCCTCTTTACGGCCACCTTTCTGGTAGAGTAGGTCGTAGCGAGATTAGTGACCGTGAGAGCTTATGTGAAGCATCTGGTTAGCGGTATCGTTTCCCTGCGACAAACAAGCTATCCACATCGTATAAGGCTATCAAATTAAATACCCCTATTCGAATCCCCCTACGGCAACGAGTACGGATAGGGCCCGGCCGAGTTCAAGCGCCTGCTTGCCGCGAATAGGTCCGAGAAGCCGTTCAAGTTGTCGTACCAGTTTGACGACATCAGTTCAATTCGACGCAGCAGGTCGATCGACGTAGCAGCTTAATCGACGCAGCAGCTCGACCGGCGCCGCTGCCTTCCCCACTACTTCCGGCGCCAACATCGCCGAAAAGTAGTAGGTGGGGTGCTCTCTGTTCTCCACCATTCGTACTCGCTTCGCCAACTTCAAACTCTTGCTTCACTCCTTTGATCGCAGCGCTTCGCGGCCAGCGCCTTCTAAAACATATTCAATCTTGTCGATTTGTTCGATCATCATGCCGCTACTCAGGTACAACGTTGCCATCACACTCGACGGGTACATTGCCTCGCCCGATGGCTCAACTGAATGGATCATCGAAGACCCTTCAATCGACTTTGACGCTCTCTATGCCCAATTCGACACGTTCGTCATGGGCCGCAAGACGTACGAGGTCATGATGCACCACGCCGAGCAATCCGGGGCAAACCCCCTTCGCGGCAAGCACGTCCTTGTCGTGAGCGGTACCATGGCTCAGGATCGGCATCCCGACGTTGAGGTCGTCACGAAAGGCTACCTTGACCGCCTCGCCGAGAAAAGGGCCCGGCCTGGAGGCAAGGATGTTTGGCTGATGGGCGGAGGCCGTCTCGCGCAAGAGTGTCTCGATGCTGGGCTGCTCGACACCATCGAGGCTGCCATCATGCCCGTCGTTATAGGGGATGGTGTCAGGATGGTGCTGCCCTCGACGTCTGCCACTGGCAGCAAACTCGTCGTGGAGAACATCGAGAGATTGAGCAGCGGCATCATCATGACCAACTACAAAGTCGCCCACGCAGCACCAGCAACACAGCATGTCTCGCCGACGCGATAGAAAGCTCTTCTGCAGCAACACTGCACCTTGCACATGCCGGAAGCCACCTAATCTAACCGGGCTCCCGCCTATCCTCAGCACCAAGCTGTCACCGTGGCACGATTGATTGCACCCCTCGAAATAGACATGCGGCACCAAGCGAGGCGCCCCGCTGCCACCTTTGTCCCGACGGAACCAGGCCGCCGGCGTTACCCCCCTTCGCCGGGGGCCAACCTTCTCCAACCCATACTCCAACGCGGATCGGAAGAGCACCTCCCCATCACATGCCCACCCTCGAGAGCAAATGCTCTCCGCATTGCGCCCCTTCGGACGGTGCCTCTCCGAGAAGATCCACCCTCCGTCGGTGCCACACCCAAGGAGCTGCTCTCTTGCGATGTTATGGCAACTCGGCCTGCGGAACGCCTGCCTCAATTGGTGCCGGTCAAAATAGCCAAAATACATCCCGCCCATCATCGAAATGCCACCTGTTCGATCTCGCCGGATGGGCTTATATCAACGGCTGTCCCCGGGCGACATCCTCTGCGGGGCTACATCCTCGAGACAGCTGCCTTCGCTTCCAGCCCAAACAAGCTCTCTAGTCCTCGACACTGCCCTCACTGACGACTCACGCTGTGCCTCGCCCCGTCCTCCGTTTTCACCATGGCTGTGGCTAGCCCCGAGCACCCCGTGAGCGCCCTCAGGGACGACCTTGCCGCTGACTTGAGCGACGACGTCGAAGAGGTCGATGATGAGGTTGTTCGCCATCCGCCTCAAAAGGGAGACTTTGACCTCCAGATTGGCTTCGAGGAGATTCTAGTCGACGTAGACCCCGGTCTCTCCCTAGACTACCTCAAAAGGGCCAACGACCTTGCTGGCAAGCCGCCGCCATCTCGCACTCCTCGCGATGTTCTCGTCTCCACCCATGTCCAGCATGTCGACAAGCAGCGCAAAGCCGGCGCCGGCGCACTGAAGACCCCCAGAATGGTGAAAAAAGTCACCTTGGCACTGTCATATGCCCCGAGCTCCAAGTCATACAAGGACTTGGCAAAGGTAAGCCTGCTTCCCTCCCTCCTCAAGCCATCCCAGCGCATCAACAACACTCGCTCACGCCAAACAGATGCCGTTGAGCGACCTGCTCGTCGAAAACCACCACCTCGGCAACATGGCCATTGTCCGAACAATAACAGGCCCCTATGTTGGCGCAGGCTCTGTATCGATTGTTGAAGATGAATATGGCAACACGGAGAAGCTGGCCATCTACAACCAGGGCGACGCCAGTGTTCTCACGTCGACGCCAGAAGGGTCCATCCTCCTCATCAAGGAACCCTACTACAAGTTCGCGAGCGAGGACGACTTCATGCTATGTGTCGATCACCCTTCGGACGTAATGCTGTTGCGGCCTGGGCCTGATGATGAGATCATCCCGGAGGCCTTCCGAAGACCCGAGGAGCACGTCGATGCGACAGGATGGCGCGACGCAGGTGACCAGGCCTTTATGCAGAGAAGTCTGCCCCAAGCCAAGGCAAAGTGAGCTGCCCTTTCGCCGTCCTCCCCTTCCAGTGTGGCGAGATCTCCCCTCTGACTCGCAGCTAGCTACACGAGAGCAATCGAGCTTGCCTCCGCCGAGGACGGGGCACTTCTGCGCGACCTGTACGCGAAGAGAGCGGGTACAAATCTCTCCATCAAGTGCTACGACGAAGCCATCGCCGACGCGCTTGCCTCCCGGGGCGGCGCAGCCGATGGGCGCGCTTACTTTGTGGCAGCGCGCGCGGCGTACGAGCTGGCCGACTTCCAGCAGAGCAAGAAGCACTTTGAGGCGGCGGTCAAGGCCGGGGCGTCAGCAGCGAACGTGCTCAAGGAACAAAAGCGATGCCTCGCCCGCGTCGAGGAGGAGGAGACCGGCAATCATGACTGGCCGGCCATTGCCAAAAAGGTCACCTCGAAGAACATCCATCTCGACCTGGGTACGTACAACCAAAAGACCGAGGTCCGCGACTCACCGCATCACGGCCGCGGGCTGTTCGCCACGCGCGACATCAAGGCCGGCGAGGTCATCTACGCAGAGAAAGCCACGTGCGTGCCCAACGAGTTCAACCCGGACCACAACTCGGCAGCAGCATACGCGCAGCTGGTCGAGCTCTGCAGGAACAATCCGTCGGTGCACGACAAGGTGCTTGATTTGTACGGCGGGACGTACAAGCGGAGCGGGAACGAGGGCGCAGTGGTGGATGGCCGGCAGGTACTCGACGTATACCTGCTCGAGTCGATCCGACGCAAGAACTGCTTCAGCGGCACACACGTATCGGCCGATGCCTCGCGGCCAGGGTGGAACATGTGGAAGCAGGGCATGTCGCGTGGTGTTTGGGTGTATTCTGCCTACTCCAACCATGCCTGCATGCCCAACTCGAACCGGTCCTTCGTCGGCGACATGCTCATCTCGGTGGCGACGGTCGACATCAAGGCCGACACCGAGGTGACGCAAATCTACATGCCTCCCAAGGCAGCATACCTGCGCCGCGTGGATCAGTACCGAACCAGCTGGGGCTTCGCCTGCGGCTGCGACCTATGCACGGGCGAGGCGGCGTCGCCACGGTCGCAGCATGAGCGGCGATTCGAGGTGCTGGCCGAGATCGAACCGGCACTGCGGCGCAAGGGCATGAACCCTCACACCCACCAGACGGATGCTTCGATCCGGGTGGTCGAGAAGCTCGCAGCGCGGCTCGAGGCCTTGCACGAGCCCGAGGTGTATGGACGCCTGCCGCGCCTGACGCTCATTTGGCCTTCCATGTGGATTCTTCAGGCATGGTACACGCGCAGAAAGTGGAAGAAGGTCGTCCACTGGGCGCTCCAGGTGCTGCGGAACTTTGGCTATGTCATGCCGCTGCGGGGCCCCGATGGTGTTGATGAGGGCGACAAGTCGGTGCTCTGGGTGTACCGCGACCAGATTGCCGTCGGGACCTTTGAGACGACGCAGGCGCTCAAGCTTCTGGAGCATGCGTGGAACGAGCTGGCCAAGCCCGACATGGCGGCGCAGGCGCGGGCTGCCGGCATGACGAGCCTCACGGCCATGGCAGGTTTCGCCAGCGAGGAAACGTACAACGCGATCATGTAGACCAAAGTTGATTCAGGCGTTTGGTGAGGTGTACCGGATATCTTTTTTGACTTTGTCGATTTGTTATCACACTCAAGTTGGACTGCCCATGCTCCTCGTCGTAGATGCTAACTGGCCAAGGTGGTAAGCAGTGATGGATGGGGGGTCACACAGGCGCCGTATGCCGTGCATTGGTCGTAAATATCGTAAACTTGGATGAATGGGACTTTGGGCGATCCCCGCGCTCCAAACAAACACTTTGCTCGCTATAAAAGTTCACGACTCCCACCCGTTTTCTCTCTACGCCCGCCTTTCCATCACCCCGGATGCCGCGAGCATGCCGAAAGTCCATATCCCCGGTCCATGGCTGGCCAAATTCACCGTCCTTCCCCTCGTTCTGCGCCAAGCGCTCCGTCGCAACTTTGATGGACTACACGGCCCGCACAGTGTGGTACAGACGGGCCCTCGCCGCGTCTCCGTCAACGATGCCCGTGGCTTGCGCGACGTTTTTCTGTCTGCACCAGTGCGTCGCCTCGACCGGTATCCCAATCTTGTCTTTCTGCACAACTAGTACCGTCACCCCCGAGTTCTTTTTATTGTGTTAGGCTGTGTCAGGAGTCTTTGGGGTCTGTCTCGCGAGTGGTTTGCCGCGTGGGTATCACGTACTACTACATGAACTCCTAAGACAGACTCCTGATGACTCCTGATACATTCGTAAAAGGAAATTATTGACTCCGCGTTATCATAGTGCGGCCGAGAATATAATATCGACCGTCGACGGCGACACGCACCACGACCGCCGAAGGATCGTCCAACCCTCCTACGCGGCCACACTCGCCGTGTCAGAAGAGCTGAAAGGTGTCGTATCCCGTGCGGCAGAGGGGTTCCTGGCCCTTCGCGAGAGAGAGCAAGGTCAGCGACCACTGGGGAACGCCGATGTCAAGCCTCTCCTGCGCCTTGCGCTGGCCGACATCATGAGCCATGTCGTCTACGGGAGGGCACACGAGACGAATACACTCCGAGACCCCGAGCAACGTTCTCTGTTACAGAAGGATGCGGATTTTCACGACTGGAGGATCAGTAGGTCCGCCTCGAGTTTCTTTGCGCTTCTGTTTCCGGACACGACACTCTGGCTGCGTAAAAATCTTGGCTGGTCGCCGCGAGGCCACGATATCACCCTCATCAACAGTACCGTTACCCCCGAGTTCTTAATTACCGTATTAGGCTGTGTCAGGAGTCATTGGAGTCCGTCTCGCAAGTCGTTTGCCTTGCCACGTGGGGTCTACGTGCTGCTACTGCATCAACTCCCAGGATAAACTCCTGATGACTCCTGAGACGTCCATAAAAGGAAATTACTGACTCCGCGTGTCGCAGGGCCGCACACAGACAAGCTCGGTCGCGCCGCTCTTCTGGCTCTCCAACATGGACGCACGACTGTCGGGGCCTGCCCGATGGAGCGGATGTACAGGCATCTCGTTGAGAACGGACCAACTCCTGCGGTGCCATCTCTGGAGTACATCCTTAGCGACTGCGTGGACCACTTCTGGGCCGGTGTCAATACACCCCTTGATCCGCTCGTTGCTCTCTTGAAGAAACTCGACGAACCTCAGAACGGGCGCATCAGGCAGAAGCTGGAAGCTGAGCTCGGCGAGGCTGCCCTCCCTCATGGCGGCTCTCCATTTGATATCCCGGCCACCGTCCTCAGTCGGCTCCCGCTCCTCGACGCCGTCATCCGCGAAACACTGCGCCTCTACCCACCCGTCCCATTTGGCCTCGAGCGCCGCGTCACAAAGCGCGAGGGCGGCATCATCGTCGGTGGCCACTTCATTCCCGCCGGCTGGATCGTGGGGGCAGCCCCTGAGACCTTGCACAGGCGGCCTGACATTTTCGCGCAACCTGGCGAGTGGCGGCCTGAGCGTTGGCTGGCTGGTGGCGACGGTGCGACGGACGAGGCCAGGCGTGCGTCCCTGGGGGACATGAAGAGGCACTTTTACGCATTTGGCGCTGGGCCGCGTATGTGCATTGGTGTTAACGTTGCATGGACCGCCATGAGAGGGCTCGTCGCAGGCATATATGGGAGGCCACCCAGGACGTCCATGAGAACGCCATGATGCTTTGACAGGAAAGGGGTGGTCAGGGACATCTCCACTCAGCACGCCGTGTTGCGTGAATGTAGAATCAATCAATGCAAGGTAAACAATGTATCACTAGTATGTATGCCCGCCAGAAAGGCTTCCTTCACACTTTGCTTCTCCAAGCCAAATGATCTTGAGACCGACGAAACGCGCATGTACAACGCGACAACCCACCAAGTCGGACCATGGCGCCCATGCTTCTACCCGACCACCCGAATGTTTTCGCTGCCGGAACGCCTGCCATCATATTCCCCTTCCTACCGTGCCCATCACCGTTTGCTGCTCCTCGTTGTGCGACCTGATGCAGGAGCAGGAGCAGCCTCGGCCTTGGCCTCCTTCTCGTTTGCTCCCCTTTGCTGTCGCTTCGAGGTGGCGACCGGGGCCTGCTTCTTCGCGGTAGCCTTTGCGTTAACCTGCTTGGCGGACGCCGGAGCAGTGGCCGCTTTCGAGGCGGCAGACTTCGGGGGGCGACCACGACGTTTCGGCGCCGAGGAGACGGATTGGGCACCGAGGACAATATCCCTCCCGCCCTGTGTCTCCCAGTACTCATCCAGATGTTCGCTAGCGTAGCCCGCGACGGCATTCTCAGGCTCCCATGAGCGCTGTGGCGAGCCGATCCAGGCAACGTACACAGAGACATCGCCAGACTTGGCGACCTGGTGCTTCTCAATACGCAGGACGTGCCACATGTCGGGATTCTTAAGGGCCGAGTTGCGGCCACCCTTGACAGAGCGCCAGTATTGGAAGAGAGCGTCTGGTGCGTCCTCTTGCACATTCGCCTCGGGTTCCCAGGTATATTCGCCATCGGGCTTGTTCGTCTTCCAGGACACCTGTACATCGAGAAGGGTAGGGTCGTCGGCGTTGTGGCGATGGTCGGTAATCCGGTCAACTTCGAACTCGCCATTTTCGTTGGGCTCGTCGGAGGTTTCTGCCGCCAAGGATGGGCCGGCAGTCTCTGCGGTAGTCTCTGCGACAGCGGCTTCGGCCTCTGTGACGGTGAGTGACTTCCGTGCGCGCTGTCTGCGCGGTGCTGGCTTTGCCTTTGGTGCGGGTTCGGGAGCAGTCGAAGCGGAAGACTTGGCCAGACTCTTCCTCGTTGAGATGGCTGCGATCGAGGCCCTGCTCGGCGGGGCGCTATCTTGGTTGCTAATGGGTTCGGAGAGGGTCGCTGGGCTGGCATTGGTATCAGTCCTGGATCCATTGACGGCCACAATTTCGTTGGCGGTCGACGCGCTCCGACTCCTGGGAGCAGGAGAGCTTGCGGTCGGCGCTGAACCGTTCTTCTGGTTTGGCTGCGCGTCGCCTGGCTCCGAGGCATCATGGAGCTGGTTCTCAAGCTCGATGGCTGTATCATCGCCCATTGTAGCCGCCACTACGGGAGATTCAACCCGCCTCGTCTGCGCCGGCGTGTCCTGCACGATGGCAGTAACAGAGTCTTCCACCTCGTCAATTGACCTCTTGCGGCCAGCAATGATAGCTTCGGGGGCAATGGCCGGCTTCTGGCCCGTGAGGACGCCGACGAACCTGTTTTTCAGGCCGCCAAGGAGAGAGGCAGCCGGAGTCTGGGTAGTGGTGACCGTCTCCTCGATGGACACACTGATCTCCTCCTCGACAGGACTGCCGAGGACAGCGGTGGTGGGAGAGTCCATGGGGGCCATGGGGGCCATTGGCGCAATAGGAGCCGAGTCTGTGTGAGAGCGGGAGACGGTGCTCTCGCGGGACGCGGGCCTCTGGGGGGTTGACGCGGCGCCAGGGAGGTGAAGGGCGCGTTTGTTCGGTACGGTCTGGGGTGCCACGGGCGAGGACGCCAGATGCGAGTCCTCAGGACCGGCGCTCCGGAAGCGCTTGGACGGGCGCGACGACTGAGAGCCCGTCGCGACTGACATCGTGGGGGTTCCGATGCGAAAGCGGGAGCCGAGAGTGGTTTGTTTTGTTTTGGATTCCTCAGTGAGATTCGCCATTTGTGGGCGGGAACAAGGTCGGATGTGCGCGTCGAGATGGGGGGTCCGAGGAGGGGAGTTCGGGTGGGTGTGCCACAGAATCGCAGATGGTGGTGTTCGTCGGGGGTGGGCGGGTTTGCGTAGGTTCGCGCGCGACTTGCTTGGTTCTGGGGAGGAAATTGATCCGTTGTAGGAGTATTTGTACTGGGATGACGCCTGATGATTAAGGGCACAGGTATGCGTAAGATCTGCCTCGGTAACAGAGCCTGTGTCGGAAGGCGACGGCGCGGCGGAGGGGGAAAATTGGCGATGTTGTTTTTGGAAAGGAGCCGTCACTTGGAAGCGCAACACACGGCAGATGGATGGACTCGCGTGTCTTAGGTAAGCTGCTCGTGACCGATTGAAGGGCGATGGACCACGGAGGGTGCCCAAAACGGGCAGAGCTTGAGCTCATGTGGATCTATTTTTCAGGGCGGGGGCCTGGTGTCGGGGTCGTGGTGTTTGTTCGCCTGCGACGTCGACTCACGCCCTCTCACATCCAGAAATTTCCGCAGCCTTCCGAGTACATACGGTTCGAGAACAGCGCACCACGACACGCTGCATAGGCACCCCGCCGCAGCCTTGCCATTGCCGCACTTTGGAGGGGGCCAAGCCGGCCAACAGGGACACTTCAGCTCAGCCCCGCGTCCCGGCAGTCTGGAAGCGACACCACTTCCCTGTCGGTCTCCAGGCACCCGACGCCAAAGAGAGGTAGGCAGGGAGAGGCCTGGGTTGGTTGCAGCCGATGAGATTTGACATGTAACATTTGAGTTACAGGGTCGGCAGAATCACAACATGTCAGTCATAACAAGGCCAATTCGATTGTCAATTGGCAGTAAGCTGGAGTGCGGCGGCGGGCACCTTGGAGAGAGCTCTTGGCACGGCGACTGCCATCCTTTGATGCTTCCAGAAGAGCGCCCACATCATGTCCTCCACCGGAAGCCAGGATGCTTCCAGTCCAGATTGGAAACCTCCTTGGGGCTGAGGCCTGCCAGCTCCTCCTCGACACTGCGGCCATCGCGTCTTTTGTTGTCCCACTTCAACCAGAACCAGGCAGACGTGGCGATGATGAGGATCATGCTCGCAGCCCCGAGGTTGAGCCCGTTGCCGATACGGAAATCGGGCGCGTCCCAGACGAGATAGCTCCACGTCGACACGAGGCCGCCAATGTTGCCACACATGACCTGGAACACAAGTCAGCGATGTTCATGGGCAGTAGGAGAAACACTACTCACATTTAGGCCGATGGCGCTGCTGCGCGCCGTGTCGCTGACCACGTTGGCACTGATGTGCGCGTTGGACATGGGCCCGAGAACCATGGCCGAGCTGGCGATCAAGAACGTTGCCGCGTACCTCACTGTGTTGACCCGCGATGCCAAGAACATGATGTAGCCCGTCATGACCACTGGTCTAGTTAGTGGACATCCAGCGAAGGGGGAATGGGGGTCAACTTGCAAGGCGCACTCAATGCGATGAGGACTTGCCGGCGATCCAGATACCAGCTCAGGGCCGGGAAGGCAAGCACAAAGAAGGCGCCGACAGCATATGGCGGCACGCTGTACAGCTGGTGCTGCACAGTGGTGTAGCCAGGGTAGATACTGCGCACAATGGTCGGAAGGAAGAATGCCAGGCCCTGCACGGTGATGTTGTTGAAGAGGAAGATGGCCGAGATCTCCAGTGTCACAGGGTTGGTCATTCCGCGTACCAGCTTCGTGCGGTCAATGCCATCGAGGACCTCGGTGGCGCCAACACGTTCCGACTTGACCCGTGCAATGCAGAGCTCCTTCTCCTCCTGTGTAAGCCAGCGCGCGGTCTCTGGTCGGTCGGTCAGGGTAAAGAACGAGATGAGAGCCAGTCCGACTGTCTGAAGGTGTGTAAGTGGGAAGTTGAAGCAAGGGCCGCGGTCGAGTCACTTACGACGATGCCCTCAATGGCAAAGATCATCCGCCACTCTGTCAAAGAACCGAAGTGGTCGAGCGTAAGAATCGCCGAGGCGAGGAGGCCGCCGAACGCGCCAGCAAGAGGAGCCATGACCATGTATAGCGACAGCCGGAAGGTGAGCTCGGCGCGCTGGTACCAGCGGGAGAGATAGTACGCGATGCCCGGCAACATGCCCGCCTCGAAGATACCGAGCAAGAATCGCACGCCACAGATAGCAGCCTGGGTCTTGCAAAAGGCTGTAGCGATGGAGACTGCGCCGAAGCCGACAGAGGTAATGGGGAGAAACCACCCGGGACCGATCCACTTGCAGCAGATGTTGGCGGGGATCTGGAGGCAGTCGTGTTAGTGTCTGGGATGGAAAAGGAGCATTTCAAAAACAAGCGACTTGCCTCGAAAATGATGTAACTTATGTAGAAAACTGATAGAATGACATTGTAGTCAAATCCCTCGAGCTGCAGGTCTTTCTCCATGCCGGCGATCCGAGCATTGCCTGGGAGATCCGTCAGTCTCGCTATTGTGCTGGCAGTCTTCTGGGCTTGACATACCGATGTTAGCGCGGTCGATGAAGCAAAACAGATACAACAGAGCCACGGTAGGCACCGTGTAGAAGTCAAGCTTCCACCGCAGCTTCCGTACGGCTTCCGAGTCGAACGTCACGAGGGGATTGCCGTGGCTATGTAGTTGGGTCAGCTGTCAGAAAAGCACGTCTCATTTGCTGTTTCCCCCGGGGGCAGGGTATGGCACGGCACTCACGCATCGGTGGCCACCTGACCATGGCCGGCGGCAAGCCTGATATTCCCATGTTGGTCAGTCGTCGTCTTGATGCCGGCATTCTCGAGCGCCGCTCTCTGGCTCTCCTCGAGCTGTGTCCCGGTGGTTGAGTCTTTCTCGCTTGACACCATCGCCGAGGGTGTACTTGGCGCGAGCTGGATCTGGATCGGTGAGTGGTGCAAATGGAGATGGTGTGAAAAATGCAACCAACTAAGATTGCGAAGATGCCGAGATGCACTGTCGAAGGCAGAGGCTGACTAGGGGGGAAGGCTTGGAATGTGATGGAAGAGCGAGACGAGAGCACATTTATATTTTAGTACCTACATGTCGCCCAGACCTTTCCACCCTCCGTCGAGACTGCCACTGGTCCAGTGCGAGCAGTGGCATCAGGCTGTTTCTTGGATCGGAAAAATTGGGTGAGGGAATCGCGAACCCCTGTCCACCGCGGGGCCTAAAGTAGCGCCCACCGGCATCCTAGCCTTCTAAGGCCACCGGGGCGCCACCATCTCCACCCCCCGAACGGTCTTTCAACCGCCTCGGGCGTAAGCAGGCATCGAGAAAGACGCCCCCAGCTCTACCGGCGCGGGTGCCGATTGCGGGGTATCGACAGCCACGATGAGGCCGGGGTGCGTCGGCGGCTTTGGTTGGCAGCACTACTCCTCCAGGGGGTTTGGGCTGCAGTGATGGGTTCTCGGCTTGAGGGAGCTCATCCGGGGGAGGGGCGGCGTATCACCCAGCACCACTTCCATGATGGGTCAAAGTTCTGGAAGTCAGCCGAGCGGACAAATCTGCAACAGACCCAATAGCAGCCGGGACATGACGGCTTCCGTCTTCTGCTGCGTCGGTTGACAAACATGTAAACAGCAGCCATGAGATTGGCGGCTTGAATGCTCATCGGGAGCTTCGTTCCGGCTGCTGGAAAAGTGCTGAAGCTCTTGCTGGCTCTCTCTTGCCAACCCGCTTAGCAAGACCCGGACGTCAATTGCCATTGGGGGAGTCGCATCTCCAACTCAACAAGCGCTACACCAATGAGAGTGACGGAAAGTCTGCAGTCGCGCGCCGTGAGAGGCCCAGAGGTGCGCAAGCAGAGAGATGGTGGTGACCTTTACCCGTCGGCATTGGAGGTCGGCACATGAGCGAAGGTGTGGGCGACCGCCTCAAGGTTGCACTCAATGTGTCTGCCCCGCGGGCCAAGACATGCCGAAATGCCGTCTTCAGGATCCGTGGTTGTTGCCGAGCTTCATCTTACGGCCCGAAGTGATGGATTTGTCTGCAGATATATGGGTGTTATGGACGATGGACGGAATTGGAAGAGGCTTGTCGGCGTCGTACGGGCTGCAGCCGGTGCAGACGTTCAAATTGAGCCACAGCGGGAGGCCCAGCCACGTGATGAACCAGGTGAGTTGCCTCCTGCCCAATTTTGGGAGGCGATGAAGATGGGACGAAACTGAATCCTACCAGTTGTTCCAATCCATTTCCAGGTTGGTGTTCTTGCCCGCCGGCATCAGAGGAACGTCTGGTCTGAGCTACCTGTACTGCGGGGGCGCACAGCCTGAGAGAGGGGCGCTCGGTCGGGCTTCAGCACAGACACTGGACTCGGATGAATATCGACATGGAGTCAGATCGCGGACGGCTGGCTGAAGCCATATGAGGGGATTGAAGAAAATCGCATAGTATATCGTGAGTATCGCTTAGTACTGTCCTGGTACGTGAAACATTCGTAGTACAGCTTACAAGCACGCGTACCTCTCCATGGATACCTGTGCAATCAACAGAATCTCCTCAAGAGACAGCAGGTCAACCGACGCAGCAGATCAACCGACGCAGCACATCGACTGACGCAGCACATCGACTGACGCAGCAAGTCAACAGTCCTACAACGCGCAAGTCTCTAGGTAGACAGGTATACTAAACAAATCTCCTGAAGCTGGTGCGGCGGACTAAAAATTCCGCCCCTGATTGGTATGCGATGATCGCGGCTTACTACCTCGTGCGACTCTCGTCATTCCCCCATATGAGCAACGAGAACAGCTGCCGTCCGGATTGGAATCGGGCACATCGTTTCCATCCAGTCAACAAAATTGTTCTGAACAGCACCCCGCGCAACCTCTGTAGGATGCTCAATCCCCGTCTCCAGGGCTGAACTTGAAGCTGGCTGTGGGGGGCCACTGGGCCAGGACGGGAGGCCTATTTTCGGCCGGACAGCGCGCTCGCCGCCCGGCAAAGTTGCATCTGATTGGTCACTTCCAGCAATGCCGGGCAGGTGGGCCTCGGATCCCAAGCAGCCGGGACGGGGGCGCCGGACACCCAGCTAAGCCGCCAATGATGCCCGAGCCCTACGACTGGGGATGACGTGAGATCGTCTGCAATCGCAAGTCGCACCTGGTGGGATTGAGACAAGATCGCTCCTCGCTCGCAAGCTGACGCGGACGACAGGGAGGTTCTTGGCGGGCTGATCAACGCGTCAGGGGAACAACCACCATCAGTATTCATGGCGTGCAGGAAAGAGGGAAGCATGCAAGCCCGCGCGGCAGCCATCAGACCCTTTGTCTGCATCGCAACACCAAATAGCCTCTATGCTAATTTGAAAATTGCCTAGCATCGACCGCTCCAGCCGGGGTCGGTGCCGCGTAAGTACTCACCGTGCCATCCCGCCATCCATCCCTTTCAGCCCAGCCCACGTTCCCCTCCCCCTCCTTCCTCCGCTGTGTCGCACACCCTGGTCGGCCTCAGATCCCTGTCCCAAGCAAGCCCAGCCCCAACTGCAACACAGTTCTCCCCTCCTGGTCCTGGGATTTCTTTCTCCTTCCGAACTATCGCGACAGCGTCGGACTGCCAGATACACAATCAGAGAAGACAACAGAGAAGACAACGAGAAGGACTACAACGACGACGACGACGACGACACCACAAACGCCCTCCATCTCCCGATACTCCATACCCCGCCACCTGCCGCTCCGATCGCTCGCCCCTCAGCCGCCACCACGATGATGCGAAAAAAGGAATCCTACTCCACGGTTACTCCCATCCCAGGCTTTATCCCCCGACAGCTCGCCATCGATATCCTCCACTCCCACTCAGAAGTTATCACCCTAAATCCACTGGTTATAAGCCGTGAGCTCTTCATTATCCTACTAGGCTGTGTCAGCAGTCGATGGAGTCTGTCTCGCGAGTCGTTTGTCTTGCCACGAGGGGTCTACGTGCTGCTACTGCATCAACTCCCAAGACAGACTCCTGATGATTCCTGATACAGTCGTAAAAGGAAATTACTGACTCTTCGTGTGGTAGACCGCCCTATCCCCGCTCCCCGCGATGCCGCCGCCGACGAGTTCTACGCCACCTGGTACGAGGTGACCGAGCGCATGCAATTCGTGCCAGGCCTCGGCAAGATGGGGTCGGGCAAGATCAAGTTCAATGGCTGCTTCCACGACTTGCCCCAGGGCTTGCAGACGCACACCTATGCGCCCATGAACATCGATATCCGCATCAAGTACAGCGTCGACGGCAACCAACCCGGTATCGAGCCGCCGCCGCATATGGAGCTGGGCCTAGCCGACCTTGGCGCCCCTCGCGACGGCCTCTATCTGCGCGAAGATATTGAGATCCGCTGCAATGTCACCCTTGCAAAATACGTCAAGGAGAGCCTCAAGACCGCCAGCAAAGAGATGATCTCCCGTATCATTAAAAAGGCGGAGCTGCTCGACTCGGGCGTCCTCCAGGCCATGATAGAAGACGGCAAGCTCAAGACCATCAACCCCAACGACCGCTCTCAGCACGGCGTTTTGCGCTCGCCCTCTTTTACCCCCGACGCCCTTGGCCGCAACAGCACCAGCCCCCGGCCCCTCTCCCAGCAGTCGCAACGCCAGTCCGCTCAGATGAACAACGTTATGAGCCCGCCGCTGTCCCCCGGACCTGTCCCTTACCAGGTCCCGCGCGCCTCCGTCTCGGGCGCCCCCTCTTATCAGTACAACATGCTGCCGCCCCATCTCCAGCAACAGCAGCACTCACAACAGCCTGTCCCCCAGATCGCCGAGCTCCCGCCGCAATCGCCACCGTCGCAGAGCCCCGGCTTCATTGCTGAGCTACCCGGCAGCGTCTACGATCCCCAGGCGCAACTGCAATATCAGCAGCAGCAGCAGCAGCAGCAGCAGCAGCAGCAGCAGCAACAACAGCAAGCCAAACAGCCCGGCCTGTCACCCGACCCCAACAGTGCGAGCTGGCGCTGGTCCCAGTCGTCCAACGGTGGCGCATTTCCCAACGGCCAGCCCAGCCCGTCGCTCGGAAACTCGTCGCGTCCGACATCCATGTCTTCCGACACGAGCGCCAGCACTGCGCCAGGCGTCTCAAGCCCTGGCTTCGGGAGCTTCGCCTCTGAGCTGCCCACCCACAACGAGACGCAGGAGGAGCACAGCGCGACCGCGGCCGCGCACTATAGGCGGCTGTCTGAGTCTCAGACCAAGGTCGGCCAGAACTCCTATGCCGCGTACAACCCGGCGGATTACGCAAGGATGCATTGAGAAACCGGCATTTCTCGGCAGAGTCTGCTTGCTGATGACTTTCTCACGGACCGGGATACAAGGCGTCGGGCGTTTTGTTTACCTACGGCAAGGGCTATTACGTTGCGATGCTGTGTTGGGTTGGAATTTCTGTCATGATACCTTACCGTTTTATTGGGTGGCGCAATCAGTTGAAGAGGATTTATGTTGTCTGGCGTCGAATTTGACCCTTGACCCTGCGGAATCTTTGTTATTTGAGGCAGCCCAGGCTCCATCCTCGGCCGCTTCTTTGTGTTGCACAAGTGGGTGGTCTCAACCTCGACTCGTTGAACAAAGGAACAATAATGATCTGAATATGGTTTGATATGACTTGACATTAGATCCCTCTTATAATTTTTTTTACCACTTGGAAGAGGCTCGACCTTGCAAGAGGGTCGATCCTGTCAGGAAGCTCCAAACTGAACTTGAACGCTAGAGGTGTTGCCGAAACAACCTTGGTGCTCGCTATGTTCCAAACCCACGCCCAAGAAGGCAACAAAGGTAAAGGTCATGGTCAATATCGAACAACCCTTCTGTGCGGATTCGAATCAGGATCGACAGCCAGCCTAAGATACGTTAAGTAGGGGTCTTCAGAAGACTCTGCCGTGGGCTCTCATGGGGAAGGCAGAAAAACTCACCACCACATCACCAACACTGGACAAAATGTGCGTCTTCTTCCTTACACCCTCCGTGTGCAACAACCGAGGTACCAATTGCGGCCGCTTCATCTGCAACCCCGCCGTGGATTCATGCCAGAACGGCATCGACTGCACCTCTATCGAGTTCCGCATCGCTCCCGACTTCGTTGGTGTGCTCGGTGCTGAAGACACACAACGTATGGACAGCGAAGTCTGTCTCGACTGCGACCGGGACCGCGCAGCAATGCTCGCGCAGTGCAAGATAGAACTACTGCAGCGGCAGAATAGAAGGCTGGGCAACCTTTTATCCAAAGCTAACGACATCATCGCACAGACACATACCGACAGTATGGTCCTCGCTGGATTTGACACCACTCGCCCGCGTCTACGCCTGGTTCAGGACTGGCAGGCTGCTGTCAAGCATCTAATTGATTCAAGAAACGCCGACGAGGCTTGCTACCTGTCCGCAGCCCAATCACTTCAAGACAAGGAATAGTTGTAGTTGGTGTATTGCGTCTATCACGAAAGGCGACAGCACGGTCTCTCTACGCTACCGCTGATAAAGTATGAGACCCCAAATAAACATTTACAACATGAACGCGACGTACCGCCCCGTCCAGTAGCGCCCCGTGCTGATGTCTTCATTCCGTGGCAGGGCTTGCTGGCAGCCTCTTGTCCATACGCCTCCCTCGTTGAGCATGATCGCGTTTCATTTCCACACTGACCCAAGAAGCGAGGAATCTCCGTGTGTCGGTGGACAACATCGTCCGCCCCCGCAGCTACACCTCCTCGGCAGCGACAGCCTCGTAGCCGCCACGCCTCCTGCCGCGGCCCATGTCCATCAGGCTTGGGCTCTCGTACACAGCCGCATAGTTGATGTGGTCGCCGCCGAGCACCGCACTGCCATTCTCGCGCCGGCCAAAGACAGGAGCCGGGTCGCACCAGAAGTCGCGGCAGTTGGCAATGATTCCTCGGGAGTAAGGGTTCTTCTTCTTCCTGCGCGCGTTCTTCGCGCCCCCCGTTGCGGCGCCGCGGCCACGGACCGTCTCCAGGAACGGTTCGACGCCCAGAAGACGGGCCCACTGCTTGAGGAAGCCGCCGCGATGAGCGTGCTTGTGAGCATGACCAGGCGCCGCACTGCCGTCAGGGGCGGCCAGGGCTGCATGTGCGGGATCCAGAGGTGTTCCGGTTGACGTAAAGGCCGACGTGTGGGAACCGTCTTGGATACCGTACATGTTCTCGAAAGTGGTCATGGCGCGCGAAACTTGGACAAACTGCACGAAGAGAAGCATGCTGACCCAGGAGAGCTGCAGGGTCGCCCAGAGAGCCAGTACAGCCGAGTACGCATCGGCGTTGACAACTTTGCAAAGGGTGGCGCTGAGGATGTTGCAACTGTCCGAGGCGTCGGTTGAGAAGTCGGTGAGGTCTACTGATCAGCACCGTGCCATCTAGACGGCGACAAATAACTTACAGTGATATATCAGCCAGTCATACGAGATGATTCCGATGGTAAGGTTGATGAGGTAAAGGAAGAAGTGTCTGTGGTTGTTGACGCCGACACAGTTGAAGACCCAGGGGCAATGGCTGGCTGGTCAACAAGGGGGAAAAGGCAGCTGGGAATGTGACACGTACTGATCGTGCTTTGCAACACAGCGCTGGCACTGTTTGCAATGCTTGCTGCGAAGAGGAGTCCGGATCATGCAAGTGACGCAGAAGTTGTACTCGTCAAACTTCCATAGCTTCAAGAGCTCGTCGATGACCGCTTTTTGCTCGGCAATACCGTTCATCTTGGGAACGAAGCCAGGATCGTGGACCATGCTGGTGGTGTAGAAGTATGCGCAAAGGCCCACGGAGATGACGAACAGAATGTTCAGCCACCAATGCGGGTTGGACGGTGCTGTTGATGTTAGCGGAGGCCGGGCGCCGACGCAAAGGGGAACTCACTCGTGGCAAATGTCGTGTGGGGGAGCACGGTGAAGAGCCAATTCCATGAGACGAGGAACAGCGAGGCGGCAAAGATACCGGCGAGATATGGCTGGCTCGATTAGCATCTGGAGAGGATCGGAAGAGCTGGCAATCACCTACCGTCTTGTGGAAGTGCCTCATCCCAGGAGGGGCATGATCTAAGACCTGCTGAGCGCACCACTGCAGAGCATACCCGATGACGCCAGTAAGGAGCAGGCCAAGCAGAATGGGCAGGCCGGCCAGGAGATGAAGAAGTGACCAGACGATCAGGAAGGGCCAGAGAAACAGGAATTTCGTGACGAAGCCCTTCTTGTCCTGCCGCAAGTACTTTGCGCCAGGGAAATGAGGCTCAATGGCCTGGGCGTCCTCGTCGTAACCACACTCCCTCAGGGCGCGGTGCCAGGCGCCTGATGTGTTGAGTTCCTTGGCAGTCAGGGCTGGCGTCTTGCCCGTCTCAGTTTTCGCGAAGCGGTCGGAGCCGTATTCGAGGAGCTTTTGAATGCAGGCGGGCGAGCCCTTGACGAGAGCCCAGTGAAGAGCCGTGAAGCCCTGCTCATCTTTGGCGTGCACGCTGGCGCCCCAGCGAAGGAAGACGTCTACGCATTGGGGGAACCCCTTGTATGCCGACCACATGAGTCCTGTGTGCCCATAGCTGTCGAGGACATCGACGGGAATACCCTGGTGGAGAAGCAGGACGATGAGGAGCACGTTGCCGTTGAAGGTCGAAATGTGCAGCGTGTTGTAGCCCTGAGCATCGCTTATCAGGGGGTCGGCGCCGTGCTGGAGCAGCAGGTTGACGGTATAGTAGTGGCAGCGTTGCGCCGCCCACTGCAGAGGCGTCGCTATCGACTCTCCGCCCTTCCTGTTGATCTCGGCGCCGTGGTCGATGAGGAATTTGCACATGGTGTATTGATTGTTAATTGCTGCCCACTGTCGCATTGTCAGTACAGGATTCGATTCGGCGCAGAAAATGGGGACGTACGTGAAGGGGTGTGATGCCCTCATCGTCGGTGTATGTGGCGTCGTACTCGCCCGACTCGAACAACTTCTCCATTCCTGCTACGTCGCCAACTCGCGCCAATTGCATAATGTCGTTCTCCTGCGGCTGCGCCCGCGCGTCGCCAACGGCACCCATCTCCATGTCGTTGTTCAGCGTAGGGGCAGCGGCGGCCGATTTGGTTGAAGGCTGCATCGGGGCCGTCATGTCTTGCGGTGCGGTGCCGCTTACTGACGACGAAGGATCGGCGCTCGACATCGGAGCATGCGATTGAGTGCAGTCGGCGGTGTACTCGACAGGTTCGACTCCGGCAATGTTGATCCTGCACCTGACCGTCGACCCAGGTCGCAAGTGTAGGGGATGATCCGGGCGGCGGGAAGAGGGAGGTCTCGGGAGAGTCGGAAACGGCTGGCCGGATTCGGGGGTATCGTCGGCTTTGATCGTTGCAATGGAATTAAAACAGGTGCATATTACAACGGCCGTTACCGTGGGAAATAGAAGCCAAATGCGGCGCGGGACGATCGGAGGGACAAGTTGGTGAAGAAGAGCAAAGAGGTCTCACCGGACCCAGTGAAATTGCGACCTCAGTCGTCAGCTGGAGCTCGGCGACACACTGACTGATGGACTCGCGTCCAGAGGCATCCAACCATCCCTGCGGGTCACCCAGCCACACATGTCTGTGGCACTCGAGGACAAGGCGGCGAATCAGAACTGTGATGCCTCTCACCAGCCACACCACTCACGACGCGCTCCCACCCCAGGCTCCCAGGGTCCAGCCTGGAGGTTGAGGCTTCTTTGCGTCTTCTGGCGGGCGCTGACGGCACCCCTCCCGGGGTCCTGTCACAGTGGTCTGCCCATCTTCTTGCCCCACCACCAGTCCCCATCGGGAAGGTTGTCAAGCTCGAGTCGATTGTCGACCGCGCGAACGCCAAGGTGGCCAGACTCGGGCAATCTCTTCCACCAACATCTCCCATCGCCTTGGGCCACCTCTTAACCACCCGACTCGCCCGGCCAGATCTCCAGCAGTTCCTGCCAGCTCGCTTCCCATTCCATTCTGCCTTTTCGAATAGACCAGAGCCAGCCAATCCCCTCGCGACGGCCGCCGAATACCCATCATGCCTTCGTTCACCGAGATCGTCGAGTGGCTCATGAGCCCGTCGCCCGTCGTCTTCTTCTTCGGCTTCGTGATCATCACGTTTGTGCCCATTCTCTTGCACACGGTTATGGTCGCAAAAGCAGAGTCCGAATTGCCCCTCGTCATCGTCGCCGGCCCCTTGCAAACCGGCAAGACGGCCCTCACCCACCTCCTCGAGCACGGGCGCCAGGCCAACTTCAGCTTCATCTCACAAGTCATGCAGTCGATCGAGCTCACCGCGTCGCGCGACGGCGACCTCAAGGACGATTTCCGCGAGAATCGCGACGATACATCGGGCACCCACACCAAGTTCCTCCTCACCGACACCCCCGGCCACGGCAAGCTGCGCAACCTCGCCCTCACAAGGATTGCCGACACTACCGGAGGAAAGAAGAATACCCTTCGCTCTGTCGTCTACGTCGTCGACTCTGCCGCCCTTGCGGAGCAGGAGGTTCTCGCGGATACGGCCGGATATCTGTACGAGATTCTCCTGACGATCCAGAAGGCCTCGATCCGCAGGAGCAAGGACGGCGCCCGCGCCGGGTCGCGCGGCGTGCCCGTTCTCATTGCCGCCAACAAGTCCGACCTCTTCACCGCACTCCCTGGCACCTCGATCAAGACCAGCCTCGAGGCCGAGATCACCCGCATTCGTAACTCAAAGACCCACGGCCTGCTCGACTCGGGCGTTGGCACCGACGAGATTGGCTCCGAGGAACGCGATGACTGGCTGGGCGAGTACGGCACCAAGAAGTTCTTCTTCTCTCAGCTGGCCGAGTTCGAAATCGACGTCGATATCATCAGCGGTACGGTAACCGCCGACAAGGAAGAGGGTATCAAGAAGTGGTGGCAATGGATTGCCTACCGGATATAGGTGGGTGTCTGGGTGTGTCGTGATCGCGGCGCCTCGATTTAATATCATTAATGTCTTGCGATCCTGCAGCTCTGTTGTGATTTATCCATCGCTTGTCCGCCTCTACTTGTGCAGACGTTGAGTCTACCGTGCGGATGGGGTTCGCTTTTCCTCTAGGTCTGTTGACATGACCAAAAACGCTCCAGCCCATGCATGCTGCCTTCCGAATACCCCGACCAAACAAACGCCGATTCATGAGTCCGCCCACGCTTCACAGCTTCTTGCTCACCATCCAGGTCAGCAGATCCACCTTTGTGGCGATGGCGATGGGCTTGGACAGCACCTCGCCGTCCTTGCCCTTTTCGGTGACGACAGCCGCGCTGTTCCACTCGAAGAACTTCTTGAGCGCCGTCAACGGCGTGTCCATGGTGATCTCGACAAACTGGCGTTTCTTGCCCGCCTGCTTGTGATCACTGATCTGCCTGGGGTCCGTGACCACCTCGTCCAGCCGGCCAAAGTCGAACATGACGTCGCTGACAGGGCTGGTACCGCTGGCCCGGCCAGAGGAGAGGAAGCTCAACAGGTTGCCGAGGGTCACGAGGCCGACGAGGCGACCGCCGTTGGGCGAGAGGACAGGAAGCTGGTCGAAACCCTTGTCGCGCATGATCTCGATGGCCTCGGCGCAGGGGCTGGTGCTGGTAACGGACATGACGGGCTTGAGGCGCAGAGCACGGATGGTCTCGCCCTCGAGCGGGTCAGTCTTGTTCTTGTCCGCGGCAGCGGCGGCGGCCTCGATGCCATTGACCTCGGGCAGAAGGTCGTTGGCGGCGAGCCAATCGTCGTCGGCAAACTTGGATAGGTAGCTCCGAATACTATCGGGGAGGACAACGACGACCGTGTCACCCTTGCCGAGGCCAAGGTCCTTGATGGCGCGGATGGCGGCTGCCATTGCCGAGCCGGAGCTGCCGCCCACCAGGAGGCCTTCCTCGGCGATGAGCCTGCGCGCCAGCTGGAACGACTCACGGTCCTCCGTCTTGTACCACTTGTCGACGATCTCGCGGTCGAGAACGTCTGGGATGAAGTCGTAGCCGATGCCCTCGACCTTGTACGACTCGTTGGCGTGGGCGGTGTTGAGGGCCTCGGGCAGCGCGAGGATGCTACCTTCAGGGTCGGCGGCGATTATCTTGACGTCCTTGCTGTGCTTCCGTAGGCCCCTGGCAATGCCGGTGACGGTGCCGCCCGTGCCGGCGCCCGCAACGACGGCGGTGACCTTGCCGCCGGTCTGTTCCCAAATCTCTTCGGCGGTGCCGTACTCGTGAGCGAGGGGGTTGTCGACGTTGTTGTACTGGTCGAGAATGTGTGCGTTGGGGATCTCCTTCTCCAGGCGGCGTGCGACGCCAATGTGAGACTCGGGCGCATCCCAGGCGGCCTGGGTCGGTGTGCGGATGATGGTGGCGCCCAAAGCGCGCAGGACGGAAACCTTCTCCGCCGACATCTTCTCGGGGAGCGTAATGATGGTCTTGTAGCCCTTGATGGCACCAACGAGGGCCAGGCCGATGCCGCTGCGTCAGGCCATGTCAGCGGAGACTACAAGAGGAGGAGGGGATCTCGAGGCGCGCGTACGTGTTGCCACTTGTAGGCTCAATCAGGGTGTCTCCGGGCTTGATGCGACCGCTCTTCTCGGCCTCCTCGATCATCCGCAGGGCGATTCTGTCTTTGACACTGCCGCCGGTGTTGAAAAGCTCAACCTTGGCGTAGACATCGCACTCGATGCCCAGGCTCTGGGGAATCTTGTTCAGGCGCACGAGCGGGGTGTTGCCGATGAGCTCGGTGGCGGAGAGGGCCACGCGGGCCGTCCTGACTTCGCCCATGGTTGCGCAGGCGGGATCGGGTTCTGAGGAGATGTGGTAAAGTTGTAAAGGCCAACGACGAGCGCTGGAGGGTGGTGGGAGGTTGAGGACAGAGGCAAGTGTGGCCACTCGGGTATGGATTAATGATGTAGGAAAGGCAGGTCGGGTATGGCGCCATTAGAGTATTTTCGGCTTTGGAGAAACTCGCATGGTGCAACGATGATCATGGCATGTCTATTTTCCAATGACCGCGAAAACAACAAGTCACTCGAACAGGCGCGTGGAACCTTGGACATATGACTTGAAATCGAGATGCGCTAAATTTGTTACGATCCATCTGGTCAAGATACCAGCTTCTTACAAATTGGCAAGTATCTCTTCGATGGACGGCATGTCAATGCCACTTATGGACGGTCACATGTGATCCTTCGGTGGCATGCGACTCTCGTTGAAGCCGATATTTTCACCTTGAGTCCTTTCCCGTCTGGTGCCTGGGTGGCCAATTGTGTTTTATTACCCCGCCACCACAGCCCAAAGCCGCATCTGGCCGATGCCCCGCATCCAGTTGTCGGTGAAGCTTCTGCTGGCGTCGGTGAACCTCACCACGCAGACCCAGTTCAGTGGGCCTACATCTTGGGTAACATTCATCGTCCAAAACTGATGGATGCTGGGAAGAACGAAATAGTCAGATTGTCATGGAGAAAGACTTGGCCTCTGGCAACGAAGTAGCGGTCGAACCAGAGCAGAGGTATGACTTGCAGCGCCGATTCACCTGCTGCCTCGATCAACATTATCGATGTGGGTGTCACTCATGGTCATCTTCTGGAAGGAAAGTGTCAATCAGACCTCCGCATGCATTAAGAAAGCGACCCTACAATCGACCCAACGTACTAATTCTGAAGCAGTCAAGTATTCATTGGCCTCGAGATTATAGCACGAGAGTGCAGCCACGGAGGCGAGCCTGGCATGTACAATACGCGCTTTGCTTGCCTGTCCCTCATATCCAGACGATACAATGCAGGGACGTGCCCCGATATGCAGCGCTTGCCAGTGTTACCAGCGCCCTGGGACGTTGACGGTGATGAAGGTCGTTTTCTCAGGCGACGCATAAATCCAGTACCACATGCCAAGGCCCGCCGACCCCATTGCTGATACCACACATAGGAAAAGCAAGTGCCGGCGGCGGGCGGAAGGCCCAGGGTCTCCAAGGTGCGCCGGCGGCCCATCCCTCGCCGGGCGGAGTCTCAGGGGCGCAACGACGCGAGAGCTCAGAGCGGAAGAATCTGGTCTTGGCGGAGCAGCAGCTCTTCTGAACGCCAAGACGTCGCGGGCGCTCTGCTCAAGGATGTGATCCCGGGCGGACGGCAGACGTGGGGGGCGGACTCCTTGCCCCTAGATCTGGATGGAGTTTGTAGCAGTTGTCGGACGGAAGACGGAACAGGAGTTGGGGAAAAGGTGACGAACGACGCGCGGGCCACCGCACACATCCAGGGTCTAGCCGGACGGGGCCGGGCAAGACCGGGACAAGTTGTTGCCCTGCCTCCATTCGCAGAGCTCTCTCGGTAAGAGGCTCCCTTACGTTTCACGATTTGGCGATATCGATGGGACTCCACGGAGCTACAGTCTTGACACAGGTCATTCTCGACTCGATTTGCGTTTGGTCATCGCTGATTGGAGGGTGATAAGGCCTTCTTGGCCTTGGATCAACTGAACGTCTTGGCAGCATGCTGGGCGTCCAACCAGGGCCGCTGCGTCTGGCTGACGGCGGAGCCTTATCTCGGGGGTCGAGTTGACGACACACCGACCTGACTTGCGTTCACTGCGACTCCCGGCATCGGGGCCAGAAGCAGGACGGCGATCGAAATCCTGGGCAGCCTACAGGCGTTCTTCCGTGGGGCTCCCGACAACCCGCCGCCGGCCGCAGACGGCATGCTGTCCATGTCCAGCAATTTCGGCTGTCACTCCAGGTGCGGTTCCAGCATGAACCAAAGCGGGACCTCCACTGCTACTCGTACATGGTAGTCACTGCGGTGAGAGCCTACACTGACAGAGGCAGGGAATAGAAGAAGCTGTTTCGAAGTATGGTCTCGGTTGTAACTGGAATTGGGTCTCTCGAGAGTTGACTACCCAGACTCGGTACGCATAGTACCTGCCTCGACGCAAAGCATGCTGTCGCCATCGACACCTACGGCTGCTTGCTACATCCCCCCCTCACTCGTGGGCCGGGGCCCAGCACGGCATGCTCCATGAGCTTGTTTTCTGGGGCAACTCCCCACGAGGTCGCCGCCGCCGCACGGGCAGGTCGGGGTTATCACATTGGATTGACCTTATCTCTTGGCTTTCTCGATGCTGTTGCCGACTCACCCTCTCCCATTCGGCCATCGACGCCCAAAGTCTAGGCTCGCTCTGCCCTCCGGTCCCTGACCCCTGCCGCCGCCGATGTGAGGTGCGTTCTTCGGCCGCCATGATCAGCAGTCTCCGGTCCCCAGGTGGAACAGCACGCGACCGGAGTGGCCACTCCTTGCCGTTACCAAACCCGATGACGGTCCACCACAATATCGCGCCGGGGGCCATGCGCCGCCGGCCACTACCGAGATGGTTGTCCTCCGATCTTAGGGACGTATATATCCCTGGCGTCCTCCTCCTCGTCTTTTCTCCGACACGGACCAAGCCAACAAGCACAACACCCACTTTGTCTCTCGATTGAGGCCTCACACCATGGCCGAGACCATTCTTCATCAAGGCGTTGGGTATGCCCATCACTGCGCTCTGGCCTCTGTCTGCCAAACATGCTGACCCAAGCCGTAGCTACGGCCTAATCGTCGGCCTCGGGGCCATCTTCGCAATCATAATGGTCATCATCACATGGAGTCTCAAGCGCTACAACAACGAGCTGCAGACCTCGGAAATGTTCACAACAGCAGGTCGCAGCCTCAAGTCGGGCCTCATCGCCTCCTCCGTCGTCTCCACCTGGACCTGGGCTGCCACCTTGCTCCAAAGCACCAGCGTTGCCTACCGCTACGGCGTGTCAGGTCCCTTCTGGTATGCCTCGGGTGCCACCGTTCAGATCATTCTCTTTGCGACCCTCGCCATCGAACTCAAGCGCCGCGCGCCTAACGCCCACACCTTCCTCGAGGTCGTCAAGGCTCGCTACGGCGGCATCACCCACGGCGTCTTCATCGCCTTTTGCTGCATGACGAACATCCTAGTGACAAGTATGCTCCTGTACGTTATCTCGGAGTCCTTTGTTATTGTATTAGGCTGTGTCATTAGTCATCAGGAGTCTGTCTTGGGAGTTGGTGCAGTAGCACGTGGAACCCACGTAGTGATCAACTCGCGAGATAGACTCCTGATGACTCCTGATACAGCCATGAAAGGACGTTACTGACTCCGAGGTATGGGCAGCGTCGGGGGCAGTGCCGTAATCGAAAACCTGACCGTAGGCCTCCCCTGGTCCCAAGCTGCCTGGATATCATGCTCATGTTTTTCAGGGCGCACCTACCGCGGCAACCGTCTTCCTGTTTCCTCTTGGCGTTGTCGTCTATACGTTGTTCGGCGGGTGAGTGACTGACTGTGTTACTTGTCCTCGCGTACTTGACCCTCATTGACACCATGCAGCATCAAGGCGACTGTCATCACAGATTATATCAACGCCTTCGTCATCATCGTTATTATCTTCGTGTTTGCCTTCGTCATTTACTCCACCAATGCCATTCTTGGCTCACCGGGTAAGGTCTGGGAGATTTTACAAGAGATAGCCGCAGAGCGACCGCTTGCTGGCAATGCAGGCGGTAGCTACTTGACCATGAACTCCCGGGGTGGTGGCGAGTTCTTCGTCATCAACATCATCGGAAACTTTGGAACGGTGAGTGGTCATCACAAGCAACCTGTTACAGGCATCTGACAATATCAGGTCTTCCTCGACAACGGCTACTACAACAAGGCCATCTCCGCCTCTCCTGTCGACGCTCTTCCTGGCTATGTGATGGGCGGCCTCAGCTGGTTTGCCATCCCTTGGCTCACCGCCACCACCATGGGCCTGGCTGGGCTGTGCCTCGAGCGGTACGATGTTTGGCCCACGTTCCCGAATCGCCTCTCCGAGGCCGATGTTTCCGCCGGCCTTGTGCTGCCCAACGTCGCTGTCGCCATCATGGGCAAGGGTGGCGCCATTGCCACTCTCCTGCTTGCCGTAAGTTGCCTACAGCGACGACTGAATGGACAAAGGCTAACCCCACAAGTTCATGGCTATCATGAGCACGTACTCGTCAGAGCTCATCTCCATCTCGAGTATTTTCAGCTACGACATTTACAAAGAATATTTCAAGCCCAGCGCCACTGGCAAGCAGCTGATGCGCATGAACTACATCAGGTACTACCTTGTCCCTCCCTCTTATATTTGAACTTAATTCTGACGGCCACCAGCATGTCTGCATTCGCGCTGTTCATGGGTGGATTCGCCACCATGCTGTACTACATCGGCGTAAGTTTCGATCATGACAGCACCTGTGATGCGAAAGTGTATCTGACTGAAGAATCCAGATCGGAATGGGATACATCTACCTTCTCATGGGATGCATCATCTCGTCCGCAGTGATTCCGGCAACGTTGACATTGCTGTGGTAAGTTATCCCGGAGTCCTTTATTACTGTGTTAGGGTGTGTCAGGAGTCGTAGGAGTCTGTCTCGCGAGCCGGTAGGACGTGGGCCCCACGTGGCATAGCAACTCGCGAGACAGACTCCCACAAATCTTGATACAGCCGTGAAAGGAAATTACTGACTCCGTGAAGGGATGGCCAATCTTGGACTGCGGCGACATTTTCGCCCATCCTGGGCTTCATATGCGCCATCATTGGTTGGCTTGTCACCGCAAAAGTCACCTTTGGAGAGCTCACAATCGCCAGCACTGGCGCAAACATTCCCATGCTTGTGGGCAATTGTACCGCGCTGCTTTCGCCCCTCGTCTTTATTCCCCTCCTCACCTTTGTCCCTCCCTTCAAGCCTCAGAAGTACGACTGGGAGTCCATGTTGGCCATCAGGAAGGGCGACGACCGAGACATTGCAGACGCCGCAGATGTTGATCTGGAACGGACGCCCGGCGAGGCCCTCACCATTACCGTGTCTGCCCAGGCACAGGCGGAGGAGCGCGTCAAGCTGGACAGAGCCGCCAAGATTGCCCGATATCTCTGTGTAGGCCTGACCATTGCGCTGCTCGTCATCTGGCCGATGCCCATGTTTGCGTCGTCCTACATCTTCAGCAAGAAGTTCTTCACCGGTTGGGTTGTCGTGGGAATCACGTGGCTCTTTGCCACCAGCGGTATGACCATCATCCTGCCGCTCTGGGAATCGAGGAGCACCATTTCGCGGACATCGCGAGCCATGTTCAAGGATATGCTGGGACTTACGGGCAAAAGGGCACCCGAGGTAATGGAGGGCGAGCGGGAGGGGGCAACCGGATCTGGCGCCATCACGCCCCCGGAATCGTACCCAGAAAAGTCGAGCGAGAAGGCATGAAGCCTAAGTCATCTCGATATTTAGTTTGTTTCAGCTAAGCTTTCGACTCACGTATTTTCTCAGCCACTATCCGATTAAGTGTTGAAGAGGTTTGCATGGGATAAATTGGGAAACCTCTGGCATAACGGACCTTGCTCATTCCCCATACAACGTGAGGTGAACAAATCTAGAGTCGATAATAATTGATTGGATCGCAAGAACCAGGTGAGCTCAGGGGCAACATGGACCTCCGGGTTTTGCCATACGAACATGGCATCTTCTATCGCTAATGAAATGCAGCCGACCTTCTGGCGGGATCGCAAGTAGGCCTTGTGGACCTTGCAATGGTACTGTAGTAGCGGCCTGTGACAAAACGTTTACCAAGAAACATGCAAGCGGCAAACTTGAAAGCTATCACAACGCCGTAAACTTGTCCAATGGGCCATACGGGTTACAGAGAAGCAGAGCCTTCACACATACTCCCCGACTCTGAGACATACTATCATAGTTAGATCTCCCATCAATTGGCAATCTAGACAGGCTTGCCGAAAGACCTTGTCACCTCGTTTCTACCCCAGCATCATTCCATGAGACCCAGGGTCTTCAGTGTCAAGTCCCAAAGTCTGTCCTCATTTTCCTCATTGAAGGCCTCCTTGACAACACCCTTGACCCAAGGCACGACTTGGTTGCCGGCCTCTTGGCAATCTTCCAGGTATTTGCCTCCTTTGCCTTCCCATTCCTTGGAAAGCGCCGCGTAGATGGTAGTTGCTGCCCCCTGGCTGGTGCTCTTCAGGAAGTTTAGAACATCCTGGTTTGCGTCCCACATGGCCTTCTCCTCGTCAGGCACATGCTTCTGAAGGTTCGTCAAGATACCGCCGGGCATCAGGCTGAGTGCGTGTAGGCCTTGGGCCGAACCAAAGTGGCGGTCAATGTAGTTCGACATGTAGATCTGCGCGAGCTTGCTCTGTCCGTAGGCTTTTCCGGCATCGTATGCGCCCTCCTGGGCAAGCTGGAAGTCGTCAAAGTGAATCTGTCCGGTCTGGTGGGCAGCGCTGGAGACGTTGACCAGGCGAGATTGGAAGCTAGGGCTTGAGGCAGCGAGAAGAGCATCCTTGAGGAGCCAGAAGAAGAGGAAGTGGCCGAGATAGTTGGTGCCTAGCTGGCTTTCGAATCCATCTTCGGTGAGCTCACGCGTAGGTACTCTCATGATGCCAGCGTTACAGATGAGAACGTTCAGCTTGGTCGTCTTCTTAAGAATGGCGGCGGCTGCTGCTCTGACAGAAGCCAAAGAACTTGTGTCGATTTGGAAGAGCTCGACACGGCCTTCCTGGAGAAACCCTTTGCAGGCTTCCTGTCCCTTCTCCAAGGAACGCACACCGAGGAAAACCCGGGCGCCTGTCGCAACCAGGGCACGCGCGGTCTCAATGCCGATTCCAGCGGAAGCGCCCGTCATCAAGAACACCTGAACTTGCAAGGTTAGCCTGAACTGGAACTGACCAGTGAAGACGATTCGAGATTGGTTTCACCTTGTCCTTTAGGTTTCCCACAAGGCCCTCGTCCTCGACGATCTGCATGGCGGTGGGACGGGCATCGCCAGCCCCAGAAGGGTTCTTGAAAGTCTCGGCGTAGCGAGACATATCTTCTCGAGCAGGATGTATGGAAATCGGGTAGAGATGGTGCTTGTTCGTATTCGAGCAATGCCTGTGGAATCTCATTCTGGGTAGGCCGATGAATGGACTTTTACACCGGGCATCTGCTCCGTCTGGTCCGTCATCACACATGATGATGCATCATGCACGTCGGCGGAAACCCGATGGTTAACTCCGCAAGCTCGCAGCGGCACTCTGGACCTAACAAATCAACACAGATCCGCGGCGTGATGCCGGGTTTCAACCTAATGCATCTCGAGTATGCGGCGACTTCCTAATTGATTAAATGATGGGCGAGATGCTAATGTGCTTGCTGTCGCGGTGGTTGTCTTGAATGAGGACGGACTTAGTGGTATATCCGGGGCTGGAGACAGCGTTGCGCCAAGAGCGACAGAACTCACTCCAACGTCAAAGCCTGGGAGTGGTCGAGCTGATGTAGTGGTTCGACTGATGAAGATGATGGATTGAAAAAGATGGTAGACTTGTCACTGTGGTATGCCAGATTCATGATAGAGCGACAATGTTCCAAATTACTACCCTACTGTCAGATAAAACGCCTCGAAGCTCGAATGTGACTTGCATCTGTACAACGCTAAACAGTAGCCGGGCCTCCTGTGCTACCACTGCGGATGCTGCCCTTTTCCTGCGCAACGCTGGTCTTGCGCTTGCGCAGAATGAGGAAGGCCACGGCACCGACAAGACCGGCGACGGCAAGGGCAACAATGGCGCCGATGACACCAGCAACCGCGTTGGACATTCCGCCGCTGCCGGCCTTGTTGGCTCCTTCGCTTGCGCCCTCAACGTTCTCATCCTTGGCGTAGGCAGCACAGAAGTCGGTGTTATCGAAACCGGAGCACCTCTCACACCATGTACTGACATCGCTGATGGCCAGCTTCTCAATCTCGCTGGTGAATCGGGACCACGAAAGCGTTTGCTCGCCAGTGCCGAACAGAGGGAAGGCGGTGAGGTCGCCAGCGGTTCCATTGCGGAACAGCCAGCGGATCTTGAGGTCGGCATCCGAGGGGAAGTCGTCGCCGTCGCTGTCAGAGAAGAGCTCAAACGCCATGGTAGAGGCGTACTCTGGAAGGCCGTAGAAGTCATCAGATACATCCAGCAGACCTGCGAGGCCGAAGACTATGACACGCGGAGTCAGTACAATTTACTTTTGGCTGGTCCAGGAGTCTTCGGGAGCCTGCAGGAGTCTTGCGACTTGATTTGAGAGCAGGAAGAACTCCAACGACAGCCGCAATAGGGACTAGAAAGTCATAGCTTCACTCACACGACAAGAAGGTATCATAAGATCCCGCGAAGAGCGAGAACTTGAGCTTGCCCTTGGAGGATACTGTCTCGTTGAGCTTGGAGAGGACGGCGCCGGACAGGGTCTCTGCGCCCATGGAGCGAGCGGGCTGCGAAGAGTTCCAGTTTTGGCCATGCTCGGATGAGTCGGCGAGGGTGCGCAGCTGGAAGAGATCCTCGTCGGAGACGTTGAGAGCCGCGCTGCTCTCGTTGTGGATGCGGGCGACGTTGATCAGGTCGTAGATGTTGTAGGCGTTGGCGTACGTCATGTTCTCAGGCTTCAGGTTGTAGACGCCAGGAGAGAGCGTGTCGTAGAAGCCCGCGTAGAAGTCGCGGGTGGCGTCAACGCGGGCGGCGAAGACGTCGCTCTTCTGGAAGGACTTGGAAGCCGTCTTGTAGGCCGGGCAAGAGTCGTCGCCCTTGATCCAGATGGTGTCGGGCGAGTTGTCATTGATGCCATGGAGCAGCACGTACTGGTAGCCGTCGAGAGGGCTCGTGCTGTTGGTGCCGTTGTTCAGGGTCTGAGTGGCCAGCTCAGGAGCGAGATCGACCAGGGGCGGGTACAGGCCCTGGAGGAACGACGTGGCCGTGTTCATGAGAATGGCCTGGTCGGGGGCGCTGGCGAAGATCTGGGTCCGCACATACTCGTCCTCGGAGATGCCGCGAATCTGGTGGTCCGAGCCGGCAGACATATATCTGCCGCGGTAGTCGGTGCCGACCTCGAAGTTTTGCTCAGCACCCAGGCTCGTGAGCTGCTGGGAGCCGTACCACTTTGTGGTGCCTACAAGGTGGTCAGCAATGGCTCAAAGTCCAACTCAAAGAGGGGTCGGGGCAAACGGACGATCACCGTGGCGACTGAACACAACAACACCGCGAACAGTCTCCGCCGTGGCCGCGGCAGCCAGACATGCGATGGGGAGGGCAATCGACTTTGAGAACATTGTGGATGCCGTGATGATGCTGGGCAAGACGAAGATTCGTATTAGCAGTGCTGGGGACGCATGAGGGTTTTATGGTCAGCTTCGAGACTGGATATGTGGCGCCGTAGATGCTCCATTCAGTTTGCTGGCGTGAGGGGCTCCTACAGAGCTTGACCTGCGGTTCGTCCACGAGCCAGCCAATGCTACACCGTCCAGACAGACTTTACTACTAACAGCGACAAATCCACGGAGCGGAAATGTCCTGCGAATGGGTAGCGCAGCAGCAAGCTCTTATCGTCCCCGCCCGATCGCCAGGGTGCCTGCCGATGTGCCGGCGACAGGCAGGTCGCGTGGGAACAGGTTGCTTCACATGTGGGCAGTGGGTAGAGCGGATAGATGACCCGCCGTCATCGAAGTGATCTCGAAAGAAAGACTTGGACTGATGGTAACGGTGAGTATGCAGTGAACGAACGAGGGCCCTCAAAGCGGGTGACAAAAAAAGCCGGACTCCTTATTTCTAGGTCACCTTTGAGCCATGATTACTCGCCTTCGACGTATCACCTGAAGATAAAATTCAGGAAGGAGTTTAATTAAGATCTGAACTCTCTCCTGGTGAGTTTTGAAGTATTTTGAGTAAGATTTGGATGCTAGCTGATGCTCTGAAGTTGGTCGGTTCTTGATGGGGTGCGATTAACAGGTGACTTGGAGTATGGCTTTTTTTGTCACCCGCCTGGCCCTGTCACTAGACAGTGGAAACTTGGCGATACTCGGTGGCGGACGGCGGGCGGCGGGCGGCGGGTTGCGGGGACTGCCTCGGAACACGGCGGAGATCCAGATTTCTTCGCACCATCCTCGGCAACTTGAAGATAAGTACCTTCAGCAGTGTCTGGAAGCCCGGATGATGGCATCACCTCATGCTCGGTCGACTGATAACATTGCATATAATGGCCGATAGGGCGCCCATGCCTCGAGTGTGAGCTGTGATGTTGGCAGAACTGCGACGGGAGGCACCTTTGCGCCTCATCTGAGTGTGCCCAGTAACAGCACCAATGTGTGGCTCGAAAGGGTGTTGAGCTCACGGTCGGATTGTAGAGTCCGCCTACCCCAGAAAATCGAGAAAGTACCTAGGCAATCATGTCGTATCTGACGATGTGAAGTCGGAGTTGAGTCGAGTCATTGTCCAAGAGCCTCACCTGGTTCAGGTCACGAGGTATCACGCCATCGCCCCGGAGCCTGGGGTACAGTCAATCAGAGGACCCTCCCACATCTTCGGATCAGGGGCCGTGGCAGCGTGGCCAGGGGTCTCGCGTAGACCTGCACTCACCAGCAGACCAGGCTTCTGTTGCGCGTTCGTAAAACCGACTGCTGAGGAAGGGATAGCACTGCATCTCATCCGATGGGGCGCAACCAAGCGGATGTTGAAGCCCTGCCGCGTGGGATGAGCATGCGTTTATCTGTCCACGGCGGCTCTTATCATTACCTGTACCGACTTTACCATCACGTACTGAGCCAGCGCTGGGCAAACCCCCACCTTCGTCATATCAGCCCTGCCGTTCATGGCCCAGCTGGCGCATCGCTGGGCTGTACTCGAGACATCGCCCATGTGCCTTCTGTCCCGCTGCTCGCAGTGACTCAGCTTCGGCGTTTGCCACCAAGCGAGTTCTGGACGATGCGAAAATCAATGGATTGCATGTCTAAGCAGACTCGAACGTAAAATTTGGCTCGTGTCTGGCTTCGCCTGGGCAGGCGCATCGACGCATTTGTAACAGCAACTCCAAGAGCCAAGAGCAAGTGACTGTCCCTGATTTTCAATGAGCTAATCCGAGCCAAGACTGACGAAATGCCACCTGACCACCCACTGTGAGGTTGCCAGTGTTAGGCTGCGACACCAGCAGCGGCGCACGTGCCCTAACGACGGGTACCACCCCGCGATTTCACCCTTTTGCTAGCGGCTCCGGTATTTTCTCCAGCAGAGGACCCCCGACCCCAGCGATAACGCCATTTTCGCCCCAAAGCACCCAACGCCGGCCTCGCCTCTCAGCGCACTCCGTATCCCCCCCGGAGCGTCACCCATATGAGCCGCAAGCAGTCACATCTGACGAGATTCCTCAACTTTACCGGCGCCGCATTGCCCTGCACGATCTGCGCATCTCATCTCCCAGGCCTACGGGAGCATACGAACAACCAGCTATCCAAGCGCTTCCGAATCGCAACCGGCCTCCCCCCTCCTACGATTCATCCTCCCCGCCCTGTCCAGCTTCCTGTTGCGACACAGCCCCGAGCTCGTCCCTTTCAACACAGAGGACGACATTGGTCGCGATAATTGCGTGCCCTGTCGAACTGCCCTTCTCAGCCAGTCACCGGCATTGACGGGCGCTTCCCCGGGTCGTCGCGCACCGCCAGACACCGATCTTCCCGACACGACCACCGTCCGTCAACAGCTCGGCCCCCCTCGATCCCAACCTGGCCCTGCCCTGGCTGACGCAGAGCACGCCATCGCTCGTGCTTCGCATATCACCACAACGTCCTTGGGCGCCGGGAGACCACCCATCCCCCGCAAGGGCTGCCTGTCGTCGTTCCCCGTCGCCCCTATCACCCAAACCCCCCCGGGCCATCCATAGGGGGAGACCGTGCTTCTAGCTCGCCATATCACACAAAATGCAGCACCTGAGCACGTCAGGCTCGACCCCCGAGACCCGAACATACACAAACGGTCACTGGTCCAGTCCATACAGCGGCCACGACTCTCCCCTCGCACATCGCTCACCGACTTCTCCCAGTTCGACTGCCGACGACGAAACGAACCATGTGATCAAAGAACACCCACAACACCAGCAGCCACGCCAGCATCACCAGCACCACCCCTCCCAGGACAACTGCGACAGGCGAAGACCAGGAGAGGCCGACGTCTCACGGCTGCCCCTAAACATGCCGACCGAGCTGTACACCAAGACGGTCACTCCGTTCCTCCGCGAACATATCCCCGGCATCTACGCCCCCATCGGCAAGCCCGACACCCAAGCCTCGGAGGAAATAAGAAGGGATAAGGATCCGAACAGCAAGTTTTGTTACCGTCACCGGCCTGACTCGAAGTGCCGGCGGGCCGCCGACGAGAAGAAGATGGCCAACATCCAGCGGGACCTGGACCGGCTGCCCGCCCCGGACCAGCAGGCCATCACCCACGTATGGTCGTTGTTTTCTGCGGCTCCGGCCAAGCACAGAGATCTCATGTACGTTCTTCCTCCTGGTCGCATACTCACGGGCTTCAGCTGACCTTTCCAGGTTACAGGGCATCATCACCCAGTGCTGCTTTCCACAGCTTTCCACCGTGTCGCGCGAGGTCCACGAGCAACTCAAGATCGACTTCCTTGCGGCACTGCCCCCCGAGATATCATACAAAGTCCTCGGCTACCTCGACACCGTGTCCCTCTGCAAGGCTGCCCAGGTCAGCCGGCGCTGGAGAGATCTCGCCGATGACGACGTCGTCTGGCACCACATGTGCGAGCAGCACATCGACCGCAAGTGCACAAAGTGTAAGATGACCCACCCTACCCCTCTCGGCGCGACATCACAAAGTACTGACTGACACGCGCAGGCGGCTGGGGACTTCCATTGCTTGAGCGCCAGAAGCTCCGTGACTGGCGCCGTCAGCAGGAGCTCATCAAACAACGACAAGAAGATCAGCGCCACGAGATCCTGGATACTTTCGCCGCTAATGGGTCCAAGAAGCGCGAGCTTGTCGTCCGCGACGACAGCCGAAAGCGGGCTTGCACCAACAACACGAGCGAATCATCCTCCGCAGAGCCCGACAAGAAGTTCCGCCCGTGGAAGAGCGTTTACAGGGAGCGCTTCAAGGTTGGATTCAACTGGAAGTACGGACGCTGCACTATCAAGACGTTTAAGGGACACGACAACGGCGTGACGTGCCTCCAGTTCAACGACAACATCCTCGTCACGGGCTCATACGACGCCAAGATCAAGATCTGGGACATCAACACGGGCGAGGAGATCAGAACCCTCACGGGTCACACGATGGGCATTCGGACGCTCAAGTTCGTCGACAACAAGCTCTTTAGTGGCAGCCTGGACAACACTGTCAAGGTCTGGAACTGGAACACGGGCGAATGCGTCTCGACTCTCAGGGGACACACCGAAGGCGTCATCTCGGTTGACTTTGACGGCAAGTGGCTGGCATCGGGCTCCATCGACAAGAACATCAAGGTGTTCAACTTTGACAGCAAGGAAACTTTCTGCCTCAAGGGGCACGACGACTGGGTCAACCACGTGCGCCTCGACCCCGTCTCGCAGGTTCTGTTCTCCGCTTCGGACGACACAACCATCAAGATCTGGGACCTGGAGCACAAGACGTGCATCAAGGTAAGAAGCGAGCCCAACAGCCCGTTGATCACAAGCAAGTTCCTAACCGTCGATAGACACTCGAGGGACATATGGGTCAGGTGCAGCAGATCCTACTCATGCCTGAGGAATTCGAGCCTGATGAGGACCTCCCCACGGCCGACAGCGGCGATGCCAACTCGGTCGCGAGTGCACGCAGCAGCACGCCATCGGCGTATGTGCACAACGCCTCGACGCTGGGCTCCTCCTTCCAGGACCCCGTGGTCCCGTGTCAGGACGAGGACCGCGCCTCGTACGGCCCTGCGTTCGCCAACTACACATCGAGGCCTCTCCCGCCACGCTACATCCTCACAGCGGGGCTTGACAACACTGTTAAGGTAAGAAACCTCCCCACTGGTACTTTTGTTTTCGCCTGCTGACTCGACGCGCAGCTCTGGTGCACGGTTTCGGGCAAATGCGTGCGGACCATGTTTGGGCATGTTGAGGGCATTTGGGGCCTGGCGGGTGACACCCTCAGGCTCGTCACCGGCGCGAACGACTCCATGGTGAAGATCTGGGAGCCGCGGTCGGGCAAGTGCGAGAGGACGTTCACTGGCCACACGGGCCCGGTGACGTGTGTTGGCCTCAGCGACAGTCGCATGGCCAGCGGCAGCGAGGACGGCGAGGTGCGGCTGTACAGCTTCGAGGCCGACGAAACCCTGCTCAACGAATACGGCACACCCGCCTGAGAGGCGGCTTCTTTTCTTGGAGTGGGAGCGGGCGCGATTTTTAGAAGGTGTCAAGTGTACAAACTGCGGGTGGTGCTCTTTTTGTTAGAACTGTCCTCGAGGACTTGGGGGCTCGGTGGCGCATGGCGTTTCGGCGGGGGATCGTGCTCGGCGCAGCACAAGGAAAAGGGGGCATGGCGCTGCGAGTGCATATGTTTCGACCTTGTTTAGATACCGGTATCTCCCGACACATGAATGACTCTTTTTAGATCTTCACATGCCAGCAAATACGGGCGCTCAATCCCATGTGGTGAAGCTACTAAATGCGGCTCAGATCAGACCGACTGGTGCGCGCTCCCGTCTCGAGCTCACGTCAAACATCGACGGGCGTTCATCACGGCTGACTAAGACGTCAGCTATCGGCTTTGGCTCTCCCCGGCGCCCAACCTCGGCAACTCCTGGCAAATCAGTCAGGGCCGAGATGCCGGTCCCGGCGACGCTCGGGCCACCCGTCCTAATGTCTTCCGGAAGAAGCCTGGCCCCTCCCCCGCAAAATCACAAGCTCGGCTTGCAGTCGGGAGAAGGGAGGGTGCTGCGGGATCTGACGACATCCAGCCAGGGCAGAAAGACGGAACAACCACGAGACGGCGGTCGATACATGGGCCCGCGTGCAATCCGCATGTCGAAACGTCTGCTAGCCATTGAAATGTTCGTGCCCAGATGGTCTGGCTGTAGTCAATTGGGCCGGCAGAATGGTCCGTGGCGACATGTCGTCACATCTGGGAGCATGTCACCTCGCACCTTGGGGGTTCCGCTGCACCGAGCGTGGTCTGGTCTGTAGGTATGTTCGGCACTATGTCACTCGGGAGGAAGCTCGGTCAACATGCCAGCCAACACTGTGAAGGCACCCCCTGGGGCCCCCACAACCCACCTCTCCGGCACTCTTGGGACACCACCACGGCAGGGTACTGTCGGCGTGGTCCCGTGCCGCGGATGAAAGGGGGATCGGGGCCGATCCTCGTCGAGTGACGGGTGATGCTCGCGCGAACTTGAGTCATCTGAACAAGCGCGACACTGCCGTTCAGACCCCTTCATAATGTGGCTGCGCCTGCACCCGAGGTGACGGTTCTGGCCGGACAGTTTGGCCTTTCTTTCATTGTTGCTCTCCCGTGTCAAGCTCGTGTCGTCCTACTACTGCTCGTAACGAGCTCCCACCATCCTCTTCACTTTCTTCCCATTTACTCGTCATCACACATTCTCATCCAACAATGGCTTCCAAGGTGAAAAAGGACGGCAAGACGCCGCCGACGGCTGCCACGAACCTGATCGGTTCGTGTTTCCAAGTCTCCTGGCCCTTGATGTATTCTCACGTCTCTTAGCCGGCGGTGCTGCGGGTATGATGGAGGCGCTTGTTTGCCATCCTCTTGGTAAGTACCCCCCCGCGTTCCTCGCCGGCCTGTCTAACGCCCCTAGACACGATCAAGGTCCGAATGCAATTGTCCCGTCGGGCACGAATGCCCGGCGCACCAAAACGAGGCTTCATCCGCACTGGTGTCGAGATTGTGAAAAAGGAAACGCCTCTGGCGCTGTACAAGGGTCTTGGTGCTGTCTTGACTGGCATCGTGCCCAAGATGGCCATCCGGTTTACTAGCTTCGAAAAGTACAAGCAATTGCTTGCCGACAGCAATGGGGTCGTCAGTGCCCGGGGCACATTCTTTGGTAGGCTCTCCTTAGGCTGGAAGATGATGGCTCCCCTTTACTGACCTTTCCGCAGCTGGCCTGGCTGCCGGTGTGACCGAGGCCGTCGCTGTTGTCACACCCATGGAGGTCATCAAGATCCGACTCCAGGCACAACACCACAGCATGGCCGACCCTCTTGATGTGCCAAAATACCGAAACGCTGCACACGCCCTGTACACGGTCGTCAAGGAGGAGGGCTTTGGCGCATTGTACCGCGGCGTGTCCCTGACGGCGCTGCGGCAGGGGTCCAACCAAGCTGTGAACTTCACCGCCTACAGCTACTTCAAGGAGGCACTTCGGGACTGGCAGCCCGAGTACGCCACGGGCAACCTGCCTAGTTGGCAGACAACCTTGATCGGTCTCGTCAGTGGCGCCATGGGACCCCTCAGTAACGCGCCAATCGACACGATCAAGACGAGGCTGCAGAAGACACCGGCAGAGTTTGGCACCAGCGCCTGGAGCCGGATCACCAAGATTTCTGCCGATATGTTCAAGTCAGTTTCCCTACACATGTGATGGAGGTTCAATGCCCATGCTGACGACCTAAAAGACAGGAGGGATTCCATGCCTTCTACAAGGGCATCACCCCGCGCATCATGCGTGTTGCCCCCGGCCAGGCCGTCACGTTTACCATTTACGAGCTGATCAAGGAGAGGCTCGAAAGAAGCAACTTGGCGTTCACTGGAGGCAAGTATGAGGAGTAGGAGGGCGCCGGAGAACGCGAACTATTGTGTGGTTCATCAGCATCTAATGATATTTTCTATGTAGTCGCAGCCAAGGGCGACGCACCCTTGCTGGGTGCTGGGGAAAAGGTGCTGTAGAGTCGGGCGCATAGACAGTACGGGCGGACCTTCTGTGTTTCCGGCATCGCATTGCATCGCGACGCAGCAATCTATACCTCTTTGTGATGGAACAAATGAACTTGAACTTCTGCCATGGCCTTGGATCCGACGTGCAGCCGCCGAGTTACCGACGACCGGGCCTCTTTGGGCGGCTGAATGCCTGCCGAGTCTCAACCTTGGGGTGGAGCTCGTCCATGACCGAGGCCTCCGTGATTTCCTTTGGATCTTCGAAATCGAACTTTGACGCAATGCTAAGTCCGGCCTCGCCCTCGGCAATGGTAAGCACCGCGCGCTTCATCAGCGGATACAGCATCCTGTTCCTGATGGCGCCCTTGCCGGGGACGGCTGGGTAAGTGTAGAAGAAGAGCACGGGGCTCGATTCCTGTCCGTTGTGGGTGTGGGTGTAACGGAAGAAGGTGAAGCGCGGCTCGGAAGTGGGTATAGACTGGACAAGCTCGGAGATGGATGTCGGAGACTCGGACGTGGGGGCCAGCTCGACGACCTCTGAGTCGGTGTTGATTGTCTGCGTTGGTCAGCCATCTCGTGAGGGATTCCGGGAGGAGGGAGTGTGCATACCAATGACACCAGAACCCGACCGCTGCCTTCACCCAGCTCCTTCAGTGCGGCGGTAGCAGCCTCATCGACGGGGAGCTTCATGTGGTTGCTGAGATGGATCTCCTTGACCCCAGTCCCGGAGCCTGCCTCCTGCTCAGCTCTTTTGACAGCACCAAGGGTCTGCTCCTCCTCCGTCAGGGGCGCATCGAGCTTGACATGGGCATCGTGCTTCTCGAAGCCCCGGGCGCTCAGCTCGTCGGCGTCGGTGACAAAGAGGGTCTCTCGGAAGTGCTCGCTGCCCAGCTCGCGGGTCAGTGTCAGCCGCGTCGAGGCGAAGAGCATCTTCTGTCGGACTTTGGCCGAGTCAGGCACGTAGGTGATGGCCACGAATCGGGGTCCGGTATCATGGCGCCGTAGGATGATGTACAGAGCCTCGGTGGGCTTGAGGTACGGGGCTAGGACCGAGAGATTGTCGGCAAAGGGGGCGGAGGGCGCGACGGGGGAGAGGAGATCGAGGGGCTTGAGGGTCTCAGATTCGATTGTCGCAAGGAGGCCGAAGTACGTGTCGTTCTCGAGCAAGCTGTTGAACTGGGAGACCAGCTCCTGGGAGGCTGGAGCAACGGTCAGACCAACTGGCGGGGGGACGCTTGCTGCGAGCGGGTTACCTACCTGAAATGCCCGACTGCATGGTGACCTCTGTTCTGTGGTATCAACACAGACGACCAAGGCTTCCTTGCGTTCAGGTGAGCCCTCAATCTGGTAGAGGGTCGAGTAAGAGGGACAGACGAGGATGTCTGGGAATCTGGGCGGTGCAGGTCGTCAGCTCGACGGTTGGGACTCGGATGCGGGGAGATGGCGGACGTGTCGAGTTTTGTGGGGCCAGTATGCCACTGCGTCAGCGGGGCCCTGCCGGGATCAGCACACCGTGACCTCCACCGCTCCGGCTTCCCGGAGCCCAGCCCTGGAGGAGACCTGGCCTGGACCCGGCAGCCTGGAAGACATGGCCCGGGGAGCATCAAGGCTTGCATGCGAGTTTTCTTCAAAGCCTTAAACCTGCTCTGATTTCCCTGGCATAGACTGGAGCTGCGACTTGCCAAATTTTAGACCAATTGGCACCCTGTTTCGCTGGAGCTTTCATGACATGGTCCAAGACATATCAAGCTCCGTTGCCAGTCTCATCATCGACGCCAGATTGTTCACGTTTGGATGGTTAGCTTTAACACTCAAATCGGAGTTGGGGGTCTGGTGCCAGCATTTCCAGAGACATACAGTAGGTTTCGCGACCCAGCAAACCAAAAGATGCAGTACGTTGAACAAGCACCAGGGTGCAAGCAAGGTTCAGGCCGGTTTCGAACTCGGAAAAGTAATCATCACATGCAGTCCCCAACGTATAATTTAAAATGATATCATAGTTGCCATAAGGAACCAAGCCAATACAATGCTCGCTTTTTATTAGTTGAAGACAACAGTCTTGGTGTTGTTCAGGAAAACCCTGCCCTCCGCCGTCCACTTCACCGCGGCCGCCAGGACGTGGCTCTCAACGTTGGCGCCCTCCTCCACAAGCTGCTTGGGGTTCATGCTGTGATCGACACGGGCGACACGCTGCTCAATGATGGGGCCCTCGTCCAAGTCGGCGGTGACAAAGTGGGCGGTGGCACCCATGATCTTGACGCCGCGGTCGTACGCCTGGTGATACGGCTTCGCGCCCTTGAAGGAGGGCAGGAAGCTGTGGTGGATGTTGATGATGCGGCCAGACATGGCGGCGCAGAGCTTCGGCGAGAGAACCTGCATGTAGCGGGCGAGGACGACGAGCTCAATGTCGTACTCCTTGATGAGGTCGAGGATTTGCTGCTCCTGCTCGGCCTTGGTGTCCTTCGTCACGGGCAGGTGGCGGAACTCAATGCCGTAGTTTGTGGCCAGCTGACGATAGTCTGGGTGGTTGGAGACAATGAGAGGGACTTCGATGCCGAGCTGGCCGGCGCTGGTGCGGAAGAGCAGGTCGTTGAGGCAGTGACCGATCTTGGAGACCATGATGAGTACCCGCAGCTTCTTGGCGACAGGGCGGATGGTGTAGTCCATCTTGAGGTCCGCGGCGAGGCGGTTGAAGGGCTCGTCCAGGTGTGCCGTCGACTCGGTCTCGGTAGGGCCAAAGTGCACACGCATGAAGAACTTCTCGGACACAGGGTCGGAGAACTGCTGCAGGTCCAGGATGTTGAGGTTCTGAGCGGCGAAGATGCCCGTCACGGCATGAACGATGCCCGGCTTATCCGGGCACGACAGCGTGAGGATGTGATCGTTGGCCATGTTGAATGTGGCAGGGATGGAAGTCGACGGCGAGGTGATTGAAGCGAATAAGTTCAAGTTGTGTTCGCGAAGAGGCCAGAAGGACGTTTGAAAGTTCACTCTTTGGTGAGTCAGTCAGGGCCGGTGGAGGGGCACCAAGGCTAAAAAAATCAATGCCAAATGCGGTAAGCGGAGCGAGCTTGCAATTGTGACCTTGCGACAGACGCATCCCTCCATCCATGTAATGACCTTTCATATGCATGTCGTTCTGAGGGTTGCATCATTCGGCTCCCTCTGCAAACACCCATCGAAATGAAAAATCGCAGACCTCGTCCAGAGTCCTACAGAGGCATCATTGATGTTGCTGGACTGCGGCGAAGCTCTTCAGGTCTTGGGCCCTGTGCAGCGCATTGTGTGTTTGAGGCCCCGCACTTGAACGCCGCGCCGGAGATAGCTCGGCATGTGTCTGATGAACGCCCAGGTTTTGCATCCAAGTTGCAATATTGTGGCACAGCTGTGGGCATGTGTTACGAAAGGATAACTGGAGATACGGGATACACTCGAGTTGTTGTGTTCGATAGGGTGACATGCTGCCGGGTGTGTTATTCACAACGCCGAGATTAGGTTGCATGGTCGTTGGCGACATCGGCAGCAGCGAGACTTTGTTCAGCGGAATAACTGGATATCTATGAGCAATTACGCCCGACCGCCTCGAATCACCATCAAAGTCGTCCGCTGGCCAGGTCATTGGCACTGGGCCGCTCACATCCTAGGGAAAATCAGCAAGCGAAACTCATGATGACCGGGGCAAACATACCGGTCGACCGGAGTGAGGCCAAGGAGAACCATGCCGTTGTGCAGGACATGGCGAGCGGCCGTGTACAGAGCCAGGCGGGCCTTGAGAAGCTCCGGCTCGCTTCCGACAATGCGGAGGTGGTCGTAGCTTGAGCTCAGAAGGTGCGTCATCTTGAACAGGTAGGTCAGCACCGTCGTCGGCTCCAGGGTCTTCAGAGTCTGAGAGATGGTGTCGGGGTATTGGCTGAGGACGCGCATCAGGTTGATGGCGTGGGGCTCCGTGAGCAGGGTGAGATCGGGGTTGTCGACGATCTCCTCGGGCTTCAGACCCGCCTTGCGGGTGATGGAGCACAGGCGCGCATGCGCGTATTGGAGGTAAGGACCCGTGTCGCCCTCGAACGCGGTCATGGCGTTCAGGTCGAACGTGTAACCGTTGCCACGCTTTCCGGTGAAGTCCTGAGCGATGATGGCGGTGATGGCGAGTGTCTCGGCAGTCGCCTCGGGGTTTTCGCTACAGAGGGGTCAGCTCAAGGTCAGGGACAGGCAGTGATCCCGAACATACACCTGCTGGTACTTCTCATCGTTCTTCTTCATCACCTGCCAAGAGTTAGTATAGCCCGCGGAGGGGTCACGCTTTCGGCTATCTTACAGAGTGCATTTCTGTGTCAAGTTAGTGGAGTTCGGTCGTTGTAGGCATGGAGACTTACTGTCGGTGACGTCGAGAATGATGTCTGACAGGAACTTGACGGTTCCCTTCCTGGTGCTCATGCCGTGGACTGTCTGGTCAGCTAAGGTCGTCTGGCGGATTAAGAGGACATACCGAGGCCAAAGTTGATGTGCTGAACCTTGGCCGCAATCTCTGGCGAGAAGGCAAGCTCGACAATCTTGAAGAGCTGCTTCAGGTGCAGGTCCTGCTGAGAGGCAACAACATCTGTGGAACATGTCAGCCAGGGAAAGGGCTCGACGGCTTCTGAAACATACAGATCATCTTGTCAAAGTTGTACTTTTCGTGGCGGTGGAGGAGCTCCGACACATCACGCGTCAGGTACAGGGCAGTGCCGTCCTTCTTCCGGATGACGGGCTTCTCGAGGCTCTTGCCAGCCTTGCCCGCGACGTGCTTGGCAAAGGGAATGACGATGGCGCCCTCGGACTCTTCAGAGATGCCCTTGTCGGCCAGCGTCTTGGCAGCGTTGGCCATCGCCTCCTCTGAGACCTGCGACTCGCCAGAATACTCGTCAAACTCGACGTTGAGCTGGGCGTATGTGGCCTTGTACCGGACGATGGACAGGTCGCGGAACCTGCGCCACTGCGCCAGAGCCTTCTCGTCACCGTCGGTCATGAGCTTGAAGTAGCGGCGAGCCTGCTCATCCAGACCATTGTTCTTGATGTCGCTGGCGTCCTTGCCATCCTTCTCGAGCGCGGTAATCTTGTCTTTCTCCTCGCCCAGGTCCTGGTTGATGCGAACGTAGACCTGGAACAGGTGGTTGATGGGATCCTGGCTAAGAGCCTCTTCGTTGCCGTACTTCTCGAAACCGAGGGCCAGCAGACCGTACTGCTTTCCCCAGTCGCCGAGGTAGTTGATGCGGGTCACGTCCCAGCCGGCTCCGGCGTACAGCTTCGACAGGAAACCGCCGATGATTGTGCTTCGGAGATGGCCCGCGTGGAAGGGCTTGGCGATATTGGGACTGCTGAACTCGACAATCATGCGCTTCTTGCCCTGGGACGGGTCCTCGGGGTTCTTCAGGCCGTGGGCAGGGTTCTTGCCAAAGGCTTCGGGGTTGGCGAGGAGGTTGGGCAGCAGGAGCTGAGCGAGGGGTGCAGACTTGAAGTAGAACTGGAGGAAGGTGCCGTTGTTCACGGCCGTGGGCTTTTCGACCAGCGGGGACTCGGGGAACTGAAGAGGAGCAGCGTCAGCGATGCCGGGCGGCGCATGGCCGGGAGGGGAGGGCATTGGCGTACCTTGGCCAGCCATTCCTCGGACAGCTCTGCCGGCTTCTTGCCCTTGACCCTGAGGGCCGGGATGGGCAGCTGCAGGTCACCATTCTCGAGTTGGTTCGTCCACTGGATAGCAGGGAGGATGATTGCGGGGTCAACGCCCGAGACCTGGTGGACAAGCTCGGTGATGTGGGCGCGGTAGACATCGATCGGGTTGCCATTGGGGTTGCTGCCAGCGGGGAAGTTCAGCTTCCCGACTGAAAGCTTTTCCAGCAGCTGGGACAGCTGGGCGGCGGAGGCGTCGGTCGCCATGTTTGCTCTGGTGGGCGGGGAGGCGTGTACGGCGCGGGTCGTGACGAGGGTGGTGCGGCGGGGACGGGGACGTTTGAGGGCGTAGCGGGAGAGGGACAGGTGTGATGCGCGCAGCGATCGTGTCGAAAGGAGGCCAAGAACCGGGGCCGGACGAACTGAAAGTGAAGATAGAAATGGTGGGAAGAATCCACAAGGCATACCAGTAGTGGGATGGCTGGCCGGAGCGATTCGATGCGGGTTGGCTGGGTGAGTCAACGAAGGGTCCCTCCACGGGTGCTGCAGGTGTGCTTGAAAGGGACTAAATTTTTAGACGATCCCGGTCGCGTCCATTGGTTACAGACCGAGGCCCACCGAGACCATGGCGGGGGTTGCAGTTGCGATGAGGGGTTGATGATGAAGTCATCTGCTGAATCTGCCGAGAAAACAACAGCAAGGCACACAACGTAAGATTGATTTACGTGGAACCGCTCAGCGATGCCTACGGTCAACTCTCTTGAGTACCTAGTTCAGACTATCGGCCTCAAGATCAACTTGGTCGGCAATTGTCACAACATGGGGAAATGCGCGTGACACAGTGTTTGACGCGCAGGTCTAAATCCAGGAGCACTGTAGTCATGAAAGCAGAATGCCTTCTTTTCTTGTTTGCCAAACTATTGAAGTACACGCCCTGCTACGGGATTGGGGTCCGCCGCTCTCCAGGCGGCTCTCGCTGCGTCACATGAGCTGCTGTGTCGATTCTCTGCTAAGACCGGCTCCAGTACTTGGCATCTGTGCCAACCTATGCAGCATTGCCGAAACAATTTAACCTCTGGTTCGCATCGTCCCACGCTTGCTCTTCCAGTCCATGTCACTCCAACGCGCCCTGTTTGCTCTGGAAAAATCCACTGGTTTCTTGACGCCTTGTGCCTATGCGATGCCTCCAGCTATGTATCCTCTCTCCGCCTCGCATTTTCATTTACATCATGAGAACCGCGCCACCGACGGCCGCCGCGAACGTAATCGCAAATGTAGCCGCCGCGCCTCCCGTCAACGACGCTGCCGCACTGCCTCCGTCGCCGCTGCCTGCGCCGGCGCTGGCGGACGGAGAAGGTGACTCGGACTCGGAGTCGGTGCTGTTTGACAGCAGGGCCGTCAGTTCGGCGTTCTCGACAAATTCCACGACGATACTGGATCCGTTGCGGCATTCATCATTGGTCTCGGCAGTGCCTTCGACGAAAGAGACGTAGGAGCACTGGGAAAAATCAGGTCAGCTAGACTGTCGCAAACTGTCATGTCGCCACAACTTACAGCGTAAAGGGTACCATCTTCGGCCTGACCAACGACGCTCAAGATGCCCGACTTGCCAACCCATTCCTCGGGGGCCTTGACGCTTGGTTGACACGATCGACCCTCTCCTCTGGTCTGGTAGATGGGATACAGCTCCTCCCAGCCACCAGAGGCATCTGTGTCGAGCGTTCCGCGGATGAGCCAGTCGGAGCGGCTGTGACCGTCAAATATGGCCACCGGCTGTCCACCGACGTGGAAGTCGACCGTCTCGGCGCCGTCTGCGACTGTGTGTCCGCCGCAGGGACCAGTGCTCTGACTGTCGGTGTTGTCGCCTCCCAACTGGTTGCCAGGGATGGTGATCTCGAAATGGGCCGAGGCAGTGGCGGCAAGGAGAGCCGAGGAAAGAAGGGCGGTGATGCGTGCCATCTTCAAGGCCTGCTGGGGTGTTGTGTAGCTACGTGGATATCGCGTCGGCCGTGAGTGTTGGAGGTGGTATGATTCCAGGTTCTGGAGGTGTGAAGGCAGGAAGGGAACAGGTGAACAATCAATTGGGGAAGGGAAGGTAAGTAAGTAGGTAGGTAAGAAGAGTGACTGGGTGGAGGGGGTTCTTAAGAACCTCCCAGTCTGCGAAATGAGCCCGGCAACGCCTAGCTGTGTTTCCACCTACCTTGCTAGGTACCGTAGCTAAGGCAAGGTGCCTCAGCTTAGAATAAGCTCCCCAGGAACGGCAAGAACGGGCAACATGCGCACCAACGTCAGTGGCTCGCGGCTGCACCCCCGGCGGTCGATCTGAGACCCTGGAAGCCCATCAGGGTGCCGCGGGAGACTGTTGCCACATGGACTTCGAGGCGGGAACGAAGCAGTTTGCTCTTATTCGAATGATCCTCGGATCTTCCGATGTAGACCCCTGACACGGGTTTCCATCATCCCGTGTTTTTAAGCATCTTCTTTACCGTGATGTGTTTGCTGTTTGAAGTGGTCGTACACCAAGTACGAGATGCTGCTTGCATGGCATGGATCGACGGCAGCTTGCACCGAGCCTGCCGTGGGTGCGCTCGGATTTGAGGACTCGGAGCTTTGGGATGGATAGCGCTCCCTAATTCCACCCAAGCGCACTAGCCAGACACCTACAGGTAAGCTTAAGCATAGCTGGTGATCGTCACGGGCTCCTGCTGTGATGGACTGAGCATGCGGACGATGATGGCCGGAGCCCTGGAGGGGATTGAAGATGGAATGAAGTGCAAGGGTCCAGTCCGGCGTCCGAAGCCGCATTAGCGCTCAGCGCCTCGCCAACGGATTGACCAATCGACGACGCCAGAAGCACGCCTCCTGGGCCCCTGAGCGCATTTGAGCAAGATACATCTGTGGGTCTCGGCCCCGGGAAGCTGGGGCCAAGCCTACAGCACCTTCCTTGGACGACATGGCTTCACATCCCATTGTCTCCTGCCCTCCAGGTCGCTTGTGATGTCGCCCGCGCCGTTTATCACCGCCCCTTCCCGTTGGCTCCCGCCCATCCGGGTTGGTCAGCGCTGCACTGGGCTAAGGTCGCCCTCGTGGTGCTGCTACCTGGGGAAAAACCATAGCATGTCTAAAGTCACATGGACCCTGGGGGCCTTCTGATCTGGCAGACTCCCTTGCTCAGACATTTCTCGATGCTTGCATTCCACAACTTCACCATAACGACAGACGCCTCGGATCGGACAAGCAAGCGAAGCTTCCCTCCGTGACAGACGGCACACTCGGCCAACCCACCTGCTTTGCAAACGATCACCACAGCGCCTTGGCGCTTGTCGCCGAGACTTTGTCGCCTCGAACTTGCTCAATTGCCCGCACCCGCACCCACCCCTTCGACAGCATTCACCACAAGCACGAAGATTTCGGCCTGGCGATCCCTCTCGGCATCCGAATTGCCTTCTTTCGACTGGAACCCGATACACAAGCATGATGACGGCTATTTGAGAAGAAGGAACAAATAGCCCTCTACCTTGTTGTTCACGGCCATTTCTTTCCGAGCACACTGTCCGCCATCGCACCAGTCCCACCATGAGCCACGCTCACCACGGAGGCGGAGGCGGGGTGGGAAGCCGACAGGATATCAACAAGTCGCTCGCTGAGTCGTACTGGTACCTCATTGCTGGCGCCACCGGATTCGCTGCTCTGGTCCGCGTCGCGAACCACCTGGAAAGTCGGCGGCGGTAAGCCCTCGTTGGCAATTCTGTGTGATATTCCACGGATCAACTGACTCGCATCGCAGCCTTCGACGACTCCATGCAGAGTCCGTAGCTCATCCGACCAAGCCTACCAACTGGCTGACCCAGGCATGGGCAACAGCGACCGCGGTTGTGCGAGAGGCGTCCAACCCCCGATTGTTCATGCCGGTTAGATTCTTGCGCTGGGCTTCGCCGCCCTCGCTCGGCCGTGTCATCGTCCTCCTGGCCTACTGGGCTGTCATTATATACATGATGGCAGGACACGGCGCCATCATCGACGGATACAGCCACTGGGAGCAACTCGCCTTTCGCAATGCCTGGACCACGATCATGCAAATGCCCTTCCTCTACCTTCTCGCCATGAAGGTCAATCCTATTGGTCTTTTGACGGGGATTTCCCACGAGCGTCTCAATTGGCTGCATCGCTGGGTCGGCCGAACCATGCTCGTCACCGCCACGGTTCATGGCTTCTACTTTTGGACCATCTGGGTGAGGGGCGACTTTGTTGAATGGCAGATGCGCATTCTCCCCCGGACGAAGGAGGGCCTCGGGGCATGGGCCGTCCTGCTGTGGACCTTTCTCACAACATTCCGTCCCCTCCGCCACTTGGCATACGAAGTCTTCGTCGCCCAGCACGTACTTTCGTACATCTTCCTCATCTACCTAGTATACGTTCACATTGGAGGCGTCGGTGTCCAGTACGTCTGGTTCACGATTGCAACCGTCTGCTTCGATCGAGCCGCGCGCTGGGGTTTGCTGGCCTACCAGAACCTGCGCCTGAAGCCTGACAGGAGCAACTGCAAGGGCATGCGACGTGTCGGACACCAGGCGCAGCTGCGTGCCGTTGGGACGTCCACCACAGTCGTCACCATAAAGGATGTCCACTTCTCCTGGAGGCCTGGCCAGCACCTTTACCTATGGATGCCGCGACTCGGCCCGCTCGAAGCACACCCCTACACCGTCGCGTGCGCCCATCAGCTCCCGGAGACCTGCATCTGCAACTCGGTGCAGCTGGTCGTTCGGAAACACGGTGGCTTCTCCAAACGTCTCCACGATCGCGCGAGGAAGATGGAAGATGAGGGCCGTGGCAGTGACTGTCTGACTGCCTTCGTCATCGGCCCCTTTGGCGCACCACCGAGATGGGATATTTACGAGACTCTGATTCTCATATCCGCATCTACCGGCGCCTCATTCACGCTGCCAATTCTTGAGGCTGTCGTTCAGAGCAAGCAAAACACCTGCGTCAAGCGAGTCGATTTCATACTCCTTGCCTGCCAGGGCGAGGAGATTGATTTCTACCTGCAGCGACTCAGAGGCGCCATCACGAAAGCGCGAGTTGTTGACCTCGAACTGACAGTCCACATCGCCGTGACTCGCTCCGATATCGACAGCCAGATGTTTAGCGATATGCTCCACGACGGCAACCTCGGACAATCACAGGAAGGGCGGACCTCTTCACCCGACTCTGCTTCAACTTCTACATTACAGAAAAGGAGGCCTGCTAGCGCCAGCAAGTGCTGCCAGTCAAGCGCATGCGTCCATGGGCAGTCCGAGGCAGACGCCATCACGCCGGCGGCCGCCAGCTCACCAATGCCTGACCTGGAAAAGGGGCTTCGAGACGACTTGTCCGCCAAGAGCAGCAAGGAGGCGTACTTGGAGAAAGAGACGAAGGCCACCGGGCCAATTCGCGAATACACATCCCGCCCAGATATTGAGGCTCTCATCCGCGGACCCGTCGAGGAAACAGGAGGCGAGACGTCGGTCGTGGTGTGCGGCGGCCCCTCGCTGACGAGCTCGGTGCGCAACAGTGTCACCAGCCTCGCAGATGAGCGAGCCGTGCACAAGGGGACAGGCGCCCAGGGCATCCATCTGTTTGTGGAGGAATACTGCTTTTAGTGGTTCTGTTCCACCAGATTATTGCATCGAGAGAGCGTTCTTTTGCATTATACCCTCAGGCACGCACATGGCATGCACACAACACAGGTCAAGAGGACCTCGGTTTCTAGGAAGGAATCATGTCTTGATCGCTATGGAGGTCCGATGTGATGTGCTCGCCTGTGCTGATCTGCCCATCTAACCTACCCCCCCCTTCCCGCGTCAACCAACTGCACTGATCTAAAATTGCGTCCCATGGCCTCGCCATGGTGGCCCGCCCCCGTTGCTACCAGCGCCGGCCGTGCTGACGCCAAAATTGTGCAGTCTCTCTCCGATGAGGTAGGCTTCGTCCCTGATGCGGGTCTTCCAGGAGCTGAAGACGCGAAGAATGCTCCAAAGGGTAGCAGCTGCGATGGCGCTCAGAGCCGCGGCCGGGTACGACAAGCGGTAGATAATGGTCAGGTCGTGTGGCGCTGGTGCCGGCACGCCGAGCATGCCGCGGCGCTCGAGCATGGCTGTGACCTGTGCTGGGCCGAAAATGGCGATACTGGCGAGGACGAGGCCGGGGATGACAAACGCGCGGGTCAATACCCCGACGTCTGGGCGAAGCCAGCCGCGACGGAGGACGGCGCGGACGGCACCAGCGGCGCGGGTCCCGGCGTAGAGGCTGGTGATGGCACGGGCTCCCAGCCTGACGTAGAGGAGGCCCAGGGTCCACGACTGGATGACGTGGGCAGTGTGCCGATTGGGCACGACAGCCCCGCTCGTAACAACGCCGTCGCTTGGGCTGCTGCTCGTTACGACGAGAGGGCCGGGGGGGTTGATGTAGGTATGCATCGGGATGATGAGATACAGCTCCATGACGGATGCTAGAATGACCGGGAAGACGACCAAGAGCATCGCGTATGTGTAGCAAAATTTGGCACCCTGCCACAGGCCAGCACCGAGGCGGCGTGCGGTGTCGCTGGCCCGGGCAGGGGACAGAGCCTGGGTAGCGGCGAGCGCAATCCTCTTTCCGATGGTGCGGGCGCGGAAGATGAGGTAGGCCAGCGAGCCGAGGATGTGAACGCCAATGCTGAACGCGTAGATATCGTTCGTTCTCGCGTGGGCGGGGATCATCAGCTTGAAGATCCTGCGTCCGAAGATCAGGGGGACGATGGTGAAGCCCACCCCCGTCACGGCGGCAAATATCCAGATGAGGAGGACGAATATGAACATGCGCGACCGGAAGTTGGGAGGGACGTAAGCAAGCTGGTACTGGTCAGAAGCGTAGACTTCGGCGGCTCCAGCGTCGACATTGGCGTCTTTGGGTATGCCGTCCTCGGTGACATCGAAGAAGACACGCCTTCCCTTCGGGATCTTGACCTGATCAGAGGCAGGCGTGCGCACGAAGAGACCGTCCTTGACCAGCTGACCGGTGCGAACCAGCTGTCGCTTCTTCAGGACCATGGTCCGCATCTTTTCTGGAGAAATGGATGAAGTTGGCCTTGCCTTGCCGCCCTCGAAGAGATCGTTCCAGGTCTTGGGCACGACCTCGTTGTTCTTGTTAAGCTCCAGGAAGTATCGTCGCCACCATGGCCTGGCCATATGCGGCGACCCGCTGCGCAGCGCAAGGAGACCCTCTTCGTCAATGCGGCGCTCGCCAAAGAGGAACCAGCTGAGGCGCAGGAAGCGGGCGCACTTCCTTAACCACCACGTATACATGGCATGCAAGCCATCGCTTGGTCTGAAGAACTTAACGGCCAGAGGCATGGCGAAGTTGTAGAAAAGGAGGTCGATGGGGAACTCTAGGACGGGTTCGTTCGAGGAGTAGTGGATCGGTAGAACACTGGGAATGGAGAGGCAGAGGCCCCAGACGACACCGCCAAGGCAAATTATGACGAGGGCGCCGTACACAAAGGCCGAGAATAGGATTTTCCTGAGCTGTGTCGTGACATTGCGCTCGAGCACATCCCGGACGGGATGGAACTCTGGGTCATCGGGATCGCGGATGAAGTCTACACAAGTTAGCCCCGTACGTCTGAGCGGGTGAGAGGGTAGCTTACAGAGCACGCCTTTGCGCATGATCTTGCGGCACATGGACACGAAGAGGGCAAAGTGAAACATGTACCCGGTGCCCACGAACCAGTGCACAAAGATGGATGTCAGGGGGAATTGTAGCGTGAAAGCAAGCCGAGATTTCATGGTGGCACCCTCGAAAAGAGGCAGCAGGGCCACATCCAGAAGCAGGCCGCAGTAGAGAGGGAAAACAAGCATCTCGATGCTGATGATCAGAATGACCTTCATGACACCGCTGGCTTGGTTAAGAATGTCGATGAGGGATGCCTCCCACTCTTGCGCAACCTGTCCGCTGGAGAACGGGGCGCCTCTGCGCAGGTAGAGGGCACCGGTGGCGCAGATGCTGGTGTATCCGCAAAGTATAGCCCAGAACCGGTCGGTCCCGGACCACGACGCCAGATCCAGTGTCACGGCAGTAGGCGCAGAGGAACCCCCGATGCTTATGACCCACGATGAAGGGTCAAGAAGCTGCCGAGGGATTTCCTTTGCATAGCCTGCCAAACGGATGCCGTAGTCAATCGTCAAGAAAAACAGTTCAGCTGCTTTTGACGGTAGTCCACCATCGACGATCAGTGCCACGGCATCGACCAGGCCGAAAAAGATGGATGCCACGTGGAGCTTGAGATCGATAAGGGCCATATGGCTGATGGCGGAGAATGTCGGCACATCAAGGTTCGAGGGCACAGGAAAGTCGTTGACAATAGCGTCTGCCACCCTCATGGTTGCGTTGCTGCTGATGGTCCAGGTGTGCCTCATCAGTGCGTGGCAAGACCTCTGCGCCGAGGGCAGCCACCACCCAAAGGCCTTGCCGGTGTAATACATGAGTGCGAGAAAGCCGCTGCAAGCCGAGGCCGTCAGAGAGACGACGACGTCCTGCACGAACTTTGTAAGGCCGAAGACCATGTTCAGCAGGCGTGAGGGATTCATCAAACCCCAGATGCTGACGCGCCCGATGTTGTACGGGAGAAACACGCAGACAAAAATGGTGACGGAGACAAGAACCGCGCAGAAGACGGCGTTTTGGAACAAGCCCACCAGGGGACCTCTCATCCCGATGAGTTCCAGGATGCCATCAATGTCCTCTGCGTCGTCCACGGCTTCGGGGTCGATGCCGGCAGCCGCAGCCGCCTCGATGACCTCTGGGTCCCTATCTTCCAGCATTTCATCTTCGGGAATGTCCTCGAAGTCGTCGTCGTCTTCGTCATCATGGTCATGGTCGTGGCCGTGATCATGTTCATGTTCGTGATCGTGATGGTGGTCGTGCTCATGGTCGTGATCGTGGTCGTGCTCATCACCCAGCATGGCACCGTGCCCGGCGTCGAGCTCTATCTCGCGAGCTGCCTCAACATCCCCCCACATGAAGTCTGCGAGGCGATCCATCATGCCCCTTTGCAGTGGAGGGCGAACGGCAAGAGCCCCGTCGGCCGGTTCGACTTCAGGAACAACCTCGTCGTTTGGTGGAATCACTTGAGGTTCCGCCACTTGGGGTTCCGGTGCATCATTGTGCGCGTGCACCGAGGCAACATCCGAGGCGATGGTGCTGAGGTCGTCAAGACCTTGTAAACGTTCGAGATCCTCGTCGGGGGAGCCTGACTTCTCCCTGTCAGCTGCGTCGGGTTGCTCGGTGGGTGTTTGGACAGGCAGCCCGGCAAAGGACCAGCTGTTGTTGGCAAGAGGGTTGACCGTCTCATGTCGCTGGGGGCCGTCTGACACGGCACGGGGACGGAGAGGCTGAAAAGAGGGAGGAGAAGGGTGTGTCTCGGTGTCATCCGCAGCGGCGGGGCCGTCCGACGCACCCTCGACGTCCTTGCCCTTGCCCTTGACATCGGTCGTGGGCTGAACTCCGTTGAACTGGCGAACATGATCCAGATCTGGGTTTTCAGGGAGCCATGCAAAATGCGGTGCTGTGGGGGCCGGCATGAGAGTGGGTGTCGGAAATGATGCCGACGCTGTGTTTGGTGTTTCACCTGCAGCCATTCCAGCCTCGGGTCCTGTGGCACCTTCTTTCTTCTCCATCATGGAGCGGGTGACGCGGGCCCAATAGCCCAGGCTCTCCTCAAGGTTCTCGTCCTCGATGGCCTTAAGGATGCGGGTAGGGTCGCCGTCCTCTTGACGGTAGATGCGAAGGTATTCGTGTACCGTCGCGACAGGGCTGTCCTGTGGCGGCCGCTGCGGTGGTGCCGCCTGGGGCAGTGGCGTGTTGTCGTTGCTCGCAGTGTCGGCGGCAGCACTGTCCGGGGGTGTCGGCAGAGCTGGATCCTCGCTGGCGCTGGATTCAGTGATGTTCTCAAACGTATTCCCCGTGCCGTTGGTTACGCGGCCGCCGGGAGAACCTATCTCGGCCTGCTCGACCGGCTCGGCCGGCTCATCTGGCACATGTGCGGGGTCTTGAGGGTTCTCCATCTCCCTTGCCCGCAGCCGCTCCTCGCGCAAGCGGACCTCTTCCAATGCAGCCCTCATGTTGATCTCGGGCTGCTGCTGCACAACGTAGTCTCTGACGAGAATAACGAGGATGAAGCAGACAATAACGAGGATCGTGATGATCTGGCCCTCGAGAACGTGGACAACCGTACGGTTGACCAGGGGATAGCGCGAAAGGTTCTGCAGAAAGGAGACATCGCTCAGGAGCGATGTATGTGCCTCCACGACAAGCGCCGGGGCTGCAGGGCATGTGCCCTCAAGTTGGGTATTGGCAGCCGCGAGTGATCCGGCTGCTGCTCTCATGACGGCGGAGGAGAGCGAGTCGTTTGTTGAGATGTTGATACCACGCCAGGATGCGGTATAGGGGGCTCCAGAATAGTTTCGCAGAATCTCGCCCAGGCCGTCTGCGGCAGCTGACGCGGAGATCAATGGACTTGCCGGGCATGTGGATGTGGGATCGGACACCGCAACGTCGCCCATGTGACGCGGTGCGTGGACCGGCCAGAAGGGACCACCACCCCCGACCCCAATGTCGCTCAGCCAGAAAAGCAGAGACCAGACAGATCGCATGAGTCCGGGCAGGCAGCAGAGCCAAACGGTGATGACCAGGGCTCCTCGGAGCCAGACCATCATGTTCTTGAAGAGATACTTGGCCACGTGCCCAATGAAGATGTGGACGGGCAAGGTAGTCGGCATCTGCGGCGAATAGAGTTTCGTGAAGCGGAACGGCGTCTTGCAGAGCTCGCAGTGCTTCTTTTGCGAGTGCGATAGCCATTCCATCAGGCAGTCCTGGTGGACGTATTTGATGCTGCCGCTGCATTTGCAGGGATAGAACAGCGGTTCGTCCTGGGTCGCTTCACCCCTGCAGATGCGACAGGTATCTGGGTCGGCATTGTTGTCGCTTGATCGCCATCGAGCTCCCTCGGGGGGATTCAAGTTGCCGCGAGAGTGATGACGGTGCGGCGCGGCGCGAAGCTGTTGCTCTGACGCGGCAAAGAGCTCCGGCAACGGGACGATTGGAGTGTCGTCCATGGCGCTGGTAGGTGTCGGTCGGGATCAGCCGCCGTTGTTGAAGAGCTTTATGACTTCATGAGACTTCTGGGAGGCTCGGGGACTCGTGTCAGGCGTAGAGCTGGAGCAGAGGCACTCCGAGACGTATCGGGTTTTTGGGTCGGGTGTCGAGCTTGAAGTTGAAAGTAGAGGCGACGTGGGGCAGTCGCAAGGGTGCCGGGGGCGGGTATGTCGGTCGGCTGAATCGCAAACAGCAAGCAGGGAAGGTACCGCTGCTTGACAAGATAATAGCCTAGGGGATTTCGGAACAAAGTCCGTCTCGGTCAAGTCTGTGTCGGGCTGATGGACGAAGAGAGTTACGGCATTAGAAAAGGCCACCAGCCCACGCAAGACTGATGGGTGCACTGTGATGTCGTTCCGATTCAAGTGGAAACAGTGCTGCTTACCTCAGCAGGACGTGCTGACTAACATCCAAGGGTTCCTTATCAGAAAAGGCTTATCTCCCTGTCCACCTTGCGTCCCGTCCTGTCACTCCGAGACAGCAGAAACACCGTCTACATCCATTCACATGCATACCTCTTGCAGGCTGGCAAACCTGCAAATCCCGGGACTTGTTTTCCGGCGCATCTTCCCCGGTACCAAGTTCCAGCTGTCGCATAGTTCACGGCACCCATAGAGGTGATTGGGTGAGAGATCCCGGCAGGAAACCGCGATGATGGTAACATGCAAGCATGCAGGAGCCCAGGTAATGATGTTGCCTGCACCTACCTACCCCTACCTACAGGATGACCAGACCTACAGAATGGTTCGATACTTGGCATTGGCCGACCTCGCTGACCGACTTTGATCTATGGCGGTGTGCCGTTTTGAAGCGACCGAACATCACGTCCAGGCACCGCCATGCGAATCATTTTGAAGAGGCTCGGACCCGACGCTTGATGTCTGACCCAAAAGAACTCGCTTCACATCCTACGGGCTCACCAGCTTGTCCAAAGGGAACAGTAATGCCAGTGCTTGGGAAGCTCCCGTGAATGACGTTGATCTAGTACGTCACACAGGTGTTTGTGGTGGGCTGGAACGCCGGGTCCACTAAAGCTGGCATCCCTAGGCTCGAAACTTGGCACCTTTGCTCCGGAGGTGCATGTGGTGGCTGCTTTACCTGCCCGCCAGTGTGGCGGTTGCATGTGCCTGGACGGGCGGGCATCGAGGCAGGTGTCAGATCAAGACTCGGAGAGTGATGGGGCATTTATTCTTTTTTCCCTCTCGTCTACTTTGCATCTTTCACCTCCTACGCCGTATCCTCCAACGTTGCATCCATGCTCCGACGTTGAAACGCCTGGGCCCCGACTCCCTTGGTCAAATTCATCGCATCGTTCGTCCGACGTGACACTCGAGGTCAAGCTCCACGTCCAGTGTCGCCCCCTGGCCCCACACCGTTCCCCCAAACACCTCCCCGGAAGTGGTTCCAAAGCTCGACGCCAGCCTCCTGCCGCATCGTCGTGAAATCCTTCCTCACTGCATCTCTCCTCACTCGCCCACCCGAGTCTTTTGCACCGGTAGAAACAGGCAACGCCACGCCCTTCGGCACATCAAGTGCAGATAAGCATCGAGTCTTGTGACCCTGATCCCTCTCGGTCGGTCGCTCACTGAAAGTTGGGTCTGATTGCCAGACGCCATCACGTGCTAGCCCAGCCATGTCCGCCATGGACAAGCCAAACGGCTATACAAACGGCTACGCCAAAGGGCCCAAGATGAACGGAATCAATGAACATGTCGTCGGGACGAAGAGATCTTCCCCTTCCGCTAGGGGTTCAAGCCTTTTCGCCCGTCTTTTCAGCATCGCTGCCAGGTACTGTTGCTCTCCCGCATCATCCGCGTCTCGTTCTCCCACTGACCGACACCGCTCCCAGACTCGCCACTTGGTACTCAATCATCTCCATCTTGTTCCGCTGCCCCGCGACTCTCGAGCTGTGCGACGAAACAACGCCCAAGATCTGCAAGCCCTACTTCCAAGCCAAGTCATTCGTCTCGCCCCATCTCGAGCCCTATTACGACGCCTACGCAGCCCCGTACATTGAGCTGGCGCGCCCATACTACGACACCGCAGAAAAGAAGGTTATTTCCCCTGCAAGGACCTACGCAGTCAAGTACGGCGGCCCCGTAGTTAGCCAGGCCCAGGCCTACGGTGAGACGCAGTGGAACCAGAGGGTGCAGCCGCAGCTCGCCGGCTACCAGAAGCTTGTCCAGGAGCAATACGACGAAAAGGTGTCCCCTCATGTCGCCAGTGCCTCGGCCGCGGTTGGTCCCTATTACGACATCGCCCGCACCAGCGCCCTCCAGACTTATCACGAGATTATCTTCCCGTCGTATGAGCTGGCCCGGCCCTACCTTGCCCAGGGCTACGGCGTTGCTTCGCAGTTTGCCACTGAAACGGCCATCCCTTCCTTGTTCTGGACATGGAACAAGACATACGTCTTCCTCGATACGACCGTCTGGCCTCAGGTTCGCGTCTTGTACGTCCAGAACGTCGAGCCTCAGCTTGCGCGCATTGGCCAGCGTCTCGGCCGCTACAGGGAGAAGTCCAAGCTTCCCGTGGAGAGTGTGTCTGAGAGGTATGTACACCCTTCGCTGTGCCTCCAAGCATTATTGCTAACGACTTCGTAGTGTCTACTCGGCCACCTCCTCCTTCTCCAAGCCGACATCGTCTGTCTCCTCTTCCTCTGCCCCTGAGAGCACTGCTTCTCAGACCGTCGATGATATCCCGATCCCCGATCCGGCCGAAATTGCCAAGCATGACGCGTCCGAGCAGGTGATTCCCCCGCCAACGCCGAGAAGCCCGCCGAGGATACCACAAAGACACCCCAGGAGATCGTCATGGAAGACCTCGAGCAATGGCAGACCAAGTTCGCCAAGGCTGCCGACGAGGGAGCCGCCGAGATCGAGGAACGCATCGACGAGATTTCCAAGGACATGATCAAGAACGACGTGAACAAGACCGGCAAGAGCCTCGTTGCCAAGCTTCAGGACACCTCCAGGGCTCAGATCAACGCTCTTCAGGCCTCCATCATCGAAATTGTAGGCAAGAACGGGCCTGATGCCGGCGACGAAATCATCGCCGCCGTCCGCAAGGCTGGTCTGGTCGTCAAGCAGAATGCCCAGGCTGTCCGCGACTGGAAGAACACTTTCGAGAGTGACATGGAGACTGCTATCACCAAGGCCGCCGAAAACCACTTCAAGATCCTCGAAAGTATCCGCGATCTCGCCCTGCAGCGTATCGGCATGAAGTGGGCATGGATGGATGGCATTACCTACAAGGACTGGGCCAAATTCCATGAGCTCAAGGACAAGTTTGACGAGTGGACCGACGACCTGAAGAAGCTCATTGTCACCCACCCCGCTCTCGACGATACCCGCGAGGCATCTGGGCGCATTGAGGACTCTGCCATGTCCGTTGCCCAGGAGGCCGCCCAGGAACTCGCCAGGCTGAAGCAGGTTGGCTTCTGGAAGCTCGCGGCTGCCGATGTCACCGACAACTTCGACAGTGATGCCATGCGCGATGCTGCCGACGCTGCTGAGCAGGCAAAGATTGAGGTTGCCGAACGCGCAGCTGCCGAGCGCGTGGCCTCGGAGCAGGCGGCTGCCGAGCGCGTCGCCGCAGAGAAGGCAGCTGCCGATGCTGGCGAAGCTGCTGCTCCCAACAACGATGCTCAGACTGCTGACTTGCCTGTCGAGGCTGACGCCGATACTTCTCAGCCCGATGTGGATCCTCTTGAGTCTGCCGCGAACGTTATCGAGAACGACTCGCCAGCCACCAACTTGCACAAGGAATCCGTCATTCCCGACGCCGCAAATGACGTTGTCGCTGAAGCCTCCGAAGCGGCAGCCAGTGTGGTCAGCCAAGTATCGAGTGCAGTCATCGGCAGCGAGTCCTCGACGACATCGCCTGATCTCGCATCGACCGTTGTGCCCGGCGATGACATGACCTTCGTAGTCAACAACACCGGAAGCAGCCCTGCCGACGATGACTCCCAGCAGCCCCTGAACCCGGAGGACAAGGCAGAGGAGAAGCTTAATGGCCAACTCGATGAGGAGATCGTCGCTGAATCGGTCGAAGACCAGCCGGTCGAGGCTGAGACGGCAACTGTCAAGCCTGCCTTCCTCGGTGCCATGGCACAGGAGGTCCCCAACCGCGGGGGTCCCATCCTGGACGAGGACCCCGAGGATGCTACAGACTCGTACTCCGCGAAGGCACAGGAAGCCTATGCTCAGGCTGTTGCACAGGCGTCTCAAAAGTACTCAATCGCCATGTCTGCGGTTTCCGCCAAGCTCTACGGAACACCTGAGCCCGAGCCCGTCCAGGAGGAGATGTTCGCCGGCATCGCGGCACGATTCGCCGCCGCCACCAATGCCGCCAACTCGCGCCTAAGCGATGCTCTTGATGCGGCGTCCAAGGGCGTCTACGGCCAGTCAACACCTACGCCCACTCCGTCCTACGACTGGAGCCAGATCGAGGCGATTGCGGCACAGCGCCTGTTTGAGGGACGTGTCTGGGCTGAGGAGCAGTACGAAGCTGCCAAGATTGCTCTCGGCCTGGCCACTGCGACCCCGACTGCGACGAACGAAAAGCTGCTTGATCAGGCCAAGGCAAACTACTACGCCGGACTCGGCGCCGCGCAAGCCAGATACTCCGAGTTCCTGGCCTCTGCCGCTGCCGCCATGAACACTTTCACTGCTATTCCCACGCCCACTGACGCGGCGGGCACTGTGTCTTCGGTCGCTTCCAAAGCTACCGAATCGGCCGGCGCCCTTGCATCTGGTGCCTCGGTTGACGGGCTGCACGTCGTGTCCGTTGTTGGTGACGGGTTCAACGCCGCAGCCTCAGTCGTCGGCGAGGCCGTAAACGCCGCCGCTCAGGAGGTACTCGATGCCGCCCAGGCAGTGGAGCGTGGTGTTACCGAGTCGTGGGAGAACGTCGTCGCCCATCTGAGCGCTCAGATCTACGGCGCACCGACTCCCACATCGTGGTTCGGCAATGCCAAGCACGACGCCGAGGAGTATGCCGCGCAGGCTTCCAGCCAGGCAGCCAAGCAATACGAAATTGTCTATGCTATTATTCAGGAGCTTGTTGTGGGCAAAGAGCCTACCTTCTCGGAAAGCGTCCTGAGCCGCGTCCAGGCCGCTTACGCCACCGGTGCGTCGTCAGCTTCTGCCTACTTCAGCCAGGCTACTCAAGCAGCGGGAGACTCTGCCAACGCAGCGCGCGAGAAGGCCAATGCCGCCGCCGCCGCTGCCGCCGATGCTATCAGGCAGAACCTTGGTCGCGACGAGCTCTGAGCCTTCTGTCAGTCACGGGCGACGAAGCCCAGTTTTTTCCACACTCTTTTTACTTCTTGATACCCTCGTCCTGCTTTTTTTTGGTACACTATCAATGTCGCAACGTGGTATGATGACCAGAGAGGCCGGATCGGGAGGCGACCAAGGGGAGGCAGGCAGCAACAATGGGATCCAGGAGGACGGGAGGGTTTGGGATCATGCGTAATATGGTACTGAGCAGGCGTTTGTAATTTACTTTCCTAAGCTCCTTTCCTTGGCTGGGCCTCACCTACCTAGTCGAGACGTACGACGCAACGAAATCATGGATGCGCTCTCAAGACCCTCATCGATCCTCCAAGTTTGCCTCGGTGAACGGTGAACGGTGAACGTTTGGACAACACCGTTGCTGACACAGCCATGCGGCGGGGAATGCAGCGGGAAGCCGAAGATCTGCATCTGCTCCTCATCTGCATCCCCTCGTCCCCGCAGCCTCACCTCGACCTCGCATCAGCAACACCAACAAGATGGCCGCATTCTCGGTATCAGGCAAGACTGCCATCGTGACTGGAGCAGGATCAGGTTGGTCTTCTCCGGCTGCCTACAACTTTCGACGGCCCAGCTTACAGACACGGCGTAGGCATCAATCTTGCGTTCTCCGAATTGCTCCTTTCCTTCGGCTGTAACGTGGTTCTTGCAGACCTTTCGCTCCGCCCCGAGGCGCAACTCGTCGTCTCGAAATACGATGGCACCAACGATACTCCGCGGGCTGTCTTCGTCCAGACGGACGTAACATCTTGGCCGGCGCTCACTAACATGTTCCGCGTCGCTCTGGCCGAGTTCGGAGACTTCGACATTGTTTGCCCTGGGGCTGGCGTCTACGAGCCTCAGTGGTCGAGCTTCTGGCTGCCTCCGGGCTCGCTGCAGAGTAGAGACCCTCCCGACAGCGGACACTACAGTCAGCTAGATATCAACCTCACGCACCCCATCCGCGTGACGCAGCTCGCAATCTCCCACTGGCTGCACCCGTCAACCTATGCGGCGGACTCGAAGTGGCCAGCTCCTCAAGCGGCGTCGCTGGAATCAAATCCCAAGCGCGTCGTGCACTTGTCATCCCTCGCGGGACAGCTCCCCGTCTTCCGAGCACCGATGTATGGCGCTTCAAAGTTTGCCATATCCGGCTTCGTCAGGTGCCTGGCGCCGCTCGAGTCAGAGAAGGGGATCAGGGTCACCGCTGTGGCCCCGGGAATTGTGCGGACGCCTTTGTGGACGGAGAACCCAGACAAGCTTGCAAACGTCGACCAAGAGCGAGACGGGTGGGTGACGCCCGAGGAGGTCGCGGAGGCCATGGTCAGATTGATCCAGGATGAGGAGTTTGTCGGGGGCACGGTGTTAGAGGTTGGCAAGGGCAGCACTCGGGTTGTCCACGCCTACAATGACCCGGGCCCAGACATGAGCCCCGGAAAGGGTTTGATTACGGGCAACGCGTCTAAGGGGGATGACATGGTGCGCGGATGGCTGAACGACAAGTCAATTTGGGGGGCCAAGGATTGAGATACGGAAGCATGTCAAGATGCGTTACTGAGAAAGGGTCAAGCTGTTGGCATGGCATTGACGATGGGTGTGCTTGACTGCTCGGTCGGAGTTTCCATCCAGATTGATGGCTCGGCCGTGTCTTAACCTCCTGCGTTTTATGATCCGTCTCCAAGCAAGCCCTCTACTCGTACGCGAACGAGAACGCTCCATAAGATGCTTCAAGGACCATAAGCATGGGCTTTTAGGTGATGCGTGGTTGGCAGGCTGACCTGCTGGTACGGGGCTTGGCGCATCGCAACGTGGTGATTTCCCCTGGACCAACCAGCAGCTCCAAATGCCTTGCCATTGATTTCGCTTACCCTCTCGCCCGACGCTGCAGGGGGCTTACAGGCAACCTTCCCGTGTGGGATAAAAATGTAAGAAACTTGAAGGTCGTGCCCACCAGCTCTGTTCATTGCGCACCAACCTGTTCTGCTTGCCATCAAGTGCGGCTTTCGCCCTCACGATGATGGCGCGCTTGTTCATCTCGCCCCTGAGGGCTATCGTTCTCCTATCTGTGGGACTTCCTTCGGCGACGGCTCAGGTGTACAAACTCGGTGACCGAAACGACATTGTTGCTTCGGCGCGGATGCTCGCTTTCGACCTCATGACATTTTACGACGGGAACGAGACGGGAAGGGTTCCAGGGCTGCTTCCCGGGCCACCGAGTGAGGGTTTGGGAGACTACTACTGGGGGCAGGCTGCTCATTTCTGGGCCACCTTCATCGATTACTGGAGTGCCACTGGTGACGAGACATACAATGACTTGACCACCCAGGGGCTCCTCCACCAGGTCGGCGACAGCAACGATTTTTCGCCCTTCAACCAAACCCGCACCCTTTCCAACGACGATCAGTGTGGCTGGGGGACGGTAGCGATGCTCGCCGCAGAGAGCCGTTTCCCAAGCCCTGACGGTGCACCAGGGTGGCTGTCGATCGCTCAGAACGTCTTTGAGCAACTTGCCTGGCGGTTTGACCAAGAAGAGGGAGGTGCATGTGGAGGAGGTCTTCGTTGGTCGGTATTGTCACAGAATCAGGGGTACGGATTCAAGCAGACCCAGGCCACCGGCTGTTTCCTCAACCTCGCCGCCCGTCTCGCTAGACACACGGGCAATGAGACGTACACGAACTATGCGGACAAGTCCTGGGACTGGATGTACAATGTTGGGTTCATTGACGACGACACATGGAGAGTCTATGATGGAAGTCACGCAGAGCTCAACTGCACTGCTGATAGTCTCATCAAGACGACGTTCTCTGTGGTCATCTCTTCGATTGCACAGGGTTCAGCCTTCATGTACAACCAGGTGAGCACTTCCTCCTCCCTTTCCCGCCTCGAAAAGCATGTCATCATCCTGACCTCCCTGCTCCCTGTCCATAGACCCAGTCCGACGTCTGGCGGAACCGCACCTCCAACCTGACACAGCGGTTCCTGACTGACTTCGTCGAAGACAATGGCGCCTTCTTTGAGCTGCCTTGCGAGAGGGTCACAGGTCAATGCAAATCAGATATGCTAGGCTTCAAGGGCCTGGCCCACCGTTGGCTTGCGAGCAGCAGCCAGGTAGCCCCGTTCCTACGCGAGAAGCTCCTGCCCGCCCTACGCGCCTCGGCGCAGACAGCCGTGGACCAATGCACCGGCGGCGCGTCGAGTCGCCAGTGCGGTTTCTACTGGAGCAAGGGCAGGTTCATCGACCCTGAGGTGGACGCCACAACCGGTCTCAGCGAGCAGATGAGCGTGCTGGGTGCCGTGTTGAGCCTTTTGATTCCAGAGGTCGATGCGCCAGCTCTGCAGTCGGCTGATCCAGTAGGGGGATCAGACAATGCGAACGGGGACGAGGACGAGGACGAGAGGGGGAATGGGAATGGCTCTGATGACGGCAATGCAAACAACAGCACCCCGGATGGAGGCTCAGGGGCTGGTAGTCTCCAAGGTGCCAGTCTCTTGGCTACGATTGCTGGCGTGTGTGCCTTGGGAGTGATGAGTTGGTGCTAGACCAACTGGCTGTAAGAGTGCGTGTTTGTACTGTAGCTTCAAGTAATCGAAGGGAGGGGTTGGTAATGATGGTTGCTGTACAGTCATGATGCTACTCTAAGGTCGTGGCGACATGTCCACTCTTCGCCCGGGCATGAAGAAATTGCGGTCAAGTCGCCGGCGTCTAGCCAGAGTTTTGTGAGCTTGCATGGTTCGGTGCAGCAAGGAGGGCCTTCATGTCGCGGGCAATCGAAAGTCCGTCCCTACGGGTCCCGGGAGTGTGTACGTGCACATGTGCTGGTCCCGTCCATGGCAGTCTGCACACACCTGACACGTTGGGGAGGTCGATCGCTTTCTGTCAACTATCAGCAAACTTGCTGACGGCTTCTGTCGCGCCGTGTTCCTTGATGATTCAACGACAGTACACCTGTAGCTTGAACAGGTCGCCATATTCGGAGAAGACAAGGAGTCCGTGGGAGTTCAGGGAGTAGTGGTGCCATAAGGAGCCACGGAGAGCGGCGGGCAGCAGCGGATTCGGACAAACGGTAAGATTAGGCCCCAAACACCGGGCCATTTCTTGACACAGAGCCACTAGGCGGGGGTAACAACGGGTTCGAAGAGGTGCTGGAAGAGAAGAACAAGCCTTAGAAGGCAGCGTCCTGCCGCCTTGGTCAGTTGCTGCGCTGCTCAGCATCGCCATACTTTGGTGTAAGATATGTATGCCTGTCCAACCAACACACCACCACTGGTCTAGGCAGCGGAATTTCCATCCGAATCGATTGGCGAGTGTCTGAGTTTGTGGTACCCTGAGGCAGGCCAGACCATCAAGCGGTTCGGATGGGCGGCGCGATCCGTCGTGCTCGAAATACCCAGGTAACAAGGTAGGTTCGGACTGCCGCATCATCTGGTATGCTGATGATCAGGCTCGGAGAAATGACCAGCATCCCAGGCAATATTTGATGGGATGGCTGCCGTTGTCGTGATGGCTTGGCCAGGCGGACAGAACAGTTGAACATGTCAGGTGACTAGGACTCGTGTCGTGCTTGCGAATTCTCCCGCCGCCCGGGGCCAATGCGAGGTACGTACCGAAACCTAACCTTGTTCAGAATAGACCAAACTCCACATGCTGCAGGCTTCCATCATTTGTGCCAATCAAACCGCCTAGATTCGAGATCGGCTCCGCCGACCGGGTGGAACATCCACCAGGCAGCAGTTCGCGGGACAGCTGAGAGGTGTGCTTGGCCTCGAACAACCCCTCGCAAGTCAGGCCGACACCCCTTCGACGACACTGGACATCCCGGCACCCAGGCGACAATGCGAGCTGGCTCAGTATCGACGCCGCCTACAGTGGAGACCTCATAGGCATCAGAATTACTCTCTCGGGCCAGACACGCTTCATCTGCTGGCACCTCCTCATCTCTGGGAGCCCAGACGCTTCCCCTCACCTCACAGCAAGCAACTATTGCGATTCCTTCACCACCACCCAGGCATCTCAGCATCAACATCGCCTTTGTGCCTCTGTCGCAGCTCCAGAACATCGACCGGCCAGAGACGGAACACACAGTTCTGACCATTGCGGTCTGTCTCTTCGACTCGACAACTCACCAACGCCGCCCTTCGTGGCCTCCACCATGACCTGAAGCCCCGCCTGGAACCAACCCACGTCCGGCTTTGCTTCTCAGGTTCTGCCGTATACGACCCCTCTTTTTAGTCCCCCGAGCTACACGCCTATTGCTTGTCTAAAGGACATCCCGTCATCATGGAGGGCCTCCCAACAGGGGGCTATGAGCTGCAGTTCCAGCGGAATCTCAGTCGGCTCTACGATGACACTAAGAAGTCATCCGACTTTGTCTCCCAGTCTATGCAGAACGCTGAGGATCCTGACATCAAAGTCTTGCATCGAAAGCTCCGGATCCAGAAGGACCGCTTCGTCAGCTGGGGCGTCGAATGGTCCGACACTAACCAGACGGCTGAGATCGATGAGTCTCTTACCAAGGCTGGCCTGAGCGAGATCGTCGGCAGTATCCTTTCTACCATCAGGGACATCCTTGCCGAGGCCGAACCGCTATGGCTAAGCTCAAGGAGTCTCGTCGGCCGCACCGCCCGGCCCGAAAAGTCCAAGGCTGACCTGAAGCTTCCCATCGTTGAATGGGACAAAGGCCGCTTTGAAGACCTCATCCGAGACCTCACCACCTCTGTCGACACCCTGTATGACCTCTCCAGGACCCGTTCCGGCGCCGCTTTGCCGCACGCCAGTCGCCCAAAGACACTCAAGTCTCAGTCTTCAATGGATGTTTCCAAATCGTTCGAATCGACTCGCGTCCAAACCCCGCAGCAGCTTGACCCTTCGACACTCACAGGCCTGCGATCCATGCAGGCCGGCGCGTCCCAAGACGCCCCAGACTCAACATCCAGAGATGTTGTCTTCATGGATAAGCAGGCATGGGCCAACCTGGTCCAGAAGATTGGCCGCCAGACCTGGGCGCCTCTGCTTCTCGAGTTCGCCCCCTTCGATCCCATCTATGCCAGCACCGGTATTTCACCTCCCATGGCACGATTTGAGAAGCTGTCTGGCGGCCTACACGAAGAGTCAAGAAGATCGCCAAACACCTGGACGGGTCTTCCACGCCTTCTCGGTTATTTTGAAGACTTCTCACGCCACAGGCTCGGTCTGGTGTACCAATTCCCACCGACCTTCACCGCCGTCTCCATCGAGGACAACGCGAACAGCCCCATCAACGATCTCAGCACTCTTGGCGACCTTCTCAACAGGCCCGATTTTGAACCCAGGCTGGAGGCCAAGTTCCGTCTCGCTAACAACCTCGCCAACACCGTCTTCGACCTCCACGCCAGGGGTGTTACCCATGGAAACCTGATCGACAGAAGCATCACCTTTTGCAACACCGCAAGCAGCGACAAGGGCAGCTCCACTGCCGGCGAGGTCGACATTCGTCGGCCGCTCGTCTCGTCGTTTGATTTGTTCCCCGAGGCCATGTCAGAGGTCCAACCCGACTCTTCCCTCGCTCTCTACCGCCACCCGCTGGATCCTCGCACTCTCCCGGGCGGGCCCATCACGGACAAGACCGATACCAGGATTCTCGATCTCTACTCATTGGCCATGATCTTGGTTTCGATTGGTCTCTGGACCAAGCTTGAATACCTCGTTCCCGACCCCAGCTCGCCCTCCATTCCCGAGTCCATCCTCCAGCAACTCGCCATTCGATGCGGTACTCTATACATGAAGGCAGTGCAAGCATGCTGGGACGCTGTCGACCAGGAGCTGGCGGGTAAGGCCTCGGGAGAGGTCCTTCTGTCGAACGTGCACACGAGGACAAGCCGATACCTGGAGGCATGTTGCATCCTGGACGGTGTCAGCGGTCTTGACGAGCGTCTGAGCCAGGACCTGGGCGATGTCCCAATCGTGCTCAAGGAGACGAAGAGGACTCAGCAGGCCAGTCCCTCGCAGGCTTCACTGGAAAAGTCAGCCCCGAAGCCGTCGCCTCGTTCGCCGCCACCGTCTGCCGACATTAAGCAGCCGTTCGAGACCAAAGCAACGACAGCCGGCACCAAAGCACCGCTAGGTATGTAATTGCTACCATGAGCTTCGTACTCATACTAATCTTGAACAGATACATTGTCCAAGCCTGCAAAGACCCGCCTGTACCCACAGGTGCCGCTCGCGCCGGAAATCATCGAACAGTGGAACGACTTCATCATGCCGCAGATCAACCAGGCATTGCGACATTTCTACCGGAAGAACCCCGAGACCGTAGAGATCTCTCTGCAACCCGTTGGGCCCTCAATTCAAAAGGCGCGTCCCACCGTCCTGGTCGTCTGCACATCGGTCAGCAAAGTAAAGGCCATTCTCATCCGGAAGCTGGGCATCCTCTTCGATGCAGACTCCGAGTTTGGCCTCAAGGTCTGCAAGGGGCAGGTCCTGCGATCGCGGAAGCAACCTACCGAGTCTCGGCGAAGCCACGCGGGCGTCGACGACGCCGATGCCCCGAAAGCTGCCAACCCAGACTGGCAGGAACGACCCAACAACGGCGCCAGCATTGGCGCCTGGATCGGGGATCGCCACCTCCCGCCTGTCAGCTTCGGTGGTTTGGTCATTGTCGACGACAAGCCTTATGGGATGACGGTGCATCACATGCTCGACGATCAAGAGCAAATGCAGACGGCCAAATGCCCTGAGCCTCCCATGCGTAGCATGGCTAGACCGGATGACTCGTCGCTCCAGGCATTCTATGCCGACTCATCCGACTATTCTAGCGGATCCGATGACTACTCTGTCGAATTCTCGGACTCGGAATCCGAGGCGCCGTCAGAGACTGACATGACGAGCGACATGTCGGATGACGAGAGCGACGACGGAGAATTTGACGAACCCGGTGACATTCCCGGCATCGAGCCTGGCCTCGGCGAAGGCTACATTGTCACCCAGCCAGCCATGGACGACGTCGATGACGATTTCTACCCGTCTAGCGAGACGGCGGATGAGGATCACCTCACAACGTTTGGCCTCGGCGAAATCTACGCGTCCAGCGGCATTCGACGTCGAGAGCAGAACGGGCTCGTTCACGAAATTGACTGGGCGCTCTTCGAATTCCAGGACCACCGGCTGCCAGACGACAATTCCATGCCGAGACCAAAGTCTGCTTCAGGTTCGGCGGGGCTCAGGTCCAGACCCAAGTCGGATGAAGGTGCGAGCCTACATCCTACATCGGTGGCGCCAGCTTCTGACTTTCCGGGAATGCAGGTCCAGTGTGTGGCTCGCACGAGCGGCCTGCAGACGGGCCAGATCCTGTCTGCCAGAGCAAGCATCAAGATCTTTGGCCGAGCCTCGCCCAGCGACACGTGGGTAGTGAGCAGCCACCCTTCTTTGCCCGGCGTCGTTCGTGGTGAGAGCGGTGCAAAGCAGCTGCCCCTGGGTATCCCGGGCGACTCTGGGGCGTGGGTCGTGGAGCAGGAGAATGGTCGCGTCTGCGGCCACGTGCTGGCGTGGAGCGAAAGGAAGAAGGTGGCATACATCTGCCCGATGGACGTTTTGCTACGGGACATTTCTGAGACCCTCGAGGCAGATGTAAGATTGCCGGGCGGAGAGACGCTGGAGAGCGCCAGGGCGGGATGGGATTCGTCTCACAAGTCGAAGAAGACGCAGGCAGAGCAGGCCGCATCCCCATTTCTCGATGGCTCGGGTGAGCGTGATTGGGACAGGCAGGACCATGGCCAGAGTCTGGCTGCGCGGATGGGGCAGATGGACCTGCGGGGTTCGCGCTCAACATTTGGATACGACTGACTCCGTACGGGCGTCATGAGCCGTTTGGCAAGAATATCATCGCAGGGGGCACGGATTGCAAGGACAAGATACCCCGCACATATGGAATAGGAACGCAACGGTCGAGAGACTGTCAGCATTGGACATTACGTAGTTTACGAATAAGTATGAACCAGACAACTTTCATGGCAATGTGATTGATGTGAGTGATGCAAGAGGAGATCACGAAGGCAGCTGGTTTTGGGCCGTGATCAGGCGCCTCTAAGATTCATGCCCGGTACTCCGCCATCTCACATGAAATCGTCCTCCCAATCCTCGCTGCGGTTCTGGTTGCTGGATGCCTCCATGTTGTTCTCGTCGAAGAGATCGTCGTATGCATGATCTTTTTGCCACTTCTTCTCCTTGCGCTCCTGGGCGATACGGGCCTCCTCCTTCCTCTGCGCGCACAGGTCAGTCCGTCAGCTCATCACGCGCGCCGGCTCGTGCCCACTCACCCTGATCTGCTGGCTGGCTTGGTCTCGCCGCCGCAGCTCCTTGAGGCGATCCTCGCGCTCCTGCTGGAGGTCGGGCTTCTTTTCAACCTTTGTCTTGTTGAGACGGTTGACGATGGGGTTCTCGCGCTGCGCGACGAGGATGCGCTTGACCTTGCGGGGGTCCTTGAACGAGACTTGCCCCACGTCCATGCTGCCATCCTTCTTGAGGTTTGACCACGGAGTGTAGATGATTGTGATGTTGTCCTTCTTGTTGCCTGAATGGGGGGCGTCAGACGGCAAAGCGCTGCGGGCCTATGCCCATAGCACACGTGTCGACTCACCTTCGATGGAGTTCGCCTTCGTCAGCTGGGCCAAGTCGACAAGGAGGGCCGGGTCAATCCGCTCCCACTCCTCTCCTTCTGGCAGGCGGAGATAGATGTGGGCGCTCGACAGCTTGTCCACGTGAAACTGACCCGTCAGCTGCATGGTCTGTGTCTGAGGACCAGCAAACACGTACCCTAGCATGACATGTCAGTCTCGCCCTCAGGCAACGGCAGGGAACGCCACTACGCACCAGACATCCTCCTCCCATCCATATTTGATCAGCTCCTCATCTGTTTGCTCAGAATCAGAAGAGGACGGTTTTGGCGGCAGCGGTCACACCGTACTTTCGTACTTGTCCTTGCCGACGTAGATGTTGGCGGACGGGTTCACCACGGTGGATGTGAAGTAGTAGACCATGATGATCGATCGGTGTTTGCCGAGACACTCAGAGTCTATGTCAGTCGCGGAGAGTCTTCATCCAGCGCCGAAAGTCGACAGGATTGGGGTCCTTTGTTTCGCCGAAGAGGATGAATGAGACACGGTTCGGTGGGTGTTGTTCGTCAAGAGGGGCAAAATTTGGCATGGTGGGGGCGGGGCTGAAGAAGACTTTCCAGCTAACAGTCACCCCCACCAAGATGAGCGACACAATGCTAGGACAGAGGTCTCCTCAAACGGTGTTCGGTGAACCAGCTTCGGTAAGACTCGGTGTAGCCCCGGAGATGCGAACCAGGTGAGAACGTCTCCGATGTCAAGAACCACACACTAAAAGTCAGGTTTCTGTCTCCAAGCATGCTAGTATTCGATCGGTAGTGGATCTGGCCACCGGCAGGCTTGGGACGAGGTGAAAGGAAAATCAACATGCGGGTTTGGTGACAACACCATGCCGCCGGCAAGCATGGAGGTCAATGCAGTTCGGACATGCGTATCACCACCTACAGTCTGACGTGGCCATCATGATTCAATCCATTGTCGTGATGTTTTTTTGCATTACCCTCATGGACCAAATATGGAGAGGGGGAAGCAGAATACATCGAAACCGAGAGCGGTCCCAACACATCTGTTGGGATTCCTCACCTGTTCCTCAGTGACGGCCCTCTCCTCCCGATGGGAATACCTCACGTACCCAAAACTATTCACAACATTTTCTCATACAACGAACGTACCAATGAATCGAATTACTCACACTCACCTCGGCGGCGATAATGCACTCTTCCGCGAGAAGCGAGATCGGTACAGAAAAAACACACGCTTCATTCGATATTCCACCGTCATCGCCGGCTTGATCCTCGGCATCTTCTCGCTCGTCGTATGGCTCAATACATCAGTCAAGGAGAAGATCTCCGAGCCTGTGCGCTGGGTTTGTCTAGGTCTTTCACTCACATTCTTGGTGGTGCCCGGGCTCGCCTCTCTCTGGATATGGGCCCGATTCCGCAACAAAATCTACCCCGCGTATACAGAATACGGCGGGCTGAAGGACTACAACTACGAATCGCCAGACTCACACACGAATGGTTGGGCAGGATTCTGGGAGGGCTCGACACACGACAAAGCGCAGCTCATCTGGGTCAACTTCGCTCATTGGGCAGTGTCTCTTCGTGGGAGACAGCGAGACCACAACGCTTCTATTGCGATGGAAACCTCTCGTGGTGACGCTTCTCGATCGGACGACTTGGAGGCAGCTTCGGGGGCTCACAGGCAAGAGGTTTCCCTATCACTTTCCGGGTCTCAGCAAGGAAACTCTCATGAGATGTCTGGACTGCCCGATACCAAACCCCCCCGGAGCGTGCACAACCAGGCACTTCAAACTCCAGCCGTTATGTCCAGATATGGAGCACCACGCGATTTTTGGAATTACAGTCATCTGCTGAGCGATCCATGGCGGCTTGGGCTTTCCGATACGCGGGTCAATCCTTTGCCGGACACCGACACGTCGCCCTACAAGTTCGAAAATCCTACAAAGGTCTTGGAAACGGGAATCGACATTGGATTCCGGCCTTTGGACCACACTTGGTGGGGCAACGAAGCACCATCCTCTCCTGACAGGGGAAGCCTTTCTCAGTCATCCGAAGACAAGGACCGGTTGCACCGCCCACTTGCCCTCGACGACATGTCGCAGCCGTCCGCCAGGAGACCAGGCCGTTCTCACTCTGTTCCGGAGACTTCCACCATGCATGGACAGCAGGAATCGTTTACTTCCCAGGGACAAACACAGCATGCAGCTCCTTCGCCTCCTCAACAACGCCCTCGAGTCCACTCCCCCTTCAACTCTGATGGCCGCACCAGGATCCCGAGCTCTCGACATGCCTCCTTGCACGGCATCATGCGCCGTATTCGAATTTTGCGGCCCGGGGTGGAACTGTACCGGAGAATGCCTTTTGTTCCCCACGGTCCATCGGCTCGCTTGGAGCGCCTTGCCACGGGTAATCAGGGGGTGTTGCAACCCGATGTTGCGGAATTTGTGTTGGATGCACGACGAGAGAAGTCTTTCGAGAGGATCTGATGGATTGGGGGAGGGGTTGTTTGGGAAGGGAGCGGTGGACTATTGTGGCATGTGCAGCAGCCAAGAGTATTGGTATGAAGGAAGTCCGTGACGCCTGCAGCTCTTAAGGGAGCATGGAGGTCACTTGGGGCAGAATACTTGGACAGGCTTGTCAGATATGTACCACTGACCTTCTGTGTCTATTCGTCGTGCTGTTATGAATTCGTCTTGCTCTTATCTATCATGTGTTCGTTGGGACCGCTCTTAGGAAACCGCTTGCCGTGACCACCTTTGCTGAAGCAGTATCATCATCCACGCTGCACTGCCTGACGACCTCCAAACTTCATGTCCGGCGTGTAGTACATGTCGTCAGGATCTAGTTGGTCAGCGAGATCAGACAAGTAGCACACTGGGGACATCATCTTACCCTTTCCATGCTCGTCAATGAACTTGCGCACTTCGGCGACCTTGTCATCAATCGCCTTGAGCGACTTGTCGAGAGACGCCTGGACCTGGTCGTTGAACTTGGCGCCACCTTGAATAGCCCGCCGGGCGACATCGAAGCGGCTGACGGCATTCAAGAGCATCATGTCGAACGGCGTTGTCGTGCTACCCTCTTCACGGTACCCTTCGACACTCATCCTCTCGAGTCCAGGTCGACCGAACAACAATCCTTGCAGCTCAACAGCGTAGCCGTGGTAGTTGAAGGCGATGTGACGATCCGCGGTGAACATCTTGGTGAAGTCGTCCCGCGAAAGCGCGTGGGGATGCTTCGACTCTGCAGCCAGAACCATCAGGTCCGTGACGTTGACGACCCGCACACGCAGCGCCGGGCAAAGAGTCTTGAGGAGCTCAGCGGCCTTGACAACCTCGAACGTGGTCTCGACGCCAATACCGACAATCACCACGTCGGGTGTCTCGCCTGCCTCGAGGGGAGATGATGCAAAGTTCCAGACGGACGCGCCGGCTCGGCAATGCTCCTCTGCCTGATCAGCATCCAGGTACGTGGCAGTCGGCTGCTTCGACCCGACGATCAAGTTCACGTAGTTCTTCGACTTGAGGCAGTGATGAATGGTGCTCAGGAAGCAGTTGGCGTCAGGAGGGAGGTAGACCTAATGACTTGTGAGCTCGCTATCCACATCAGCTAAAGGCAGTTGATACTTACCCTCGCTGCTTCTGCCTTACGGCTCAGAACGGAGCCGATGAAGCCGGGGTTCTGGTGACTGTAGCCATTGTGTTCCTGGCGCGCCCACGTGCTTGTCTCGATGTAGTTGATGGACGCGAGGTCCCCTCGCCAAGGCATAGCCTGCGCTATCTTGTTGAACTTGGAGTATTGCACCATCATGGTTTGGATGATGCCGAGGAACGACTCGTAACTTGGGAAGAGGGCGACGCGGCCGGTGAGGGTGTAGCCCTGCATGAAAGCTGTTGTGTCGTTAGTCACAGTTGACCGCATACTAGTAGGGAGAAGCCTGTCTACCTTGGCAACAGTGCTCAGAGAGGATTTCGATGACTCTGCCCCCATTTGCTCTGGAGTTGTCGTCCCATTGGAAGTTCCGGCCTGTGAACTCCAGCGCAGCACTGAGCTTGTTGCTCTCAAGCTCGTCGGGCGAGAACATGCGGAAGCTCTTGGGATTCTTCTCCATGACGGCCTTGAGGAAGTTTCCTGTGAGCTTCATCTCGCTGTCCTGCTCACCGGCAATCATCGTGAACTGCTTCCAATCGGGAAGATCGAGCCCGACGTATGGGTCGTAGGTTTGCTTGAGCTGTCCGAGCTTCTTGGCGTCGTTCTCGGGGATCGCCCGCAGGATGCTGTCGTTTGGCCGCCCGTCTGTGAGCAGTTCTTGAATCTTGTAATGCGACAGCCACTCCGTCAGGTGACTCAGGTGGGATTTGTCGCTGCCGGCATTTCTACGACACGCGGAGTCAGTAAATTCCTGTTACGGACGTCTCAGGAGTTATCGGGAGTCTGTCTTGGGAGTCGGTGCAGCAGCACGTGGTATCCACGTGGCAAGGCCATCTGCTCACGAGACAGACTCCAACGACTCCTGACACAGCCTGATACGGTAATAAAGGACTCAGGGGTAGCATTACGGCAGTGGCACCTGGTGACTCTGGAACGAGCCCTCCACGATGTGTCCATCGACTTCCTTGGGCCCAGTCCACCCCTTGGGCGTGCGCAGGACCAGCATGGGCCAGCGAGGCTTGGCGATGGGTTCGCCGGAGCGGGCGGCTTTCTGGATCTTCTTGATCTCGGCCAAAGCCCACTCCAGGGCGCCGGCTAGTTGTTCATCAATGTTGGGCAGATCGTCAACGATGAGCACCTGATAGCCGTAACCGGAGAACAAGGCTGTGACTTCCTTGTCGTCCATGCACCCATAGATTGTTCGTTCGCTGATCTTGAAGCCATTGACGTGCAGGATGGGGATGACAGCACCTGACTCCTTGGGGTCGATGTACTTGATGGCGTGCCAGGCGGCTGCTGTAGGTCCGCTCTCGGCCTCGCCGTCACCGATGATGGCTGTCACGATGAGATCCGGGTTGTCCATGACGGCACCGAAGGACACGCCAAGGGCGTACCCGAGCTCGCCGCCCTCGTGGATGGCGCCGGGCGTCTCCGAGTTGATGTGGCTGGGAAATCCTCCGGGTACGGAGAATCTCGTGATCAGGTTGAAGAGTCCAGCCTTGCTGACGTCGTACTCGCCCGGGTAGAACCTCTGCAGAGACCCCTCGAGCCAGAGAGCGGCCAAGGCCGCGGGAGCACCGTGGCCAGGGCCAATGACGTGGATCATGTCCATATCATGGTTGCGAATGAGCAGGTTGAGATGGGACCAAACGAGGATGAGGCCAGGACATGTTCCCCAGTGGCCGAGGAGTCTAGGTTTGATGTGGTCGGACCGCAGCTCCTCCTCGAGAAGCACGTTGTCTCTCAGGAAAATCATGGCTGAGGCGCATTAGTATCATGGCCAATGCGATGCGACGATGCTGAGGATGTGGCATACCGGCCGCGATGTAGCAGGCGGCGCTTTGGAAGTCTTTCAATGATTTGGCGACATCTTCGTCCAGCGGCTTTCGCTCCAGCTTGACGGCAAGGTCAAGCACATTGTCGGGCAGGTGCGACGGAAGGGCCGGGGGATTCGGGCGGTCGATGACTTCTCCGGGCATTTTAGCGGTATCCTAACGACTCCAAATGGTTCAGGTGTTCTGAGCGTTCTGGGATGTAGGTTGCCAAGTTGATGGAGGAAAATGGTCTATAGTAGGAGTTCAGGAGGACCGAAAGATGCAACTGCGACCGATCGCAAGGAAGCCACGCTGTTCAGGTTCGAAGGCGCTGCACCAAGGTCGAGGTCTACGGTGGGCACTGGATGTTGGGTCCTGCGCTTCGATGACGTCGGGGGTTGGTCCAGAACTTCCAGGTTGCCCGATCCTGATTTGTGCAGACGAGGCTTCGTGCGATGGTTGGGGTCCGAACTTTCACCGTGGATGCAGCTTAATCGACACCGTTCCGAACAAGCAGTGTTTCCCGTTTCTAGATGTCCTTGGCACGCCGATGCGCCCAAACATGATCGAGGTCTCGTCGGACATGATTGCGGAAACGTGGAGCCAGCCTGGAAGTGAAGGTGAGGGTGGTGGATGACTTCAGACTTCCGACACGATGATGAGTTGAGCGACCAAGGCGCCCCACCCGCGCTGCAGCAATGTGAAGCGTTCATTGAATCTGGGGCCCTCGCCATGGTGAAGACCGAGGGAAGACCAAAACATATGCGCTCTCTTCCGATTTGCGTCTCGCGACCGGGCAGCCGGAGCGGAGATGCAGCCGCTTCCAGAGAGATACCTTAGGAAGAGGTGCTTCGGGGAGTGATCCAGCATCGCAGAGGCCAGACACGTGGAAACGCCGTCCATCGACGATGAGCCAGACCCACAGCCAGGACGTTCCTTGCACTATGCCATATCGGGATTAGCTCGCAGGAGCATCTCTTCCACTGTCGCTGCCCACCCACCAGACACCTCGTGGACCTTCCGGACCACACCTCCGGATCCCGCCCAAATGGCATTCTGACAACATGTCGATGTCACTCCCACGATGGATGCCGCAACTGCCGTCCGCCTGCCGGGCCTGTGATCTGGAGCATTTCTTCCTTCCTGTGAATACAGGCGCCGACGAATCAGACGATTGATGATTAGCCATGCCCGTGGAGCTATCCGTTGGCCGCGGAGCTCCAGCTGGCACTCACCCCCGCCTCGAGCACGAACACCACTGACAGGCCTTTGACGTCAATGTCTCTGCCTCCCCTTCCCTCATAAGGAGCCATCTCCCCTCGCAGCCAATTCTGGCCACGGGACGTCTGCTACAAATTCTCCTCATCGAATTTGCACTCCTTCCCAATGGCATCAATTCCTGATTCCATCAAGCACGCCGTCATGGGTTCCAAGGCCGACAAGATATCCCAGCTTTCGAGCGTCACCAAGACTGTCGATGGCGACTCCCGTATCACCTCCGACTTTGGCGTGAAGCAGAACAACACGGACGACTGGCTGCGTGTTACCACTGACGAGCAGATCGGACCGGCACTCCTCGAAGACCCCTTTGGCAGGGAGAAGGTAAGCATCCACCAGTCAGCCCTCCCAGCCCATCTATTCACATACCCCCTCTAGATCCACCGCTTCGATCATGAGCGCATCCCCGAGCGTGTGGTCCATGCCCGCGGCACCGGTGCTTTCGGCACCTTCAGGCTTTTCGAGAGCGCTGCCGACGTCACCTCGGCCGGTGTCTTGACCGACACCTCTCGGGAAACCCCTGTTTTCCTTCGCTTCTCCACAGTTCTGGGTAGCCGTGGCAGCGCCGACACCGTTCGTGAGTGATTGAATTCTGCCCCAACGGCTTCATCGACACTTGCTGACCTGCTCCAGGCGACGTGCGCGGCTTTGCTGTCAAGTTCTACACGGAGGAAGGAAACTGGGTAGGCTCTCTCTTTCGCGCCCAAGACAACACAACATGATGCTTACAGAATTACAGGACCTCGTTGGCAACAACATCCCCGTTTGTCAGTCATTGCTCCCATGTTTTGCGATTGCTTGCATCTCAAATCTCTCTCAACTCGCTTGCTGACCCTACTTAGTCTTCATCCAGGATGCCATGAAGTTCCCGTAAGTCCTGTCTGCTCCTCCTCCATGACACGACCTCTGACTCGTCCAGGGATGTCATCCACGCCGGCAAGCCCGAGCCTCACAATGAGATCCCTCAAGCCCAATCTGCGCACAACAACTTCTGGGACTTCCAATATCTTCACCCCGAGGCCACCCACATGTTCAACTGGGCAATGTCTGACCGCACCATCCCGAGGTCGTTCCGCATGATGCAGGGATTCGGTGTCAATACCTTCACCCTCATCAACGACAAGGGAGAGCGCCACTTTGTCAAGTTCCACTTCACCCCGGAGCTCGGCGTCCACTCCCTGGTCTGGGATGAGGCACTGAAGCTTGCTGGCCAGGATCCCGACTTCCACCGCAAGGACTTGATGGAGGCCATTGAGAGCGGAGCCTTCCCCAAGTGGAAGTTCGGCATCCAGGTCCTTCCCGAGTCAAAGGAGCATGACTTTGAGTTTGACATTCTCGACGCGACCAAGATCTGGTATGTCATCAAATTCCGAACCCATTCGCCCACCTGCTAACAATACTAGGCCCGAGGAGCTCGTGCCCGTGCGATACATTGGCGAGCTGGAGCTCAACCGCAACGTTGACGAATACTTCCCCGAGACGGAGCAGGTTGCCTTCTGTACCAGCCATGTGGTTCCCGGCATTGGATTCTCCGACGATCCTCTCCTGCAGGGTAGGAACTTCTCCTATTCCGACACCCAGCTCTCCCGCCTGGGCGTCAACTGGCAAGAGCTCCCCATCAACAAGCCCGTCTGCCCTGTCATGAACCACAACCGTGACGGCGCCATGAGGCACACGATCACAAAAGGCAATGTCAACTACTGGCCCAACAGGCACTCGGCTGTGCCCCCCGCCTCGAAAGAAGAGGGCGGCTATGTCGAGTATGCCCAGAAGGTCGCCGGCATCAAGGCTCGCACCAAGAGCGCCAAGTTCAAGGAACACCACTCCCAGGCCCAGCTCTTCGTCAACAGCATGTCCGAGGTGGAGAGAAACCACATGATCGCGGCGTTCTCGTTCGAGCTGGACCACTGCGATGACCCTATCGTGTACGAGAGGATGACGCAGCGCCTGGCCGAGATTGACCTTGACCTCGCCCAGCAGGTCGCCCAGCAGGTGGGAGGACCCGTGCCCGAAAAGGCACTCAAGGTCAACCACGGCAACAAGGCCAAGGGACTCAGCCAGTTCGATTTCTTGCCCGAGAAACCGACGGTTGCCACTCGCCGCATTGCCATCATCATCGCCGACGGTTACGATTCCGTGGCCTTCAACGCCGCCAAGGCGGGAATCCTCGCAGCGGGTGCCCTCCCATTCGTGATCGGACCTCGGCGGTCCGAGATCTACCCCGAGAACGCGGAGAAGAAGCCTGGCAGCGGCGTCATTCCCGAGCACCACCTCGAGGGTCAACGTTCCACCATGTTCGACGCCCTGTTCATCCCCGGCGGCGCAGAGGCCTACAAGACGCTGGCCAAGAACGGCCGTGCCCTGCACTGGATTCGCGAAGCGTTTGGCCACCTCAAGGCAATCGCGGCGACGGGCGAGGGTGTCGACCTTGTCCACAAGGCGGTGGTTCTGCCCGAGGTGACTCTCTCGTCGGGCGGAGCACACGAATCGTATGGTGTCGTGACCATGAGGGACGTGCATCCTCAGGGCTTCAAGGAGGCGTATGAGATCATCAAGGGCAGCAAGGACTTCTTGGAGCAGTTCTTCTACAGTGTCTCTCAGCACCGCTGCTGGGCGCGCGAGCTTGATGGCTTGAGCACCCAGGTCGCTTACTAGGTACATTACAGTCTGTAATCCTTCTGGAGGACACAAGTTGTTCACACTTGTTATGGGTTTGATTTAGTATTCTTCAGCGAATTGCAATTCATGGCAACCGAACACTCAAGTATTCCAACACCTCAAAGTGATGACGACGACAATATTATTAACGATGTATCTAGTTGCGGACTTTCTGCCTAGAGATTTTCGACAGCTCACATGCACGCAGCTCCGTCAATTCCCAACACCTTGCCGTTGATCCACTCGCCATCCTGCGAAGCCAGGAAGCAAGCGACACGAGCAATGTCGATAGGAAGGCCGACGCGGTGGATAGGCGACCATCCGGCGGCGTATTCGTCAACCTCTTCGTTGCTGAGCGAGTCGCCGTTGGGGATGTACTCTCGGCAGACGGCGTGGTACATGTCTGTGCGGATGCCGCCAGGTGCAACGGCGTTGACGGTGATCTTCTTGTCGCCAAAGTCTGGGAGTTATCAGTATGGGCACACACGAGCAATTTGTCAAGCCGAGGGCGCTGCGCTTACCGATGGCCATGCAACGCACAAACGTCTCAATGGTACCCTTTGAGCCCGAGTAGACGGCGTGGCGGGGGACACCCTTGGCTTGACCGGTGATGGAACCCATGAGGATGAGGCGACCGCCGATCTCGAGGTGCTTGTACGCCTCGCGGGCGACGAAGAACTGGCCGCGGGTGTTGATGTTGAAGACGCGGTCGAACTCCTCGGGGGTGACGTCCTTGACGTGGCCGAAGGAGACGACGCCGCTGTTGGAGCAGACAATGTCGAGCTTGCCAAAGGCCTTGACGGCCTCCTCGAACATGGAGACGATCTCGTCGACGATGGACACGTTGGCCCTGATGGAGACGGCGTCGGAGCCGCCCTTCTTGATGGCGGCGACGACCTCCTCGGCGAACTCGGAGCTGTTGGCGTAGTTGACGATGACCTTTGCGCCGCGGCGTCCGAGCTCAAGGGCCATCTCACGGCCGATGCCGCGGCCTGTGGTGGTTGGTGTCAGTCGGGGTGTCAGATGGGGGAGTCCGGGGGTGGGTCTGGGAGAATAGGGGGGGGATGGAACCTACCAGCGCCGGTCACGAGGGCGACCTTTCCCTCGAGCGATGCTGAGGCCAGACCCAGTGGGCCGGGGATGCGAGTGTAGTCGACATGTTCACCGTTGAGAGTTCCAGGCATGATGGCGGTTGAATGTGTGCAGCAATAGTAATAGGCTGGGGTTGAGAGTGGCTGTTGGTGTGTTGAATTGAGTCGAAGCGATGCAATGTGATGTGTGCTCTTGCAATCAATTTGAGAGAAAGACCCTTTTCATTTTAAGTATTGAACAAGCCCACGGCTTGAAGCCGTTGCTTGCGCTCATCCCGTTGCTGTTGCTGGCGGATGCCCGTGGCGAGCCCGGAGGTGATGATCTGTCGGACGTCCGTGAAACTGCCGCGAAGGCCGGGACGTGGCCGGCCGGACAGACGGACAGCGATGGGCATTGTGGCCCCTGGACGACACATTGGAAAACTTCGCTCGGATCCGGTCAAGAGGGCCGTGCCGACGGCCCATGGAAGATAGGAGATGGGGATCATATGTGTCTTTTAGGAAACCCAAATGAAGTCAAGAGCTGGACGGACGGAGGGACGGGGTTACTCGGTGCAGTACTCTAGATGTCTGAGCTGACCACCCAAAACCAAATGCAAGACGGGACAGAGAGAGTCCCGCCCCTCCGGCGGTCGCCCGGTAAGGCTGGGGTGAGATTCCCCGACTCCATTTCCGCGTAATTCCAGCCGTCAGATTTGGCTGTCATCCTTGGCCTGGTCAGCCCTGGTACAGATTTTAGCTTCCAGGATCTAGCCAAGAATTGAGGATTTAACGGCGTGAGGCGGATCCAATATTCTCAGCACAGCCTGCCGTCAGCGAGATGTGTGTGCAGAGGTTGGGGGGGGGGGGCCTGATAGAAAAGGGGATAGCGTCAAGTTATTTTGAGCAGGGGACACCACGGTTCGGATGTGTGTTGGCAGGCTGGTCAGTGGTGGTGGCTGGTCGCAGAATCGGAGCCTGATCATCTTCTCCTCACCTCACTTTGCTCCTTTGTCCTTTCTCCAGCTCAGGCTGTAGGTTGCTTACCCATCTTGCCATCATCGGCAGAAGGGACAACTCGGACGTCCCGGCTGGCAGGCTGCCCGACAAAGGACCGTCGTGTCATGATGGCATCCATTCACGAGCCTCGGATCCTCGTCTTGTGCTCCCATGCCGCGTGCCATCTCTTCTGCAGGCTGGTCCTCTTTCCCCCTCATGGATTGCACGGGCTTGCCTGAGTACTTGTAATTCTTCCCATGTCGACTTTCATGTCGTCTAGGTCGGCGACTCCTGGTCAGAATACGCCACGGCCCCCAACACCCCCGGGATCACCGCCCGCGTTGAGCCTGCTGGCCTGGCTCAGCCGCTCAGCACACTGCAGCCAACATGCACCGCACCCACCATTCTTCTTCCTTCGCCCCTCCTCCGAGCAGGGGGGGCGCTGCTCTCATCTGCGGTTGGCATCCAGCCTGCTGGGAATAACGGCGTCGTCTGGTCTTTTGCTTGTACTGCCACGCCTGGGCTCTGCTACCAGATACCTAGAAGACGTAAAAGTAACATTGAATTTCCTGCTAGCGAGTAGCGAATCTCCATCTCCCCGCAGCGGGCCCCTCCGAGTCCATCCCCCTTTCCGTCCCTCCCTGCCACCCACCCGTCATCCGTCTGTTTGCCTCGCCTCACCTCACACAACCCTGCAATCCTCTTATACCACCAACAACGCCCGCCGCTGACACCATGTCTTCTCTTCACGTTCCTCGAGTGTTTGCTTGCCGCTACTGCGTGATAAACGACTTGAGAATCAAAGTCGGGTTCAAAGCCAACGACCCTTGAGCCATCAGGTGACCCTCGTAACCGACGACAACGACGGCATCTCATCACCATGTCCCCCTCAAACGACGACCATCTCGACAGCTTCGGGCTCTCATGCCCGAGCGGCGGCGATTTCTACGTGTGCGACAAGGCCGCTCTCAAGTTCATCGGCTGCTGCACATCAGATCCGTGCTCTAATGGCAGCGGCAAATGTCCCAACAGCGACCTCAGGGTGGCTTCATTTTCAGCCGACAAATATGCCAACATCCCCGAACAAAGCTGCGATGACAACCGGCGCGAGAAAGTATGGTACACATGTCGAGGTCAGTCCCTCCCTGCCCGCGTAGCCTTATCTCATGACAGACCGACTGATCGCTCTGTAGACAACGATCCGCCTTTCCTCGGCTGCTGCGCCAGCGTCCCATGCGGAACTGGCTGCCCAAAAGACCACCTCATCCAGGCGGTTCTCTCCGACGACGAGGTCAAGCGCATGGCCTTCCTGCCGCCTAGCTCGACATCATCTGCCGATCCATCCGGTACTCCTACCTCGACATCGGGTGCCTCGACAGGCGACTCGCAGAGCTCGGGGCTCTCTACGGGCGCCATCGCTGGAATCGCCGTCGGCGGTGCCGCAGCCCTCATCATCATCGGCGTCCTCGTCTGGCTGTGCCGTCGCCGCGTCAGGAAGAGCAACGAGGGTCATCAGCAGCCGGGTCCTGAGATGTCCTACCACGACAACAGCATGCCGAACAGCCCGGCGCCCTTCGGACACATCCGAGGTGAGTGTCGCGCAGCCTTCCCACCGTCTTCCACGTGGACTGACCATGGCATAGACTCGCACATCAGCTCGGCGACCACTGCCGTCCCCCATTCCTACCAGTCAACGCCCACATCGCCCGATTTCCACTCGAAAACCTACGCCCAATACTCGCACCCTCACTACCAGCACCCTTCGTCACCGCCACCTCCCTCTGCGCAGCATCCCCCGTCCGTCTACTCGCAGTACGCCGAAAGCGACAACGGCTACCAGTACCATCCCGTCCACCCGCGCCACCTCAGTCACATGTCTGGCATCTCAGGGATGTCGGATCCGAATGCCACGCTGCAGCCCGTGTCGGAAATGGACGGCGGCGACCAGCACCAGAGGGTAGAGCTGCCAGGAAACGACACATCAGGGTCTGCATTCGGTCGGCAACACTGAGGGCGGGACAGTTGGATGAGACTTTGGTCCTTCGAGCAGGCGATGTATATAGATCACTTAATCAACACTTCTAATTCTGTGCCTAAGCTATTGATGTACCAAAGAGGCTACCTCCAGCGAGGTATGTCCCTTGTGACAGAATGGTCTGGGAACCTCGACACCTCCGCGATGTGCAAGACTCCCAGGTCGCCAAGATGGCCCCCACTTTCCTATTCTCGTCACACGCAGTACGACCGGCCACTGTAAGCCGGTGGAATGTTTGTCTGTCGCTCACCTGTTGGCGCGCCTGAAGAAGGTTAAGTAGTCCAGTCATCGCACCTCAACTCCGCGTATACTCGTTTGGAGCGGGTTTCCTCGTATCGTGCGGGGTATAAGCGATTCTTCAACCGGCTCCAGGTGCACCTCGAGCGTCAGCACGAAAGCGAAAGCCCTCACTCACATCACGGTCAGCACCAGATGAGCAAACATGGCAACCGTACAAGGCGAGTGCGACCCTGAGTTTCAGGAGGTCCGTCATCTCTTCCAGCACTTCCTCGACTCTGGTGAGGAACTCGGAGCCGCCGTCGCCGTCAACGTGGACGGACGCAACGTCATCGATCTCTGGGGCGGTTGGGCCGACGTTGACAAGACCAAGCCATGGGAAAAAGATACTATCGTCAACGTCTACTCGACAACAAAGACAGTCACGTCGCTTGCTATGCTCAAGCTCGTCGACATGGGCCTGGTTTCTGTCACCGACAAGGTCTCGCAGCACTGGCCCGAGTTCGCAGCCAACGGGAAGGAGAACGTCGAGATCAGACACCTGCTTTCCCATTCATCTGGTCTCTCCGGGTGGACGGACAAGATGACCATAGAGGACATTTGTGACCTCGAACTGGGCACGACCAAGCTCGCCGCCCAGGCCCCGCTGTGGCCGCCCGGCACCGCGTCGGGCTATCACGGCTACACCTTCGGCCATGGCCCGGCCGAGATAATCAGGCGCAAGACAGGCCTCGGGCTTCGGGACTTTCTAAGACGGGAGATTACCGGACCCCTCGGGGCCGACTTCCACATCGGCGCACTCGAAAAGGACTGGCCTCGAGTCGCGACCCTCGTGCCACCTCCTCCCTTCCCGGCGCCGACCTCACCGTTGAGTCCGATCACAGCCAGCGTCGTGCTCAACCCTCCACTCGTCCCGGAGCAGGTGCTGTTCTCTGCATCGCCGACCTGGCGCAAAGCCGAGATTGGCGCCTCAAACGGCCACGGCAACGCGCGGAGCCTTGTCCGCCTCTTCACCGAGGTTGTCCTTGCCGAAAAGGGCGACGCCGACCGCATCATCTCGAAACAGACGGCCGACCTCATCCTGGACGAGCAGGTGAGGGGGAACGACCTTGTCCTTGGCGGGCCCATCTGCTTCGGCAATGGCTTCGCCTTGGTAGGAGACGGCTTCGGATGGCTTGACTCCGGGCTGCCCAAGGGCCGGTTGGCTTCATGGAACGGCTACGGCGGCTCTGAGATGATCATGGATTTCGACAGACACTTGACGTTCGCTTACACGATGAACAAGATGAAGATTGGGAGCGCGCACACGGAGGTCGTCAGGGCATACTTGGCAGCGATCTACAAGACTCTGGGCGTCGAGGTACAGTAGGCGTAGCGTGGCGTAGGGCAGCAACGCGATGACCGAGAGGGGGGGTACGTAGCAAGTCTGTATTGTGTGGTGTTAGTCAAATCGTGACCGAACCAAGACAGCAGACACAGGTTTCGAAGGCCAGGGACAGACATGATGATCTTTGTTGAACATCCAGACGTGATTGTCTATTCATATGCACAGTTGAAATATATACAGAAAACTAAACGAGCTCATGTACAAGAAGTATGGGCCAAGAGCGGCGCGACACAAAGTGTGACGTCCGTAGAGCTCGACACGAGGTCAGAGCCCCGAGAAGAGGCGATCGCGGAGACCGGCTTAGTAGTTGAGGCGGCGCTCGTGCAGGGTCTGGCGCTTGGTGGGGACGGTCTCCTCGCACTCGTCAATGTCCTCGTACTCGTCGTCGTCACCGGCAACGGGCTCCTCCTCCTCGACGGGCTCCTCGTCCTCGGCGGGGCAGTCGTCCTCGTCATCGACGGGCTCCTCGATGGGCTCCTCGTCATCCTCGGCGGGGCAGTCATCCTCGTCAACGGGCTCCTCGACGGGCTCCTCAATGGGCTCCTCGTCGTCCTCGGCCGGGCAGTCATCCTCATCGTCAACGGCGACGGGGTCAAGGCCACCCTCGGAGTCCTCCTCATCCTCGGCGGGGCAGTCGTCCTCGTCAACGGGCTCCTCCTCGACAGGCTCCTCGTCGTCAACGGGGCAGTCATCCTCGACGGGCTCCTCCTCCTCCTCGACGGGAGTGGTGGGGGCAGGGGTGCTCGAGGGGGCAGGGGCAGCAGTGGCAGCGGCAGAGGAGGCAGCAGCCGAGGTGGCGACGGCAGTGGGAGCAGAGCCGGCAGCAGTGGTGGGAGCAGGGGCAGGGGCAGAGCCGCCGCCGCAGGTGAAGAGCTTGGGGCCGGGGATGGTGTACTCCTCGGTCTGCTGGTAGGGGGAGTAGTCGATGCCCGCGTCGGAGGCGGAGTAGGCACCGGGGAAGGAGACGAGACCGGTGGGAACAGTGCTGCCGGAGCCGGTAACCTCGAGCTGGTGGCAGCCGGGGTAGTACTCAGCACCCTGGTGGAGGGCGATGATCTCGTGGCGGACGAGGTAGAAGCCAGGGGACAGGCACTCGGGGATGGTGTACTCGGCGACGCCACCGGCGGTCATGAGCTTGGAGGCGGCCCAGTTGTTGGTGACGCCCTCACGGCCACCCTCCTGAATCTTGAACCAGACGGCGCTGTACGGTGTTAGTTCGTGATATCAGAAACTGTTGGGAGAAGCTGCTACTCACTCGGTGCCGGGCTGGTAGTCCTGGCAGCCAGCGTCGGGGCAGCGGGCCATGTAGGTGATGACGGGACCGACGTGCGAGTCGGGCCACAGGGTCCAGGAGAGCTGGACGGTGGAGCCGGCGGCGGCAGGGGCGTGCAGGGCAGCGGGCTTGGAGCCCTCACCAAAGCCACCACAGGTCATGTCGTTGCTGGTGACGTCGAGGACGGGGCCGTTGCCGGCGATGTAGCGGGAGACACGGTCGGGGGCGGGGGTGGTGTAGGGGTCGGTGTAGGGCTGGTAGAACTCGTAGGTCTCGCCGCCAATGACAGCGGAGTCGACGAAGCCGTGAGCGGCCGCCAGGGCCGCGGAGGCAACGACGGTAGGCAGAATGTACTTCATTGTGATGATGTTGATGTGTTTTCAAGAGCTCGAAAAGGGTTGTAGTATATGCAGGCAGCTGTTTGCTCGAAATATGGCGAGATGTTTCGGTTGGCGAAGGAGCGAGTGGTTTGACCGTTTCTGGTGGGTTGGGTTGTTGGGTTTGAAAAGAACGACTACCTGGTCGACTGAAAGAGTGCACAAGGTTTGGAAGTGAAGGAACGAAGCGCAAAGGCGTTTCTGAAAGAATGAATGAACGGGATAAACCACACAGCTGCTGATGAACAAAGTTGTCCTCAAAAGGAGAAGGGGGCGGCCATGAGAGAGGGAAGAGCGGCCGGCGGACCATATATAGCGGCAGCATCGTCGAAAGACCGGGCTCCATGTCGTCGGCCGGCCAGGGGTTTACCAGGCCTCAGACCCGAACGTGGCGAGAAAATGTGAAGCCCCCCTGTCGTGGTCACTGGTGGAAAAGGCCCCTGGGCGGCTCCCGGCGCGCCTAGAATGAAGGAGGCTCTGGGTGTATCCGCCAGGGTTTCAATTAAAGGGCGGCAATCATGACGCTGTGCTGGACGGAGGCGCCTGTCCACGCGTGGAGTCGAGATGAGAGGCGGGCATGGCGGGCAAGGCGGGCAAGGGTCCCCGTCACGATGGTTTGTCGTCTCATGCAGGGCGAGATGAGGTGTGGAGGACTCCAGGAGGAGTGACCAGATGACAACTGTCGGACCCGAAGCCATAAGAAGCGCGTGGCCGGTGTCAAATCGGAAGGGACCCGCCCCGCCAACCCGCTGGCGCTACCGATTGGTTCGGTTGCAAGGACCGGCCCCCGATGCGTGTTAGCGCCCACGGACCAGCTGAAACTGCCAAGCCCCTTTCCCCATCTTGCCCCTGTAAAAGCCGTGGGAGGCGCCGCCGGGGCCCTTGCCGTTGGGGGTGTTAGGGCCGCCGGGGGTAGACGAGTCCAATAGAAATAGGGGAGAAAGGCCTTACCCGTGCTCACGCCTCCATCACTTCCTGGTTTCATCTTTTGCTGGGAACGCAGGGGGTGATGGCCGAGATCTGGCCTGGCACCTGGTCTGCTGCGAGAAGGATCGAAATGCTCGTATGTGCGAGACGACGCTCATCTCGCGTCGGTCCCCCTCACACGGCGGTCACGGCATCCAAGACATGACCAGACCAGACGTTGGACCTTTGGCCCAAGCGGGTAGGCCGAAAAGTAACACTTACAGCCATTCTCGTAGTCTAGCTCGGTTTGGGCGCCGATGTCTGCGGCCGACAGCGTCATCGCTCGCGCTTATTTTATGCTTGACATGCCCACGCGCCGTCTCTTCCATCGGCCCTCCGGGCTTTCCCTGCCGCCGCTCTCAAGGACCGGACGAAAGAGCAAGGACGAACATGGTGTTGACTTGCCGTCACTTTGCAAAAGGTGCTCCACGGTCGATCTATCCCTCCACACTCAACAATACGACATACTCCTCGATCGGAGCCGCCCGGATCAGCTCGATGATCACTGATCAACACGTTCATTCGCACCGCCCATCCGTTCCTGTCCCAGCCTCCAGCCGTCTCTGGTACCGTGGAACGCAGGGCTCCATCCCGCCCGGGCACGACCTTGCTACTGGATCGCCGAGACCCATATGATCCGCAGTGTTCGGACGACAGCGGCGCATTGACTTCCAATGTCCGATCTTATCTCAGGGGTTTGCCAATAGTCGCATTGTTTTCGGCCACCTCATCCGGTCGCTTGCAAGCGACCCAACGGCCACGGCCACGATGCCGAAGTGGTGTTCCTGCCGAATCCACAGGCTCTTCTCCAGTTGAAGCAGTGACACTGAACCTCAGCCACTCCAGCCACCTCCTGGGCATCTTTGGCACAAAGCACAAGTCCCAGCCATCATGTTCACCGCATTTTTCTCTAGGTACAAAGTAGTGATGAAGACCGTTCATGGAGTCAGACATTGAGCAACACATTACCAGCCAAACCCTCTTCAAAGCCGATTACTTGAACATCCTACCAGACGGAGATTGAGATATATCATCTTTCCAACTCCTCAGTCTCAAGACCACGGCCTAATGGAAGCTACCTGTACAGGGCAGCTTCAGTCCAGCTTCGACGGTGGCCCGAGCTTTTGAAACCACACTCAACGACTATTCACGACATCAAGAAACAAGATGAAATGATTCGATCAAATTGTCCAAACTATTTTGAAATGCAAATCCAGAACAACTTCCTGCAAAATTCAAACACATCCATGCTACTAATGCCCGCTGTCTCAGCAACCTCCATCTTCCATCTTACAATTCCATGCCAAATGCGATGATGCCATTACAAGAACAGAACCAGGCCAATGACGGCCGAGAGCAGCGACGCAATCGTTCTCTCACCACCAGACACGATGACGGGGCTCGTTTCGGTGACTGCCGGAGATGTTTCGGTAGCGGTAGTCTCAGTGGTCTCGGTAGGATCGTCGATGATGCGCTCCCTCGGGTCACCGCGCGTGGAAGTAGGCGAGGCGGATGAGGCGGGGGCAGACTCGGAGATCGGAGAAGAAGTCGACGGGGAAGGAGAGTCGGAGGGAGAAGCCGAAGAGACGGAAACCGAGGTAGTGAGAGAGATGGTGGGAGTAACAGTCGTGGTGATGGTGGCAGGAGACTCAGTGAGGGTGACAGTGTGCTCCTTGGATCGAGTGTGATGGCGGGTGACGGTGTGCGACCTGGAGTGAGTCTTATGGCGGGTGATGGTGTGTGACCTGGTGTGGTTGCGGTCGATGGTGACAGGAGGAATGACGATCACCTGATCCTTGTAGATGACGCCGCCGATGCACTTGTCGCAGTGCCTCTCGATGACGATAATCTCCTTGTCGCAGCCGCGGGTGCACTCCTCGGGCTTGTACACGACCTTACCATCACAGCGGTTGCCCTCACAACGGAAGGGCTCCCAGTTGTGTTCGTAGTCGCAGTGCTCGCAAATGATCTTCTCGTAGACAATCTCGCCGCGGCAGTCCTCACCCGGGTAGGGCTTCAGGATAATGACGACGGGGTCGCAGCGTCCGTCGTGGCAGACGACATGGCTGGGATGGGGCCTTCCGGTCACGGTGGCGGTGGCAGTCGTGACGGGAGGAGGGATGATGGAGATGGCCGCATAGACGGTCAGGAGGATGAAGTTGGGGACGGGCTGGGCCTGACGGCGGCTGAGTCCCCTTTCGAGGAGCCGGTTTCCGCCACAGAACTCGGCCGGGTTACCAGGGCAGGGAAGGTTGCACTCCTTCGCCGGGACGACACGGGTGCGTGTCCCATCGAGGGCGCGGCCACAGTAACAGCCCCTAGAATATGTCAGATAGGCCGTTGCGCATCGTTAAGGGTGGGAACTTACGTGGTGTGAACGCCGGCGTAGTCGAATCCGCGGCAGACCTCGGTGCAACGTCCAATGGTCATGTCAGCCTCCTTGGCAGCCTTGAAGAACGTGGGGTAGTTCTCGCTGGACTCGACGCATCCGAGGAACCTGAAACGGTTGGAGAACTCGGGGAAGCCGGTCGTGGAAGGCAGAGAGGTGGTAGCAGTGGTCTTGGTAATGCTCGAATCCGTGATGGAATCCGTCACGGTGGTCGTGATGGTGCTCGCGGTGCCCGTGGTCTCGGTTGCAGTCGACGTCGATGTACCCCTAACCAGCTCCAAAGCGATGTTGTAGATCACCAGGGTTGCCTCGCGGCCGGCGCGGCACCTTTGGGTGATGTCAAGCCTGGCAGATTCCTTCACAGGGACCTCGTCAGACTCGATCCGCTGGCCCACGCCACCCGTGAGAACAAGGGTCCGGTTGTAGACCACTTCTCTGTCGAGGGCAATGATCAGGTCGCAAGAGGTGTTGTCGCTGACAATTTGCCTCTTGTTCTGCTCGGATCTGGATGTGACGATGATCTCCGCGGTCACCTTGACGGAATCACCGGGCTGGGCGCCGCTGGGAGCCTGAACGGTGCCGACAACGGAGGACCCCGATCCGGGAGTGGCGTTCATGACACTGATATCGGCGTAAGCTTGCTTTCTGTGGACGACCCTGTGATTCTTGGGTACTTACAATCCAGGCTGTCCGGCAACAGTCGTGGGCTGGGCGTTGATGGCGGTGAGGTCCCCGACAACAACGGTGCGAGTGCTCGAGCCATCGGTAGAGGTGGTTGTACTGGCAGTTGAGGTCGTGGTGATGGAGGGAGTAACGGTCACAGTCGTCACGCTGGTGGTGGTCAACGTGGTGGTGGTGGTCGGCTCCTCAACCGAAGTCGAATCCGTTGTGGATGTCGACCCTGTGATCGAAGTTGACATCGTGTCGGTCTCCGAACTCTGGGTGGAGGACGAGTCATCGGTCGAAGTCGAGACATCGGTGGACGTCGAGGTGAGAGTAGACGTGGAGCTTTGGGACGAAGTAGAAGTCGACTCTGCCTCGGTTGAGGTTGCTTCAGTGGTGGTCGTTGCCGCACCAAGGGCTGCCAGTGAGGCAATGCCCAGAAGAAGATGATTCCTGAGTCTCATGGTGAAGTAAGGGCAGAATGTGTACGATCAACGAGGTTGTCTATGCGGGTGAGGGAACGACGAGATGATGCTGGCTGATGAGAACAAAAAGGATGAGAGTAGGCTGCCATAAACACCTCGATCTTTATAGGGGACTCTGCCTCTATCATCTTCCCGAGACGCACCGTTACCGGCTCAAACCTACCGGGACTCATCCTCGAAGTCGCCGTTGAGCCTCTGGCAGCCTGTTTTCGTCGATGCAGCGAAGACGTTCAGCTTCTGCCACACGGTTGCGAGAGCTCGTTGGTGTTGAAGAAGGCACGCGAGAGTCTCGTGCATCCGGATCCGCTCGAACTGCCAATGGAATGTGACTTCATTCCAGTGGCATGACCCAAGTTGCCTCTGGGAACAGAAGCAAGACTGGGGCCAAGGAGTCCGAGCATTCTTCCAGTCGGCGGGAAGCCGTTGCCGTCCTGAGACATTGCGTTCCAGCGTGCTGAAGATGTTGAAAGCAACGGCTCATTCTCTCGTTGGCTACGGGAATCTGGGGCACAACGAAATGTCGCATTTCAATGATTCCGTGGGCTTGGTAGGCACCAGACAAGCCTTCTTGAAATGGAAGATCTGCAACCGACCTGTTCGGCCGCCGCCATCTTAAGAGCCCATGCTGTGTCCGCTTCTGGCAATTTCGCATCTTGGGGTCTTTATCTGCATGCTAAAGTTTTACGGGAGTATAGCCAGCAACCAAAAAATCGACGCAGCAGATCAGCTGATGTTGGAGGCCGCGAAGGTCACTTCATAGTGTTGGCTTTGGAGTAGCTTCCATGTCGAGATGGCGATGGATGGATGGATGGATGGGGCCTTTGCCGGACTGGGTCACGTCACTGATAAGACGACCGATAAGCAGCTCGTGTCACAAGCAGTGACCGGATGCGGTTCCATGACAGGCTACGACCCCTTCTCTTTCCATCACAACCCGAAGCCAGCCTGCTGTAGAATGTGATCCGATCGCTTCGGAATGCATCCTTACGCGTAGCACAGATTCCTTGATTCAATTCATGCCCATTCAACATGGCCACTTCGCCGCCACTTACCGAAAGCCAGACCACGACATCGTCAGCATCGGCAGGCCGAGCATCCCAATCGATTCACAAAGATGACGGCGGAGATGGCGCCCATCGCGAAGATGCCGTCTCTGTGGAGGTGTTGGTCGAACATCTCCTGGCCGCGAAGCGATCGCTCTCCTCTGTCCAACACGTCTTGCGCGCGAATGATCTCACGACGCATGCCCGACAAGCCCACGAGGAGTCCGCCGTCCTGAGCGCGCACACGGCGATGCTGCATCGCGCGATCGGCAGACAAATGTCCCTGCTACTCCGAGTGCGCCGGAATCTGAAGCAGACGTACGATGCCGGGAGGCGAGACTTTGCCAGCCTTGTGCGTACGATGGATGCGACCAACGAGAAGCTGCAGGACACCATCAGCATCCTGCGGACGACGGCGGTCGACCCTACGCTTCGTCCGGCAGATGACCAAGAACCGAAAAGTCTGATGGACTTCGTTGATGAGCAAGGCGTACACAGCGTTGTCGAAGCTCTCAAGCAGTCGCTGGCGGATCTGCAGGCAAGACTCATGACTCTCTCCATCCCGCTTCGCTGACCGGGTTGCACAGGGTATCCAAACCTCTTTCGATGGCGATCTCCAACGTTTCGACGACGACATGCGTGTGGTGAAACAGGCCATGGCCGCGAAAACCAGCTCCCCCGACAAGTCCCCCTCTGCCTCGGACGTCAACCAGTCCTTGTCCGACCTCCTCCTCTCTCTTGTCGACCACTCGCACAATATGGCCCAGCTGCTCGCATCCTTGACGCAGCACTTTGACCTCTGCGTCACCGCGGTGCGGACGACAGAGGGAGGCGCTGCCCTCGCCCGCCGTAGGGCGGCGGAGAGCACACAATCTCAGGACGGCGATGGCGTCTCCATCTCTGGCGTGATTGCGGATCAGGAGTCGCACACGTCAGCCCTGGAGCCCATCACGTCGCGTGACCGGGCGGATATGGTGGACATTGTAGTCGGCGATGCTGCCGAGGTTGAGGGCGTGGTGCAGGAGATCAGCGACCGACTGCGGCACGCCGAAGCCGACTTCCACGCGCTCTCCGTTCGGGCGGAGTCTACGAGTGCGACACACGCCGGTGCATGCGCGGCTTTGCAGGTTCTCGAGGATCTCAGCAGTCGGCTGGCGGGGTACGTTGCTGCCGAGGCCGAATTCATTCAGAGGTGGGAAGACGAAAGATACACCATCTACAGCAAGCTGGAGGAGATGGAGGCGCTCCGAAAGTTCTACGACGGATACGCTGGGGCCTACGATGCCATTCTGCTGGAGGCCGAGCGCCGACGGCTGGCCGAGGACAAGGCCCTAGCCATCTGGCGCCGGGCGAAGGAGAGCGTCGACAAGATTGCCGAGGCGGATCGAAGGGACCGGGAAGCGTTCCGACATGACGTCGCCGAGTTTATTCCCACCGACCTCTGGCCCGATATGGACGCACCAGTGAAGCGGTGGCAGCTTATCGGCGGAGAAGAGCCGCCGGCGGTGGCTCTGGACCAGCAGGCCGTTGACGCGGCACGGAAGCGCATGGAGCAGAGGCGGATGGAGGACTCTTGAGGTTTCATTGCTTGCTCTGTCACAGCGTTTTGGGTCGGCTGGAACTGGACTTTTGGGTTGACAGTCACCATGTGTCCTGCGGCGTATCGGCGTTGGCTGCGAAGGTTTGATTGAGGAGCGGACTGCGGTCACTGTATTAAAGCTGTCGATGTTTACAAGAACCTAAGGGCTCGTTTGCTACGGAAGCAGAGGTGCCTGGAATGCTGCAATAATGCAGATCCCAAGTCTAACGCACTGGAACATTTCGGTGTTGGAATAATGTCCCGAACCAGACCGGAACCATGGTCAATCATCATCGTCTGCCAATCGACCTGCCATCTGATGCCTCGTTCGTCAAAGCTTGAGCATCATCAATTGAAGCCGCCAAGAGACAAACCATTTCACGTGACGGCTTCGGCACATGACGCGTCATCCAGGTCCCATCTTTTGGGCTTCAGCTGCGGCCTGCGAATCATATGCAGTCATGACGTAGGGATGCCGGCTCTTGGGCTGCTTGGCTGCGCGCTACCGCGATTGTTATGTGGGGACCTCTCTTGGAGCTGATGAGTGCATCACTTGAGAACGATTTTCGAGAGGCGCGTTCGCGCGGCAATTCGCAGTGTTTGCTCGAGAAAGCCCATCGTACCTAGAGAACGGGCCTCCCGAGCCTAGGCCTTCCTTGGCCCCGGAAGCGAGTCCCTTCTTGGCTGTCGCGCAATTCTCGTTGCCACGGCGTGGTGTGAGCCGCTTCGCTAGTAACACATCATTCCAATTCTATCCAGACTTTAATCCCCCCCTCCTGCCCTTCGCGACGCTGCACCCTTCCCACCTTCCTCCTCCTCCACTCACATCATCATCGCCGCCCGCACCTGATGACCCAGCCTCACGCCGCACCACCTCAAGGCGATTATTATCAGCTCGACGAACGAATGTCGCAGCCATACGGTCAGAACGGCGGCTACCAGGGTGGCCAGCCGCAGTACGGCCAGCCTCAATGGGGAGGCCAACAACCGCAACAGCAATACGGTGGTGGGTATCAACAAGGTGGTGGTTACCAGCAGGGATACCCGCCGCCCCAGCAGCAACCTCCCCCGGATCAGTATCAGCAGCCCGCCTACGGTGCGCCGCCTCCCCCGCCTCAGGGCGAGAAGTATTCCTTCAATGAGGCTTTCAAGATTGAGAAGCCGAAATGGAATGACATCTGGGCCGCCATTCTGGTAAGTCGCGAGCGATACCCGCGCAGTTTCCCGGCGCAGTGCTGACATGCGCCTGCGCCAGTTCATGCTCTTCTTCCTCGGCTTCGCAGCCGTCTCGGGCATTGCAATCTATGGCTACACCCAGGCGAACCCCCGTGGCGGCATCTCGGGCAACAACTCGTTCGCCCTGGGAAGCAGCACCATCGTCCTGTTCGCCATCGTCCTCGCCGTCGCAGTGGTCTTCAGCTGGGCCTACGTCTGGCTCGCCCGCATGTTCCCCAAGGCCTTCATCTGGGTCACCGGCATTCTGAACATCGTCTTCGCACTCGCGACCGCCATTTACATGCTGTACAACAAGTACTGGTCCGGCGGCATCGTCTTCCTCATCTTCGGCCTCTTCCTGGCCTTCTGCTTCTACACATGGATTCCGCGCATCCCCTTTTCGGCACTGATGCTCACCACGGCCATCGATGTGTCGAAGAACTACGGCCATGTCTACATGGTCTCCTGGCTGGGTGGTCTGACTGGCGCCGCCTTCGCCGCGTGGTACGCCGTCACACTTGTTGCCGTCTACAATCGCTGGGAGCCGTCGGACGCCAACCCCAACTGTCGCAACTCCAGCTGTAGTTCCGGCACGGTCACCGGACTGATTGTGTTCATCACCTTCACCATGTACTGGATCTCCGAGGTACTCAAGAACATCATTCACGTCACCATCTCAGGCGTATACGGCTCCTGGTACTTCTGCGTCAACAACTTCCCCGGAGGCGCTACTCGCGGCGCCCTGAAGCGCGCCATGACCTACAGCTTTGGCTCCATCTGCTTTGGAAGTCTCATCGTCGCCATCATCAACTTCCTGCGCCACATGTGCTCCGTTGCACGCTCGCAGGCCGCGGCCGACGGCGACATGATCAGCTACATTCTCTTCTGCATCCTGGGCTGTCTCATCAGCCTCCTCGACTGGGCAGTCACCCTTTTCAACCGATACGCCTTCTCGCACATTGCCCTCTACGGCAAGGCCTACATCCCCGCAGCCAAGGACACCTGGTCCATGATCAAGGACCGCGGCATCGACGCCCTCGTCAACGTACGTATCCTCGCCCCGATTCCTTGCGCCTCTGGCCCCCTTGCTGACGTAGTGATTACAGGACTGTCTCATCGGCCCCGTGCTCTCCTTCGGCGCCACCTTCATCGGTTACGCCTGCGCCCTCCTGGCCTTCGTCTACCTTTACATCACCGATCCCGCGTACAACCAGGGCGGCGCCTACACGCCCGTCATCATCGCCTTCTCCTTCCTCATCGGCCTGCAGATCGCCAATGTCTTCACCACGCCCATTTCGAGCGGCATCGACACCATCTTCGTCGCTGCCGCCTGGGACCCCGAGGTCATGATCCAGCAGCACCCCCAGCTGTACGCGGACATGGTGCGGGTGTACCCCCAGGTGCAGCAGGCTATCCATGCGTGATCCTACGTCGACATGACTTCAACGGCCGGAAACATGATACCCGTGGGAGCGAACGGACATTGCGCGTATTAAGTAGTACTATTGTAATAACGTCACTTTCCTGCTGCCAAGCACATCTTCATGCTTCGTGATGCTACCGCTGAACCCATACGCCGCCCTGTCCCATTGCTTGATCCCGCATCGTCGCGCCGTCGCTCCGTACGCCTAGGAGGTGCACAGGCACCCGGTCGACTTGCTTTTGCACCGTGTCCCGCACGTCGAGATATCGTTCCCCAAAGCTCCGCTCGCTCTTGAGCGTTTTCATCCGCTGCCGCGTCTCAATGGGTCCCCAAGCGTCCCGGCTGAGGCTGGCCACGGTGACGGCCACGTCGTTGGCGTACGCGCGCAAGGCATCATCCGTCGAGCCCGCGCGCCGGAGTTGACCCATGACGAGGACCTTGATCTTCGCACCGTAGAACATTGCGCCCCTGAATTCGTGGATCATGTGTACGCTAATGAGCTTTTGTGCAACGACGCCCGGGTTCGCATATGGAGACGGGCCGACCGTCACGATCGACTCGTGCCAGTCGTACGACATGTCTTGGGGGAGGTCGCGTCCGGGAAGCACGCAGGACCAGGCCATGTATACGCCGTTCATTCGCAATCGCAGGTCTTCGCTGACGCCCTCCAGATTCGCCGTGGGGATGCCGAGTTCCATGCCGCCCCGGCCGGTGCCCCTGACGACCTTGCCATCGAATTTGATAGGGAACGGCGCGCATGGTCCAGCGTCAGGACCAAGGACCTCGGGGGTGTCGAAGTCTGTGTCTAAGAGGACTTCCCCGTCCGCGGCCTGCAGAGGCGCATAGCCCGCCCCCCTGGTCCCTCTGTAGCTGCTCTCCATCTTGTCGTACTGGGTTCGCATGCCTGCCTTGGCAAGGGCGACTTCCCTGGCCCTTGAGGCGAGCACACCCTTCTTCTCAACCTTTTTGACAACACCCGCCGCCGCAGCCGTGGCAGCAAGCCGGGCCGGGCCGACGTACTTGTTGACGACGTTGCTCGCAATAGTGGTGCCGACCTTGACGCCGAACTCGATAGGCATCGTGCTAAGACTCGCGCCTCGTACAACGCTGGCATCCGTGGTTGTGCTCGCTATTCTGAAGATGGGGCTGGGGCATGGGACTCTCCTCTTACCGCCGTCGTCACCGCAGCAGAGGACAATGCGGAAGTAGCCGTCCTCAGCGGCAGCGGGGATACGGACAATGTGCGTCTCCCGCGGGAGATGACGTTTGAGATTTGACGACGCCTTTTTCACAAACTTGCCAATGTCCCTCTGGTAGCCCCGTTCGTCGGTTGGTGGCAGAGCGCTGACTTCGGCACGAAAGGAGGGCGTGACGTCCAGCCAGGATGTCGTTGCGCCGACCAGCGATTTGAGGGCCATACCCGTGTTCCCGCTGAAGCCCTTGCGCTGAAGCCAGAGAGAGCGAGTAGCCGGCAGCGGGGCATCGGAGAAGATTGAGATGGAGACAGTGGTTGATGGGCCGCGATACCAGACCAGGGCCGGGGAGTGGCGTAAGATTGTGTAATGGCGAGTTGACTCTGTGGGATGCGGTAGCAGCCCGCCGGCGAAGAAGACGGTCTCGTCAAAGGCCGTCTTGAAGACGTTGTTGCGCTCTTTTTGCGCACCCGCGGCTATCGGGACCACGGGCTCTGTTGCGGCTGTCGCGACGACAGGCCGCGGCGGCTGTGGTGGGGGACGCTCTTCAGGCTCTGGAGTGGGTGAGGCCGTCGAGAGCGGTGGTGTGAGTTGTTGGGCATAGCTGTCGAAATACCCGCCTCCCCCTTGCTGCGGATGATAAGGTACTGCTTGATGCTCCCAGCCTGGACCAGGAGATGGGCTGCGAAGGCGGCCGTTCGAGTCCACCCCTGGAAATGCCATCATCTGGGTGTGATCCGGGCGCAGACCGGTCTGCTGCCGCCGCAGGTTTGGCACCGACCGGCTCGGCCGGATTGCCTCCCTGGTATAGGGAGGCGGCGGGCCAAACTTGGCAAACGGATCGGAATGGTCCATTGATGCGATGATGAGGGATGGCGGATGAAGTCGAGGTCGATGTCGATCGAAAGTCGTATGAACGGGGGTTCCGCGAGATTGGTGCTTTCATCCCTTGTCCGATATCACGTGGCCCTCGGCGTCCCGCCAAGCGTTCCAGGTGTTCAATGGCAGACGAAGCACGAGTGGTTTCACATTCCCACTGTCGCCCGCGATTTGATGCTGCTTTGAGGATAAGGCAATTGCCTCGCCCAAGCCAGAAGCGTGTAGCTAGCTATCTTGATGGGCCAACTGCTACGAGTCTACTGTACGAAGGATGATGTGGGTGGGGGCTGACTCGGCTCGGGCCGACGGAGAAGAATGGATGCGGATCAGAATGCTTCCAGCTGCTCATCCCTTCTCGAGGATCCAATACCCTCCTTTATCGCTATGAGAATCATCGAGAGGCCTCCAGAGTCTCCGCCAGCCCTCGCCTTCCTCCTCGACGATGTCTCTTGTTTCAAGCATTCGAGTCCGGAGCGCCATGTAGACCGAGCGATAGAACAAAATCTGACGGTCGACGACAGCTGGTAGCGCATCCAGCGGGCCCAACAGCGCGTCCTCCAGCTCGTCGGGGGTCACCTCTCCAATTGTGGTGATCATCAGAGATGTGCGATCCGGCCGAGGAACTGGCACTCTCCGAACCGAGCCTTCAAATGAGATGTGAAGGCGACGGAGGGCCGGGCAGGTTGCACTGAGCCCGCTAATCATGAGCTTGTAGTGCTGTTTGGGCGAACTTGCGCGCAGATGCGACAGAGCCGGGCCATCGGTGCCAGGGCTAGGCGCATGGCTCAGGCTTGGGTCCGATAATGAATCATCGCGATCATGGACGCGAAGATCGAATGATGTGATCCAGCTGACGTTCTTCTGAGGCAGGCAGTAGGGAAAGTAGAAAGCTTCAAGTCGCTGGTCGAGCTTGAAGGTGTTGGTGGCATACAGCAGCCGGATCGTCTCTTCGTACCTACAAAACAGGTCAGTCTTTCGAAGCATCGCGCGCGTGTGGCACGATGCTCACGCTCTTCGACAGCTCATCAGCCACCCGCTCACGCCAAGCGTGGCCTCCCTCGCTTCGCTGGCCTGGAAGAAGCCTTTCGGGCAAGCATCCTGCAACGCTATCTGGCGGTCCAGCGACCCGGTGCCGTCTGCTCGAGGACGCTTCCTGACGTCGTCCAAACCGCAGACGCAACTCCACCAGTACCACCGCGGCGAGATGTCGCCATCGGCAAAGGGCGAGTCCATGACGGATACGCTTGGCGAGTTGGGAAACCATTCTGGGATGGGTGCATGGCCCTTGCGCCAGCGGGGGTCTGCTTGAAGTCCTCTGCGGTAGAGCAGGTAGACGTGTAGGACGCGACCGCTGAAGGCGAGTTGGTAGATGTAGTAGCGGAGGTCCCATGTGAGGGTGTCGAAGAATGGGATGCGTGCCTCATTTGATGCAGCGTTTCCCAGGTTCTTGTTGCCCATGGCCGCTGCTGGGGTTGTTGCGTGGTTGTTGTCAGACCTCGGCACTTCCAGGTCGTTGGCCCGGTGTTCGACTGAAGTTGGGTCGTCTCGGGCAACCGCAGAGAATGGCGGCACAGCCACGTGATCAGCTCTTCGTGGCACTGGACGATGAAATGGGCAGTAATTGCGTGGCCAGTTCTCCAAAATGATAGAGTCGATATGAGAAGAAGTATCTGTGATGGTCGAGTTGAAGAAGTCTGCCCAAACCCGTTCAGTTCACCCGGAAGTGTTGACGGTACAGTGCATCGACGGTTCCGGGCGGGCTGCAATGTGGGGCGCAATCGACTGGGAATTCAGACTGTGCGTGCAGGTGGAAGCAGCACAGCGTTGATGTCGTCCTGGTCCTCGAGGGTCGACTATTTACAAGGACTTCGGATATTGCGCAAGAGTCGAAGGTGATGCTCGGGGCGGCTGGAATTGCTCGTAGCTACCGACATGCCAAACATCCAATGCGACGGTGAGGATGGGTAAACCCCGTACAGTGATATTCACAGTATACGTGCGCTCCTGTCGGCAGGTGCAACCACCTCCCTTCCTCTCCATCGGAGACAGTGCGGGACAGCGCAAACACCTTCATCTCAACATCTCTGGAAAGCCACCGCCCCGGCTATTGAAGTGAAGTGCAAGAACATCGCTTGCCGCCTCCTTTTTATCTATCAGCAACAGAACAAGATCTGAAGTGCGGTTACGGCAACCTGCCGAGTGGCCTTCCGGCAAGGGCTCCCCAATTTCAGCAACCATGGACACAAACCTGCTCGACACTCACAACCGCCTCGTGGCGGATGTGATCGCCCACTTTCGCACCCTCACCATGCTTGCCACCATCCAGACCGAGGCTGCAGAGAGGCAAATCGACCCCCAGACCATTGCCGTCACAGGATTATCAATGCAGATGGAGTTTGAGGGTCTGGTGAGTTGCATGCCACCCCGAAACCGATGCCGGGCATTCACTGACGTGTCGCAAAGAATACATCCATCAAGGACCTCCTCGCATTGAGTCGTCGCCTGAAGGAGCTGTGGCTGTTTGGCCGACTCGGCGGAGAGGACGACCTGGCCAAGCAGCAGGCCGAGACTCTCGAGCAGGACGTGGTGCGATGCGCGGAGCTGGTCAACTCTATCCAGGCTCACAGGTACGGCCAGATTGCTGCAGAGAATGGGGGAGAATTGAAGTCGGTGGCAGCAACAGGGGAAGCACAGATTGGCCTGGCCGCTGGAGATGCACCAAGAGGCTCCGCGACACCCAGTAATCTCACGGGACCTTCAACAGCACCTCCAGCCGCCAACCTGCCATGATGGAGCGAGTGTAGCCGCGAGGCAGAGATGGTTTGACAGCTTGGCGATAATGAAAGCATCGATTGTCATGATAACCTCACGAATCATGGAACGACATTGCGTTGCGAAGGATTGGCTGTCTATATGATCTATGCCACTAACCCTCGCCGCCCTCCGGATCCTCATCCTCCTCATCAAGGCCGGCGTCGGCCACCTTACCCGCGTCGCCCGCGGTTCCAGTGCGAATGGCACCAGCCTCAATGCCACCGGCAGTGAGCCACAAGAAGAAGTCCGACTTGAAGTTATCCACCTGCTGGAAGAAGGTGTGGAACCTGCATCGTGTCAGTATCATATCTACCACTCGTCTCTCGGGACTCCTTACGTGTTCTCCGTCTCCTCGACCTCGAAGATGCGCTGGTAGATCTCCTTGTCCTTGAACGCCTGGATCTTCTCGTCGTACTTGTCAAAGTCGATCGGGTCCTTGCCGAGCGTGTCGATCGCCTTGCGGTTGTAGCCCTCGAAGACGGGACGCTCCAGGAGCAGACCGAGACCAGGGGCCTTGGGGATGGCGATGCGGTCGGGGCCGAAGCTCTGGCTGATGCGCTCCACCGGCGTGCCGGCGCGGACCAGCAGCGTTGCCATGCTGACCATCTTGCGGATCTGGTGCATCATGAAGCTCTGCCCGTGGACCTTGAGCGACACCCACTGCGTGTCGCGGATCTGGATGGGCTTCATGTTGACCTCGAACGACTTGATGTGGCGCTTGGATGAGGCGTCCTTGTAGCTCTTCTGAACCGTGTAGTTGTGGTAGTTCCTTGTTCCCTCGTACTGCGTGAGGGCGTCCTGGAGCATCTGCAGCCGTTCCGGCGTGACACGGTAGGCCCTCTTGGCCTTGATATAGGCGGCCTTGATGTCCCGCAGCGCAAAGTCGACGGGACCGAGTTCTTTGCCCTTGGTCTTGGTGTCGGTGTCGGCTGGTTGTTCGGCATCGTTCATCGGCGCGTCCTCCGTGGCTGCGGCCGCGGCCGGCGTACTCTGCTCGGCGACCTTGGCGCTAGCCTTGTTGCCCTCCAGGTCGAGCGTCTCCTCCATGACGTGAATCCTGCTCAGCACCTCGGCCCTCGTGTCCGGGTCCAGAGCCTCTAGGATGGGCTTAATGGCCTTGTCCTCGACCTCCTCCCAGAAGCCAGCGACGTCGGAGTACTTGGCCTTGAACTCATCGTAGGTGTTGTTGTCCTTGGCCGACTGAACCAGCTTCTTCCACAGGTAGCTCTCGGGGTGCGGGGGCAGCAGGCAGTATGTCGGCAGGAGATACTCGTACCACCGCGAGTCGCATAGGGAGTAGCAGCTGAACGAGTTGCTGGTCCTCTGGATGCCCCAGACTCGGATCTGCTCGGGCAGGTTGGCGTTGATCTTCTCGACAATGTCCTCGTCCTCGATGATCAGCTTCAGACTGATGACGTTGCCGGCTGCGTGCACGCCCTTGTCCGTTCTCGCACATCGGGCGAGACTCGACTTTTTCGGGTCGTCCGCGTTGGCTTTTGAGATTGCGCCGGCGGCGATGAATGCCTTGAAAATGTCGCCCTCGATAGTCATCTCTTTCCCGTTGATCTGCATCCCCTTGTATCCCGTGCCGGAATAGCCGATCATGACAGCGACCTTCTTCTTTGGCCGCCGCGCCTCGGCGGCGATCTCCTCATTGCTGAAGGGGTTGGCCTTGCGTGTGTCGACCGAATCGCCTTGGTCGTTGACCCTCTGTCGTTTCGAACCCCAGTCTTCGTTCAGTTGCTTCCGCTTGTCGGCCTGGAGGCGTCTGGGAACGGGTCAGACACGCGCTGGACTGCGATTCGGGAGAGATCATGGACCTACCGCCACTCATTGCGGCCGACCTGCTTCTTCTTGTTGCCCTGGGCCTGACCGTCAGTGCTTGCGTCGTTGGCTAGTGTCGCGTCCTCAGAACCTGCGGGTTGTCCATCAGCGCCCGAGGTTGCGGATGCCTCTGGGCGATCTGCGGGAGTGCCGGCCTGGCTATCGTGTGAAGACGACATGCTGCTCTCAGAAAGGTGCCCTGCAGCATCTCCCAGTCGGGTGCAATTGGGTTCGGGGCTATACGGCTTCTCTGAATATTTCGAGGCGGGACTGGAAAAAGAAGCTGGCGCGCCTGGCAGATTGAAAAGTGGGTCGGGCGGTGAGTTGCAAGTCGCAGAGTTCCAAATGGCAGTAGTGTGTTGATCTATCGGCTACTCTCCCCCACCACCTCCGCCATCTCCACCACATCCGCCATCAGAACTGACTGCTCCTCCGCCGCCTGAACCACCACCTCCTGTGGTCCCAGAGCTGTCCCACTTGTCCCTGTATGGGTTGTATTTTCTGCCTTTGAATGGATGGTATCCAAACATCATGAGCGCGAGGTCTCCAGGCTCACAGTCCTCACGCGCATACCTGGCCGCATCCGGGACATACCGGTCAAGCCACTGATGCAAGTCGTTCTTCATAGGGCAACCGGTTCCTAGCCTTCTCTCCCACTCCTGCTTGGTCTTCGACAGAGCATAGGCGGCAGCGCCATTGTTCATCGTCTGATGCTCGATTAACCACCCGGCCTGGTAACTTGACCAGATCCAGTACTTTGCTGGGAACATGCGATGAGTGTGCCACAGCAGGTCGACCTCGAGGGTAGGCGGGGCCAGGGCGATGAATCTGCTACCAGGAGCCGTCTTGCTGGACTTGGGCAATGGCAGCTTGGGGTCAAATTTCGAGATGTACTGAAGACGCCTGACCATGTTGCCATGGAACAGGCCGATGAAAGAAGCGTAGTCTTCGATCGCGTCTTCAAGTCCCTGGACGAACAGCGGCTGCGTGTTGGCCACTTCGGTGAGCAGTTTCCAGAAGGGTATCTGCCTGTTCAAGTCGGCCCGCAGGTCGTCAATTGATGGCCATGGAGTGAGCTCACACTGCTGGCGAAACGACTCGTGCTGGCTCTGGTTGCGACATCTGTCAAACCGCCTCCAGGTTCGAAACTCCGTGTACGACTTGATATCCCATGTCGCAGGGAGATCGTTGATCGTTCCGAGCGAGCATCGGTTCCAGTCTTGCATGATGATGGGCCTATCAAACTCAAGTTGTGGCTGCCGCGGTGCCCCGTTGAGTGATGTCACGGGCTTTTCGAGCTTTCGCGGCCCTGGTTGGGGAGCTTTGTCGCGACTGAAGATGGATGAAAAGATGCCCGACCGCCGGCGAGGGACGTCCGCTGCTGGTTCCCACGGCGGGGAAGGCCACAGTTGATAAGTGAGGTTCGGGCCAGCCCGGCGTCCGCTGCTGAGTGAGCTCCATTTGTCCCAGGCACGGACGGTTGTCTTGGGGAGCCATTCGCCGTTGGCAAGCACGCTGAATGGGAAATGCCGGTGTTCGAGGCCATAGAACAGGTTGTTCGCCCATGATCTGCTGTTCCAGAAGTGGCGCTGGAACCGCGTCGGGGACAGGAGATGGAGGTACCAAATGAGAGCGACATCCCTACGTCCTGGCCGTCAGCAGCCTTCCTTGCGTTCCATCTCACCAGTCGACGGGGGTCATACCAGGGGGGAGGGCAATCGCAGGGGGCTACCCCGTGAAGATCGATAAAGCGCAGATAGCTGATGTAGCGCCACTCCGAATAGGCCAGCGCTTCGTCGGTAACCTCGCCTTTCTCATCGCTGGGTAAGAAGGGGATGAGCTTGAGGAAGGTTTCGGCAACTTTTATGTGGTGCTAAGACGATGTGTTATTCATCGCTATCGGGGAAGTATACTGGCACTGGTATGCTTACGACCGCAGGCTCATGAAGTGAGACCAGCCGCTTCTCCCGCGGCCACGGGCTTTCATGGACTGGTTCCGGGAGCATCGTGTTGCGCAGTTTCGTTTCTGCAGAACTTGGGCCAGTGGCCCTCGGGGACCATGGGACTTCATCTACAATCTTACCGCTGAGCGGGTGCGCCTTGCCTCGGATGCGGCCTTGCGCGTGACAAGTAATAGGTCTCTTGGCGGTGGCATTGCTCGCGTACGCGAGGCGTTTTACAATCCCCGGTCAACGGATGCATTCCGAGTCCGGCACGACCGGACCGGGGGTAATTCCGCCCACTTCGAGCCCGTGCACCGTGCCCATCACTCAATCTTCTGGCAAGTAGTGAGGCGGGCAACTTGAACTCCTGTCCTCCACCCGAAGGACAACTCGACATGCTCCAAAAATGCAACGACCAAGCGACGACTCGAGGTGGGGTGAACCCCGCGCATGCTGGCGGCACCTGGTGACTCATCACACGGCGACGGTGCACCATTTCTCTGCCCCTCCATCATTGATAAGATAGACAGCAAATTCCATTCAACCCCTCGTCGAGGCACACGGGATTGTATCGACAAGTCCAATATCCCGGTCGAACCACAAACCGCCCACCATGGCTACTACAGACTCGCCTTCGGCCCCTTATGAGCCTACCGAAACACTTGCCACGAACCCCGGGCATGGCACCGAACCCTCCTTTGGTGACGAGCCATCGCTGGCGCCGGAGAAAGATGACGACGACATGGAAGACATCTTTGACGATGCGGCCGACGACCAAGACTGGGACGCCGACTCGGGCGACCTGACGAAATCATACAACCGACAGCGCATGTTCAACGGCGCAACCGACTCGAGCAACGCCGCCCGATCCAATACCCAACGCCCTACCGCCAACACGTTTGCGAGCGTCGACGACCAGGTCGCCGCCCTCTCCAAGCATGCGGCCAAGATTCGTCTCGACAGCGTCAAGACGGACGAAGAGAAGACAAAGGACAAGGCCGACCGCGCGACCACGGAGCAGGTTCTCGACCAGCGCACCCGGATGATCCTGCTTCAGATGATCAACCGCGGAGTCGTCGGCGAGGTTCACGGTACAATCAGCACCGGAAAAGAAGCCAACGTGTACCATGCGGTTCTGCAACAGGATGATGGCGTCACGCTTCAGCGGGCCATCAAGGTGTACAAGACTTCCATCATGGTCTTCAAGGATCGGGAGAGATACATCGCAGGCGAGCATCGGTTCCAGAAGGGTTTCGACAAGAGCAGCAACAGGAAGATGGTGAAGCTCTGGGCGGAAAAGGAGTTCAGGAACATGCGGAGGATACACGCCGCCGGCATTCCATGCCCCGAGCCCATCCACCTGAAGCTGCATGTCCTGGCCATGAGCTTCCTCGGAGACCGCCGCGGTTGGGCCTACCCGCGCCTGAGGGACGCGGCGATCGCAGATGAGGAAGCCGAACAGCTGTGGAGGTCGCTGTACGTTCAGCTTCTGGGCATCATGCGTCGCCTCTACCAGGTCTGCAGACTCGTCCACGCCGATCTCAGCGAGTACAACATTCTCTACCACGACAAGACTCTTTACATCATCGACGTGTCGCAGAGTGTTGAGCCCGACCACCCCCGCGCACTCGAGTTCCTCCGAATGGACATCAAGAACGTCGGCGACTTCTTCCGCCGCAAGGGCGTCGATACACTAAGTGACAGAGCCATCTTCAACTTTGTCACCGCCACAGAGGGACCCACGGAGGAGCCCGCGCTCACTACCGCGATTGAGGGCCTGTACGAGCGCCGTAACACGGAAGAGGACGAGTCAAGTGCCGATGTCGAAGTAGAAAACGCCGTGTTCCGGAGCCAGTACATCCCACAGACGCTGCAGCAAGTCTACGACATTGAGAAGGACGCCAGGCAGATTGAGCAGGGAGAGGGAGACAAGCTGGTCTACAAGAACCTGCTTGCCGACACAGTCGTCGACAAGAATGTCGAAGAGGCTACCGACTCAGACTCGGACGACGATTCTGGTAGCGGTGCCGAGCTTGGGAGTGAAGACGAGTCGAGGTTCGAAAAGGGCCCGCCCAGAGGGCGGAAACACGAGGACAAGGAGGAGAAGAAGGTACCCATCTCCCTCGGCCGTTCCTGTCCACGACATCATTACTGACCTGTTGCAGGCACACAAGGCGGCTGTCAAGGAGGCCAAGCGGGACAAGCGGAAGGAGAAGATCCCCAAGCACATCAAGAAGAAGATGGTTTCCGACTCGTCAAGGAAGCACAAGTAGAAAACCAAGGACAATGTTCAAAAGTCTAACATTGGAGAGGCGTGGCATGCCGTCTCCCCTAACATTTGCGGCCTGGCATGGCAACGACGCGGCAATCGGATGACGAAACAAGATCGGCCTCGCGGTGGCTGGCGGCTGTGTTTAGCATTCATGCGTAACCGCTGCTAGCTGTCGTGATGGCTTCGTCAGACTACACACCGTAGTCGATGACGATCAAAGAGAGCACCGACGATTGGACCGCTACCGTGCTCGAGTGAGCACGGGGCCACTTGAACATCACCCCCGAGACAATGCTGGGGCTGGGGAGAAAGGCAGGCTGCCTTGCCTCGGATTTCTAGGCCGCTGTGATCTCGAAGCATATCAAGGTGCACGGTGATGTTTGAAATGCTATTTTTGTCCCAGCCTACAAGACATCATCGCAGTCCGAATAATCCGGTCCATTTCAACAGAGGAACACAAGTCACCCCCGGCCCCAGCTCATCAGGCTGGGGTTCCCACCTCTCCAGATTGCTAGTAGGTGTAGACTCGGCAATCGTTAATATCATAATCGTTCCGTGCTCCAGTATTTTGGCCGTGGTGGGTGTCCTTCCTGTGTTTAGCGGCTGACGTCTCTGGATCAGTGTGGCACGTGAACCCTGCTCCCGGCAACCAAACCGCCAGCGGGCGTACACAGTGGACATCTCCCCCGATCCCCGCTCATGAACACTCCTTCATAGCGTGACATTGACAATCTTGATGGCTTCCATCCCAGCACCAGATCAGGATCGCCACTGCGAAGACATTCGCATTGACATTGAGGATCTTTCCATCGACCCCGCGCCCCATACCCCGCGCAGACCCGCGAAAGGCGACCGCGCTGGTCTCGTCATCTTCTCAGGAGGCAGCGCAGCCAACAACTTAGTCGACGTTTTCGAGCATGTTCGCCAGCAAAACAACTTTGTGCTGAGCTACGTGATTCCCATTTCGGACAATGGTGGAAGCTCAAGCGAGATTATTCGCGTCTTTGGCGGACCAGGTGAGCGTCTACGTTGATTTCATCTGACGCTTTACTGATCATCGCGAAGGCATCGGAGATGTGAGATCACGACTCGTTCGGCTCATCCCGGATGATAGCCCAGAGAAGACAGCAATCAAGGGCCTCTTTAACCACCGTCTTGGAAGAGGGTCTCGAGAGGCCAGAGAAGAATGGAATACGATCCTGGAGGGTACGCATGAGCTGTGGCTCGGCATATCTTCTCCGAAGAAGGAGCTCGTTAGGTCACTTCTCAACCATTTCAACCTCGAAGTCATCAAACGGACGAGGCCGACGAGCAGATTCGACTTTTCAGGCGCTAGCATCGGCAACGTCTTCTTGACCGGGGCAAGGCTTTTCACGGGCAGCTTCGAAGCCGCCATCTACTTGCTCAGCTCCGTCTGCGCTGTCCCCGACTACATTTCGGTGCTGCCTGCTCTGAACACGAACTTTGCCAACCACATCGCCGCTGGCTTGGCGGACGGGACGATAGTCATAGGACAGAACGACATCTCGCATCCCAGCGCCCCATCGAATGCCGTGCCACTGCCGGCGTCCGCGGTCTGGACCGAGCACGCTGATGCAATCGAAGATGCCAATCCACCAGGCTCCCATCCGGCCTTGAGGCGGCCTGCCATTGCGATCTCGAAAGAAGACGAAGAAGAACTGCCGGAGAGGATCCAAAGAGTCTGGTACATCAACCCTTACGGCCAGGAGATCCGACTCCCCGCCAATCCGAGGGCAGTGGAGGCACTCGCCAGCGCCAAAAGTGTCATCTACAGTATCGGTTCACTCTTCACTTCGATCGTCCCAAGCCTCATCTTGAGCGGAGTCGGAGAGCAGATCGCCGACCCGTCAATTCGAACCAAGGTCTTGATCTTGAACGGAACACTTGACAGAGAGACGGGTCCTTCGAAAGAACCGTACACAGCGCTGGATATCATTGGCGCAGTCGCGGGCGCATGCGCAGGATCTCGCGGACTCGAACCACCCAGTGAGTCGAGCTATTCGACCTATGTCACACACCTCATATATATGGATGGCCCTCGATCTCCATTCGTGGACAAGAACCAGATGAACAAACTCGGCATCGAAGCGCTGCGCGTTTATGGTGCAAAGTCAGAAGATGGAGGCGGCGGATCTGGTCGGTACGACCCGAAGGCTCTGATGCAAGCTTTGGAGGCCATCATCGGGCGAGTCGACAGACGATTTGACAGAAGCCGCCGCAACACATTGGATGCGTGAGCGAAGGAAAAAAGGCTGTCACCCACGGCGGTTCTACGCGTGCGGCAAATGGGTCGGCATGATTGCCCCTCGGGCGACACCCCTGCAACGATGTGCTTGCATTCTCCGGCACATCACGCAATATCTCTCAGGCGGGTTTCGAAGCAGTCGGCTGGATGACTCCATTAACATGTTCGCACGTATCATTTGATTGCCGACTGTTTCCATGTACCACCTGGCCATCTACCCATTCAACCTCTGAACGGAGACCCGGTCTGGTGGAGTGGCGGTCGTCGGAGTCCGTAGATTTGACATCTCCCCACGCCATGCAGGAGAGGAGGGGAAGCTGACCGAGGCTAAATCCTTCAGTGCATGGGGAGGTCTTTATACGAGTAAACGACCGAACGATTTTAAGAGAGAACGAAATTTTGTCGTGGCGACTGTCCTTGGAATCTGCACTCATCTTCAACCTCGCGAGTCCGAATGATCCCGCCCATCTGACAGATGGCCTCCACACTCAAATGCTTGACGAGCATCTTCGTCGCGCAACACGCACTCGCAGCCCAAGATGCGTTTGATTGCATCGTCGTAGGCGCCGGCATATCCGGGGCGGTTATCGCAAACCGCCTTTCGGAGAATCCGGCAGCGCGCGTAGCTCTCATCGAAGCGGGCGATGACGTTCGTGATGAAGATATGGTGCGCGACATCCATTCGCAAGAAGCTCTGGGAAGCTACATCGACTGGAACTACACAACAGTTCCACAGCCGGGCGTCAATAGCCAGACGCTGCTGGAACAGGGCGGCAAAGGATGGGGCGGGACGTCTCTCATCAACGGTACGTCGACATATGTTGGCTGGAAGAAGTCAAAGTGGCTGACCGCACCACCCTAGGAATGAACTACGTTCGTCCGTAGAAGCAGGAAGTTGATGCCTGGGAAAAACTTGGAAATCCCGGGTGGAACTGGGATGCCTTGTTCCCGTACTACCAGAAATCGGAAGGTTTCGTCCCGCCTTCAGCATCCCAGGTTTCTGCAGGAGCAACATACCAGAGGCCGTACCACGGACTCAAGGGGCCAGTTCACGTCGGTTACGACTCGGGTGTGCGTCCGGCTGCCACGCTTGATTTCATAAAGTAGGGCTGGCAGGATGTTGGGCTCCAGGAGAGTCCGGATTTCAACAGCGGCAACAACAACGGCTTTGCCATTGGGCCGAGAGCCTTGGATCCCAAAACGGACACACGCTGGCACTCATCCAGGGCGTATCTTGAGCCTGTTGAGAACCGATCGAATCTTGTCATTGTCAAAGGCACTGTCGAGAGGCTCGAGTGGGAACCCAGGATCCCAGACAACTGCCGGGAGCGGTTGGTGGCCAGCGGTGTCGAGTATTGGGATGACAGCAACAAGTTGGCTACACTCTACGCTCGTCGGGAGATAATCCTGTCCGCGTGAAGCTTCAGGTCCCCTGGCATTCTGGAGGGGTCGGGCATCGGAAATCCTCAGTATGTGACAGCACTCTCAGCGTTCATGGCCCCCGTACTGATCTCCGCAACAGCATCTTGAAAGAACTGGGAATTCCTGTCAGGGTCAATCTTCCAGGTGTCGGTGAGAACCTGTCAGAACAGCCATGTGCCGCGGTTGGCTTTGCTGCCGCCGTGGACAGCACCCCCGCCCCTCTCATCACATTCACAAGCGCCAACCAGACTTTTCGCGATGAATTCAAGAAGTGGGAATCATCCGCTCTTTCCGACTTATCAAAGTGGGCGGAGGAAACAGTCGCGGCTGTTGGGGACGATGCACTCAACGCCACGGCCATCGAAAAGCTTCTGCGCGTGCAGCACAGCCTTTTGTTTCAACAAGATGCAACTTTTGGGGAGTCTGTGGCGGTGACAGCACCTGATGGGGGCGTGGCTGGCTCTTTCTACATGATCCAGTCAGCCTTCTCACGAGGCAATGTCCATCTCCGCTCCCAGGTGGACATCAACAAGCCGCTCATCAACCCTCGGCTGTACAGCAACGAGTTTGACATTTCCGCCATGATCGCCCTCGGAAACCTGACTAGGCAGATGTGGTACTCCGAGACCATGGCGCCACTCATCGTCGCTCAGGTGCTCCCAGATGAGTCTGTGCTGCCAGTCGATGCTTCCATTGAGGAATGAACAAGTTTCCTTCGAGCCACGAGTAAGTCGCGTTCACTTCACCCGCTTACTTCTGCAGCCCACTGACCTGGAGGACACAGCGGTTCCAAATCGCCACCCTCTGGGAACGGCATCCATGATGTCCCGTGATCTCGGCGGTGTCGTAGATCCCGAGTTAAGAGTGTACGGAACCGCCAACGTCCGTGTCGTCGATGGTTCCGTCATCCCTATCCAGATCAGTGGTCATCCTATCGCAACGCTCTATGCTGTTGCTGAGCGGGCAGCCGACATCATCAAGGCAGGCAGCCATTAGTCTTTCTACCTACATTCTGTTCGGTTGGCAGCAGCATGTCGAAGCATGCTAAGCCGGTCGATCGAGCCCCGTGCTGTAAATGGATGGGCAAACAGGAGACAGAGCCACCGACGTCAAATTTTCAAATTCTTTCTCGTTATTCATCGGTGGGATTTCCACGTGCTCTTATGGACTGGGCCCTCCACTTGAAGCCGGGACGCCTCCCATTCATGGACGTCATTTCAGCCTGCGGCAGAATGCCCTCCCGGAATAATTATTCTGTCTCCAGCTGCTGAGTGTGGGGTACTGAGATCCCCATGGGCCATGGTCTTTCCCCGCTGCCCCTCTTCCCCAGCCAGAGGTCGACCATAATCGCGGGGTCGCGCCATCAGCTGACAACTCCCAAGCAATACCAGTCGATCAAGACATTCTCCCCGGAATAAAGCAAAGTTTCTCGCTAGGTATTGTATTGAGATGACAGCACACAGATTAACTGGGTTCATGCTGTGACGCGGCCCCGTAACATCCGGTAAGCTGTGAGGCAGCGTACAGTGGCCACCAAAGCTTACCAACGTAGACTCTACGAAAACCGACGGTATCTCTATCACGGCATCGTCGGCAATGCAAGATGACCCAATGAAGCTTCCATTGCCATATGGCTGGCCGCCACTCTCGGATTCATGTCTGTGGTTGGAGGAACATTGACGAGTGCGCTCCGTTCCTGGCGCTAGCGGTACAACCCCTGATTTTCCGGCATGGCAACCATCAATGCGACCACAGACCTCATCCCTGACGCCGCGGGGAGGACTTATACATAAATGATCTGAGATCTTCCACGTTATGAGCTGGCAGATATCTCCAATCCGGCAACCATGGTTTCCCGACGACTTGCTCATACCTTGTTGGCATTAGCCACGTCCGGGCTTTGCCTCGGACAAACCTGCTGCGGCAAGAATTCCAGGACTCGTCCGCCTACAGGGGCACTCCTGGTCGATCAAGAAGGCGAAGCCCCGGGAAGCTTCAGCACACTTGGGGCTGCTGTGGCAAATCTGCATAACCGCACCGAGGAGCAGACTATCTTCATTCTCCCTGGAACCTATACCGAGCAGGTCTACGTACCACCGCACGCTGGCCCCATAATCTTCCAGGGTTACACCTGCGACACCCATTCATATGCGGACAACCAAGTCACCATCACCGGCAACATCTCTCGATCATCCCCCAACATCACAAACAATGACCAGACCTCGACCATCAGACTTTGGTCGGCGAACGTCAAGATGTACAACCTGAACATTGCCAACACCTTTGGCAGGGCAAACACGAACGGACAAGCCCTTGCCATGTCGGCACAGAACACCAATCAAGGCTTCTACGGTTGCCAGTTCACCGGATATCAAGACACCATCTACGCCAACGAAGGACGTCAAGTCTATGCCCACTCGTTCATCAACGGCGCCGTCGACTTCATCTTCGGTCTTCGGGCTGCGGCGTGGTTTGAGAGCTGCGACATCCAGACCATTGGCCCGGGCTACATCACGGCCAACGGGAGAGAGGCGGATGAGAACAAGTCCATCTACGTCTTCAACAATGCGCAAGTCTCGGGAACGAGCGGCCAAGCTTCTACTGTCTTGGGACGGCCATGGAGGCAGTTCTCGAGGGTTGTGTTCCAGGACAGCTGGCTTGGTGACGTCGTTAAGCCGGAGGGATGGAGTGCGTGGGATCAGGTTCAGCCTGTGATAAATGTCGTCTACCGCGAGTTCCAGAACACCGGGCCCGGATCCGTTGGGCCTCGGGTCAGTTTCGCAGGGCAGCTTAAGTCTCGGGTGGCCTTGGAAGATGTTCTGGGAAAGGGATATGAAGATGAGTGGTGGGTGGACACTGATTTTCTTTGAGGATCGACTCTAGATGGAGGGGCCAGTCGAGGTTTACTTGGGATATGGCTCAAGTCTAGTACCCCGAACATACCCTGGTGGGCAAAGCAAACAATGATACCTCGACCCTCACGCAAAACTGCAGCAAGAGTGAAGCAAACTTGCGAAGGCATGGATGAATAAAAGAATTCTCCGTGTTGCAGCCCTTGGGTATCTATGAGTCCTGACATCGATATGCTAAAATGCATGTGTGAAAAGCACTTGCCCCCGAGCTCATGTAGGGGACCTCAAACTCTGGGCGACCCCTTTAACCCAGCTCCACCTCTTTTGGGCATGATGTTCCGACTCTCCCCCTGACTGAGTTGCTTCGGATTCACGTCGATCCGCAGGGCCAACAACAGATGGCCGTGTATGTACACGTGCACCTTCGATGGGCGTCATCTGCTCGCTCCTCGGCCTGGACTCTGATGTTGTGTTCTGCCTGCTGCTCTGCCATGTATGTCGTATATCCGAATCTAGAGGCCCAGAATCAGGGGTGTAGTTGATTTGTCCGGTATTGTCCTCCATGCGGGATGCTTTGAGAATCTTGGCAATGAAATCTGCTATTGTCATCTCGATGTGGAGTTTGAGCATGGCACTGAGGGCGCGGAACCCGACGAATCTGCCCGTTTTGTCAGCAGAAGAAAGGTAAAGATGCAGGGGGTAGGCACATCTCTGGGTACCCTGTCGCAACCATGCCGATGACGGTGATGTCTAGGGATATCGAAACGATGACCATGGCGACGTTGAAGCGATACAGGTGGCGATACCGGGTGAGTCCTGGGTTGACGAGTTTGGTTCGGACGAGGTAGATGAAGAGGCAGTTGAGACTTGCGTCGACTATTGTGAAGATGCTCTTCTCGATCCAGTGGTAGATTCTGTTGGCCGCGATAAAGCCGTCGTTGATTTGCAGCTGTGCTGGGATCCAGGCTAGCATGACACCCATGTTGAGCAGGGTGATGATTACGAGGACCCCAAGCTTGAGTCTCCTCTCTGCGATGGGATTGTACATGATGAGAGAGACTCTGTTGACCATGATCAACATGAGAAGTTGAATCTATCACATGTGAGATTCTGTTCTGGGGAGGAAAGCTGTTGCTGTCACTTACTTGAGTGTACCAGATGAGAACTATACGGAATGGTCAGACGCAGTTGATAACAACCCTGGAGATTCATCTCACCTTGAAAAAAGAACAGCCAAAAACTTCGAATGCCCTTGTTCAGCACCTGAATCCACAGATGCACAAGACAGCAAGGTGCTCACCTCGGCTCGATCCTTCCCCTCAGATAGGCGTAGTTGATGCTTGACTGGGTGACACCGCAGCTCCATGATACCCAGACCATGATGATGTACGTTGGCGGCCTCCCCTTCAGTCGTTGAAGAATCCAGTAGGTCTGCCTTGTCGCTTTGAGTCCGGCGAAGAGGGCGCTGGCGATGAAGAAACCCAGCATCATGGTGACGACCTCGAGCACCCATGTCGCCGGTTGCTCTGCAAGGCTGTCAGTAAAACCCTCGTGAAGGTGCTTCGGCGGCTGTTGACGTGCCATAGCGCCACCATGGCGGGATGAGGTAGCCCATTATCGACTGCGGGCGATGTGCATGGCGGTTGAGTGTGGCCTCAGGTTGAGGAGTGAGGGCTGCCGCATGGGGTCGCTTTGTGCGTCACCACGCCTCGGTCGAGGGCCGAGAGTGGGCGACGCCGATGATCCGCAACGGTCCCGTGGTCGACAGGCGCTTCACTGCGAACTGAGTTGGAAGTATCAATGGCCGTCTGAGATGTTGAAGAGGGGAAACTGATGTTCGCGAGGCACAAGGCTTGGCGACTGCTTTGCGAGGCAATGCAGGTCATGACTCGATGACCACGAGGGAACGGCATACTCACCCCGATGTAAGACGCTCACCGCGCTTGTGTCACCTTGGGCCGCCCTCCGTCGTATTTCTTGTGCCGTGAAGCAAGCACTAAAGAAACTCTAAACGTGGCCGACGTTCCGAGGCAAGGGGATCACCACCTTCCAGCCACTCACCTCACGGCGTCGTCATCGGAGACTTGGTCCGGTTGGAATGTACCCAAGATGAGCTGAGACATGTGTCTCTGCGCACCGAGTTGATGGGAGTGGCACGGCAGGGCTGAGGGGCCAGACCTTCGGCATAGCGTTGCGATTGAGGCGGTGAGAAGATTGAGCGGGCGCATCGGTTCACGAGGGGGACTGGTTGGAGATGTGCCGATATAGAGGGGAAACCTTTGTACGTCAGGCGGAATCTGGATGAGCAGCTGAACTTTAAAGCACCATGAGCGCGCGGGCGACCAAAACTAGCAGAGAGTTGAGACTGGCTCCAAGTGCCGCTGATGGATGACAGGTGCAGGAAATGACGGACTATTCCTCGTGCTAAACTGGGATCGTGCCCGCCAACTCGCGATTGTTGAGACGCCGTGGCAGACATCTGTCAGGTCTCCCACGAGGTTGACAGCAAACGCCGGCTTGTCCTAGCAGCCCTGGGCTCGGAGCCGGCAGCCCTCCCGGTGAGTGAGGCCAAGCCCCGAGAATGCTGCCGACAGGAGGTCGAATCCTGGGGCCCACCGGGGTCAATGCCAGACGACCAACGTCCCTTTGATGCGTTGGCTCATGCCTTTTAATGTGGACGGAGGTGGATTGCGGGCGTCGGAAAATTGGGGGTGAGTGCCTAGAGTTGGTCAACAAGGACGACCTGGAGGCCTGTCACCCTTGACCGTCTGGGAAATGTGGACGATCGTCACATCGGCGAAGCGACTGAGAGATTTCGGGACCTTTGTGGAGATTCGTGTCTAGTTGGAATTGTGTTTGTAGCTGAGAGGTGATGGTCGTCAGCACTGGGGGCCTGAACCGCATGAGAGAAGAGCTTTGGTTTGGAAGTTCAGTATGTGTGATGGGTCTGCCACCTCGTGCGGCGATGCATCACTGCTTGGCTGGGTAGATGTGACCTCGGCGATATTTCCAATTGTGTTCTCACGAACTCGGAGAGACGGAAGCCCGTGACATGGTGAGCGGCGACGATCCGTGCCTGTTCCTCTCGGCCTTGCGCCGGCTAGCACGTGGAAGCAGATGACGATGGATCTGTGGGAGAGTTTCAGGAAAGCTAGAGAGGGTCGAATGGGTGGTATGGGTGGCCTGGGGGATGCACACTGCCAAGTGCTGGGGCTTCCTTGGAGCAAAGCTCAAGAAAGATGGAGGTAAAGACTGGGTCGGGGAAGCCTTTGACGCCATCGTCGAGCAGACGTCGCGATGCTTGAGGTCGATGACCCATTCATCCCCTTGGCGTCGCCCTCCGGCAGTCGAATGGACGGGCTTCTTAGGCGCTACAGGGCGTTCGGGGGGGTCCCACGGGACGGGTCGGGGTCTGCAAACCAAGAAAACATGCTTAAATCTTGGCGAGGCCATGCCCTGAGCGGTACCCCGAGGCCGCCCGGCTTGCCCCAAGAGGTTTGGCGGCCACAGGGGATCGCAGGGCCCGAGTCAGATTTGCCGGGCCAAGAAGGCCAAGACACCAGAGGCAGGCAAACCACCAACCCCGAAATCTCTTTTCCCCTTCACCATCACCAAAACCCACAGCAAACCGTCGCCGACCGCCACCCGCGCGAGACAGAGGGGCCCATAGGCGCGTGGGTACGGCAACATTGGCGTACGTCACGGCACCTCCATTATGCGGTGCGGCTCATTGCGAACACCAACACGGCGGCGGAGCGTACGCCGACGGCGCGGAGATGGACGAGAAGGGTGCAGAGGAATACCGGACCCGGGTCTGGGCAAGGGAAAAGTCTGTGCCGCGCTCGGGGGTATAAGAGGTTGAGGAAGATCCCTCTTGGACAATGGACACCGATCTGCAGCGCTGCTTCTGATGGTATCCCCTACCGAGCCTGTGTCAGTCGAGAAACACCGGTAATAGTATGTCCTGCCTGGCCTTGTTGAGCCCAAGTCAACAATAAGGATTCAGCTAATACGGCTTAGGGGTTGCACGACATCACCACCCCACCGACATCATGGCTGAAAAGGCCGAACCCATGACCACCCCAATGCCGGGCCGCCCCGAAAGCCGCGATGGCGAGGGCTCCTCGTCTGGCCGTGACGAGTCCGTCCCCGACGGCTCCGTCGGTCAAGGCGCTTCCTCCAAGGCCGAGAAGCCAACCGCACAACTTCGCGACGGCCAGATCGACGACGTGCCGAGCAACGGCTTCCTCCGCTTCTTCAGCCGCATGGGCAACCTCCCTCAGTGGAAGTGGCGCGGCCAGCTTCTCAGGGGGCAAGCACTGAACTGGGGCATCGGCATCATCGCCTCTTGCGGTTTCCTCATGTTCGGCTACGACCAGGGCGTCCTCAGCGGCCTTCTGACCCTGGACGACTTCCAGAAGAACCTGGTTCTCATGACGCCCCTCGAAGACTCGAACCCTCTGTGCTGGAACGAAGACGGCTCTCGTGACGAGCGCTACTGCCAGGGCGACCCCAACACCCAGGCTGCGGCCGTCGCCATCTACCAGATTGGCTGCTTCCTCGGTGCCTTCCTTATTCTCTTCTACGGTGAGACCTGGGGACGCCGCTCTTCGACCTTCTGGGGCTCGGCCATCATGATCATTGGCGGTATCATGCAAGCTGCCGCTTTTGAGTATGGCCTCTTCGTTACAGGACGTGTTGTTGGTGGTATCGGTCAGTACTTGTCGCGCCTAAGCTCTCAGACTTGTTTAGCTAACCCGTGAACCCCCAGGCAACGGCATGGTCACCAGCACAATCCCGACATGGCAGTCCGAGTGTGCCCGCCCCGAGCGCCGTGGATTCCTGATCATGATCTCAGGTGCCCTCATCTCCGGCGGCATCATGATCTCCTACTGGGTTGTCTACGGCTTCTACTTCCTCGAGGGCCAAGTCCGCTGGCGCTTCCCCGTCATGTTCCAGTCCTTCTTCACCATCATCGTCATGTGGGGTCTCCTGTACCTCCCCGACTCGCCTCGCTGGCTGCTCATGAAGGGTCGCACCGCCGAGGCCCGCGAGGTCATTGGCCGCCTGCTCGACCGCGATGAAGATGACCCGCTCGTCGAGGAGGAGATCTCCCAGATCGCCACCGCCCTCAACGTGCAACAGAAGGGAGGCTATTTCTCTCGCCTCATCACCCGCGGACCATCGCAGAACCTGCGCCGTACTCTTCTTGGTATCGGAGCCCAATTCATGCAACAGATTTGTGGCATAAACTTGATCACTTATTACGCTACGTTCGTCTTCGAGAACTCGCTTGGTTTTGGGCCTCAGCTATCGCGGCTTTTGGCGGCCCTCAACGGCACAGAGTACTTCCTCGCCTCTCTTGTTGCACTGCCGCTAATCGAGCGTGTGGGTCGTCGCAAGCTTATGCTGTTCGGCGCCTTTGGAATGATGGCTTCCATGGCTATCCTCGCTGGTTGCGCCTCGACCGGTGTCACAGACGAGAACGGCGCCCCGCAGCTTTCGCTCACGTTTGGCGTTACGGCAGTCGTCTTCCTCTTTGCTTTCAACACCTTCTTTGCTTTGGGTTGGCTTGGTATGACTTGGTTGTACCCGGCCGAGGTCACAAACCTGCAGACGCGGATTCAGGCCAACGCCCTGTCGACTTGTAGCAACTGGCTGAGCAACTTCCTCATCGTCATGATCACCCCGCCCGCCTTTGCCAACTTGCAATACCGGACGTACATCATGTTCGCTGTGTTCAACGCGGCTATCATCCCCTCCGTCTACTTCTTGTATGTGTACAGTTCGCACTTGGTCTGAAAACCCCGCCCGCTGACTATCTGATTCTAGCTTCCCCGAAACCTCGAAGCGCTCCCTCGAGGAAATTGACCTCTACTTTGCGCGAGCCTACTCTGAGGGCGTGTCGCCTGTCAAGATGGCCAAGCAGATGCCGCGCTATACGGCGGCTGAGCTTGAGGGCGAGCTCGCGCAATACTTTGGAGACCAGGACATGGAGCACCGTCGTCCGTCGGCGGTGGCCACTGGTGCCGATGTCGCTGCCCCTCGCACGGCGTGATTGCACTTGCGACACGATTTGACGCTCGGCCTTCTTCAGGGGCAGCTTGAAGAAGGAGAAGGGCTGCGGTATGCTTTACAGATATGATTCCCGGCCACGGTGCCAAAGATGGACGGCTAGATTAGCTAGACTCAATTGCCATTTCGAGGCGATGCATTCTTTTGTTCTGTGCATGCTGGGTTCGGTGACTCGAATCTCAGGGGCTGACTTGACGCCTGTTCACTGGCAGAGGCTGTTCAGGGGCTGCTCCCGGGCTAAAGCGACCACTGGCATCCCTTCAGTGCCATCATCATATTTTGCAATGGCCCGTGGAGCTGTAGCAGCCTTGTGCCTTGAAAATGCCATCCCATCTTGATCCTTCCCTGCCAATGGTGGAAACCACAGGCGTCGACCAATCCACCTGTCGATGCCCAGACCTTTGACCCCGTCCTTTCGGGCCTAACACCGATTCCGAACCCCGCCAGCACCGCCATTGATGTCACCGTGACCGATTCCAGTGTGTTTCTGCCCCGCGCTGGCTTCCTTTTCCTGGGCCAAAGCCATCCCCAGCGAATTGTCACCTCCAATCTAGCCAAGAACTCATCACACCCACGATCATCATGGCATCGACAACGTACTCTCTGACCACGAGGGTCAAGGTCTGTGACCCGAGGCTTGCCGCCGCCGTGGAACCTCTGCTCTGACCTGGCTACAGCTCGCCAATGGCGCCACCATTCCCCAGATCCAGCTGGGCCTCTACATGATGTCCGGCAAAGAGGCCACCTCATCCGTCGGCTGGGCCCTGGCTGTCGGGTATCGTGGCTTTGACTGCGCGCAGATGTACCACAACGAGCGCGAGGCCGGCCGCGCCATCAGCAAGTTCCTGAACAGTAGCGACAACAAGGACGGCCTGACGCGTGAAGACATCTGGTATACGTCCAAGCTCGCCAGCAACGGCACCTCGTACGAGTCGGTTCGTAGGTCCATCAAGAGCTCCGTCGAGGTGTCAGGCCTAGGCTACATCGACCTCTTCCTCCTCCACAGCCCTTACGGCGGTCGCGAGGCGCGCCTCACTAGCTGGCGCGCCCTCGAGGACGCTATTGACGAGGGCGAGGTCCGAATGGGTGGCGTCAGCAACTTCGGGTCACAGCATGTGGGTGGTTCCAGGCCCCAGGCAGGTGAGCACCATGCTGACGGCTTTGCAGATTGAGGAGCTCATGGCCTCCAACCCACGGATCAAGCCCGTCATCAATCAGATCGAGGTGCACCCTTTCAATGTGCAGACGAGCATCCGGGAGACATGCGCCAAGCATGGGATCGTTGTGGAGGCGTACGCTCCGCTGGCTCGCGCCATGCGCATGCGACACCCGGCCATCGTGTCGCTGGCGAAGAAGTACGGCTGCACACCGGCCCAGTTGTTTGTGAGGTGGTCGCTGCAGCACAATTTTGTGACACTGCCCAAGAGCTCGCGCAAGGAACGCCTGATCGAGAATGCCTCAGTCAACGGATTCGAGATTTCGGCGGACGACATGAAGGCCATGGATGATCTGGACGAGGGGCTCGTGACAGACTGGTAGGTGAAGTGGACGAGTCGAGAAAGTCAGAAACTAACAAGGACAGGGACCCAACCAACGCTCCGTGAAAAAGTGTGTGGCATGATGCCAAAGATGAGATGAACACCATGCTTGCACCGAGAAGTTTAGGCAGAATCAAAAGTTCAGCATCAACATCAACTTCAATTGAACATCCACTATCCTCAACTTCCATCGTTCACGCACGAACCCTGTACACCTGGTACTCGTCGCCCTCGCTCACCGGCAGGATGTTGAACGTGGCAAACGAGTCAGGACCCTCGGGCTCCAGCCTCAGGAAAGCCTGGGCGGCGTTCTGCTGCCTGGTGCTGACCCAGTAGGCGCCCGGGGGGAAGCTGATGGTCTTGTTGATGATCTCCGTGGTGATGGTCGTCAGAGCGGTGCCCTCGTACTTCGTGGCCGCAACGGTGGCGCCAGTGACGTTGTAGGCCTCGACCTCGCCGGTGAAGGCGGACGGGATCTCGTCAACGCGGATACCCGAAACGCGAAGGAGCTCAGCGACTTCAGCCCAGGCCCGGCTGAAGACGTAGGCCTCGGGCCTCGCGCGGGTCAGGTTGGACGCGGGCGGGGTGTTGTTGCCGAAGAGGACGGGCACCTCGACGACGTCGCCGGTAGCGGCCTCGAAGAACTTCCAGGTGACGTTGGTCCAGCGGGGGGTGTCCCTGACGATGATCTCCTGGTCGTTGGTGATGAAGTCCTCACGCGCCGACTCGACGACCTCGTAGATCTCCTCGGCGTTGTCGGCAGCGATCTGGGCGACAGTCTCGACGGCGACGAGGCCAGCAGCCGTGCGCCTCTTGAAGTTCTGGCTGCCGATGCCGATACCGCGCGTCTCCGAGAGAAGGGCGATGCCTTGGCCGAGGAAGACGGCTACATCGCCGCGGGCGTCGGTAACAAAGTCAGTCAGGCGCATGCCCTTGGGGTCCTGAACCACCACGTAGGGGCCGGCCGTCAGGTTGTTGTTCTCCAGGGCCGAGTGGACGGTGGGCACGAAGAGCGACTCGCCCAGCTGGCGGATCGACTTGTGGACGTTGGGGTTCTTGAAGTGGGAGAACATGTTGTCCGGGATCGAGAGATACTCGCCGTTGGGGCCGATGGTCGAGCTCACGCCGGCGGCGTACTCATGGCAGTCGAGGGCGACATGGGCGTTGAACTCGCGGTTCAGCTTCTTGATGTCGCGCGTCTGCTGCGAGTGCAGCTTGATGTGGTCGCGGTTGGGGTCGAAGCTGGTGGCGAGGAACCTCTGGAAGTAGGCGACGCCGTCGGGGTTGTACCGGGGGACGATCGTGAAGTCGACCTTCTCGAGGAGCGACAGAGCCCACTCGGGCTCGGCATCGAGCTTTCCGAGGAAGGCGAGGACGGCCTGATCACCGCCCGGCTCGTTGCCGTGCACGCCGCCCTGAATCCAGACGCGTAGCTTGGAGGTCGTGTTGGCGGAGGTAGCCAGGGGCCATGCCGAGGGCAGCTGAGAGCTAGATAGGTAGACGTAGGGAATGGAGCGACCCTCCTCCGACTTGAAGTCAGGGACGTGGTAGGTCATCCACTCGTTACGGGCTGCCAGCGTCTGCAGGAAGGTTTCTGGCAAGGCCGGTCAGCGTCAGGGGTTCTCCAGGCCATGATCCCGGTACACGTACCCATTGCAAACTGGGTGGTGGGCCCATCGGTGCTGTTGGCAAATGCCTCGCTGACCGACTCAGGGTCGAGGAAGGCGGGCGACAGGATCTCCGTGTCGACATCAGGAAGCTTGGCCAGCACGCCCTCAGGAATCTTGAAGAAGGGGACCTGGTTGGCGGCATACCGGGACACGGCCGACACGAGGCCGGCTCCAGCGAGACCGGTGGCGACGGAGGCAAAGACACGCATGTTGGCTGGCTGGCTGGATGACTCTGTTGACAAGAAAGGCCTCGACGATGGCTGGAATGTCACCCACCGACCCAACACTGGGAGAACCGCCGCCTCTATATAGTTTCTGCTACGGAGACCACCCCGCCGGGTAACCAACCCTGTGAAGAGTGCGATTGCCGCTTCTTCCCCGACGGTGAGTTGCCCGAGATCCGGAGATGGGGATTAACCTTGGCTGCTATGCATAATCGGTGGACAATGTCCGCAATGGCACCGGTCGACTCGCGTGGGTTCGGGGGCAACAGGGTGGTGATAGCGCTAATCAGAGGCCTTCGGGGAGGCCCCGATGAGGGGGGCAGTATCCGCAGATAGGCAGGACGACAGACCCGGTCCCTGTCGGTCCCAGTGCAGTGCACATTAGTCCCAGGTGGCACTGCCAGCCCAGCCACCCAGCCAACCTCGTTGAACTTCCCCGGACTGGCGTAATTATCTCCCCGCCTGCCAAGGAGCCAGGCACAAACGGGTTCCGATGGCCGGAGATAGAAGGCTTCGGATGCTCGGATGATGATACGTAATCGCGGAAGTTCGGAAGAGTCTTCGACGTTTATCTAAGAACCTTGGTTTCCTACGGGCAACTTGCTACAAATGTGTTGTGGCAAAGGGCGAAGGCGATGAGAGTGTGATATCGCGGGATGGTGGCGATGCGGAACGACGCCCAGCTTCTTCGGGTGGGCGCAAACTCCAGGAACCCCCATGGGATTGGATCTTGAAATTCGCGCGATGAGTCAGATCTGGCAATCAGCATTGACCAACTTGCTACCTCAAAAGGAACATCTTCGCGTTTCCCCAGTTGCCATCGATATGATGCGTTTGCCATGCGCTGGCTGCGAAGAGTGCGCCTGGCGCCGGGAATGCAAACGGCAGCCGGCCGGTAGACCAACGACACCTCCGCTCGACGTCATGCTCCCTCACGGCACGGGACTGTCGCACAGTATCCGCGGCCATGCACCAGTCCGCCGGTGACGGGATCGACGTGGCTGCTCTCGGACGCCATGGCGATGGCACCGGCGACGACCCGCCTATTGGCCCTGCACCGTGCCGTGCGTGCTCTGCCGTGGGTGTGACAGACGTGGAGAAGTGACACAAGACCTGTCGTTGGAGTTGCGCGGTGACTTTCAGCGGCACAGATGCTGTCACCGCGCGGAGGCGTCTAGGCCCTTTGACAAACGACGAGAAGCACGACAAGTGTCCTTCTGGAGGCTTCTGCGGCAAGGTTTGGCGATGCCGGTATACGATCCAGGCCCCCTGTGGTCACCCGTCCGCGGCAGATGCGTGTCGTGTCCCGGTGCCATGGTCCGCCCTATCACAAATAGACGTCTGCGCCGGTGAAGGCAAGACAGGGGCAACAAAGAGGGAGAACACTATATCAACATCCGACTTCTGACTCTTCCTGCCATCTGTCATGTACCACATCATCCCTGCTCTCATGCACGTTTCCCGACACATGTTCCGTAGACATGTCCAGCTGGCATGAGAGCCTCACCGCAAGACTGTCCAAGACCTTTCCAGACCTGTCTCGGTGCCTCTTCTTCAACTCGCCATACCCTTCCTCCTCCGCTGTTCCTCCTCCTGCTGCTATGCTTGACGCCGGAGAGCAGGTTCAAATATCAGACGGCTCATCATGGCTCCTTCCGCCCTCACCAACACCACCAACAATCGCGCCCCAACAGCTCCCATGACACCGCCTCCTACCTCCGCGGGCGGCTCCTCGTCCTCTTCCCATTCGGACCTCGTCGTCCTGGACAGCCCCAAGAATCTCGCGGCGTGGGAACAGCAGCTCTCAATCATCGCCACAAGGCTCGGCGCGTCCCAATGTCTCGTGTCCTCGCCGGAGCACCCCGCGAACACTGGCACCCTCAGCCTCACAACCCCCGCGTCCGGCGAGTCATCCTGCTCCAACATGCAGGCACTGGGCCCCTCCATCTCCTCAACAGTCGATAACATGGCCTCGCGCCTCCAACATGATCTTTTCGAGTCAGCACTCCGCAACGTCATCGCCAAGACGACCAGCCCCTCGGTCTACGCCTGGATGCTCGCCCTGGGCTTCTCACCGTCAGCCGGGCTCTCTGTCTACATGCAGCTTGGATTCGCCCGGCACGCCGTACGACACGTCGGCGAATGTGGCACGGCCAAGATGCGCGTCGAGGACGTCAACCTTCTCAAGATGCTCGTTGATCGCATGGAGGGACTGGAGCGCGAGGCCATCAGCGCCGCTTGCGTCAGCAACGAGTACTTCCACATGATTGAGGCGTACGTCAGCAAGGCCCTCCGCAACAGGGTCACCAGTGGAGATGCAGCGACCGAGGCGTGGTTTCTCGAGCGGAGCGTCAAGGCCGAGGGGGCCACGAACCGCTCAAGGGGCGCTTTCATCGAGGCGGCGTCTTCGGCGGCAGCCAGGCATGAGGCGGCTTGCGCTTCTGTCGTGAGCATGAGCCTTCAGGACCAAGAGGGACGTGTTGGCCGGCATGGCGGCGGCGAGGGCGAGCATGGCTATCGTGATCGGTCGGAAAGGGAGACGGAGGTTCGCAACAACCGAGTCGGGTTCTCGGTGATGGGCAGCGGCACAAAGAGGGCGCGGAGCCCGGGCGACGTGGAAATGACGAAACGGACGCGGCATTGAGGGCGTCGAGGGCGGGGGCCATCGAGAGCGTTCGTGATGGAGAGGGTGATTCGGAGGAGAGACTGGTCCGGGACTGGCGTCAAGCCTGAAAAGGTGGGAGAGGAGATTATCGTCAAAACGGAGCGTGATTAAGACCAGACTAGGCTTTTGTGTCCAAATGAAGAGGGAGAATCATTTCGCTTGCGTCGTTGTCCGTCGGAGCCCTCGAAGAAGTTCTCACAGCCACCATGGAGACACTGGTTGGGCCCTTTTTGCCAGGCCCTTCGCGAACGGAGCCCATTCCCCATCGCACTCGGCCCCCTCGTCAGGCAGTGTGCCATTCTGGAAATAGGCCCTCACATGGTCCCTCGCGCAGTCCGACGGTGCTGCAAGCGATGTGTGCCCGTAACCTTTTTGAACGAGCACCACGGAACCCGGGAAGCCGGCCGAGTTGTTGCGCGCGCTGACGAGCGGCGTGATGTTGTCGGCCGAGTTGGCCAGGTAGAGGATTGGGTGCCGCGTCTTGCCGCCCAGGGGTCCTTCATACGTCCACTTGGCGCGGGTTTGTCGGCCGACGCAAACAAGGGCGTGCATGGAGTTGAGGGCACCAGTCGAAGGGCTTAGACGCAGTATCTCGTCGGCCTGGCGGCGCACATCGTCGATGCTGACGTCGCCCAGCGTCGAGGGGGTGTAGTCGGAGCACCGGATGGCCGAGAAAGCGTCCTTGTTGCCCTCGACGAGATTGGGGAGAGGATCGAAGGGCGTCAGCTCGGGAGCGCCGCAGAGGGGTGTGGAGGGGGCGGATTTCTCGTCATCGTCTGCTGGCGGGTTGTAGTGCTCGTAAAATGGGAGACCATCGCCACGCTCGAGCGCTGCTGCGATGCGGGCGAGGCTGGCGAACTGTTCGGCGGGCCGGTACAGGGCCGAATACTGCAGCACCCTCAGCTTGGAGTGTGTCACGATCTCGGGCATGGTCAGGCCGGCATTGCCCATTGCGACGGGCGGGACGACGACAGGCCTCTCCTGCAGAGACTCGAACAGTGCATCCAGTCGAGCTCTGATGGCCTCGGGGGTGTCGGCATGCATCTCACAGGCTTCGGGTCCAGCAGCATGACAAGAAGTGTAAAAGGCGTCCATGACCTTTTCCGTATCGCGAGGAAAGTTGCGGTGCTCAGCACGAAACCACTCGCGATAGTCGACGTTGCCGTCGCTGACGAGGCGGTCAACCTTGTCGGGGTGCATTGCGGCGAAAATGCCGCCTAGAACGGTGCCCCAGCTGAAGCCCCAGTAGCGAAGCAGGCCATCGGGGGATGCAAGGGTGACGATCTCGAGCATGTCGCGGGCGACGGCGACGGAGCCGGCATGCTCCAGGAGGCCGGTGGCGGCCATGCTGGCCTCGCAAAGCTGAGAGTACGCAATGCTGCGGGCGTAGAGCTCGGGAATGACGCCTGAATGGGCGCCAATGAGACCAGGCTCCTGCAGCTCCCATGTCTCCTCGTCTTTGGGAGAGGGGAAGCACTGGTGCCGCGGCGTCGAGGCACCGACTGACCAAGTCAACAGGTGTTCCGTAGCGAAGTGGCAGACTTACCTCCGCGAGGGTCGAAGCTGATAATGTCCTGTAAATGGAGTGTCAGAGATGACGGGAGAATGGCTTCGGGAGACTCACATAGTTGCCGCCGACGATGCTCTGAAGGTACTCGCCCCTATCTCTCAGGGCAAAGACGCCCGAACCACCGGGCCCCTGGACCGCGTTAGTGACAGGGCTGGGATGGCGTTGGAGATCTACTGACGCCGGGGTTCATGATGAGAGGTCCTCTGTAGTCAACATCTGTCGTTGCCCGAAGCCTGGTGATGGCCAGGACGACGCGCTTGTCATCCGTGGGATGCTGCCAGTCCATGGGGACCTGGGAAAGTCAGCTGTCTGTAGCGTCGTGCTGGAGGTGACGGGACGTGCGTTGAGCCTGGCGCAATCGAAGCCTCCATCCTCGAAGCAGCTGTGCCATTCCAGCGTCCGACTCGGTTTGATCTGTTCAATTGTGTCAGCTGGGATGAGTCTACCCGGGAAGAGAGATGCTCACGTTGAGCCAGCTCCATGTGGCTGTCGAGGAAGACAGGATGGGTCGTTGAGGTCTCTCGGACCCGAGGCCCAGCAGGCGGTCAACGCCCAAAACCAGCGCCCACGCCCCTAGGACAGCAAGCACCAGGGCAACGAGCCCCCTGTTGGTGGTCGTCTTCCACTTGCCGGGCCTCGGTGTCGGCACGTTGCCTGCTTTGAAAAGCGACGCTTTGCACTCCATCAGATCAAAATATCGGCAGGCATGAGCAATCCGCCCGAAAAAAGGACCTCAAAGGGTACTGTGAGAAGAGACATGTCGGAACCGATCAGGGTCCGATGACATGATGGGCGGACGTCCCCTAGAAAAGGGGACCCGGACCCTGAAGACCTCACGAATCAGACAGACCCCTGAGACCAGTTCGCCTCAACTCACCTTACTCGCCGAACTCCCTGCAGCAACGCCATGCCACCGGCACCACAAAAACAATCCCCCGGGGGCAGCTGTCTCAGGCCAGCTGATGAATTGTGCTCCCATGATTGGCGTCATGGGAGCATTCTCCTGTATGCAGGATGGGTCGCACAGCGCCGTCTGATAAGGAGCGGGCGTTCCACTGGCCGACGGGCCATTCAGGCCGTTGCATTGTACGCCCGGATTGATCTTGGTCTCGGGCATTATGGTTGTGGTACAATGATTATCCCAGACACCCATTCCTTAAAAAGCTCAACGGTCGGTCTGCGGTCCGACCCGGTCAACCAGTCCGCCATCCCCCCCTTCAGTGACACGACTTGCCCAGTCGCCGCAGCCTCCAGTAATTCCACGGCAACGGCGCCGCAAAGCCGGCGCCGAGGCTCACTGCGGCGGCGGCCCAGAACCACGGGTCGTCCAGGGCGATGACGCCGCCCGTCAGGTGCCAGTCGACAGCGTTCTCGGCCGCCTCCATTGTCAACATGGAGATCAGGCTCATGCCGGCCGCTGTACGTGCCGCCTCGCCCCACGAAGGGAGCGCATCGCGACCAAGACGCAGGAGGGCCGTCTCCAGCGAGAAGGACGCGACAAGCCCAGAGGCCACTGTCGGACAACCAGCCGCGTTAGCTTCCAGGGAGGTGAGGGCGTGAACCAAAAGGCAGACTCACTCGACAGCGCCATGATCTTGCCCATACCCAGCTCCGGATGGTGCGCCTGAAGATACCACATGGCGGAGAAGTCACCCGCCGTGCATCCCACCAGGCAGCGCAGCGTGTTGACCCCTGCGCGTCTCCAGGTCGGTCGCGACGACCAGAACTCGCTCGACGACAAGGGTAGTTGTTGAGGCGAAGGCCGCGCTGATGATGTGCCCGCGCACGACTTGGGCTTGCTGTGCGTGCATTCCACCCGTCGCTGCACGTGGCCGAGGCCTGAAGCCTTGTCGTGATGCGCCGAAGGGAGCAGCAGTAACGTCGGGCGGGTCAAAGAGGCTGGGCCCCTGAACATGGCTTTCGAGCAGCCGAGGGCCACTCGGTGAGGGGTGTTGAATGCCATGGTTCTTGTTTCGACCTTGAAGGTGTAATTTTCAAATGATGACCGTCGGCGAAGAAACCAAGAGACGCGATGATGACTGCCACCCCCTACGCCTGAGGCAGCACTTGAACATGCTCACTCAGCGGACCTCGCACAAATCCCGCCGCCGCCACCCAGCCAGCACCACCAACACCTATCTACATCATCAGCTTCATCCAGCTCATTAAACAACCTCACTATCGCGGGACCAATTGTTCGTAGATAACAAGCTCCCGCCCGTTGATGGTCGACGTTCATCGGAAATCCAAATGATTGGTGCATCACTGGAACCTGGCCAACCGTTGTGAGAAGTGAAAGGGTGATGATGGCAAGCTATGCATTCGCATCCATGAAGATGTTGCCTTCTCGCTACTTGCATGACTGCAGCTGCGATTCCAGGTTGTGGTGGGTGCTGCAGAGGGGTTGGGACGGATAGTACATGCCAGGAACACCACTTCTACCCCGCCCCCTATTTTCATTGCAGTGAGAACCCCGAATTTACGAGTTTGCGAGTACGCCAACCTGAACAGACACCCTCGAGGTGTGCTACGAAGTTGGCATCAGCACACTCATCGCGCAGGCCTTTCTATTGACTTTCTTTGCAAGTTCATGATCGGCCAGCTAGGTACCTACAATTCCGAGCCATCTCGAGGTAAGTATACGTTGGCCAAGTTTCTAGATGTCGATCACAGCCTTTGACTGGTCGCTGAACCTCTCTCCATGGGGCTTCGCCTTGTCGATGATGGCTCGCAGCTCCACCTTCTCTTCTTCAGTGAGGTCAATGTCCCGAGATGCCCAGTTCTCTTCGAGCCTCTTCGGCTTGGTCGTACCCGGGATTGCAATCAATCCCTGCGAGGCAACCCAAGCAAGGGCGATTTGAGCCAGGGTGCATCCCTTTCGCATTGCGAGTTTCTTGATTTCGTCCACAATAGCAAGGTTTTTGTAGAAGTTTTCGCCTTGGAATTTGGGCGCTACGGATCTCAACGTTAGCCAAAATATCGGTCACTCGGACGGGGCCAGGGAAGATACGAACAGGAACGCCGGAAATCATCAGGAGCAAAGTCTTCGGGGTGCTTAAACTGGAAGTCGTCGACGAGGATACCGTGTCCCAAGGGGCTGAAAGCCACAAAGGCGACGCCAAGTTCCTTGCAAGCATCGATCACGCCAGATGTCTCGTGGACGGTCTCAAAGGCAGAGTACTCGGATTGAACAGCATCAATCTTGGCGACTGATTACCGGGGAATGTCAGTAGTGGATCGTCAAAACGTTGCGCTCGAACTTATCTGCTTACTCGAATTGGCTTTCCGAAGCGTCTTGGCGGAGCATTCCGAAAGACCGATATACTTGGTCTTGCCTTTCTTGCGAAGCTCATCAAGGGCACCGATGGACTCTTCCAAGGGGGTCTCTGGTTCAGACGGCCAAGTCAGTACGATTTTGAGCTTGCGACAGGAGAAAGAAACGCACTGAGATCCATGCGGTGCAGATAATAGAGGTCAGGGGTGAAGCCGAGTCTCTCGATGCTGCCTTCGATGTACTCGTTGATGTGAGCAGCCGAGTTGGTGACGCGTCCACCTCCTCCGAAAATATCGAAACCACACTTGGAAGCGACTGGTTCTCCAAGTCAGCAAACTTGAACAAATCTACTAGAAAAGATACACTGACGGAACACTTTGTCGCGGACGTTGTGCTTCCTGATGAAATCGCCCAAAAGCTTCTCATTCACTCCGGCTTGATAGACGACCTGAAATCCGAAGATTAGCCCTGCTGCGTTTCTGATGTTGATTGTACCTACCGCAGTGTCCCAGAAGGTGCAGCCTAGCTCGATGGCCTTTAGGAGGACAGGCTCTGCCTGCTCCAAGCTCAAGTTGGTACCCATGAAGGCGCTGATCCCCATGGCTCCGAAGCCAGGAGAGTTCACCGTAATATCGGCGAATGGAACTGTTGCGACCATCCTTGCGTTTTGAAATCCAATGACGGGCTTGATGAGTGTGCGGGCGGCTCGGAGCATGATGAGATGATTCTAATAGTCTCGAGAGACTACCTTCCGCCCTTTTTAACGTGGTAGCTACGTCCTTTCCATGAGCGTCGAGGGCTTAACGCCGTGTTAAGTCCACAAGCGTCCGGCATGTGCTTTGATGTCTTGCGAAGCTTCGTCTCAAGCCGAACACTGCATTCGGCCGTCACTCATGCTCCACGCAGATTAGAGTGGATGAGGTCAGCCACCAACTTACCACGCGTCCCTTATTGTCTCCCCCGCCGACATCATCAGGCTAACAAAACCCCTGCTAAACTACATTGAACAAGCAGGCCTCGGACAAAGTGCAGTATGCTATCCATGGATGGTTTAGTTGGTGAAATTTAAGCAAGAAGCATGGTTGTCCCCAGTTTATCCATGGTCGGAATTTGAATTCCAGAGGCCCCAGAGGTGATTTCAGGCGAACCGGTGTGCTTCACAATACCGAAAGCGAGACAGCTCAAGCCTAACCCGATACCAACTAGACCAAATGGCGACCTATCCAATTGGATTTCAGATTAAGAACTTGATGGCCGGCTTGGCGATGGGACGCATTTGCTGATCGAGTGGTTCCTGGAGGCAAGCCGGCACGCGTCACATCATGCACTGCCCGACGCCGGGAGACGTCCACGGGCCGAGGAAGGGTAGCCGGGCGGTTCAAGAATTCCGACCTGTTAATCTACGTACCTGCCTTCTGACAAATGAATATTCCGCGTGCTCAACTATGTCTGGGCACGACTCAAGTAGACAAGGGGGCTTCGGGGCAATATCGAGTCTGTAAACCCGTGAGACTTGGCAATGCCTTTTTGCTGGACAGGCCTAAGAGGCTGAGCAACTACAAAATCTCGATGTCTAGTATATAACACTAAACCACGCCGCAGTCACTGCAGAATAGAGAAGAAGAGCAAATAATACTCACTGTGCTCCTCCTTTCAAGACATTCAAGATGAAGTCCATCGCCGCCATTCCCCTCCTGGCCGCCGGCATGGTGCGCGCAGTTTCCATGATCGATTACGCCCCTCAGTGTGGCGTGGACCCTGAGTTTGGGCCTTGGTACTATGAGTATGTCTTCCACATTTCCAGGCTTTGCTCAGACAATGCTCACCACCGTGGCCATGCAGGCTGTTGCGAAACAACGAGGATCCAACCACGACATCTTCGTACACCGAATTCTTCGCCCCCAACGGCAGTTTGGTCGTGCTAGGTAGCGTGGCAACGGGAGCGGACGCTATTCTCCAAGCCCGTGCGGGTATGCTACCTGCCGATGGCTCGGTCCAGTGGAATGTGAGTTGTCCCCCTGGTCGTGAGCTAGGAAACCAAACTCATCACATCCCAGCACTTTCCTAACAGGACATACGTTGCCGAGGACACCCCAACTGAGAAGACGTACCATCTTTTCGGGGTCATGCAGACAGTCATCCCCGCCGAAGGATCGTGTTCGACGACGTAGTAAGTCATCAAGACTGAGAGATCAGGTCGAGAGTGAGATTACTAAGACATTCTTCAGCTTCCAGACCCTGTTCACTGTGGCCAAGAACACAACCACTGGCAAGGCTATCTTGGAGCCTCAGGGCGGCAGTCTTCTCACATACGATGGAATCGTGATCACTTCGTCCGAGGACACATGCACCAAATAATAGGAGGGCAAGGAGACGACATCATTGGATGCTCGAGAAGAGCCGCCACAGCCGCATTATACTTTTAGCAAGCAGCAAGTCTGGAGTGGTCTAAGACAACGGCACACCAAAAGACTTGCCTGCAAGAGCCACAGAGCAAAACACAAGACGTCAACAAAAAGTACATACAACACCGGGTATTCGCTGGTCGTCACCGACCCAACTACTAATCCAGCCCTTACTGGCTTATCTATGGGAGAGCGGACGGGATCCCGAGTTTTCCAGTAGGTATGGCCGTATGTACTAGAACGAGGTTTAGGGAGCACTCATGATGGTTCCAGACAAAGTCACAGCATGCATGCCTGACTCTTATGTCGTAGGAACACGCAATGTGATATGTCACAGGCTGGTAGTTCGTCCTACCTAGGCTCTCTTCGCATTCCCAGTCTGCGGGAATAGCCAGTGCGGGTCCTCTCGCGGCATCCTTGCGGCTTGTTGGTTTTTCGCATGCGCCCTTAGCTAGTGTTGATGCCGTAAGGCTAGATGGGCTTCTGTACCATGCCTCTTAAGGCAGTACTTGAGCGGACTTATAGGGACCTCCGGGGCGAATTCCCGAGCCAGGGGCAGCATCAGTTGTAGCGCAGTCGGTTGACCTCTTCAGCTCCCCCGGCCAATATTTAACTTCGGATCCCGCGCATCCCAATCCTCTCCTCACACACCTCACTCATTGGCTGCATCTTCTCCCGGCCGACGTCTGCGTCGCAATCATACGACCTGCCGCCCGCCGAACCAAGCTCACCGGCCGCGCCTACCTATCCGAGTATTGTGCAGCAGACAGGCGCACGCACCGAGATGGCGATGCCCGCCGCCCACTGATCCATCATCATACCTCTCGGCTTGACCATCGCCTCTCGCCCCTACAGCTGAGGTCTTCGAACCAACCTTTCAACCAGTTGCCCAATTCAGATGGAGAGACCGCACAAATCCCAACTCGGGCCCGGTGGCCACGGAGACGGAAAGGTTCGTCGTCTCCTGCAACTCGTGTAGCCACCGAGTCAAGGTAAACCCTCGCTATTCATATTCTCGTACCTAACCAGTCGCGCGTCCTCTTGTGTGGCACCTCCTCCGGTTATGACCTCTCGTCATACCCAGTAACAGAAAAGAAATCACAGTCGCGCTCCTCTGCCAAACGACAGCAAACCTTACGCAGTCTGTGCCACGAGCGGTGCCGCGACATACATCTGCTGCAGCTGCCCGACCAGGCCCGTCGGAACCGCGCCGCTCACCGCGTCCGCGTCCCAGCCCATGGCCTTCGCCCACCCAGCGACGGCCTGTGCCCCGGCCCCGACCCCGAGAGTAGGCGTCGCCCAGAACTTCTGCACATCCTCCCACGGCTTCGCAGGATCCGAGGGAGGCGGGGCGACCGGCGGAGTAGGGAGCCAGCCCTTGTTCTCCTGGGTGGTCGAGTCTGGGAAGGCCGGGGTCACGGGGACGTTCTGGAACTGGGATGCCACCGCGTCAAAAGCCGCGATCTGGTCTTGGCTGAGAATCGGCTGTGGCGGCAGGAACAGGACGCCCATCATCAGAGGCACCGTGGGGTCTGCCTGGCCGTCCAGCAACGTCGTGGAGCCGGTGGTCGGGTCGTTTGCCCCGTCGTCTGGCACACATTGTCAGCGGCTGTTGCTTTCTCCTCATCTGCGGTCATCCCGCAGCGACACGCGAACTTACAGGCATCCCACAAGGCCCTTGGTGCGTTGCTCACAACCGGCTGCAGCTTCCACTGGGGCTCGTAGTCCGCGCCCGGATCGCTCTCGAGTGTGATCGTCACCTCGAGGTTGGACGTGATCGGGGCCTGGTCCTTCCTGAGGTACATCGGTCGAGAGAAGATGTTGGCCGTCGTCGAGGGGGGGTTGCAGGACTGCTGGGCCTTGGTGCCCGGATACACCGTCACCGTGCTGAGGGCAAAGACGGTCGCGATGGTGAAGCTGAACGTTCCGGCGTGGACCGCCCAGACCTGGGCGTCGTCGCCGCCGGGGCCTTGAGCGGAGGCGCTCTTCGCCGGCTCGCCCGCCCGCTGCAGCGCCTTGCCCTCTCTCGCCAGGCGAGCCGTGGCGGCCGCGTTAGAGCCGCTGGTCGGGAGAAGCCCGCTCTTGCAAGCGAACAGTTGCGGCACCGGGGCGACCGACGTCGCGCCCGGGCCGCCCTTCTGCTGGACGAGGTCATAGAAGTCGAGCAGGCTGATGGGCGCAGGGGCGACTTTCTGGCTGGAGCCGAAGTTGATGTCGAACCCGAACACCCAGAAGTCGACGTGGCACGTCCCCGAGATGGGCGGCCCCTGAATCACCAGCGTCGCCCCGATCTCGACGCTGATGTGGATGGTCACGAACCAGAGGTCGAGACTGAACCGCACGCCGACGCTGACGCCGCCGCCGCCGAGGAACGTGAAGGGCTTGAAGTTGATGAGGAAGTCGGCGTACGCGTCAAAGAAGGCCTCCAGCACCCCAAGGCTGAGGGACGCGTGCATCATGACGCCCGCCATGGCCACGTTGGGCGTGATGGCAAAGTAAGACTGGCCCGTGATGGAGATGGGGCCGAGGGACCAGGCGATCTGGAGGCGCGGCGGGTTGGGGTACTGCGGCGGCGGCTGATAGTCCCGGTGGTAGCCTCCGATGGTGAACACCCAGTCGCCCTTTGTCTGCTGCGTCCCGTCCTTGAACCAGTAGTAGAGGGCGAAGCCTCCCGAGAGGTGGCAGAGGGGGTCGAGGATGTACGAGGACGGCGAGAGCTGCGCCTCGAAGAGGGCGATGCCCTTGTCCATGTCAATGGTCGCCATGAGGCCGAGCTCGACGTGGGCCAGCTTGAACTCGGCGTCGCTGGAGGGCACGTCGGCCACGGCCACGGCGTAGATGCCCACACGGACGCCCGTGTCCCACTCGACCACGGCCACGGCGGTGATATCGAGCATCTGGAACGCCGACACCGTCAGACCGGCCCCGACCCAGAAGGAGTCGTTCACGGGGCTGAACCACTGCCCGCCGACGAGGGCCAGGATCGTATCCATGGTCGGGTCCCCGGTGACGCTCGGGATGGGCGGCATGCTTATGAAGGGGAATGACGGGACCTCAGCGATGGTCGGCAGCTTGAGGGCGCTGTTGTAGCCGAAGCCGCCCGTCACGCCGGAGATAGTCGCGAACTCGAGCGTGATGAGGGGCCCCTCGAGCTTAGCGAAGACAAAGGCCGACTTGAACATGTGTCCCGACTTGGGGTCCTTGAGGTTCCCGTACCCCCCGGCGGCGAGGAACGCCCACGGGACGAAGCCGATGTCGACGCCTCCCGCGTAGTACGTTCCTTGCGGGAGGTTCTCCTGGAACAGGCCCCCCGCGATGGTCACCGGCGGCTTGTCGAACGACACGACCATGCCCTGGAGGGAGACGCCGATGCCGCCGTTCAGGGGCGTCGGGAAGTTGTTCTGCAGGTCGTATTGGCCGCCAAAGTGCATGTCGATGCTGAATCCCATCATCGACAAGCCGATGGGTCCGATGGCGACCTTGGCGTCCAGGCAGACCGACAGTGTCGAGTTTGTGAACTTGAGCCCGATGTTGGAGATGGAGAAGGGCCCGATGGACTTGTCCAGGGGCGCCTTGGTCGTGCCGCCGCCGGCATCTGCCGCGGTCTCGTCGGACGGCGCCGGGTCTCCGGCGGTGCCGCCTAAGACGACGGCCCCGTCCCGCTCCGGCTCCGACACCCTCAGCGGCCTGCTGCGCACGACGGAGTTGGGTCCATGCTTCCGCTGGTGCCGCGCGTGGGCCTTCAGCGCCGCGGTGGGAGGCGGGACGGCGGCGGCCTCCTCGGGGGTGGGCTTCGCGAAGACGTAGTCCAGCACGACGTCCTTGGAGCCTCCCTGCCCGTTCATGACGATGACAAAGTGGCACCCGGCCTCGACGATGACGTCGCCGTCCTGGTAGTCGCTCGCGTCCTTGGTGAGCTTGTAGTAGATGGGGTCGTCGCCGAGCTCCTTGTTCAGCAGCGCGACCTCGGCTTTGGTCAAGCCTGGCGGGCTGCCCTTGGCGGTGGTGTTGGAGGCGTCCTGCACCCACATGAAGTACATCTCGTCAAAGGGCTGCGTGAGGTCGCCGATGACGGGGACCTCGACAGAGGGGAGGCCGTGGCAGGCCAGCCTCAGGAAGCGCTTGGAGGGGGTTTTGGCCGGATCCCAGGTCGTGTCGCGGAACTGCAGGAAGGTAAAGGAGACCGGGCCGACGTTGACGGAGACGGTGAACAGAACAGTTTGGGGCGCGGTTGGGTCGTTGGTGTTGTTGGCGTTGTTGGCGTTGTTGGCGTTGTTGTCTAGCCTCTTGACCAGTATGTCGACGAGGTCTTTGGGGGTGTCCTTGTCACCCTCTGCGGCCTGCGTGTTCGGCTTTCCGACCAGGATATTTCCCACGCACGAGGGGAGGTTGACGGACCCGTCACCGGCGATGCTGTCGAGGATCTCCTGCACGGTGCACTGGTCCGAGCCGGCTCCGACCGAGGCGGTGAAGCTCCACGTGTTCTGGCCGGTGTACGAGAAGGCCAGGTCCAGCTCGAGCTTCCCGATGAGGAGGGCGCCGCTGAAGTCGAACCTCTTGGCCGGGTTCGTGCTGCCGCCGGTATTCTGGTACTGGTACTCCAGGTGGAGATGAAGCAGCTCGATGTGCTGGATCAGCGCGGTGGCGGCCGGCGCGGACGTGCTGTCGAAGAAGTCCAGGAAGTGAGCGCCCTGCATCCCTGGGCAATCCACGTCGGCCGCGACGTCGAAGCCCGCCTGCGTGTCGTACGACAGCCTGCCCACCAGCTCGATGGGCAGGATCTCGGCCCCGAAGGTTGCGTTCATCGCCGCGCCAAAGTCAAAGTTGAGAGAGAACACAGAGCTGGTGAAGTCGTAGCTCGCATCCAAGGAAAGCCTGGCGAGGTAGAACTTGGGAATGACATCGGACTGGGGCATACCGCACTCGATGGCGCCTTCAAAGGAGATGGAGGTGCTGCTCAGCTCGAGGGCGGCCATGAAGACTTCCGTGGGGACGCCGTCGGGGATGTTGATGACCTTTGTTTTACCTCCGGGGGACTTTGGGTCACTCGGGATCAGGTTTGCGAGATTCAGGCATGCTGCCCAGGTCGAGCCATCGTTGATGCTCGAGGGCTCAAAGGTCTCGTACGGCTCGTACTCTGGCAGCAACCTGTCATCGACACCAATCGCCGGAGGAGGAGCTGGAAATAACATGAAGTTAGCATGCCCGCATCCCAGTACGATCCTTAGAAAAGGGGGTGGGGGGAGATGTTACGAGTCCAGAGCGAGCCCCTCAGCTTGCTTCCTTGACCACTAATCCAGGTGTACGTGAACAGGAAGACGACCTTCTCCGGGGTCTGGTCGTCCGACTGGCCAAAGTTCACTCCCAGCTCGAGATCGACCCTCACGTTCTCGACCTGCCCGGTAGGCAGGCCATTGGCATCCAAGGCGATTCCGAACATAATGCGCCGCAAAAGAGGCAGGTCAAAATTGGACCCGGCCGTGTTGAACATGTCCTCAAAGTCAAACTGGAGACCGGCTAGGGGCTTCTGCCTCCCTATCCACGCCATGATCTGGCCTAGGAGGCTTCCCTGGACGCTGGCAACGTAGTTGAACTGCAGCTCCAGGTTGAGCACGGTCCCGGCAAAGTCAAAGGTGACGATCGGCTGGACGTCGACGCCGTCGAGGCCGACCGACGTGGTGAAGATGAACTCCCACTCGTTCAGCGCACCGAGGGACTCGGCCGTGCACACCCACCCGCACTGCAACTTGGTGATCACCTTGATCGAGTTGATGGAGAAGCCGTTGAGGAAGCTGCCGATCCAAGAGTTCATGTTAGTGATGGAGGGGCCGTCGGCCAGATACTGCGTCCGCAGCGTGGTCTTGTAGCCCTGCATGGGCTCGAACCAGAGGGCGTTCCTGGAGCCGTCGGACGTGTCCAAGTTGAAGCGGAGCTTGTCGCCGAGAGCCAGCTGCAGCAACTGAAGGGCGGGAAGCGCGGCGCCCCTCGTGCTTGCCGGGGCCAGAATGTCTATCAGGCTGAGCCCGGTCGACTGGGTGGCATCTTGCAGGCCGAGGATGAGCGAGTTCTGCCCCGGAACTGTGCTTGCGGGCCCCAGGCCCCAGTCAGACCCGACCTGCAAGGACGTGATGGTGGCCGCGGACGTGTAGGTGCGCCCGAGGGCAGGCATGGTGAAAGTGAAGGCGTCCACGTCTCCCGTCGTCGGGTCGGCCAGGACCTGCACCCCCGGCTGCTTGTCCGCGGACGCTCCGAGGCCGAGGGTGGCCACGAGCCAGCCTTGAAACTCGTCCTGGGCGTGGAGGGCGACGGGCACCGACGCTGTCGGGGTGTCTGCGAGAACGAGGCCCCGCATATGCAGCACCGACAGGAAGGGGTTCAGGCCGTCGGTGTTTGCGAGCACCTTGACCTCCGGGCCGGGGGGCGTGCTGTACTGCACGATGCTGGAGCAGATGAAGTAGTATGGCGACGCTAGAGGGGGCGCGTCGCCACGGAGAGGCGCTTGAGGAATAACATCGGTCGACCCGTCTTGCGAGGCCTTGGAGCCCGTCTCCGCGTCCACCTCCTGGGGGTTCGGGTTGTGGTTCCCGTAGATCCAGAAGAACAGCTCGTTGGGGTTCGTGCCGCTGGACGCGCTGTACCAGTTTTGCTGGCTCTGGACGACCGAGTACGAGTACGTGCTCGTCTTCTGCTTCTTCACGTTCGGCTCCGTGACCTCGTCGGCCGGGTACGTCGAGATGGGGTGCGCGATCGCCTGCGTGTTCGCGATGGGCAGGGTCACCGTCGTGGGCGGGATGGCGTTGGGATCCGGCCACAGGACCGTGTCCTCGACGCTCGACTGGTACCGAACGCGTACGGTACCGTCGTTGTCGTTGTCCTGCGAGTCGACGCGGAACCACAGCAGCCTGTCCGAGTCGCTGACCAGCTTGTTCGGGGCTGTCTGGCGAGCGACGCCGACGCCGGCGTGCGCCGTCGGGGGCACGGGGGAGATGCGTCCCCAGGAGGCGGCGATGCGGGTGCGCACCCAGTCCTTGGCGTCCAGGTCCTCCCAGGTGTTCTTCTGGTCAAGCCAGTCCGCCACCGGGTCCAGCAGCGTGACGCCGCTGTTCAGGACGAGGGGCGCGCTGGCCGCGACGTACGCCGCGGTCAGGGCGGCCCTGTACGTCTTGGCCACGGAGCCAGTCGACGTGAGGTTGGCCATGCTCATCTGGTCTGCCGAGTTCTTGGGGAAAGGCAGCCACATCAAGGCATCGCCAACGTTGGGGCCCTGCTGCTGCAGGAGGTAGTAGGGGAACTGGGTTGTGAGGAGCGGCTTGTGCCCTGCGTTGGCGACTGTGTTGCTGCACATCCAGCCCTCGACGTAGAGCATCAGCTCCCAGCCTGCGGGAAGGGTCAGAGGACTGCACAAGTACAGCACATGATGCCTACATGTAATGACGCAGGGCGGACCTACTCGGATGGCCGTTGCGCTCTGCCGTGCAGGCCACGAGATTGCGCGGGTTGAACATGCTGACCATTCGGACCGGCGTCGACGACTTTGAGCCGTGATGGCTTGCCTTCACCGTCGTCACCGACGTCCCGGGCCCGGCGCGTGTCCCGTCGGTGCCTGTCCAGGACACGATGCTGTTCTCCTCCTGCCAGTGCATGTCCCCGGCAAAGTACTGCGACAGGCGAGGCGCGGCGCCGTTCTGCCCGGGCCAGATGATCACTATGACACGCGGAGTTAGTAAATTCCTTTTACGGCTGTATCAGGAGTCATCAGAAGTCTGTCTTGAGGGTTGATGCAGTAGCAGCACGTGGTACCCACGTGGAAACCAACTCGCGAGACAGACTCCGGATGACTCCTAACACAGCCTAATACCGTGATAAAGACCTCGGGGGTAACGGTACTGCAGGCGAGGGAGCTCTCGTTCTTCGCGGTTCCCTCGAGGTCGTCGACGATCTCGAACCCCTGGGGAGGGCCTATCACCCGCTTGCTGACGCCCACGACGTAGATGCCGGGCTGCCCCTGGGCCGGCGGGTTCGCGGCCACGAGGTCTGCCGGTCTGGAGAGCGCCTGGTACGTCTGGACCGTCGTCCGGCCCGTCGGCACCGTCAGGTCCGTCCCCGTCACCAGGTTTGTTCCGATCAGCGAGGGCTGCACATTCTGCGGCGCCGCTACCGGCTCCATGCGGACCCTGACCGCGTTCTCAACGATGGTGAGGGCCGCCGAGCCCGCGCCGAGGACAAAGTTGGCATTGGCCACCGCCGCCGTCGCCGGCCTGGGGTCGATCCGGGCGCCCTTGGTGGGGATACCAAACGCGGGCGCGTAGAGGATCGTCCTCGGCGTCCTCGGGGTGACGGTGTTGTCGTACTGGAAGAAACTGACCTCCATGTTCGTGATCGGGTCCTTGGGATCGGTCTTCTGGCTCGTGATGTCGTCCCGCATGGCGTAGAGGACGCCGCGCCAGTGATCCGTGTCCCAGTGGCTGATGACGACCGCGCTGAACTTGAGTTTTGGCTGCATGGTGCTGCTTAGGGGAGACAGGTCGTACGTCCCGGTCATGTTCTCGATGTTGTGAATGGCGTCCAGGAGCCGTTTCTGGCCCCCGGTGTCGCCTCCATCAACGAGGAGAGCATACGGAACAGGGGCAGGAGTGTCACCCGCCGGCTTGTTGACGAGGAGATGAATCGAGGAGTCGCCGACTACTCCGAGCCCCAAGTAGTAGGAATGGACCTGCCAAATCGACATGATTCTGATGTGGCCAGGTCTTGTAGTACGTGTGCTTGGATTTGATGATGATGATGATACTACATGTAGATGTGGATGACACCGCGAGAGAGGCCCCAGAGCAGCAACAGCACGCGAGTTCTATACCGGCAGGGATGCTGGGCCTCTGGGAGGACTGCCATCAGGGGACGGGGGACGGGAAGATCTGGGGCCACGGCTCCTCCCCGTATGCCCATCCCACGGGGAATATCTGGATCTCGCATTGCTCAGACTGCCTGTCTGTCGAAACCTTCTTCGTCACCCGTCCTTCTCCCCCCCCCTCGTGGCTGGGTTGTGCCGTGCCGCCCTTCCGTGTTCGGGCGAGACATGGCCGTTCAGCTGTGACTCTCCCTGGCACATAATGCGGGGGAAAGGGTCCGTGGGAAGTATAGGGGAAGTACCCTCCTCGATAGGGGAGAACAAGCTCAGCCCGTGTCTTAGCTCGTGCTCTATGATTGCGCCGGCCCCATGTCGACGAATGGTCAACTTGCGGCCACCTCATCAGCACATTCATGGCGTTACCATGATGCATTCAAACATTCTAAGCGTAAGACAGAAGTCAAGCTTTCATATCAGTGGCTGCAACACCGCTGTTCAAGAGACATGCTCGACGCCTCTGTGCCAGTTGAGTTGACCTGCTGCTGTAAGTGACGGGCGTTGTGAGAGTTCCTCCACGCAAGCAGCCCAACCCCGTCGACAGGCCTGCAGATCAAACCACAGCTGTATTCAGGTTACTTTGCCCAACAGATTTCACTTTCTTTGACTCAAGCCTTCTGCGGAGGCGCCTCGCCCTGCTGAATGGGCTTCCTCAGCTGCATGTACCCCTCCACGGCAACGTAAGGCGCGCTCTCGAACCGAGGCCGCTGGTCCACCGCCGCCATGTCCATGGCCATGAACCTCGTCGTGCCGCCGCCCGCGGCGTCGCCGTCGCCCGTCTGCCCTGCTCCCGACGCGGACGTAGACGCCTCGTAGTACGGCTGCAGCCACGCCCACTCGCCCGCCTGCATGGCGGGGATGCCCAGCCCCGAGTCGGCGAGGATGGCCTTTGAGTCGGCCACGTCGTAGCTTTCCGGACCCAGAGCCTTCTTCGGGCAGAAGGCCGGGACATCCGTCGTGGCGATCAGCGGACCCATGTGGAAGAAGGCCGTCATGCGCGAGAGGGCCTGCTGCCAGGACCAAGCGGGCACGCCGAGAGCGGCGGTCGGCAGGATGCCCGTATACGCGTGCAGGGGGACAAAGGGGTCGACCAGGGCGCCAACGATGGCGCTGGAGGTCTGCAGCTGCGCCGTCCTCTTCGAGGCGTACAGCGCTCCGGGAGAGGGCGCGGCCAGGATGTCCTTGGCCATCGGGTCGACCCAGAAGGGGGAGATGACCTGGTAGTTGGGCTCGGCGATCTTGGTGAGGTTCGGGGTCGGGGGTACGCCGGGGGCGGGGTCGGGTTTGAAGTGCGTATACATGGTGCCCAGGTCGAGCGCGTCTCCGACCTTAGGCTGCTGCGCGGGGAGGAAGTAGGCCACGAGGCCGTCATAGACCCTCGAGGCGTCCCCGAGCTGCATCTGGAAGCTGTAGTGGTTTGTCGGGGTGGTGCTTGAGGCCAGGAGGGGAACAGGAGGCTGCGAAGGCGGCTTGGCCGGGTCGATCTGGCTCGTGTTGAAGAGCTGGTCGGTCGCGAGCTCCATCGAGAAGCCTGCCTTGACCAGGGCGAGCGGTTTGCCGATGATGGCTGCGAGGAACTCCGAGTACGCTGTCGGCGGCGGCGCCGCGGTGCCCGTCGACATGTTGATCATGGCGATGAAGGACTGGAGGTAGCTGGCGTCTGCCAGCTGGTCCGCGAAGCGCTGGAGCTGCTGGGCGTTGGGATCCTTCGAGACGTCCCCCGTGGGCCTGTCAAAGGGAAGCCACTGTCCCGACTCGGCTGCTCCCGAGGGGCCCCCGACCCTGATCTCGCGGAAGAAGGTGCCGTCCGGGAGGAACAGCTGGATGCCGCTGTCTGCGTAGTTGGTGACGACCCAGCCCCAGATGGGGTCGTCCCACTCGGTGAGGACCTGCCATCCTTCGGCCGTGCCCCTGACGGGGTCGGCGGCGAGGTAGTCGACAAAGTCGACGTTCAAGCGGGCCGGCTGGTTGATCGCCGGCGGGAGCTGCATGTACCGGCACGCCCCGTCCTCGTCCTGCACGACCGTGTTGGCGACGGGGATCTTGGCCTTCTCGTCAACGACCTCGGGGGCAAAGTACTCGCTGATGCAGGGGTACAGCGCCGGCGGGCCCTGCGAGTCCGGCACCGGGGTCGGGTCGATGGCAGTGATGGCCTGCCCGAACTTGTCGATGATGTTGAGCGCCGTGAAGCGGAACTGGCCGTGTGTGGCCGGCTTGAACGGGCAGTAGTTCTGGTCGAGGTAGGGGACGAGCGTGCCGTACGGGACCAGGTCCGTCTCGATGCCCATCATCTGCAGCTGCGCCTGGCCGAACCCGGCTGCGCTGCCGACGTCGACGGCGCCCTGGAAGGGCGTCACCGTGTCGCCGTCGCGCACCGAGGGCTTGACGTGGTTGCCCTGCACCCTCGTGAGGAGGTGGTCGGTGAAGCCGGCCAGCGGAGACGAGAGGAAGGACAGCTGCTGCAGCTCGTCCTTGGTCTGCTGGACGTCCGAGGAGGCGAGGGGGCCGGACGAGGAGGCGTCCATGGATGCCAGGGCCTCCCTGACCATCGTCTGCACGGTGAGCGTCGCCTGCGGTAGTAGGAGCACGCGGCCGGAGACGGTCCGCTTGTTGCCCAGCGGCGGGCTCAGCGTGGCGAGCTCAACGCCCGGCTTGATGCCGTACCTCAGCTTGATGGGGTCGTGAGGCCAGGCGCCGCGTTGGTCGAGCGTCCATAGGGAGTCTGCGGGCCCAAAGGGGATCTCGGTGTACTCGGCCTCCCACTCGAGGAACAGGGGGAACCAGGCCTGGCTGCCCTCCCAGCGATCGCGCCACGGGAACTGGCCGCTCGGCAGCGGGTTCTTTTTGTCCACATCGTGGTACAGGGGCGCCTGGTAGTCGGGCTGCGGCTTCGGGGGTGCGGGTGTGGTATCGGGGTCCAATGCGAGGAACTCGCTTATGAGGCCGCTGGCCGCCCCCTGGACGGCTGCGGGCAGCTTTGGGAGGACGACGCTGCAGAACCGCGTCCAGCTGCTGTCCATGGCTGGCGCGGTGCCTGGAGCGTAGTAGAGCTCGGTGTCGACGCGGGTCTTCAGGGCGTCCAGGTAGTCCCATGCCCATCCGGTCTCGATGCCGGCGACGAGCATGGTCGGGTCCCGGGCCTGGTAGAAGGGGGGCAGGACACCCTTCTGCGCCAGACCGGCCGGGATGAGGCCCGCGGCCTTGCCGACGGCCGCCGTCGCCGTCTGGATCTGCTGCATGATGGCCAGGATGTTGGCCGACAGGGCGCTGACGTCGCTGCTCTTGTCGGGCGGCGAGGGGTTGCTCGAGTCGAGCACGGTCATGTACTGCCACCAGGCCACGAACATGGACCAGCGGAGCAGCTGCAGCTGGCGGCCCAGGCCGTCGAGGTATCTCTGGCTGTTGTTCAGGCCGACCAGGTTGGCAATGTCCTTTGGGTTCGGGGCCGTCGGGCGGGCCCCGTCACCCTTGCCGGCGTCGCTGCTCGCCAGGAAGTAGTGGCCCCCTCCGTCGATGCTGGAGTAGTTCCCGTCGTAGAGCATGTCGGCGGCTTCGGCCTGGGCCTCGACGCCGTCCGAGGTTGAGAGGCGCAGCGTCTGCAGCCGGAGCAGGTCCGACTGGATGTCCCTGGCGACGGCCCCGTTGGCGTCCGCCGGGTTGGCGTGGGCGTTGATGTACGCTTGGAGCGCGTCCGAGGAGGTGGTGCCGACGGCGACGGGCATGTCCGAGTTGAGCTTCTGGTAGTAGTCGTCCGCGGGGACATTTGCCGGCTTCTTGCTGGCATCCCACATGACGCTGTACATGGCGCCGTGGCACAGCACCCGGGTCGGGGACGTCGAGGCGAGCCAGTCATTGACGGGCCCAGCGTCGGCGGGCGCGACCTGGTCCAGGATCATGTTCAGGGCCGAGAGCCGGGCGCCCCTGGTGATGCCTCCCTTGGGATCGAGGGTACCCAGGGAGTCTGACGTGGCGCTTGAGTGCCATCCGACGACGTAGTAGCTGACCTCGGCCGTGTTGACGACCTGGGTTTGCTTCTGCGCGTCCACATAGCTCAGGTTGTCGATGGTGCTGAAGACGTTGCCGTTGTGAGGCTGGTAGTCGGCGAACAGCTGGTTGGACGAGTTGAGGAGGTTGAGGTCTACGCGGAGAGGCTGCTTATCTGGCGCAACAGTCGGGTCATAGCTCTCTTTCCACGTGCTCGCCGACTCTTTGTAGCCGATGAAGACCTCTGCCTGCTCGTTGATTTTCTCCTGCGTGAGGTCGGCCGCGTCTCCGCCGAGGATGAAGGGGGAGAAATCCACCTGCAGATCGATGTCCGGCCTGGGAGGGATATCATCCAGGGTCTGACGCCGGTCGCTCTCGATGACCCAGGCATCAACCTCGGGCAGAACGCTGGGGGGATCGCTGGCTTCGACCTTCCTGATGACCAGCCATCGCGAGGGGGCGGGGAGGAAATCGGGGGCGGTCGAGTCGTCCGGGATCTGCGGGTCGTCGCCTGGAGCTGCCGCGGTCTTCTGGGCCTTGTAGCCGCCGAGGCTCCTGGCCTTGGCCTGGGCCTGCGGATCCTGAGAGATAGCAGAGCCCGTACGGTAAGGCCGGGGCACGATCCAGTGGAGGTAGATCCCCTGGCGGCCGGTGATGGCCTTGCCGGTCCCGAGGTCCGTGAAACGCGGGTTGAACGCGGCCGGTCCCGTCTTGTGCAGGTCTGTAAAGTTGAGAATGTCGTTCTGCACCCACGTGCGCTCGAAGCGCAGGAACGTGTAGTTTGGCTGGGCGATGGGCGCGATCTTGGCCGCGTTCTTGTTCTCGTCGTCGTTCGGGTCCGTGGACGTGCCGCCGCAGACGGCAGCGTTGAGCACAAAGGCGTCAAGCTTGCAGGGAATGGCGAGAATCTCCGGAGCAGCCATGTTTACAGCTTTTCTCGGTTTGTATGATTTTGATAGGGATTGGGGGTTGGTTTCCAGAATCTGACGAGGACTGGACACAAGCCCCTCGATACTCAGACCAGAGGTGCTTGCTTTCGACTTGGGGTTTTCGTTGCACCTCCAGTCTTCTCAAGAAATGTCCAAGCGAGAGCAGGAGAAGTCCCTGACGATGAGGGAGCAACTGAGTTGCCAACAGTTCTCGCTCGGGTTTGAAGGTGCCTCCCATCCTGGGAGCAGGCCGTGGGCGGGCAAGCATCCAGAGACAGTTCCAAGCTTATTCAAGGCCAATGTTTGCTTCATTCCGCGGACGGCACGGCGCGGCACTACAGAATCGATGAGTCGTCGAGACATCCAGGGCTGATACGCAGTAGCGGTCGTGGGGGGGCGGGGTTCTGAGACCACATCTGCACGTCACAACCCTGATGCACACCACGAGGTCTGGGTACCTCCTGTGTACCATGTGTCTTATACTCCGAGGAGGGCCACGTGCACTTCACTAACCCCCTTCCTTGCCAAGCCTCCTCCCCAGAGAAACATCAGGTTGGCCCCATCGTTAGGGCTGCCAAGGGCCTAGACCGTTCCCGTCCGGCGGGCGCCGCTGTCAGACAGGGACCGGACCGGCACAGTAGCGGGAGACTAACGAGCGGTGAGGCTGGCTGAAGACGGGCCGAGTCTCAGCATGGTCAAACTCAACGTGCTCAAGCCATGCAGCCGGCGTCGGCGCCGTTGGACGAGCTCGCACCGCGATAGAAGGATACAGGCTATGCCGGATCACAGAGGATGCTATCGAGGCTCACGGGCTGGGATTTTCTGATGCTGTTGATGATATCGCCTCTTTTCAGGGTCAACTTGATGCCCCCATCCGTGGATCTATCCAACTCTTGCCCCCGCGCGCCTCCAGCTGGGGTGCATCCCACTTCCTCCATCAACCACCACGCCCAGTTCATCCGGTGATATCCAGCTCCAGCCCCGTCACCAACAATGCCTCGTCCCTACACCCGCTATCCATGCGGCATCTACGGTCCGCGGAACCTCGTCAAACGACAGGCCCGCAAGGTCAAGCGCCGTCTGCTCGCCGCGGCAGGACAACCCTTGGAAGACGAGCCCCCCATCCTCCCTCCCGGGTACGAGCAGCTCTTCTCCTTCTACACGCCGGCTCTGGAAGCCGGAGAGTACACCATCACGCTCAAGCAAGAGGTCAACTCCACGGCCACCGGCGACCCAACCCTCACCCTCCCGGTCCCGGGCCAGCCAGCCGTCACCCAGCAGTTCGAGGTCGTCGCCCCTCGCTTCAGTCTCCCTGCAGAGGCTGTCCACGGCTCGTTCCCTCCTCAGGGCTACGGCGCGCTGGCAAACACCCTGCCTCACGTTGTCCTGGCAGACCCTCACCTGCCATGGGCCCGCATCGCAAGCAACTCGCCGGCCCCGGGGTCTCCAGAGTACATGCGCAACAGGGTCCCCTGGCTCGCTCTCCTGGTCTTCACGGCCGATGAGTTGACCTTGACCGCGGACCAGCTCAACGGCGACTCCAGCCTGTTCAAAAACACCACGCCCGCGGTGACCCCTATCACGCAGTCCCAGACCTGCACGGTAAGCGTTGCCGTTTCGGATGTGCCCAAGATCCTATCCACCATCTCTCCCATCACCGGCCTCAAGGGCGAGCCGTCGGACGACAAGTCCACCGGCATCATCATGGTGCCGACGGCTCTGTTCGCCGAGCTCTTTTCCTCCTATGACGATAACGGCGCGCCCGTCAAGCAGACCGCGCCGGACGTGTCGAGGTACAAGTACCTCTCTCACGCCCGGGACATCAACACCACGGGCATGGCCGATGCCGGTGTGGAAGACAACGGCGTCTTCGGCATCGTCGTCTCGCACCGCACCGGGCCGCTTTCCAACACTCGGCCGCAGCCGGTCGTCGCGCACCTGGTCTCCATCGAGGGCGTCGAGTTCAACTTCAACGGCCAGTGGCCGATCGACTCAACGAAGTACCAATATGTCGCCATGTCGTCCCTCTACAGCTGGAACTTCGTCACCCTCCCCGAAGGATCCTTCAACGTCGCCACCTCGCTCCAGAACCTTGGCACGGGCGTCAACCTCCTCAGGGCGCCCGACGCCACCATCAACGGCGTCGACGCGTCCACGCCGGTCGGAGTCCGCCTGAAGCAGCGGCTCACGGACGGATACACGATGACAAAGTACCGCGCTCCCACGGGTGAGCTCACGGCCGCCATCTACCGAGGCCCCTTTACGCCCACGCTTGTTCCTTACCCTCTCATGCCCGGCAGTGCACAGGGCCAGGCTGGCTCGACGTGGCTTTCCAACTCCGGCATCGACCTGCAGATCATGGATCCCGAGGTCGGCATCATGGATGTAACGTACGCCGTCGCCTGGCAGCTCGGCAGGACCCTCGCCGTGGCGGACTCCGTGTTCACCACCGCGCTGGGGAAGCTCCGCACGACGATTTACGAGTCTGCTATGAACGCCGCAAAGGCCGAGATCCTCCAGCAGCAGGGCGCCTACAAGTCGCGCCAGGATACCGTCGCCAGCGTGGCTGCGGGCATGCCTGACCTCCTCACGCTGCACAAGAATCTGAAGGGCCTTCACCCGCCTCAGGGGTCCATGAGTGACCGCTGGCGAAGGCGCCAGCCCGAAGACTTGGACCTGTCCTACCACGGTCCCCTGATCCAGAAGTCTTTCCAGCGTCATGCTAATGCGGTTGGGGAGAGGTTGACGCTGAGCTCCGACGGGGACAGGACTGCCAAGTACGACGAGCAGAACACCCCGGCCTCGACAAGCTGGATGGTGGTCCTCACCTGGGTCCTGGACAAGATGTTCCTCTACAACATCCCGGCGCAGTACCTCATCATCGACCCCAGCTACCTCCCGGCCGAGTCGCTCCGCTTCTTCCACGTTGATCGCAACTGGACGGACGCCCTGATCGACGGCGCGCTGAGCATCGGCAACAACCTGCTCGACATCGACACCGTCCGGGCGACCATCCACAAGATGATCAGCGAGCACCTCTATCCTTCTCCACCGGTCACGCCCATGCCTCAGTACCCTCTCTATGGCTTCCTCATGCGCTCCGAAGTCGTCACCCAGTTTCCCGATCTGAAGGTCAGCGTCCAGCTCAAGACCACCACCGATGCCGCCCCAATGCTCCGCCACGAGAACCTGGACGTCTCCAGGGGCGTCATGATCTGCCTGCTCGACCAGGTGCCCAGCGACGCCGGGCTTCAGTCCATCACCTTCACCCAGCCGCCGCACCAGCAGTCCTTCATCGCCGGGGCCTCGCTCGACAGCCAACAGATCTCGACATGGTACAAGCACATCTTCACGCTGAAGGATCAGCCGCCAAACCCAGCCACCTGGACGTCTTTCAGCTGGAGGAATCCCGCACAGCCAGCCCCAACAACAGCCCCCACGGCCGGGCCAGGGCAGGCGAAGAGCGGCGCGAGCCCCCCGGGGGATGCTCCTCACGCTTCCAGCGTCTTCGTCTGGGGCACCAACGCAACAAACCCGGAGATCCGCACCCTCATCCCCGGGGCGTGGGCGACCGATGTCAATGGCGTGCTCAACTTCTACAGCACCAACCCACAGGATCCCCAGAATCCATTCTACTACGACGACGTCCCCAACGCCGCCCTGGCCGGGGTGCAGCTGAACAATCCCATCTACCGGCTCGTCGTCGGGGCGCAGACACCGTCGCCGCAAGGCACCACCCCGTCGTCCGAGGCGTTCAGCATTGTGGACTTTCCCCGGTCTGACAAGAGTGCTCTGTCACCCACTGGGGTAATGTTTCCGGAACAGATAGGGGCCTCGGGGATGGAAGGGCAGGCTATGCTTGCCCACAGGCCCAAGACCAAGATCCAGAGGAATCGGCTCTCGACAAAGAGGCCCGGCCCCCGTGTCGGTGATGGCTTCGAGCTGGGACGCGGCCACGGAGCCCCGATGTGCCCCCCGCCATACTCACGACCAGGCCGAGGAGCGGGCAGAGGGCCTCTCTTTGGACGCCCAGCCAAGCCAGGTGATGCCCTGGGTCCTGCCGGAGCGCCGCAGTACACCGTGTCCATCTTCCCAAGCAACAACAACCCCGCGAACCCGGGCATCCCGGTCGGCACGGGCATCCCCCTGGACCTCGTCGTCAGCATCGTCCAAAAGAACCCGACCGCCACGGCCGGGTATGCAGACCCGGCCGCTGGCGGAGCTCCCCCGACGTACCCCCTGCAGGCCTTCATGATCGTCTTCCAGCTCGCGGCGGGGGACAAGACCCGGAAGGACACGTGCCTCCTGAACAACTACCAAGGGCCGGGGCCCTTTATGCTGAGCAACTTGCGGTTCAACGCACTGGCCCAGAACCAGTACGACCCGGACTTTGGAGAGTGCCTGGCGCTGCGTGTCCTGCCGCGAAGCACCACGGGGGCAGCGGTGCCCGCCATGTGCACCGAGATGAGCTTCATGCTGCCCGTGTGCCGCGTGCTTCCGCACGACATTACGCAGAGGATCCCGGTTTGGATTACGCCTACGTACGAGGGGTTCGAGCCGACGACGCTGGAAGACTGGACGATTCTCAAGTTTCCGCAGAAGTAGCTTGTCGTAGCTGTCAATGACCAGTGTGCTTCCATTGCGTCTCATTCATGACAAGCAAAGAGCAGTGACCGCGGACCAGGCCAATGCTCCCTTGCGTCGAGTTTCTGACCAGATGCGGTCTCTCCTAAGCTCGAAGCCGTTGGGCTCATGTCGTTGACAGTGATACTCCGGCGGCATGTTGAGAGACCGCTGTCGAGAGCTGCCATGAATACCTACATGCCCCGGCCCAACTGCCGAACAGGCAGGAGATGCTTGTGTCAACGACTGCTTACAAGCATACGAGATATTCAAGCCCACGACCATGCCGGAGCAACCCGTCCGTGCCGGCGGGTGAATAGCTCGTTGAGAGCCAAGTTGGCCCGTCACGCCATGCAGACGCGGTCTCAAACTTAGCCACTGGCCCCGTGGGGCTGAGATGGCGGCCGCAAGCATGTAGAACAACGAGCGGCATGTCGGCCACGATTCTTCAGCCATGTCTCGGCCTGAGCCTGGGCGGCCCGCAGATGAGGGGCTGCGCGTTAGCGGTCTGGGCCGTTTCCAGGGCCGCCACGGTTCAGCCTACCGCGCGCTGGCTGCCCGCTTTGGGAAGATGGTTGAGAGCTGACGACACCCTATAGCGATGCATGAGTAAACAGCGGAAATGGGAGGAATGGGATGAACAAGCGGCATAGGTACAAAGGGCTAGGGGCGTTGGAGACCAACCCCTACCTTATATCACACGGCATCACACGGCCTGCTCAAGGCACCACACCTTGCCACGCGCGTCCTGCTTCTTCATACCTAGTCCACCACTTCACATCTCTCTATCTGACCCCCGAGTCATTATGGCCCCTGCCGCCCACGACAACTCCAAGAACGGAGCTCCCACGCCGCCGCCCCCCATGGCTGCTGTCACTGCCATCACAAACCCCATCAGCCAGGACCAGTACTGGGCCTTCTACAACGACGCCAACAACCAGCTCGGCGTGGCCCAGCAGTTCAAGCGCGACCTCGGCGCCCCCTTGTACGACTTCAGCAGCTCAGCAGTCAGCGATGTGCCTACGGGGGCGCTCGCGAACCCCTCTTCCATGTGCTGCGTCTCGTTTCAGAGCCAGGTGAGCCTGCGCGGGCGCCGCACCTAATAAACAATTTTTGTGATCCGAAGGTGACTCCCTGGCGACAGGTTAATGTGTATGGGGTTCTCCAGGGAAACACGCAGGGTGATCTTCTCGTCTGCCGTCTGAGCCCCGGCTTCCAGCTGCTCAACCTCCTCAACCCTCCCCTAGCCAACTCGAGCAGCATCGCGGCCTGCAGCGATGGCGGCAACAACGGTACTCTCTTCTATCTCACGTAAGTTTCTTAGCCCCCCATGATCGAACGGGCACAACGTTTCCTTCATTCTGACACCAGCCGTGCCGCCTCCACAGCCAGGACGCCACTCAGACATATGTCATCAACTACATCACGCTGCCCGGTATTCAGAGTGCGCCCAGGCCCACCAACATCAACATCAGCCTGAATCCCAAGACCTATCTCGGAGCCGCCTACGGCTCTCTGACAGGTATGCCCGCCGACTCGTACGTGGGCCTTCAGAACAGGCAGAAGCAAGTCTGCGTCTGCCCTCGTGCCAGAAGCCTCTGTTAGTCTCCCCTCCCCCGCCGCCCTCAGCACCATTGTGCAACATTCCCTAGTGTCGGTTGAACGTGTCTGGACGCTTGCTGACATGGTGCCTCCAGCCGCCACCATCACTCAGGCGAACGGCAGAGACAACACGCCCATCGCCATGGTGTTCGTCGGCAACAGGCTGGTGGTCTACTTCTTTGGATCTGCCACCAGCACGAATCCCTCCCCGGTGTACCGTGCCGTGACCGAGGACCTCAACAACTTCACCTTCACCAACCTGACGAACGCGCCGTCGCCCAACGGGTACACCCAGCTTGCGGTGTTCCCCAACGCTGGCCCCCAGAACGACGGGCTGGGCACCACCATTCTCACTTACGTTGAGTTTGAGAGCAACCAGCTTGTCAGCTGGGAGGACGACCTGTCCAAGTACAAGGTCTCTGGGGCGGGTTACTCTTAAAAGACTGGTCGGAAGCGGTCTCCTTATTCTTGAGATCGTTCTGCGCGAGACTGCCCGGATGGCTTCTGCAGCATTGTCGGTGTCATATTCCCAAATGGCAGTCTAGTTCGCTTCTCACTGTGGCTTCCTCGTCTCGATGGGCAGACAAAAACAGCGGTCAATGGTGCAGAAGTCACAGTCGGCTCGCGTGGTCGCATCGGAAGCTCTCTAAGGCTCCCTGCGGTGCTTGCCAATTTATGCACATCATGGGGCCGGCCTGTTGCAGCAGTAACCGACCCTACTTGCACTTGCATCCTAATGCAGCCGAGCCTGCACATTGCAGCCGACGCAGCCTTTCTGTCCAGGCCAGCAGCAGGCTGTTTACACCAGTTAGATACACAAGTGTACAAGGTACAACGCACGACCGGCGTACCCCGGAGATAAGGCCAGCTGGAACAGGGTCAAGGTGAGTCCGAGTCGTGGCGGCGATGTAAGTGTCTTAATAAGGAGCTATAGGTACAGCCGAGAAGATAGAAGGACTTCATCCGAGATCCACCATTCTATCCGCTCAAGCTATGCCTTCGGGGCCATTTCGACCGTTTATTAGGCAATGTCTTCAAGTTCCTTTACAAAAGAGCAAAATCCACCACAACAAAAATACAAGATCGTAACATACGACACCGGGTATTCGCTGATTGTCGCCGACTCAACTACTAATTCAGCCCTCAATAATGTTATCCATGTGAGCCAGGGGTTCCAAGAATGGTATGATGAGGTTTATGAAGTGGAAGAAGAGGCTCTCACCATCGAGCACTACCTTGTCGCCCCTCTGAGACGCGAGCGTCAGAGTGGATCTACTGCCGCCGTCCACCGCTCTCGAGGCGCCTGAAAGATTGAACAAAGCTAAAACTCACGCGTCGCAAAGATGAAAACTTTTAGCACGTCTAACCCTTACCGCCGCCCAAGCTCTCATCCAAGCCACCATCACCACCGCCAGCATGCCCATCTCCAAGAAAGCCCGAGTACGCCGTGCCGAAACCCCCTGTGACGTACATACATCTCTTACTCACTCATTTTAGATTCAACGTGAGCATAAGAAGGCTGAAGCCGCTGGGACGCGCGCCGCTGTCAAGCCAAATGGCCTCCCCGTGAAGGCACCCAAGCCCACATCCATCGTGAGACCTCTTGCGTTTTTTTCCTGCTCATCTCTCCCCGCCGGCCGTACTCATGACGTCTCAGTGTCAAAATTGTCGCAAGGAGATTGTGAACACGAACAAGGTCCAACTGGAGCACCATGCCGATACGCACGATGCAAAACTCTGGCCCAAGGAAAAGTGCTGGCCGAATGATTTCCCTGCAGTGTAGACGATGATGGAAAGGAAACACGGGCAAATGGGCAGCTATGGGAGGTCGGATTTCTGGGCCGAGAGGTATAGGCAGGCCAGCCATTTTGATCGACCCTTGAGGGGACGAATGATGAATAGAGCGGGCGTGCTTTGCAACAACCAAAGACTAGTACTATCTCTTGTTGAACTTGGACCACACATGACGCAGAAGCTTGGCTGATGGCGCCCATGGGCCACCATCACTTCAAGGCTGGAAAGTAGTGAATAAGAGGGTGTATAACTTTAGTAGTACTTGTCATGATCAAGCGAAAGGGGGGGATCCTACATACATTATTCCCCTTACTTGCTTATCTATGGGAGAACGGACGGGATCCCGAGTTTTCCAGTAGGTATGGTTGTATGTGGTTGATGCCCTGCGAAAGGGTAACTGTGACTTCAATGTCAGAAGCGCCAACGTGAACAGAACATTACGCAGGCCAATCACGGGAGTAGTAGAATCACGTTTGAAGCTGATCCTGGACTGCTTATTCGATTTTAGTATGTATTTCTGGAAAGCATTAAGACCCATTAGATTCGGACGTACACTCAAAGGCCGGGGCTGCTAGACTAGCTGGCTCTCTGCCTGTGCCACTTACGTATCTGGTACCAAATCTTTGATGCTTGAAGCAAGGCATTTGTCGAGATACAAATGATGGGGAATTTGGAGCTAAATCAGTCCATTGCAGATATCTGTGCTACTGTTTGAGCATGATAATACAAGATTGCCCCAGCTTGCCTCCTTGTTCGTGTGGTTTAAATCCCAATGCCGGGCCTCACCTGCCCAATGAACTCCTGAACATTCTGCAGAAAGACTTCAGGTTGCTCCAATGCCGCAAAATGCCCGCCCTATGAACAGATCGTATAAGTATACAAGACAGCGTGATATTCAGGCCCCAAGCTTACCTTTTCATTTCGCTTGTAGAGAGCCAAGTTGGGATAGATCTGCCTTGCCCAAGCCTCCGGCACCAGAAGGTTCTCTGCGGGGAACACGGAGTATCCAAAGGGCTTCTCCTTGGAGGTAGGTACCGTGAATAGTCCGCCCGTTGCCTGGGACGCAGCCAAGGCGCGGTACGGGTACATGCTCCTCTGAAAGGTATCCGTGTACCAGTAAAAGCTCACCAAGGTGAGAATAGTGTCAAGCGACAGTGGGTATCGGTGATCAGGCCATTCGAGGAACTTTTCACCAATCCTGTCATGATGATAAGAGCCAGAATGTCAGCGGAACTCCTGTGACTTGTGATATGACTCCCTACCAAGCGAGCATTGCAAGAGGATTGGACGAGAGAACCAGTCCAATAGTAGCCGGTCGAAGGCCATGTTCGAGAATGTAGGAAGTTCAGTTTGAGCTAAAGTCATACATGTGCTGGATGTGCTCAAGTTCAACCTGGGTAACACTGTCGAGGCTGAGTATCTCATCCTGGCTGCCCGGAGCCAGCATGTTGACTGCAGTCTGTTAGCTCCTACGAAATGTTTTTACGAAGCGTGAAAAGTCCTTACTGTGGAATGCCTTGCATTCTGGAAACGTTGCTGACAGTATGCGAGCGAGGAAACTGCCAATGTCACCACCTTGAACCCCATAACCTCCACCGAACCCGAGATCCAGCATGAGCTGGTTCAAGATTCGCGCCGCAGCCTCCAACGTGAGTTCCACATCCAACGGTCCGCCAGAAAGCCCGTAGTGTGGCAGAGACGGCACGATGACGTGATACGGCAGTGTGTCGGGCGTATACTTGTTTTTCAGCAGGTCTAACATAGGGAGGAACTCCAAGAACGAGCCTGGCCATCCGTGCAAGAATAGCAGTGGAAGTGCATCTCTCTTCTTGGAGAACAAAGCGGCGAAATGGATACTGGTCGACCCGACTTCAATATCGTTGACAGTGGTCTTGAAGTTGGGGAAAGAGTTGATGCGCCTCTCCTGTTTGCGCCAATCGAGCTTTTGCCAGGCGATCTTGGCGTCTGCGAGCCACTGACGACTTGTGCCAAACTGACCATCTTCGTGGTTATTGTACCAAGTCTCAGAGCCGATGTTAGACGCAGTCAGCAGTGATTTGAAATCTTGTATCTGTCTGTCAGGAACACGGAGGGTGAAGCTCTTGGGAATATTGACGACGCTTGGGGGGAGTGACCCGAAGCCTGAGGCTAAACTGAAGGACGCAAGTAAGATAATGAACGTGGGTTGCCACATGATGGTTGCGTTGAAGAAGTGATGATGAGATGGCTAATGCTTCAGATCTTGAGAGAGCAACGATCAAGTTCAGATGATTTTATCTACCTGGACACATGTATGCTCTCAACGTTATGCATTGCCCCGGAACTTCCGAAGCCTCAAGGGAGCCTAAATCATTAGTAACAGCAAGATGATTTGCTCGGCTTCGGAGGCTTGCAGAGAGAAGGGACCCTGTTACGAGTTTTAAACCTTCCGATCGGGTGGGCTTCATGTTAGCTTGATCGCTACTTCATCCCAGGCAATCTCGGAATCGGCGCGTTAAGTAACCGGCCAGCGCATGGAATCGTCTGCGTGCAAATAGATTCGGCTGGTGAGCTTGATCGACCTAAGCTATGGATGATCATGACAAACCATCCGGTACGAAAGTGACCCCTCAGCCGATCCCGCAACAGGGGCTTGAGGGCTTGGGTCTGACTACCTATGAATAGGTATCCCGAATAGGTAGGTAGTACAGTGGGCACATGTATTGATGATGATAGTTGATTAGTTCCTGCTTGAACCTATCCGCTTCTTTCCTCCGGCACCCAGTGGCCTCGTGGATTTCCGTATCCAAGCACCATGCTTGTCTCCTGGTCGTGCCAATGTTCAACTCTACCATCCTAAGCATAACACTATTTCCTGCTCTCCCAGGCCGCCTCCCCCTACGTGAGAGCTGCCTCAAGTGGCAGCTTCCGAGACGAACTTCCCACGAAGACCCTCTTCTCATGTTCGCTGATGACCCAGTTCTGTGTCACCACGTCCCAGTTGCTAAGATCGCGGCGTGTGAGGTCCGCGCGGAACGTCACCGATGCGCCCGGATCGATGCGGAGGCGGTCGAAGCCTCGGAGAACGCGGGGCGGGTCGTCGGGTCCGCCGAGAGACACATACAGCTGAGGAACTTCCTCGCCGACAAGATCACCCGTGTTGGTGACCGTGGCGGTGACGGTATACATGACATCCCAGAGCTGGCTGTTTCCGCCGGGACTGCCGCCAGCTGGGTGGCGCGGTTGCGGCGCGTCATCCAGCGCACCCGGAGGCAGGAACTGGTCTGCTTCCAGACCGTATTCGGGGTCGCCGAGTGCAGTCTCAGGGTCTGTCGAGTTCAGGTATGGGTAAATGAAAAGCTCAATCTGCTCGAAGCCCTCAGGGAACTGGTAGTCCTCGTAGTTGGTGCTGATGTTCGCACCGATCCGGGGCGCCGGGGCCGTCTGCCCTGTAGTCGGGAGGTAGTCCTGCGTGGTGTGGCTCACGACCTGGAGGTTGGAAAACTCAAACGTGGTGTAGGAAAGACCAAATCCAAACTCAAAGATCGGTGCATCGTTGTTATCCCCGTATGTCTCATTGCTTCCACCGGTGGCGCGGTCGAACCAGCGGTAGTCGATGAAGACACCCTCGGCAAAGTCGTCCTGCGGCGCACCACCGCCGTTGTTGGGCTGGTAAAGTACCGAGTTGCCGTAGCTCTCTGCCGTGGGACCCCAGGTGAAAGGCGTTTTGCCACCAGGGTTGGTGCGGCCGTAGAGGATGTCGGTGATGGAGTTGCCCGACTCCTGTCCGGGAAGCCCGGCCCAAACAATTGCAGTAATGTTTGGGTTATCGTACCAGTCGGTCACAAGAACAGCGCCGGTGGAGTGAATGACAACGATGGTGTTGGTGTTGTTCCTGGCTACGCGCTGGACGAGCTCATCGCCGCCGTTCCAGAGAGTCAAATTGTTGCGATCGCCGATGTTGCCGTCGACGTTGATGTAACCTTCGCCGGAGTTGGCGTTGACGAAAACGATGGCAGTTGCGTTGGCCTGGCTGACAAGAGCCTCGGTCCGGGCGTACTCCCAGTTGCTGAGGATTGACTCGTATCGAGAACCGTCGTCAAGTGCCTGGCGTTGAAGAGCGTTGTCTGGAGTGACAAGGTAGGGGAAGCTTGCAGTGCCAGAACCCCAGCCAGCAGCAAGCGTTCCCTGGTTGCATCCCTGATCAGGGCATCCGTTGGGACCAACGGCACGGGGACCAGCGTCCTCGCCGATGACGGCAACAAACTTTGGCTTGTTCAGCGGCAAGGCACCTTCATTTTTCAGAAGCACTGTGCCCTGAGCAGCGATGTGTCGAATGAGAGCGCCATGGTTCTCTCGGACATCAATATGCTGATTGATCGTCTCGAATCTCTCCTGTGCGACAAAATGGACGGGGCCAATCGTGTCTCGGGTCCATGAGGAGAAGTTGATGTCTGGAACGTCGTCAAGGGTGTTGCCAACCTTGAAGAAGGCGGCAAGGATGCGCATGGCCATGTCGTCGACGCGGTACTCCGGGACCGTTCCGTTCAATACGGCGTTGGTCAGGTTGGCGCCCCAGAAGGAGACACCAGTGTAGAAGCGGGTGTCACCAGGCATCGACATGTCCAGGCCGGCGACGGCGGTGGCAACTCCTGCATGCTGGGCTTGCCAGTCGGAGAGCACGAACCCCTGGAATCCGAGTTCCCGCTTGAGAACGCCGTTGAGGAGATGAGAGTTTTGGCAACCGTAGCTGTTGTTGATCTGCAAGGTGTCAGAGAGACCTAGTGGTATGATGGAAAGGGGATTCAACTGACTTGCTGGTACGAGCACATGAACGAGCCGGCACCGGCGCGAACGGCGTCAGCAAAAGGCCAGAGATAAAGCTCATGCATCGTCTTGTCGTCGACATTGGAAGAAAGCGCCTCGGAAATGTTGAAGCCATATCCTTGGGCCTCGCCTGACTGGCGGAAGTTTTCTGGTGCATGTCAGCGTTTGACAGAGCCACAAAGCATCAGAATGTCCCGCCTCACCTTGCTCGTTCACAATGTAATGCTTGACATTTGCAATGACCTTTTGCTCCTGGATGCCCCTTACCGCCTCGGCGACAGCAACGCCTGTGAGGTACGGGTCGGGAGAGAAGCCCTCCCAGTTGCGGCCTCCAGCAGCGTGGCGGCCTAGGGGCCCGACGGCAGGACCGAGAAGGACGTCTGCGCCTTTCCCCTTGGCTTCGGCGGCCATGGCGGCTCCCCTAGCGTGTATCAGGCCGCGGTCCCAGGTGGCGGCGGCGACCTGGCTCGAGGTGAAGTAGGAGACGTAGTCGGCGAAGCGAATACCCTGAGGCCCGTCTTGCATGCACAGGCCGCGAAGGCCGAGGCGAGGGATGGAGCCGACGTTGCCGACGCAGAGATCACTCTGCCAGCTGTGTTCATGTTAGTGAGGGGCGCTGTTTGAAGTTTGGAGAAAGAGGACGTACCCAACGCCGGTTGTCAAATTGACCTTTTCCAGAAGCGTCATCTCGGAGACGACGGCGAAGGCCTTGGCATATGCATCTTGCCAGCCATCCGCGCTGGGGTCCATCCATGGCGAGGGGTAGGACGGAGGGGAGTATGCGAGGCCATTGCCTGTGGAGTTCTGGCGCTGTCTGGAGTCAGCGAGAGCGATGGAACAGCAAAGCAACAGGCCACAAGCCGCGGCCAAGGAAGAGCGCATGGTGAGAATGAGATGAAGGACACGGATGCAAGATCCGGCAGCAAGTCTGTGGGAAAAGCAAGTGATGCACCCCAAGAGAATCCTTTGCCAACCCAAATCGTTGACGGACGAGAAGCGAAAGCAGATGGTTCACACTGAGATGGATGGACGTCAAGTGTCCATTTGGACATAAGTGCAGCACGCCACTTCTGCATCGAGCGGCGCATGCAGTCGAGCCCAAGGCGGAGTATCTTAGGAAGGAATGGTGGACGTTGAACCGCGACTTGAGAAAAAGCAGGCGCCACACCGCGACGTACCTTGAACACAGAGCCAAGAGCCGCGTCGCTCGCCGCCAAGAGGGCAGCGACCAGGGATGTCGACCTCATGTTGTCTTTCCCGCCAAGGCTCGTCGTCCAGGGCGCTCTCGATCCAATCCGGGGTTCGGACGGGTGTTACTGCGGCGGGAGCGGGCAGTTGGGAAGCTGTCGCGTACCTTGTGGCACTTGAGAAGCTGGTGCTACAATAGGTGCGGTAGGTAGGCCTTCTTTAACCGGGATCGACCGAACGGGCCGGATGCGTCTGTCGGGCGAGTCTGAGACACGGGAGGAGGATACGAGAGGGAGCTGGCCGTCTAGGTCTGGAGCGAGGAGGACGACTGGTATATAGCGAAAGATGTCGTATCCAGGGCAGAACACCGCAGCACCTAGTGGGTGTTGAAAGATGACGAGCGGGGCCGAGGTCGTGTTGCTGTGTGTGACGGCGTGATCGTGTTGGGTCCTGATCTGATGCCAGTCTGGAGTAGCTCCTCGCGATCACACGAACTGTCGGCGAAGCTCGACGTAAACAAACACAAAGCTGCAGCTAGGAAGCTCCGGCCCTCGGGAAGAAGTCAACGGCCGGTCAAGCGACGGGAATGGCGTGGTCAGAGGACACCCTTCCAGAGGTACAAGGGAGGCCATCCAGGGCGGGGAGAGGCGCCAGTGACGTTGCCCCCCATGCCGGATGGCACCCTCTCCGCTTCCCCTCCGGAGCTTGCAGCAATCGGAAGCTGGCCATGACGGCGGCAGTCAGCGTGCGGGGATGCTGTCGGCGTATCGCAGCATGTTGCCTCGACAGGGGCAAGCACTACCATCCTGGCGATCGAAGGGGAGGCGGTCGACCTGCAGTGAGGAGAAAGTCCGGGGAAGCTGTCGGCGCAGGACGTCGATTGGTCGGGTTGGCAGCTTGGACGAAGAAAAGGGCCGATGCGGGCGATGGACCGGGCTTGTTCGGTTGGAGGGATGGGTGCAGACGCGCGATGATCGGGTTCAGTTGTGTGTCTAGGGGAAAGTTGGGGACGTCATCAAGGGCGGAGACGAGCGGAGGCCGAGGGAGATGGGACACATCATCCCGAGATCAGGGATATCACAACTCAAAATGCCGACTAGTTCATCCGTCCTTGCTAACAAAGATCGATAGTTAAATATACGGTTGTATTTGGGCGGGATTGTGAAACCTTCAGACGAGGCAATATCTCAAGCGTTGCCCTGGTCTCAACAGCATTCTATTTGTGTTCCATCCTCCGTTCGTACGGATTTCCATGGTCGGCCTGCTGCAGTCAGACAGTTTCAAAAGGCAATGACAACAGATGACGGGACAGCGCAGCATCTCCATTTCCGTCTCCCGCTCCAGCTGTGGGTGTCTGCCTGCGAGGCCATGGAGCCTGATGGACTTTGAGTTGTCCACCCACACCGACCTCAACCCCGCTGTATCCGCCCCCGCATCCCCCATCTTGGCCGCTGCGCGAACTGAAGCCACCCGTCATCTCCGCCATGGATCACCCCTGACATCGTCGGCACTTGTAGCCCCAGTACTGACCCCGCCTGCCTATCCTCATCTTCAACTCGACCGACAGCAGGCCCAAGCTGCGCCGTCCCACACTCAGCGGCACCTGATGGCTCGCCATCGGCCCTTTTCCAGCCTGCCTCCCAGGCCGTCCTCTTCCAAACGTGCATCGCCTCGCAGGGTGCCCCGGCGGCCCCTTTCCGGCGAGTCATGCCCGCGAAGCGTGGCATCCGGAGTCTACGGCATCATCATACATACATCCCGACGACTACCGGCGATGCTGCCAAGGCGCCAGAGGAGAGGAGCAGCAGAGACTGATGACAAAAGGCTTCCCCTACAAAGTAATGTTACATGCAAACTCCATGCTACCGTGCCCGACCCAACCATAGCCTAAGCCTGCCTTCGGCAACCATATTCCTTCCAGACGCCTGTCGAATCACAAGCCCAACCAAGCCCACACGTCCAACGGTACCAGCCGCTGCCTAGTACACACCCGGGATGATCCTCCACTTGACCGTTTGCTTGTACTTCTCCCAGTCCTCTCCGTACTTGCGCGAGCACTTCTCATCATCGCGGCGGTCGCGGTGAATCAGGAGGATGGCAAAGTACAGCACGTAGAAGTACGTGATGGGAATGGCCCAGGCACGTGCCTCGCCCTGGAAGACCTCACGCCCGTCAAGCGTCTTGAAGGCTCCAGCGGTGTGTCCGTCGACGAGACCTGTGCCGGCAGCCACGATCTGGTAGCCAGCCACACCAGTCGGCAGGCTGTAGGGCCACGACTGCAGCCAGTCGCCCAGATAGTTGATGTGGCGGGCGACACCCCACCAGCCTGAAGTCAGGAGACGTGTGCCGGCCTTGGTTTCGATATAGGAGAGGTGCGCAACGCGAGGATCGTCCGGGTTGGTGCGGAAGTTATTCTTCTCGCTGTTGGACGCGCGGAAGACGTAGTAGGCTCCCGAGATGCAAGCGCCAATGACGCCAAACTCGACGATTCCGAGTTGCACAGGGTACATTGACAGGTAGCGGGCCTGGTGCGAGTAGATGAAGGGCAGCCACGCGACGTCGCCAAAAGCCAGCATGAACCCGAACCCGTCGGTGATGATGTCGATGGTCGTCAGAATGGCGGGCTCCATGTACCAGGCATCGACCGTGTACACGAACTGGATGACCGAGACGAATACGATGCTGTTGGAAATGAAGCCAAACGTACGGTACTGCTTCGCCATCCACGCAAAGTTGAGAATGGACCAGCCCAGCAGACCCGGACGGATCTCCATCCAGCACTTGATGTCGACCTCGCCGATGACGGGGATCACCACGCGCGGATTGAGCTCTCGGCCGATGAACCAGTCGTAGATCAGGCTGCCCGAGTGGCCGCCCTCTGCTAGCTCCCTGTTCTCGGTGTTGCCAGGCTTGACGCTGAAGCTGCGCACGTAGACAAAGGTGGCGAGGAAGAACGCGACAAACATGTTGGCTGTGATGATTTGGATGTAATTGTCGGTGATGTAGACCCAGAAAGCCCAGTCGGCGCCTTGCGCGGCGGTTCCGGCGAGTAGCACGGCGCTGATGATCATGTGCGATGCAAAGGCTGTTCGAGCACAGGTTAGTGATGGAACAAGAAGGGATCCTTGCGAGACAGAGGGGTTCTTACTGTTGAACTTGTACTTGAGCTTCCCGCCACTTGACAGCTTGACGCCGTCAACGATTGGGCCAGGCACAAAGCGGTAGAGCAGAAGGTTGACGAAGTAGTAGCCGAGAACAGCGAGCGTCGCGTGAACGCTGCCCAGTCCCCAAATGCCATCCTCGGGCCAGCCGACCTCGGCTTTGAGCTTGTTGAGACTCAGTGTCTTCGGGCTGAGCAGCGAAGGCGCGGGGCAGCCGGAAATGTCATTGCATGCGAATGCGAAGGCGTAAACGAGCAGCGGGAGCAGGACAGTGATGGCGGTGGTGCCAGGGCTGGAGACGGCGTGTTAGTTGGAGTCTTGTGGTATGAGAAGATGGCGGAAAGGTAGCTTACGGTCCTCCAAAGTGGAATCCATGGGGCGGCGCCTTGAGGGCGACTTGTTGCGTGCTTGGTGACATGATGTTGTGGTGGGAGCGTCGTCGAGCAAGTGGGGGAATCGGAGGCGTGTTGACAAAAAGATGTCGCGTCGGTGGGATGCGAAGCAGATGTGATGGTGGCAGAAGCAGCGCGTCGCGGCTCTTTTACCTGCAAGAAAACAACAAGCAGAGGGAATCGCCTCGGTGTTGCTAAGGAAGAGTTGGCCCGAAGCAGGCGCCTTCCGGAAGAACTGACTTGGAGGTGCGAGGGGGAAACCAATGTTTGACGATGCGCCCAAGGTCGATGATGCAACGACTGCTGTACAGTATCTGAGTATTGATTGGGTGGGGGATTGGCGACGAGCTGGGGCGGGGCATCGAATCGCCCCGGATGCCGATTCGGGCAGGTTCAGGGGCCGGGCCTGTCGCCGCACGTGCGCTGAGCCACTCGTTGGTGGCATTGAGGTCCAGGTCCAGTGCCGGGTCGGCTCACTGCCGGGTCGGACGATTACACCTCAAGCACAAGCACCACCACGTCAGCCTGGTCGTACCCGCGATTAGCACGGAGCTTCGGTGGCCGCAGACACATCTTGGGTCCAGCGTCCGACATCACGACGTGAAGAATGCCCATGATCCCTTGGCTTGTGATTCTTGAAAGCTGTCGCGTCCTGTCGCGACCTTGGCATTCCAATCAATCCGTGTTGAAACTCAAGTCTGGCTTAGTCAAGCACCCTACATCACTGCCAAGATGCCCGCCCCTTTATTTCAAGCTCCCAGGAAACAGGCCAATCATCACGTCGGCTCGCGGCGGGTGCAAGGCTGACGAATTGCCAGGTGGCTTCGGCAATGTCTCACCCATCCCACGCATCACCAAAAGATTGCCCGGCATCCACCAAATCGACTCGTGTCGACCACGCTTCGCCATCTACCCACCATCTCGCATCCAACTGCCTCACAAACTGGTCGCACTTGACGCGCACCTGCACCAGATCAATCGGCATCACCACCAACGGCCCATGACCCAAGGCACTCCGACGCGACCCTACCTTCCCGCCCGGCCTTGACGGCCCCTGATCGAGACGATGTACCCCAAAAGCGCCCTCAACATCTTACTGCTGGCCGCCGCCGCCGCCGTCACATCTGCAGCAGAAGAAACGACAACCACATCCACATACATCCCCGCCTGCACAGCAACATCCCACACCAACGGGGCTTTCTTCGACCTGCGGTCGGACATTGCCACCGCGCCGGAGGAAGGCAAGACCTCCAAGGGCCCGACATCCGATTACCACGCCCGTGGCTACGACTATGGTCGCAACTTCACCCTCAACATCTGCGCGCCCGTCGTGGAGCCGGTCCTCGATGTCGTCGGTCTCAACAAGGGAGACTGGAAGAATGTTAGCGCCTACTACACATACAAGGGAGACGTCTTCTCGATAGGGTGCGTGGACCATTCGACCGGCTTGTGGAGGCTTTGGTCTCGGCTACGGCTTCGGCTTCGGCCTCAGACTGACTGACCCGTGCTAGACAATCGAGTCTCGACCTCAAGAGCCACGGTCGCAAGCTCGTCCTGCAATACACCGGCGGCTCGCCCTGCGGCGGCGACGAGTCCAAGCAGCGTGCCGCGCGCGACACCACGCATAGCCCCGACTCTGAACACTACGACGCCTACGCTCGCGAGAAGGCCGAGAAGGAGGCGTACCTCAAGGCCACCGACCCCAAGAACTTCTCGCCCGCTATGGACGGTGGCAACGGCTCCGACGCACGCGCAACGCGGCGCAAATCGGCCACGATATCCTTCCACTGCGACCCCGAACAGGTCGGCGGCCAGGTCGGCGTGTCCTTCGTGGCTACCGATCCAGACGAGTGCGCCTACTTCTTCGAGGTGCGCTCGCAGCACGCCTGCGCCCGGGCGGAGCCGCACCAGCCTGGGTCTGTTGGCCCCGGGTCCGTGTTCGCCATCATCCTCATCATCGCCGTCCTCGTCTACTTCGGCGGCGGCGTCTTCTACCAGCGCACCGTTGCGCACGCCCGCGGCTGGCGCCAGCTCCCCAACTACACCCTCTGGTCGGGCATCTGGAACTTCATCAGCGTATGCCTCTCCTCGTGTGCAAGATCCATCCTTACCCTCTGCGGCCTCTGTGCTCGGGGGGGCAAGTTCAACTGAGAGGCTTCCTCCATCTGGGGAAGCTCGCGCGCGTGTCGAGCTGAGAGAACCGGGGCAGGGCCTGCGGCTGACTGTGAACAGGATATCTTTATCATCACCTTGTCATCGTGCGCGAGGCTGCTCCCGGGACGCAGGGGCTATCGCCATCTGTCGAGCAGCCCGAGCAGGGGAAGGGATTACGCGTCAGAGAATCGGCTCATTGATCAGCTGGATGAGGAGTGGGACGATTAGATAGAACCTCTAGAATACCCTGTACTGATGATGTACATGCTCGAATAGATTTCTGGGCTTCTCTTCCAACTTGCTGGCTTCGTACTCAGAGCGTGATGCTCTGCCCGGTGAGCTTTGGTGGTGCCGCTGAGACGTGGGGCTCTCAAGTTTGGCGGGGTTCCAGCCTGCAACGACGACCTGACGTCGGTTGGTGCGACCTCCCAGTCTCACTCACACCTCACACTCCCATCACCATGCCAGCTTTCGAAATGTCGCCAGTCAAAGCCCCCGCCAATCTACCCGACCTCGTCAAGGCGGCGTTTGCCCGCGCAAAAGCCAACGTCGACCTCACCTATTTCCCGACGCAAGTAACGCTCATCTCTTCCGGCTCCATCCCAGTACGACCGTCTCACCCTCAACCATTTCCGCAGCAGCTGACGCTCTCTTCAGTTCCAGCTGCGCTTCTCCCCGGCCCTCGCCAGCAAGCCAACAGCACCAAAGCCCAAGCCTTCCGGGAAGCCGTTCAATCCCTTCGAATCGCCAGAGAAGGGGCCCCTCTTCATCGCAGACATTGCGCCTGCCCACAACCTCGTCCTGAACAAGTTCGCCGTCGTGCCGGAGCATTTCATCCTCGCGACCAAGCAGTATAAGGAGCAAACACACATGCTCGAGGAATCCGATCTGGCAGCTACGTATGCTTGCATCGAGGCCTACCATGACTCCGGCGATTCCGCAGGAGAGCTCTTTGCCTTTTTCAACAGCGGTCCACACTCGGGCGCCAGCCAACCTCACAGGCACATCCAGCTTCTACCAGTCGCGCAGATGAAGGACGGTCTCACTGAACCAACAGAATGGGACGTGCTAGCGGACAAGCTCTCGTCAGCAAGCGATGTCCCTTTCGCAACCTTCAGCAGGCCCATCGCCGGCGCCACTGACGCAGAGATTCATCGGGCGTATCTTGCGCTGTTCGGAGAGGCTTTGGAGGCTACGAAAGCCTTCGCGGCTCAACACCCCGAACGCGACGACATCTTTACTGCATTTGGAGAAGATGCCGCGCCGATCAGCTACAACATGGCCATGACGCGCTCGACTCTCGTCATCTGCCCCCGAATTGCGGAGGGTGCGGCCATCTCCACGCCTGGGGGCCAGGTTGCTGGGAAACTCAGTCTGAACGGCACAGTTCTGGCCGGCACGGCTCTGGTCAAGTCTGAGAGCGAGTGGGATGCCCTGCGGCTTGATGAAGCAGGCGCTACAACCCTTGCTACCGTCTTGTCCAAGATTGGTATTCCCAACGGCGCAGCTGACTCACACCGGCTGTGAGGCTTGCCGGGTGCTCGGCCTGGACCTCCAGGCACATCACGAACATGTTCACATCGAGCATTGTCATCATCCTTGTCATGAGATAATACCATTATGCTGCGGGACCAAAATTAGACGGCCCTCCCGAAAGACCAGACAGTGTAGCAAAAGCAATCCTCAAGCGTCGCCATGACCACTCTTACTCCTCCTGCTCCATCATCACCAACTCATCCCACTTCTTCCGGCACGTCGCGTTCCCAAAGAGGTACGACCCACCCCTCTCGTGGATGTACTCAGCCACCCTCTTCCAGGAAATCTTCGTTGGTGAAGGCTGGGATTTGCGATTGAACGACCGCACGGCCCTGCGAAGCAAATGGATCTAACATGTACCCGTCAGCGTCTCGTCTCCGACCATATCGTACGGTAGCTCGCACTCACGTCCTTCTCGCTCCACTCGGGCTTGCGAACACGCTCTTCCTTGCTCTTGGTGAGAGTGCGGTAGCGGCCGCGCAGAGTGCTCTCTGCCTCGGTGAACCTTCCCGCGGCACGGATCTCGCGGTACGACATGCCCTTCTGCTTCGAAGCAAGTAGGAACTCGTCCTTCTCCGATCGCGAGGATAGCGGCGAGATGGTGGGGCGGATTGGAGCCTCTTCGTCCTCTTGGGCCTCTTGGGCTTCCCGAGCTTTGGATAACGATGTCTTGGGACTCTTGGCTGACTTGGGGTTGGCCGTCTTGGGGCCCACCATCTTGGGGCTCGTCGTCTTGGGGCTCGCTGTCTTGGGATTCTCCGTCTTGGGAGTATCGAGGACCTTGCGCGTGACCCGGGCCTTCTTCTGGCGGGGAGCCGAGGACTGCTCGAGGGTAGGCTCGGCCTTGAGGGCTAGCTCGGGCGTCTTCTTGCGCTGCGCTACCTTGCGTGAACGGGGAGCCTTGTTGGGGAGACTCCTGCGCTGCTTGTGAGCAGGGGTCGTTGAAGTCCTTGACTGGGGAGAGGAGGTCTCATGGGCTGTGTGCTCATCATCGGCCCTGTCACCCGGATCCTCTTCGAAAAGAAGTGGCGCAGAGTGGTCCAAGTCCGAGTCCGAGTCGGTCGTCTCGGCGCGTCCCATCGGCATGCCCTTGGGGAGGATGGGGCGGTTGTGGGCTTGCCAGCCGTCGCTCACAAGGCCGAGACCCGTAGGCTGGCCTGCCGGCTGTCTGGTTCCATGGCTGCCGGCGTTGTGGCCGCAGGTACTGCGATCGCCGACGCTCTGGTTGCCAGTGTGTGTAGAGCCGAACGAGCTGCTCAGGGCAGGGGCCTCCATGGAAGGTCCACCCGAGACAGACGAGAAGCTGCCAAAGTCAGAGCTCATGTCACCCCCAGCGGTGGTGAAGTTCGTATTGCCCTGTGCCTGAATGGGAAGGCCATGGACCATGGGAAAGTTGTTGTCCGGAAAGACAGAGAGACTGGTGATATCAGGCATGTGGAAGTCGGACCGCGGAGCCGAGTGGGCGACGTTGTAGTCAATTCCGTGGGCAGAAAACCCGACGTCTGTGTTACCGCCACCTCCGCCCACGGGAAAGTCGTTGTTGCAGCTGTCGAGGGTTTGGCGGGGGTTCTCGTAGAATTGGGAGAAGTGGCTGGCGAACATGGACCGGTCAGGGTAGCCAGAAAACGGGCTTCCTGCAGCGCCGTTGTAGTACCCGTTCTGAAGCTCCCGGACCTGCAGAATTTGTGTCAGTGGCAGTTAAAATCGATCAAAGAATGTCGCCTCGAGGAACTGCTTACCTCAAAGGTCTCCGACATGTCGTCGGAGAAGACCCATTCGTCTCCCGCAGCCATGAGGAATCGTCCTTGCGGAGGTGGGCAGAAGTGATGTTGTGAAGGTACTGGAGAGGGAAAGGAGAAGACCGGCTGCAGATTTGGTACCTGCAGCTGCTGTTGTTGATAGTTGTGGCCGTGGCCGCCTGAGGAAGGCAGGCAACTGTAGTCAACACTGAAGGTTCCACAGCTATCTTCTCGACGCCTCTTGATACCACGCTGAGTGGTGGGGTCAGGCGAAGGGGATGCTGTCGAAGGTTGCGGCCAGAGATGATGAGAATCAGACGGGGGAAGAACGAGCTGAGGCGAAGGTACGCTGGGGTATGGCGTCTGATACTGGTTCTGTAGCGGTCTTCCGTGACTCCAAGGCATGAGACTCTGTGTGTCCACGACATGACCACCTTGAACCCTCTGGGGTCTTGGGTGGTTGATGTACATGATGTCTATGTCGAGATTCTCAACGGACGAGGCGGGAACGAGGCAGACGTGTGTTCCTTTCACCGCTGCTTTCTTCTCTGGTGCTTCCACGGAGCTTCCGCACCAAGCTGGGTGTCTGAGGCTGCTGCCGTCGTCCGTCTACAGGCAAGAGCGGGGGAGGGAGGGCCGGTTCGTGTCGGTGACCCAAGGAATTGGTTCGATGGGAGCAGGGAAGGGTATGCAGGAAGGGTGCGAGGTGCCGGCGGTGGAGGATGACGGGCAGGGAACGCCTGGGGCTCGCTGGAGGTTCGAGCAGGTGGATGATGAGGGACTTGGTCTGTGACACCGCGGGTAGATGCCCAAGTGGCGAGGCCCCGTTCTGATGGAGAGGGGAAGGAGGTGGCGGTCAAGTTCAGAAGCCAGAGGCCCAGAGAGGTATGTTATCAGGATTAACAGGCAAGTTCGGGGACGAGTTGAAGCTCGTGACGCAGGGTCTTCTTGTCTTTCCAAGAGACTCTTGGAACACGGACGGGAGAGGTGAAGGCTCTAAATAAAGACGGGAAAGATGTCCTCGGTGCAAAGGAGGTCCGGTCGAGGGATTCCGCTCAACTCTCATTTCCTCGGCGCTCTTGTCCCCTCGGCCTCATTGTCAGAGAACCGTCAGTAAATAAGATAGATCACATTTTCTCCCGCTTAAATCCATCAAGCCCCCGGTCAAGCAGTGGCCCCTGAGCGACCGCAGCGGCAGAGTTCATCTCACGCACACGCCGGAACAGGAGGACGGCTGCCCCCTTCAAGCCTCGACGGGCCTGGTACACCGAGGACAACATCAGCTGCTTGTTCCACTGGCCGCCGTCTGTCTGTGCCAGAGATCGGCCGAGGGCCTTGCAACGGGGAACAAGCCGTGAGGGAGCACGGGAGAAGCGACAAGTGATATGTTATCACGACTTGCTTGCCCGTCGTTCTAGACGATGGGGGCGCCTCTGCAGTATTGTCTAGCCGCCCTGCACGTGCTCAAAAGGACGGGACCAGAGACGCGATGGGGAAAGATCTGGAGGGAAAGATCTGGAGCATGTAACTTGGCCCCATATACAAACAAGCCGGAGGGTTCCGGCGCAGAGCCTGGTCTGATCCCAGAGTCATCGGGAAGCCAGGGGGGTTGGCGTTTACCGGGCATCGTCATCTTGCCGTAAGTCAGTACAGCTGGGGAGCCCCATGAGTGGCAAAACCTTCTCGTCGCTGGAAAGCTGTGTGTGTCTCAAGTATCTTTACACTGGCAAGGAACACGACTCTCCCCCCCTCAAGTTCAACCGCTCCAGTCTGGAGCCTCCTTCCCGCCACTGTGGTCCATCTCTCACGCCAGAAGAGGCGATCAGCCGCTTGTACCATGGTGCCAACCAACCGAACGTCCACCATATTGAGCGAGCGTCCCCTCTTTCGTGCAGACGGGCAAACTTGTTCTGTAGCAGTTCGACGCCCTGGACAGGGCCCCTTGCTATGGGGAGAACGAGGAACGTACGGGCCGGAGAGCTGACTCCGCATCCGCGGCTCAATATTATTCGCTTGTCCACGCGGGTCGACGCAGCCACAAGTCCGCTTCCCTTCGCCTGTCAGGGTGCTGTCCATGGGAGAAGGCCTACTGGTCTTTGGAAGCCTGACTGCTGGCTCTGTCGTGGTGACTGGAACATGCGAGAGTCAGCTCAAGGTTCTCTCATTGTCGACAGCCGATTCCCTGAGCCCGATTACCTGGCCATCGGTAAGGATCGATCGTGCTCATGAGATCTAGATAAACGTCGGAGGTGCTGCCAAACGTGATTGGCGTGACCCGAAGTTCGGTTGACACCCACGCCCATCTCTCCGCGGGTATCTGCAGTTTGACAGCCCATGTCATCTGGCCCTGCTGCCGCGCCGAGTCGGGCTAGTTGGTGATAGCTTCATGCCGGAGGTTTCGCCATCCCTCCCGGCTGCAGAAGACACTGTGTTAGCCGGGCTCATGCATCTGAGCAACCAATGACGGACATGCGTGGTGTGCTGATATCGGCCAAGTGAACCAAGCCAGGGTCTGTAGTTGGCAGGTGTCAGGGATGGGGTCTGCATGCACATCAACGAGGCGTTCGACCCTTGTCCCCCGAAGGAGGGGCGGGCCATCCTACAGTAAGAACAGACCGCCGTCGTTCCCCCATCGCTCATGTCGGCCACTGCGTGCTGGCCACTTCGCGAAGGATAGGTGACTCCTGACAACTGACAACCGAACGGCGACTCGAAATTTTGTTGGAGCTGGTATTATGAGATGTTGACAAAGGTACGAGTGCGTGTAGGCAAGACTTGGCGCATGAGTGAGTCGGGGTCGTGTCAAGATGGCCGGCCTGCTCTACTCATCCCCTCAACCGGCGGTCAGCACACCAGCCGAGACAGTCGGAAAAGTTGCCGGGATCAAAAGCCATCGTCACTGGCTGGTCCCGGTTGATCTTGGCTGGGGGAGATCTGTTGGGTGAGCCGTGGGTAGGAGAGAAGCTGCAAGGTCAACCCATCAGAGGGGCTGCTCTGGATGACAGTGAGGGCAGAGTCACCCCATCTCTGCTCCCTCTTCTCCCGCAGACGCTCCACTACCAGCAAGCCTGCATGACATGTTGCCGCACTTCCTCCCCCCGCACCTGGACCCTACTCCGGGGCATTCGTTTGGTTCGGGTTGTCTCCTCCTTTGACCGGGAGGCAGACAGGGGTGGACCGAGCCGAGACCAGTGTAGAGACATGGCCGGTGCTCCGCCTGAGATGTGATCATCTTGACTGCAACATCGCCAGTCTCGCCCGCCCGCCCGCCCTCCCGTCGCGCGTTGCTACCTCCTTCCCGCTTCTCGACCATCTTCTGAGACATGCTATCACGCTGGAGGATTTCGAACCATATGATCTGCCCATATTCGAACGATGTCACCCGGTGAGCCAGAGGACACTGAGGAACGGTACTGGTGCTAGTGATGGCGCACGTGGGCTATGATTTGCAGAAACTCAGGGGCCCCCAAACGGCAGCCGTCGACGGGACGTTCAGCCGTCCGAGATCCCGGTAGAGTTCATGTTGCCCCCCCAAACGCATGGTGCCACGGCTGAGCGATCAGCGCGTTCTTCCCACTACCCTGGTCGTTCCCTCGCCCTACCAGATGCGCTGTGCCGATGGGAGCGGAGCCCGCTCGTGATCGGGGAAGCTGCCAGATGGGCGGGCGGAGATCGGGCAAGTATTGCGGCCAGATGGAGGGTAGTGGCCAGGCCGTCGCCATTAGCGGGTAGACCAGGGCCATGCATGAGGCATGCCGGGTAGAGGTGACCTGGGTGGCAACATGGATGTCGGGCAAACAAGCTGGAGGTGGCCTGGTACCATACATGGGCATCAGCCTAGGATCTTCCACCTGTCAAGTCCAGGGGCTTCCAACATGCCTTGCCTTGTTGCAGTACACCATATGAGCCTCGAGGGAGCGTGGGGGAGATGACAAAAGCAGCTTCGTGTTCTGTCATGATGGTCTATCGCTGACTTGTCACATTTCTGTTGACACGCAACACTCGAAGGTGTCACGGCTGGCTCGCTAAAAGGGGCGCCAAGCTTGCGCACTCTCCAGTGCGGCCCGTCTTCTTCTTCTGGCTCGTAGCTCGCTCGTCATGGTCCGGGTTCTGCTCCGCCTTGCCCTCTTTGGCCGGAGCTCTAGTTGCCTGGCACACCCACCACGTCTCTGATGGCAGGCACAAATCTTGGCACGCCGTAGATGGCATACAGTGACGCGAGAGCTGTCAGGAGGCCGGTAACCTGTCTTTGGTCAGCAAACACATCAGATAATGAGTCCTGCGGAGATGACCCACCTTCTCGAACCAGGTGTGGAAGTAGATGGCCGTCATGAGCAACATCCACCAGCTCAGGCCGACAACCACCAGGGCAAACTTGCCGCCCCATCCCAGCGTATCAGCGCCCGCGGCAGGCGTTGTCTCGGTTGTTGTGGCCGCCTCAACCTTGGCGCTCTTCAGGGCTCCGTCAGGCATGACGATGGTCCGGTCGTCCGTCTTCCCGCTGTAGCGTGCCCACACCCATCCGACCTCCTGCAGAAGGAAACCGCTTGCCAGGACGAGGAGGAAGACGTGCCCGCTTATGTCATGACCTCCCTTCCACGCACCGCCCGCAGCTTTGCACGCGACGGCACTGACAAAGTCGCCAAAATCGCTCTCGCCCTCGGCTACAGCTGTCTCAGCCAGCTCGCACTTGCCGCCGGTCCATCGGAAGCTACGATCAATAATCGCAGGCCCGAAGCACCACCTTGTGACGAGGAACCATGCCGCAGTTGCGAGACCCCATCGTGTCGCAGCGCGGCCCTCGATGGCGCCGCCGGCGCGCCTCTGCTTGAGCAGCGGGTGCGACAGAGCAAAGGCGGCGAAGGCCGTTGTAGTCCAGAACCAGCCCTTCTTCACGAAAACGACGTTGAGGATGTTGTCTTTGCGCGCAAAGTATGAAGGCGACAGCGTTGGGTCTTGGGAGTGCGCTTGCGCAACAGGGTCATACTCGGCGCGGCGAACCTGCGGCGACAGGACGGAGAAGAGCGTGCCGAAGACGAGGAGCGCGGGGAAGATGGCGAGTACGAGTGACTCGAAAGATGTCGGGAGGAAGGGCGAGGAGCGCTTCGTGGGCGCTCGAGACCTGGAGGAGAGGTTGGGCGTCGGCGTCGAGGGTTGGCCGACTCGCTCTTCGGCGATGGCGCGACGAGTCTTGGAGCGCAGGTTGGCTGCGGGAGGCGAGTCGAGATTCTCCATGGCGATCAGTGGTGTATGTGAGGTAAATAGGAAAAGAAGAGAGGTGGGTGTTTCTGAACTGTGTGCAAAATGGGAGAAGCTGGACGAGACGGAATCTTGGCGGCGGTGGCGCCTCGTGGGTGAACTTGACCGTGGCAGCTCCTATGACGTTTGTGTTCTCGGAGCTTCTGTGCCTGGGTGGCGGGCAGTCATGTGGGGAAAGTGCACACCGAGGACTGAGAGGCTGACCGAGTTTCACCGAAAACACCCCACTTGCCGAGGTCCACCTAGCCTGTCACCGAGGGGCCGGAATAGGGGCATCGTGGATCTGTTGCGCCAGTCGAGCTGCTGCGCCGGTCGAGCTGCTGCGTTGGTTGACCTGTTACATCGATCGATCTTCTCCGTCGATTGACCTGCTCCGTCGATTGACCTGCTAAGTCGATTGATCTGTTGAAGGCTGAGTACCTTAGGTACAGGAAGATGGCGGCCAAGTTTAGCTGTCACACGACACCCGCAAGGCGTCATGCGATCTTCCCAAAAGCCGGCAAGGTCAACTGCTAATGCCCTGACTTACGGTTCACAGAAGGTAGAGAAGATCTCTTGCATCCGAGATTGGTAATTTCTTCATAAATCGTTATCAACTTTGGCCACTAGCTGGTCGACCGCCAAGTCAGAACTCCCACTATCGGGACTATCAACAACCACATCATCAGTATGAACACAAACACAGTATGCCCAGCTACCGAATACCCAACTAGCCATATGTACCGACTAGCCACTCAGTCTCTCCCTACACCGAAAAGGTCACAAGCGTAGCGCAGAAGCTGTTGCGGTTGTCGCTGTCGAGAGCGGCTGGCTCGCCTTCGATAGTGATCATGCTCACCGCAGCCTTTGTGCTGACGCCGAAGAACTGCACCGAGGTGTCACCCTCGAGGCTCGTCATGTGGTCCTGGCAGTTGTTGAGACCGACGCACTCCTGGGTATAATTGTCGAAGAAGCTGTACATGCCAGCGCCGTACAGCAGAATGTCGGTGGAGTCGATGGCGCGAAGGCCCCAGGTGCGCGGGCACCGATCGGCCTGGATGGAATGGGCGGCGCAGTAGGCGGCAAAGTCGGGGTCGTTGTATGCGGCGTTGACGGTGAAGGGAACGAGGGCGTCAGGGTTGCCCTGCATGTAGGCTGTTTCGGTTTGGATGTGGCCGAGGAAAACGTTCTTGGCGCGGTTGAACTGGTAGTTGTAGAGAACGCTGTGCTCCGAGGCGGTGCCCCAGAACCAAGCGCCCTTTGTCGACTCGATGAGAACGCCGCGGCCGTTGTAGATGTTGATCTGCTGCCAGCCCTGGATGTCGAGCTCGTGGTCCGACACCCACCACCATACGTTCTCGAAGTAGCCCGATGACTGCTCCGTCAGGTGCGTGAGCAGCCAGGCGCCGAGGCACTCGGGATTTGGCTGCGTCTCAACCTCGGGCGTCTTGACGCAACGGTCAGACTGCAGGTCGGTGCCAACGGTGCCACCGATACGGAAGTGAACGTCCCAGAGACCGGCGTCGCCAGGCTTGGTGCCTGCAATGTTCCACTCCATGAGGATGGCACCGGGCTGGGGGCCCTTTGTCTCGATCATGAGGTCCACCATTTCGACGTTGCCGACGTCTCCCGGCTCACCAACCCGGAACATGGGCTTGGGGTTGTTCTGGTCCTTGAAGTTGGTGTCGCCCGACGCGAGGAGGAGGGGCCATATCTCGCCGACAATCTTGATGTTCTTGGGCACCTGGATGGTGTCGGTGATGATGTATGCGCCGTGGTCAAAGTAGACGATCTGCTCGGGCGTCGCGCGGTCGAAGAGGGCCTGGATTGCGGCCGTGTCATCGGTGACGCCGTCGCCGGCACAGCCGTTGTCCTTGGCGCGGAGGAAGGCGCTGGCCGGGTACTCGGCGTACTGAGGCTTGCTACGGGTGACGAAGCGACCTTCGGAGTCGACAAGAGAGGCGGGTCGTTGGATATCGGGGATGGGACCCTGGATGGCTTGGCTAGGACCGGCACCGGTTGATGTCTTGCCCTGAGCCCAGGAGGCAATGCGAGTGTTGCCGGCGAGAATGGTAGCGTCAGTGACCTCGTGCTGAATGGCAATCGGCGTGGACGACATGTCGACGTTGTCAAGGATGAGAGAGCCGTTCGTCCAAGCCGAGGCAGGGTCGTAGGCAGTCAAGATACCGATCTGAGTGTTCGCAATGACACTGTCGAGGAGCAGCATGGAACCGACAGTTTGGGCGCCCGAAGAGCCGCCGTTGGCCATGTTGACGCCCACGCGGCAGTTGTTGATCTCGATCCCGTGGAAGGTCCAGAGCCAGTCCCAGTTGAGGAAGATGGCCGTATCTGCGTTGTTAAATACAAGGTTACGCGTAGTGAACTGCTGGCTACCGATGAACATGCCGTATCGGCCACCGTTGAAGGTCACTGAAGCAACTGTCAGCAGAGTCCGGGCAGGTCAGCTCAGGTGAGCTTACGGTCCGTCATGAAGCCGCCTGAGCCGTTTTCGATGAAGATACCCTGCTGGGCATTGGCAGTGCCGCCGTCGGTTCGCATGTTGAAGACAATGTTCTGCAGGCTCGTGGCCTGAGCGACTTGCCAGTGGATGCCGGTGCCGGTGGTGAAGGGCTGGGCAGTCAGGTCGATTCTGAAATTCCTCGCTTGACGGAAGAAGTTGTTTTGATTTGTCCAAAGATTTTGCTATAGGCGCGAAGTCAGTAGAATTCTTCTTGTGGCCGTGTCGGGGGTCGTTGGAGTCTGTATCGCGAGTCGTTTGCCATGTGGGGCCGCGTGCTACTGCACCAACTCCCAAGACAGACTCCTGATGACTCCTGGAACAGCCTAATAGGGTAATAAAGAACTTAGGGATAACTGTACTCCGTTGACGTAGGGATTCGCGTCGATAACGGCGATACCCTCGAAACCGGCAGATGCCTTGAGAGTGGGCGGGGAGACGACGTCGCCAACCATGTGGGTGTAGTAGGGCGGAACCAGAGGCCGGCTGACGAGGTACTCGCCAGGTGGAAAGTAAACGATGGCTGGAGTCGACGTCCGAGAATCACAGTTGGAAAGACAGCGGTCCGGGCCTTCCGCCAAGGCTGCGTTGATTGCGTCTGTGTCGTCGGTGGTGCCATCACCGGCGGCGCCGTAGTCCTTGACGTTGCGAAAGACCTTGTAGCCCTCAGGGGCGTAAACGGCCTTGCCCTCACGTTCAATCTGGGCGAACCACCAAGACGACGGCTGGTTGCCGCCTTCACCTGGATTCTGGCATGTTGGAACGGCAGAGCCGAAGCCCAGGAAGCCCGTGGCCAGAAGCAGGGCGGTGATGACGGTCGCGAGGCCCATTGTGGCGAACCAGGCGGGAGAGATGGGCGTGGGTGGCCTTGATGACAGTCGTTTTATGTGCTGATGAGGTCAGTATTGCGGATGGCTGTGGGTGGTGATGAAGGTCCAGATGAGGAGGAGGAAGAGGAGGATTGGGATGGCAAAGATAGTAGGGAGACAAGATGATGGGAAGATGTGACGAGTAGTGGTGACTTGGGTTAGGTCAAAGGGAAAGGTTTGCACCAGGCAAATGTTTGTCCTGCAGAGGGTGGTTGCAGAGATGGCCAACACAATGGTGAAGGGATAGCCCTGTGAGAGGGGAGAGGGGGCCTTATGAAAGGGAGGACAATGGCCAGAAGAATTGCAAATGCAACCAAGCCTATTGACCCTAGGGGAATGCCGAGCAATAAGGGGTATTCATCGTGACTTGGTGAGGTATCAAGTTGTGGACAGGAAGACCGGGAAATGTGATGGGGTTGGCTGGTGTCGCAAGGCAAACTGACAACCTGAACAAACAGGTAGGTTTAGTCCTTCAAGTTGATGGCCAGACTGCTGCCACGTAACCAAGCCAAGTCACTCGACTTGATTCAGGTCATGACTGATGCCCTCTCAGGAACCACCGACAGCCAGAGCGGCCTGGTCGATGCCCCAGGAAGTAACATGAGGTCAGCCGCCAGCGTCATCCACCCCGGCACATGGCCGATCGATGCAGACGCCAGGAATGCGAAGACACTCGGTAAGGGATGGTCGCACATGGGACGCACGGGGCCACGAGGCACATGGACTTACTTTCGACTCAGTCGGCTGGTATGCCGCCGACGATGGTGTCCGGGAAGCGGAGCAGCAGGTGTGCAGCGGGGGAGCGAGTGACTGCGGACAGACCAGAAAGGAGGGCAGAGAGCGAGGGCGTCGTGCGGTACAAGTAGCAAAAGAGAGACAGGTGCCAAGGATGGCGGTGGTGCTGAGAAGAAGGAAAGCCGACGAGGAGAAGAAGCTCGCATACACACCAACTGAACGCAGCCCGGCGGCTGATCTACGGCGGCATCGTCGGTCTTATATCACGGCCGAACGTACATGCTGGGTGGCCTGCCCCTGTCGCGGGCGGAGAGGGTCGCCCATGGCGGGCTGCACGTCCGGTGCTAGCACAGAGGTGCGCGACGGCAAGGCGGGTGGACGGACGGGGGGAGAGGTCTGTGGCGAGGCTTGACCCCGGAGGGTCGGCTCAGGCACCGGCGGCGCGATGGAACCCTGAGAATAGGCGGCATGTGCCGAGCGAATTTCTGCTCAAGGGATAGGCGCCCAACAGGCAATGCAGTGCTCGTGAGGGCGGGCTATTGGGCGGAGCGGGCGGGTGAAGTCCCTCGGAGGGAGGGGGGACTCGGGACGAGGAGATTTCAGATGACAGGTGGCGGGGCGTCGTCCCAAGGTCGTCGAGTCAGTGAGGCGATAATGGGATGGAGTCCCGGGACTGGCGGAGGCAAGGGTATCAAAAGCGCAAAGGACGCTCCGGGCACTCCTCGTCGAACGAGTGCTCGCGATAGATGATGGTTCGGGACGGGAGGAGGGGACTCAGGAGAGGCATCAGTCAGGGACGAACCGAACGCCTGAGGTCTGCCGACTCTGGCCCCTGGACCAGTTCCCGAAGCGGTTTAGCCGTTTCACGATCGGCCGACGGGGGGCACTTGAAAAGCTTCCGTCCGGGGAGGCATTGTGGTGGATGGGCGGAGCAGAGCAGGACTGGCTGGTGGTCAACAGGGGGGGACGATTCACCCCTGAGCCACACCACCACACTCACAGGCCAGCCCAGCCAGGCCATCTTCGTCGCAGACAACACCCCGGCCAAGCCAGTCCCGCGACCCCAGTGGCCCGCTGAGGGGATAAACTAAACTAAACAACCACTGCCGCTTACGAATAGCGCCCGGCGCATCATGCACTCATATCATCAGACGGTTCGTCCCCTCTTCATCACAGTAGACGACTTGTGACCTTCGACTCCTCCCTCGTCCGTGACCACGTCGACCAGTCCACGACAGCAAACTAACCCTCCTGACGGTCCAAAGTAGGTTGCCCGTCCGCCCCAGACGTCCTGCCGGCACCCGTCATGGCCGCTCACAGTGCGACCCAGCCGGAGCCCATTATGAGAGTCACCCGCTTCCCGGGATCAGTCACCTTCAAGTTTGGGTTAGAGGCCTAGGGGGGCCCCTCCGTATTGACTCGGTGCCCCGAAGCGAAAAGGAAAGACGATGACCCAAAAAGGGGGCCATGGTGGTCCATCATAATCTCCGCCTGTCTTCGGCCCTTCTTTTTTCTCGACTCGACTTGAATCAAGTCAAATGCCGTCGGGTAATGCCACCGGTGAGCGGAGGAACCCCATGACAAGCCCCGGCATTCGCTCGTCCTGGCAGTGGATTCCGTGGGGATGGGGGAATCAGATTAGTGGCCTTCCCGTCCGGGATGGCTGCAGCGTCCTGTGCATCATCCATCACATGTCTCCCGGCACAACACCACCAAGCCAGTACCTCTCCATCCCCCCTCTCTCTTCCCCGCAACGCCACGCGCCCAGTTCCCGCAGCCTCGCGATCCGACTTCCACGATGATGGCTGCAACGGCGGCGCGTCTCCGGCGTCCTGGCGCATCATGCCCCGGCCCAGCGTCGCATTCTACCGGCCGTTCTACGGCGCAAGCCCATCGTCACGGGGGCGTTTTCTCCACCAGCCACAGTCACCGAGGGGTGTTGAGGGAACATGTTTCTGTCTTGTGTGTGTGTGTATGTCGCTGTATGCGTGTGCTGTGCTTTGCTGTGTGTGTATGTGCCGCATGTCTAGTCCCAAACTCCAAGTCTCGCGCCCCCAAGTTCTAACCGTCTGTACAAAGAAAGAGGAGGCGGCTGGGCCAAAAGCGCCCGGCCTGAAATCGCTCGCTATGCAGAAATCAAGGCCCCAAGCCTGAGGCCATCATGTCCAGTCCTTCCAACTGCCGCCTCTCCGTGCTAGATGAACGTCCCGTCCTAAGGGATCATCCGCCCGCACACCTGAGGGCGACGCCCTCGTTGCGCCATCCCAGGAATCCCTCTTCGCTCCATGGTCCGCCGCAACCTCAACGCCCGCCATTCCATTCAAACGGCAGAGCCCTGGGTTGTGGCCGCCTCTAGCGCGAGGGCCGGCATGCTCTCCAGCGCCTCGATGCCCCGGATCTCCGCGCCAAAGTCCATGATGAGGATCTTGGGGTCCTGCCCCGTGCTCACAATCCGACGGTAGTCGCTCTTCGCGCTCAATACCCAGCTAGCGTGCCAGCGGGGGAAGTCGATGAGTTGACGTCCCGTCTCGAGGTCGAAGACCTTGATGTCCGTGTCGTAGCTGCCGCTGACGAGACGCCCACTGACCGAGTCGACGTGCAGGCTGCGCACGAGATTATCGTGGGCCGTGATCTCCCGCACGCACTCGCCCGTGTTGGCGTCCCAGATGCGGATGACCTTGTCGTTGCCAGCCGAGGCCACGAAGCGCCCGTCCTCGGTGAACTGGCTGCACGCGAGGCCCTTGGTATGACCGACGAACTCGCGAATGCACTTGCCCGTGTCAACGTTCCAGAGCTTGACACGGAAGTCGCCGCTGCAGCTGACGATGGTGTTGCCGCGCAGCTGGACGGCGTTGACGGGGCCGCCGTGGCCCGAGAGCTGGCGTAGCAGCCGGCCCGTGGCGCGTTCCCAAACGCAGATGCTGTGGTCCTTGGAGCACGTGACAATGTGGCGGTCGTCAAAGGCGAGGTCCAGCACGGCGGCCGAGTGGCGTCGCAGCCGTTGCAACGGACGGTAGCCGTTGGTGGCGTCGTGCACGATACACGTGCCGTCGGACGAGCCTGTAACGAGGATGCGGTCGTCGTACTGAAGGCACAGGATGGACGCGTCGTGGTACTGGTCGAACGAGGAGATGGAGGGGAAAGAGTCGACACGCTCCTCGTCGCGCTCGTTATCGTTGCGGCACGCGTAGTGCATCGGTTGGCCGTTGGGGTCGATGAGCAGGCTTGCGTCATGCACAACGGCAGGCGGGCCGATGACGAGTCGGCATTCGAGCGTGTGCATATCCCAGATGCGGATTGTCCGGTCGCGGGAGCCGGTAACGATTTTCGACCTGGAGGAGAGATTGTCAGCATTCGGAATTGGCCCGCAGAGGTACGGACATGGACTCACTCGTCGAATTGCAAGCAGTAGATGCTGTCCTGATGGCCATTGAGGTAGATTGGCTTTGCCGAGCCAATCTTCCAGCTGTGGTCGAGCTCCTCGCGCACACGATAGAGCTCACGCCAGTTGACTTCGGGCTTCACAGCAGGGACGCCGAGAGCGGTGCCAGGGGCGACAGCCCTGCCTGTGGCGTAGGTAGTCGTCTTCGCACGAAGGAAGGACTCGCGCCAGACGTGCTGGCTGGCAACGACATCATTCCATCGCCGCGACACGAGGCTGGCGCTGGCAAGCGCGGCACAATCGAGGCAGGACAAGATCTGGATGGCCAGCTCGACAGGCACACGAGCCACAAAGTCGACCCTACTAATGTTGGCGTCCTGCAGTCCAGAGACATTGACGTCCTGGTCTTCGTCATCATCGACGGCAGTGTCCGTGTCGGCGGCGGCTTCATCCGGTCCCGTAACCATGATGCCGATGCCGCTCTCACGATCGTTGGAGTTGTTCTTCCTCAGCACGCCAAAGTCGCCCAGCCAATTCCTGTTGCGCAGCGCCGGTGGCGGCGACACCTGCCTCCCCTGGTATTGGTTCTGATATTGCTGAGCGGCTGCCGCTGCTGCTTTGGCAGCGCCACCAGTATTGCGAGGAATGTAGGGGGGGGCGGCGGAAGAGCCTGGGGTCGGCAAGGCAGAGGAAGACGGGAAGGGATCCACGAAGCGAGGGCGCTCCAGCTCGGCGGCGCCATGGGAAGCACGGTGGTGGCCGAGGTGAGCGGCATGGCGAAGGCGCTGCCATGGCGAGGGCGACAGAGCATGGGAGGTGACGGGGCGTGGAAAATCGCCGCTGTTGGTTGTATTATCGGGGTGGTGGGCAACCGAGTGCCTCTTGGAGTGATGGACCATGCCCTTGAGAGACATGGACGCACGACGCATGAGGGTCTTGAAGCCGCCAGGCACCGGTGCCGCGGCACTGACGCTGCGGGAGTGACCGTGTGTATTCTTGTTCTTTGGGTTCATGTTGCTGCCGGAGGAGGGAGAGAGGGTCTGCTCGTCGTTGGGGCTGCGGACGTCAAGACCGCCCAAGTGGAGGGCGAGGGAGTCTTGGTTGACGGTCTGGGAGGCTGGGAACACGAAGGACTCGGGGCGAGGACGTCGGCCGAGAAGGGAGTGGCTCATGCTGCGAATTCGGTTCTCGTTGCGGCTGTCGACTGTGACGACGACGGTGGCTGCGGCGGCAGTGCTGGAGGAGGCGGCGTCGTCATCCAAAGCGGCCTCTTGGACGGGCGCCCAGTCCGACACCGCAAACACCCGCGACTGCATGGTTTTTGTTGTTGTCGGTCTTTGCTCAGCCATCTTGGGCAATCGATGGAGCAGAAATAGTGATTGTGGTTGTAAAACAGGTCGAAGACAAGGCGTGGCCAGGTGTCGATCGATGTTGGTGTCAGGAACCAGGGGTTTCGGTTGGATTCAGGGTCCAATGGCCTGTACGGGGCAGGGTATCTGTCGGCTCGGCTTGTTCGATGTGTTTCTGAGGGCTCAGCACATGATCAGCGATCCATTGGCGGTTGCAACGGTCTTTGATGTGTGTTGCGTAGATGAGCGGTGACTGGCAGCCTCGAGAACGAAGGCAGGGATGGACGGAGGGGGGTTTCGTGCTTTTTGTTGTCTCTGTCTCGGCCGCGGGCCCCAAGCACAAGCGCATACCACGGCGCGCGCCGGTGCTCCTGAATTTTTCTAGGCCTTCCTTTTCCTCCTTCTCCGGTCCCTGGGGCCAAGCCAAGGGGACCCGACAGGGGTCGCCACGCCGCTAGCCCGTGATGATGGAGGGGATCAGGGGGGGTTTGGGGGTGTTGACCAGGGGGATCAGGGGGATCAGGGGACCAAAAGGGGGGCGCGGAAGTGCTGCCAGATGCAGGGCGCGGGAGGCCGGTGGACACCGATGGGTCGGTCGCTGGGGAGGCGTTGTTTTTCGAGATGTGTGGATGCAGAGGGGAATGGAGGGGGTGCTTCTCGTGGCACTCACCAGGGACAATCCAGATGAACTCCGAGCTGGCAGCATCAACAATATTGGCCTGTTTCTGTACAGGCGGTCAGCTGAGTCTCCCCTTCAAACATGGCCTTGCTGCTCACCGTAGCAGCAACTGACTTGCCTTGGTTTTAGTCGCGTCCAGATCTCAATGCAGGCAAAAGAGCGGTGGACGCGCCAGGCGTCGATCGATGCGGCGGCCGCAGGAGGGAGGGAGGTCACCAGTGCGAGCCCGAGTCAGCGGTGGCGTACTCGTAAGAAGATCCTGCAACGGGCGAATGGACATTGATGCCGTGCTTGCGATCCAGGCTGGATGAATGCAATCTGATCGGGTAAAGAAGTGATTGACGAGATGCGGTTGCTTCGCTCCACCGTTGAAGATGCAATTGCGGGCGGAGGTGAGAGCTCCTGCTCACCTCATCCGATCCTGGAGCGACAGAAGCCTGGAAATTTGTGAAACAGATCAGCCAGGCAGCTTCTCTGGGTCGAGCTTCCGCATTGTGGCGGTCGTCGACAGAGGCCGTCGTCTCAGGCTCTGCCCAACGGGATGGATGGGATTGTGCGCTTGTTCCACTGATTTTCGCATCCAGAGACGGGTGGGGAGATTCGTGGATGGAGAAGATCACCTGCATCCAGTGTCCACGGGTGACACTTCCCGTCAACTTCAGGGACCACACCGACCAGGGCGCATGTCCATCCCGGCCGCACTTGCATTGCAGCCGCCAGGGGACTGCATCGGATCGTTCGACCACCCAACCGCCCCCAACCAGTCGATTGCCCTTCAAGTTCCGTCGATGAATTGGGATGGCAATGGACAATCCAGCATTTTGTCGGGAATGCTGATGTGTTGGTTGCGAGATAAGGCAGGTACCCAAAAGTGAACCCCTCTCCCCACCGCAAATCGTGATCGCCGGCAAGATTCCCCGAGTGGATCGACAATCAACAAAGAAACACCCCGGGGTCTTCTTCTGGCTAGAGGGTCAACCCGCCTGACTCGCCCCACGTCCGCCCCTCTGCACTGCCCGGACTGCCTGGGAGTCTCCCATCACATCATGCATCATGCTTTCCGCGTTGCAAACCTCCATTGCCACGACACACTATCGAGCCACGACCACGACAGATGCCTCAATGCACTCCAAAGACCCAGAAACCATACAATCGCTAGCAGGGGCTTGATTGAGGTGCTGCCATTGTTTGTAGGTACTCGCGGCCTTTGCAATCCAAGTCCAGCTGACCCTGCGAGCAGACCAGACCAGAAGATTCTCCCACCTCGACCGACACCATCCTTTCCAACATCAACCTCCATTCGATCACTGCCACCGCAGCATGCGACACTCAGTGCTTGCCAACCGACACACCTACTTCCTCTTCACAACAAACGCGCCCCTCTCGATCGTGTTGACCAGAATGTGCCCGCTCTTGAAGAAGGGGTAGTGGCTCCACGAGCCCACAAAGTCGACCACGCCGCCGTTGGGACGAGCATCGTCCTCGGGGTACACATCGAAGAAGCCAACCTCGCGCACGCGTGCGCCAGTCGGGTCCTGAGGCAGCGACGACACGTCCAGGATGCGCAGACCCGAGCCGTAGTTGGATTGGAAAGCGAAACCGTCGACCACAAACTGGTTGTGGTCGATGCCGTAGGCCGCGCTGCGGTAGTAGCCCGTTTGCTTCGGGCGCTCCAGGGAGCGGATGTCCCAGAAATAAGTGATGGGGTACCCGCTGGCAGCAGGTCCCGTGCGGTCGTACTCGTCGTACTCGTCGTCGAGCACCAGGAACTCCTGCCACTGCGTGTTCGTCACCCAGCCCTGGTGCGTGTCTGTGGCCGTTAGCTTGTCTTCCAGAGCCCCGTATAAGGGGTCGTGGGAACTTACAGGCTGCTCCCGTGTACGAGGTACGCGAGATGATCGTGGTGGTTGACTTGACCGTGACATCGTAGCTGCGACTTGTCAGTAGGAGGTCCAGGCACAACTCCGCACGCCAACACTCACATGGTCAGGGTGTCTTCGTTGAAGGCGTAGCAGATATCCCTGCCTGCGTACTTGGTGTCGGGTCCACGGCTGCGAAGCTGTCAGCTTTTGATGCTCCCCCATCCCTTGGTCAGACTCACTAAACGAGGCACTGCGCGTCGTGCACGTAGCCGTCACCGGCGGCGCAACCCAGGCTCGTGGGCCTGGCGGGATCCTTCAGGTCGAAGAAGATGAGTCCCGAGCGGCACGTGCTGGTGCGAGGCTGCGCGCCCACGGCAACACCATACTGCTTCTCCTCATTGATCACAATGTTGTGCGCCCGTCCGCTGGGAAGTCCGTTCCACCATCCCGTCAGGTCACGGCTGTTGGAGAAGGTGACGGGGCTCGCCGGGTTGATGGTGAGCAGCTACCCTCGGTCAGACATGCTTCTCCCTAACGCCACAACACCATGGCACAACAACATGAAACTCACCTTTCTCAGGTCAAAGATCTGCACGCCGTGGTTGGTGGCCTCGCTGCCGATGACGATGTAGTTCTTGTACCCGCGGAGCTCGCGCCAGATGGATGTTGCCGAGTACTGCGGCAGACGGCCCAGGTACACGAGCTTGCCCGCGGCCGTGATCTCAGCGAAGGCAGCGCCGTCAGCCTGGGCAATTATTCCGAACTCCCGGCCAGAGGTAGCATCGGTCCATCCCCAACTTGAAGATCCCTGGCCGGCCCTGCTGCCGAGGTCGGCGTGGCTCTTGAAGTCAAGGAAGTCGACCTGAGGATGTCAGTGAGAAGTCCCCAAGAAGGGCTGATAAACAAAGGCCATACGTTGCTGCACTTGAAAGTGTTCAGACGATCTCCAGGCACGACGGCCGCAACGCCGTTGACACAAGGGACTGGTCCGTCGGCGGCAGCGCGGCTCTGGTAGATGGTCGAGTTCATGGCTCCCGTGGCAATCTGACGATCCCAGGTCGACTATCATTTGTCAGCTTGCCCTCTCATCTACCATACCCCAACACTTATCTCACCTTCTTGCGAGACATGAGCTCGTTGTGGATCTCGCCGCTGTCATAGATCTCTGAGAGGAGAGCATTGGGCTGGATCTCCTTGGCCGAGGCGATGCTGCAGACCGCTGCGGCCAGGAATGCGAAGAATGTTCCCTTCATGATGGGCTTTCTGGACGATGCTCCGACGTCAAAGGCTCAGAGATGGCTGCCGAGAGAGGTGCTATCTGTCCAACACACCAGGTCCGGACAGCTCTCTTATACGACCTCCCTACCGACCATGCCCACCTCCCACCGCTTCAAAAACAGCCCTACACCTCCAGATCTGAAAGGAGAAGGTCTCAAGATGCATGGGGGTCGCAAGCACAGAGGGTAGCATTCGCCATGACGCGACGCGGGCCGTGTTGCCTCTTTAGGCAGCTGGCTTCGGCAGAGCTTCTTCTATCTTTCTCCCGCGCCGATCTAGCCGGATCTTCACCCGGACCAGCGCGGCAGTGAGGGCGTAGGGCGAATGAGCGCTCTGGAGAAAAAGCTTAGGCGCCGGCTTGTGATCATGCATCTTGATCGACCTACCCCGCTGGTCGCGAGAGCCGTTGCCGAGTGGTCAATCGTGGGGTGCCAGGCACGGCGTGATTGTGCCATTGTGGGCATCTCCGCAGCCATCAAGGTCTGAAAGTCGGGAAGTCTGGTCAACGGATCTTGACAATTCATGGAGCCGTGTTGAGGGATATCCGAGTTGTGTCTCCATGTCCATGCCGCTCTTCAGCTTCCACCCTCCTACTATCGCCGGATGTCACCTGCTGAAAGTGGCATCCAGCACATGGCGACATCACGCGCAATGATTCTATCATGGAGACGCGCTGAACTCATGCAGCCTGTGCATACTGGCTGGGTGAAGTCAAGTACCAATCCCAGTCCAGCCCATCACCTGCCTGACTTGGTACGGTTGGGCACGAACCCGCAATCCGTGCCCACAAATGGACCATGCAGGTGCCTGAATGCTGGGCGCAGGTTTGCACACCCGATTGTGGTTTCTGAGAGTTCTAGGCCCAGTGACAGGCAATGAAGTCACGCATACAGTCAAGGGCCAAGCCCTTCGCTGGTGTTGAGTCCAAGTAGTCTGATGTTGCAGCTGCAATCTCGAAGCCCACTCGAATATGGAACAAGACGGGCACACAAGTCGTCTTGGCACTTGCCGTTATGGCCTATCCGCTGTTGCAGTCCATCAGCCGTAGCGGTTCATCAGCCATAGCGGTTCATCAGCCGTAGTAATTCATCAGCCGTAGCAGTTCATCCGCCGTAGCAGCCTATCTTTGCAACTAGTTAAGCAGGCAGGCATCAGTCGCAGTCTTTCCACAGAGGTGATCATCCACAGAGGTTCTTGCAGCAGTGGGATAACATCACACAAGTCCGGATCCAAGGCACATTCTTCGTTTAATTTGGTTCTGTATTTGGACACATATCTAGGCTTACCTACCTACAATGACATCCAGCTCACACCTTGAACCTGATCAAATTCCCGACCATCTCGCGTGCCGTCACTCGGATATTCAGCCAAAGCGAAGGGAAGTCCAAAGTGCTCGTGAAGAAGTCGGCAAAGCCGAAGAAAAGCATAGGAGGGATCCAGCCTCGGGAGTACTCGAGAGCAAAGCAAGATTCGGGCATCTTGTACTGCTGAACCGTGCCGCGAGGCAGGTGGTGCTGGCTGCCGGGTGGGTAGACCCTGGGCTCAAATTCGCCAGGGTTGTAAGCAATCTGAGTGCCGGTGAGGATATGGAAGTAGTTGTCGACAGGGTGGCGGCCGCTATGGCCTTCGGTTCCCACAGCAGTTCCAAAGATGATGATGTACTCAGTAAGACCTGTGAATGTGAGGTGCTGTTCGTGATCTATGTCGGGGAACAGCCAACTTACTCGCATGGATGATGTACATGCCACCCATCGCACCACCAGCATTGTTGAACATCCACTCTTCGTTCAGATTGATATGGCTCGGGTGGAGACTGTGCAGCTCTGCCACTATGTAGTCCTTGATGGCACTGGTATTGTTGCCATGCTCGCCAATGGCGCGTTTGGCGAGGTCGTGGAGGTGGTTCTGGTCGAAGATGAAGAACTTGTCGACATTCCGGTTGAGAATGTAGAGAAGAGGCAGCAGTATGCCGCCAATGATCAAACGAAGAGAGGGCATCTTGGGAGCGGACGCAATCGCTGTAGTAGAGATGTGAAAACGAGTGGAAAGTTGCTGTTTTCCTCCCAAGATGAAGAGCATCAGCAGATGAGTTGTCTTTTGGGCTTTGGCTGGCAGTCAAAGCTTCCTCAGTGTTTCTAGCTGCGCTTCGACTACTTTTGATCGGTCAAGCCAACTCAGTCTCCACAGGTAAGCCGGGAACTTGGCATCCGCATCGTGCGATGGAATGGAGATGCCAGGGGATCATTAAAATCGTGAGCCAAGGCTTTGCTAGAGCGAACTGGTGAAAGTGTCCGCAAAAATGGGCCTCGGGACATGCACAAGTTCCGGGATTTGCAACAAGTCTCCCAGATCTCGCATCAAAGATGGGCGTCGTATTCGTTCCCGTCGAGTGGATGTCGCGATGCTGCTGACCGGCCGGTATCCGCGGACGCCGAGGTTTGTGCTGGGGATAATGGGTCGACACGGATCTCGGGCTCCCGGCCGTGCACAGACCAGACCACGGAGGTGTAAGCCACTGAACCGGGTACAACGACAATGGATTGGTAATGGTGATCATCTTAAAGGACGGGGACGCTGTAATGTGTTTCCTGTACCACTCTCGGGCATCTTGAATGGGGTTCAGGGGCCCTGTACATCCATCTTCACCCACCGCGTCCCAGCCCCTGAAGTGGGTACAGGTGAGCGGCCTTGGCCACCAGGTCCTCAACTCAAGTTCCCGGAACATCCGTTTTATCGAATGTTGTCACAATCGTCCTCAGGCAAGTTGTCAAACCTGACTTTCTGGAGTCACGTAGTAGTAGCATCCTATTCACAGAGTAGGTCCCTAGCCAACGTTAGTGAGGCCGAAGACACTGAGATGGGGACATAGAATGTCGATCGTATGGGGAGTCCTTTGATAGCATGAAGTCGATAAACTCAAGTGTATCTGGACGAGAGTTATTAGCCTCAAGAGTCGTGCTTTAAGTACACGTAGCCCTTAGACACGCGGGCCTCCTGAAGCCGGACGTCCCAAGCTCACTGTGTTCTCACAACTGGAAAGCGTGGCAAGCTGGTAAGCGTTGATTGTGTCATTCTCACAGATCCGGACTTGTAGAAAACCCTGTACAGAGGCAAAGCATCTAGTTCAGTCCTCAACTTGGTCTCCAGTGTTGACCGACTTCGGACAAGAATCTAGCCATCAGAACAAAGACCTCATGGTCAGGCCAGTCCGAGTCAATTCACAAGGATTCCAGTTTGAGGGTTAAGTCAGCGTATGCATTCGCAGAGGATTCCTCTCATACCTCATTCCAATGTTGACTTCTAACTTTGGACGATTTGGTATCGCCAGTCTCAGTCTGATCAATGTTCAGACGTGACCGACTACTTTCCTAGGTAAGTACCTGCATCGAAATAGGGTTGGGACCATGGCGCCGATGCTCCGCGGAGGCATAACCTTGGACACTTAACTCGGAGATGACACTTGAACACGAGTAAATGCTCCAATCCAATGCGCTTCTTAGGAGCGCCCCCCGGCTGATCTGCGTCCCTACGTGCTTTTACGCGTACGCTGAGTCACGGCTCTGCACCGGACTGGCAATGAGCATCAATCGAGCCAACCAAGTGGTCCAGCAGCTGTTTGAATGCTACCCACGCATGCGCGCTCGTCGATTGCACGGAATGAGAGTGAGATTTCCACACAACTCTCTTGGATGCTCGAGCAAGGCCTAGTCTTTGCATACCCTGCTAAGGCAGGTCGCAGACATCAAACTGGCATATAAGAAGCCTGGACGCCAACGCCGCGGGACACAACCGTTCGGGAGCCAAATGCTTTATTGTGCCGGCCAGATATCCTAGAAGCAGATTGCCCTTGCCTTCTTCGCAAGCATCTGGCTCTGTCCAACGTCCGACCACAGACAGCACGATGACAAACTACGCTCTTAGCGAAGACCAAATTGAGGTCCGCCGCGCCGCCGCACAGTTCGCAAAAGAACACATCGGACCAGCAGCAGACATCTACCAAGGTCTGTCCACCCAGCAAGCTCGCTTTCGTGAGATAAGGCCTTTCTACGAGAAGCTAGTCAAAGCTGGCTACCTCAGATCGTTCATACCAGCTCCATTTGGGGGCACAGGCGGGTCGTTTCTCGACATGTCTCTCATCGTCGAAGAGTTCTGGGCGGTCGACACGAGCGTCAACATGGCCCTCCTTGGCACCGCCCTCGGATTGATGCCGCTGATTCTCGGAGGCACGGCAGAGCAAAGAGATCGTTTCATGAAACCCTTCATCAGCGGCGAAGGCGATCATCTCGCAAGTCTGGCGCACTCGGAGCCCGGCGGTACGGCCAACTATCTCGAGGAAGGCGGCCGAGGCTTGGCCGTTACCGCCAGAAAGGAGGGCGATGAGTACGTCGTCAACGGAGAAAAGGTTTGGCACCCTCTAACAGCCAGAGAACGGTACGAGAGAGAATTCTGACCATCACAACAGCTCTGGACTACAAACAGCGGGGGTTGGGACAGCAAAGGGGCAACCCTCACCTGTCTCTGCGTCCGATACTCTGAAGATGGAGGGCCAGAGAAGCCTGACGTTGACCCAGCATCGAATATCATGATTCTGCTTGTCACCCGGGAAGTCATCGAGCAGAACGAGCCAGATGCTTTCCAGATTCTTTCAGAGCCCGACCTCATGGGAAATGTTGGCGCCAACGGCCCGCATACCAGATACACCAACTTCAGGGTCCCTGCCGACCACCTGCTCGTTCCCCGTGGTGGACCGACTGTGGCTCTGATCCAGCAGGCTTTTAGCCTCACCGCGGCCTTGGTCGGATCCATGGCCTGCGGAGTCATGCGTCGCGCCTTCGAAGTTGCCCTCAAGTTTGCCAAGGAAGACAACAGGGGCGGAAGTGTCCCTATTATCCAGAGGCAAAGTGTGGCGGATCTTCTGATCAACTGCAAGATCAAGATCGATACCTCGCGGCTGCTGACAAGGAACGCGCTGGACAGTTTTGACAAAGGGACGGGCGATGCAGCCAGCAGGCTCGAAAGTTGCTTGCAGACCAAGATCTACTGCGGTGATGCGGCCGTGCAGGCAGTTTGGGAGACGATGCAGGCCGTTGGAATGTAAGCTATGCCACCACAGACTAGAAGCCACGCTTGACCTTGAAGGACACGTTGCTAACCTGGAGGATGCACGTGTTTTCAGGAGATCCTATCAGGCCCAAAGCGGACTTCCGGCTCTGTTCAACGATGCTGCCGTCTTTGCATTATTTGATGGAGGTAACGTTGGCATTCGGCGACGGCAATATGAGAAGCTCCTTCAAGCCTCGGACTATGAGCCCTGGAAGAACAGCTATTAGTCCTCGAGCCCGATGCCGTGGACCGAGAGTCAAAGGGCCCGAGAGGAGGTAACCAAGACTGCGTTGGCGGTGAAGAACGAATAGAAACTTTCCGCAGAGGTGCCTGGTCCGAGCCGACTCGCAAGTGCTATTTCAATGTCTAGAAGCGCTTGTTACATCATGGTTTATTCCTGTCTAGTCAATGAAGAGGTCTCGTGCCGCGCCAAATGTCAGCACCATCCACGTAGCCCGGGATTCGGAAGTCTGGACAATGACTTTAGGTTCAGTCTCGGACGCTGCCGGCAGACGATACCCGTGACGCGGAGGCCGCGCAGGTCGGAGAACAAGGCCGGTTGCAAGGCGAATGCGAGTGCGGCAAGCTGAACGCCACGACGCTTCGGCCGACATACCTTGCCCGAACCGGCGCCACGGTACTCGACGAACACCCTAGAGATCGCATCGTTCTGAGATCGTCTCAGTTCTTGAAAGGTCCGACAATGCTTATTAGGGAACCAGTTCCTGAGGCTGAGACCTGGTCAGTCAGATTGCGAGCGGGGTGTGTCTCGAACTCGACGGGACGTTGGACGCATTCGTAACCCGGCATGGCACCAAGGCCAAGAGCGTTAGGTGTCGGCCAAGCCAACAGGCCGGATCGAAAGACCGTCTTATCGGGTGCAAACAAAGCCACCACGTTCGTGTTCGATTTGGGACATGGGAATTGGGGGATGCTGGGCATAAAGACCGCAGTGTATCCCTCTGATCCGCCAGGACGCAAGGTTGCCCGCCAAGGAAGTTCGCATTCCTCAAGTCAGACGGACATCGTACCAGCTCGATAAGTCCGAGTACAGCAAAGACGACCAGCAAAACCAAACCTCTCGCCGTCATCATGCTCAACCCCCACGTCTCGGTCGCGATTGCGCAGATCGTAGTTTATGCGCCGATGCTGCCCATCGCCATCTACGTGCTTTGCAAGAACTGGAAATACCCTCCTCGAATGGCCTGGTGAGTTGATAGTTTGCCAAGAACACTCCTCGGCATTTTCGGATCCGAGAACGGAGATTCTGATGAGACTACAGGTACCCCATCGTGACCTTTTGCCTTCGTAAGTGACGGCCTTGTCAGCCAAATAACGATGTCAACGACTGACTGATGATCGCAGTTCGAATCGCCGGTGGCATCATCACGATTGTTCGAGGCGATAACACAAGCAACACCAATCTCATCATCGCCGACATTGTGATCCTTGGCGTGGGGACGATTCCTCTCATCGTCGCGCTCATTGGCCTTGTTCGCATACTGTAAGTCTCGGCGGTTGTTCCATCACCCTAGGATCCCACTGACCAGACGGCAACAATAGCTTCATCCTAACCCTGGAAGCCACGTCGCGAGCCAACCACATCATCAAACTCCTCCATCTTCTGTTCATGGCCACCGTCGTTTTGTTCGTGGTCGGCGGTGTTTTGAACAGCAGTGACAACCCCGGGCCATCGGCTCGAATCCCAAGTCGTGTCGCCTACATCCTCCTCGCGGTGCTGCTGCTCATCGCTGTGGGAGCGCTCAGCTACCTCATAGCGACACAACATGCGCGCATCCCACGACAGTGCCACCATGTATGTGTTTTGGCCCTCCCCTTTCACCCGATCGCGCCACAGGATAAGAGCAATGGTTGACATTAGGCGCCAGATCATCTACTTCTGCCTCCTCGCGGCCCCTTTCATCGCCGTCCGCATCGCATACGGAATCCTCGGCGCATTCAACAGCATCTTTTCGACATGGGACCCCGTTTTCGGCTCCGCTCTCGCCTTCGGGCTCATGTGCCTGCTCCCCGAGTTCATCGCTATCTGCATCTTCCTCCACCTCGGCTTCTACTCCATCAAGCATCGGGGCAACTTGCCGCAGACTTCCCTTCGCAGCGACGACTCGCAGTACTGGGGCCGCCGTCGCCGTCGCCGGGGTGGTCCGATCACGCGTCTGATCATGGGATTCAAGAGCAACACGAACTCGAGTGAGGTTGGAATGATGCCTGAAGGGCGGACGAAGTCTGACGTGTAGGCGCTGGAATCTGAATTCAGACCGAGGGAAGGGCTTTTTGATCGAATAGAGTGCTTGTACAGCGCCGGAAACACAATGTTGCTATGATGAAGATGATTCAATTCACGGGTGCGAACTTGACGAAGAATATGCAGTGGTTGTTGAGACTCAGGTCGACCATGAGATGGCCGACTCAGCTGGCTCCAGCTGGAGGCATGCGCAGTGGCATCTTCCAGCTGCGCCTGAGCGACCAGACGCGACCTGCAGACGGCGGCACGGACATGATGCCATCAGGGTTCCGCGACCATGCAGGGCCTTGAACCGTCTGGCCTTTAAAGCCAGCTGCACTTCCTCTTGCGACCTTCTAATCTTCATCCCTCACCTGCTTGCTCAATTCTTGAACCTAACGACACCCTGCCAACCGACAACCTCCGTTAACACCCTCGACGACAACATGGCCAACGCCGACCAAACCACCCGATCGAAGTCGAAGCTCGTTGCAGCTACCCAGGGCCAGCGACTGCCCTTGTTCTACAACGTCTTCTTCCTCCTGATCGAGCCCTTCTCCGCGCTCGTCGGAGCATACTATGCGCACTTCCAACCGGAGGAATATCTGCGTCTGACGCATGCCGCGTCGCTTCCATCACCGCTCCCGCTCGGCACGACGGTCGCGCTCTCGCAGCTCGGCAACCTATATCTCTTCTTCGCCCTCAACGAGGCACTCGTCCTGCGGTCGACATCCGACCTGACGGTGTGGAAGACAGTGCTGTTCGTCCTGCTCATTGCGGACGTGGGCCATCTCTGGACCGTCCGGTCGCTGGGATTGAGCATCTACTACAACGTACTGGCCTGGAATGCCATCGATTGGGGAAACGTGCCCTTCGTCTACTTTGGTGCTACCATGAGGATCGCGTTCCTCGCGGGCGTCGGCTTGGGAGCGCCACAGACACACAGGAAGCGGTCGTCGTGAACCAAACGTGTGGGTGCCAGGCCGCTGCAAATAAGCCCGAGCAGCTCGTCGATGACCCGACCCGGTGTGCGGCGTGCGGCGCCAAATCCAACTCCTCCTCCGGTGTCCCGACACCTGAGAGCCCAAACCGCCAGAATCCCGATCGTACCCACCGTGTGCCTCGAGTTGGCAGCGCCAGAACCAGGCGATCCAGGCGAGTGACAGAGGAATCTCGGTGCTGGAGCCCGAGCCGTTGCCGACGTGCCTCGCGCCAGTGTGGGTTCTGTTCAAGGAGCACGCCCCCTATTTTCGCCAGTCGACACCCCTCGACTCTTGTCGCAGTTGTCGCCCTCGGAAAAGCACCTCTGGCTCTGGGAAGAGATGGGCGGGCAAGCGACTCTTTATCATTGCGACAAGGGGACCCGTCGGCAATCTGTACCATAGCCATTGCCTCTCGAATGCCTGTCTCCTCGTCCCACCAACGATGGACGGATGCTGGCACGACCTGAAGAATCCTCCTGCTCGGTCTTCGCTGTCGTCGGTGGCATCTCACCCGCAGACCCCAATTCCCCAACTCTGGACCCATCAAAAGGCCCCGTTCAAAGCTTCTTATTGACGGAGAAACCGGCACCGGGGTCGGAACATCCTCCGGACAATTCCTCCCCTTGTTCCCCTCGTCCGCTAAGCGGAGAGTCGCGGGGGCTGGGCGCTGTGGACGACTGTCCTCGATACCCCTCCAACCCTCGAGACCAATCGCTGTTCTTTGCGGCACCCGATGGGTGGGCAACCCAAGTTGGTGCACAGCCTTGACAGCGTCCTGAAGAGGCACCTCCGGATCGGCTTCACACTGCCACTGCCTCTGCCTCTTGCACAGCGAGAAGCAGCTGGGGCGTGTCTCACTGCGCTCACCCCAGTAGCCTGGCCCAAGTTACATCATGGGAACCCACGACCCCTTGGAGTCGCGCCGACGTGCCCCTTGCGACCTTGCCCCTCCTTCCCACGAAGGCTCGACGCGGGGCAGAGCCAGAGCCAGAAAGTGAGGGCGCCAATCTCGAGGTGGGGGTTGACGGAGTGATGGCAGCAAGCTGTTGGCCTGCTATTCTTTTATTAACCTCGGGCTGCCTGTCTCGTCGTCGTCCGCGTGCTCTCTCCCCTCTCTCCTCCTCTTCCTCCTCGATTTCCTGCATTTTCTGCACCCATTGATACCCCCCTCGTCATTCCTCTTCCAACATCATCCATCATGCCTTCTTACCCCGAGAAGTTCAGCGGCTTCCAGGTCAACAGCGCCGAGACCTGGCAGGAGTTCCACAAGCAGGAGTTCGACCCCAAGCCCTTCGGCGACTACGACATTGACATCAAGATCGAGTGCTGCGGTGTCTGCTCCAGCGATGTCCACACCGTCCGTGGTGACTGGGGTCCTCAGCCCTACCCCCTGGCTGTCGGCCACGGTGAGTTCTCGCACCTTCGCCCCCCTGCGCGCGCCGTGAGGCTATCGCGTGGTGACTCGGCATCGGTTTCTGACCCCTCCTCCCACAGAGATCGTCGGCAAGGCGATCAAGGTCGGCCCCAAGGTCACCACCGTCAAGGAGGGCGACCGCGTCGGTGTCGGTGCCCAGAGCTGGGCCTGCCTGAACTGCAAGCAGTGCAAGAACGACAACGAGACCTACTGCCGCGACCAGCTCGACACCTACGGCGCCACCTGGCCCGACTCGGGCGTCGTCTCCCAGGGCGGCTACTCGTCCCACGTCCGCACCCACCAGCACTGGTAAGCCAGCCCTCCATACCTCCCTACGTCCCTACTACCCAATAGGCTCCCCATGCTGACTTCACCCCAAGGGTATTCCCCATTCCCGACGGCCTCCCCAGCGAGATCGCCGCGCCCATGCTGTGCGCCGGTCTGACCGCCTACTCTCCCCTCGTCCGCAACGGCGCGGGCCCCGGCAAGAAGGTCGGCATCGTCGGCGTCGGCGGCATCGGCCACTTCGGCATCCTCTTCGCCAAGGCCCTGGGCGCCGAGGTCTGGGCCATCTCCCGCACCCGCTCCAAGGAGGCCGACGCCCTCAAGATGGGCGCCGACGGCTTCATCGCCACCGCCGAGGAGAACTGGAACGAGGAGCACAGGATGACCTTTGACCTCATCGTCAACACCGCCTCGTCCTCCGAGGGCTTCGACCTCTCCACCTACCTGACCCTGCTCGACGTCCACGGCCGCTGGGTCGCCGTCGGCCTCCCCGGCGGCGGCGGCTTCGAGGTCCGCAACCAGGACTTCCTCCCCAACGGCTGCCTCATCGGCTCCTCCCACCTGGGCAGCAGGCGCGAGACCCTCGAGATGCTCCAGCTCGCCACCGAGAAGAAGCTCTTCACCTGGGTCGAGAAGATCCCCATCAGCGCCGACGGCCTCAAGCAGGCCATGCAGGGCGTCGAGGCCTCCAAGGTCCGCTACCGCTACTGCATGACCGAGTACGAGAAGGCCTTTGGCGCATAGGGGCGCCAGGCCGTGACTGTACAGCTATGATGACATGAATAAAAGGCGGCTTGATGACAGCGACGCGTTCTGCTGGTGATCTCGTGATGATTGGGCTACACGTGCGAGCAGTAGAGTGTTGGAGTGTAGAGTTTCGCATCGAGTCATTCCAGGCTTGAGTCAAGCAGAACAAGAAACACCACGGCGAATGGAGGGGTCGCTGTCGCCGCGGGGTCGGGTTGGCCGTCCCACGCCGCCAGTCGCTGCCAGATGACAAAGCTCTTCCCGCCTGCCCCTCGTTTCCCAAATAGGACTAGTGCGGGGTTGTCGCCACGCCGCCCGTCCGCCGCAAATCGAAGCACTGCCGCCTCTTTGAACATTATGACTCCCTTGACGTGACACGGCAACCCTTCATCGCGCCTCGACTTCGTTCAAAAGCAACCTCAGCGATCGTCCTACCTGCAATCAAGCATCCACTTTGTTCAATTCGAGGCACGAACCAACCCTGATTATCGACACCGACCGACGCGCCCATCTGCCATCATGGCTTCCCAACATCCCATCCTCCCCGTCGACGGAAAGAAGAACGTCCTGATCACCAGCGCGTCAGTTCCGCCTCCCTTCTCGCACACGGTGCCAGGAACTGGGCTCAATTGCTGACCCTACCAGTCTTCCCTACGTCAACAACGTCCCCCATCTCGGCAACATCATTGGCAGCGTGCTGTCCGCCGACGTCTTCGCCCGCTACTCCCGCGCCCGTGGCAACCCGACCATCTACATTTGCGGCAGTGACGAGTACGGCACCGCCACCGAGACAAAGGCCCTCGAGGAGAAGGTCGACCCCGAGACCCTTTGCAAGAAATACCACGCGATCCACAAGGAGATCTACGACTCGTTCGACATCTCGTTCGACATCTTTGGCCGGACGCCCACCAAGCAGGGCACCGAGATTGTCCAGGCCATCTTCACAAAGTGCGTTCCTTCAATTGGCGCCCCCGGCGCACCACTTCTTGCTAACCCGATTTTGCCAGGCTCTGGGATAACGGATTCATCGAGGAGCGCGAGACTACCCAGCCCTACTGCGCCGTCCACGGCAAGTTCCTCGCCGACCGTTTCGTCGAGGGCGAGTGCAGCCTGTGCGGATACGCCGACGCCCGCGGCGACCAGTGCGACAAGTGCGGCAACCTGCTCGATCCCCTCGAGCCCGAGGCCGAGGAGGGCGCCCCCAAGACCGACGACGACGTCGCGGCCAAGGCCACCGGCTGGCTCATCAACCCCCGCTGCAAGCTCGACGGCGCCACCCCGGAGAAGCGCAAGACGAAGCACCTGTACCTCAAGCTGGACGGACTTAAGGAGCCCCTGGTTGAGTGGTTCCACGGTGCGAGTAAGGAGGGCTCCTGGAGCACCAACGCCATCAGCATCACACAGGCGTGGATCGACAAGGGTCTGAAGCCCAGGGGCATCACGCGCGACCTGAACTGGGGAATCCAGGTCCCGACCGACGTTGTGGGCAAGGAGTATGCGCTGAAGAAGTTCTACGTGTGGTTCGATGTGAGTGTGGTCCGAAGGGGTGCAAAGCAATTTACTGACGTGTTGTTTCCAGGCTTGCATTGGTATGACTTCATCGGGACGATGCTGAAGCGCCACTGACATGATTAGGCTACGTTTCCATCACCAAGAACTACACTGATGGCCCCGACTCGGGACCCGACGACAAGTTGTGGGAGAAGTGGTGGAAGAACCCCGAGCAGGTCAAGCTGGTACGTTCTCCGGCTCCGAGCATTAGATCCTTTGCTGACCGATGACAGTACCAATTCATGGGCAAAGGTTCGTGAAACGACCATGTGGTGATATTGCCTCCCGCTGACCAGCTAGACAACGTCCCCTTCCACACCATCATCTTCCCTGCCTCCCTCATCGGCACCGGTCAGAACTGGACCAAGCTGCACAAGATCTCCACCACCGAGTAAGCCTTGCGCCTCACCGGCTGAAGCATTGTTAAGCTGACATCCTCAGATACCTCAACTACGAAGGCGGCAAGTTCAGCAAGTCCAGAGGCGTCGGTGTCTTCGGCACGCAGGTCAAGGAGACGGGTGTGCCAATCGACGTGTGGAGATACTACCTGCTTTCCCGCCGTCCCGAGGTATATCCCCAATTCTAGGGTATCGGCCGCCCGGTACTGACAACCTCCAGACCGCAGACTCGGAGTTCATGTGGCAGGAGCTGGTCGAGTAAGTACAACGCAGATGTCATCTTCCGGCCTCGCTAACGAAACGCAGTGGCAACAACAACGAGCTGCTCAAGACTCTCGGCAACTTCTGCCAGCGCGTCATCAAGTTCGCCGCCGCCAAGCTCGACAGCACCGTCCCCGACTACACCAAGCACGGTCTTGACGACTACCTCAAGAACCACGTCGAGGCTGTCAACGGCCTGCTGGCCGAGTACATTGCGTTCCTGGAGAACTGCAAGATGAGGGATGGCCTGAGGATCATCCTCGCCATCGCGGCGCTGGGTAACAAGCTGCTCCAGGACAACAAGCTCGACAACAAGCTGTTCACCGAGGAGCCCGACCGCTGCGCTGCCGTCATTGGCGCCGGCCTCAACCAGATCGCGCTTCTCGCGCACCTCATCAGCCCGTATCTGCCCACTACGTTCAAGGGAATTTTCGAGCAGCTGGGCCTGGACACAGTGGCCGCCATCCCCGACACCTTTGCCGTCGACGCCATCAAGCCCGGCCACAAGCTCGGAGAGGCCAAGCACCTGTTCACGCAGATTGCTGCCAGCAGGATTGAAGAGTGGAAGGATGCTTTTGGCGGCGAGGAGGTGAGGAAGCAAAAGGAGGAGGCTGCGGCCAAGGCTGCTGAAAAGAAGGCTGCCAAGGAACGCGAGAAGGAGCGGAAGCGCGCCAAGAAGGAGGCGGAGAAGGCTGCCAAGGCGGCTTCGGAAGCTTCTACCGCTACCCCTGCCGCCACCCCTGCCACCGCAGGACCCAGCGTCGAGTCTGCCGAGAAGACGCTCGACGCCGACCCGGCCATCGAGGGACTCACCGAGGCGATTGCCAAGACAGACGTGCACACGTCGTGAAGGCGGACTGTCGTGGACTTTTGTGCTTCAGGACAATGGCGGGCGGAGCGGAGGCGTTGCGGTTGGGTGAGTTTTGGGGGGCGAAACGGATGATGACGGCGTGGCCCCGTCTCGTGAATAGATATCCCGCCCCAGAAACACAAATGAAATGGCCTGCTCATACGTCCCCATTCTAATTTTCCGTGAGGCGTCATGGGACCTGGACCGTCGGCTGGGGTCCCCGCAACGGACGACCTGGGCTGGGGAGGGGGATCGGCAGTTGGTGCCCTGGAGATGCAAGTCGGAGTCTGGACAGGCGATCCAATGGGTGCTAAGTGTTTCCGACGGTAGTTGGCGCCAGATCGAAGAGCCCCGCGCCGTTTTCCAGGAGATGCGGAGAAGAGCCTGTCGGTCTCGGGAGAAAGGGAAGAGATGTGTCGAGAAATAGAGAGGGCTGGCTGGACAGCATGACATGACAGGATCCTCTCCGGTGCTTCCCCAGGTTCCGGCGGGCCATACAAGAGCCCCGGACCCACCTGTGACGGTTAAAGACGACGGTCATCCTTGGCCGGGGCCCCGGATCGAGCGGCGTGGCCGAGCGCACCTACTCAGATCGTCATAGCTTGGCATGGTCAAGGTCGTATGCAGGCGGAGCTCTGGAGTCGGATTGAGGGGATGTTCCTCGGCCGTTCGGGCCATTGGAGCGCGGCTTCAGATGAACATGCCATCATTGCAACGCTGCTTGGCAGCCGATGCCCCAGAAGAGGTTGGTCCGACTGTCCGAGGCACCCGCCGGCGATGTCGCGATCTATGCATAAAGGGACCGGCGCCCTCGTGGCCGGATACGACCTGTCCTTTGATGAAGCGTGCCTGAATCCGTGCAACCCTACGACATCCCAGGGTTCCGATCATCCGAAATCTCCCAGATATTCGTATCGTTCAGCAGCCATGGTCGTCGCAAAGACTCTCTCGGCGACGCTCCTCCTCTCGTCCCTCGCCTGCGCGAGATGGGTGGTACCCGGCGCTCGATGGCGGGACACAGACGGCGAGATTATTCATGCCCATGCAGGCGGAATCACGCGTGACGAGGAGACCGGAAAGTTCTTCTGGTTCGGAGAATACAAGACTCAGGAACAAGTGGAGGGTGGTGGTGTCTCGGTTTACAGCTCCGATGACCTAGTTACCTGGGAAAACCACGGTCTCGCCTTGAGTAAGTGCCACTGGTTGAACCTTGGGGAGCCTGGCTAACGCGTCGCAGCCCCTGAGGAAGGCCACGAGTTCATCTCCCCCGAGATGATCATCCAGCGTCCCAAGGTTGCTTACAGCAACAATACCGGCGAATACCATGTGAGTGACCCCTTTCCTGGTCTCTTGGTGGCCGTTCTAATGCTTCATAGATGTGGTGGCACGCCGACGACAGCACGTACTCCCTCCTGCTCCAGGGTCTCGCAACATCGCCCAACATCACCGGCCCCTACACCTTTGTCGACGCGACGGCGCCGCTGGGCAACTGGTCGCAGGACTTTGGCATGTTCACGGACCGCAACGACGGCCGGACCTACTCCCTCTACTCCAACGGCGACCGCGTCGAGGGCCGCGATGTGTACCTCTCCGTCTTCAACGAGGACATCACTGAAGTCGAGTCCGTCACTCACCGCTGGAACAAGTACGATCTCGAGGCGCCGACCATCATCCAAACCGACAAGAGCTACTACGCCATTATGAGCCACAAGACGGGCTACAGACCCAACAACGTCGTCGCCTTCCGCGCCGACAAGCTCTCCGGCCCGTGGAGCCAGCCCTTCATGATCGCCCCGCCCTACACCCGCACCTTCAGCTCCCAATCGGGCTTCTCCCTCCGCATCGACGGCACCAAGAAGACGACATACCTGTACCTCGGCGACCAGTGGGACCTCAACTCCATCTGGGAGGCGCGCTACATCTGGCTGCCCCTCAACATCGACGACGAGCGGGGCGACCTCGAGCTGGAATGGCACGACGTCTACGACCTCGACGTCGAGACGGGCGAGGTCACCCCCGTCGAGGGCGAGACGTACTACGCCCACGAGGCCGAGGTCTCCGGCAACGCTTTCCTCCAGGAAGCCAACTTTGCCTCAGGCGGCCGCATCGCCACCGGCATCGCCGGCAACGACAGCACCGTCACCTTCACCGTCCAAGGCAGCGGCGCCGCCCAGTGGGTGTCCTTCTATCACCAGAACACGGACGACATGGGCTTCGGCGACCAGCCCATGGGCCAGCCCGACCGCATCGGCGGCAAATGGCAGCTGCGCCGCATCAGCGGCGTTGTCGTCAACGGCCGTGAGGAGGAGATTGAGACGCTCTACCAGCGTGACACGCACAAGGGCATCATCATCAGCTCGCCGCTGCTGCTGAAGCTGGATGAGGGCGAGAACAAGATCACTGTTAGCGGTCTGTACAATGGCTTTGATATTAAGGGTGCGGACCTTGATCGGATTGTGGTCTATCCCCCTGAGCCTGAGAGGCCCAAGTGCAGGAAGAGGGCGCTCTAGAGGGTGATTGACCTAGGCAGATCTGGGTTGCTCCCCAGGCCTTTGCATCGCGGCTCGTAAATAGAATTAGGGCCTGTCTACAGAGGCAGTAAAGTATTGGGTGCAGGGCAGTGAACTTACACCTACCTAACTGCTGTATGAATCCATCCACTGTCGCAGCTCATCCACCGTCGCAACTCATCCAACGCATCGGGTGTGCTGCCTATGAAAATGCCTCTCTTATTCAATTTACAAGTCGAATTTACTTTCCCTGTCGATTCCTTGACGATTGCTCCCCATTGGGTACAATGAGGCGGGTCGTGCTATCATGTATGCCGAGTTCGCCTTTGATTGCATCCACAGCAGCATTGTTTGTAGCCCAAGCGACAAAGCACCAAGAATCCAAGACTACAGCCACCTCTTTAATGAAACTCAACGTAATAGGAGAGTGCTTAGGTCAATGGAACTGGGTCGCCTGCTCGTGCCACGTCTCGGGGGTACAAGATGGTGGCCAGCCCTGCCCTGAAGACCACATCATTTCGGAACCCTGCCACCGACATTTACAAGACGAATCTTCCTTATCGAACACAGAAACTGCAAACCGACGCTCTCCGAACCTCCTGAATACTTCCTGCTCAGATCAGGCCGAACCCGCGAACCACTTCCCATATCCGACCTCCACCCACCTACCTCAGCCATGTGTCCCGACGGCATCTGCTTCTTCTACGATGACCCTAACGGCTGTCCCTACGGAAAGGGCAAGAAGTAAAATAATAATACCTTGAATTGGATTGTGGCAAAACAATATGATAATAGTATGGGATGAGGGGAGGAAAAGCATACGACTGCCTCCTATGGCCAAGTCGCGACAAGCATTTGGAGGGCTGCCTAGAGTATCAGGCGCAAATTGAAATCCGTCAAGTTATAAGAGTTCTTTTCCCTCATCACGTAGATGACCCGACTGTGACCGCTCGCTACCAGAGAAGAGAGCCGGGTTGTATTAGGTACTATCACGAGGACCTCTGCATCATCCAGACATTGTGAATAAAATGACTTCTGTCCAAGTAAACTACCTGTTAATACAAATGAGTGGAATGGCAGTGAGACCTCCAAATTCTCCGCCGCACAAACATCGGCGCGTTCAAGACCTAGATCTTCTTCGTGGCCTTCGCAGCAGTCTCCTTCTCCCGCTTCACCTGCTCCTGGTCATGCAATTCGGGCTTGGAATCCAAGGGTCGGTCCAGTCCCAGGCGATGGTATGTACTGTACGAAGCAATGCCACCCTGAGGATCAGCCTCGGTGACAAGCTCCTTCCGACGGGTATCAACCAGCAGGCGAATGAGGTCTGGGCGCATGTAGTGGCCGGCAAAGTCTGCCAGAACCTTTGTGAGGTGTGTCTCGTTGAGGTCAATGTCGACGAACATAAGACCATCAAAGTCCTTGTCAGGCTTGGGCACGGCCAGGCTGCCATCGGGCTTGTAGATGCGAGCGTGGCCGTTGTAGTCGGAGGGATCAGTCTCAGGCTCGACACCCTCGGGCGTGTTCTTCTTGAGGCCCTCGACCGAGAGACGCTGGAAGGGCGCAAGGACCCAGGTGCCCGTCTCAATGGCGTAGGCCGGCGTTACCAGGTCAGAAGCAGTGTCCGCATAGTTTGTGGCAGGGTCCGGGAAGACCTGGCGCTGAACTCCAGGGTACACGGGCCAGCCGGCGACATGGACCTGCTCGCCTTGAGAGACGTTGAGGGACTTGAGGAAGGGGTTCATGTTCTCCCAGCAGTTGAGCTGGCCGACACGGCCGATCTCGGTCTCGGTGACGGACATGAACGTGTCGCCTGAGCCATCACCGTAGACCAATTTCTCGACGTGAGTTGGCTTGATTTTGCGACGGTGGTTGATGATGGCGCCAGTGGGATCGATGAACACTTGGGCGAGGTAGAGGGTGGCGTGATCAAGCTCAGCGAAGCCCATGGAGACGAAGATCTGGTTGTCACGGGCAGCGCGGCGGATGCGGCGCATCTCCTCGGAGTCGACGCGGAGGGAGTTCTCGCGGTACTTCTTGAGCATGGGAAGCGACTGAAGGTAGGTGATCTTCCACATCCAGTAGGGGTATCCGGGGATCCCTGGGTGGGATGAGCAAGAGAAATAGGAAGCTCAATGAAGGAACCCAACTCACAGACTTCGGGGAAGGCGACCAGCTTGCAGCCGGCCTGGCCAGCCTCTTTGATGAAGTTGATCGTCTTCTGAACACCACCTTCGAGGTCGAACCACTAAAGAGATCAGCATGACCCTCTCCTTGCACAAGTCGAGATCTAGGTAGCTTACACCGGGCTCCGAGGTGACGGCGGCGGCCTTGTACTTGGTGATGGGCATGTTTGCGGTAGAAGGAGTGCTCTTTCGAAGCCGATTTCAGTGAAGTGTGCTGTTGAGAATGTGATTTGAGGATGGTGCTATGAGGAATCATTCGAGAGGCAATGCCGACCCTTTTAATCTTGGTACCGATTGCTTGCCGGAGCCACCGATGTAAACTGCCTACCTTCAGGCTTCGGGCTTTGAGATCGACCCATCAAGCTGAGGATGTCCTGATGTCTGTTGGGGAATACCACGCGGCTTCAAACGCCGGTCCATGGGGAGTGCTGCAGCTGCAGGCTCATGACCACGTTTCGTCCAAGCTCCCCAGAGCGAGCTGTGCACCACCTTCCAACATCTCCGAGTACACACAAAGCACCTTCCCCGTGCATGGCCGAAAGACCTAACCCGCGGGACGATGGACACTCGTACCCCGAGACAGATGCAGCCAGCCCCCATGGCGAGGATCCCGGGATTGCGAGGTTCCGCCGAGATAAAATCCTCGAGCAAAAGCCGTATCGTTCAGCACCGTGACATCAACCCCCCATCGGATGTCACAGCGGTCAAGTGCCGCCCCACTCCGCGATCAGGCCATCTTAGTTCCCGTCACCGACGGGCCGCTGAGATGGATCTACGGATTGGAGCCCGGGCCGTTGGCGTTGTGGATCCCGGGGTCTGGACTATGCCGGTGCAGACGCCGGAATACGGCGCGTATGCGTTGGTGGTGCCATTTGCGAGAACACCTTCCTCTGGTGACGTGCTTGCGGATGGGGAAAAGCAGAGTGAAGGGGAATGGATATGAAAGGGCCTTGCTGTAGAGCCCGGACGTCTGAATAGAGAGCCCGGAAAAGATGGGTCCCCTGGAAACCGCTGTCGCGACAGCCTCAAGACTACTGAATTAAAAGACTCGAACACAGCCAGTTAACTACTACAGATAACCGCGTTTATCGGGACGTAGATAGACTGCGACCGAATGCTTAATCTAGATGGGCAGTTGATCTAGATGGACAGTTGATCTAGATGGACAGTTGATCTAGATGGACAGTTGATCTAGATGGACAGTTGATCTAGATGGACCTACCCGTGGCTGTAGTGTAGCCTTTAATTCAGCAGCTTTGGCCACTTTCCGGGCTCTCTATCCAGACTTCCGGGCTCTACAGCCGGGCCCATATCAAAGTTGGAACCTCAGAGAGTGCGGCTTTGGTTTTCTCAAGAGCATCCTTCATCTTCTGAGGAATTGAGCGGCGGTCCTAAAAGAATGTCAAAACAATGGACCTATGCATAGAGGGTGGATGGTCGGATGCATGGATGGTTTGACGTGTGTGGATGTGGACTGACCTTCTGAGGCTTGGGATCAGAGTATGGCTGCCAGCGGTTGCCGCGATCCCGCGACCGCGGCCGCGATTGTTAGTAGGAGGCATGACGGTGACGAAGGCGAAAAAAAGTCTCCGCGGTAGAGGTTTCCCGATAAGGGCGTTTGGTGGTTAAGGAGAGAAAAAGAAGGAAACTTGGAAGAACGATTGAATATTCGAGCGCCAAAACCGTGCGCTATCAAGATCGGCAAATCAGATTGGGAGGCAGGGTGTGATGGCATTCAGCCAAGATCTGTGGATCTGCGGGGGTGGGTCCTTCACTGGCGAGGCCCTGATCTTGGTGATGGTGATTTGGCGCTGTTGAGCCACAATGCACGGTTGTCGCCGTGGCATGGCCGATTCACGATTGCAACCCAGCCAGCGAGGAGAGCCCGTGATTCCATACCCTAGCTGGATGTAGTGAGTCCAGTTGCCATCTCGGGGAAGCGAGCATGTCACACTGGGAAACGGGTTTAACCTCCTCTGAAATGGCACGACGGGCGTGGGACTGCGAACTTCGGATTTTGAGTTTCTGCTGCTGCCCATCGTCATGGCGTTTTCCATGCTCTGCGCCCGACCGCTGGTCCCTGTCGCCCCAAGAGAAGGAGACTGGAGACGTGACCAAATGGCCGCGGCGGGCGCTCAAGGGAACGGCCAAAATCTGACCGCCTACCTTGGTCGAATTGGCGAATCTCAGAACTATCCGAGCCGTAGCTTCCGTTGACCATATCTTCGAGGCTGAAGCTTAAATGGCCAACCTGCATCTGACGCCTCTGTTTCCTCTCCGAGGGTTAGGTGCCTTCGCGAGTATTTGATCTTCGTATAGACATAGCAGTAGGTAATCACATGCATTGATCGCGTGGGAGTGCCATGAGGCGGCCTGCGGATGTCAGCGAATTGGCTTTTTGAAGCCCTGTCTCCCTAAAAGTCATCACGTACAATTCCGTTCGATGGCCCTCGTGATGAGTGGTAATCGACGCGTCGGCACCGCGGGCTGACTGACACAAGACTTTGGCACTCGGGACTCCCGAAGCATCGCCGAAAACCTGGAAGTGTAAATTCACGAGCCACACTCCCGATTCCCAATTCCCCTACTGGAACGACACCTACGAGAATCTGGTGCGCGCCTTGCATCTCTTCACATGCGCGTCACCTGCCATGTCCGTTGAGGGCTTTGAGTGCAGCCGAGTCAATCTTGTGGTGCTCCAGCGGCATCTAATCTTTGAACGACTTCAAACAATGGCAGTCGGAGAACCGAGGGAGCCGGGGCGTCTGACTGAATGATGAGCATCTGGCTGCTATCACAAAGGAAATATAGGGGCTCTATCCGTCAATGCGGTCCCCAGAGTCTTGAACAATGAGATAGCGCGGAAGGAAGGTCGTCCTAATGCTATTGTTGCTATTGTCGTGCTGGCAGCTGAGGGGGTGATGCTCCGGCTTGAAACGGTAAGAAGTTGAGTTAACACTTGCTTTCTTGAATATTTCGCATGCATAGAACCTCGGTGTCACCAAAGGTAACAAGGACCACTCGAAGACAGGGGCTGTGGCGTTGCCGCTCGGCGGTGCTGGACAGTCGTCTATTGTTGTGATTACGCGGAAGGTCTGCGAAGGTCACCTCAAGCGGGCCAGCAACTTGACGCCCATGTTTCCCGAGGTCATCGGCCATGGCAGTCCATAGACTGCTCCTGTTCATCGGCCGTTTCAGTTGATCTACGAAGCTGTTTATCAGCAGAGCTGGTCATCTATTTCGTGAAGGACTACTTGGGTCATGCATGAGTGGTTGGTGGCCCTTCCGGACGCGTTTTCTTTCTGTCATCCTCAGCATACCCCAGTGCCTCACCGAAGCAGACGCGACAACGGGAGGGAACGGAGCCAGCCTCGAAATGTGACCTACTTTCCGCATGCAAGTTGAAGAAATCTCCAGATCCTTTGATGTTGCGCTGGTGCCTGCCTGGGGGACCTACAATAGCAATAGCATTTACAATTCACCTGCATGTAAAGTACCAGACACCTCAGCGAAACAACATTTACGGCAGATTTACAAAACACTGTGAAGCTGCACAGCCCATTTACAGCCAGTGAATCACTATTCATTGCGCGCTCCTTCCACTTTTTTCGTTCCTTCCCGGGGTGGGCAAGATCACTCCCGGGCAACACCCATAAACAAATACTGTGAACCCCCTCCACACTCCACTGGCACCAGACCTTTTCCACCAACCTCACCTCACCTCACCTCACTCAACCTCCTCACTCTCAACTTGATCAACCTCTCACTGCACTTTGCACATCAATCATCAAAGATCGCGCATCGACGACGCATCGCAGTCATGTCGCGGAATCGAGATTATCGGATTCCGTGTCAGGTTCACGGGTGCATTGGTCACCCAGTCAATCGTAACACACGCGAGGGAGGAAAGATCTATTCAGCTTTCTGCAAAGACCGTACGCATCTACTCTCCTTTGCCTCATCCGTTTACCGCCGCTGACAACTGTTGCTCGCCAGATACGTGTCATGCGTTTGACCCCATCACCAGCGGCTTCTGCCCGAAAAGTGTGCTGATCGATCATGGATACTGCGAGCAGCGTGAGTGCCTCCCGCCTTCCATCAGCTTGCCCGACCGCAGCATCGCCTACACATGCCAAGTTGCTGACAATCATCGCAGACAAGCAGTGTACCTACACAGGCGGTTGTACGAAGACCCCTGACATGCCCACCTTCCTCAGCGGGATCAAGCCCCTTCTTCGTCCCATCCCGTACGCCAAGTTCGTCTGTCCAGAGCACGCATGCAGGCTGAGGGACTGCCTTTCTCCTCGAGAGCGCGGTTCCCCGTGGTGTCAGAACCATGGTTGCCGCATCTCAGGATGCTCCCGCCAACAGCTCTCGGACTGCAAACACTGCGAGTCCCACTCGTGTGACGTGTTTGGCTGCACTGAAGCGGCCGTCAACGACGGTCGCCTTCACAAGTTGTGCTCAATGCACAGTTGCGCGACCCCAAGTTGCCGGGAAGCAGCGGAAGAGCACAAGATTTATTGTCTCGCCCACGACCCATCCTGCCGTGTCTCAGGATGCTCCCGACACAAATTGGCGGACTGCAACTATTGCGACGGCCACTGTTGCGACGTGTTTGGCTGCACCGAAGCTGCCTTCAACCACGGGCATGTCCACAAGCTCTGCAAGGAGCACACCTGTAAGATCGCAGGCTGTAGGGAGGCAGCCGAAGAAGACCGTCAGTTTTGCGAGGACCACCGCTGCGGTGTCACCGCGTGTACCTTGCCAGCCAAGGTACCCGGTGGATACTGCTCGGCCGCCGGGCATGGCTGCTCGGAGCCAGGATGCTGCCGGGCAGCATTCGCTACGGCAATGTGCTCCGAGCACATCATGTTCCGGTTTGCGCAACATACTTCAGCTGAAAGGGCCGAAGCTGCCTCCCGCAGGGCCCAGCAAGAGACCGCCCCCAGCAGGCCCAACGTCGATTCTGCTGCCCACCAGGCTCGAGAGAAAGCAGCTCTCCGCAAGACCCAGGAGACTACCGCCAGCAGGCCCAACGTCAAGGCCGATGCCCACCAGGCTCGAGAGAACGAGGCTTGTCGCAAGACCCAGGTGACCGCCACCAGCAGACCTAACCTCGAGGCTACTGCCCGAAAGGCTCGCGAGAAGGCCGATGCTCTCAGGGCCCAAGATGAAGCCTTCATTGCCAGGGCCAGAGACGCTGCCATCGCCCGAAGAAACCAGGAGGAATCCTCTCTACTCAAGGCCCAGGTCGAGGCGGCCGCAAGCAAAGCTGCCGCTGCTAAGCGTTTTGAGGAGGATCAGATTCAACAAGCCCAAAAAGAATCTGACCTCAGGGTCACCGACACCCTGTTTCTCCGACAGGTCATGGCTCAGATGAGCATGGAGGAGGCTGATGCCAAAAAGGCCAAGCAAGAAGCCATCCACCTCACCAGCAAGGAGGCAGAGATATCGGCCAGGGCAGAGGCTATAGCCAAAGACAAGGCCGCACGGATCAGGGAAGAATCCCACACATCCAACATGGCCAAAGAGCCTACCGTAACACGTTACAACAAGAAGGTGGAGTGGGACTTTTCCAGCTCCCGCTCGAGCAACACCAAGGGCTTCGGAGGCCCCCCAAGCCAACCCTACTTTGCCCCTATTCCGCAGGAGGGCCGCCGTGAGATCAACCTCCTCCAGGAGCTTGATCTTCAACGGCTGAATCTGCGCCAATGTCAAGAGAATGAGCATGAGGAGATGCGTCTCTTCCTCTGGAACACGAATCCTCGCCAGCGCGACGACATCCTTCGTGATCTGGACGCCAAACATGAGGAAGCTGCTGATGCATTTGAGAAAGACGCAAGGGCGCAACTCCGCGCTTTGAGAGATGAGAAGGAGTATCGTCCCATCGAGCGTCAAAGCCACCGAAACAACTACTGGTGAAGTCGAAACCAGTCAGTGGACTCGACGATTTCTTTTGTTTCCAAGATACCCAAGCAGCACGCTGCCATGAGCGGCAGTGACGGAGTCTGATTACTTTTACGAGGAGGTTATACCATGGCGAAGAGGAGATGCAGGGCTGGAGATACAGCACATGCGGAGGAGACGCTTTTGGGACGAAGGCATGACGTCTGTGGAAGGAGGAGATGAGGAATGTAGGCCATGAGCCTGAGGAGGAGATGGGTGTCAAGGCCACGAGCCTGAGGAGGAGATGGAGATGAGGGCCAAGAGCTCGAGGAGCGCGTGAATGTAGGCCACGAGCCTGATGAGAACGGAAGAAGGCCACGAGCCTGAGGAGGAAAGGAGGATGTAGGCCACGAGCCTGGGGAGAACGGGGATATAGGCCATGAGCCTGAGGAGGAAATGGGTGTAGGCCATGGGCCTGATTAGGAGAATGAGGATGGAGTATCGGCGAGAAACCCACGTCGCAACGCGTTGATCGGCTCAAGAAGCTGGTCTCCATGGCTCAGAGGCAAGGCATGGCCTTGCCAAACGAGCTGGACATTGAACCATCCGCAACTCTACAAGCGGATGATCTGTCTACTACGTTGTCTGATGGACAGACTCCCGGAGACGAAAATGCTCTTGTTCTCCAACATTTGCCTTTATCTTGACGCGATGTCTTTGACACCATTGTGATGACTCAATAGGATGCCCGCCAAGAGGAGAACTTGCGGCGCCCGACCGACTGAAATCTCAGGGGTCAAACAAAGTTGTTCGAAAGTGCTTAGGTACCCGACTACTAGTGCAGACCCGGGCGCCACACCTGCTGCGCTCGTCTTATCGGGGTCTCTTTTAACCTTCCCAATCGACTTCGATCCGCCCGACCAAGGGGCCGCACTTCCCCACGTGGCGTGCCGCATGCTTCGGCTTTAACCTACAAATAGGTTGTTTGACCGCCTCCTCAAGGGATGCCGAGTCGGCGACGATGGAGCTTTGCCGACCGACAGCGGCTTTGTACGGTCTGGCTGCTCGCCAATGCATGTACCTACAGTACCTCGAGGGCTGCGATCGCCTGAAATCATGGCGGTCGCCGGGCCGATGACACCACCAGCAGATCTCCAAGATGGTTGCCGACGGAAGGCGTTCTGGGGCTAGACCCTCTCCCCTCCCCCCCTGAAGTTCTGGGCGGCAACGCTTGTCCAGATGAGGTCGCCGGACAGGGAGCGGCGCAAGGGCGTGAACGACACGGTCTGACAGTGGGTACCCCTATTTTTCTCCTCCATCCACCAACCCCAAGTACCTATCTATGACTCCTGGATGATGTGGAATGCAACGGCCGTGGCTTTCCGACATCGCCGCATCGTTTGTTGAAGAAGGCAGAACAGTCGAGAACCTATTTCATTGTTGCTCGCCCTTGAAGAAGACTCGACCAGCCTCTCGTCAACAAAGCATTGAGGACAGATCCCAGCCAGACCTTTGAACCAGACGAGGACGACGTTTGCAATTATCCTCTTTGTACCGCCGCCAGAATGCCTTCCATCACTGGCGACCTGCGGCACTCCACGACCGCCGCGCAGCCAACATCAGAGAAGCCCAGCCAACAAGACGCACACAGACAGAACCTCAGCCATGAGGTGGCCACCCCCGAGTCCACGGCCGCTGTCCTTCCCAGAATCATCGAGCCCGAGCAGAAATGGACGGCCTGGCTATGTGTGGCAGGGTCATTCCTATACCTCGCTCCGTCATACGGTAAGTCTATCCCAATGCCATTAACAGCACCCCCGCTGACCCTTCAGGCTTCATGCAATCCGTGGGCACCATCCAGGCCTATCTCTCTCTCAACCAGCTCTCCGAGTACTCCGACCGGGACATTGGATGGATCCCTGGCATGTACACCTTCCTCGCCCTCTTTCTCGGCCTGCAGACCGGGCCTCTCGTCGACGTCTATGGCCCTCGCGTCATCGGTCCCCTGGCCTTACTCACCACCGTCCCCATGTTCTTCCTCCTCGGCGAGTGCAAGACCTATTGGCAGTTTATGCTATGTCTGGGCGTCTTGGGCGGTATCGGCGCTGCGCTCTCGGCTTATCTGGCCATCGCCATCGTCGGCAAGCTGTTCAACCGCTTCAGGGGTCTCGCCATGGGCATCGCCCTTGCCGGGTCTAGTTCAGGCGGCATCATCTTCCCTCTCATGCTGCGAAGCACACTACCGTCCTGGGGCTATCAGTGGTCTCTCAGGACCATGGGCTTTGTGGTCGCTGGAATGATGGTGGTCGGAATGCTGTGCATGCTTCCCTTTGACGGCCTGATGCGAGGGCCGGCGATGGGTGGCGTACAAGAGCCACCTAGTAGACCTGTCGACGAGTCGGGAGAGGTCCCCCAGGAGGCCCCTCAGCCTGAGAGGAGTGCCAGCATCAACTTCAACGCCTTCCGTTCGCCGCCCTTCTCCTTCATTACGGGCTGTTTGTTTCTCCTCGAGTTCATCATGTTTGGTATCTCGGGTATCCTTCCAACAATCGTCCATTCCTCTGGCTTTCCCGAGTCTGCCGGCTACATCATGATTGCTATCCTCAACGGAGCCTCATGCTTTGGTCGTATTATTCCGGGGCTCATGGGCGATCGGCTGGGACACTTTAACATGCTGATCATCATGGCCATTGTCACCTTCGTCGGCACAGCCGCCACTATGCTCCCCTTTGGATCGACGCACATCGAGGCGCTCTACGTCTTTTCCGGTCTCTGGGGCTTTGGATCTGGCTCGTTCCTGTCCCTCACACCTGGTAAGAAAGCCACCCCTTGACTGAGGATACACCAGCTGACATCTCGAAGTGTGTATGGGCAAGACCTGTGAGGCCAAAGACTATGGTCGCTACTACGGCACAATGAACTTCATCGTCAGCTTCGGCCTGCTTATCACTGTGCCCATTGGCGGTCAAATGCTCAACGCCATGGGAGCTACGGCTCTCTCCGGACTTTACCTGGCCATTCTTTGCCTGGGCGGTGTCTCCGCCTTTGCTTCCCGCGCTCTGCTCGTCGGCTCCTGGTTCGATCTCCGCGCCATCATCTGAGTTTGGCCATCAAGCTTCATCTTTGAATTCAGCACTTCTGGAGTAGGGGCGCTGAGATGTAGAGGGAGTTGTGCTGAGAGGAAGAACAATAGTAATATTTCCATATGATGATGCAATTTTTCAAATTGCCTACACATACCTACCTCCAACCGCCCTGCGAGCTGTTTTGTGCAAAGGACCCAAGTATCTTGGGCACCCTCTTGGTCATTATCGACTCTAGATCATCGCGCCTTGGCCATCGCCACCGCTTGGTCGTCGCCCCTTGAGCGGGCTGCACCACCCAAGTGGGCCCCGCTGTCCCCCTATCGGAGCGGGCCCGCCGGCGATAATGCCGACATCGCACTGGACCGCAATGATCACGTCAATTCTTTTGGTGCAACGCAGGCTGAACACTTCAATCTTCATCATCGCCAGCAAGAAAGACTCTCGTCTTCTACGAGCACTGACCATGGCTCAAAATGCGACGGGAGAAGCGAGCGATCCTCCCGCGGCGCCGTTCTCCACGGTAAGTGACCATCGACGTGCAGCACGACCACACCTCACTGACACGCGATCGATTGTTCCCCGCCCAGAGGAAGCAGTTCTGGATCACGTCGGCCGCGATGTGGGTGACCTGGAACAGCAACCTGGGGTCGTCTCTACCATCGGGCTCCGCCGAAGCCATTCGCGACGGCCTGCACGTCGCCACCACAAGCGAGCTCGTCTGGCTGAACTCACTCTATATGCTCGGCTACGCCGCCGGGCCTCTACTCTTCGGGCCCCTCAGCGAGCACATCGGCCGACGGCCCGTGATCCTCAGCGCGTACCTCGCATACAGTACCGTTGCCCCCGAGTTCTTTATTACCGTATTAGGCTGTGTCAGAAGTCGTTGGAGTCTGTCTTGGGAGTCCTTTGCCTTGCCACGTGGGGTCCACGTGCTGCTTTGCATCAACTCCCAAGACAGACTCCTGATGACTCCTGAGACGTCCGTAAAAGGAAGTTACTGACGCCGCATGTTGTAGTGGTCTGCACGGCAGCTTGCGCTCTGAGCAACAGCATAGCCCTTCTTCTCGCCTTTCGCTTCTTGACAGGCTTCGTTGCTTCGGCGCCCAACGCTACCGTCGGTGGACTCATCGCCGATGCCCACCCAGACGCTCGCCGTCGCGGCCGAGCCATGTCCTATTTCACCTGTGCCGCCGTCGCCGGACCCCTCTTCGGGCCTCTTGTGTCAGGTTTCGCACAGGTGTACTCGTGGCAGCTGACCTTCTGGGTCGGCCTCGCGATAGCAGGTGTCGGGCTGCCGCTCCCCGTCTTCTTGCCTGAGACCTTCGCGCCGGTGCTCGAGAAGAAGCGGAGGCGGGCTGCAGCTGAGCAGGAAGACGCAACACCGCCCGAAGAAGCTCCTGGGAAGGGCCTTCTCGCCGAGCTGCGCGTCGTCTTCTCCAGGCCCGCGGTCATGTTGGTTCGCGAACCCATCGTGACGTGGACGTCGGCCTACCTCGCCCTTGTCTACTCCATTCTCTATCTTTTCTTCCAGGCATACCCTGTCATATTTGGAGGTGAGCAAGGCATCCAGATCGGATTTTGCAGACAACTGACAGCTGGGTTCAGGGGTCTATGAATTGTCGCCTGGATACGTCGGTCTGGGATATTTACCAAGTACGTCTTGCACCAGCCGACGGATCGCTGCCCCTGCTAACCACCATTCCAGTATTTGTGGGAATCATGGGTGGCCTCGGTGTCGTCTTTGTCTACGATGCTTGGCGCGGAAAGCAGCGAGCCAAAGGATCCAAATGGGCCCTCGACGACACCTCCCGTCGACTTCCCTTGGCATGTGTCGGTGGTCCTTTGTAGGTCTTGTCCATATTTCAAGGCTTCTGAGTTCCAAGCTGACTTTCTCAAAGGGTCGTAATTGGTCTGTTCTGGCTCGGCTGGGCATCCAGAAGTTCGGTGCACCCCGCGATTCCCATGCTCTCTGGCCTCACTTTTGGCGCCGGATACATGCTTATCTTTGTCGCCATGGTCAACTACTTGTCAGATGCTTATCGAGAGTACTCTGCCTCAGCTCATACTGCCGCTAGCACCACCCGCTCTCTCGCCGCCGCCTTTCTTCCCGTTGCCGCCCCACGCATGTATGCAAGCCTTGGTGTCCCCTGGGCTTGCTCGCTGCTGGGGTTTTTGTTCCTGGCGCTAAGCGCTGTCCCCTTTGTCTTCATCCGCTTCAATGACACAGTCCAGAAACGAAGTCCGTTTTGTCAGCGGCTGGCCGTTGAGCGACCTGAGGTGAGCCAGGCATCTGCATGAGCTACCTGCGACCCTGAGCGGCAGATGCCGGTGTTGGGTACCAAAAAGAGATACAAGGGACAAGCAGACATTTCAACATAGAACATAGACGACGAAATTTTGTAGAGACAGTTCGGACCGCCTGATGACGCTTGACAACGCTGACGGCCGTGACCGAGGGATCATCTCAGGATCCCGACTCTGAGTCTGCTGCCCTAGTGCCCTTTCTGACATCTCCTGGGAACGACTTCTCCATAAATCTCACTCAGCCAGCCCTCCTTCGGTCCGTTCATCCATTGGAGTTCACAAAACTCCCATTCCTGCTCCTTGTCCGACTTGGCTCGCTCCCTGTCATGCCCTTCAACGCCGATCTCGTCCAGGTTTCCCTCGCAGAGATAGAGAAAGGTCTCGAAAAGATGATAGAGTCGGATTCGCCGCCTTCCGAGAAGGTACTCCATTATCTGTTCTGTGTCGTTGCCTTCGTCGTCCGTTTCGCAAGCTGGTGAGACTGCCTTGACCCATGAGTTCCATGATGTCTTGATCCGATCATCGAGGGACATTTTGGACAGCTCATCCTTGCTTGGTGTGGCTGAGAGCAGATCGATGGACTCTTGGTCGAGGACAATGAATAACGCGCCACGAGCGCCATGCTCTCTGTCAATCAGACCATGGGCTCGCACGTATTCCCATGCCTTGACTGTATCAACCGCGTCGAGTGTTTCTTTTTCTTGGATGACCACATTGTGGTAGCGTCGCGCCACTTCGTGCGAGATGACCCAGTCGGATGTAAGAGGCTCATCTGGGGGCAAGGCAGCCCTGGCTGGCTCTACCATGGCATGCCAGTTGTCCTCAAGGCGTCGACGTATGTTTTCTGGACCCGGCGTCTTTCGTAACTTGTACTCGACTGCATCCATGCTGTCATTGTCAACCAGTCCAGTCGTTCTGCTTTCGCGATATTCATCCTCGAGACGGACCAAAGTCAGTCGATGAATGGCAGATACAGCGTGTTCGAATTTTTCGTCATCGTCGTAGGAAGTACGGAGAATGGTCCAGCCCCAGCACTTTTCGTGACGGTACACATCCGAGGCGCAGTGGAAGCCGTGGACAGCCAGGTCATTGAGCCAACCTTGCCAGAAGGGGCGGTTCGGGTTGCCGGGGCGTATTTTGTGAGGTACTAGGTGAAAGAAACTGTCGAACGAACTGTCCAAGACGTGGGGAAGATCTTCTATAGACGGAAACATGGCGTTTGTCGAGCTGTGGTGGCGATCGAAAACGGTGACGGGGAGAACCAGCAGTGCAAAGAGGGGTAGCGAAGACTGGTAGAACCGGCAAATATGCATTCACGTAAGTCAGCCATCTTGGCAGGCCCCTTTCAGTTCGATTGAGTTGCTTTGCGGGAGGTATCGCACCGTTGGAGGTATTGTGGAATATCATTTCTTACTTCTTCACAAACTGCATACCCAATCGAACCACCTCAGCTAGACTCCGAGTCTTCCGAGACTTCGCTCTCATGCCTCCGACGACTCGCCAGCCACAAAGCAATACATCCGGGCATTGTATACCCTCCCCTTTCACCTTCCCCATCTCCCCAACTTGCCTCCTCGACGACCGTGACCTTCGATGGTGGACAAATCCACTCTCCTTCTTTGCCATGCATGAGCCTTCCCCATGTCTCAAGTGGTTCTTCAGGTGACAGGATTCGGAGACTTTGAAGACTCTTGAAGCTTTGGAATTCGATGAAGCCGAATTCAAAGAAGTGTTCAGGATCCTCAATCTCAATCTGCATGTGTTGAACTCGCAGGGCTGAAAAGTCCATTTTACTGCTCAGGACGTCGTATTCGAGCTGAATCGTGTCGATCGCAAAGTTGACCCAATAATGCATGTCGCGTTCACTCGAGGAGACAAACTCCTTGCTGTACATCTTCGAGTTGCGGACCTCTCTGCAAGTCTGTTGCAAAGGAGGGGTGATAGGCGGGCCATCCGACTCGTTCTGAGACCAGGAACATTCGTTTGCGGAACCTGGGTCCAGCGCTGGTTTGCACCAGATGGTGAATGTCCGGGGTGTTTGATCAGCAGCAAGTTTCCATATAGCGAGGCGGAGTTCGATGGGAAAGAAGAGGAAAGAGATGGAATCCGGCCCCATCTTTGCCCCCAAGTGTTGCGATGTCGTTTTCGAGGGTCATGGTGGGACGGTCTGGCTGTGCTGTCGCAGAGGGGCACTGACGCGATGGCGCGGATGAGGAGTACGCCAACTGACAAATTGGTTGAAGTCAATTGAGCTCACGGCGATGGGATTGAAGGCTCCCGTGACACGGGCTCTGTAAATGGTCTGTGGGAAGTGTTGAAGTGAAGTTTGAACTTTAATATTCGGAACGCGTCGCGTTCGCGTCCAGAGGTGGTTGAGGCAGGCTGCTGACTCATATCACTGACTGGCCTGGCTCGCGGCTTACCTAAGCCATCATCAACACGACCTTCGAGATCGGTGTACAGCACTGCTCTTGTTTGCGTGGTACCTAGGTATCTTACTAGGAGGTCCGTATGCAAGCTGAAACGAATAGGTCGGCATGAGATTACCTATACGCTCTGCGATCTCAGAGCCATGTATTGAAACAAGCTGCCGGGTTCATTCTCTCCCCGCCCCTCCACTTCTGGGACTTCTCTTTCACCTTATCGTCGACTGTACCCCGTGTTTAGCCGGCATCTGTTGCGGATGGGCCTCCGTCCCAAAGCGGTAGTTCCAAGTCTTGGCATCGGAGGATCGGCTCCAGCTGACAAACAGCACTGATCCTCACTCACCTCATCAAGCCTCCATTTTTCGACTACCTGGACACTTACCTTGAAGCTCAGGTCGACATTGTTCAAGTCCCCAACCTACTCTTCTTTTGCTTCGTATCGTTCAAGAACGCATTTAAGAACGAAGATGAAGCAAAAATTCCAATTTGTCACCGTGTCGAACCCTTCAGGGCCTGTGCCTCTGGCATCGCGCAAGCTGGCTCACGCCTATGCCTCGCGCCAGATGCATGCCAAGGTCCGCCGCCAACGGGTGCAGAGATACCAGAGAGAGATTGCCGCGGATGGGAGGCCATCGGCAGAGGCGGAAACCCCAGAATCTACCACAGCACTTGGCACCCCTCTAGACCGAACCCCAAACGACCGCAGAGACCCCTTTTCGGCAATGGCTAAGCCTCTGTCCTCCCAGGAGTACTTCTTGCTGGATTACTGTGCGTCCTGGTGCAGGGAGCTCGTCACCTTCTTGCTTCCCATCCTAACGCGGCTCTAGACCTCCGCGTAATGGTGCCGAACTGCCTGACGAAGTGTGGCTTGTTTAAAACCAAGGAAGATCACCTCCACGCGCTCTTGCGAGACTGGGTCGGTCTTGGCATCACCAACAAGGACTTTCTCGGCGCCAGTGTCCTGCTCAGCGCATGCCGGACGATCTTGAAGGACAATCCCGACGACCCGGTTCTGACGCAGATGGCTCTAGAGTACAAGCAGAATGGCATCCGCACTTTACGGCAGGCACTCAGCGGGCCCGTCCAAGCCACGACAGTTGCCCTCGCTCTCGCGCTGGCGATGGATGAGGTAGGCTCACGGACGAAGCGATCAGGAATGGCAGAGAGTTATGCTGATCTTGGACCTAGAAAAACTTTGGGGAGTACGAAGCAGCCCAGCAGCATATTCACGGCGTGCGCTCTATGGTGCAACTGAGAGGTGGCCCTGATTATCTAGGCCTGTCGAAGGTGGTGGAGTGGGTGTACTGGAGACATGCACTGGGAGAGCCCGTCACGGTATCGGGGTAAAAGGCTGTAGAATTTGGACGTAGTGCGGAATTAAAGACCAGCGGATGATCATGGGATGACCGTCCTCCCTGATATATCGTTTGGCCGCGGATCTGTAGTGAAGTGCCAAGACCCAGTACTTCCGATTCGAGGCAAGACGCCTCGGGTTCACCAACATGCCTGATCACTGCCCTGCCTCGCGTCAGTCCACGGCGAAATATGTTTGTCAGCTCGCCTTTTACTCGGCATGACTACAAGTGCCTGTGCCCATAAAAGGGAGCAGCATCCTCCCCTCGTCGCCAACAGAACGTGCGATGGTTCGACATCCCAGCCGCATCGCCGTACTCTCAAATCATCTCCTCCATCTCGCCATGTCGCACTCCAAGACAACCATCCCCATCGGCTCTCTGGTCCTCGTGACTGGAGCTACAGGCTTTATCGCTGCCCATGTCATCGCAAAGTTCTTGGCACGCGGGTACAAGGTGCGTGGAACGGCCCGCGACCTTGACCAGGCCTCGTGGCTTGTCAACGGCCGCTTCAAGACCCAGGCAGAGACAGGAGATTTTACGCTCATCGCCGTCCCCGACTTCAACGCCGATGGCGCCTTTGACGAGGCTGTCAAGGGTGTATCAGCCATCGCCCACGTCGCCAGCGTCCTCACCTTCGACTCAAACCCGAACAATGTCATCCCCCAGACGGTCGCTGGGGTGACTTCGATCTTGGTCTCTGCCTTGAGGGAGTCTTCAGTCAAGGAAGTCATCTTCACTAGCTCCTTGATGGCCTCCATCTTTCCTGTCCTCGGACACGAGGAGATAGTCGACCGGAACAGCTGGAATGAAGTCGCCGTCAAAGCCGCCTGGGCGCCTCCCCCGTACGACGACGATCGCTCCAATTTTGTGTACGCAGCCAGCAAGGTTGCCGCCGAAAAGGCACTGTGGCACTTTGTCGATGAGAAGAAGCCTCACTATACAGTCAACGCGATCGTCCCTTCAGGCGTCACAGGGGAGCCTGTGCATGAGAAGCATGCCGATAACCACGTCAACTGGGTTGCCACCATCTTCAAGGGGCAGAAGGACCGTTTGGACGAGTTTCCTGCCAGTAAGTGCAATTCCAAGTGTGCTTGACCAGACTTTTATTGACAATGCCTCAGTGTACTTCGTTGACGTGCACGACGTGGCGGCCCTCCACGTCGCGGCGGTCCTGGACCCCGAAATTCGGAATGCTCGCCTGCAGACCTGGGGTCACAGCTCCAATTGGAATGACTTCCTTCATGTCGTACGGGAGCTCCGTCCGCAGAAGGAGTTCATCCCCGACTACCCCGAGTACCGCCTCCTGTCCATCTCCACGGACCAGTCCGAATCTGTCGCCCTTCTCAAGAAGTGGGCAGACCAAGACGGGTGGAAGCCGCTGAAGGATAGCATCGCTGAGGGGATCAACAATGCGTTCTTCAAGCTTTGACACAGTTCTTAGAAGACTGCAGCACAACCATAGCGTGCCAGCTATAGGATCATCTGTCGAGCTGATTCGCCAATCGAGCTGCTTCATCAATCGAGCTGCTTCATCAATCGAGCTGCTTCACCAGTCGACCTGCTTCACCAGTCGACCTGCTTCACCAGTCGACCTGCTTCCCAATTGAGCTGTTTCCTCAGTTGAGCTGCTTTCTCAGTTGAGCTGCTTTACCAGTTGAGCTGCTTTACCAGTCGAACTACTCCGCTTAACATACTGCCATACCCTGGTGTAGAATTGGAGCTCGTAACGGGATTTACCCAATGGACCGCAGGCCCAAAAGCAGTCGTCATAGCACTCCGAGGGCTGGAGTCAAGAAGAGGTGGTCATGCGAAAGAATTGATTTGAGATGCTATCATCAACGTGAGAGGTGATTCCAGTTCAGGACCGCCCGACTAAAGATAAGAACAATGAAATACAACATGAGAACGCTCGCTAGAAATCCCCCACCGACGTCTTGCGCCGACGAGGTCCTGCCCTCGGCAGTATGCAGTCTACCCAAGCTGCGGCCGCTCCTCATCGTATTCCGAGAATGCCATGATCGCTTGTAAAGAAACCCAAAAGAGAAATGTCTCGCTGTCTAGCGTCTTTCCCAACTCATGATCTTCGTATGCTTTCATGAGGTCTTGCGATTGTGTGTCCCTTTGTCGTGTCTAGCAAAGTTCTTTGTTCGACTCGAGGGGAGTGAAGACGCCTGGGGTGGAGGCGCCCGAGTCGAGCTTGTCGTACTCGGAGGAGTCGGTGCTCTTCTCCGAGCGGGAGTCCTCGTTGGATTCGGGAGTTTCGTCCTTCTTCTCCTCTTCTTCGGGCTCCTCTACGACGACCGCGGGTGCCGGCGTCGACTCTTCGGCGACCTTCTTGAGGGCAGGGTCCACCTTCTTCTTGCCCTTGATGATCATCTCGCCATCAGTGGCAACATCCGTCTCGACGACTTCGCGCTCGCCGCCAGCGTTGCTCTGAGCGTTGTCAATGTCGGCCTCGCCCTTCTTGCCCATGCCGCCCTGGGAGAGGTCATCTCCCTCGAGGACAACAAGCAGCTCGAGGTTCTCGTCCATCGAGTAGACGCGAATGCCAGCGATGCAGACCGCGTTCCAGGCAGGGGGAGCGTCCTCATCCTCAGTCTCGTAAATGGCGGACCTGGGCAATGGCGCGTTGGCCGGGCCGGCCCGGGTCTTCCGGATCAAGTCGTCGTCGCTGTACATCTGCTCCCAGTCGTCGATGGGCGAATCCGACGAATCGCCATCGTACTGGACGATGCGCTTCTTGTGCTTGACTGTCTTCTTGCGACGAACGCGGGGCGGCGACGGGGAGCGCGACTCCTCTTCCGAATCGGAGGAATCTGCGCTAGGTGTGGCATCGTTGTTCGACTCGGCGTCCTGCTTGGGCGTGGCGGGCGCATCCTTGGCTTCGCCCTCCTTGCCCTCCAGCTCTTCAGGGAGGGCTTCAGGGGCCTTGGCCTCCGCTGCAGCCTCTTGAGAGGACTGCTCCTTGGAGGCGTCCTCCTTGGGTGCTTCCTCCTTAGGAGAATCGTCCTTAGGAGCGTCCTCCTTGGGAGAAGCCTCGGCCTGGGCTGCCTTTGCCTTCTTGGCCTTCTTGGCCTCCTTCTTGAGGCGCCTGGCCTCTTCAGCCCGCAGCTCCTCCTCCTCCAGGCGTCGCTCTTCTTCCTCGAGTCGCTGCTCCTCCTCCCTGAGAAGACGGTACTTCTCCTTCTTCTGCGCGTTCTTCTCGGCCTGGTCGGCCTTGATCTGGCGCAGGAGGTGGCGACGCTCCCATTCCTTGCGGCGATGCTTAGCACGGCACCCGCTGGCCTTCTGCTGCTCCTTCCGCTGGCGGAGGCGAGCAACTTCTTCGAGGTGGGCGGTGCCCTTGCTGTGGGCGAGATCATAGGCCTGGCCCACGTGCGCAAGCTTGTCGTTCTCGATGCGGCTCTTGCACTCGCGCTTGACGACGTCCTCGACGGATTTCTCGTTGAGATCCCTCTCGGCAGTGACCATGACGTAGATGCTGTACTCGCCGGCGGGCATGTCAGGAATCTCCACGGAAACGGAGCGGTCCATGAGGTAGTTCCCGTGCGACCGGACGATGTAGTCCTCGGCGTCGAGGCGGTCCTTCTCGTGAATGCGGAAGTTGAGGCGGAAGGTGTACTGGCCAGAGAGGCCCTTGAAGTAGCGGTTGTCCAGCTGAGAGAGCGACAGGACCAGAGGCGAGTCCTTGGTCAGCTTGATCTGGAACTTCTCGTGGTAGTGCGACCTCCACGGGACGTCGACGCCAATCCATCGCTGGGCGCAGCGCCAGTTGGGATCGCGGAAGAGGCGGGTGCGGTCAAAGTGCTGGAACTTCTTGAGGAAATCCTCGTAAGTGATCCAGAAGACCGAGTCATTACCGAATCGGTGGTCGAGCTCCTCGAGGGTCTCCTTGGTCCACTCCTTGGAACCATCGGACCAGGCGCCCTCCCAGAGGCCCTTGCGGATCTTACCCCAAGGATTCCGCAGCTTCAGGAGCCTGGCCCCAGTCTTGGTGACGCGCGCATCGAGGAGGACGTAGGCATGGCCCTCGGAGATGCCATCACGGTCGCCGTAGCCGCACTCGAGCAGACCGGTCGAGAAGCCGAACATGAACTCCTCGTTCACCTTCATCAGCTCGTTGTCCCAGAAGCTGTCCAGGTCAAGAACATCAGCGAGAAGCATCTCGGTGGTGACACCGCCGGTCAGGTCTTCTGTGGCCTCGCCGGTCCAGCCGCCGCTCAGAGAGGCGTAGTCGCCGTGAGCCTTGGCGTAGGCCTTCTCGAGAAGAGGCACCCAGGTCTCGTTCTGGTCCTTGCACTGGGCAAAGAACAGGGCCTGGGAGCCGGTCTGGTAGGTGTTGCGGTACACATGCTCCTGATCGTCGCGGTCGATTTGCTGGAACAGCTCGCGCTGCACGCTGCGGGAGTCCCAGGCAGGAGACTTGAGGTAGAGCTTGTCGTCAATGATGGAGTAGATCCATTCGCCATCTGCAGGGCAGTCTGGTTAGCAAAGAATCTCTCGCGCGGGGTTAGCGAAGGTGCTCACCTCTGTAGAAGACGAAGCCATAGATGCCGATGCGAGTATCGTACTCGACGCAGACGCGCTGCAGTCCGCCGGGCACATTCGCAAGTGAAGTGAGGGAGGCGATCAGCCAGCAATCGCCGAGGCTCCCCTGCTTGATGTCGTTGCCACTGGGGTTCTTCAGGAAGGTCGGGCTGTCGAAGATCTCGTGGACGCGCTTGACAGCCTTGGGAACGTTGGCATTGGCATTGGCGATGGACTTCCTGGAAATGTCCCACTTGGTGGTACCCAGGCTGTTCAGGCAGTGTCCCTTCTCCCACTTGAGATCCCAATCCTACAAAGCGCACAGGTCAGTTTCTGTAGCACGGCGCGTTTCCTCTGAAGGACTTACAAGATCCCAGCCCGGGTCTCTGTACCGAGTGTTGACTCTCCGGCACTCTTTGATGATCTTCTGGACCTTTCGGCGGCACTCCTCGACGGCACGTTCGTACCCGGCGTTGAGGAGCTCATTTGGCCTGTCGGAGCCAGCAGACGGGGCTACGGGATCGAACGGCAGCACAGAGACAGCCTTTGTGAATTTGCGCTTCTGGAAAGTCTTCCATATGTTGTTGATCGTAGCCTGAGGGGCAGGTCTGGGCTTCTTTCTCTTGCTCTTGCCGTCCGCGGTCGGAGGGGTGTATGCGACAGTGGGGCGACGAGGATCGTCTGACTCCTCCGAGGAGCTGTATCCGTGCATGGTGTGTATGTTGTTTGAGGAGCGGAGGCGGGACTGTCGGTGTTGAGACTGGAGCAGGTCCGCGGGCCGGTCTGCCTAGCTTGTCGTGTATTGGTGGATGTCGGTTGGGTGGCTAGATGTCTCCCAGTACGTGTACAGGGGATTTGTATCGCGTAATCGCAAGAATGGGAGATGATGCGAAGTGAACGAGGGCAAGTCTCTTGATTTCTAGCCATGCGCGTGTTAGTCTAGAACGTAGACATCGTCGTTGAGGACACTTACCTGGACTGCCGAGTAGAAACACCAAGCAATGCGTATGCGGTCAAAGGAAGGCCGGGACGGAGGGGAGGGGGAGAAAGGTAGGGGAGAGCCAAGGACGGAAAGGGGGAGGAGGCCAGCAGACTATATAGATAGGCCAGAGAGAAGGGGTCCACGGGGTGCCGCCGAGGGGGTGGGGGATGCAACGGGACTCGTTCGACAGCCTCGTCGGACTTCTCAGGATAGAAGCCGGGCTGCGAGTACCCTTGGCCTGTACCGGGAGGGTAGGGGTTCAACCGGCGGTGCGAACTGGGTCGCTGCGCCGGCTTGTCACTGCCCCATCATGCCGCCGACGCAGCCGACGGGACTGGGCAGGGAAGGGGACGGTCTCCCAAGGACGGGACCCTGAAGCCGGGGTCATCTTGGCGCCAGTGGGTCGTGAAGCAGATCCAAGGGGTGGTGGGCGCATGGGTCCTCGAGTCGGCCGTTGCGGGCGGGCGCAAGTTTGGCGGCTGGATGGATGGTGAAAGTCGACGGGCAGGGAGATTTCGGAGGGACGGAGGATGGGAGTCAGAACAGAGTCCCCCAGGTGGAGATTCGACGAGTCCCAGGGAGACAAGGCTTACCGTCTGCGGGTCCGGCTCGGGGAAGACTTGTCGCACAGGTTCAAGTTAGAACCCCCCCCTTTTCCCGTAGCGTGCGGCGCCCACGCCGCGTGGTGGCACCCGCGACTCGTACCGGGATCTGTTCTGGAGAGTGTGCTGCGTCCGTGATGGAGGGGGTCCAGAGGGATTGTCAGGGTCCTGGTCCCCTGTTTTTGCCCGTGAGGGAGCTGCTCCCCAATTCCCCTTTCCGTCCGACGCGATAGGTCGGCAGCCTGCGGTGATGAGCCCGAGAGATGGGGCTCGACCATCAGCTGGGTCGAGATGGGGAGGGGACTCTTTGTCCACTTTGTCGCGCATCCATGGGAGTCAACCACCCAGGGATGCGAATGACATGTTCGTAGAATGCCCTCCCAGAGCGAAGGTTGCCTCGTGCATAGTGGGATCATTCAGGCATCTGAGGCAACAGGCAGCAGACTGCCATCAGCCGCCTCGGTATCCTCAAACGGACGCGAACGAAGGCCTCCCACCCTCCAACGGCCCCCAGACTGGCGAAGCCCCCCGGCCGATAGATTTGAAAACCACCAATCCACCTCGGCCCAAGCCATGCCATGCCCGTAAAGTTGGTCAGCCTGCATGGGAATCCTACTCGTAAGGCTTTCCAGCCATCCGGGGTATCATGGGTCGGCAGGCTGTTGAGGCAGCCGGTGGCTGCGCAAGCGGGTCGACTCACAGGCGCTGGGCCGCGTCGTCTCCTGATGCGGTTGCTACGCCAGCCTGGCTTACTGAGGTGACGAGAGCAGCTTGGCCGACTTTGTCCGCGGTGTCTTCGTGAGGCACCTCCTCTTTTCTGTTTCTTGTCAGCCGCTTTTCACTTCCGGAGAGGGCATGGAGCGTCTCGGGATCGGCGAGGCCACGGGGACTCGTCGTTTGGGGCGTCAGGGCGTTGCTGTGTCTCTTGCGTTATCAGCGGGCGGAGCTCTTGCTTGATCCATCATGGGGAATGCCCCCATCAACGTCCAGAAGCGCGGGGGTGTGCTCCGCTATTGCCGTTGCAGGACTGGGCCAGGACCCTCGTCCCGATTCCGGTGCAGATCCGATAGCTGCTGTGGATGCTGCCGCCGCCGCCCTGGTTGACGACTGGAGGATGTTTTCCGTGAGAGCCGAACGTGAAGACTAATAGCATCAAGCCGTCAGCTCGCTCAAACGCCCCAGCAACATGGCAAGTGGTCACTGGCCGATGCATATGCTGGGGAACCTGTCGCCGGCCGGCACGGAGGAGGCTATCACGCATGATGCATACGAAGAAGGGCTGCCAAGCAGTGCGTGGCGCCTCAGAACGACACTGCTGAACATTATTTATGCTGCCACCGTCTCCGTGTGCACGGGGTCTCTGGGGTGCCAACGCAGGCAGGCCCAACGTGTCTGGTGACCATGCTGGCGGGCTGGAGTCTCGAACCCGGATGGTGGGCAGCAGCGACAAGGACGCGAAGTCGTGCTCTTTCGTCTCCTTTGCTCACGAAGCGCCCTTCTCCTCTCGCCCTCCATCAGCCGTCAGGTCAGGGGGAGGTGACATTCGTCGACCCGAGCGCAGGGGGGTGCAAAGGTACAGCTCCCAACAAACAAGGGCAGATAGGGGATGGCTAATGACCACTCTGGCAGAACTGCTTATCGCCGCTATCGCCAAGGTAGGCCAGGCCTGTACTTTGGATCTCGGTGGCTCTGGCGTGATCTCGTGGCATACCGCTCTTCCCCTTTTTGAAACGACACCACTGAATCGCGTCGCGTGTGATGCGGATCTGGCGGCCTGGGCAGCTAGCGGTGAATGTGGATGGACCCTGAAATTCGGGTATTGGGGACCAGCGGGACCTCGTGGCAAAATAGCAGAGAAAACAGGGGCGGACTCGGAAGGGGTTGCGATCCGCCAGGGGCGCTGCCAGTGCAGTCTGCGCTGCGGCTCGGGTGGTGGTTGTCGGCGTTTTTGCCAGAGGGGGGCGGCTGGCGGTACTGTTTGTCCTACTGCACAGGTGGCCAAAACAGAAGCAAGGGAGTCCAGTCCGCTCCGAATCAGCGGGTTGTAGCTGCGACTCTGCACGGGCACCGCTGAAGCCCGGGGACGCTGGTACCCCATACTCGCAAGCACTGGAGATCGGCAAGTCGGAGACGGGGGGTCTACTTACCCGGAGATTCGAAGACGCCCTATCCCGGCAGGGGCCCAGCGGACTCGAGACCGCGAGTCGCCAGCCGTGTTTCTGTTGCCACGCTGACTCGAGAACAATGCCCTTTCTCCGACAGGTGTCCGGAAGTGCAGGGCGAGGAAACGGCTTTCTCCTTCGGACGGACAGAATTCCAGGGTCACGGATGCTCTCGAGGCAGATTTGACGGACTTCGAGAAGCCTTCTAGGGTCGTCTGACGAGAAGGTCGCGGTCGGCATTGGGAATGTTCGATTGTCCTGGTCCTCGCTGGCACACCGAGGTGACAGAGCGGTGTGCACCTCCAAGCATCCAAGGTTGTCGCCAATGCAGGCGAATGTCACTGGCGGGGCCGAGGCCGGCCCATTGATTCTGATTCCTCGGTCAATGCAGTCCTCGTATGCCAGCGACGGGGGCCTGATCACCTTCCGCTTCGTTCCTGCAGATATCCCTGCCATGGGCATCCCCAGGACTGACGGGGAACAACCAGCCATCTGACCGCGTGTTCTGGTCGCTGTCGTCCAAGGGCAGGCTGGCTGCTGCACTGTTCCCGCTGGCGCCATTCATCTTCTCTTGCCAAGTGGCGCTGGTGATCGGGTCCTCGGCGTTCGGCAGACGAGAGGTCCGAAATCGGGAGGAAAATCGTAGGTAACCGAATGTTTGATGGTTCACGGCCAGATGGCCTTTGTCGGAGGTGTCGGTCTTCGGTCTGTTTGTGAGGTGAAGGGGGGAGTCATTCGGAATCCCCGAATTTCTGACTCGTTCTGCTTAATTCGGTCAAACGTGTCGCGCCGTCTGTTGTCAGGCAAGTGCCATGGAGGACCGTTCCTTCCGACGAACCTGCTATGTTCGGTGTGGGTCGTGGCCAATTCGGTGAGACCGCCAAAATGTACCGACCGTGACGCGTTCTGAAATGGGCCTCGCCGAGGTTTAGGTTCTTCATCCACCAACATTACCAATCCATTCGTCAATCCGCCTTGTCTGCTGCTCGACAGCTGCACCCTGCAATCTTTCTCTTACATTCGATCTGTTCTACCCATCGACCAGAAAACGTCTACCTCCCCCGAGCAAAGGCTCCTCCGACTGCCTGCCCTCCGGCTCGTCGCCATCTCCGACTGTCCGCAAGTGAGGCTCCGCGTGCAAACGCCGCTCGATGCGCCGCCTCCATGGCCGATAAACAACCACAGACCCGACGCCAATGACGATAAACATGCCGCAGATGCACGCTCCGATGATGTCGAAACTGTCCCCAATCGCCTCGATGAAGTCCCAGAATCCGCCCTCCAGATCGCAAAGGTTTTGGATCAGGGTCAACAGCTGTACCAGTCCAATGAATGCCGACACGAACACGGTGATGCCGGTCAGAACAATCGAGTAATACAAGATGGCGATGTGGTCCCGCGAGAAGGCCTTCGACGTGTACAACGCCATCATGAGGGCGCCGTCTGTGGTGTCGAGCATGCACATGCCGGCTGGGAAAGTCAGCGAGGGCGCCTGAAGGACACAGAATGCATTACACGTACCAGTGAAGAGTATGGGGAAGATGAGGATCAACCAGATGTTGGTGCCTTGCGCCCCATGGACGCTGGAGAGCCCGAGGATTGCAATCTCCGAGCTCGTGTCGAAGCCCAGGCCGAAGAGGACTCCCAGCGGGAACATCTTCCAAGGGCGATCCACAACCCTGAAGACCTTCTTGAAGATGCTGGACAGGAAACCCTCGCCCTCGAGCTTCAGATTCTGCGCAGCATCGTCTTCTGAGGCAGTGTCGTCGCTCTCATGACCTTCAACGGCATCGGCCCTGGCCCTAGCCCTCTCCTCCTCAAGATTCTCTCGCAGCCTCTGCACAAGCCTGTGGAGAACCCAGCCGTTGCCCGCGCTGAGGATGAGGAGGAACGCGGCACTGACAGCCGTGCCGACGATGTTGCCCACCCGGGCCAGGCCATCGAACCTGTCGCGAAGCGCGCCAGATGTGGCAGCAACCACGACACAGGTAACAATGACGACCGTGCTATGACCAAGCGAAAAGAATGTGCCCACTGAGACAGGCCGCTGGCCGGTAGCAATCAGCCGCCGGGTCATCAAGTCGATGGCTGAGATGTGATCCGCGTCCAGTGCATGACGGAGGCCGAGGACGTAAGACAAAGCGGCCGGGGACAGCAGCTTTGGTTGGCGCAAGAGGATGAGGATCGTCAAGATCCAGAGCCCGACGTTGACGCTGACGAGGAAGCCGATGATACGGATGGACTGCGGGGGTAGATCCCGCAGGACCGGGGGCGTTGGAAAGCGTAGACGAGCCATCTTGCTGAACTTCGCTTAAAAATTTCGGCGATGGACAGCTGCCAAACAAAAGACCAGCTCTGCCAGCGAGGTGACCAGAGGACTGAGAATTACAGAAAACCGCGCGTGAGCGTCGGTGAGGTTCGAAGTTCATTGCCGCTGGTCATCAACCCCCTCAACCCCGCCGATAGCTTCTTCGCCTCCGGGCGCCCTGCGGGGTGGCCTCCGGGCGGCCACCGGCCGGAAGACGTGATGACTCATCAGCAAGAGTCGAACAGCTGCCACCAGGTGGAGACTCTCTTGATGGCAACAACGGTCACCGAGTTCGATGAAAGCCTCTCAGCACGAATCCGAATCACGAAGCCATGATGTCTAAGGGCTGGCTCTTGGCTTCGAACTGGCCCGGGGATCATGTTTACATATCTGACAGCTACAAGAAGGTTCAGGCTTCCATCATGCCGACTTGTGGGCCACCATTACCAACCCGAAGTTCGCACTCGCTCCGAAGTACGACCCTGCATTTCGCTGTCCGAGAAGCTATCCGACCCGAGCGATGCCAAGGACCATCATCACAGCCTCAATCAATGGATACTAAGCGCCGGCACATCTTCGTATTGGGTTCCGTTTGCCAGCCTATTCGAGATTTCGAAGATTCCTCCACCCGTTCAGGGGTATTTCACCGGGGCTGTCAGCCAGCCAGCCCCTTCGGACCTCCTGGTACGCCGCTCACTTCGGCACGATCGGATACTCTCTATTGCCACGGCTGCTGCCTCCTTGCTCCATCTTGGCGATTGAAAGGGGCTGCGAGTACGCAACTGTCTTGGCAGCCCAGCGGCTAATTCTGGAACCTCCTGCACTTCGTGTACCTGTCTCAGCTGGGCTGAGCCGGTGCCCCTGACGAGCTTGTGGATGTTCCCACATTCCCTACATCACCTCCTATAATGACTCTCCGTACTTTCTGCCCGGCACTTATGACCCATAAACTCCTTCCATGGCAGATGTCTATGATATCCTCCAGCTTTCTTTCAGTCTCTTCTGCACCTCACGGCCTTTCAGTTCGCCCTCCAAACTCCTTCCCTTCTCTTGTCAACCAGACCAATCCATCGATCTAGTCTTGCATACTTGAGCACCATCTCATCCTTTCTCTACTTGCTCGCCATGGCAAGCAGCTCAAACGACACCTTCCACCCCAGCTTCGGAAACTGTCCCCAAGTATCCGACATCTGTCCTGTCGAAGCCACCATCTACGGCGACTACTTCACAACTAGCGCATGTACCGCTTTCGCCTTCGCCTACGCCGTTCTGATTCTTTCGCAAGCATACTACGCGGGCAAAGGCACGTCATGGACTTACACAATATGGCTCGGCATCGGAACGATCTTCGAGCTCGCCGGCTACTCCGCACGAATCATCATGTCCTACAACCCTTGGATCTTCGAAGCGTTCCTGGTTCAGAACATGACCCTCATGCTCGGCCCGACCTTCACCGCCGCTGCGACATCCGTAACTTTCAAGTTCCTCGTCTTGTGGTACGGTGAGCAGTGGTCTGTCGTGAGACCAAAGCTCGTTCCATACATCTTCGTTGGCTCGGACTTCGTCTCTATCATGATCCAGTCTGCAGGGGGTGGCTTGGCAGCTGCATCCTCAGATGGCAGCAACCCAAGCATGGCAAATCTCGCCAACACATTGATGATCGGGGGCGTCATATTCCAGGTCGTCAACATGGTGGCATGTGGCGGGCTGATGGTCCTTTTCTGGCACCGTAGACGCAAGGGGGAGATGTCCGGCCTGACGAAGATCGAATCAAGCACCGCCAGGTTGTGGAACCCCAGTACATCACAGGTCAATCTCGTCGGAGGTGTTGAGAAGGGCGTCTCACGCGGTACTGCCGAAGAGAAGAAACGGATGAGGATCTATGTCTGGAGCATCACGGTCGCCTACATCGCCATCCTCATTCGCTGCATCTACCGGTAAGTCCAGAAGGTCTCTTTCCGGGCAGCGCATTCGTTAACGAGGCTTCCAGAGTTCCTGACATGATTTCTGGGTACGGGAGCGACCTCCAGAAGATGGAAACACTCTTTTTGGCCCTCGACGGTGCGGTGATCCTAGTTTCAACCGCCATCCTCACTTTTGTTCACCCAGCCACCTTCTTCCCTTACATGACTCGCCAGACACCGAAGCAGGTCGAGGCGAAAACTGCCTTGCTCGATCCGACATCATACCAGCCGGCAACTTATGAGATGGGACTGCTGCGCTGAGGATCGCTACAGTCAGCTACCAGTGGTGTCTTCATGTCCAACAGGCCTAAGACCGCATGACAAAGGGGCCGCGAGAAAATGTCCCTCGGTGAGTCAAGACCGAGGGGAGCTTTCTTTGAAGCCGTGCAGATGTTGAAACTCGAGACAGGCCACCTGCGTTGTACTCAAGGATCGTTTGTCACCTTTGTACTTAGATCTTATTTGAGCTCGAATTAATGTGGGCAATAACGAGTATGGAACTTTACTGTTCGATGCCTCCGAGTCCATGGAGAAGCAGCACCAAATGCTTGGCTAGTTCATGTTATGCTACCAAACTATCAGTGCTCGCCCTTGTCAGCCTAGGGCTTCTAGATTTCTCTGCCAAGACAGGCCAACTTGGACAGGTACGTATAGACCTCGGCTTCGTACAGCTCGGACTTGGTACGAAGTCCAGCTGGGCCCCACGACGCCAGCCACGCTCGTTGTCTTGGCTCATTGTCTTGATACCAAGAAAGACAGATCTGGGTACAGAAGGAGGAAATAATCAAGCCAAGATGGCTGTGCAATGTCCCTGTTTTTGCCCAGATCCATAAATCAGTTTACATCACATGAAGATCGCTCCCGTCGTACATGAGTGCGATACGTCCGAGGAGCAACTCTTGGCTGATGGCTTGGCCTTTCAGCACTCTCCTTCGTCGTATCTAATAAAAGCCACCTTCCCTCAGAATGAACGGGTAAGCAGAAAGCTACCTGAGTACACCACGAGCGTTCCTTCTCTCGACAGCGAACTAGGGTCCCATCGCCAGCCAGTCCGTCCTCCATTTCAATCAACGACCGAACAAGACCAGCAACCGAAGGACAACCGGCATGTCGTACGACACTTGCGACCAAGTCTCCTTGGATTGCCCCGTGGAGGCCACCATCTACGGCGATTACTTCACGCTCGGTGCTACTGCGGCATATGCGACAATTTTCGGAGCGTTCCTGGCAGCGCAGGTCCCCCTGGCAATACGCGCAAAAACATGGTCATACGGCGCTTGGCTAGCAGCAGGCACCGGTTTCGAGTTCATCGGCTACGTGTGCCGCTCCGTCATGTCGAAGAATCCATGGAACTTCGAGGCCTTCATTGCGCAGAACCTCTGCCTCGTACTGGGACCTACATTAGTAGCAGCAGCCATTTCCATCACCTTCAAGCATCTCGTGCTCTGGTATGGCCCCGAGCACTCCTTGATCCGTCCTCGACTATATCCGTGGGTCTTTGTCGGCACCGACTTTATCTCCATCTGCATCCAGTCCGCTGGTGGCGGTCTCGCTAGCGGCGCTGGTTCCAACGAGTCTGTCTTCAAGATGGGGAACAACATGCTTCTTGCTGGAGTATCTTTCCAGGTCGTCAACATGACGTTTTGTGGAGGACTCATCCTGGCATACATTTGGCGTCGGAGACAGTCAGGACGAACTTGCAACCCTAATGACCATGACCTAGACCTACCGCCATGCGCGAGAGGTTCCCCGCAAGAAGTATCTCGGAACGGGAAAAGGGCGAAAACTTTCACCTGGGGACTGGCAGTCGCCTACATTGCGATCATCGCTCGATGTATCTACCGGTGAGCCATGCCTACCTGCCTTTTAACAAGCCTGCCCCCCATTATCACCGGCCCTCAGGCTAACCTCATGGTGGCTGACAGTATCCCCGAGATGGCCATGGGATGGGGCAGCACGTTGATGCAGAATGAGGCCACCTTCATGTCACTTGACGGGGCCATGCTCATCGTGGCCTGTGGCCTGCTGACCATCTTGCACCCCGCCGTATTCTTTCCTTACATGGGAAAGACTCATAAGAACGAAAATGAAGGTGGCGGAGACATGGAAATGGATCCGAGGGAGCAGCCGAGAAGCCCCGAAGAGTCGAAGAACGCCAGCCCCTCCGTCCCGACATGAGGTTGCGGAGATGAAGCCTTCGTCAGTGTAAGGCGACACCTAGCTTACGCCAACCACTCTTGAGGGGATAGCAACGGCTCTATGAAGGCCTCTCTGTGTTGCTCAATCAGCCTTGACAGCTTTCTGTGGCTGGCACTAGTTGCTTAAGTACCGGCCCGACTTGATTGATCGCCGGGGTCGGCGTGTCCCACGTGGCATCACGGGATCAGCCCGACAAGCCAAATCAAGGAAGCAGGGCTTTATCACAACCTGCAAGATTATGAAATGATGACAGTGGCTGTTTCTACTGAATCTGACTTGATTTGACCCTCAGTCTTTGCCTCCCTCCGAAAGAATTGGGACAGAACAGGGTGCTCTCTAGGTACCTGGCAGTTCACCACTAGCAATAATTCGAGCCATTAACTCTAGGCTTTTAAATATTGAAACTGCCTGTAGCATGTGAAAGAACCCCAGGAAACGGCTTTGCTTTGCCAGGAAGGCAGAACATCTGCACCTGCCAAACGCTAGTCCCGGCACCCAGTCCCATGTCGTTCAGGAGCATGTCGCTCCGCTCCATTACAAGAGTAGTGATTCAAGATTTTCGATCATGACGTGCCAAACAGCTCCATCGCCATTGCCCGAGATGCAGACAACTCCGCTAGACTCCGCTGCGCAAGGTGGCCTCGATGCTTCCATTCGGCCCTTTGCCGGATGGCACATAGGCCGAGCGCCGTTGCAGACCCCATCAGTCCACCTGCTACCCCGGCTTCCTACCAGATGAATGGGCGTTGACCACGTGCCTGCTGTCTGCTGTCTGCCGGACCGTTCCGCCCTTGCCTGGTACCTCTTCATTTAGGGGGGTTCCCCCGCGCCAGCTACCCCTTTTCGAGCAGGGGTGCCGGCACTAACCCCAGCGCCGGGCAGCAGAAATGCATCACCCGCATGAGACTCCCCGGATAATTCAGTGTGTGGGTAAATCTGGGGAAAGGGCGTTGGGAGTAGGGCCGTTTCCAGTCACGTCGGTAGGCCGTTCTTCGGCTGTACTGAAACCCCGAGCTGTCATGTACCCCACAGATTGGAAGCCATTCACGATGCGGTGGTCGGTGACGCCCAAGAGTTGAGACTGGTTTGCTGAACTACAAGAGCGATACCGTGTGTATTTAAGCTGTAGGTCTCCCGATGATGCATCACCATTAATCAAACGGCATTGAGCTTCACGACCAGACTCACCAGCATCAGATACACCATGAGAATCTCAGCCCTCCTTTCGACTCTGGGCCTGGCCTCGACGGTCCTTGGCCACGGCTACCTCACCATCCCTAAGAGCAGGACTCGTCTCGGCGCCGAGGCAAGCAACAGAGAAAATTCCTGACTCTCTGATCTTGATTACTGACGGGAGTCCAGGCGGGCATCGACACTTGCCCCGAGTGCACTATCCGGGAACCTGTGACAGCATGGCCGGGTCTTGACGAAGCAACAGTCGGCCGCAGTGGTCCTTGTGGCTACAACGCCCGTGTCTCGGTCGACTACAACCAGCCCAACACCAACTGGGGCAACACCCCCGTCGCAACCTACACCCGCGGACAGACTATCGATGTCGAATGGTGTGTCGACAACAACGGTGATCATGGTGGCATGTTCACCTACCGCATCTGCCAAGACCAGGCCATCGTCGACAAGCTCATCACGCCCGGCTACCTCCCCACCGAGGCCGAGAAGGAGGCGGCTGAGAAGTGCTTCCAGCGCGGCGTCCTGCCTTGCACTGACGTCTCGGGCCAGACCTGCGGCTTCAACCCCGACTGCCAGCAGGGCCAGGCTTGCTGGCGCAACGACTGGTTCACCTGCAACGCCTTCCAGGCCAGCAGCATGCGAGGTTGCCAGGGCGTCTCTGGTGCCCCCCTCGGGTCATGTTACACGTCGATCGGTTAGTAATAGTACATATAGGTATCAAGTATATTATAGACTAATCGGAGGGTAGCCGGCGGATACAAGGTCACCAAGCGCATCAAGCTTCCCGAGAACTTCGTCGCGAACCACACCCTCCTGTCGTTCAAGTGGAACTCGTTCCAGACACCCCAGATCTACCTCAGCTGCGCCGACATTTCCATCGGCGGCGGCGGCAGCAACCCCAGCCCGACCACGATCCGCACCAGCTCCGTCCAGGCGAGTGCGACCACTTCTGCCACGAGCTGCGCCATCGCCAGCAACGTCGCCGTGACTTTCAACGCACTTGCGACGACGGTGCCCGGACAGACCATCAAGATTGCCGGGTCCATCTCGCAGCTGGGCTCGTGGAGTCCGTCATCGGCCCCGTCCCTGTCGGCCTCGCAGTACACCAGCTCGAGGCCGCTTTGGAGCTACACAGTGACCCTCCCGGCGGGCCAGACGTTCCAGTACAAGTTCATCAACGTGCAGGCCGACGGCTCGGTACGGTGGGAGAGCGATCCTAACCGTTCGTACACCGTTCCCCAGAGCTGCCAGACGAGTGTGACGGTGGAGAGCAGCTGGCGTTGAACAGCCTTGTCTAGGTCAGCATGTCAAAGAATACGGTCGCAAGGATGGAATCAGCTAGTCGAGCTGCTGCACCAGTCGAGCTGCTTCACCGGTCGAGCTGCTTCACCAGTCGGGCTGGCAACCGGATGTGGGTCTCGAAAAGGGGGAGACTGGCGAGAGACACCATCGGCAGCGCCCACCACCCGGTCGGCGCCTGTTGCATCAGCTGTTTCTCATCCTTTGAAGAGCACCACTAAATAGGTCATACAGAAATCGAGATTCATTCAATTGCGTGCCTGAATCCTGCCTAGTGATCTGACGATCCTACTCGCCTCCTCTGTTCCCAATGTGGTCGTGCCAAGCTCGCTGTGACTTTCCCAATCGGGAACGATCTGCACTGCTGACAATCATCCACCATGCCGAGAAGTTCGACATCGGCTTTGGTCGCCATATCGAGCTTCGTCGTGGAAACCGAGCCTTTCATCATTAGAAATGCCACTCAAATGGAGTCTGTTCATTATCGAGCAAGCCCAAGTCCTCCTGATGTCGCAAATTGCCCATTCAGGCAACTGTCGACGAGATGAGGGAGCAAGACTTGCATAAAGGGGCTGTTGGCGACGCTCCTCGAGACTCTCCGGAACAGATCAACACACACCTCACTCAAGCTTCATCAGTCTTCTTCAAACATCTTCAAACCCTTACAAACAACACCCTCAATCAACAAATTTTCACCCATCTCAACACCAAAATGCGCGTCGCCATCGCAGGATCCGGAGGAGTCGCTCGCTACCTTTCCGTCGAGCTCCCAGCCGCTGGCATCGACGTCGTTGTCCTCACCCGCTCCATCAAGCCCAAGCTTGAGGGCCTCCCCCGCGTCGAGCAGTATGTCACCGACTACTCGGTCGAATCCCTCGTCAAAGGCCTCGAGGGCTCATCAACCCTCATCTCCGCCATCCTCGACTACTCCCCCGCCTTCGTCGAGAACCACCTGCGCCTCATCGAGGCCGCCAAGCAGACCACCACCCTGAGGCGCTTCATCCCCGCCGAGTATGGCGGCAACCTCGAAGACTACCCCGACCAGCCCGGCTTCTACTCTCGCCTCCAGGGCAAGGTCCGCGAGGCCCTGGCCGCGCAGGACGTGCTGGAGTGGACGCTGTTCTCGACCGGCTGGTTCACCGACGTGCTCATCCCCAGCCGCAACCACTGGCTCCAAGACCCCGGCGATGCCAGCCCGATCAACCTCACCACCAAGACCATCACCATTCCCGGCAGCGGCAAAGAGCAGCTCGACATTACCCCAGTCAGAGACGTCGTCAAGGCCCTGGCGAAGCTCGTCCAGGCCCCGAAGTGGGAGCGCTACACCTACGTCTCGGGCGAGAAGACAACGTGGAACGAAATTGCCGACCTTCTGCAGGAGCAGCACGGCAAAATGACGGTGCAATACCACAGCTTGTACCAGCTGATCGAGGATATCGTCCAGGCCAAGGACGAGGAGGCGAGGATCATCGCCGAGTACGGCATCTTCTCCGCCAGCGGTGCCGGATCCCTCCCTCCCGCCAAGGTCGCCGCGCAGCGCGAGTCGCTGTTCAAGGGAATCAGGTTCCGCACAGCGCGGGATCTTCTTGAAGAGATCGAACGCAACCCCGACGTGATTGTGTAAAGAGTCTCTAGGTGTGATAGATAGTCTTCTCTTCAATACAGCAATACGTCATATTCGGGCATCCTCGGCAGCATGTGAGTCCATGGTTCCACGACGTCGCCTGGAAGCGCGTTGTCTCGCAAACTCCAGACCTGTTCCGCGGCAAGGCGGAGCGTGTCCCACGAAGCGATGCCCAATTCCTTCCGCTTGCTAAACGATTTCCTCACCCGATCCCTCAGTTCCGGGGTGCCGGCTTCGAATGCAACGGCGGCGAAGACCCAGGCACGGGGGCTGACGTTCAGCTGCATTGAGTCCAGATGCTCCATGTGGCTCAGACATCGGGCGACCAGGCTCTGCACCTCTTCTTCCGACCCGCGTCGTCCTGAGTTGCATCTGAAATACAGCAGGGAAGCGTAGTAAAAGAGTAGGCGATGGTGATGCGCCATTGAAGAGTCGGACTTGTCGCTTTCGAGGTCGGTTGAAGGCGGGGGTGTGGTCAGGGCAAACTCCAGCTCGAGCTGGTCCACTTCGTCCTGACGCATGATGGATCCATCGAGCAACTTCATATTGAAAGACGAGATGAGTTGCAGTGAGTTGTCAGGCATGGCCAAGTTGTTGGTGACGTTGCTCCCGGCGAGATCCGTCTTCATCGGCCTCGGAAACTCGGCTCGGCCCATGTATTGGGACTGAATAAGGGTGAAGGAGGATGCAAAAGACTGGTACGTCAGTGAGGCAGTGACGGAAGACGACCAGGTGGCCATGCTCGTCTCCTCGAGCAGATTCCTGGTTACCCTAACGAGCTCCCGCCATGCCCCAGTGGTACCGCTGACAAAGTGTGACAGGAGCCAAATACAGAGGGTTGCCAAGCTCGCCATCCGCTCATCAATGTCGGTAGATCCAATGTTGCTCATCAAATGCTGGAAGCTGAGACGATGATGATACCGTGCCAAAGCAGTGTCTCCGCCAGAGCCGCCCCTGAGGTTTTCCTGATGAGTCGCTGATAGGGCGCAGATGGCGTGGAACACGGCGGCGGAGCTGCTCGTCTGCCCGGGGCGTAGACGACTGCCCTGGAGAGCCATTGGAGATGCCACTGTGAGAAGGGGGTTGACGACGCTCCGTATGGGTATCAGCTTGTGAGCAAGATCCGTCACCCAGTGGTTGATGAGAGCACGTTGTTGCGAGGTTGCCGAGAAGGTGTCGAGTGGTGTGGCGGGATCGCCGATGTACCCAGGCCACTCCATCGATACACCTGGTGGAGATGTGGAGGAGTCGTGGACGTGCTGGTAATCTGGGATGAAAGGCGATAACGCCCCTGTCCCAGTTGGGGGTGTTGTCCAGCCAACAGCCAGGACATTTGAATCCAGGGCTGGTGCTGCAAAGGGCTGCCCAGGTTCTGCAGAGGTAGTCTCTTCGTCGGCAATCCATTCAAAGTTGGGAGAAACAGGCAACTTCTTGGCTGCTTTCCTGGTAGTCGCTTGCGGAATTGATTGTGGTTGACGGTTGCGAGCAACGGTTCTCGGGCGTTTGGGCGGGGGCGTAGATGAAGACTCGGAGCTCAATGATGCCCGATTCTCGGATCCATCCCGAGCAGATCTGTCGGTGACGATGACAAACTCCATGGATTTGCCGGCCAGCGTCGCAAGTGGTGCCTCGCGATGGCTTGCCGAAGAGGTGTCTCCGGCGTTGGATAACCAGGTGAGCCGCTTCTCATATCCCTGACACTCAAAGCCCCCAGCTAAGCAGCGTCTGCAGAACGGCCGACCTTCGTCGCATTTGACATGTCTACTTCGACATGTCCAGCAGCCGGTGAATGTCTTGCCTCGCCGCTTCCCGGCAACCTTCTTCTGGACCCCTCCGCTGGGGCCAGAAGTCTGTGTGGTCGAGCGGTGAAGCTCTGTGGTATCAGGAAGCGCCCATTGCAAGTTCATGGCCAGCGAGTCGAATTTGAGAGCCAATCCTGTTCAGGTCTTGGATGCAGCGAGCCTGCTCGTGTGGGTGGTGTCGCCTGCATTGTCGTTGGCGTCGGGTGCATGCTGAAGGATCGCAGTTCTGGGTGAGATGACGCGGGGCGACTGGCACATGCTTGGTCAGAACTGCTTACTCATCCAACGGCCAGCTCGGCAGGCTGGCGTCGGCTTTACCATCCGATCCATGTCCTCCTCCAACGGCCGCAGAGTGGTTGCCCCTCCATTGCCCCTCACCTTGCTATCGCCAGAAGCTCTTCTGAGTGGCCCAATCTCCCATGAACACCAAATCATTGCTTCATCCTGCGGCCCGTCGCGTATTCGCTCCCCATTGCGTCTTCTTCCAACCCCATCGATCAATCCTCGCGTCGCGTCAGCTCAGTCCCACGACGCTCGCATCAGTTTTCTCAACTGCTTCTCCCTTACCGCGACCTCGACGAACCCGTCGCGCCCCATATCCTCCGAGCTTCCATACCTCGGCCCCCACGCGATCTTCCGCCATGGCCGACTACGAGAGCATCCTCAAGGGCAAGTACCCTGCGAAGCAGCATGCCAAGCGCGTCGCCGAAATCATCCGCTCGAAGGTGCCCGATGCCACTGGTATCCTGTACCTGGAGAGCCGTCACACCAAGATGGCCGAGGACAGCGACCATCCGGAGCCCTTCAGGTACGAGATCTGCCACCAATTCCAAGTTCACCAACGCTAACGCTCGACCCCCAAGACAGCGTCGATTCTTCTACTACCTGACCGGTTGTGAGCTTGCCGACAGCCACCTCATCTACGATCTTGCGACCGAAACCTCCACCCTCTTCATCCCCCCCGTCGACCCCGAAGACGTCATCTGGTCTGGCCTTCCCGTCCTGGCCGACGAGGCCAAGGAACTTTACGATGTCGACAAGGTCCTCCACACATCCGAAGTCAACGCAGAGCTGGCCAGGTTGGGCAAGTCATCAGGCAAGACCGCCTTTGCCATTGCCGGCCAGGTCCTGGACACTGTCAGCTTCCTCGAGTTTCAGGAAAAGAACTTTGACGTCCTCAAGGGCGCCATCGAGGATGCGCGTGTGATCAAGGACGAGTACGAGATTGCGTTGACGAAGAAGGCCAATGCCATCTCGACGGACGCCCACCACTCGGTCATGCGCATCGTCAAGACGGCAAAGAACGAGAGCGAGTTGGACGGCAAGTTTTGGGAGCGCAGCCTTGCCCACGGCGCCAAGAACCAGGCATATACCGCCATCCATGCGGCTGGCCGCGCTGCCGCGACGCTTCACTACGTCCACAACAACAAGCCGCTCGAGGGCAAGCTGAACGTCCTCCTGGACGGCGGCGTCGAGTGGAATCTGTACGCATCTGATATTGTATGACCATGTCGTCCCTTCGTACGTCACTTGCGCATTACTGACCACGACAGACTCGCACTTTCCCCATCTCCGGCAAGTTCAGCAAGGAGTCTCGCGCCATCTACGACATTGTCCTGAAGATGCAGCTCGAATGCATCAAGGTTCTCAAGGAGGGCGTCAACTGGGACGACGTACACCTGCTAGCGCACAGGATTGCGATCGAGGGCCTCGTTGACCTCGGCATTCTCAAGGGCGACGCCGACGAGATCCTCAAGGCCAGGACCAGCGTCGCTTTCTTCCCCCACGGACTCGGCCACTACCTCGGCATGGACACCCACGACGTGGGCGGCAATGCCAACTACGCCGACCCCGACCCCATGTTCCGCTACCTCCGCAAGAGGGGCACTCTTCCCGCTGGCAGCTTGATCACTGTCGAACCCGGCATCTACTTCTGCGACTTCATCATCAACCCCTACCTCAAGGACCCGGCACACTCCAAGTACATTGACGAGTCGGTGCTTGACAAGTACTGGGACGTTGGTGGCGTTCGGTAAGTCCCTGATACAGCCAGGGTCCTAGCATCGAGATTCTACGTTCCTAGGAGACACTTGAAGTTCCTTTTCTGACGACGATCACAGCATTGAGGACAACATCCTTATCACTGCTACTGGCAGCGAGAACCTGACGCCAACGATCAAGGATGCAGATGAGATTGAGAAGTTCATCAGCCAGAGCTGATCGTCTTGTGCAAAGGATGGATGCCAGCAGCGAGTCGGGAAGTGGGCAGTAGCCCTGCCTATCGATAATGCATATTGAAGTAATCATTGCCTTTGAGGCCCCAAATTAGGTGCACCGAAATCACACAGAGGAGTATCAGGGACTGCCTCGTTCATACGGACTCTGTCTCTTGAGAGTTGGTCCAGCATTGGGATGGAATGCCCGCTTGGCAGTTCCTGCGCGACGAGCAGAATCACAAGAGAGTCACCCCACTTCGTCCTGCGATGCGAGCTGCCGGAGTGATATGCCAACCCTAACCCTGCATCTTGGAATAAGCATGCCGAGCGCGAAGGATTCTGAGCACGCATCGGCCAACTCCGCGGCGACGATGACCGGAGTAAACCGACTGCATCCATTTCAGCAATGTTACGGTTGGCACACCAGATCGATTGAAACGGCATGTTAACTGAAGCTAGCCATGCTCCAGCCAACCCTCGAAAACTCACCAGGCTTCCAACGGCTCGGTGGGCGGGCAGCCGGGCGACAGGGCATCCGCTCGGAACTCCGCGAATGGCGACGCGAACCCAACCAACCAACCCCTCCAAGATCACCGCTGTGCCGTGGAGACGCTTGGCAAAGGGGGTGCCGTGTCTCCAATTTTCAGAGACGCCCCAGGATCGCCCTTTGAAGTGGACATTTCCAGTTTTTTTCCTAACAAACCCCCATGGGTATAGATCTTGGTCAGCATCATCTTGGACTTCAATCCTTCAGCAAACAAACAACCGCGTTTCACGGCAAAGGCTGGCTGCTGCACCGCAAACGTCATGTCCCCAGCTGCCGATATGGTGGCTTGGTGTCTGCCGTACGCTAGCAAGCTCCCCAAGATCCTCCCGTGCGCCAAAAATGCAACCTGGACTTGCCCCCGGCCGCCCCAAGTTGAACGTGTGCTGGGGCGTGCCCCTCATCTCGCCAACTGCTCCACACCTTGACCGGAGCTGACCGGAACTACACGACGTGGAGGTTGTGATTGCGAGTCTGGTTTTGCACTTCCGGGGCTTCTCTCGCTGTTTTCTGGAGTCTCTGGCATGGTGCGGAGGGATAGAGTTCACAAAGCCTCTTGTAAGACAAGAATGTCGAAACACCAAGCACCCGCCTGCGCCTCTACCACGACATCTACAGTACAGGGACCTTCGATCAGCTGCTGTACATTTTCATCGACCTTTCCAAGGCATCACACCATGGACTTGCCCCTCACCCGAAATTAGCCGTCTCTTGGCGCTTCGGTGTAAGCATGTTGTTCGCGCGGTGGATCAGCACCCTGCCACCTTGACCTGGTTCTCGCCTTGACAAACACGAGCTGGGGACCAACACCACTGAACTGGCCTGGGAGGCGGGCCTCGTACCGTTATCCATTACGGTACCCCGCAAGTTCACCCACGTTCACCCACATTCGTCCAAACTTTGTGCTCAAGGCCGCCAATCGAACATGAGAGATGCCCAACAACCTGTCGACAGATACTTTGCGTTCTTGGAGGCATCCCTCTGGGGGTCGGTCCGAATAGCAACTCTGCCACCACAGCGTTTCGGGCAATGCGGCCAGCGGCTTTGGAGGGCTCCAGACCGGCAGACAATCCGCAGGGGGGCTGCAGCGCCAGGCCGGGGTCAGAAACTCCCGTCTTTTCTTCCGCCATCGCCCCCGCACGCCTCAGGCTCACGCGGGCAATAAAAAGATGACGTAGGGCTCTCTACCTTGCTCCCTCAGCTGTAGCTCCCAGCCCCCTGCAGTGGCGTCCAGATCGAAGAAACAACGTCTGCCGATGAGAGGCTGGAAGGATCGCGCACGCGACAAGATTCTCCCAACGTCCATTCAAGCTCAAACCAAGCCTTTAAGGGTCCCAGCGATTAGCGCATTGGCAGTGGAGGAGACATGCTGGACATGTCGATCCAGCTTGTCCAAGGCTTGGTCCAACGGCAACGGTCGACTCCCAGACTCCAACGCTCACTGCAGGACACCACCAACAACCCCCCCGCGCCAGGTATGACAAGGTGGCGCGCCGCGGCGCCCAGCTTCTGTGCCCGCCCCTGAACGGATGCCAGCCTGGCTTGGCGGGAGGATCGAGTCTCGGCATCTGTTTTGGTCCAATTTCGCGCTAGTAACGATTTCAAAGGGACCGTTCGAGAAGTCCGCCCCAACGCGTACCACTCGACTCCCGACGTCGCCCGCCGCGCGAGTCATCGCGAAATGGGCCTCTGGAGAATGCTCAACTCGTGGGATAGGTTCTCTTGGCCGTGCTAATGAGAGATCGACACCGCCGCGCAAACGTTGCACTCCCCCACCTGGTTGGCCTGGGGGCTCTTCCTCGCCTTGCGAACGAACGTCTGTGCTTTTTCGGCGAGAATGCCGCTGCCTGTCTGCGGCAACAGCCTTTGTGCCCCTGGTCTGGCGCGAAGACTGGATCCAAACGGTACCAACGACGGCCCCAACGTCACATGAGGCATCCTGCAGACACCTGCCTGCTCCTCGGCGCACATCTTTTCTTTCCAGTTGCCACGGATCGACCAATCCTAGCGCTTCGTGTCTGCGAGCGCCCGCGCAAGGCCATGCAGGCATTTTCACCTGTCATCCGTCCCGCCGTCCCCAGGCTGGCTTGCCAAGGAAGCGTCTTGGGATGGGGACGGCGTCGGACCCTCCACCGCTGACGGCGCACCATCGACAGCGTCGTGCCGTGGCAACGCCAGCCCACACATCCATCTTTCGAGGCCAAGGGTCATCCAGGATGCTTGCAACCAATGCCTTGCCAAGGTGACTCGCGGTGAGCGGGGTGCTGGAAGCCGTGCAACATTGGGGATCATCACGTTGCATGAGCTGGGGGCGTGTCGCTCTATGATACTTTGGCTTGCCCCGAGATCGCCTCTTGCCAACCAACAGGTATAAAGGCCCGGCTGTCCTCCACTCAAGTTCTCGGCTGTTCGCGGTTTTGTTCATCCGTACACCTCAAGCTGGACCACAAGCCGATCTCCCTCAGGTATAAAGACAGCAACCATAGCCATCATCTCACCCGCTCATCGACCCATAAACCGCCATCATGTCGGACGGGATCGAGCCCAAGACGGCCACACACGAGCATGGCGCCGTCGAAAAGGGCGCAGTTCCCAACTCCCACGACGCGTCTGCCATGACCAAGAACCTTGAAGCCAAGTAAGTCCACGTTGACGGCGTCCTCACTATGGGCATCTACTTACACGTCTCGCCCCTAAGGATTCGCAACCCCCTCGAGGGAATCCCCTACGACCAGCTCATGCGTGACGTCGAGGAGTTCGCCCGGGAGAAGCAGCTCGAGGAACACATCGACGTGCTCCGCCAGGGCGCCCTCGTGGCTCAGAACCCCACCGGCTTCCGAGACATCACGGGCCCCGAGGCACTCACCGAGGAACAGGCGCTGGTCCTCCAGAACGAGATCGAGCACAAGTGGCGCATGCCCACCCAGCTCTTCCTGACCATCTTCACCTGCTCCATCGGTGCTGCCGTCCAGGGCTGGGACCAAACAGGAACAAACGGCGCCAACGCTTTCTTCCCTGACTATTACGGGTAAGTTTCTATTCTTCGTCACCCTCTTGTGCTGTTTTAGGAGTCGTGGGAGTCTGTCCTACGGGTTGGTACTTGGTCGCACGTGGTGGCCCCACTACAGACTCCCGCGACTCCATTCACTGGAAATCGCTGACTCCGTGTTGTAGTATTGGCACCGACAGCGTCCGCGACAGGATGCTCGTCGGCCTCCTCAACGCTGGCCCTTACCTAGGCTCTGCTCTCTGCGGCTGCTGGCTCTCCGACCCACTCAACCACTACTTCGGCCGCCGCGGTGTCATCTGGATCTCGGCCCATTTCTGCATCTGGCCCCTCATCGGCTCGGCCTTCTCGCACAACTGGCAGCAGCAACTGGTCAACCGTCTTCTCATGGGAGTTGGTATGGGTGTTAAAGCCTCGACTGTGCCCATTTACGCCGCAGAGAACTCACCAGCCGCAATTCGTGGTGCTCTTGTCATGTCGTGGCGTAAGCTTTGCCCGCCCCTCACCCTCAACACCATCACCACCATCACCACCACCCCCCTCCAGACCTCTCTTACTGACGAACAACTCCAGAAATGTGGACAGCATTCGGAATATGTATTGGCACGGCAGTTAACCTTGCGCTCTATGACCATCGGCTCAATTGGCGCCTGATGCTCGGCGCTCCTTTCATCCCGGCGGTCCCCCTGCTCATCCTCATCTACTTCTGCCCCGAGTCCCCTCGCTGGCTGATGAAGAAGAACCGGTACGCCAAGGCCTGGAGGTCAATGGAGCGGCTGCGCTTCAACAAAATCCAGGTTGCCCGCGACATCTACGCCATTCACTCACAGCTCGTCATCGAGCACCAGATCATTGGCAACACCAACTATGCCACCCGATTCACTCAGCTATTCACTATTCCTCGTGTGCGCCGTGCCAACCTGGCAGCCTTTACCGTCATGTACGTTCAAACAAACCCAGCAACCGCAACCCCAAACCCAAACCCAACCCTCCACAACCCATCAACCCCCCCCCCTTCTCTAAGCTTTCAGGACGGCTTCTACAGCATCTTATACTATATTAGCCCTATTTCAAGCTGTAATTAAGGGCTATAACTAACGCTAAAACAGGATCGCTCAACAGATGTGTGGCATCAACATCATTGCTTTTTACTCCACAACGATCTTTATAGAGGCCAATATGAGCGAGAAACAGGCCCTACTAGGATCCTTCGGTTTCGGTCTAGTTAACTGGCTATTCGCTTTCCCGGCCTTCTGGACTATCGATACTTTTGGCCGCCGGTCTCTCCTGCTCTTCACCTTCCCCCAGATGACCTGGACGCTTCTCGCCGCCGGTCTCTGTACGCTCATCAGCGAGGAGATGCAGACGGTACGCACAGCTCTCGTGTGCTTGTTCGTCTACCTCTTCGGCGCCTTCTACTCCCCCGGAGAGGGCCCCGTGCCCTTCACCTACTCGGCCGAGGTCTACCCTCTGTCTCACCGCGAGGTCGGCATGGGCTTTGCCGTCGCGACGTGCCTGTTCTGGGCATCGATTCTCGGCATCACGTTCCCCTTCCTGCTGGACCGCCTCGGCAACTTCGGCGCCTTCGCGCTGTACGCCGGCTTCAACGTCGTCGCCTTCTGGATGATCTTCTTCTGGGTGCCCGAGACCAAGCAGCGCACCCTCGAGGAGCTCGACTATGTCTTCGCCGTGCCTGTGAGCAAGTTCGCCCGCTACCAGACCACAAAGGCCCTGCCCTGGTGGTTCAAGCGATGGGTGCTGTTCCAGCGCAACGCCAAGCTCGAGCCCCTCTACACGTTCGACCAGCCGGCACAGCACTCGGGCATCGCTCGCGCGGACAGCTCCGAGAAGGGGGCCATTTCCGAGTCGGAGAAGAAGGAGTAGAGGCTGAAAGGCCCCGAAGAAATTGTATTGCTGACTGGCGCGGTGTCATGGTGTGGACATGCCAACGATACCCATGTTTCGGCAACCACCTGTTTTTCCCGGATGATTCCAGATCGCTCCTCTACCGTACAAACTTCCCCTCAGACTAGTCGAGTAAGATTAAATTCAGAGTTGCGTGTGAACCTTTCGATCGTGCCCGTCGATCGCGATGATCGCTTCTCCGACGTCGGGCTCGCGAGTCAAGTGATGGACATTACCAATGCGCGGAACTCGCCATAACGTACGAGGAAGAGATCTCCATGGTTACATCCATCCGCCCGCCAGAGACGCCATGCCACCCACCTGTTCGGACTTGGAGGGGGGTTGTGGCAGTTGAACTGTCGCAGTAGGTCAACCGACGCAGCAGATCGACCAGTGCAGCAAATCGACGGGTCCAGCAGGTCAACCGACGCAGCATGTCAACCGGTGCAGCAGATCGACCAGTACAGCAGGTCGACAGGCAACGCACGTCGTCCGGTTTAACTCCCTGTCGCGTGGCAAGCCACGCCTCCACAGGCCAAGCCTAAAGGAACGACCCTCGCGTGATGGCTGCGTCGGAGAATCGGTCCAAGGTCCGCGTGTAAGCTCGCTGCCCCCTTCCAATAGCAGTCGGGCAAGCGCCCGTTGGGTGGTGCTTCTGTTCGCCCGGTCAGATGAACCGGGAGCAGGATGCATTGCGCTGAATGAGCCCGTTGCAACAGCTTGGCGAGCCTGGATGTCCCCGAGGACTGGAGACCCTGGAGCAGGCAAACGCCGTCATCATCTTCCCCCCGCTGCTGCGCCAAGCCAGCCACTATTTCGCAGCCCGAAAAACCGTTTACAAAACGGCGCTAAAGGGGGAGGGGAATTGATCGTCGACCGGGGATGATGATCCCAGACCCGTCGGGTTAATGTCGCGGCAGCCACTGTGATGCGGGACACGTCCCGGGAGTTGGTGGTCACGTCACAGTTGCCGGCTTACAAGTTAGAGTTCCTGGATGGAAGCTGGAGGCAGGGCCAATATATGTCGTGCTGAGTCTGCTCCTTGGTCACGCCACCCTGAGAACGCAGAAGTGGTGTTCACAACGCCCGCAGAGAGGACATCTTATGCAACATGCGATTGGGAGATCCTTTAGCCATCTTGGCGTTGGCTGCCAAGAGCGTGGAGTGCGGAGTGCGGGCGCAACATTTGGACCTGGACCGGCCTGTCCGTGAGTCCTGGTGAGAAGGCATGCAGGATTGCGAGGAGCGCGACGTGACAATGTCAGAACTAGACGTGGGCCGATGAGACGGTGATCCTGGCAGGCGGAACGGTCTGGAGCCTGGGAAATGGGTAGACCGTACGGTTGGTCTCTGGCACCTGGCTCCTTCGGATGTCTCCCAATTACCGCGCCCACCGCTCCACCATCTCTCTCTGCCTCTCACTACCAGCGTGCTTCCTGCCACGGCCCTTGGCAACGATATCCTCGGCTTCACCCACGCGCTCCCTGACCTTGGCAACCTCCTGGCCAAGAACGACAATTGACCCCTCAATCTCAGGGTCCGCCAGCCTCACCTCAGGTCCAAAGGGACTTTCAGCCAGGACGCTGTCCCGAAGGAGCTGAATGGCGCGCCAAGAGTCGCCCAGATGCGCCGCCACCGCGCGCTCGAAGGACTCCTGCGCGTTCAGGGCGACGTCGCGCGACTTGGCGGACCTGTCGGCTTGACTGCGTGCCAGCGCGGCGACCGCGTCCTCTGCTTCAGACCCTGACGTTGCTGGTATGTGGATGGCAAGCAGCCGCATCAGTGCCTCCAGAGGTCCTTCCTCCGCAAACGCCCCAGACGAGCGATGGCGGCGGTGGCCGGGCGCAGGGGTGGCCATGGCCGAGGCGGTGTACGTCGTGGAACGTGGGCGCACCGGGGACATGAGCTGCTGCGGGACCTGCTTCTTCTTCGGCGGGGTGGCCGGGACCGCGAGTTCGGTCCTGGTCGCTTCGATCAAGCCTGCTGAAGCAGCTTGGTGGGACTGAATCGTCTCTGCATGCGTCGTGAGGCGCGTCATGTGATCGACGAGGTAGTCGAGACAAGCGTTGACCTGGGAGGGTGAGCGGGGTGCCTTGCTGGATGGAGACGAAGACTCACGTAGGCTGCTGCTTCGGCTGAGCGACCCAAGGTGTTGCCGTTCCTCTCGGCGACAGCCTTGAGAGCTGGCTCCAGGTACTGCTGCTCCACGGACATCTGTGCAACAGGCAGAATTTCGGCATAGAGAGATTCGACTTCCTCCTGGAGACCTCGGACCTCTTCTGGGGAGGCTCGCTGTTGTGAGGGGTTCCGTTGAGCAGAGACCAGGGCTTCGAGGTAGACGCGATCGAGCTTGGTCCTGGCCACTTCGACGGTGAATTTGATGAGTCTGAGATGGAGTCAGCTGGTGGACATGGGGGTCAAGCAAAGCGCCTTGCGACTCACCTCATGCACGTCTCCCTTAGCTTCTCAACATTCGCCTTTTCTTCCGGGTCCTCGGGGTCCAACTCTTGTCCCAGCTTCTTCAAGCTCGACAACAGCTTGTCATCTGAGCGAAACACATTGTCGGCAGCTTGGCGAAGGTTATCGATGGCAGTGGTGGCTTGCGCCTCAAGCTCCGTGGCCTGGAAGCTCAGGGTTTGTGCAAGTCCTTCAACCTGATTCCGCGTCAGCCTCGACGCATATGCCACAAGTCTGATGGTCCACGAACCGTGGTAAGTAGTTTCTTCTGCTCATTTGTTTGTCTGGCAACGCAGGCCTCGTCCATCCGGGATCGCGCCTTTCGAGCCTTGTCACTCGTGTCGACAAGCTTTGCAAGAGCATTCTGGTGCTGCTTGAGTGACTCGGTCCGTTCATTGATGGCAGCAGTCGACCGCTCGAGCTCTTCAATGGCAGTGGTGAGGTCCTGCCGACTCACAGGATGGACCAATGCCAGATCCTGGGAGGCCACCAGCTGGTCAACAACACCAGCCTTGTCGAGAGAGGTGTACCTGAATGCAAAGTAAGACAGTGTTCGACGTCGAACTTGTCGAAGCACGTGGACTTACAGATCAAGCTCATCCACCGACAGGAGATTCTCATGCCCAAGATGCAGCTGCACCCACTCCTTGAACGCCGTCCCATAGATGGGATTCTCAAGAGCATCGTGTATCGCCCGCTCATCCACACCGACATCTCGGCCATACCTGCCCAACAGCGATGCAAGGGCCTGGGCCTCCATCTTCAGGGCGACTCAGCTGAAAGCGGTCTTGCTCTTTTCACCGAGGCAGCCGATGGCGACACGTCCTCAAAGTTGACCGCAAGTGACCAAGACCACGTGGAATCTCCGAGGAGCGGCCCAGACGGGGCGTTCGAGTGACGCAGCACAGAGAGAAGTGCTGCCGATGAGCTCACTTTCGGCAAGGGTAGCCCGACGGGGGCGGGCCAGGCCGGGCTTCGGGACGACCTGCCCAAACCCTGCGTGGCGAAGGGGTGACGAGGGCGATTTCCTTTCAGGACCAGAGTTAGGTCCCGTCTGCTGTGCGTCGTCGAGACCGGAGCGCGCCGGAACGATTGGACGCGGCAGCGGCGGCGGCAGCGGCGAACCGAGACACGGGCAGAGCCTATCGCAGGGCTGCCAGTTCACAGCATCCGCCGAGACACCGTTCAGAGCACACCGCCGATGAGAGTGCTGCAGGTCCACGCGAGGGAGAGAAGAACGTTTCGAGGAAATCCGCGGCGTTGGGTTGCGGGATCGTGATGCCCAGGGACACAAGATAAGGTCGTGGGCGGGCCGCGGCTCACGATGCGAACCGCTGACCGTTTAACCCCAGAGGCAGCGCGTGTACGGCGATGATGCGAGGGCCGCGGACTGTCTCTGCCGCGTGAAGAGACGTTTGATGGAAAGAGTAGCCGGACGACAAGCGCTTGGCGGGTAGTGCGCGACTCCGAGATGTACCAGGTCAAGATGGCGACGGGAGTCTGATGCTGATGCCCGAAGCCGAGCAAACAGGCGGTTTGCCGTCTGATGTGACGGACGAATCAGGAGGCGGCATCACGTGTTTGCACAGTGCTGCTGGCGATCTCCGCGGGCTAAATTACGGCGTGGACAGGGCTAAACCAGACGGGGTTAGGCGCTTCAAGCGCACCTGCCGGCAGCTGCAGGGGCAACGCCAGTAACGGCCGGGAGCATCCGGACGAATGTGGGCAGGTAAGGTACCTTGTCCTTCACTTCACCTCCATCATCCAAACGGCTTAACCCTCTCTGCCTGTCAACTCGCGGCATCCCGCTTTCATCACCTGTCATGGACAAGCTTGACGGCTGCCGGCTGCGCAGACCCGCTGCCGCAATGCGACGGTGCTACCCAGGTCGGCCTGGCAGCGGCGACGCCCTTCCTTCCCGACCCCTCTCAGGCTGCGTCCTCCCGGAGCCGTCACCCTACACCTGCCAAGAGCTCAAGGGCCTCCGCTAGGGTCCTCAATCACGCCAGCAATCGGGCCTGCTCCTCGAAGTCCCGGCCTTGGGCAAGGCTGTCCCGCCGTAACCACGAGGCCGACGTCTGTCTCTGGCTACCAATGTCGTGCTGGGAAACCGGAGGCACACACGTGCGTTGCCCCCAAGCAGACCGCTCGTCCACGGGCCGGAGCCCTTCTCCGACGAGACGACAAGACACCACGAGGATGGAGATACATGACGCGGTGGTGCCGGCTGATCGTGATGGCTGCGGCGTATTGGTGCCTGAGCCTGGGGTTTTGAAGGCTGTACCATCGATCCGGGCCTCGATCTCAGTGACACCCAGCCAAAGTTGCGTGATGTCAGCACACGTTCAAGATCTTCAGCTCACTTCAACGGAGAGGCAAACGAAGCCTGTGGAGGGCATGGACGAGACGTCGCTGATGCCTCGTGCGTTTGTGGCCTATGCACACGGCGCCATGACAGCGGACATGTGGCCTTCCAACGACGGTCCCCTTGTTCCCGTCAACACACGTCGTCCCGTCCAGGCCAAGCACATCACCAGACTTTCTGAAGAGAGTGACACTTTCTAGTCTTCACCGGCGATCCTCTTGGACCATGGCAACTGCACCATCGCGATGAGCGAGCGCCGAGCAACATCCCCTGCTGTTCTCCCCGCCAGGCCGGGTGCCGACGTGAAAACTCACCCCGCGTGGTGTTTGCAGCCGCCGCCGTCCTCCTCGCCTGCCGCTGTCAATCTACGAAATACGGGGTAACGTTTCTAACCTCTTTTCTTAACCCTCCCACTTGATGCCCAGACGGCCTGGAACCCTTGTCCCGCAAGCGCCATCCGCAGCAGTGCATACTGACTATCTCTGACGTGTCTGCGACCCTTTCCCCCCTCCTCGCCCCCCCGAAGCTGGCTGCCCCCGAGCCCACGTGTTACCCCCCTCATAAAGCCTGAATGGGCACCGTCCTTTGCCCAACGTTCCTAGCCTGCATCGCACATACTCGAGCCGGCGTATCCTCTCCCTCGCTGCCTTGCCCCGGAGCAACCGCACCTGTCACCCTGCCACGGCTTTGCTTTTTTTGTATCGCGACCCCTAGTATCACTCTCCCTCGGCAAGACGAACAATGCTCGGGAGGGCGGCCATCGGCCATGTCGTCCGTTCGCTCGTACATATAAACGGCGGCGGAATCGAACATTGTCTGAGACAGGGGATGGATCATCTCAGGCACTTCCTCCCGCGTTTCAAAACAATCTTCAAAATGTGGGCTTCGCAGCAGCAGCAGCAGCAAGACAACACTCCCGCGGCCCTGGCCCATGTCAGCACCGTCATCAGACGAACCGGCGAGATCTTCTGGGTCGGCGTCATGTTCCTGCTCAGCCAGGTCCTGATCTGGGGCCTCCATCTGGTCCTGAGACCCGCCGGCCTCGAGTTCCTCTCTTCCATCCTCGGCATGATGCTGGTATTCCTCGCCATGGAGATTTTGAACAAATTGTGCAACGGGACCTCCCGCTTCTACAAGGACCACGTCAAGCCCAAGGTGAGACCTGATTTCGTCATTCCGTTTGACGTTTTGCTCACATCATCAGGTCGACTTTCTTAACAGGAATATGGGCCTGGGTTTCCCCGTGCCTCTTGTTGCCATCGACCATGATGACTCCCTTGGGGGTCCTGGCATTGGTCGGGTTATCGGAGCCTTCAGTGAGTTGCCTTCACTACCAAGATGAGCCTTTGCTAACCACCACAGTCACCACCAACGCCATCTTCTGGGTCCTCATCTTCGTCCTGGCTCTGGGCTTTGCTGTCGACATCGCCGCACTCGTCTGGACTCCTAGGAAGAAGACATCAATGCCCCGCTGCCTAGACTACCGGACCAGCTGGATGTCCACCGAGACTCCCCGTCTGAGATTCCCCCCTGCCATCTTCACCCGGAGGCCCTCGGACGCCACGACACTGCAGAACACCATGGCAGGCTACAACACCGACAAGGAGGCGGCCATGGGACCCGACTCACGTGCCGTGTCCGCCTATTTCACCGACAGCGACTGTCCCACGCCCGTCCCGCACCTACACCGGGGTCTTTCCCTTCCCGAGCAAAGCCCCGTTGCCATACCTGCCACGAACAGCATCGCATGGGTCACAGACATGTCGAACATGTACCCCATCTTCCTGTCCCTCTTCTTCCTTTTCGCCATTGGCATCCCTGTTTCGTTCGTTACCGGTGACCACCGGCTTCTGGATGGCTGCATGCTCTGGTTCGTCTGGATCACTAGCTGCCGTGTTCAGCGTGGTCTCGCCAACATGTCTGACCAGTCGACCTCGGCCATCGCCTCACAGACCAAGCGGGTTGCCATGACGCTGCTGAACCCAGTCCTGCTCACGACTCTTATGATGACCGCCTACACTCGGGCAAGATCATCCGCAACCTCGATCCCCCTCCATGACGTCCTGGATGCCTTTTCATCAGGCACTTCTTTGTCTGAGCTGTGGTCCAACATGGTAAACCCTAAAACTTACCCTCTGAAGCCGCAGCACGCAGCGTACTTTGGCGCTGGTGATGCCGCCCTTGCCGTGCTTGAGGTTGGCATCGTCGTCTGGGGATTCAAGCTCCATGAGTGCAGGCTTCAGCTTGCCTCTCGCGCCGGCCTCTCGGTTGTCCTCGTCTCCGGCGCTGCCGCCGCCCTGAACGTGTTCGTCTCGACTCTTCTCGGCAAGGGCTTTGGCCTGGCTGCCCCCGCGTCCCTCGCTTTTGCGGCTCGAAGCACCACTCTCGCTCTGGCGCGCCCTGCCGTCTCAGCCCTTGGAGGCAACGAGGTTGTCAACGCCGCGTTGGTCGTCAGCAACGGCATCCTTGGTCAGCTTCTGTACCCGTTTGTGCTGGCACGCCTCGGGCTCGATCAGTGCCAGGCAGAGCCAAGTGCCGAGGACGAGAGCATGCAAGATGAGGACGACAGCCGCGTCGTCGCGACAGGCACGACCATTGGCATCAACGGCGCAGCTATGGGCGTTGCCTATCTGTATGAGTGTAAGAACAGGGCTGCGCCGTACGCGGTGCTGTCCATGACAGTGTTTGGCGTCATGACGGTGGTTTTCTCTGCTGTTGAGCCTTTCACAGCCACGTTGCAGGCCCTGGCAGCGCTGTGAGGCGGTATGTTGTTCGGCTGCTTTGTACATGTTTGATTTTGGTGGCAAGGTTCATTTTTGGCATATCAACGGAGTTCTCGGGGGAATTTGCTCCAAACAGCGGCACTTCAGCATTGGGACGGAGTATGGGTTGGCACAGCGACAGCGCGTCGACTGTATTTTTGCGCAAAGCGCGGGCTCGATATATTGCTAGCCTTCAGAGTCCAAACGACGGCTTTTGATGATCCACGCTTTTTGGCAGACCTTGAGATTTCCTTCCCAAACATGACGCGTGACTCGATGAACAGCAATCAATTACTCCAGCCTAGGCGAAGTCCATGTCAGCAACGCGCATTGGCATGTCAACCACAGCGGAGAAACTTACCTCTGAATCAGGTGCAGACCACTCGCGGTCTCAATGACGCCGCTCATCTGACCGACCTCGGTGGCAAAGGCCGCCGTCTCAAACTCCTTCTGCATGTCGCCCTTGCCAAAGTAGCCGAGGTCGCCGCTCTTGGAGAAGCTGCTGCAGTCGCTCTCCTTGGAGGCGATTTCGGCAAAGGTCTTGTCGCCGCGGCGGATCTGGGCCTCGAACTCCTCGATGCGGACGCGGGCGTCATCGAGGGAGCGGGTGATGGTGGGTTCGCGCCAGGAGGAGGGGCGGCGGCTGCCGGCGTGCTTGACGAGGATGTGGGCGGCGCGGATCTTGCCCTCGGGGACGGCACCGGCACCCGGGGGCGGGTGCAGGCTGCTCTGGGCGTGGTGGGCGGACATGTAGTTCTTGAGCTTCTCGACGTCGGCGCCGGTCGGGGGCTCCCAGCGCGAGACCTTTTCGACCGTGTTGAAGTAGTAGGGCAGGTTCTTGGAGTTGGAGTGGCGGACCTCCCAGTTGGGGGGAAGACCTGTGTCGGCCTGGGGCGGGGTCAGTGTTTTGAACGGAGAAGGCGGTTCAATTCTAGAGGATCCAGATTGAATGCGACAGAAGAAGAAGGATGGGAGACATTGCGCGGTTCTGAGGGAGGTAATGATGGGGAGAGGAGGTCACGGTTTGGACTGACCATGTTTGCGCCTGTGTTGATGCTGGTGGTGGGGTAAAGATGTTTGAGCTGCAGACCTAAAAGAGTCTCTGCAGGTGGCCGTCGGGATGATTGAGCTTGCTGGGGTAAGAAGCAATCGGTTGCGTGATGGGGAGAAAGAAAGATGACGTGCGTCAGGATTTGGTTGGGGGGGACTGGATCGTGTCTTGTAGGTCTGGAGTTGGCGGAGCTGGGAGCAGGATCAGGTTGCCGGGTGATGCCCCGCAATCGTCGGGGGTTGTCTCGGTCAGCTGGGGTGCCAGGGCCAAAATCCGCTAGGGGGTCCCCGCGACATTTCTCGCGCCGCCCGTTGAGGGGAGAGCGGGGGAGGGGCAGCCGCCGGTTGTCTTTCACCCAGGCCGGCTCCTGGTCTGGTCACTTTCGTGTCTCTCCATCTCGGCATACCATTGGCTTCCTGGCTGGTAAATTCCGGGGGTTAACTGTCGGGGAAACTTGGAGGTCTCTCCCCTGGTGATCACGCTGCCCTCCCTTCCAGAGTACCGCCACATTCCCCTGTCTTTCAAGCGCGGGGTCATCTTGATAATGTGTCTCGGCCTGAGTGAGCGATGCCCACGTGTATCACGATCTAATGAGAACGCCCCCATCGCCAACCGCTGCAGGACACTATCGTCCACAGACTAGCAGCGCATGCTTGGAGCTTGATGCTGACTAGTGGCATCTATTCTGTCACCCACCGTCCCATCTTCCACCGTCACAATCTCTCTCCAGGTCACCGGGCCCTCCTACACGATCGAGCGTTACTGGGACTGGCGGCTGTGTGACATGCTGTACCTGCATCAGCCTAGACAAGGACAGCACGAGGTCACGCATCATTCGCCAAGGGCACTTTCTTAAGTTAAGATAATTCAGGGGGCAAGATGCATGGTGCAGTTGTAAACGCACCTTTTAAGGCGCAAAACGTTTCTGTAGCTGCCTTCAATCGGCTTGGGACATGTGCTGAACCCAGTGGTTCGAATTGAACTGGTGGTGATGAACTGACAAATGCTTTGATGAAGGAGGTGGCTGCAACACAGGCCTTCATCACCCTGAACTAGAGATAGGCTTTCAATCATTCAACAAACCCTTCTAGCTTAGTTCAAATCATCACAGTAAGCATTTTAGATAATAGAAGGGATTTCTGCCACAGACAAAGCGGACTCCTAGCCTTGAAGACTCGAGTGTGAAGGGTGCGTCTGGTGAGGTGGCTTAGGTGGGCATGGCTGACACACGCCACCAGCTGGGACAGGCAGTCAGGCAGCGAGGACGGAACCTCTCACCCAATCAGGTCAGCGTGTGGGTCTACAGAGGGTCCGCACTGAGCCTCCGCAGTGCAGCGCGCCACCTCAGAAATTCTGAACGCGTGACGAACCCAGCAAGCAACGACTCACCATACACCACATCCCACGAATATATTCTCCGACTCTCCTCCCCCCCTCATACTCATCCCAAACCACCGAACAGCAGACTCGTTGCAAATCCAACTACTCAGCACTCCCAACTCATCGAACCCCTACGGCTTCACACCGACAATCTTCGATCCCTTCCGACAACATGGCCTCCCCCGGCTCCATTGCCGCGTCCGATGATGCTGCCTCCAAGCCCGTTGAGCAGATCACGTTCCGCTTCTGTTCAGAGTGCTCCAACATGCTTTACCCAAAGGAAGATCCGGACAACAACCGCCTGCAGTTCACCTGCAGGACTTGCCACTATACCGAAGAGGCCAGCTCGACCTGCGTCTTCCGAAATGTTATGAACACTTCGGCTGGTGAGACGGCCGGTGTCACTCAGGACGTCGGTTCCGATCCTACGGTACGTGACCTTCAGCACGACGCTTCCCTTCTCAGCCCCGAGATGTGTCTTTGCTGTGGCGAAACGATCCTCTGCGGCCAGTGCCGCGAGCCCTCCGACTCCTTCGTCGTCAACACTCCCACCAACATTTCCGACCCCGCCATCGCCGAGCTGGACGACGAGATCGACGAAGAGATGGATGACCTTTTCGGCACTGGCATTTACCTCCACATGTATGGGAACAACAAGTCGGCCCCCCGGAGCAGCTGCGACATTTACGATGACCTCTGCATCGACGACGCGCACGTTGTCGGCTTTGGTATGGCCGTCACCCCGGACGGCGAGGTCATTCAGTCCTTTTCCCAACCAGGCCTCCACGACTGCATGGCCAACAAATACCTGGACTGGTCCTCATCACCGGAGACCGACAGCTCGGACGAGGAGATGACAGACATCTGAGCTGCTACTGCCCCGCGCACACATACACATTCCCTTTGTCATACCCCCAGCACCGGCCTAGCACAACCAAACCAACCCAGACACACCTGGCTGACTTGGCACTTGATCGTTGTAGCTGCCGCGCGAGCTGATTTCTTGCCCCAACTGCGGGCACAATGAGGCTGTCTTCTTCCAGTCACAACAGCGAAGCGCCGAGACAGGCATGGTAAGTCCATCCGTACCAGGCAGCCACTCGACCATCACCCCGCTAACCCATCGACCACAGAAACTGTTCTACGTCTGCTGCGATTGCGGAAACATCTTCCAGAAGAAGAACTAACGGATACGACTTTTCCTTTATTGATACCCAGCGGGATTAGAGGATGAACAAATGGCGAGGGAGGCTCTCATATGGTTCTCGGAGGCGTTTGGCGATGCGGTTTGGGTCGATCGGTTTATAGGACAGGCCGAGAAATGGATCATCACAACAAGCTCTTAACACTGATTTCCTCCTGGGCGTCTAACCTCTTCTCTGACGCCCCCTCATGTGACTGTAAAGTGATGTAGATTGGTATTCTCTTCCAACCTGGAAACGCCAGCTCATGCAATCATATGGTACAAACGCCTCCAGGCCAGGCCGGCCGAAGCTGATCCTACAATACTGCGACGATGCCATCTCGTCCCTCCTCGCACCTTGTCCCCTCTAGCTGCCCTCCTCGTCTAGACGTGCAGCGGCGCCATGGACAGAATCTTGCTCCACTTCTTCCTCTTCAGCTCGGCGCCCACGACACCGTTGATGCGCGTACCGACGGGGTCGCCAGCCTTGTTGATAAGAACGCAGGCGTTGTCGTCGAAACGCACCACGCTGCCGTCGCGGCGCTGCATCTTGTACTTTGTCCGGACCACAACGGCGTGGCGCATATCGCCGCGCTTGACCTTGTTGGCGAGGGAGGCACCGGCCATGCCGTCGGCGTTGGCTCCGCGGTGCTTCTGGACGACGACGACGATACGGTCGCCTGGTCGGGTCAGTCTAAGACTCGGTCTGGGTTATAGGGCGGTCGTACCGATGCGGGCCGCCGACTTGCGGCCGACGACCATGGCGCACTCGACGAGGGCGGCGCCCGAGTTGTCGATGCAGTTGAGTATCGTCTGCGAGTACAGGGTCAGCGAGGAAGCCATGAGAGGGAGAAGGGAGAGAATCCTACCTTTAGTTGAATCATCTTGCCGGCTGTGCTCCTCTTCGCGAGGCTAGTCACTTACTATCGTTTCTCCCGGTTATCTGAAGCTCTCACCACTGGACGCGACCTGGCCCAGAGAATTTCGAGGTCGGATCATCAATTGGGTTATGTAATCCAAAGTCCGATGTTCTACCGGTCGATCGCCTGTGATTCGTCCGCGACCACTTTACACCCCGGCCGCAGCACAAAGAGCACAGGGGTTGGAATGGACCCGCCCGTCGCCCGGTCAGTGAATTTTACCCACCTCGGAAGGAGCTCGTGGCCAATCAAAGTCCGAGTTGCGCCGCAAGCCCCCCTAGAATCATCATTTGTCCCGCGGGCAGGAATGGCGGACAGCCGCAGCTTCCCATTCCTGGCGCGGCCAACTCGTCGTACCTACCTTCCTCCAACCTCAACTTCCCCTATCGTCAGCCCGCTCAACCGTCCACCCTCGCTAAGTTTCTGCAACCGAATACTCGCAGGACTTGCCCACTTTCCTTCTGCAACAGCTTTCTTTTGCCCCTTTGGCATCACCAAGTTCTGTCCCTTTCGGCGTTTCCTTGTTGCTCTCCTTTGACGACCGCCAACAACCGACTGCGAATTGCGCATTAAGAATGACGACACGTACCTCGAGTCAGCTTTACCTCACTTACGACCTTTGACTTGCCCGTTCCTTCCTTCGGACTGCGAACTCTCCCAGAACCTACGAACCGAACTTGTGATCCGAACTGTCGCAGCCGACCCATCGGCCTCGCAATTCACTTCGGCGCATCCCCGTCCGACACTTGGGATCCGATCCACACACCACTCAAGACCTCGAACGACACCTCACAACTCACTCGAGACCTACACACACCAACCGCAAGATGCCTCCCAGCAAGGCAGCCATTGCCAAGCGGAATCAGCTCACGCTGACCCAGCTGGCAAGCTACGATGACATTCTGACGGATGCCTTGATCGACCATGTAAGCTCGGCTTGGGCAATTCACCCTGCCTCAATCTAATGCCTCCAGGTTTACTATTGGACGACAATCCCCAAGAACCGATCATCATACCACCCGTCCCGAGGCGTCCGCGAAAGCGACATTACCGAAATCATCCAAGCCGAGATCGTCGTCAAGTCGGACCTCGACGCCGGTACAAAGAAGCTCCTCGCGACCGACGGACTGCGCCGATTCTCCAACAGCCTCAAGGCAGACAAGGAGAAGGAAGACTTTGCGAACCACCTCCGCCGCTACTTGTCCATTTACCTACCCGACTGCCCATTCGAGGTGAACACTACCAATCGATACACCATTGTCTCCCACGAGGCTGCCGTCACGGCCCGGCGCTTCATCAAGCGCAACGAGACCATCAAGCACCTGTCCGGCGTCCAGGTTGTCATCACCCCCGAGGAGGAGAAGGAGATGACGGCGAGGAAGAAGGACTTCAGCATTGTCGTCTCCTCGAGGAACAAATGCGCCAGCCTGTTCATGGGCCCCGCCCGCTTCGCAAACCATGATTGCAACGCCAATGCCAAGCTCGTTACTACCGGCAAGGCAGGCATTGAGATTATTGCCATCAGGAACATCGAGGTCGGCGAGGAGATTACAGTAACCTACGCTGATAATTATTTTGGCGTCAACAACAGCGAGTGCCTCTGCTGCACTTGCGAGAAGAACCAGGCCAATGGATGGGCCAACCCGGAGGGACAGGTGTCCGTGAAGACGAGCATTGAGGGCGCTACCGGAGATGGCTACTCACTGCGGAAGCGAAGACGTGCCGACAGCTCCGAGCGCGCTTCTAGGACGCCATCTGTGGCCCCTTCCATTCGCCCTCAGGTTTCCAAGACACGCCTCAAGTCGGCTCGCAACTCGCTCGCAAACGACTCCGCCGCCAAGGATTCGACAACTACCGACTCGCCAATGCCGCCTCCTTCGTCAACTAAGAAGCGGGCCTACTCCTCGTCAATCATGACCCCTCCGTTCACACCCGCCAAGAAGTTAAAGCTCGCCGCAGATCAGGCGATCCCGATTCACCTGGATGCCCAGAGCTCTAGAAGCAGCTCTGTGCAGTCTGAGCGCAGCGACTCATTGGCGAGCGGCAACGGCTCAACCACCGACATCACCGAGCCGGAGAAGGAAAGCCCTTGCCCAGAGGCGCAAACTCTGAAGGCCGTCCAGACTCAGACAGACATGCCGGTTCTCAAGCAAGAGGAGGGCGACGAGCGTGCTGGCACCATTCTGGCACAGACCTCCCTCTTCTCTCAAACCAGCGAGGCCGCCCAAGCTGCCGCTCCAGCTCCTGCCGTGGTCGCTACCACCCGACCGGTGAGCGCCATGTCCATCTCGGCCATCTGCAACCCACCAACCCCGCCGTCTTCTCAACCACTGCCGTCAACGGAAGAGGAAGTCATGGCAACGGTCGAGACCACAGAACCAGTCACGGACCCTGCTCCGCTTATCGTCAAGGTGGAGGCTAAGATTGAGGCCTCAGCCGAGGATGCAGCTGCTGAGGAGCCGGAACAGCCGAGAAAGAAGCGAAAGTACACGAGGAGGATGTTCATTAAGGAGACTACACCACCGGCCAGACATCGCCAGCCCGGAGATTACACCCTGACACCGCTCCTGCTCTCAGAGCCACTGATGGCATGGATCAGGTGCATCAACTGCGACACGGCGTTTGTCCAGCACAATGCCTACTACACAAAGAGCTCTTGCCCTCGATGCGAGAGGCATTCAAAGCTCTACGGCTACATCTGGCCAAAGACACAGAAGGCGGGTCCCAGGGACAAGGAAGAGCGGATCCTCGATCACCGGACCATTCACCGCTTCCTCAACAGGCAAGACGAGGCCATTATCCGGGGCAGGGCCATCAAGAGGCCACTGAGCGATGTCGACACAACTGCGACCGCCACGGAGACAGCGACGCCCGATGTCCCGATGAGGAAGAAGCGGAAGATGACCAAGAGAAACGAGACCGAAGATGAGTCCGAGGACGAGGCCGAAGACGACGGCGACCGCAACTACATGCCAACCCGCCGCAGTGGCCGTGCCAGGAGGGTCAGCAACAAGGCGTCTGCCGTTGCTTAGAAAGCGCGAGCGACCGCGAAGCCAGCTGTCCCGTCTGCTGTACCACAGCCTCATCAGGCTGTTGGCCTGGAACGCCAGCAGGCAGCCAAGATCTCCGAGCCGCAGCTACCTGAGAATCTTTCCGAAAGATCCCATGCGAAACCTTGAGCTGAGCCAGGAGGCCTCGCAGGGTGCTCAGTCGGACTTCAGAGCTGTTCAAGAGCACCCACCGGCAACCTACGAAGCCGCGGAGAACCTGAGGCCGAATCAGGGTGCTGCGCAGCCTGGCGACTCGGGCCAGCAAGACCCAGAGCTATTTCTGCCCAAGCAGGATCACGACAACCTCATGGGCCATGAAGCCCACTTAGGCCATGAACTAACAGAGCGCCCTCTGCTGAAGCAGGATCACGCCGACCACTCAAGCCAGCAAGGAACAGGGCTGGTTCTGCCGAAGCAGGATGAGGACGGCCACTCGGGCCATGATGTTGCGCAGGAAGAAGAGTATGATGGAATTCTTTGACAGAGTTTGGGCGAAGATTTGTGAGCATGCAGCGCATTAGAGAGCATTTGTGTGCGGCGCCCGCGTTGGCGTCTCACGCCGGTTTGCATATGTTTTGGCGACGGCGTTCGCTATTCTCGCCAACGGCCTCCCTGGAAAACATGGGAGTGAGGCCGTGGGCGTCTCTGGAGGGTCCAGAGTTTATTGTTCAATATTCAAGCGCATTTCTGCCTTCTTCAACATCTTCCTGCGACTTCGCGCCCGGTGACATGATCGTTGGAAGAGCAGAATACTTGCCGCCGCAATCGTCACATGCCCTTCGATCCTTCGACCGAGAATAGGCAACCCTTTCGAGGATCACAACAGCATGTTGCTATTGGACCTCGAGGGCTTGGGCGGTTTCCGGCATGCCACGGCCTGCGATTGGGCTTTACCCGTGTCCCCCGTAGCTAAAAAGCACAATGTTTGGGTCGGGTGCCTTCTGCAGATTGTTCCCTGGCTTCTTTGTATCTCCCTTGCGGGAGAGCATCTGGGGTACTGTACGCAAGCTGCTTCGGTTCCTGAGATGGAGCATGGGTCTCCAGAGGGACAGCCTGCTAGTTGGGATCCAAAGCCAGGGACGAGAACTCGGAAGCTGAGGTGAGCTGAGCTGACGGACGCCTAACGTCGCGGAGCCTGTTTCGGCCGCATGAGCGTCCCGGACTCGACGCAGCGAGCGGAGAGCGAGTTGGGGAAGGGCCGCGGACGAATGTTTCGCACGCCCGACACGTGCAGCGAATCGCTGAAGAGGGTGTTCGGGGTCCTTTGTCTGCCCGGTGATGGATGGTCGGGCTCGGTGCTCGTTGGTCTCTTCAGGCGGGAGATAGGTTTTGGAGGGATGGCCCTGGATTCTATTTAGCTCCTGGTGACTCCGGGCGCTGCCAGCGATCGCGTTGTTTCTCCTTCCCATCTTCGAATGTCAACGTCACCTTTCGAGTGAATCAACCGCTCACGGCGCGCCCGGCCGCACAACGTCGCGAAACAAGAATCATTTCCGCCACGCTTCTCTACGATTATTATTCTCCAGGGAGACACGATGCTGCACCTCGTATCGAACATGGGCATTCTCAACATGCTCCTCCTCTTCCTCGCCGTGATGAGCGCTCTGGTGCTTGGTTTCTCCGCGATGCGCTACGTACGTCACTCCCCTGCATCCTCCTACCCGCCTGGTGACAGCACGCTAATGCCGCCCCGGGCCTGACAGATCATGTTCTCCAACCCCAAGGACGAGATCAACTTCGAGGACGACGATAGCATCTACGCCTTTTACGGCGGCGCCAAGAGGCAGAGGGCAGGAAGTAAGTCGCGATGGTTCTGACCCGGTGCGAGGGTCCAGTGGTTTCTTTTCTCTTCTATCATTGCCGCATACGAGTTGGCAGGATCTGTTTTCATAATTGCTTCCTCGAAACCGAAACTTTCTTTTTCTTTCTCGGGCGACTGACGATCCGGACGACAGGCGTCAAGAGAGTTACCTTCGAGGATATGTGAGAGAGGCGCGATACCCAGGAATATGACACGGCGTGGGAAGTGGCGGGCACCGGGATACATACGGCATTTGATTCAAGTCAGGGACATTCGGGTTTAGGAGCTTTACTTTTGCCGGCACATGCATTTCAAAGTACTTCATATTTTGATCCAGTGTCGCTGAAATGCAACAACATCCTCCTCACAACTGGACGCCAACCCAGATCTGCGGTGGACTCCGAGTGAAAGTAACAGGCCGGTTAATCTCCACCCTAGAACCTTGTATCGTATCTTCATCCGTACTTTGCGTGCAACCCTGGCCATCTAGTCCTGCAAGGCTTACTCTGGGTCGGGGCAATGTTGACCCACGACATGACAGGGCTCTTTCAGTACGCCTCGCCAGTATGCCCTTCGTTGACAGCTCCAGATTCTCTCACTTGACAACGATGTCAGGTCACTGACGTTGGGTATGGATCTAGGGTAGCAGCAGGAGGCGTCCTGGTACCTGGTTCCCGAGGTAGTCTGTACGAAGAAGACTCCGTCCTCCTGCAAATTTCAAAATAACTACCAATAGGTAAGGCGCCTGACTGTCAGCCTGTCTGACTTGAAAGCGACTAGGTTCTGTCACAGCAAGCGCCGGCTGAGCCAACCATCGCGTCTGTCTCCCCAGTAGTTTGTGCTCATGTTCCATCGGCATTCTGGGCCGTCGCACGACATCGAGCTTCATCCCGGTAAGCTTGTGGCAGTGCTACAAGAATCCCCTACTTCTGCACGGTCGTTTGTTTGGGGTCTGCGTTGCACGCAAGGAACGGCGGACCTCGATGGTTGTTTGCTTCCCGGCCTGCCCAGATACTTTGACGTGCTTAAATGATCCTACCCCCAGGCAATTCCACAAGCCAGACATGTTTCTCGTCCTCGAAACATCCTTCAAAAAACTTTCCGTCAGCTTGATTGGCATTTCTATTGCGAGACCTCCATGCCCTGCCGTCATGGCACATCTTCAAGACGGAAATCTCCCGGAGGTCGTCCCTGACTCCTCACCGCAGGCCTACTCCCAAGCAGAGTACTTCAAGCAAAAAGGGCTCGAGGGTGGCGATGGAAAGTATCCTTATGGTCCCGGCTGGGATGGCGAAAAGTACACACCAGACCCGTCCCCCTTGAGCCCTACTCCAAGACACGACATGGAAGATACGAATCCAGGAGAAGCCCAGCCAAGAAGGGTTTGTGGACTTGAAAAGAGAACGTTCTGGATCATTACGGGTGTCGCTGTCGCTATCATTGTAGTCGCCGTCGGGGCTGGTGTTGGAGTCAGCCTGACTTCTCGAGGCAGCAGCGGAGCAAATGCCCAGGACCGGGACCGACCCTCGCCTGAGTCGGGGACACCCAGCACAGTGACTACAATGGAAGCCACAAGGTATTCACTGTGATTTCGATTACAGAATCGAGGAGCTCATACTTCGCAGCACGCTCCCGGGCCCTGCTTCCTCTACAGAGGCAACGCCATCACCAACCATCATCTTCCTGAACAACCAAACCGAGCTAGAGAGCCAATTCGCCTTCCAGGCCTACTCACATCCAAACTACGGCGGACAGGCGAGCAACGTCCTGCTGACTGAGGGGTTCATTGACCTGCCCTTTGACGCCAATAGTTACGTCTGGATTCGCAACGAAACCAACTGCTGCCTGACTTTCTGCCAGGGAACTGAGAAAGACGTTGGGTATTGGTGCGACTCTCGAAGGCAGCCGGAAGCTTCCAGCAACTTTGACAGGATCTACATTTGGTGCGGTAGAAACCCGGAGAAGGAGAAGAACAAGTGCGTCGAAGGAGTGTAGCATTGTTCGGTACCTGCCACCTATGTGGCTTCTGAGGAGGCGCTCTGAAGAGAAGTGACGACTGGTGGAAGCTTCAGGCATGAGCCGCACGGCGCCTTCAGAGGCGCCTGAAAGGGATTTCCTCGGTCTCGTGGTTTAAGAAGCACTGCAGTTCCCCTTTCAATTCTTTCAAATTATTGCTCAACGTTTGTCAACCCATCTTGTCCGAAAAAGCAGCTGTACTCCCGAAACATCACACCGAACAAACAAGATAACCCACATAGAGCCATGGCCATCGCTGCATTTCTTCTTCACCCCAACACCCCGGCAGCTGGCAAGCACCCCCAAGAGTCACCCACTCACTCATCTACGTTCGACGATGCCAAGAACATCGTCTGCTCAAAGAGCTGCATCAACTCCGTCAGCTCCATCAATTTCGTCTTGAACCTGAAGCCCGAGGAGAACCTTGAGCAGCCGCACGACTTCCTCAAAACCGTCATGAACCAGGTCAACATTGACCCCAATCCTGCCGACTGGTATGGCGAGTTTTCCGGTTTCAGCATGCACGGCAACATTCGCATGTGCTATTATTAGCCATATCATAAATACGAAGATTTAAAGGATCAAGTCGAAGAGCGTTGCGGGATCACAAATTTTGAGATCCGAGAAGGCGATATGATACCAAGAGTTTGGACGACAAGACGCGAGCTTGGAGCATCTCTGGAAGCGCCAGTTCCGGTGTGACACTGTTGCGTCAAGACATTGAGTCGAGGGACGTGGGTGGTTCTCCAAGGGACGAGACTACAGAATTAAAAAGCCAGGGCAATTGAACAAAAACGAAATCCACCATGTTCACAAGCACTTGCCCGCGATGATGTTGGATGCCTTCATGAGTTCAGCCAAGAGTCGCGATCAGAAGAACCTCATCTCGTGCCGGCCGAACTTGCCTCAAAGGACGGGCATGTAGTCACCCCGGTTGGCAAGCGGAGAAAATCGAACCCCGATTCGGCGGGTCGCCGTGATTCCTCCCCCTCTTGAGATAGCAGCTGGACCAACTTCACTGGGCTCAATATCCCGTATCCCGTCGAAACTCTGGCTGTCGAAAGAGCGGCATGAATGAAGACTGCTGAGCGGCCCCCGTCCTGCAGGTTGGCTGCGCCCCTCTCCGCCCTGGCCCTGGCGTTGAAGACATGTATGGCTGCCGATTTGCGCCCCCAACAGGCGGACCTCGCGACATTGGAACTGGCCTTGTTGGACCGCCTCGTCGCTGTCACGGCCTGCGCGTTGTTCGTGACTAGTGCATGAGTAAGGATGACAAGCCTTCTCCTGTGGGTAGCATTGGATCCCGGCGGTTTGGAATCATGACGGTGCCCGTTGCAACGCAGCATTGGGTCGGGGTGGGTTAACGGCAGCCGGAAAGCTCCGATGACGCGCGAAGTGGTCCCTTCGACAGTTGCTGTAATGCTTGGCGATTCTTAGTCACGGCGAGCTACAGCTGCAGCCAGCTGAGCATCTTGAAAGGGGGGAGGGGCACGATGTCTAGCGTGGTGTTTTCTCCGAGGCCAAGGCGCCAGAAGCGAGGAGAAAATGGTTCCCGCAGAAATTAATGCCGCCCTTTCCCTTATGTCTATCCGCCGAAACGTCATGAGGCAGGGGATCATACAGGCATCGAAGAGGGATCGAGGGTGCGGTGAATATCATTACAGATGCTTATTCACTGACTGCCTGCATGGTCCCATTCTGATGCCCTCGTCCACCAGGGTGCCGCGATGAACATCAAACCCGATTCAATGGGGAGATGGGAATGAACCTATCTTACGGAACGAGAACCATAAATGAGTTGGTCACGACTCTTCACCAATCCCATTTCTGAAGCATCAGATTCGATTAGGCATCTCTTCTGGACTTTTAGCTCACATCAACCAACTCGCAACGTCGTTTCCGACTTCAAAGTCTCATCATGACAACGAAGCAGCCTTCCGAGGGGCCAATGGCTTCCCCAAACCAGACGGGGGACCTCGACAGCCAGTCCGACAATGAACGAAGCGCAAGCACTGTACTCAACAAGACGGAGGCCAAGATCGCCCTGCGCAAGATCGATCGACGCCTGGTCCCAATCATCGGAATTATGTACTGCTTCTCCGTCATCGGGCGAGCCAATCTTCCTGCCGCTGCCATTGCGGGCATGACCAACGACCTCAACCTCTTCGGAAACCGATACGTATGTTTGTCAGACGTCTGCAGGCAGTCTTGAAGCTGACACCTCTCAGTCTATTGTTCTGCTGGTCTTCTTCCCGCCCTACGTCTTCTTCCAGCCGCTGTCGGCCATCCTGAGCCGAAGACTGGGGCCCCGCATCTACTTCACTGGAATTACCCTTGCTACCGGCTTCATGATCGTTGGAATGGGCTTCATGAAGTCATGGAGCGATCTTGTGGTTGTCAGGTTGCTCATGGGAGCTCTCGACTCTGGCTTCTTCCCCAGCTGCCACTACCTGCTCAGCACTTGGTACACGCGTGGTGAGTCAACGAGGTCAGAATGAGAATTGAATTTTGCTAACACCTGTACAGCTGAGGTCGGGTCTCGCTTCTCTTGCTTCTACATTCTTGTTTGCCTCTCTTATGCCTTTGGTGGCATCATGGCTTTCGGGGTAGGTTTCTTCAGATCTCGATTCCATGACATCCTGCTGATCTGATAGTTCACTCATATGAACGGCCTGGGTGGTCGCAGTGGATGGTCTTGGATCTTCATAATGGAAGGACTGCTTACGCTCCTTGTTGGAGTGTTCGGTAGCTGCCTCCTCGTCGGATTTCCGGACACCACGAAGCCCTCGAAGAGCTTCTTGTCCCAAAAGGAGCTGGATTGGGCCTTGGAGAGGATCAACGAGGACCGTGGCGACACGGAGCTGCACAAGCTCACCTGGAGAACTGCTCTGAGGGCTGGCAAGGACCTCAAGGTCTGGGCCTTTGGTCTCATCTTCTTCAACAATGGCGTTGTCAATTTCGGTGGGCACATCTCCTTTGTTCGAAATACTGCACACTTTCTGATACTCCATTCCCACAGCTCTGGCCAACTTTCTCCCCATCATTCTTCGGAGCAACATGGGCTTCACGATCGGAGAGTCTCAAATCCTCGTTGCACCCCCATACGCCTTCGCAGCACTGGCCATGTGGACGGCTGGCTGGTTGGGCGACAGACACCACTTTCGGGGGCCCATCATTGTGATCTGCATGATCACGTCCATCGTCGGGTGTCTACTCATGGGCTTCCACAAAACCAATGGCGTTCGGTACTTCGGGGCCTTCCTGACAACAGCTGGAACCACCGGTGCCATTCCCGTCACAATGGCCTACCAGTCCAACAACATCAGAGGACAGTGGAAGCGAGCGTTCTCCAGTGCTCTGGTCGTTGCCATCTCCGGTCTTGGCGGCGTTGTCGGAAGTTTCGCCTTCAGGTAGGTGGATGTGCCCGTGCAACGGCTCCCGTTCGATTGCTCACTGCGTCGCCTAGGTCCAATGATGCTCCCAGGTTCCTCCCAGGTCTTTCTGTGTGCCTCGCCTGCGCAGTTTTCAACATCGTCATCGTCACCTGCCTGAGCTTCTTCTTCTACACGGCCAACAAGCGGGCTGATCGCGACGACCTTGAGCTCGAGGCTTCTACTGTAAGAGCTTTGTCTCATGTCCGTTGAACTTTGACGGTGACTGATTGATTCCTCATAGGAGGCGGGCACTCGCAGATTCCGATACATGCTTTGAGCGTTAGAGCGCCCATTGCCGACAGGCGACTTGTTAGACACGACTAGAAGTTCCGACCATGGCATTCTAGCTTCTTTTGATAACTGAAAACGCCGATAATGGATACGGAAAAGAACTCCGGAAGTATGGCAGGGCAGCGAGAGAAATGGGAGTTCTGGGTAGACCGACAGATCGAGGAAGGAGTTTAGAGGTTAAAGTTGTCATAGACATTCCTTGCAGCCATAGAACACAAGCAGACAGGTTTATGAGTACTAAAAGCACACTAGAAAGTATCGGAAGAAGACAGAACTAGCTCAGACTGAATTTATCGCGAAAGTCGAGGTCGTCTTTTCTTACTCCTTTCACACACTGGACCGTCATCTTCCTGACCACCACGACCTGATTGTTGTCGTAGAATAGCTTCTCAAGGTCCTCTCGCACCTTCTCTTTCTGCTCGCCCCTGATGCCATGCTCTTGTCCAGAAAGTCCGATGCCTTCTTTGGGCAGGACTCCCCACCAGACGCGAAGATAGGCGACTCGATTCTGGAACATGTATTGCAGGACGTAGTCATACAAGTCGGCCATCTTCCATGCAGTCTGGTCGGACTCATCTTCGACATCGCCTTCTTGGCTGTGGCCGAAATCAGCACATGTCATCTGAAGACCTTGGGCCTGAAGCACGTACCTCGTCCGTGGAAGCTTCTCAGCCGTGTAGGACGTCCCGCCTCTGGCATGGCGCACGCTGAGAACAGACAGTTTCTGGATTGCCGGTTGAGAGATGTACATGCGGCGCCAGGTAGCGTCCGGTCTCGCAAAGGCCTCTCTGGACTTGGCGAGTGCGAGATCTTCGAACGAGGCCCGAGAGACCACGCCGTCGTCAAGATGGTTTCCAAACATGAAGCCGAACTTGCTTTCAAGAAGCCCGTTCTTTCGCGGAGGACCGGACGATCTGGAAGACGGCTCACTGAGGAAGAACAGATGATGCTGGAGGGATGGAGATGTTTGGATGGCTTCCTTCCAGCCGCGGCACACGAGCTGACATCTTGTGAGAAGGGTCGCGGCATCCACTGCCAGTAGGATGCTCTCAAGGAGCTCGGGGGTGGAAAGTACGGCATCCATGGTTGAGCAGGTTCCGAAAGACGGAAAGCCTTAACGTCTCCGGACTGGCGATGATATCGAGCTGGGGGATGTCGGGAGCTTTGGTGGTATGGTCTCACCTGATGTCCATGCCCAGACCCGTCATCCGGGGACGTCGTCGAAACCGAGGTTCCCGGGAGTCGATGTTGACTCGTGATGAAACGCGGCTTCCATGCACAGATCACAGCCGCTCTAGGCTCGACAGGGGCCCAACGATATCTGTCAGGCAACGGCGGGAGAGAGGGACGTGGCAGGCAGCGGTTGAAGAGCAACAGTTCCCCCTCATCGTGCGGGGGTGACAGCCGAGTTCGTCGCCCGGCATTTGCCGCCCGCTCGTGCGTTCATGCGCCCTCAGCTTCGGCGCGCCCGCCAAGGCCTTGTCCAGGTTAAACCCTGAGCGATTGGCATATCGAGGTCTTTAGAGTTCAAAAGATGGGCCGAATTAGACCGCCTGAAACGGTGCCGATATGATCTCGACGAGGGCAACACGAGGTTGAGGCGCTCTTTCGAAACCTCCCACAGCCTCCACAGCCATCGACATATTGCCGCCAAGATCATAGTGACATTGCATCGGGTGCAGGCGTTCTTCCCCAGGTAACCAAAATTAGGCCCCTGCGGCTCGTTCGGCACGCGCGGGAGCATCACGCAAGGCAGAGCCCCTGCTTGGCACACCAATATCACACCATTATCTCCTATTTCAAATTGATGCGATAGGCGGCGGAACGTCAAACTCGCTTACAGTTGAATTCGACTCGAGTCATCTATCTCGGCAGTTCTTTGTAGTATGAGGGATTACCGAGGCCGAGTCTGGTCGGTGATGTGCCAAGTCCCTGAGTGTTATCATCGGCGCCTCCTTGATATAGCCCCTGTATGATGTCCTGGTACATTCCTAGACTGCCTGGCTGTGTACTTTCCTCGCTGGATTCTATGCTTAGCAGAAAAGATAATACTTTGGGCTACGTTACGTGACCTTAGACTATGTTTCCTGATGCTACGCTGCGTGGGAGGGCTGGATTGTACGCATCACGATCACACGAGCAAAGTATAGACAAGCTTCCCGTTGTTTCTATAAGTATGCTCTGCCTTCCTTCCTTTCTCCAGAAAATTTCTCTGATCATCCTCAGCAAAGCAGGTCCTCCAATTCTGAGCGCACTTCTCTTCTTGTTTACCATCTTATCGGCATCATGACAAAGCACGCCAGCCTGCTCCTGCTCTCCGCAGCGGTGGCAGCTGCCGGTGCTCTTCCTCGCGGTTCTATCGGCTGGCTTCTCCAGCGTGATATCGCCAACGTCTTCGTTGTTACCGGAAACCCTAACTACGGCTGCACGCCGCAGGAGGTAGCCAGTCTGGAAACGGGCGTCACGGATGCAGTCACCCTTGCCCAAGCCGCGATTCGAGGACTGGCCAGTGCAGATGTTGTTACATCCCCGGCTTTCGTCGACTGGCTGGGAGCAAGTAAGTAACAGGTTATGAGCGATGTCCAAAACCTCTGTCTCACAAATTCGTAGCAAACGGGCCCCGTCGAACTGCCATCTCTGCCATCTATGGCGGTGTGGCTTCCAACCTTCTGAACCCAGGCCAGGGTAGTCAAGTTACCAACACTGTAGGGCGCGGCCAAAACGATCTCGTCTACGTGTGCCCTCAGGCCGGCCGGAACGCCGATCCGGATTGTGACCAAGGCAATGTCATTGCCTGGGCCCTCGGCCATGACGGAACGGGTTCGGGCAACTGGATTGCCCTGTGCCCTCTTTTCTTCGACCCGCGCCAGATGGGCACTCTGGCTCAGTCGCAGGCGGCTTTCAGCCAGGGGCGATACCAGGACAGCTTTGGTCTGACGCTTCTTCATGAAGCAACTCACCAGGCCGAGATTGTAGGCGCGGGAGCCGACACGGACGACCATAGTTACGAATTGGCCGAGTAAGTCGCGAAGAGCAACTCTGCTTTCCCCAGGCCACCAAGCTAACATGATGAACAGGATGAAGCTCCTTCCCGACAACCAGAAGATCGACAATGCAGAGAGCCTTGCTGTCTTCGCACTGGACGCTCTCGCTAACCCAGAGCGCCTTCGTCCCGCGGCATCCTGCCCGGCCCCGCCGCGCAACGCCCCGAGGTTCCTGGAAGAACGAGAGCACCCACGGATGATACGTCGTCAAGCCCAGCCAGGTGACACCATCACCATCACTGAGAACGGCCGTACAACAACCGTCGTGGTTACTGGCACCAACGATCCGACGACTGTGGCACTCACAACTACCGGAGGAGGCAACGATCCTGCTCCTCCGCCGCCTCAGCCAACGCCGACTCAGCCAGACCAGTCAGCGCCTCCGCCCGCCGACCCCCCGGCGCCGACCACGACTGACAACAATGGGGGTGGAGGTGGAGTTCCCGTCCCTCCTGTTCCTCCTCCTGCTCCTCCTGCGCCACCTGTTGCTCCCCCGGTTGCGCCTCCCGGCGGCGGAGGCAACGATCCCCCGCAGCAGCCGACGAATGAGCCGACTCCGACTACCACTGACCCTCCTTGCACGACCGCCCCTCCTTTCAACCCTACCGGTCGTCGGCCAAACGATGTCATCAAGAACCCTGCCGGAATGGCCGCGATCCTTGCCCTGATGAATGGCGACGCTGGCGGTGGTGGTGGCGGCGGCGGCACGGCCCAGCCAACGGACACTCAGTTGACGACGCAGACCCAGGCGCCAACTCAGGCTACTGGAGCGTCTCAAACTGTGATTATTACTCAGTCAGATGGTACGGTGACGACTCAAACCATTCTTGTAGAGAACGGCCCTACGCCCACTGCTTGATAGCACGTGAGGGGCAGTGGCTGGGTTGTTCATGATGACGACCAGGCCTACCTGTTGATCCTTACGGGTAAGTCACCCACTCATATGTTTTGACTTCTGAAGTAACTAACATTGTTAGTAGTTTGTGATGAGTCGATGAAGGATGATCATGTAACGTAGCTGCTCTGGTCACAATGGGTTTGAAGGTTGAACAGCGAGGGAAGAGTGTATGAGACCCAGGTCGCTCGTTTCCCGCAAGGGACAAGGTTGAGTGTGTTTGACTTTAGATCTGTTTACTCAACAACTGTTGGCCCGTTACTTTGAACTGATGTTGTATTCTAGTGACATACATGTGTTGCGCGCCGTTCGTGATCATGTCTTGTAGTAGAGCTGCAACCGCCAGGCATGGTTGAGAGAGGGCAGCACTGGGTTGTTAGTATTGACTTCACCCACTTCAGGCAATGGAAAGGGGCATTATTCATTGACCGTGTAATTCCAGAGGTTGATATGGGCATGGTAGTTACCTTGTCTTCATCAAGACTGGCTTTCTGCTGTCAGGATGCTCAAGATGGGCAGCTTTCACGGGGGAATGCTCAACTTCGTTGATTTCACAGGTTTAAGAGTTTATAGCAGATTGTTTATTCGACGATTGGTAGTCTCAATCCCCTCATACTAATCATAACGGACCTGCCGCCACTTTCTGTCAATGCCAGGGCTGCTGCCGCTCAACGGCGCCAGCCCTTCTTCTCCATCCAATTGGAGAAGCGCCCCTGAGACTCCTGAACGGGAAGAGAAGGTTCTTCTTCCTCCGAGGTAACTTGAGTGGATGACTCTCCAGCATGCCTCTGCCTAGCCTGAGCGGCTTCATGCGCCCGGCACGCATCTTAAGCATAGCTCGAGGAGCCCATGCCGGCATACTCCGGGTCCGGCGTCATGTCGACTGCCCCACGACGCTCTTGATGAGGGTCTGGCTTAGTAGGCCCGAGCTTGCAGAGATCGCACTTCTCCCCTTCCCGAGAACAGCGGTCTAGGTAGCGTCTACGGTCGGAGCATGGTCTATAGGCAGTGGTGCTGCACTTTTCGACTTGGGGCTCGTCTGTGAGGGGACGCTTGCAGGAGGAGCAGAGGACGTAATAGACGATGCACATGGTGTCTTGGTGTTGTGTTAGTTGTTAGTTGTTGTTGATGTTGCTGTTGCTGTGTCTGGCTTTTCCTCTCTCCAACTGGGGTGAGGGATGGATAATTTATATATCATGTCTGTGGTATCTTGTGATGTTTCTGAGCTTGCTGGACCAGTTTCAAGTCAGCTGTGATGGTCTTGATGTGATCTTATGGTAAAGAGACGTGTTCGCTTTTGCCCAGGGACCCTGGGTGTCGAGTCGCAATGCTGTTGTTTGTGTTTTGAGATCCGTAGAGCATGCCGTATTCAATCTTCAGCGAGTTCTGCAGGGAGGTTGACTGGACTGTTCTATCATTGACCCCTGACATGAGGATTCCGTTCTTTGGAAACAGTTACCTTTGTCAGAACATGCAATGTCATCCACATCGACGGAGCACTTGATCCAAGTCAGATTGTCCAGGCTCGGGTCGAACTATGCAACGAGCACATCAAAGAAGCACAGATCATTCTCATGGAAGTGTCCAGAAGATGGATGGGAGGCATTTGAAGAGCAGCTGGAGAGAGTGCAGCAGATATACCACTAGAATAATGTGAGATGTCAAATTACATCTTGGTTCCAATGTATTTGTTAAGTCTGTTGGCTTCCATCTCTCTCCATGTCTGGGACAGAAATCAACTGTGGTTACTGTCGTCAACAGACCACTGGAAATCTCCTTGACCTGGGGGCTCACTTATGCAGTTGAGCTCTCAACCTCCCTCTGTCAACCAAGGCGAATTCAAATGTCTATGCATGTCTGTGCCTTGTTCGCTGGCAGACGACACACTTGATAGAACTGTCAAGCATCTCTGTCGGCATGTCACATCTACTGATGGCCCCTCGACAAATGTCATAGACCGCAGCATAGGGTCCCCTCCCCGCGCCTTTCGATACCATCAATCACGACATGCCGGCTGTGCCGTCAAACCCCTCAGACCACCACACTCTGCCAAGCTTCCATATCTCCTAGCGGTCCACCTCCCCCAGGTCCTTCCCCCAAGGTGATAGACTCTTCGATCATGCCATAGTTGACGTCTGCTAAGGCCTAAGAGTAGGGGTCTCGAGACCCACGATAAGTGGCCTATTCACCGCTTCACATGTCACATCATATCATGGTTGCCCCAAGCCCGGATACCCCGCAAAGACCCTGATGAGGCATGATCTGACAACACAAAGCACCATCAGAGGCCGCCGATGACCGGTCTCGAGCAATTGCCGAGCTACGTCGAGAACGATCTCCCTCTTCATGAGACTCTGGCGTCATGCCTAGCTCGTGATGGGGGGCAGTTCGTTGTCTATCAACAGGCGAGGCGGGCGACAAGGGGGGAAGGTGATCGTCCCGGCTAAGGAGGTGTGAAGAGGACCCCTATCCGCCCCCGGGAGAGGGACATTGTAGCTCCCCTTATCACTACTAATGCGGCTTCACACTTTGGGGACTTTGCTCGCGGCGATCGTCGCAGCCGCACACCACCACCATGGACGATCAGTATGCGCAGCGACGTCGTTTCGCGGCATGCAGGGCGCCCGTCCTGGACGGCGTCCAGACCGGTCGGGGCGATGGGGGTGAGGAAGCACGTTGCATGGCATCAAGGCCGGCGCGCGCCATCCAACGGTGTCGGCAAAGCCACCGGAAGGGCAAAGGGAGTGGCTGGGAGGAGAGAGCCATCCGTCCTCGGCGCATCCATGATGGACTACGGAACGCCATGTCACATCGCGAGAGTCGGCCTTCTCCACCGGCGGTCGACGCATGAGATTCGAGACATGGCCATGCGATGCGGGAAATAAGAAGAAACGCTTGTCGTTCGTTCCCGCCACACGCGGCACCAGAAAACACTCCGATGTCGTCGTCCGGGTTTGAGGGAAAGGTGAGGTGAGGCCAGATGGAAGTTGGGGGTCACACACCCCTTGCCGCTGGTCGTGTCGGAGTTCGCTACCACGTTGGTCTTCGCGCTGCGTCAAAAATAGGGGGCGTGCGAGAATAACCCCGTCGGCAAGCCACGATTTGCCACCCATCACTCAACAGAAAAACAGTGAAAAGGCGATAATAGGACGACAGTGACTGTTGACAATGTTAAATGTCTCCAGTAGGAACAGGCGAGGGTTGCAGTACGATCATGCACGTCGGGCAGTTTTCCTCCCATGAGGACGGCGCAACGCCGATGATCGCTCATGGCGCGCCCTGAACAGCGGGACACGGAGAGGCGAGGTCGACGAACGTTCGTTTCTCGGCTGGCAGGCAGGGGGCAAAGAAAAAACCAGACCCTCCTACCAAGCAACCAAGCAGTCAGAGCTTCCCAAAACTCCACCACACCTCTCTCAACTCCAGTCTCCAGTCCATCGCGGGACATGGGTTGGCGCCGGCCGGGCCCCTCCCCCTCCCTTGTAAAATCCTCCACGGGGGCGTGTGCTGTGAATCTGTGATGGATCCAGCGTGGTCTGATCTGACAGGAATCCAGATCTCGGCCTCGAGCGTCGACCCGGCCCTCTCAGGTGCATGCGAGAGTGGGCTGGTGGAGGAGGATCGAAGGAGGTTTTCACCATTCTGTTCGACACAGAAATCGCTCAAGCTGCCGCCCGCTGCCTGGCCTAGCGCCGGCGCGCGCTTTTCTCACTGCTGTCTCGCTGTGCCCCGTGGAGATGCTGATGGATGTCTGGGGTTTGCGAGGGCCGAGAACCACTGGGCGCTGCACGATGTGCGCCTTGGAGCTCTCGTTCAGCTCTGGTGGAGATTGATGTCCCCGGCCAAGGGCATATTGAAGTCGTAATGAAAACATCGTCGTGAAGAGGAGATGAGCGCAGGGAGAGAGAGCCGCATGCTCGTGCCTGTGGTCTGTCGTGGTCTGGCCGTCCGACCGTCAGCCTCCGTGTGCCGTGCCCCCCCGTGCCGACGCCGCTCCAACGAACCGTGGGGGGTCCTGCAGAGCAGCAGCACGCGGGCATCGTGAGCCTCAACTGACCTGGGCGGCCCGTCGACGACCGGAAGGTCCGTCCTCCGGCCGGACGCCGATCCGGGGAACCACATGGCCTTTCCTTCACCGCTTGCTGTCCGGCGTCGCCTCCGGCCTGAAGATGTCCAAGGCTGAACAATGGTAAAGCAAATCGCCCCGGAGAATCCTGCCTTGATTTCATCTCCCAACAGGAATTGACTTTGACGCCGTCGCCCGCCCGCCCCCTTTCCCGGAGACCGCACCGCCCCGGACGATGACCGGACGTGGACGAGAGGACGGGATGAAGAGGACAGGAGGGGAGGGGGTGCCGCTTGCTGGCGCTGCCCAGTGGCAGTGGCCGCGTCCTCCTTCACCGCACCCAGCACGTCCCCCTCCCTCAAGGACGAAACGGCGCGGAACTCTATTCCCAGAGACAGCCCCAAAGATAGGTCCTGCTAAAACCCCGTTGTCCCCGAGCGCCCGCACGTCCACACACACACAGAACACACGCACGCGGCGGTGAGCAGCGTCGAGCATCAATCACAACAAGGGCCGATGGGAAAGACAGGCCCCCGGGGCCCCGTTCCCCAGACCGTTCATCTCGGGGGCCTCGATCGCAACGCCGTCCGCCGTTCCGCCGCTGATCATGTCCCAGGCCAGAAGGGGGGACCCCTAGGATGGGCACGGCAAGGACGGGAACCCTTGAGAACGGGCGGGTGCGTCGAGGACCCTGGAAACAACGGGACGGGCGAAAACCCAAAGGATCAAGCTGGCACCCCTCCAGCAACGCAAATGTCGTGCCATGATGCTCTCACCCTTCCTCCCTCACGAAACGCAAAAGACCTAAAGGGTGGAGGGGCAAACGGTCGATCACCACCGGCCAACCGCCCGCTTGTGAGTTTACGAGGCGAAGGACGACGCGAGATTACGAAACCCACGGCCTTGATGGTGGTGTTGCAATGGGCGGCAACGGCATAACCAGGTTGTTCTGGATGTGCTCTGTCTGTCTGCGGCTCAGCCAGAGGACCCGCTCCCGTCATTATTACCCATACTCCTCCCCCTCCATCAGCCTCTTGAGCTTTGAGCTTCTCGCTGGATTGATTCGCATGCAGCAGAAGCGACCAACCCTGGGCGGTGGAGGGGTCCTCCCCCTCCCACCCCTTGCCGATGGCGAGGTCTGGCCACAGGAGGCGAGGCAGAAGGCAGCAGAGCCCCCTCCTCCTTCAAAGTTGGCCTTCCCACCATCAGCCCCCCCGTCCGTCGCCATGCATGCACGAGATGATTCCCTGGGCGGGTCGTGCGTGCAGCCAGCGTGTGTGCAGCGTGCTGCCGTTGGGGTTTTGCCTTTGCCTGTACATGCCAGGGTATCGCCACATATTGCGACGCACGCTCTGTCCCCGGTCCGGACACGAGCTGCTGCTGTGGCGGCTGCTGCTGCTGCTGCTGGGTTCGACGCACTGTACGTCGTTCCTCACCAACACAGACCATTGGCACAGAGGAAGGTGGTGAGCTCTCTGGCCGGGGTGCTGAAAGAGACGCCCTCTCACCGGGGAAGGTCGCCAGAAACCCCTACATTACCTGCTAATTCAGGCTTGCCGCGCGTTTGGGGTTGCAGCGGCGTTCTGCGGCTGCTGCTCCTCCAAGCCCAAGCTCGAGCTCAAGCTCAAGCTCATCGGCGTGTTTGTCTGCCCGTCTTCCAGACTGTGAGGCCGGGGCAGTCAATCTAATCAGCCTCTGCAGCCGCATCGACCGGCGCCGTCTGCCTTCGTCATGATGATGACAATGGCGATGCTTCTTGTGGTGTTTCCCTCTGCTTCATCTCCCAACTCATCATCCGCCCCCTCCAAGACCGATGCGACCGTCCACGACAGCCTCGTACGAGTAGCACGTCGTTCAATAGCTCGCTCGAATGGAGCCTTTGCCCGTGGAGCCCTGTCTCCGCTTCGACGCGCTCGCGCCGGGGAAGACAGCTCCAGTCGCCCCGGATCGGACCCGTATGGACCCGTAACACGGAGATGTGATGGATGGGAATGTTGTGCGGCATAACGACCCAGCTTTTTGAACGCCTCAACGGTTTGGAGTCGGCCGATAACGCTGGTGAACTGCTAAACCTGGGACCGTTACGCCAGCCAGCCTCCTTCGAACCCGTCCGACCGGCCGTGGCATCGGCTTCCCTCGTACGAGAAGATGACTGACTTTCCGAGTACAGCAAAAGTCAAGTATACACAACGGCGGTGCCTCGCAACACCGAGTCCTCACCTGACGGGCGTCGGATGCAAACACACGCCGCCCGTGCAAGTCAGTGGAAGTACTCCCCTCCCCGAGTCCGTCCATCCAGGGCACTCGCTTCCTGTGGCGGGTGCAGACACGACCCGACTTCACGCGGGCATGGTGTCAGACCTCTTCGCGAAGACGCAACTAATCCTCCGACCCGCATCCTCAGAAGGTGGTTGCCACTCGACGCCCCCGACGCTTCTTCACATGCGATATCGCCCCAGGCAAGGGTTGACGTGCGCACCCCCTTATCTCGCCTTGCTGCACATCACTCCAAGCGGAAGGGGGGCGCCTCACTCGAGGGCCAGCGCCGCATGCAAGCCAGCCATGCATGCCTCTCCCATTCCTCCATGACTGGCGCGCCTAGACCCGTGCGGCTGCCATTGTCGCCGCCGGTGAACCAGGCAATTAAGAGCCCCTCGGAGACCGAGATGACCACCTATTGCGTGAGGTGAGGTGACCGAGCTTATTGCAACAGCCGTGATGGTGGTGGTGGTTTCCCGCTGCCTTTTCCCGCATCTGACCGAAGCCGCATCTCAGCACTTAGATGGCAGGGAGATATTGACAAGGGCCCTGTGCCCACCGCCGGCCGGCAACACACTTCGTGCATGGCATTGCTCCTTTACCCCGCCTCCATGCTGGAGCTCCTCCGCATCCGCCAAGGGTGATAGCTTCAATGTCCTCTCCAACGACACGAGCTGAGCCTCCCTGCCCTCCTGCCCTGTCAGCCATTAGTTCGACGCCATGAGCCGGGGGAAGCGGGGTTGGTCATCCCCTTTCGTGGATCCTCGCATCTCGGACACTTGCCATATCTCTCGACCGTCACGTCCATGTCCAACGTCCCCCCTTCTGCGCCCCAAGACGCATCGTCGTTTCCGCAAGCGACGTCTAGACCCTGGGGGCGAAAGCTGATGTGTCCGTTGCACGTTCCACCGCCTCAGCAATGGCATGATGGCAGAAGCCAGCGCCAGCAGTGCGGCCCATGTGGAATGACTCGGGGTCCGCACTACTCCAGGGGCAGCTCCTCGTGCGACCTCGCCCGGAGAACCAGTGAACCGCCTCCCCGGCGATATCGACCTCCCGTCCAAAGTCCGCCTTCCCCGCCGGACAGCAGGCGGCTACCCGTAGATGGTGCCTGGGCACCCGAGGGAATCTCCCTCTTGGTGAACCGGATGTTCTTGGCATCTCTCTCTCTCCGCGCCTCCCCCCTCCTCCGCCGAAACCTTGTTGTCGTCCTAGCGCTGGTCTGGTCCGGCCCGCTCACAACCCCCTCTGCCCCTCCATCTGGAGGGTGGAGGGGAGTTGTTTCTCGTCGGAAGGGGATCATCCACAATGCCACTCAACTCCTCGCCTCCGTGTCGTCTCGGCCAATACTCGCCCTAGTGGCGGGCGAGCCGAAACCCGCGGGTTCTGCAGATCGACGAGCGAGGCACGACAGCCACGCCGTCTCCCCCGAATGTCTGTCTGTCTGTGCAAGTGCGTAGTACGCGTAGGGGTCTGGGATCTGCGGGGAAGCTCATGGCTCGTCGTGGTTGGCCCCGGGGCATCTTCCTCGTCCATCCCCTTCATCTCATGCCGCTGCAAGTCATGCAAGCCTCGTTGCGACGTGAGGGAGGGAGGGGGACACGGTGAAGGGCTGCTGCTCCTGGCGTCGCTGTGTTTTGGTGCATTCGAATTTCGTGCCAGCGTCTGGATGAAACGCCTGGCGCCCCGATGCTACTCGGCCGGAGGGGGTGAGGGGTGCGGCCGGCCCCATTTAGCACCATCGCCACGCTGGAGATGGCGCCTCAAAATGTCCGTGGCTCCGTCGGGAACAGGTGGTGGATGGTGCGGACGACAGGCCTTCTCCAGACTTTTGCGCAGGATGTAGGTAGGTAGCTGCAGGTAAGACTCGCGTCGCACAGCTCACATCCGACGACACCTCCAAAGCCCCGCGGACCTCTCTGAGTTGACTGGCTCTTGTCCGGCCTGGGCCCCTGGTCCCATATCTCGCGTGTGGCCGGTCGAGCTCACCGACAGACGCAAGGTCTTTGGAAGGCCGGTCAGGTGATGGATGCTTGATCATGTCTTGCAGGAACGCCAGGCCTAGCGTGCAGCAAAGCTCAAGCTGGGATTGAGCCGGATATGCGGATGCATGTGTTTCTGTCCTTCTCTGAGGTGGTGAGGGTGAGGGCGTGCGAGCTGTCATGCCATGTGAGATGGCTGAAGAGGTTTCGCGGGGTACTGCTGCTGTCGCCCGACATGCCTCACTGGTCGGCGGCATGGTGGCCGCCGTCCTCATCCGCTCGACTCGGCGCTGGCATCTGACGATCCGGCGTTGTGGGGAAGTCGACTCGGCCCCGCAGGCACGGGGGATCCGGCACTTTGACCGGAGTCATTCCTCCCGATGAGGTGGGCGGCCGAGCAGCATCAGCAGCAAGAGGGTTGCGATCCTGCGTTCATGTCAGCCATCGTGATCGTCGTCTTCACACTGACGAAGGACATGCCGGCATTTGCAGGCCGCAGCGGAGATATATCGTCGTCCCCGCAACACGTCAAAAACGCCAGCCAGTCCAGCCTCTGATCGACGAAGAGCCTCACCCGCCAAAAAGCCTGGGCCTCGTCAGGTCTGCCGATCCCTCGCCAGCACGATCCCTGGGCGTTCATTCGCTTCCCCCCTCTCTGGGATACCCAGACAACTGGTGTACACGTACGCTCTGTCGACCTCCGCGACAGGAGCACCTCATGCACCCGGTCGGTGATATGCATACCTCGCTCACTCAGTCGCCCTCCCGTGCTTATGGCTGTTTTGCGCGAGTCGAGACGCCCTGTCTCACCGCTCTTTGTCGGCGACTTTCTACCTGCCCGGCGCCAGAGACGCACGCGGCACGTAGGGACACACGGCCGGCCGATCTGCACGATTCGCAGCCAGGGCCCTCGTTTTCGATCTGGGGTAGAATACCTACAAGCCGTGGTGTGGCGGCGCACGCGTGGCAGCATGCACACACACACTCGGTGAGACCTGTGTTCCAGCCTCAGCAAGGAACCGAACATCCAACGCCTTGGTCGAGAAAAAGCAACCAAGCACACGGCATGTTGACGCCGTCATCTCACACCGCAACCCGCGCCCATGGCCCACCCGTGACCTGGACAATCTGCGGCGATACTTGTCGTCTCACGTTCCGTTGTCCAGGCCTTGACTATCGCGTCACCATCATCTCCTCGAGATGAAGGGCTTGCCAGGGAGGGCGTGTGAGGTTGTCGTCAGCCCTGGCCTCCTCTGTCTTCCCCCCCACGATTGTACACCAGGTTATCCCCAGTTCGCCGCTCGGAAATCAGGACAAGGCCCGCCGCCGTGTCCTTCCTCATCGGGAGCCCGGGAGCCTCAAAACAGACACCTATATGGCATCATCAACGGGGCTCTGTAAGTCGCCTAGCGCGCCAGCCTCAGCGAAGTTCGCCGGGGGGAGAGGGGGCCTCCTGGCAAGGGTTCGGGGCCTGCTTCCAAGGCAGTACCGCTGTGCTTCGTTGTTCCAGACAGCCCCGCGGGGGGGGTGCGAGGGCGGGAGGAATAGAGACTCCGGGTGCTGCCATTCGACGGAGAGGACATGCCGCCGCTGTGCCACAGACTGCAGGCTTTGCTCTCCCTCACACACAGCGAGCCCTTGTCCCCCCTTGCAAGTAAGTCGCCCACCCTGGCGGTTACCGGCCCCACGATAGTGCTCCGCAGGTAGAATCTCCCGTGCGCTAACGTGCGTCCCAGAGGAACCCGCGGGCGGGACTCAAGGTGCCCAGCCAACCGCGGGCGCAGGAGGACAAGGCCTGCCAGCGGGAGCAAGGACCAGGAGCAGGGGCTAGAAATCCTCCTTCGCCTGTCCGCCGGTGAAGGACGTGCTAGTGGCTCGGTACAAGAGGGCGCTGCGGCGCTGCGCTCTCGCTTATGCCAGCAATTTCTTCCAGACCTCGATCGGCCACTTGAACGCCCGATGCCAGCCTGCCGGTTGAAACGTGCGTTGACGTCACTGTGCTTCTTGTCTCTGAGCCCGCTGCTCGAGCTTCTCGTGTCCTGTGCCGAGAGTGATTTCGTAGGCCAGGGGAGGGGAGGAGAGACGGAGAGGTCGCCTCGTCTTCCTGTGGTATCGTTATTCGAAAGCCCGGTAGCAGATTGACGATCTTCACGGCCAACCCTCCACTGATAATGGATGGATGGCGCCAGGACCGATGAGAGGCCACCGTCCCATCCCGTCCCATCCCCCTGGCTCAAAGTCGCGTCGCAAGCGTCTGGCAGGAGAGGAGGAGAGGGGAAATCTGCCCAGTCGCGCAGCAAAATGGTGGTGCGAGATACCGAGTTGGCTGCCACACCTCATGCGGCCCGGCGTGCGACAAACCTGGCGATAGCACTGGGACCTGCACAGCAGCTTCTGCTCACTCAAGGCCTCGACTGCTCACTCGCCCGCCCGTCAAGCTGCCGTCCCATTCGGGCAAGTCTGGGCGTCGATCCCCTGTAGACACATCCAGCCTGCCGGACCATCGCCCCCGGTAGGCCCACGGCCGGTGCAACGGTAGAGCCACAGACTCCACCCGGAGCCCGGGGGAGGGAGGGACGACGACAGCCCGTTACGAGATGGCACCACAACTCCAAGATCCCCAGACACCCTGTCGTCCTGTCCCAGGCATCTGCGCCGACGCTTGCGAACGGGATGGAAGTCGCCTTCGGGCAAGCAGCTCGACGATCAGGGGTAAGGAGCTGTGTTCCCGGCGCTGTTTTTTCTGCTTTGCCATGGTATTTGGTCACACGATGGCATTCTGAAAGCCCTTTCCGCCAAGATCGTCTCACAATGGTCGAATCCCATGTCATTTGCGGCGTTGCAACCTGCAACTTATCATAATGGCAACGACGCCAGGGAGGGGGGTGGAAGAGACGAGACTCCCATGTTGCCTGCAAACACCCGGGCGGCCAGGGCCAACAACGGCCGGTGGCTTTTGCTCTCCCCCGGACTCTGGGGAAGCAAGACACACGGCCGCTCGCTGGCCGAATGATGACGGGCATCCTCCTGGACGGGGGGATGGAGGGGGTGATGATTGGGCGCACGCATCGGGTCGGCGAACATGTCTTTCCCATCGAGAGGCGTGTCGCAATCAGGTTCCCGGTTGAATGAATTCCTGCACCCATCACACAGGGGAGCCTCGTGACCCGCCGCCCAGCCTCGCTGGCATGCTGATGTTTTATGCAGGAAATTCAGGAAAACATGCCCTGTCGCGATGCGGTGCGATGCGCGGTGATGGATGGATCTGCTGGATCTGAGAGGCCGGACAAAACTCAGCTTCAAACTTGCTGCTCCTGGCCCTTCGCGGCACCGGCCGTTGCGTCCACAAAAATAGCAATACAGCCAATGACTTTGTCCGAGACGGCCTCGTCCGGATTCCGTGTGTTCCGGCAAGTGGCTTTGGGAGCTTCCTCGATTCCGTGCGATCGGTCGGAGCTTGCTTTGAGGGGCGGCACAGCACCACGGCACCGAACCGTCAGCCGCACAGTGTCTTCCGCTTCCGGATCACACGGCTCTCCGGCGCCCATCCATTCCTGAGCTTGCCTCGCCGGACATCCAACTTCCCAGTCTGCCAGTGTTGCTGCCCCCCAACCGCGTCCAGGTCTGGCGCCATGTGGGTTTTTGCGTGGATTTTGTTGGCGGCCGCCCCAAGTCACAACGAGGCTGCAAGCCCCGGCGCTGATCCTCTCTGCTAACCCTTGAAGCTGAGGATCGTGAGTGGGCTTCTCGGCCGACTGCGGTCAACAGGCCCGTCTGCGAGCTCGAGTAGCGTAGCCTCTGCGGCCTCGCGCCCGTGGGGAGGGGCCGTCTGACCCACGAGAGGCGTGGAGCGGCCAATATCATTTCGGACATGACTGCAGGAGTGCCTCCTATTATAAGACGCAAGAGGGGCCGCGGCGTGTGTGCTGCAGATGTAGGCGAGGAGATGATGGTCGAGCCAGCTTGCCAGCGAGGGCTCCATCACGGAGAAGAAATGGCCGAGCAAGAGGAGCACCATCCAAGATGAGGGGTGACCGTCGTGTATGCAGAGCACGGCAGCCCCAAACCGTTCACTTACGCGTACAGTGCAAGGCTGGATGGCAGCCGGCGAGCTCAAACCCCCAGTCGGCAGAACCGTTGCCTAAGATCGCTGTGGAGGAGGAGGCGACCGATCTGACTCTGACCCCCAGGATACAGCTCCAGGACGTGTCTCGGCACACAAAGCTGGCGATCCTTCCTCGATGCGGATGTTGATGCAGGACGAGCTGGGCCTAGACGGTTCTTCAGGGTCGCGCGGCAAGGGTCTCTAGGGGACCTTGATAACGCAAGATCTCGAGCACCGGAAGCAGGATGCGTGAGATGTGATCTCTCTCAAGGGGGGTAAGATGGTGCTTGATCGACGCGGAGAGACCCTTTGGTCGGCAGATATGGGCGTTGGAGCTGATATGCTGGCGCTGCTGCTGCTCTCGCAGATGTCAGCTAGCGCGCGTTCACGACATTACCCCCCGGCCAGCTGCGGCCACATGGAGCCTCGCCTGTGAGGCAGGCGCCAAGTGGCGTGCATAGCATGCCTGCCGGCGTGACTGCATCCATCCGCGCAACATTTGCGAGTCGAGTCGAGGCCCCCCAGGCCCCGTCGGAGGCGGCACGCAGGGCGGCATCATGGACCATCCCGGCGGGGTGCAGGAAGGCCAGTTCACGGAACGCCGCACAGCCGTTTGACGGCGGCGGCGGGTTGAGCAGAGCTTAGCAGAGCTTCGCGCCGATCGTCAGCGAGGCGTGGCCCTGTTGCGTGTGTTCGCCTTCGGGGGGCGAGATCGACAAGCAAAGCCCGACAACGGACGGGTAAGAAAAGGGAGAGGAGGCGGTGAGCGGTGAAGGAGGCAAGCTCGAAACGCTCTTGTGTCTTCGCTTTAACGTTCAGGCAAGGAGATGGCACCGCACCAGCGCCGGCGCCAGGCCTGTGATAAGACACACTTGTGGGAGAGTTGGGACGAGTCTGGGGGGCGTGTGAGTGTGTCGTCCGTCTGAGTCTGCCCGCCCCCCCATCCATCCCCAAACTTGAACTGGGGGTTGCGAGGGCAGGCCTCTGGTTGGTCGGCGAGTATTGAAACAAAGGTCGTCGAGGCGAAAGCGGATGCTACCTTGGACCACCTATCCTTGCGGTGAGCACTCTCTCTGGCGTGCGCCGCGCCGGTGCTGGCAATGGCAAACTTTTTTTTGCTCTCCCAAGCAAGCCATCGCTTCGCACTCGCGCCAAGACGGCGCTTGTCGAACAACGGAGGTCCTGCCGCAGGACGCATTCAATCGCCCTGAATCGCATCAATGGTTGGTGCCGAGACAAGGTGGTAGGCGGGGTTGGTTTGTTGTTGTCGAGTCAAAACTTTTTTTTTTGTCGTCCGTGTCTGACAATGTTGCCTCGAACGGTCGGTGCGTCGGGAGGAGAGAAAAAAAGTCGATGGCGCCGAGGCGGCTGTAAATAATGCCTCGTTTCCTCTTCCTCGGAAAAGCATTCGATGTGGCGGGCTGCAGCAGGCGCAGGCCCAGGGACTCGGTGCCGGCTTGTCGAAATGTCTCGTGTCGCGAACGTTCTCTGGCGTTGTTCTGGGCCCGAATGTCGCGACTCCGAGCTTCCCAGCTGTGTGTGGCGGCGGAATGGGCGTGGGCGTGTGGGTGTTGGGACGACGATGCAAGCGCAGGGCCGATCACTCCCCCATCGAGGTAGCAGGCCATCTGTGGTCTCGGTCGCAAGTCAGGCACGAAGATATCAGTCGAACAGGCGGTCTGCGATGGAATGGCGGGTTGCGGGCAAGAGTCGGCATGGTCAATTGAATCGAAGTTTCTTGTCAAGAGAGGCTGTTGATCTTTGCGGCATTGGAGGATGGCATCACAGAGTCGGCCAATGGCGTTGATGGCAGGCGCATCGTGATCACAGTCGCACCAAGACTCAACAGAGGCAGGAGGGACCCATCGTTCCCGTCGGTGTGCTCCGGCCCAAGCTCCATGCCCCACCAGATGGCGAGTCCAGAACCCAGAGCTCGGGCCACTCAGAGCGTCAAGACAGGGAAACGACAGGGAATCCCGGCAAAGGGGGGCGATTGATGGCTTCTTATCTCTCCACCCTGGCGTGGCTCGTGCATCGGGGCCTGCATTTTTCACCCACCACTTTTGGTTTGGCCTCTCCTGGCTCCTGGCAGTCTCTACTCGGTGTCCGTACTTTTACGAGGCTACATTAATCGAGCTTTGGCGAGCATGCAGGCTGGCAATAAAGTAAAGTGCCAAGCCGGACAGCTCAACGAATGCGATGGAAAAGCCTTCAGCTCTCTGGGTGTGGCATGATCAACATGGCTTGATGGCTCACCACGGACAGTCCGGTCATCATGAAGAATGTTTGATACTCATCGCTGACGATATCAATCCGGCAATGACAATTGTTTCTGATGTGTCATGGCCGGCCGCCGCCGAGGAATTCATGTCACTCCGATGCTGTGTCATCCAGTCCCCGTATCACGCACGGCAGCATCAGCATCTCCGGTCGCGGGCCACCAGCTCAAAATCAGAGATAGCGCTGCCCTTGGCCGCCTCGTCCTCCCAGGAGCAGCCCAGTGCCTGGCGATCGTGTGTGGGCCGGGACTGAGCCGCGGGGCCCACGTTTGGTTATTCGTTGGCGGAGCTCCGATGAGGCCATCCCGCCGCCAGCTGGGATCGCCCCTCGAGCCGGCCCCGGCCCAGCAAGGGCGGCACAGAGATTACAGGCCTGAGAGGTTCCAACTCGGAGGCGCGTGGGCGGCAGCCAAAGTCAAAAACGGCGCCAGGCGCGAAAACCACGCGCGGGGGTCCTTGGCTTATCGCGCGAGCCCCGATTGCGACGAGGGCATTGCTTGCTGGAGGAGACCGCTATGCTGAAGTTTTCGGTGCTGCGTTGCTGTCGGCTTCGCCATCTTTCCAGCGATTGAAGATTGTGGCTGGCCTGGGCCGCCGGTATGGCACGGGGGGTACCGTCATTTTGAGACGACTCCCATGCGGGTGGTCCGAGATTATTCTTCGCTCAGCGTCTAGGCAAAGGCCGACCGGGGCGCGCGACAAGAACAGCGAAGGGTCATCCTTCTTGTACTCCCTGGAGTCGAGTTTCTTTCCTGTCTCGCCGATGGATTGGCCTGGGGCCGGGTTCCCCAGATGTCGTCGGATTGGTGAGACGCCGCGCGCGCGCTGGCTCTTTCGGCAGCACACGAGGGAGAAGCGCAACGACGTCATTGTTTCGAATGGTCCTGCGGGTGATGCTTCGGAGATTGACATCGTGACTGGTCACTTTCGAGGAGGCACAGACGGTGGGAGGGGGTGAAGCGAGAGACCAGCGAGAGAGCGCACCGGCCGTCTCGTGGTGGCCCGTGTGTGCGCGCGCAAGCCACAGCGTGGCCGAGACTGACAGCGAGACGTTCTGGACGGTGTCCGGCGCCGGACCCCCCCTGTCAGTCGGATCTGTCGGTGAGCAGACAAGAGGGTGTGGACGTGTTCCGGGCGTCACGGAAGCCGATCACGTAGCAAGTTCCGACTCGAACAAGGACAATGACAGCAAACGACATCCAAGCATGTGCTTGTTTGATGGAGACGGCGATTCGGGTGCCCTGGGGCTCTCGGCATCGACGGGATGGGCGGACCTGGGCGGGTGACCAAGACATGGCCCGTTGATACCGGGCGCGGGCTTCTGGAACTGAGGACGACAGAAGGAGGAGGACGTCGAGAGGGGCACTAGCCGGCTCCCACCCCTGTCCGGAGCACAAGCATCAAGTGTCCATCACCAGGTCGATTTGCTGGGTGGGTGCAGTGGTGGTGGTGTTTCCCTGCTGGCTGGGCTGCATCTGCCTGCCTGGCACCCTTGCTCGTGCAGGCGGCATGGAAGGCAAGGCGAGGGGCGGCCCATTGCCTATCATCGGCAGCCGGTACATTGCAGTGGATGGATGGATGTACTTTTGCGTAACAGGAAGAGCTTCGCTTCCTGATCAAGTTGCTTGCGCGCGACGAGAGTCGGGGTCAGCCCGATGCCGCACGGTGCCATGCGCCACTGCGCTGCTACGCGACCGCTGGACAACGACAGCGCGCGACCGGCAGCCCTGGCGTGAGCAGCATTACTCGTGAGCGCAGAGCAGGCGCTGTCAATGGCACCTTCCGGGGGGGCATCGCGACTGGACATGGGTTTGGGGGCGACTGCCGCGGCCGCCGGCAAGAAGGTACCCGTTGCAGCGGTGCGGCGCCAGGGGGGCCTTGGGGGGAAGGGAGAGGGAAATGGCAGGAGCGAAGGGCAGAACGGCGCAGGATTGGGACGCTGGCTTCGGGTGCCAGCCCGAGTCCGTCTTGTTCCCCGTTGATTTACGCCCTTTTTGGGAGGAGGGCAGCAGTCTCGCAGGGGCCTGCCCTCGCCTACCAGTACCTGTACCTGCCAGGCACCGCCGCACCACGACTTCGGGTGCCCTGGCAGGCAGGCAGGAGGCCCTGGGCAATCTGGCCTCCATTTTTGGATGCGATGATCTGACAGTGAGTGAGCAGTGCGGGGGGGCCGCGCGCCAGGGGGGGAGCTCGGTGGGCGATTTGACAAGACAAGGGCTGACAGGGGGGAAGGAAGGCCGTTCTGAGATGAGCTTGGTTTTCTGCGACAGGAAGCATCATCATATCATGGCATGAGATGAGGTAAGGTGGAGGTGGACGACGCACGTTGGTGAGGCGAGGGAGAACAAGGGAAGTTCCAGAGACTACATTCCCCCCTCTCCATATCTCCTTGGTTTCGTCGAGGCCGATCCGGGGTATCCGTCGCGGACCCAGGGAGGTGGGTGCTGGTGCCAATGAGGCGGCGTGGCCGTGGTCGGTGACGGACTCAGTGGTGACTCTGGTGAGGTGAGGGCGGGGGAAGATGCGTGCTCTAGAGAACATGGAAGTACCTGGACTGGACTCGGTAACCTGACATTCCCCGTGTGTGCTGTGGCGCCGCGACTGCCCAGAGCAGCCCGGCGTCCAAAGTGTGTTCGGTTCCTTCCCTGGAACCTGCCCTCGCCGCGCTGTTGGACCCAAACATGACACCACCCGCACCCGGCGCCGGGCCAAGTCCAGTATCACCTCACCGTCGAGGCCGAAGGGGAAGGAACGCGCAACCACCTGCTGGTAATCGGGTTTTCAGTACAACCTCAGGCCTCAGGCTTCTCCGCCCACATCCGCATCGCCATCCGGTGGCCGCCTCCACACCGTCGCATCGCGCTCTGCACCTTTTTCCTATCAACCCATCCATCATCTCTCACCGTCTCTCGCCTCTATCTTATCCAAGAGCCCATCGCCCCTCCACCCCCGCCACCTCGCCCGCCCGTCCAGTCCTTATCCGCAGCCCTCCATCTCCCTGCCTCTTTGCGACTCGTCGTGCATCAAGCAAAGCACGCAGGTCAAACCACTCGCGTCCCCCCCGGGTTCCAGTTTCTCCACGCAAGCATCTTCATCAGCAAGACATCGGACGGGGGAGACGTACAAACCAACCAGCATCCAAAAACCCCACCTCCGAACCGGCGGCTCCTCTGTCTCTCCTGCTGGAAGCGTCTGTGCGGTACGACCGGCCACTGCAGTGACTGCAACTGCACCTCCAGGCTGCTTCGTCCTCGTTTGCTTGCACTGTTCAGCATATTTTGACGCTGGACCGGCCGCGAGCGACGTGGGCGCATTGTTACAGTGAAGCCAGCGCCCGCGTCCTCCGGCGAGATTGTGCCGCCCCACCGCCGTTTTCCTTGGTTCCATCCGTCAGTAGCTGAGAATAAAACCATCTCTCGCCTTTTCCAGTATCTGGCCGCCATCGCCAATACATCACATCCTCAAAAGTAAGTTCTTCTCTGTTCTCCCGTGACATGGCGCAATCGTCCCCTTCCATCATCCTCGAACCACCCCCGATCACGACAGACGAGATCCCGGGAGAGTCGTGTCAGCCCAGACGGCAGCGGTGGAAGGCGCCCCTCTCCGGGTAGGTGTCTTGTCGCACGCTACTGCGTAGCGCTTGCTCATCACCAAACCCGGCTTTTGGTGGCCTTGGTGGCCTTTTCGCCTCGCCTCCCGGCTTAGCTTAGCACACTCTCAACTCTCCCGCCTAGGTCCTGCCTAGGTCGAGTTCGGCCTGGTGCGTCAGTCCAGCACTTGGTCGGATCTGCCGCACATCCCAGGCCCCCCATTGCTCCTTCCCCCCTACAGTACACCCCTGTCCACCAACATCATGTTCTGCCACCCTCGCCTGCAACCTTCCTTGACGGACACGCCCCTCCCCCCCGGTCGCCCCGTTTCCCAACACCCACGCCCTTGCCCATGCCCGTCCGCCCACCCACCCAGCACCCACCCACACCTGTTCCGTGGGCTCGCTCGCTCTTTCTCGCGCCACGCCCACCACACCCTCCCTCCTGCCTGCCCTCCCACTCCCACTCCCACCCCCGAGCGAGCAGAAACCCAGAGCACCACCCACTGCTGGACACTGGCGGCTCCGATCCCACAGGTCAAACCTTCAAAACCACTCCGTCCCCTCCGCTCCGTGCCCGGCCTGGCCCCTTCCCATCACCAAGCTTCGTCCTCGACAAGCACCCCCCTTCTCACCACCCACTGACCTCAACGACAAGGAAAGAGCAGGACTCGTCTCTCACGCCAGTCAGTCCCCGCCTCCAGCGATCATCAGGATCAAAGTCGACAGCACCACGCCCGTTCCAAGGCCTCTTTGCTTCGACCTCGCCTCGCCTCGCCTCGCTCGCCCTTCCTCCCCTCCTACCGGCCGACTCGTCCCTCCGACTTGAGACCGCCGACGACACTTCTTCCTCCTCCACGCCCCCGTCTGACTTCCCAATCCGAGACACGAATCTTTCTTCGTGGGGAAGCCGTCACCACCAGCACTGTCCCGTGCCGTCGCCCTCAAATCTCCTCGGCCGCCGAACATTCCAGGCGTCACCTCGCACGCGAGTCTTGCATTGTTGCTGGAATATTGCCTCTGCTCGACTCCCGCTTGCTCCCCCACAGGTCGCTCGCCTCCCCCGTTGCCCGGAGCCCATCCTCCTCCCAGGTAAGTGAGACGACGAGAACCCCCGAACACGATGCGAGAGTCGGCGACGCCCCCTTATATCTCGGCGCGTCCCCCATTTCGCCCGCCCCGGCTCTTGCGGTTTTGCCCAAAAACACCATCCTCACAAACATCACCCTTCTGTTCATTTGTCACTTCCTTGCCAGCACTGTACACCTAGCTTTTTTTCCTTCTTCTCCCGCCTTGTTTTGTTTCCTCGCCTTCTGTACTATTCTATCAATTGCCACTTTGGCCCAAAACTTGCTTTCCTCAGCACAGCCAACAACCAACCATCTTCTTTGTCATCCGCTTCCTTCCGCCAGAAAAACCACACCCTATGGCCATCGCGAAGCTAACCCGCCTCCTTCAGCACGCCTTCGCTCCTAATACAGAGTGCCGATTCGCATCCGGACCGGTTCGCTCCCTAATCTTGATGCATCGTTATTGAGTCGACATTTTCCCGCCCATACACCTCGATTCGCCTGCTCTGCACCCCAGCAAACGCGGTCGTCTCTCCAGTCGAGCTCCCTCGCTCTCCCGCCCTACAGTATACCCTCCTCTCCAACGGGCACTCCAGGCCATTGGGAATGCCTTACACGCCCCCCTCCCACAGTCGATCCCCCGCCAACTCTGCACCGTCCTCACCGGATGTGAGTCGACGGCCCTCTTTCCAGAGCGGTCCGAGACCCGCACTCCCACGATCATCCTCGTACCTCTCCAAGCATCGAAGGACGCCCTCAGCAGTTGGCGGCGGCCACCACGACACTCCTGATGAACCGACTCCCCCCGGCACCTCGGAGGATCTGAAGGGCATGGCGACCAGCGTGAGCGTGCGCCAGTCGCCTCCTCCCATCACGGATGCCCGAGGCATGCCAAACGGCGCCGTCATCTCTCCTCCTGACTCTGCTACTGCCAGCGAGGAGGAGGACAACAACGTGGTTCGCGGTCGCCAGCTCGAGAACCTCAAGGAACTCAAGGCGGCCATCAACAAGATCCCCGTCCAGCGGTCCTCCTCGCCACCGACGGCAAAGCAGCCCACCGCCGTTACCCTCAAGATCCCCCGCTCCGAAGATGGCGGCATTATTCACAGCTTCAGCACCACAACCCTGGAGCTCGCCGCATCACGGCGGCGGACGCACACCAGGTCCGCCACCGAGTCTCACCTGATGATCTCCCAATCGGCCGAGAACTCCGTGACGGCATCTGAGGAGGACTCGGACGAGGACATGCTCAAGAAGCCCCCCATGGTCCGCAAGAAGTCTGGTGAGCTCGTCAGGCCCGCCCTTCGCCCACCTTCGCGGAGGAGGCCGTCCAGCATGCCTGGCACGCCCACCTTCTCCAAGGCTGTCCACTTCGACTCTCACCTCGAGCATGTCCGCCACTTCCTCCAGGTCGACCGCCCCCTGGCCGTCAGCGCCGGATCGTCGCCCGTCGATAACTACGACAGCGACACTGAGTACCCCTTCCCCGCCGATGAGCGTTCCGGCACCCGGTCCCCCCCTTACGAGTGGGAGATTGTCACCGCCAACTACGCTCCCGACTCGCCCATTCGCACCGCACAGCCTGTCCGCCTCGAGAAGGTGTGGCTGTCCCCCGACCAGAAGTCCCTGATCGGATCTGCCTGCGTGGCGAACCTCGCCTTCCAGAAGTCGGTCGTCTGCCGCTTCACCCTCGACTACTGGAAGACAACCTCCGAGGTTGCGGCCGAGTACAGCCACGAGCTGCGTCCCGCCGCTGCCGATGTGTCGACCGACCGCTTCATCTTCAACATCAAGTTGTCCGACCTGGCGCACCTGGAGAGCAAGACCCTCTTCTTCTGCATCAAGTACAACGTTATTGGCCAAGACTTCTGGGACAACAACAACGGCACCAACTTCCAGGTCGACTTCCGCAAGAAGTATTTGCCCCAGAATGGCAAGCGCGGTCTTCAGGGCAACGCCAGTAGGCCTGTCGGTGGCCTGCCCCGCAGCAGCCGCCGCTCCAGCCCTGCCAACTCGACCCGGCCCAAGTCGATGCCTGTCGAGCTTGACGAGTTCGGTGGCGACCAGCCCAAGCTCAACTTCGAGCAGCCCCTCCACGAGTACCTCGGCGAATCGGGCACCACCGGTCTGCGTTTCAAGACAAAGTCGGCCGGCAACCTGGCGAGCGACAACCTGTCTAAGAGTCTGTCCGCCCCCAGTGGCCAGGCCTTCTCGAACCGCTACGACTTTGGTGCGTCCCTCTCGGCTGCCGTCCAGGCGGCCAAGGACACCATCACCAAGGACCGCAACTCGGACGGTCTGTACATGAAGAGCCACAAGAAGATCTCCATGGCCCCCGAGGTGCGCAAGCAGCCGAAGCTGCCCGTTGCTGCTAGCGATCTCACCCCCGCCCCACGGGTCGCCCCCGTCGCTCGCGTCGTCCCTACTGTCCCGGTCGCCCCTGCGGCTCCTGTTGCCCCGGTCGCCCGCGCTGCTCCGGTCTCGCTCCCCACCCAGGCTGCCGGCACCAGCTCGCCCAACTCGTCCCTGGCTTCGTCCTCGTACGAGGAGCTCGTCAACAAATACTGCTTTGTACGTACCGCCCGCAACAATGAGTCGGACCGACCGGCCCCCACCGTCGATGACGCTCGCTCCCGGACCAACTTCAAGAGCTCCTACTAACGGATCCAATTCAGTTCGGCTCCAAGCAGACCAGCCCTCAGCTGCGGGACGGGTCTCTCAAGAACACCCGATTCGACGGGCCTAGCGACGGCTCCGTCACCAGGGGCACCAACAGCACGAGCTCGAGCACGAACAGCAGCCCCCGCCAGCCCCAGCACGCCGGAGCTGCCCAGCACCACACGATGCACTTTCAATACGTCAACCCCTACTTTGACGTGCATGCCGTCGGCGGCTCCCCCGTCGGCTCTCCTCTGAAGACCCTGATTGCCTCTGCCACCGACGGGCAGAGCAGCCAGGCGACGACCCCGTCAACCATCAAATCGGCGACCCCGACACCGCTGGCTGGCGGCGGCCTTGGCCACTTTGCCGGTACGTCGCCACACGACCCATGGGTCCACCACCAGGCCCGCTTTCCGTTTTCGAGCACCGAAGCTCACATGGCCACAGCAATCCGCGGTTGAAGCAGCGCCACCGGACATTGCCATTTGGCAGTTCTTCTCCTGTTATTTCACCACGGTTTCCAGCGACAGCCTCTTCGGCTGTTCACGGCATGGCGTTTCAGGGCGCTTCGTTTTCATCATTTGCACCAAAGCATGGTCTTCCTCGGCAGTCAAGAACCTCAGCATAGCGACAGCTTGGGTTTGCGGCATAAAGGAAGGATCAGTATATACCGACTCGAGCAACTCGGCAAGCGACAGCCTCCCGCAGCACTTTGGGCCCTTCATGAATTTCTGCATACATGGGATCCCGTCTTAATGCATAATGCGGCTTCGCCCCGGGCCACGCCTCGATGCTCGGACACACAAACAGACGCCCACCCAAGGGAGTGGCCTGCGAGCCAAGGGGGGTGATCAAACTCGCCAACTGGTCATAGTTGGTCGAGGGTACACTACTAGCGGTTTGAGTCTTGAGATTGAGATCTGACTCGGGGTACGGGTCGACCGTGTGCCAGCGCCGGATGCGCGAGGCAAAAGACGCGGTCGACGGTCATGGAGTTTCGGTGTGGATTTTGTCCACTGCATCATCGGTTCTGGCCTGCGACTTTCCGTCCTGGCACCGATGCACGCAACGGTCTCGTCCGGATGGACGGGGCCTGGTTAGGATTAGGGGTTTAAAATTACGATACCATACCGCGTTTAACATGCCTCTTCCTCCTTATATTCAGTGACTTGCTGTGTTTGCCGCCATTAAGCTGTGATGTGTACACTGGGATACAATGGAGCCTGCCTGGAGATGCCTACGTAAGGCTTGCGGGAAGGTGTCCGTCGAGCGACCTATACCAGCAGGTCAAAAATATCTACTTGGATCTACTACTCAAGCTCGGTTGTCGCCCCAAACTTCCACTCTCACATGTCCAGCGGCCACCGACGATCCGTCGCGATGGACCTCTGCCACCATTGCGAGGAGCTCGTCGAGGTCATCACATCAGTAGATGACCGAGAACCCCGCGTTGCCTGCGATTGGCACAAAACCCCGCAACTTGTCACGGACTCGGCGCGAGACTGCGTCCTCTGTCGCAACATCTGGGATGTCTCGCTGAGCCCGCCGGTGGAACAGGCGTTGAGGAGGTATCCTGGCCTACCGTTGGGGGATTTGCATATCTCACTTTGGGTGAGGGATAGATTGGCTCGAGGGTCTGTCTGGTGGTCGAGCCTTGACACGGAGGTGGATGTGCTGGGTGAGGCTATGGTGTATGAGAGGACTGATTTGATCGGTCTTTCATCTCAGGGTTGGTTCTGTCGCTCGTTCAATCAGATGGATGGCTAACAGAACTTGCAGGTTCGTGCTGGGAGCGGTCCGCTGACGGGGACTCGGAAGCTGGGAGTCGCATTGCACAGATAACGGAATGGCTTCATGAGTGCGAGTCCAGTCACTCAAAGTGCCGACCCGAGATATCACCTGCAACTTCCCGGCCCGCGCGTCTCCTCGAAGTTCCCCAGGCATCTTCGGGCACGCCCATTCGCCTCGTCCGGACCGACGCCTTCACCCAGGACGACCAGGCGAAGCAGCCCCTTCGTTACGCGACCCTGAGCTACTGCTGGGGCAGTATTCTGCCCATCAGGACGACGAAAAGCACACTGCGCCAGTTCGAGACAGGCATCCCCGAGGAGGTCCTCCCCAAGACGTTCCGCGACGCCGTTCGGATCGTGCGAGCTCTGGATATCAGATACCTGTGGATCGACGCGCTCTGTATCCTCCAAGACGACGGGGAGGATTGGCAGCGTGAATCGGCCAAGATGATGGACGTCTACTCCGGAAGCGTCCTGACTATCGCGGCCAGCGCTGCGCGGGATAGCACGGGTGGCTGTTTCCCGGAGGCCCCCTCTTCCGAAAGAAGTCCAAGGTGCCACGGAACAACCTCGATATTCCCAATCAAACGGCGAGACGTCCCTGGTGAGATGACAGCCCGACTTCAAAAATCATTGCCTCGATTGGTCCAGCTCGACACCCATCTCAATACCCGTGGATGGACGTTCCAAGAACGTATCCTCTCACACCGCATCGTGCACTGCATGGATGACGAGATGCATTGGGAATGTCGCCGTTCCTACAAGACGCAGGCTGGTCACGAGACCATCACTGCACCCTCGGCTGACAGTCCAGGCTCGCGGCGTTGGGCCAGCTGGGTTGAAGACTATTCGGCCCGTCTCTTCACGCATCCCTCGGACCGGCCGGCGGCGCTGCATGGAGTTGTGCGCAGACATAAAAGAATGACGGGGCATAAACCTCTGCTGGGGTTGTGGGACACAACCCTCGCGCGGGATTTGCTCTGGATGAGGTTGGGGAAGAGGCGTACTCCGTCGTTGAAGGGTATGCCGTCGTGGACGTGGCTGGCGTGTGATACCTGGACTGTGATGGACAGCTTTTTCAGGAGCTCAGCGGCTGTGCAGGATGACCTGGAGCTGGTACACGGGCATGTTTCCTGGACGGGCGAGCCGTTCGTGTCAGCTGTGGGGGACATCCAGCTCCGTGTTCGGGTGCCTGTGGTAGAGCTGAGGCTTCGAACGACGGAGGAAAGCCGGCGGTTCAAACCGCCATATATGGAGGTGGAGGGACAGATTCTCGACGTGAAGAGTCACATTCCATGGCTGGTGGCGGCGCAGTTTGATGATGAGAGCAAGGTAGTAGAGGAGTTTGAGGCGTATACGTGTTTGCTGGCGTGTTCAACGCGGAATCAGGGTGGAGGCTTGCCAAAGGGGGGTACCAAGGGGTTCTTGATGGTGGAGAGGGTGGGAGAGGGTGACGAGGGCGTTGGTGTGTATCGGCGCATTGGGGTTGGGTGTTACATGGCGGAAAGCTCGCCCTTTGATGATGCAGTAGCTGAGGTGATGGACCTTGTTTGAAAGAGCCCGAGGAGGAGGAACCCGTCAACATGGAGGAGCCCTCCGTGGTCACGACACCCCGTGAGAAGGTCTGTTTGCCTATCCACCTAGCACCATATCAATATACAAATGTTCCGTCTGCTCAACATGTCGAGATGTGAGATTGTTCGCATCAATTCACGCATCAGCATCTTCAAGGGCTTGACGCCTACTTTGCCGGAGATGTTGAAACCAGCATATACTCACTACCAATGATGGCAAGATACCAGGTGCCTGGTGTTTTGATATTTAAATGAGAAGGGCCATCAATGAGATAAGTACCTTGCTCGACGTCAGGGTTGGTAGACAGCAAAACCAGCTGCCTTCTCAAATCCAAGCGTCGGCCTCAGATCCGTATGCTACTTGGGCAGTACTGACCTGAAAGTTCCTGCAACTAAGCGAATACAGCAAGTTTTCCTCAACTTCAGATTGCAAGGGGCCCCGAATCAGAGGCAACATGGCACCTATGCCGCACGAGGGCCTGGGATGACTGTCAGCAGTCGTTCTCGGTCCCGCGGTCCACTCAGCAGCAATGGTTACAAGTAAGTAACGTCCTAAATCGTGACGGCTGCCAGATGGATCAAACGCCCTAGAATTGGAAGAAACAGGACTGCCATTGTTCTTTCCAGCATCCAGGCTAGTAATCCTGCTGGGTGAAGGCAGCCCTAAGGCATAATAAGTACCTCCGTAGTTCACGAGGATCATGTTACGACCCAGGTATAATCTTCCGAAGATGTGTAGTCTGGAACCGAGGTGGTCTATACTAGCAGCACGTACTAGGCGACTGTTAAGCAATAAGGGTAACTATCGTGGAACCAAGGGTGTCGTAAAGCGTTGCGCTTCTTTACTATAGGCTAAGGTAGTTTCTAATAAAGACTTAAATTAATTACTATCGTGAATCTAGGTAGAGCTATATACTATAAGGTAGTATCTTATATAGACGGAAGTTCCTAGGGATTACGTTTGATCACTTTGTAATCTATCGTACGCCGTTCGTTGGATTACTATTATGACAACCGTAATCTATATTATACGATAACAGCCCCTACTATTCGTCGAATATCTGGGGTATCCGCGGCGAGCCCGGAGTAAAGCCTCGAACCGGCTTACTCTCTTAGCGTTTGTAATCTATAGTCCGTACTTAGCCTATACGCCTGATTACCTAAGAGGGTTAGTCTCCGCGGGGTCTTAGGCCGAGTAACCTACAGCCTGTTTAGGTGTTATACCTAATTACTAGGTTACTTATCGGCATAGGTATTAGCGTTATTATATAGCTTTAATTAGCATTATTATAACTAGTAGTTTTAAGTATTTATAATTAGTAGAGAGTAGTCCTTACGATTACTTTAATTAATACCCTTATAACTAGTAATTTTAATTACTTATAATCGGTAGTTTAATTAAATTATTATACCCGGGTATAACCCTTATAATTACTTTAATTAACGACTTTATAACTCGTGGTTTAATTAAGCCTTTATACCCAGGTATACTAATCGGTAACTTTACGATAGCTTTAAATAGTATTAACTAGACTTTTAGGCCCTATACGATAAAAGCTTTAGGAGGTTAAGTTTGTAAGTCTTTAGTAGATAAAAAATAGTTATTTTTGCCTAGGGCTTAATATAAGCTAAGGATTAGTTGAGATAAAAAAGCTGTTTAATCGGGTTAGTATAGTCCGCCCTATTATTTACTACCTCTCTATCTATCTATACTACCTCTCTAGACAGGCCTATCTTCTTCTCCCGTATCTATCCTATTCCACAAGGCTATAGTACACCCTAGTATAACCCCGCTAGAAACCACGGAGCCTTCCCCGGGTCCCGGCCGCAAGAAAACAAAAGAAAGACAATCGTCGCGCACATATCCATTACGCAACACTGCCGCTGTGACGCGCGCGCTTGCGGCCTGAACCGCCCCCCGCGGACGAGGGGTGCATCTTCTCGGACCTCTCGCGCTTGAGCTTCTCGTCGAGGACACGGGCTGTACAAAGAGCAAGTCAGCGGATGCAAACATCAAAGCGGAATCAGGCCACATACTCAGAATATCGTAACCAAACTGGGGGAACTCAAGACACAGCGCCTTGAACTCATCCTCAGCCTCGGAGCGCAGTGTGTGCGACCTTGCGGCCCAGAAGCTCGCGACAGGCGCGCGAATAGTCGTGTCCTCCTTGCTGGTGTACTGGTAGACGTAGCGGGCGTAGGCGATCTCGCCTTTTGCCGTCGAGTTGACGCAGTGTATCTTTGAGCTCGAGAGGCTGCGGAGGCCGGGGACGCCGAACTTTTCGGCAATGGTGTAGACGCGCGCGTGCTTGAGGAGCTGGTCGCCCGTGTCGTCGACCTTGGGGGCCGAGGGGTCGTCTTCCAGGACGCGCTGGCCCGCGAGCTTGCGCGGGAAGTACTCGCCCGTGTAGAGGTATTCGAGGAAGCAGCCGGTGGCGTCGAGGTCCTCGGAGAGGAGTTCGATCTGGCGAGGCTGCGGGGGCGGATGTCAATAAGCGATGCGCGTGTGGAGGGGCAATGGGGCCTTTCCTTACGCTTCCATCGTCGGAGAACTCGGCGCACGCGTCCCTGAAGTAGGGGCTCTTGGTGAGCAGGGACTGGTGGGCTGTGAGGATGGTCTCGTTGCCGTTGTGGCCGACGATCAGGGTGACGACGGGGCTCGTCAGGTAGCTGATGAAAGTGGCGCGCGGCTCGGGCGCGGCATCCTCCTCCTCGGCGCCGGCAGCGACAGTCTCATCACCCGCGACGGCGGTGGCGCCTTCCATCTCGACATCGCCGGCGGTGGAGGGGACGTCCTCGCTGATCTCGACGTCGTTGATTTCCGAGTCGGCCATTGTCGCATCTGTGGTGGTGTGGGCGGGGTGGTCTGGGTCGCGGTCTGGGCGGGCTTTGGAATTGGCGCGCAATTGACGATGGAAATTGATCTGGGATGGAGTAGCGAGCGTGGAATGAAGGTCAGACTCGAGCTGTGGTGCGTGTCGCGGTCGGAAGACCAGAGGATCAAAGGACGGGAGGTGTTAGTGGGTGAACATGAAGATAGGCCGACCGACCAATCACGCTGTCGAATTCGCTGCAACCGGCAGGCCGGGGCTGGACGAGGAGGGAGCTGCTGCAGGTACAAGGGTGCGCCAGGGCGCACGGGCCAGCATGATGCCTGAAGCGCCAGGCCAATTCCCGACCTGAGCTGAAGCTTCGATAAGATAAGAAGACCAGCCCCGGAAAAAGACATTTCCAAGTCCCAAGTGACATCATTGCCCCCATTCGAATTCGAGCAGCACCACAGAAGAAGGGTATATCCATTGTAACCAAGTCCGAGTCCATCCTCGAACAAAAAAATAAAAAGACCACCCCCCGAAATGCTATGCTTCTCCACTTGGAACCGGTGACATCTGCGACTTCGAAATAATACTGCTACGCATCTTGCTATGCAATGCGAACACCCCGTACAGTGGACAGAAATAAGCGGGCTACCTTCCCTCGGCGGCGCTCGCCTTGGCCAAATTTTTGTTGTTGAGCGTCAAGATGGGCACCTTCTGGCGCAGCACGCTCCACGAGCTGCCCTGGCGCAGGACGTCGCAGTGGTCCCGTAGTATGGCTTCACTGACGACGAGTTCGAAGTTTGTCAGGAAACAGAAGCTGATCTCGAGCCTCGCGAGCTCGAGCTCACTCACACCGCCGACTTTTGCCATTTTTGAGTGCGGGTAGCTCAGGTCTTCGAGCGCCTTCATGGCCACGCGCAGCCCAGCCAGCAGTAGCCGATGGGCATTGCGTCGCGTCACCGGTATGGCGCGCTCATCTACTGCGAGCCGGTGGATGTAGAGGCTCGTGGCGAGGTAAACGGCCGTGCTCATCGGGCAGAAACGGTGGAGCCTGGATAGGTAATCTTCGATGCTGATGGGCGGGGGCTTTTTCGAGTAGAATTTTCGAGTAATGGCGCCGTGTTGTAGATTTAGTGGCTGTGAGTTCTCGCCGATGATGGTGAACGGCTCGGGACTCGTGATGGGGTCTAGAGCGGGAGAAGGCGATGCCCGGAGGCGAACACCGTCGATGGGCTGTGACGCGGCCGATGTCGCGGAGCTGCTGGAGTGGGTGGACATGGACGCCGATTCGGCCTGTTTCCTCATGCGAGCGAGATCCTTTTCGGAGTTGGACCGTTTTATGATGTCCTTCTCTAGCTGCATACCCCGCATGTGTGGCATCGTCGGGCTCGTCGGGGGCGGAGTGGGAGGTATGTCGCCAGTGACCAGGACGAGGGCCTCGACGCCCATGCTGAGGAGTTTGAGCGCTGCTCTCGGCGTAAGTTTGAATATGTCATTGCTAAGCTGGGGCTCGGTCCGTGGGCTGTCGCTTTCGAGGACGGCCAGGGCCGGGTCTGAGGAGGGGTTCGGGGGCGGCGGCAGCTTGGGAGCCTCGCTGGCGGACGAGTCGGTGCGCTCAGGGGCGGGGGGTGGATTTTCGGTGGTCGGGGACGGCATGGCCACGGGAGGGCGCGCTCGGCTATGTTGGTTGTGTCGCGGCAGTGATCGGGTGCGCACGTGGGCTTTCACGAGGGAGGAGGGAGTGGTGTTTGGAGCGGCGGCCAGCCAGCTAGCCTTCTGGCACGGCGTCGGACGGATGGGACAGGGCGGCGAGCCCTCTGGTATTGAATGAATTGGGACTCGGTGGCACAACTGTCATGGTACCTGGGTGGAAGGAGGCGTGTCGGACGATGTGGGTGGCGTGGGCAGGCGGCGTCCGGGGAACAGCTCAGCAACGGTTGGGCGGGCGGAGTTGTCGACGGGCAGGCCAAGAGCAGATGTGCATGTGCAGGCTGAGGATGAATGCCGGACAGCGGAGCCGTGGTCGCGAGAGTGCTGGGGGAGCTGAGGAGGCAGGCGAGAGAAAGGCCGAAGCGGGCGATCACAGGCCAGGTGAAGGACGACCAGCAGGGGGAGAGGCAGAGAGGGGCCGATCGGGTGGTGGTGTGTGGCGCCGGGGAACCAGCGGCGGCCAGGCGGGACGGGGGGCAGGGTCGTTAGATGCGTTTGGATGGCTGGGTCTCGACCACAGAGCTGGCGGTGGTCGTAAGGGGGGACCGGGACCGTTCGTTATCTTCGCGCGGTCTTTCGCCTTTTGCCTCTGGCGTCTGGCGTCGGTATGCCCGCGGCAGGGAGCATGCAGGAGATCGGCGGGAAGCAGGCCGGGACCAGGTGTGCTGGTGCTGCGGGGTGCTCGGCGGCGGCGGCGAGCGAGGCGACGCAAAATCGAAGTCGAGTCGAATCGAAGCGGAGGGAGTTGAAGGGGGAAGCAGGGGGAGACAGGTTAGGTTATGTACGTGAGTGTGATGAGTGTCTGCGGTGACTGAGTGACTGAGGTGCCCTGCCTGCCTGACGGGATGGATGACGAGAGAGCCGATGCGGGTGGGAGAGGTGCGGGGTGTGTGTTCCGGACACGAAGCCGGGCCGGCTGTTCCACGCCTGCGCGAGGCAATCTAGGCAAGGCGACGTTTGGTGTGCTGGAGTGATGTATGTTCGGGTCAAATCACGGCGCCTGACCGCTGGTGGGAGAAAAGAGAGGTCGAGATGTGACCTGTCGTCGCGGCTGGGGCTCAGCAGGTACGTCCCAAGGCCCGGTCGGTTGTTTCGTGCAACGCGGTGCAGTGACACGAATGGACCAGACGGGATGGAATGAGCGGTCGGTCGGTCGTTCCTTCTTGTGTCCGCGTCTTGTCCGCGTCGGGCGTGTGTCTCTGTGTGTGTCTGCTGAGCAACGAGAAAAAGGGAAGGTCACGCACGTCGGGGTCGGCCTGGACTGTTCCTTCCCGCGCTTTGCGTTTTGCCCCTCCCCTCCACTTGGAGGCAGGCACCTCAGTCCCTTCCAGTTCCACGTCTCTACAGGGTTCCTACCCCTCTTCTTGCTCTTCTTGGGCGCAAGTGACACCGTGGGTTCACTTGACTGGGCACCGCTGGTCCTTCAGAGGAGACGTGCCCCCGAATTTTCTTGGAGAAAAAACACCCAGGGTCTGGTCTGGGCCCGCCGTGGATCGCCGCTGTCAATCGATCTTCCGTCCCAACTTTGTCCGACTCCGTTACGAGTAGGTCTCTTTATTCTCCCTCTGGTCAACATGGTCCTCGGCTGTTGTCGGGCCAAGCCATCTGCTGAACAACACTAACAATCGCCCAGAGAAACAACCACCCGGATGCGTCTGGTCGAACGACTCGTATCATCGTCAAATTCGTCGAGTCAACAGACGCAAACTGTCGAGAAGATCCGGACACCAACCCGACGCCCCGCCGACCAACTCCACTTGAGCTTTGCTGCCCGGCACATCCATCTCGCTCGCTGCCGGGCACATCTGAGGGGGCTATCCAGTCGTACCCGTCGAGGTCTCGGAGGCTGTGCCGCCTCATCTCATTCGTACATCAACTCGACTAGCATGGAGCATCAACAACGGCCGACATGCATCACATCCCTCGGTCGTCGACATAGCTGCCACGGGTAGGCCCGAATCTTCTTCACCGGCGGACAAACGATACTGCCCCCTGCCGGCCCTGTCCGAGTACCAGATCGAGATCTGCAGGGTTCAAGGCTTGGTAGTCTCCTCTGGCGAAATCGTTCATTTCACCGCAGCATCGCCCTCCCGCCCTGCTCTTTCCTCGCCCAATGACGACGACATGTGGAAATTTGCAATGGCACCACACCCGTCGGCTCCACGTCCAACGGTCCCCGATATGACATGTTTATCATTCGGCTTCGGGCGGGCTGAAACCCCCGTCGACCGCTCTCATCTCGACCTCATGTCGGCAAAATCTCCTACGATGCTACTCATCTCCGCAACCACGGTTTCATAACCTCTGCGAAATTCTGCCCGCGTCAGCACCCGGAGAGCACCTTACAATCCAAGACCGCCGACTGGCCACCCTCGACTGTCGCGATCGCTTTGGCCAGTACGCCTTCGAGCTCTTCCAGACGATCGACCCTCGCCGCGAATAAGTCGCCGCCTGCAGCCGCCTTCGCGATGCCCGCATAGTCCGGCGACGGGTCGAACGAGATGTTGATCTCCTCGTTGGAAGCCTTGGACGCCTCGCCATCCGGGTGGACGAGGAGAAGCGATCTCCTCGGCGCATTCCAACCTATTGCTTGTTAGCTGCCGCAGCACGCAGAGTGACTTTCGACTTACCCTTGTTGTTCAGGATAATGGTGAGCACCGGGATATTGTACCGCTTCGAAATCCAGTACACGCTGCCCGGCACTGAGAAGAGGAACGTGCCGTCACCCACGATCTGCACCACGAACCGGCCCTTGCCGCCGCTCTCGACATCCGTCGCCAGCTTGATGCCGAGGGCGCCGCCGCCTGACCAACCCAGCCCGCCGCCTCCGCAGTTGATCCACGAACCTGGCAGCGTCGGCTGGATGTTGTCGTGCACGAAGGCCGTGTTGGTCACAGCCTCGATGGCCCAGATGGTGTCCTGTGGACAGAGCCGGCGGAGCTCCCGACACAGGTACCCGGTCCCGTACTCCCCGTCCCGCGGCTTCGTCCGATCCTTGATGTCGTCGAGCCGACGCGCGTATGACTCCTGGCGCGCGAGACCTCGTTGCTCCGCCTCGCTGCTGTTGACCACAGGCACCAACGAGTCGGACCGGAGCTCCGCGGTGATCTGCTCCACCGTCGAGAGGGCGTCGGCCCTGTAGCGCGATTCGGCCTTGATGTAGAAAACCGGCATTTGCTGCTTGAGCGGATCGACATCGACATGGAAGATGCGCGCATCCTTGCGCGGGTGGCAGAGCGTATTAACCCAGGGCACGTCGCAGTTGACGACTAGGATGACATCGGCCGTCTTGATGGCCTCGTCGGCGCCGAACCGCAGCCCCAGCCAGCCGGGGTGGTCCGCCGGGAAGCACATGTCGGAGCCACCCGTGTCCAGCACACGGAGACCCTTGACCGTGTCGGCGAGCTCGACCAGGACGCCGGGGAACCGGTGGTCACGGCCGCCGAATCCCGTGATAACGAGTGGCTCCTTTGCGCCAGCGAGTGCCTCAGCGATCTTGGTCACCGCAGGTCTCGGGAGTCCGCCCAGCTCGACGGGGTCCCACTCGTTCTGGGGAATGGTGTAGGGGTCAATGTCCTCCTCCATGACCTCGCGTGCTCCGCACAGGTAGACGGGACCCTGGGGGTCAGAGCGGGCGAACTGCAGGGCGCGGTTGACCATCTGTTTGACGTTCTTGCCCGTCTTGATCTCGCCGGAGTAGCGGCAGTACTGAGCAACGATCTGCTTCTGGTCGGGCACGTCCTGGATCCAGTGGATGTACTCTGTGCGGCTACCGCGCATCTCGCCTTCGATGGTGAAGGGCGAGAGGCCGGCGAAGAGAAGCACGGGGGCGCGGCCGGTGGATGAGTTGTGTACTGCGGCGCCGAGGCCCTGGGTGCCTACATCGACATGGACGATGACGCACTGAGGCTTGCCCGTGAGGCGGGCGTAGCCGTCGGCCATGGACATTGCAACCATCTGGCAGAGTCAGAAGCGCTCCGGGGATGGGAGATGGAATGAGCTCACCTCGTTGGGGCACGTGATGATACGGGGGAAGCTGCCCTTGTGATGCCTCTGCCCCTTGACCATGGCCTCGATGATGCTGGGGTGGTCGGAGCCTAGGTTGACGAAGCAATGGGTGACGCCGGCGTCCCACAGGGCCTCGAAGAAGGCAAACGATGCCGTGTACATGTTTGCTGGCGTCGCGCTGGCGTATGTCCGGGGCGATCCGACTGTGACAGCTGTTTTGGAGACGTCATTGTCCCTCGTGATGGAAGTGCATTGAGGGGCGGGAGTAGGTCTTCGCCGAGACCGTTCTGAAGATGTGGAAAAAGCAAGGGCCGGGGCAAGCCGCAGGCCCCTGGGAGGGCGTTTGGCGAGGCACCGGATGGCGGTCCGGCCCGTGACGGCAACAGAGATGGAAGGCATCACGGCGAGAGGCTGCTGGACCTCGAAGCTGTTGTGGGGTCTGGTCTTGACGCGGGGAACCCCTGCAGGTGGATGTGCTTGACTCGGGGTTGCTCGAGGCGGTTGACGTTGAACGAGAGATGGGGGGCGGAATCTCGGAAGGGGGCGATGGAGCAACTTATACGCTCCGGCCGGCATGCTGGGCTGGGGATCGGTTGAAACCTCCGAGACACGAAGCCGGGGCCGGGACGATCAATTGCTTGGTCCTTGCTTTCCTGGGGAGGTGGTGGTGCGGGGAAGTCGTCTGGAGCATGGAAGCTCCCCGCATCGGCCGTGCTCGGAAGCTGTGGTCCCGGTGATGTCGGCTTCTAAGAGAGCACAGCACCTCTGGCCGCTGATAGGCGTGTCCAATGGGACACCGGGGTGTTTGACTTGACAAAGGTTGATGTCTGGCAGCTTTATTGTGTCTTGAGTACCTCTAGCTGGGCCGATGATGGCCGTCGACGAGGATGGACATGCCCCGCATTGACATGTTCACAGGGCGCACTCGGAGGCGCAGGTGACCCTGGCCATTGGCGTACGAGCCAGCGGGTTACCTCATTGTTTGGTTAGTTCCATAGCATCCGCGGAAGCCAGGAGAGGAGGTGAGTCGACAATGGCCAGCACCAAATATCAAGTCGAAGCAAGACAACAATGAAACTGGCATGGAAATTCCCAGCAGGAGAGGCTGATTGTAAACATGGATCTCCCAGATCCGTCCTCGATATATTACAGCGTGCTCTTCCTTCAAGATGCCTCCAGCGGCATCTTCACCATGCATTCCACAAATCGTACATCCTCGGCCTGATAACATGCTACCAGTCGCATATCGTACATCTGGCCATACCGTCTACGGCGCCTTAGTGCGCAGCTGCAGACCATGCCACTCCTTCACCTTATCCCCAAGAACCTTGTTCACCATACGCTGCTGCTTCAGCATACCCGCGCCGCGGAAGGCCTCGCTCGTGATATCGATGGCATACATGGAACCGCAGCCGCCCGAGACGTCACGGACCGACATCTCCGAGGGGGAGAACTCGGCGGCGAGGGTATCCCAGATCCAGGCCTCGGCGTCGTCGAGGAAGTCGGGCTTCTCGAGAGGTTGGGGCGCAGAGGGCGTGGAGTAGAGTCGGAGGGAGGCGAGGGGTGTTGTTGGGAGGGCTCGCGGGGCGGATGGCCGGGAGGCGAGGGAGAAGGAGGCGATGGTTCTTGATGGTGTTGAGAGGGGGAGGGCGGCTCTGGGGAGGGTGCGCAGGGCGCGTTGACAGGCGCGGCAGATCATTGTGGGTGGTTTATGATGCAGAGATGAGGGAAGCGCTGGAAGGTGTGGCTGTGGGCGAGCTTTGTGGGATCTTGAACTGGGTGGTGGTGTTGTGTTGGGGCTGGAGCTGGCTGGCCGAGGATGCTGGAGCTGCTGTTCGGCAATTGGAAAATCGAGACTGGTAATTGACGTCAAATGATTGATTGGTCAGCCGAGGATTCTCCGGGACGAGAACCGGAAGTGGGGCATCTTTGGTGGACTCGGTGAAGGTCGGTGACTGGTTGTTCACCGTCCGAGTCCCATCTCCATGATGTTGAATAGCCTCGGCTTGCCATGACACGCCCGAGGGAGCTGTAGCTTCTTTTGGCTTTATTGATTATTTATTGAATATGAGATTCTCTGAGATCAGTCTACTCTTGTTCCAATGGCTGGGCATTTAGTGCGTGATGTAGTCCAAGCCCTGCTCGCAAAATCAAAATGTGCTCAGAAAACACCTGGCATCAACAAAGTTACACTTTCCAATTGTTTTTCAAGCCCATTTTGAACTTCCTCTAGTAGAGAGGTTAGTGTGTAAGTTTTGAGATACAAAATGCGGCGTGACGTGATGCTATTGCTGCCATACTCAGGCAGTGTCCAGTCTGAATCCCCGATGAAGAGCCCTGAACATGACATGCTACTCCTTAATCACTAGTTGACGAGTCTAGATTCAAACTTGAGAGCAATTGCATGGCATCTGGATCTATGGAAGTGTCTGTGTCTGTAGCTGGCTTCACTGCATATTTCGGCGGTTCTCAGCTGGAAGTGACCAGTGATGGGTTGCCTTCGATGCAACGTATGACTTGCTTCAAGGTCCGGGTTGCCACACATTGACTTCCGCGGGACCTTGGATGTTCCTGTGGCTTTCGCGGAGATGATTTTGCGACTTCAAGTCCCATTCGCGGGGTATGTGGCATTCGACCGGTTATTATACCCGGCAACCGGCACTTCACTTTCCGCGGCTTTTCCGCCTCTACATTTCCCAACCGCCCATATTTTCCGTCCGCACGTCCGGGACAACTATCTCCAGTCTCCATCTCCCCCAGCTCCCCACGCATGCTGCTTCGGCGCGGGGCCCCAGATCGGCGTTTCCCCCGCGGGACCGGGGGTTAGCTTCGATCATCCCAGCCGTCACCGCCGCGGCCCCTGGATTTCCCTCCAATCGCTGGAATACAGGGTTGCTGACTTTCTCATGCCGACGCCACCACCGGCAGAGGCCCGGCGTACTTGAGGTTGCATGGCACCATCATGAGGTTCGTAGGCACGCCTTCTTGGCTCTCAGCACTTCACTCACAGCTGCGGTCATGTCTCGTCTACTTGCACTCGCCCTTCCTCTCCTGTCGTGCCTCGTCGGGGTCCTCGGTGACGCCCCGGCGGCACACACTCGCAACGGCACCTACCGCGGCGTTCACCTCCCGTCCTGGGAACAGGATGCCTTTCTCGGAGTGCCATACGCCCAGCCGCCTACGGGCAACAACCGGTTTCGCTGGCCGCAGAGCCTGAACGAGTCCTTCGAGGGAACCCGTGATGCCACGACCCAAGGGTACAGCTGCATGCAGTACCGAGGCAACTTCAACATGTCCGAGGACTGCCTGAACCTCAACGTGGTGCGGCCAGCAGGCCACAGCACTAACGAGTCCCTACCTGTGCTTGTCTGGATCTTCGGCGGCGGACTATACACTGGCTCTGTAGCCGACCCCCAGTACAACCTCTCAGGCATCGTCCGCGTCAGCCAGGACATGGGCCGCCCTGTCATCGCGGTGGCCATGAACTACCGTCTCAACATGTACGGCTTCCTGCAGACCCCGCAGCTTCTGCTCGAGGGATCGAGCAACGCCGGTCTGCTGGACCAGCGCATGGCCCTGCGATGGGTCCAGGAAAACATCGCCGCCTTCGGTGGCGACCCGGACCGCGTCGTCGTCTGGGGCGAGAGCGCCGGCGCCCAGAGCATCGCCTACCACCTCTTCAGCAACGACGGCCGCGATGACGGCCTCTTCCGCGGCGCCATCATGGAGAGCGGCGGCCCGACGGGCGCTCAGGTTCAGGCCTTGCCCTACTACGCCGTCGCCGCCGAGAACCTAACGCGCACTGTCGGCTGCTGGGACGCCCGCGATCAGCTCGCCTGTCTCCGCGGCCTCAGCCAGGCCGACCTCTACGCCGCCCAGCCGAGCCAGGTCTGGAACCCTCTTATTGATAGCGATTTCCTCACGGGCTACCCGAGCCAGCTCATGGCCGCCGGCCGCTTCAATCGCGTCCCGCTCCTCATCGGCGCCAACACGGACGAGGGCATCAACTTCCGCCCGACGACCCCCCGCCCCGAGACAGAGCGCGACCTCTTGCGAGCTTTCGCCTCCTGGCGCTCCTACGCCCTCTCGCCCCCTACCATCCGCCGCCTCCTAGACCTCTACCCCGACGACCCATGCGACGCGCCCCCCTACGCCGTGGCCAACTGCTCCCGCCTCGAGTCCCTCAACCGCGGGGCACAATGGCGGCGCGGCGCCTCCATCGGTGGCGACATGGTCATGATCGCGGGCCGGCGACGTATGTGCGAGCTCTACGCCGGGGAAGACGTGCCCGTGTACAGCTACCGCTTCGACCAGCGGCTGTGGAACAGGCGCGACCACGAGGGCATTCAGCACTTTGACAATGTCGCGTTCAGCTTCCAGAACATCTCGGGGCTGTTGGGTCCGTCGCCGACGTATGATTCGCACGTGAAGCTCGCAAAGGTCGTGGGCCGGGCGTATATTCGCTTCGTGTACGGGTTGGACCCGAACCGGGGCGAGGAAGAGACTGGGTGCAACGGGCCGTTACCTGCTTGGCCGCGGTACGACTTGGGCGAGCCGAAGAATATGGTGCTCAGCGCGGAGAAGTGTTATCTCGAGGATGATACGTATCGGAGGGAGGGCATGGCGTATCTGAACAGTCCGGAGGTTGCGCGGGAGCTGTTGTCGTGAGGGGAAGGATGGAGCCAAGAGAATTCATCTTCCTTCGCGGAAGCTTAGCTTGGTCATGATCCTATTCTGAGCGTGACCGGCGCGGCAGATGACAAACATGGCGCCCTGGTGCCAGTTGCTGCAAGTGCAGGGCCAGAGAGCCCCGTCTCATCTCCCGCCAAGCTGTCAGCCGGCGGGCTTGGGCGCGGGCCATTTTGGCGCCGGTCCGGATGGCTTCGCCCCGGGTCGGGGTCGGGGCTGGGCTGGGTGACTGGTGGTCTTCATGGTGGTCTCGGGGCGCTGGATGGTGACTGTTCGGGATTCACCACATGAAAACATCTTTCACCGCAGAATCATACTCAGATCCATTGGATATCTAAGAAATGAAGTCTCCAGTCAACATCATGCACAAGTTCAGAACATCTTCTCCCGACACTTGAAACATCACGATGAGTTGAGGATTTGTGCCCCGGGCCCAGCAGCTCAGCCCCTCAGCCCCCTTTTTCACCCCGGCGTCAGCAGCGGAACGCCAGCCAGTCGCCATTCTCCAGCTGCCCGGGGCTGTGAGGAGCCGGACCCCTGCGCCTTCAACCGTCTCGCTGGCAAGCCCTGACTGGACCGACCTATCGCCTAGCCGCTCTAGCGCTCTCCCCAGCGGGCTTGTAGGCGAGCTGGCCAACCAAGACCTCCCAGTCCCTGTGCTGCCAGCCCTACGGGGCCCTGCGGACGGGGGCCTGGGACCATCTGCTGCTATTCCAGGAGATTGAGCTTGGGCACGGGAGATTTCGCCCAGCCTTCCCTTCGGGGCTTGAGCACTGCACATTTTCCCCATCCCATCCACCATCGAACTGCGCCGCTCAAAAAGTCCCCAGAACGCCCAACCGGGGTCTTTCTCGCGCGATGAAGCCCGCAGCCCTGGCCGCCTGCGATCCTTCACCACAGCCATGAGCCACTCTCCCATGGTCCCTGGCCCCTGTCGCTCTCCCGGCGCAGCATGGGGCCCGTCAGCACGATGCCGTCGCCAAGCAGCATGGCCCTGCGCGCGCTGTGGTCTGAAGGATGCCCACGATGTTGGGCGGTCGTACATATACTGAGATTGCCCTGGCGTCTTCCTTGGTGTTGAGCCTTTCACACCACAGTCATCTCGGTCCAACGTGTTGAAGATTTCCCTTTTGTATCTGTTTTCTTTTTTTCCTGCAGCAGTCATGGTCCGGTACGACCTCATCCTGTCGTTGTTGGCGACGGTGGTTGGCGTTACGGCCAAGCCAGAGAAGACGGGAGCCATTCCCGGTGCTTTCATGTTTGAGTTTGAAGAGGGAGCAGTGAGTACACACCCATATCGAGGCACATATCGGCATATCTGACTGCTTAGGACATTGAGATCTTCAGACGGTCCTCGGCCGACCACGCCGATGTCCGGAGACACATTAACAAGCGCCTCTTCCAAGGCACATCCCTCCAGTTCCGCGACGTCGCCACGGCAGAGGCTCGCGCCAACGAGCTCGCCACCCTTCCCGGCATCAAGGGCATCTATGCCGTGCACATGGTCGACATCCCCGACGAAGTCGTCTGGCGCGGCAAGCCCGGCAAGGGCTACAACAACATGCTGAGGCGGCGCGACGACCACGCCGATGACGACTCGCTCTATGACGCGGATGTCAACACCCCCCACGTCATGACCCAGGTTGACAAGCTGCGTAACGAGGGATACACCGGCAAGGGTCTTCGCGTGGCCGTCGTTGACACGGGCATCGACTACAATCACCCGGCTCTGGGCGGCTGTTTCGGCCCCGGCTGCCTCGTGTCGTACGGTCGCGACCTTGTTGGCGTCAACTACCCTGAGACAGTCGAGCCTACCAATGACCCGATGGACTGCCAGGGCCATGGAACCCACGTGGCTGGCATCATCGCCGCCCAGTCGAACCCCTTTGGCTTCACCGGCGCTGCTCCCGGCGTCGAGCTGGGTGCTTACAAGATCTTCGGGTGCGAAGGCGGCGTGGCCGACGAGATCATCATCGACGCCTTTTACGAGGCGCACGAGGACGGTAGCGACATCATCAACGCGTCCCTCGGCGGGCCCGGTGGCTGGTCCTCGTCTCTTCTGTCGTCGACCATCAACCGCCTGACGGAGAAGGGCGTCATCTGCATCGTCGCTGCTGGTAATGAGGGCGCTGATGGTATCTTCTTCGGCGCCGACCCCTCGGCTGCTGAGAGCGTCTCGTCCGTGGCCGCTTTTGAGAACGTCCGCACGCCCATTCTCGTCACCGAGGCCACCTACGAAACGGCCGATGGCGACGAGGAGCTCTTCGGCTTCCACCCCGGCGCGCCCGCCGCATGGGACAGCACCGTCTCCCTGCCCCTGTACGCGACGAGCCACGACGTTGAGATTCCCGATGACGCCTGCGACCCTCTCCCCTCCGGCACGCCCGATCTGTCCGGCTACATCACACTGATCCGCGCCGGCACCTGCTCGTTCGACACCAAGGTCGAGCACGCCGTCGCCCACGGCGCTGAGTACGTGATCATCTACAACAACGCCCCAGGCGTTCCCGAGATCGACGCCTCTTCCACAAACGTCCTCGCCGTTGCCGCCGTCGAGGGTCGCCAGGGTGCCCTCTGGGTTCGCAAGCTCAAGGCTGGCACCGCCGTGACCCTGCACATGGTCGACCCCGAGACGAGCGACGACTTCCTCATCACCGTCGAGAACAACTCCACTGGCGGCTATCTTACAGACTTCACCACCTGGGGCCCGACCTGGGAGCTCAATGTGAAGCCGAACTTTGGTGCTCCTGGCGGAAACATCCTCTCGACGTACCCAATCGCCCTGGGCAACTATGCCGTGCTGGGCGGCACGTCCATGGCCGCGCCCCTTGTTGCCGGCGCTGTGGCTCTCATCTGCGAGGCTCGTGGCACCCGCGATCCTGTCGAAATCCGCAACCTCCTCGCCGCCTCGGCTGTTCAAGCCCGCTTCCACGACGGCACCCAGGGCATCTCCCAGCTCGCCCCCGTGCCGCAGCAGGGCGCCGGTCTCATCCAGGCCTATGACGCCGCCATGGCCGGTGCTCAGCTCAACATCGCCAGCCTGTCCTTCAACGACTCGGACCACTTCGCCAACGAGCAGACGTTCGAGATCCGCAACACGGGCTCCACCGACCTCGAGTTTGAGCTCGACCATCGCCCGGCCGCGACTGTCTATACCCACGCCCCTGGCACCAACCGTCCTATGAAGTTCCCCAACGATCTCGACCAGGACTATGCCACTATCACCCTGACCTGCGGCACGCGCTTCACCGTCCCCGCCGGCAAGACCGTTGAGCTAACCGTCGACGCCACGGCTCCCAAGGGCCTCGACCTCGCTCGCCTTCCCGTGTGGTCCGGCTTCATCAACCTCCATGGCAGCGACGGACGCGTCCTGACCGTCCCCTACATCGGCGTCAGCGGCAGCATGTACGACCAGAGCATGATCGGCTCCGACACGGGCATCTACTACAACAGCGCCCCCCTCGCCCATAACACCACCATCGAGCTGCCCTACCAGGGTCTCGCCAACAGCGCCGTCGACACCCTGCCTCTCTTCGGCGTGGACGTCATCTTCGGCACGCAGCAGATCTTCGTCGACCTCTCCCCCGTCAGTCACGAGTCTGGCCAGGAGGTCACGGAGCATCTGGGCCTCGACACCGTGGGCGGTCTCTTCGGCACCCCTTACCGCTTCGTCTCGCGCAGCCCTCAGACCGCTCAGCCCTGGGACGGCCTTCTCAATGACGGCTCGTACGCCCCGCCGGGCCACTACAAGATTGTCGTCCGCGCCCTGCGCACCTTTGGCGACGCCAACGACGGTGATGACTATGAGCGTTGGGACTCGCCCGTCTTTGCGCTCAAGTACAAGCCCAAGCCTGCAAGGACCAACATCGACTAGTAGGAGGACGGGAGTGTGGGAGTGGGAAGAGATAGATACCCAGTGAGTGAAGTGTTTTTGCATGGTGTCGGCGTTTGTATTTTTAGACCACAAGTATCATGGCAGCATCAGCGTCGGCTCGAGCGCTTAGCAGAAGAAATGTTTCTCTTCAGTCATGGATGCCTGGTCCTTGCAACCATCGTGAGTCGACAGAGACAGCCAGTGCTCCAATCTGCAGACAAGGGTGCGCCAAGTCCAAGTTGGCCCACGATGTCATGGGCCAACGGCGAAGGAGAGAGGAAGTATCATGAGTCATCGGATGTGATCTTTCCGTTCAGCTCACAGCAAAAGGCCAAGGCGAGCGATTGTTCGGTGGGATCACGGGCTCCCACACCAGCCCCTGTCGCCTGTCCAGCTGAACACTGGCCTGCATCCTGCGTACCACTCACCGCCCCATTACCTCTTCCCTCCAGGTTACTGCCACGGGGTCCAGTCGGAGATAACTCCGCCTCCGATTAAGGGTCAGACTCAAAAGGAGGACTGAGCCACCACCGAGATAATCCAGTCCGCGGCATGTCTCTCGGGGAAGCACCAACGGGAACCCGCTGGATCTCGGCCTCTTGGCGACGCTTTTTCATGCCCAAGTCCGCGCCAGGGCAGGCATCTGCCTATTTTCTTCTGCTATAAGCAAAAGCCAGGCATTCGCTCGGGTTCGCTCGCTTATCAGGTCCGATCCACGGCTGCCTGCATGCCCTGGTGTCCGGCATGACGACTGCATTCAGGCACACATCACGTTCTACATCCAGTGGTCAAGGCTTCTCGTATGGGACCAGATCAATCCCTCGCTATTGAGGGTCTGCTCCCTATCCCCCGTAAAATGCCAGGGCGCCGCCTGCCCAGCCCAAGACCCAAAATCCCAGGCCTGTCCATAACGCCGATGCCCCCCGAGTCATGAAAGTTAACCCCTGAAGACCCTGAAGAACCCTTAAATCCTCCGCGTCAAATATCCAGTGTCGTGTCTGCTACTTCATGTTAGCAACCCATATCCCCTCGGGAACCACCAGACCCACCTCTTCAAAATAAGAGCATTATTCGTGCCGACGCTTAGTAGACGGTAAAGCGCTGCGAACGGCCAGTGCCTATGGTCTGGAAGATGCCCCTCGACGGGTTCATCGCCTGTACCGTGACGCGCATGTAGTAGCGGCCCTCGCGGGGACACTTGATGTGCGACCAGCGGAACTCCATGAGATCCGGCTCGTGGCGGGAGATGTACTCGCCCGAGGCCGTGTTGCCGCGGCACTGGTAGTCCATGGGGACGGCGTTGCCGTGGGTGTCGAGAAGGGTGATGGTGGCGCTGATATCAGCGTCCTCAAAGTCCTCGTCGATGTAGCCCTCGACGCGGATGGAAGGACGCATGGTCCTGCCCTCGTTGACGTCGCGAGGTTCGCCGGAGAATGTGAAAGACATTGTGAGTGAGTTGTGTGGAGAGAGTGTTGTGTGGTAGTTGTGTTGGTAGTGTGTGGTTGTAGTGTGGTTGATGGAGATCGGAAACAGCTTCTCGGGCCCAAAGGCTGGAAATATTTATATGGCATTACTGGTGTGGCCGGAGAGGAGGTGAGTGAGGCATCAGGAAGACTGAGTCGGCCTGATGGTAGTGCTGAGCGAGTGAACCGTCGAGGTGATGAATCGGCGTAGCAAGGAAGAGGCTGACGATGTGCTCTGAATCACGCCGGGTAGTGATGCTATCCTCCAATGGAGGAGAGCAATCTCTGTGAAAGGCCGGAGAATCTCAAGATGTTAGTCAGAGAGTTTGAAGAAGCCTTTTCTGGTTGAGCTCAAACTGATGAGGCACCTCGTCCACTTCACCCCGGACATGCTGGCCTGATATATATCCCGGGCATTCGCAGACCAGCTGCATTCACACACCCACCCACTCCCTTGATTATCAAGTGAAGCAGAGCATAATAAAAAAGGAGCTGCAGTCGCACAGGGGGGGCAGGCAAAAAGTGCAAGGCAAGGCAAGGCCAGGCCCGGAACGGTAGCCGGCGGTGCTCGACGTTGAACGGATGGGATGTGCTCCAGTGTTGCTCGGCCGCGGCTCGCGCCGCAGATGGGGGCTTGAAAGTCCCGTGCCGTGCTTCCCCCCTCCCCCGAGCCGTGGGGCCCGAAAGATTTCGGGCACTAGGACGCCGTCGGAATGACACCCGAGACCCTGGCGGTGGTGGACGTCTGCTGAGATGTCGGATCTCTGGACTTTCGTGGACGAGGCGGCTGGCTGATGATGGATCGTTAGGAGCACGCCGCGTGCCGTTCTGGCGAGAGGGCGGGACGTTCCAAAGGCGACATTGCTCGAGGGTTCCCGTCTCAGGGGAGGGGGGGAAAGCACGCACATACGCATCATGCAAGAGAGAGAGAGAGGAGGGGAGGGAGAGGGGAGGAAACAAGCTGGCTGGGCCTTTCCCCCCTCTTGCCCCCCTGGGCCCTGCACCCATCGGCCCATCTTACCCTCCTTGCCCTCGCCCAGATCGTCGTGCAGGATCAGAGAAGGGCATCTGCGCTGCACGGACGATCGATCTGTACCAGGCTCCGGCGGGGGATAGCCAAGCCTCGGGGTTCCAGGTTTCCAGAAGGCCCGGCCGAAGCCCCGTGGCCCTGGAAGAGGGTTGCAGCGACGGCTGGCATAGGCAAGGCCAGCGAGATGAAATGCAGAGATGGTACGAGAGACAGGTTGTGTTCCCATGCAGCAACGTCGGGCCAGGTTTCCTAGTGCTCGCTCGCCAGGGCCCAGCGGTCGAGCAAACCCTCCCGGCAACATCCCGGGTGCCCCGCCAATGGACGAGGGGCCCTGTATTAGTGATCCCATCTCACACCGAATCGCGCGCTAGAGACACACGGAGCAATGTCCTGCTCGATGAGATCCAGCTGTTGGCCGGCGCGCCGGCCACATGTCTCGGGAGAGGCCCCGGCGACCACACATCCACCAGGGTCCGTACGTATGTACGATCGCCAATGAGTTCCAGCATCCTGGACGAGAGTCTTCTTTTCCCCCTGTCAACAAGGCGAGGTGAAACGACTTGTCCGTCCATCCATCCCTGACGCTTCGACTCTCGCCAACCTCTTTGTCCTATCCCCGGTGGCGCTCGCTAAGAGCCAGAGGCAGCAGGTCGATAGGCAGCCAGGGGCCATGGAAAAAGGAACCAGCACAATGGGACCGGGCCCCTTCCCTCGGGGACGGCTTCCCACTGGGTCCCGACATGCTGGATGAGCTGTCGAATCCCTGGACGTGACCCTCGAATCCCTGGCCGATGGGACGTGGCACTGGGACGAGGACGCCGCCAAGCGATTTCTCGCGTTCCCCCCTCACTTTGGGACTGGACTCGTCTGCGCGCAGCCTCAGGCGGCCATGACAGGAGGTGAAGTCGTTAAAATCCAACGTCTGAACGGATGGCACGGTCCTCCCCCCTTCATGTAAAGGATCCGTCATCCGTCTTCCCCGGGAAACCGGTGAGATCCCCCGACAACCGCTGTGATGAACCGAACTGTTGCATAGCTCCAGCTCTGCCGTCCATAGCAACGGCAAACAAACATCAACACATCTTCCCCGTGGCCCATCCCTCCAACCGCGCCACAGACGAAAAAGCCATCACCCACTGTCCCGGAACCAACTCTATCCGCCGCCACGCTGAACCCCATCATCTCCTCGAACCAGCTTCCCGGTCCCCGGGCGTCCGATTCCTCACTCCGCCAAGAAATGACAGGGCAAAAAAGCAACCACCGGACTTAAGAAGTGTGTATGTGTGTGTGAGGGGCACCCCGCGCCAGAATGATGAGAATCTCGCCCTTCATCTAATCAGAATCGTGTATACGCCCCCCCTGGTCGATCGAGGGGTGGGCGCCTCAGTCGTGGTCTTGGTCTGAGACACAAATTCCTATGCGGGATGACGGGCGCTCGCACATGGAGCCCTGCATCCCCCCCCAAGCGTGGAAGCGGCCGTGACCCATGCCACCACGTAATGAAGGAAGGCCTCGATAGGGCTGGCCCTGTCTCGATCAGGAGGACGATGAACCAGATGGCAAATCGGGGGCTGACTGAAGCCGGGGATTCCAGCCGTGTGGTGAGATCAGAACTCGCGAGGCTGCCATTCCATCCCGCCACTGGGCGATAAGCGACCCGTCTCTCGGGGCGTCGCCTGCCCGGGAGACATGTCGCATCTCCGTCGGCGATAGCAGCAGCTTTCGTCCAGATATCAAGGCAGTGGGGTCGCACAAGGTGGAGTGTTGCTCAGGCTTTTCCACGAGACACTGGCCTTTCGCCCACCCTCCGTGAGAGAATGATGACGAGAACAAGTGTGAACTGCGTGACATGGTGCCGTCCATTCTTCTTGGGCAAGGGGCACAGCCTTGGCCAAGGTCAGGAAGAACAGATTGGCATGCCCTCCTTTTGGTCATGCATCACGAGGCCTCTGTCGAGCATCATCGTGACAGTGCCTGGGGTGACATTGCAGGCACCCGTGCCAGAACCAGAGAACGGCAGAGATGGTCTTCCCGCCGCATCGTGTCTCACTCAAACCAGCGATGCAAGTCCCTCCACGTGGATTCCCTATACCTGCAGCTTCCATAGAGAATCCCACACGCGACAACTAATCCTCCATCCGGCCATAACACTCCGGCGGTTGCGGCGCCTCGGGCTGCTGCGGGCGTCTGCACGCTGCCGACGCATCGAGGTGAGACTCTGCCGTCGCCCGGTAAGTCTATTTCAACCTCACCCAATGATCACGACGGACGACGAAGAAGTCAAGAACATTGCACACGACAGGACGGGAAGTAATCGAACACTTTGTATAATATATCCCAGACCGTAGACAGCGCCAGTGAACCGACCAAACGAAACCATGAAACCAACAAACACCGATCCCGAAACATGACGCAGAACAGACCGTGAACCCTTATCATCTCAGTGTGCTTCCTCTCCTCTATCCCTCTATCCTTCACATTCCCTCTCCATCTTCTCTCTACTCCTTGAGATACTTCATGATCTCGTCACGCTCCTGGGGAGGCATGACACGCAGAACCTCGCGGATGCCCTTGAGACCGGCAGTCTGGTTGTCGCGCAGCAGCGACGAGATCTGCGTGGCGAACTGGTCGGCGCGCAGGGTGTCGATGCGCTCCGAGATGGTCTTGCGCTGAGCCTCGTACCACTCGGCGGCCTCGCGGTCGGCGGTGTCGAAGTTGATAATGTTGGACCACGACTCGAGCAGCTGCAGGTTGCGGCGGCGCGTCTCGGGATTCTTGAGCGCCGTCGCCGAGACCTGCTCGCCAAGCGCCGCGGGAGACATGCGGCGGAGCATCGACTCCTCGTTCAGTCTCCTGCGAAGGCGCCAGTAGAAGAAGCGGCGGGAGTTCTGCCATTCGAGCTGGTCGCGGATGACACCCTTGGCCTTCATGCGGCCCGCACGGTCGTGCAGGTCGGCGAACTGGCAGGCGATCTGCGAGTAGACGGGCAGGAGCTGCTTCTCGCGGGTCGTCATCTTCTGCTTGATGGCGTTGGTCTCGGCCGCCGACAGGCTCGCGTCTTCGAGCTGCTTCTTGAGGGCAGCGTACTCGGGATCCAGGCGGGCCATGGTCTCGAGCTGCTTGTCCTTGCGGTACTTGATGCCCACGATACCCTCGGGCTCGAGGACACCACCGCGGGCGTCGACGTCGGCGTACATCTCCATGGCCGTGGGGTTGATGGTCGGGTCGACGACGACCCAAGAGCCACCACGGAGCTCGCCGAATGGCGGGATGTACACGAAGACGGGCTGCTCGTACTTGACGAGGGCATCGACGATGAAGGAACCGTACTTGAGGACCTCGTTATACATGTCGCGCTGACCGCCCGAGAAACCTCTCCAGTTGGCGAGGATCATCAGAGGCAGCTGCTCGCCGTTGTTGAAGTCGTTGATGGCCTGGGCCGTCTTGAAGGCCGAGTTGGGGTACCACACACCACCGGCCTCGACAGCGACCTGCTCGATCGAGTCGGGGTTGGCGGGATCGGCCGGGGTGATGTTCTCGATGGAGCGCGTCTCGACGGCGATGACACCCATGGGGATGCCGGCCAGGCGAGCGCGGCCGACAACGACGGTGCGGGCCCAGCCGCCGAGAGTCTCGACGAAAGAGTCCTTGTCGAACAGACCGGGCTCGAAGGCACCGTCATCCGACTGCCTGCCGCCAATCATCCACCTGACATCGTACGTCTGCTTCTGCTGGGGCGTGTAGACGACGTCGCGGTCCCATGTGTCGATGCTGGGGCTGATGGGCAGGGGTGTACCGCGGCGCTCGGGGATGAACGACATCCACTCGACAATCTTCTGCACACCGGCGTAGTCGTCGTTGGCAGTCAGGTGCGAGACACCGTTGCGGTACATGATCTGAGTGCCACCAAGCTGGAGGTTGGACGTGTAGATCTCGCGACCCAGGACGTTGTTCAGCGCAGGGGCACCGGTGAGGATGATGGGCTGACCCTCAATCTGAACGGCACGTTGGCCGAGACGGACGAGGTAGGCACCGATACCGACGGAACGGCACGTTACCAGGGTGATGGTGAAGATGTCGTTGTAGGCGCGGCTGGTGGCACCGGCGATGAGACCAGAGCCCCTCAGACACTCGACACCGAGACCATCCTGGGAACCGATGATGGTGACGATCTTGTGGCGCTTCTCACCATCCTCGACGACCTCCTCGGTGATGACAGCCTTCTCGAACTTGTCCTTGCCCTCATCGTCCAGGTACAGGTAGCGGAAGCCACCGTCCTGCTTGGCGGGGTCGTTCCAGGCGACCTTGTAGTAGGGGACAAGCTCATCGGCGACGCCGAGACGGGCACCCGAGTTGGCCGACAGGTAGATGCGAGGGATGCCGAGCTTCTGGGCGAGCTCGGTGCACTTGTAGAAGAAGTTGTCCTCCTTGGGGCCGAACGAACCAATGCGGAAGGTGATGTCGTTGGCGACGACGATGAACTTGCGGCCCTTGGGGTACTCGGGAGTCTTGGCGTTGAAGATCCAGGCGACCATACCGCAGTTGTTGGTACCAGGCTCGCGGTTGACCTCCTCGAGGTTGTCCAGGTCGTCGAGCACAAGCTCCGTGTAGGTGACGCAGTCGCCCGACTTGGGCTGCGTGGCAGCCAGAGCCGGGTTGAGCTTGATGGCCTGGGTCCAGCTGTTCTGGGTGGCCTGGCGGAAGAGCTCGGGGAAGTCGTAGACGTACTGGGTGCCCATGAGGTGAGCCTTGTAACGCTTGGGCTGCAGCCAGTTCTTGGTCGGGTAGGGCGTGGCCACGGGGAGCAGGTGCATGGGGCCCCTCTCGTTGGAGCCACCGATGCTGTGGAAGACCCATTCGCCCTTCTCGGACTTCCTCTCCGAGTAGATGTCGACCTCAACAACGTATCCCGAGGTATTGTTGATGATGACACGCAGGGGGTACGGGACACCGGTCTGGGGATCCGTGCAGATGATACGGATCTCGACCTGGGAGACACGCAGGCGCCAGCCGCGGGGACCGAAGCGGTCCAGGAAGCCCTGCAGCTTGTCCTCAACCTCGGAAGGCTCCAGCTGGAAGACGGGAGTGAAGTTGATGAAGATGTGGTTGAGATCCGAGTTGTTGTTGCCAATGATCTCAAGCGCATCAAAGATGTCGTTGACGACGCGGTCGGCCTCCGAGATGAGGTACTCGGTGGTGGGGATCTCGTCGCGGAGGCGGCCGGGCCTGATGACCGCGCGAGTGAAGTAGCGCTTGTCGGTCTCGACGGCCTTGCCAATACCCTCGTACACGTGAATGTTCTTGTTCTCCGTGAAGACGGGCTTGATGTGGAACTTGTTCAGGCGGGCAAGCTCAAGCTGGAAGGCGAGGGCGGGCTCGCTGTGACGAATGCTCGAGTCCTCGACGTACTCGGGTCCACGGAACGTGTAGTAGCCGGGGTACGAGCCGTCGGCGTGACCGCAGATGAACGAGATGCGGCGGACACCATTGGCGAGCAGATCCTCCTTGAACTGGGCGACCAGGGGCCTGATGCGGTCCAGGATCTCCTGGTCGTTCCTGCTCTCCGAGTCGCGGACGGCGACGTTGACAACGGCGGAAAGCTCCTCGTTGCGCACGACCTTGGGGGTGACAAACTTACGCTTGCCAGTGAGGTCGGGGATGAGGCCAGGGGCGGAGGCCTTCTTGGGCTTGGCGCCGTTGAGCTTGAGCTTCTCGAGCGCCTTGAACAGGTCCTCCTCGACGTCGTCAAGGTACTTGCAGGGAACGATGACACCCTTGCGGTTGGGCTCGTCCTCGATCCTGGAGTTGAAGTAGGACATGTCGCTGATGGAGGACACGCGCTTGAACTCGAACTGGCCGCTGGGGGTGGCGGGGCTCGAGGGCGCGGCCGACTGCAAGGGCAGGCCGTACTCGCTCTGGCCAATCTTCCTGAGGGTGAAGTCCCAGGTGACGAAGGTAGGCCTGTCCTCCTCCTCGTGGTACTCGATCGCCTTGATGATGTAGGCCCTATAGGCCCTGCGGACGTAGACCTCGAGAGCGGCGATGGAGACCCAGGGGTCCTCATGAGCGAAGAAGAGGGTGAGCACGTCGAAGACGGTGTACTTGGAGTCGACGACCTCCTTGATGATGTCGAGCCTGGGCTGACGGTGCTCAAGGCCGGCCTCGCCGTAGCGAGACTCGACGACGGAGGACTTGAGAATGTGCTCCATCTGGGAGGTGCGCTCCTCGAGCGAGGGCAGCGAGCACTGGATCATGATCTCACGGGCCTTGAGCGACACCTTGGAGGTGGCGCGCGAGGCCTGGAGCTCGGTGAGGTGCTTGAGCGTGTCGCGCAGGTAGCGGCTGATGTTGCCAACGCCGGGCTTGTTGGGGCGGTACTCCTCCAGGATGGCGAGGATCAGCTGGCTCTTGGCCATGACGCGGCTGTGTGACAGAACAGTCTGGACGACCTTGGAGACGTCGTCCTTGTTTTGGTCACGGAGCCTGAGGATGACGGACTCCTCCTGGGTGCCAGCGCCGGTGAAGAGCGACTCGGTCTGGGCGTACTGCTCGAGCAGGTCCTTGAAGACGTTGAGCTCGTGCGCCTTCTGGCCCTCGGCGTAGGCGTCGAGGACAGCAGTGAGGGGCGCGAGGGTGGTCTTGAGGAGGTCGACATCGCCAGATGCAACGTTCTCCTCGATGAACTTCTGGAAGGCCTTGGCGAGGGGCTTGGCGGGGAAGTCGACGTGCCTGGACTTGGCGCGCTCAACAATCTGGGTGAACTGAGCGTCCAGCTTCTGCGGCATGCGCGAGTGCAGGGCGGCAAACTGGGCGTTCCACTCGCTGTAGGGCAGCTCGGGATTGCGCAGGACCTCGATGAGCTCCTTGAGGGTGGGCAGCATGATGACCGAGTTGTCGTAGCCGAGCAGAATGTTGTTGAGGACATTGTGCAGAACCGAGAAGCGCTGAGCGGGCTTGGAGCCGACGGCCACGGGCTCGCCGTAGCTGGGGAGCTGGCCGACGAAGGGCTGGGCCTGCTTGACGCGGGTAGGGTCATCCAGGGCGAGGATTCCGAGAATGTCACCAGCCTCAAGGGTCGATCCGGGCTGCTTGATGAGCTGGACATGACCATCCTCGGAGGCAATGAGAGGCATGTACATCTTCATGACCTCGACCTCGGCGAAGCTCTCGCCGGCCTTGACGTGGGAGCCATTGTCGACGAGGTACTTGACCAGCTTACCAGGGCTGGGGGTCCTGAGCTGGGTGGGGTCGTTCTCCTGCTCGAGCAGGCAGGTCTTGCCGTCGACGGAGAGGCGCGTGGCGCCGACCTCCTCCTTCCAGTAGACGCTGTGGCTGCGGCCATCAAGCAGAATCAGGAGACCACCGTCACTGAGGACACGCACGCCAACGGCGGCCTTGGATCCGTTGATGAACAGGTGGTAGCTGTCGACACTGGCGCGGGTGGCGGTGAACTTGTAGCGGAAGCCCTCGTAGATGAAGTCGATGGCAAAGACGGTCTTGAGGATGTCCTTGGAGGGCACCTGGCCCTTGTCCAGACTCTTGCGGTACTCGGAGATGCAGGCCTCGCTGGCGATGTGGGCCTTGGTGACGGCACCGCTGACGACGGCGAGCATGGGGTCGGGGCGCTCGGCAGTCAGCTTCTTGGTGATGAGCTCATCGAGCCAGCCGGTGGTGATGGTGTTGTCCTCGAAGGCCTCGGTCTCGAGCAGCTTGATGAGGTACTCGACGGTGGTCCTGAAGTCACCACGAATGCTCAGCTCCTTCAGGGCGACAACCATGTGCTTCCTCGACGCGGAACGGTTCTCGCCGTAGGCGAAGATGTGGCCGAATTGCGAGTCGGAGAAGCTGTGAATGGACGAGGCGGAACTGACGGAGAAGTAACCCCAGACGTTGGAGCTACTCCTGAAGTTCAGATCGTGCATGACACCGTTGGAAGGCTTGAAGCCCTCGCCGGGATCCTCGGAGGTGATACGGCAAGCGGTGGTGTGACCCTTGGGCCTCGGCCGCCTCTGGCTCTTCTCGCTGCTGGGGTCCTTGAACTCAAAGTCGATCTCGGTCGACGTCTTGGGGTCGACACCGTACAGCAGGCGGATGTCGCGGATCCTGTGGAGGGGGATACCCATGGCGACCTGAAGCTGGGCGGCGGGCAGGTTGACGCCGCTGACCATCTCAGTGGTGGGGTGCTCGACCTGCAGACGGGGGTTGAGCTCGAGGAAGTAGAACTTGTCGTCGGCGTGCGAGTAGAGGTACTCGACAGTACCGGCGGAGACGTAGCCGACCAGCCTGCCGAGACGAACGGCGGCGTCCTCCATGGCCTTGAAGGTGATGTCCTTGGCGATGGTGACGGGAGCCTCCTCAATGATCTTCTGGTGACGCCTCTGGACGGAGCAATCTCTGCCGAAGAGCGAGATGTTGTTTCCGTACTGATCAGCCAGCAGCTGGACCTCGAGATGCCTGGCGTTTCCGGCAAGCTTCATGATGAAGATGGGGGAGCCGGGAATCTCGCTGGCGGCGGCCTTGTAGAGCTGCTCAAAGCCCTCCTCGGACACACACTTGCGGATACCCTTACCACCACCACCTTCCGAGGCCTTGACCATGACGGGGAAGCCAATGGCCTTGGCCTTCTCGAGACCCTCCTGCCACGAGGTGACGCAGCCCTTGGCGTAAACGTCATCCTGAACGGTGACGATGCCGTTGCTGTCAACCTCGACCTTGTCGACTCCTGTGCCCGACCACGGGATGCAGGGGACCTGGGCGTGCTGAGCAACGATTGTGGAGGAGATCTTGTCACCGAGAGAGCGCATGGCAGACCCCGGAGGTCCGATGAAGACGATCTTCTTGGGTGACGCGGCGAGCGACTCGGGGAGTTTGGGGTTTTCGGAGGCGTGGCCCCTGCGGACGCACGATTAGCGGGAGTGCCGGGAGAAGGCTCTGGGGGAGAAGGGCTTACCATCCTGCCCACACGGCGTGGACGTTCATGCGCTCCGCAATGTCGACGATCAGCTCGACGTTTGCGTAGTTGTGGTTGTTGGTGCCGCCGGGGACCTCGACGTAGTGGTCGGCCATGCGGATGTAGTCGGCGTTGGCAGCCAAGTCCTCGGGGGTGGCCATCACAGTGAACTGGATGGCCTTCTCGTCGCCAAAGGTCTCGTACGCCCATTTCCGCACCGATCGGATCTCCTTGACGGCGGCGATACCGTTGTTGGCGATCAGGACCTGTTGTGTGCCGAGGCATCGTCAGCGCGGGTTTCCCGGACATCCCCAACAACAAAGTCGGAAAAAAGGGGGGCAGTGCAGATCTCTACGCCGCCGCCAGCAGACGGGGAAGGACGGAGGGAAAACGTACGTTTGTGATGACGGTGTGACCGTCGTGCTCGGCCACAAAGTCCTTGACCTTGGAGGACGGGGCATTGGCGAGCTTGTTGCCGCCGATGAAGTGGTCGGCGATGTTGTGCTTCTCGGCGTAGGTGGCCTTGCCGTTGACGTGGGGAACAACCCGGCCATTGCCGTTCGTCGTGGTTGTGTGCATGGCTGCGGCTGTTCTGGGGTGATTCGGAGAGAGGGTATCAGTGAAGATTTGGCCCGTCGTCTATAGCGAGTTTTGCGGACTCGTCTGCGCGTGCTGGTTGTATCCTGGGGAGGAGGATGTCTGTCGTCCCTAGGGGCCGCGTATTATGATTTCGTTGGGGGTGGGAGTCTTGAAGCTCTCCGGTGCTACAAGGACTCGGACGGGTATCTGTATGGAAACAAGGAGGAGAGGGTCGGGATGAATGGAAAAAAAGTGTCGAGGGGGAGTTCGTGAAGAGAGGAGGGGAAGGGAAGGAAGCAAGATTCGATCGAGGAGGAGGATGGGCTCGGGTCGATATCTAGAGTCTAGGACGGAAGGCGAGGGTCGGCATGTTAGCAAAAAAGTTTCCCATCCCGCCGGGCGGTCTTGTTGGGGAAGGCCCAGTCCAGGCAGTGAGCCTGAGTGCCGCTAATTTGCAGTGGGAGGGCGAGCAACGGGGGGTGGAATTGGCAGGAGCAAGGGGCGCGGCGCGCGACGTCAGGGGTGGCGGGGCAGGAACATCCCATCCATCTGGGACTGCTTCCTTCCTTTCCCCAAGGACCCAAGGACTCCAAGGGGCCCAATAGGCCGCAGGTCCCCTCCAAATGCATGGATCGGCCCCTGGGTACCCGCCCGCGCTCCACGGTACCCGGCGGATTGAGACCCGGTGATTGGGCCCTGAGACACGCGTGGGGTGCGGAAGGGGAGCGAAGCTGCCGAGGGGCAGCACTGCGCATCCATCCGCGGGCAGCCGGAGGGGGGAAGAACGACAAGGGGGGGCAATATTTCTCGGGGGCTTCAACTTGGAGTCTGTCACATACCAGTGCGATTCCTGGGCTCTTACGTCGTGTGTGAGGTGGTCGGGATGGCGGGACACTGTCTCGATGGTCAGAAGCTGTGGCGGTTGGCGCATTCTTTGGTTCGAGGGAGAAGAGCAGGGAGCAGCAGGAGTATTCGAATGTCTCGCGCCCAGGCCAGCCAGGGTGTGGGTAGGAGGTCGGGAACGGTTCGATCTCGAGATAGGGGACGTACCTTTTACGGACGTCTGGCGCGCAACAGCAACGTGCGGGCTCCCTCGTGGCGTGTTTCGACGCAGCCTTGTGTCGTGTGCCGTTGGAGCTATCGCGACGGCAAGGAGAGAGAGCGAAGGGGAGGGTAATGCGATTATGGATGTTTGTGCGACGACTGTCACTGGGAGAGAGAGAAGAGCATCAAGAGCGCAAGAAGCGTGCGACGCGGGAGGGGCAGAGGTGTTTTATGGCATCCATCCCATCTGTACGTCAACACCGACTGCAGCAGCACCAACAGCTCAGCGAGAGCTTCACCGCGGCCGTGGCCCGGGACCCGGTTCGGCCGTGAGATAGGGGACTCCCGGGAGGCCGGAGCCCACGAATGGGAGGAGGGGCCACAGGCCGGCATGAATTGACTTTTGTCTAGCACCTCACGCCGTGATGCAGCCGATTACTGGCAGAGCTGTATGTGTTGGTTCCTGTACAAGCTGCGCCATGTCTCTCCGGAGGTGCTGATGGGCCATCCGGCCGGCGGACGAGGTACGGCACGTCGCAAGTACCGTGACGTGACCCGGGGGCGCCTCAAGCTGCACCGTCGTGGGGCAGGGACAAGGACAAGGACGGGCCCGGTCGTGCGGGTGGATGGAAGGTGCGCAGGTGCGGCAGGGCAAGTGTGAGCCGCGACTCAACCAATGGCCGGGGTGTTGGGGTGAAGCGTGAGGATGATCCCGTCACGGCCGGACAATCTGGCGACGTCGGGAGTTGGATGGAGACTGGACAGCTGCGGTACCGTTCGGCCGTGGCTTGGGCTTGGCTTGAGTACCCCCCCGGTTGGCCGGCTGGCTTTCAGATTTTGCCCCTCCAGAGGTCGTTTCCATCTTGGGCCCTAGCGTCGACTCCAAAAATTCCCCATCCTCACCCAAACGTCAAGCATCTCGCTGTCTCTTCGCTGCGACTCGGGGACTTGTGTAATCGGCGTCGCCTTGTTCGCTGAAATGTTCTGGGCAACTTGCGGGTCTTCATACAGCTTGCTTGCTTGCCACGCGGTCAGCTTCGCTCTAGGCACTCCCAGGATCACCGTGTCGAGTGACATCCAGGTCTAAACAAAGACACACCTTGTTGCCCCCAAGTCGATGCCCCCTGCCATCCCCTGCCGGAGTGCCCCAGAGATTCCGATCCCGTTGAGCGACCCTCGAGACAGGGGTGCTGGCTGCTGTCTCCTGTCACCCCCGATCTCCAGAGTCATAATCAGGCCACTTTGCGGGAGCTAGGTCGCGGGCCACGGGGCATTTAGACAATGCCCGTACAGACGGCGCGCATCACAGGTCTCGGCGTGGCTACTGTTTCTATCTGGGCTTCTATATCAAGACCGACGTCCGCATCCATCGTGGTGCAGCTACTTGCTACCCTCTGACGAACGATGCCTACTGCCCGCCGAGCGCCCGATCGCTGGCCCAATGCACCGCCCGATAATAAACTGCCCGCCTCAACAACCCCAAATCTCCGACTCCACCATGGCCCGAACCGGCTTAGCTCCCCATCCCTCCCATCATCCAACGGCCTCACTCTCCACGTCCGTCCCAGTCAGTCCCAGTCTTCCTCGATTCACCATCCTTCTGCCCATCAACAATGACGCTCAATTTACGGCCGACGGCACCAGGCAAAACACCTCGGCGTTACGAGCGAAAACCGAGCATGTCTCTCGGTGCGACCATCCCTCAAGACATGCAGAGAATTGGACTCTGGTGTCGGGTTCAATGTTCAATGTTCAGCCCCCGGCGCGGACGGGAAACACGCTCGCTCCCGCCCCAGACCCGCCCGCAGATCCCCAACATTTGCCCGCCGTCTGCCGCCGCGACTCCGGCGCTTACTCCTGCTCGTGCTCCCTCGCCTTGCTCAGACACGGACGTCCGTTCGCCCTTGGGGTCCATTGGAATATGCAATGCACCTCGGCCGAGACCTCGATGCCCAGGTGTTGACGATTCCACCGTGATCATGTCCTGTTGAACTCAATCCATTGCATGTCGTGCGCGATGTCATGCGTGTTCTTGAACCTGCAGCTGAACGACGCCACGCCTCCAAGAACCCAGCGAGCCTCATAGCTTTGAGACATCAGATACAGCCAACTGCTTCGTACATGTTCCCTACAACACATACTCACGACACAAGTAACGATTTCTGGAATAAGTCGAATGCTTCATCTAGCTATCTAGCCCTCAGCCCATACTCACACCACATTCCATCATGCCATACAAACACCGCTTCCAACACGCTCATCGACAAAAGGAATTATTGAGGGTATATCATGACTAACGAACGCCCGCCTGCCAGCCCGTCCTTCCCCTCACCATACTAAAAGGTGTGCTATTATCATGTTCAATGAGCCGCCCCGCCCCGTGCAATGTGCAAATCGTAACCTCTCCCCCGGCCACCTCGGCCTTCCCAGCTTAGTACGTCTCCTCCTCGAGCAGGTCGTTGGCATCCACCACCGACCGCCGCGAAGACGCCCTAAAGTCCATCCCGCTGCTCGTCCGCCGGCTCGGCATGCCTCCGCTCTGCCGCCGTCCCGGCACGGGAATCGCGCTGCTCGGCACCGGGATGCCGCTGGCGCCCGCCTCGACCTCATAGCGCGAGTACGTGCCCCTGCGGCTCGGTGTGCGGAGCTCGCCTGCTGCCGCCGCGTCTTCGTCGAGCTCGTCCATATCGACTCGCGAGATGCTGGCAGAGTGTCCGTGCATGCCGATGGAGCTGCGCGGGCGGCCGAGGGGTGTTCGTGCGCCTGAGATGGAGCTGCGGCTCATGGGTCGTGGGGGAGGGATCATCTCTGTCCTGCTCGACGGCCGTGCGTACGACGAAATGCTAGCTCGCGAGCTTGGCCGGGACATCGACGCGTCCGAGTCGCCGTGCGGGTTGCGGTTGGGAAGGGGTCCGAAGGATAGTCTGCTGACGCCTGAGGTGCTGGGTCGGGAGACGTGGCGGGATGTTGCGCCCGTGGTGGCAGGGCCGCGGGGGTTGGTGGGGGTGGTCTCGTCGCCGCCGTGGACGGACGAGGAGGCCGTGGAGCCAACGGTGCGCTTCCTCGTGCGGATAGTAACCGTCGAGGGAACGTTGCTGGCGCCGTGGACGGAGGACCTCGGCGACGCGCGGGGCGGGGTGTTGACGGGCGCGGGCAGCTTGGACCGGGCCGACTGGACCCGGGCCTCGAGCCGCTGCATCTGGGCCGTGAGGCTCCTGATGTGGGTGAGGGAGTTTGAGGCGGGGATACGGTGCGACGTGCCACGGGCACCGGGGAGCCTGGGCGCCGGTGTTCGGGTGGCGGCAGTGGCGGCGCCGGCGGCGGTGGGGCGCGTCGGGGGCCTTGATGAAGTTGAGCTGCCGAATGCCGGCCGCGGCTTGGGTGTGATGCTGTGGTCGGCCGAGGGGAGGCGCGACTTGCGCGTGGTGGAGGGGGCGGGCGTCTTTGCGGCCACCTTCTTGGGGGCGGGGGTGGGCGCCGGGACGGAGACATCGGACATGGGCGGTGAGGGGGGATCGTGGAGCTGCTTCCCGGCGCGAAGGGGTTCCGTGTCGGGGGGCGTGGTGATGAGCGGCGAGCTGGCGGTGGAATCGGGGGAGCGGTCGGCGATCTTGTCAAAGGTGGGCGAGTCGAGCATGGAGAGGTCGGTGGACACGGCCGAGAGGTGGCGCGACTCGTGCTTCTTGATCTTCTCGCGAAGGACGTCGGTTTCGATCTTGAGGTCTGACAGCTCCTCGCGCAGACGCTGAGCCTCGATGCGGAGGGTCTCGCGCTCGCGGTCGGCCAGCTTGATCTCCTCCTCCATCATGACACCGCGCTCGATGGCCACGTTATACTTTTGCTCCATGTCCTCGAGTGAGGACGTGGTGTTGCGGGCCTGGCGCTCAAAGTCATCGTTGGCAACCTCGATGTCGCGCAGCTTGAGCGTCAGCGCCCTGCTGGTCTCGCGCAGCGTGGTGATCTCCTTCTCGAGGGTGTTCTGCGCGGCGTTTGCTTCCGTCTTGGACTGCTTGTACTTGGACTAGGAGGGGTCAGCGTCTTAAAAGCACAGACGGTATCGGACGGTGCTCACCTTCCACTCGTCCACCTCAAAGCTCAGGCTCTCTGCCTTTTCCCTAAGACCGCGCTCGCGCTTCTCAGCGGCCTCGATATCCTTCTCCAGCTCTTGCTCAAGCTCCTTGCTGGACTCCCTGAACTCTGCGAGCTCTGCCTCGAGCACCTCATACTGCGACTTGTACCAAGTGAGGGCATCCTCAGCGGTGGTGGCCTCGCTCGGGGGCGAGGATGGCGGCTCGGCCATTTTGGGTGACTGTGGTGGTTGGCGATGCGAAGGCGCCTATTGGGACATGAGGTCGGCCGATATGATCGTCAGGTGCAATCGTCGAGCAAACAGAAGCTTTGTACGTCTCCAAAGTCGGCTTGCGTGTCGTTTGCGTGTCGATAATTATGTCGAAACAAAGGGAAGTAATCTAGGAGTGTAGGTAGAGAGCGTGGGAGTCGTCGCAGGCACGGAAGCCGGAGGCGAAAAGGTTTTTGATGGTTATTTTCTTTCTTGTTTGAGGTTCTGAGAACAAAGAGAGGGCAGAGTCTCGTCTGTTCGTTCTTGACGTCAAGCCTGCCAGGGGGGAAATTGCGGCCTGGTAGGGAGTCGTCGGGGTTGAGTGTCGCGCCTGCGGTCGGAGGGGCAGCGAGACGTTCGAAAGGGGTCTTCTGGCTGGGCGCACGGGTTGTCGTTTGTCGAAATGTCGGCTGGCAAACCCCTTTACTTACCTGGCGTCGGAAGCCGTCGTGGGGTGTCGTGGTGCCGTCGGTGCCGCTGTTGTCGTCGGTTGTCGGATGTCGATGGAGGAGGGAGAAATCCCACGGGGCCAGCGCTGTCATCAGGCCGCCTGCTTCATTGGATCCCGACCTCCACCTGTTGCTGTCGGGTTGTTGCGCTGGCTGCCCAGTGGCTGGTGCTTGGTCACGGTCCAATGTTGATGTGGACTCCTTGTGCTGGCATGGCGCTTTGCCCCTTCAGGACTGGTTTGCTACCACGGGCAACCCGTGTGCACGGGCCTCATGCCAGCCACACGCTAGACCGTGTTTGAGCACGCGCTTCTCCTGTCCTGTCGCAATGTGTTTTCCTTCTTCAGCATCAAACTGTCCGATAGCTTTGACTTTGTTTCCTCTTCCACAAACATCACACAGGATTTTCAACATTGTCTATAAAGCTGGGTTACTTCTCACTTCTCGATTCTGGCCGTTAAAGAACATCCAATAAGTGATCATTCACATCTCCGAAAGCTCCGCTCCCTCCGAAACGGTTGATGTCGGCGTTCATGCAGCTCAATGCATTCTTCAGTTCCAGATCCACCGCCCTCCGCCTGTGCGCAGCATGTATCCTCCCACTGCCTCAGTGCGGGTCGGGTACATCGCATCTTTCGAGGAGGTTGGCCAACCTCGTCATCGACGACGAAACACAACAATCAACTCACTTTCGATACTTGTCCAAGAGATGAGCGAACAGCTCTGGTCGGTTGTAGTGTCCAGCATAGTCCTGCGCTCGTCAGCAACTTGCCTCTCCTCATCCCTTCAGTCTGACGGACCATGGTGTACTTCACCTTGACCAGATCATCGATATCGCATTCTGCGTAGACCAGATCCCCGTCGCTGTCTTCGCTTATCTTCCTCCCAGGACCCATGATGAACGATCTCTTCTTCCCCTTCTCTTCGAGTAGATACTCCCTCGCCTCTGGAGTCGCCCCATAAGCCTCAATCGCGTCGTCGTCCAACACCGCGACAGATGCCACCACGAAGCAGCCAGAGAAGAGCGCCGTGTGCTGCGCTGTCAGCTGCGCGGCCATCCCCACGTCTTGCCCTGGGCAAAAGTGAGGCGGCCACGACGACACGTGGACGACCGGATACTCCAGCCCAGCAGCCCAGATCGCCAACGGGTTCCCGTTCTCCCCACAGATGAGGCTGCTCAGAGCACCGCCCAGATCCGTCTCCACGGCAGCCTTACTCCCCGTCTCGCCCGGTGTGTGGACAAGACGTTCGCCCACCGTCGGCACGTACTTCTGGTGCTTGTGCAGCAGCGTCCCATCGCGCCCAAAGAAGAGCTGCGTGTTCCACAGCGTGCCCGTCGTGTTCTTCCGACGCTCGGTGATCCCCACGACGGCGTAAATATTGCCATCTCGACATGCCGCTGAAAGAGCGTCCACCTCCGGGCCCGGTACCTCGACCGCTTCATTGAAGAGCTTGCAGAAGAGAGAGGGCGCAGGCTCGGTGCTCACGGGCAGTAGCTCAAGCCAGCCAGGGTAGCCGGGGACGAATGCTTCGGGGAACCCAATGACGTCGGCGCCCTCGCGGCCGGCTTCTCGAATGAGCGAGCATGCCCTTTCGGTTGTCGCTGTCTTGTCGAGGAAGACCGGGGCTGCTTGTACGGCAGCCAGCTTCATGTGGCTTATTCGAGTCGTTGGTTCCATTGATTTGAGCTGATTCCTGAACGTGTTTGCTTCCCACTGCCTTCTTGAAAGCTTTCCTGGTTTAATACCTCTCCAGGGCCCCTGATGGCATCGTCTTCATGTCAATCCCGCCCGTGATGCGGGGAAGCGGCCACATGACCCCGAAGTAATTCGACATGCAGGGCTTGACATCCCTGCTTGCTCGGCGCCCAACTTGTAAATCGGTCTGCTTTACCTGAAGTATCGAGGATCTCAGAATGGCGGCAGACTTGCCCAGCATCAAGCTGATTCGTTAGCATTGCCCTGGTATCTCAATGAGATGGGAGATGCCCAGCCACCGGCACTGTCTCTTCGATGAACGGTCCAAGAAGGACCGCCGCCAACAAGATCAAGAATCCTCCTCTCCGCCGAAGGAGTCTCACGCCGGAAGACTAGCCTCGGGAGGCTCAACATCTTGTTCAGTACCCATACGGGATCTTGACCTCTGACCCTCGAGGCATAAGCAAAATACCCCAGCAGCATGCTGGGATTCCTCAGGACTTCTGCTGTTTTTGTTCTGTGTTCTCAGCCTTCCCCCAAGTTTCGAGTTTACGAAACACGACCTTGTTCTCAGGTTGGATCTTTTCCAACGATTCCAAACAAACCAGCCCTGGAAGTCGTCGTTACAACCAAGTTCCAAGCTTGATTCCGTCCGTTTCAGCAATTCACTGGAAGAAGTGTTCGTTGTCAGTGACTTTGATTCATTCGCGCCGTACTCGTACACAAAACCGTCCCCGAGTCTTGCTGGCTATCAGCCCCCTTCATGGGAGCGCTGGGGCAAAGACAAGGGAAAGAATGAAGAATGAAAAAAAAAAAACAGAAAAAAAAAAGGAAAACCCGTTGTCCATCGTCAAGGCCCTTCGGAATCTTGCCAAACTTCCAACCCGGGCCCATCCAACCCTTGGTACGATGCTCATCCACCAAAGTCATCCCCAGTGCATCGTCCTGTTCTCCCCTGTCCTCCCCTGGCCTTGCCCATCAGCGGCTTTTGTCTCGAAGGCCTACTGGTCAGCCTCCTCGTGCTCATTCTGAGGGTCCTCCAAGTCCTCTTTAGTGGCTTTTTTCTTGCCTTTGGGGTCGGGTTTGGTTGTGGTGGCCTTGCGCTTTTCAGCAGCGGCCTTCATCTTGTCTTGACCGCCCTTCGTCTGGCTTGGACCGGCCTCAGCACCCTCGGCAGCCTTGGCTGCATCCTCCTTTGCCTTTTGGCCTTCTTCTCGTCCGCTTTCGAAAGAACATTCGGGTCCGTGGTGAATGGGATGTCAACGGATTCGAACGCCTGCCTCATAAAGGCGAGGTATGGCGAATCTCGCACCGGGGCAGCCATGCCGGCCTCATCCGCATTCGTGGCAAGCACCTGGGTGCTGGGGCCGCCCGTCTGTTCACCGGCGAGGTAGTATCCGGCCGCGCCAGAGGCAGCGGCGGCGGGGTAAGGGGCGTAGTATTTGGTGCTGTCGGGCTGAGCAGGCACCTGGAGCTGTTCACCGGGGTTCATGACAGGAGTCGTGTGGTTGACCGAGAGATGAGCGGGCACGACTGCCGAGGAGTGCGAGGGCGATCCCCGGGGTTCCATGGCGTTGACCATGGCGCTCGTGGGCACGGTGGGAACCGGGTGGTTCGCGCCGCGCACGCTGTTCAGGGGTGAAGCAGCGTGAGTCGTCCTCTGCCTCTTGGGAGGAGAGGCCTGGTCCGGCTCGACTCCATCAACCTCTCCATCAGCATCCTCCTCTTCCACCTCAGCGTCGTCTTGACCCTCCTCAGAATTGTCGCCCGCGGCATCATCGTGCGAGCGCTTGTGCTGCACGTGCTGTTGTTGGGCTTGGCCAGGGACGCTGGAGTTGACCGATGAAGAAGCCTGGGGCATAGCCATGACTTCTTGACCGTGAGACTGATGCGGCTGGATGTACTGCTGACCGTATGAGCCCTGCTGGGGGACTTGATAAGGCTGGATCTGAGGCTGTTGACTGTAGAAGTACGCCTGGAGCAACTGCCGATGCTGAGCCTGCTGCTGGGACCGCTGGTGAGCCAGCTGGTGAGCCAGCTGGTCGGCGTGATGCTGAGCTAGCTGGTCGGCCTGCTGCTGAGCCAGTTGCTGCCGTAGGAACAAGACCCGGGAGGCCCTCTGGTAGCCAGACGGTCCACCGTTGCTGGCATTACCGAAACTCTGGCCCAAAGTCCTCTGCTGCAGCGGCGTAGGATAAACGCGCCGGGCCCCGCGAAGACCAGCAGATGTAGCCCGAGCGACGTTGCTGACCTGGGCGGCCGTCATGACCCGAGCAGGCGTGCCCGGGACATGGGCGATGCCCGTGTGGCCGTGGGGGCTCGTGGCGAGAACTTGGGGGTTGGCGGCAGAAGAATGAGGGCCGAGATCGGATGCCTGTGAGCTTCCGGCGATGGGGGGAGCTGAGCCTGCGTCCTAAGCAGCCCTTGCAGCCCCTGCCATCACCGTGATGGAGTCTCCCGGGATGGGACTCCTTCGGCGGGTAGAAGAATTCTTGATCTTCTTTGCGGCGGCGCTCGCGATGGCAGCGCTCTTCGTGTGTTGGAGGCGGTCGGCCATTTGAACGTCGCCGTCGTTGAGAGCGGCGCTGGGGATATGGGGGCGCGATTGAAGATTGCCCGCCGCCCAAGACTGTTGCTGGGAGATCTGGCGAGGATCGATGTTGTCGACCTGGTTGACCTGATCAGCCAGGAAGGCATCAGTGTCCTCGTAGAGCGGAAAGGGCTCAAAAGGATGACCAGGGGAGGCGTTGCCGGCCTGCTGGAAGGCCAATGTTAGCGGCCGAAAATAAATTACATCTCCCTGCTCCAGGAGATCATCTTCAATATTCCCTATGGCGTGTGAAGCTTACCCGGTTGTTGACGTTGACGGGATTGACCTGGGCATCGACAGTTGTGCGCATCCAGTCCGCGTCCTGAGGGCGTGTCAGTGGACCAATCTTGAAAAGTGGAGGACAAAGTAATGCTTACGAAGAGAGTGCTCTCCGAGCAGAAGTCGGACTCGGAGCCACCGAGGCCCATTGCGTCCTCGAAGGTCGTCGACGGCTGGCCGTCGCCCATGTAGCTGTCAAGCGGGTCGGGATTTTGGAGGCCCTGACCCTGGGAAGGGGAGTTCGAAGGACCAGGAGCCCACCGCTCCTCGACCATATTCTCTTCAAGGGTCTCTGCAAACATCGTCTTGACGAGATATTGTTGATGACGCGTTCTGCACCGTTGTCAGAGGATCTTCGTTGTTGTCACCGGGCTCGGCTGGGCCGGGAATATCGTTCTAGGACGCCAGAGTTAGAAGATGAGCAATGGATAAGAGGAAGAAGATGTGTTGATGACAGAAGGCGGGCGAACTTGTTGAGGAGTGAGGGGCTTTGAAGGCACGCAGGAGGAGGGCTAGAGGTACTGAAGCGAGCCAAGCCTTGAGCTGCTTCGCTGAGGCGCCGCGTGAGATGCGATAGGCAGTTTGATGCGTCCAGTGAAGCTCAGAGTGCTTTGAATGGGTGTGGGTGACTGAGAGCGCGCTGAACGAGTTTCTCGAGGATACAAAAGCGAATGGAGGGTGAAGCTGCGCAACAATCGCGCTGCTTGATGATGGGAATAGTTACTTACCACTCACTGCTGGTGGTTGTTGATCGAATTATCAAGGCGAAGTGTGGCTTGATGGTTGTTGAGAGGAAAAGGACGATGAGGAGAGGGAGAGAGGGAGGGTAAATAAACCAAGAGATGGAGGGAGGGCTCAGGCTTTGGCAACCGGTTGTCGGCCGGGGGGTTGGTCATGGTGGGGGTAGCCGGGTGCTGCACACAGCGCGCAGGCGGGTTAAATCTTGCTCGAGTCCGCGTAATTGGCCGAACTCACGCCACAATGGCTATTTAATGGAAGGAAGCTCTATTATTACGCGTGTAAGTAGTGTTATCTAGAGGCTTAAGGGAGCAGGAGCTTGTTTGCTTTCCTATCTGGGTCGAGTCCGCCGGTCCGCAGCGGGTCCGCACTTCTTGTTGTGAGGCAGGTGACGAGGGTATTATCCGCAACGAGACGAGGAAAGAGGCTCAGATCCGCGCAGCTTTGTTTGCAGGCGGACCGGGGCGCAAGTAATCCGTAAGCCGGAGCGCGAGTGAATTGGAAGCCATCGGGAAGTGAGCTTACGGCGCAGCTCAGCCAGCTCATCTGCATCAAGCCGAAATGTCGATTCCAGCCATCACGGGCGCTTCAATGGCTGAAGAATTGATGATTGAGTAATGTTTTCTTCGGTGGATGGTGGTTGTCTCCTACAAAGGTGCTGCTACTAGCGACGTGACATGTTTTTCCTCTTACCAGGCAGAATGGCTGTTCAGGACAGTGTCCTGGACAGCCCGACAGCCGAAGCCCGAGGCCAAGCCAGACGTAGCTCGCGCTTCGTAAGTTTCACGGACTAAGGATGGTCTGGGAGTAGACATCTACGCACTAATCCAGAAAGCTACTAAAGATCCTGTTAATTCACTTGGGTATCCGGAGCTTCTTTCGTGACGCGAGTCGGCGACTGCGGAGCGACCCTCCCATCGAGTCACCCGTTTTTCTATGCCTCGGACTGAAGAAGTCTCTTGAAGTCAGCACGCAAAAAGCATCATGGTCTTCAAGCGATGTGACATGCGAAATGCGGCATGGTCGTCGCGAGCGAGTGGGATGTCCTGGTCTGTGTTTTTGGTGTTGTGAAAAACGCCTTCCTCGCTGCATCGCGAGACGCGTCACTTTGCGACAGCAGAGCCTCGTGCATCATGAATTAGATGGTGTTCCATTCGTTTTACTTCATCTCGTCCCGATATCCTGTCCGACTCCTGTACTCATCTGTCCGTGTGCGCTCCTTTGCCATCGTGTTGTTTTCAATGGCTTTGTTCAATGACTCGCGACACGCGCCATTTCTCGCCAGAAAGGCACGCATCTGAGTTGGAATCGGTTGACAAGGCACCATTGTTCTCTTTCTGTCCGTTTTTCTCGACCGAAATTGTGTCTGGCTCTTGTCTTTCGCTTCTTGTGTCCGGGTGTCGACCAAGCTTGCCGGCGCCTTTCTCATGACGCCATCACTCATGACGTCGTATACTGCCACAAGATGTTGTATCTCGGCGTCCAAGGTCACAGCGACAGGATTTTTTTCTGTATCTGGTCGAAAGCCATCATGTTGCGGTCGAGTATGTTGTCGGCCGCGTTCGAGCGAAGTGTGTCGTCGAAAGGACCGCCCGCCACACCTCAGCCACCCCCTCCACGATAAGATAAGCACCCTGGCAAACGCCAAGTCCACGCCCCCTCCATCACGCAGACGATAGCCGTCCACAACATCCACATCCCGCCCTCACCGCCAGAATGTGTCATCCGGGCATCCCATCCGAACGGCCTACCGAGGCCATCTCCAGGCTGCTGTCGGCCTCGACCGCGCCAGCACCGCGATGATTCCCTCGCCGAAGCAGTGGCTCAACCCGAGGCCACCTCGACAGTCTCACAACATGGACTCCTCCTCTCCCCCCTCCAAGACGCGACACTGAGGTGTGCCACGGGACTCGCCCTCTGCCGAGGACTGCGTCGCATCCCACCTGAAGTGTGTGTCGTCGTGTCTGCATGTCCGAGACAGGAAGCCACACCCACCCCTTCGGCTCCGCGCCCATCTTGGTGAAGATGTCAGGCCTCGAGTTCAACTCACAGCTTCACAGGCCCATCCCTGCGAGACAATGTCGACACAAGGCCGGTAACAACGCCAGACTCCCGCCCCGCGGTCCCTTCGTACGTCAGTAGTGGAGAGCCGGAGGCACCAGCGCGGCGGCGCCTGGGCGCGGCAAAGCAAGCGATCGCTGTCCGGGGCTGACGAGATCCACCCCCGATATCTAGGCTTCCCTGCCTCAACCCGGAAGCCTAGGAGGATCAGTGGCGATAGTCTCGTCAGTGTTTTATTCAGGAAATATGTCGTCGGATGGGTGCGACGCGCAAGAGGTGGGTTGCCGACACGAGTCAGGCGGACTCGGATCCCGCTGCGAGCAGGACAAGCAAACAATGGCGATTGTCTCGAGGCGAGGCCAAAGCCGGGGTGGGTGTGTGAGACATGCATCCATCACGGGCCATCACGCGGCACCCCAGACCTCATCTTGAGAGTTTGCGCGGTCAATATCGCAGAGACAGGAGGGAACGTCTTTGAGTCAGAATACCATCACATTGGAGAGAAGCTTGCAAAGAGGAGTGTGTGTCCCAGATCAATCGCCTTGCGATTCTTGTTTGAGCCTATCTATCCCGTTTCCTCCAGTGGTATCTCCCAAGTCCGTTTACATCTCCTCCCAAGCGCCCAGAGCCATTTCCCCTCTGTCGCATCAGAAATAGCAGGCCAAAATCAAATCGCTGCTAGTAACACATGTTTTCGCTCGACGCCCGCTGATGAATACACGCTCGCTCGCTCACTCATCCTCATCTCGGTGATGTTCACTCCCAAACGTATACACCGTTCTCATAGACGGCCCGACCGCGTCGCGCGCCAGGGCCGACGCTCGCCCGGCGACGGGGCATCATGCGCTCCTCGAGGCGACGCTTCTGCGCCTCCTCCTCGAGAGTCATGCCCGTGCCGCGGCGGCGGATGGACGGCGCGGGGCCAATGTTCATGTTGCGGATAGACTCGCGTAGGTCGCGGTCGCGCTGCTCGGCGGCGACGTCTGTTGCCGTGCGCGACATGCCGGGGATGGGCACCGCGGCGCGCGCGTCGATGCTGCTGTTGAGCTGGGCGATGCGCTCGGCCTTGCGGAGGTCGCGGTCGAGGCGGTCGTCGCCTGAAGGGGCGGCGGCGGCTGCAGCGGCCTGCTGGTCGCGACGCCTGCGCTCACGGCGGCGAGCTGCGTCGTCCTGCTCGGGGAAGAGGACGAAGTCTGTGGTCTCGCGGCGCACTGGTAGGGGGCGGCGAGATGATGAGGGAGGGTAGCGGCGGTCATCGTCCGAGGCGGAGTAGGAGTTGCGAGACTCGTTGGAGCCGGCGCGCCTGTGACCGCCTGAGGAGGGCGTTGAGGGGCCGGCGGCGTCGAAGCGGACGTGGCGGGTGCTGGGGCGCTCGTCGACGATGACGGGACGCAGAAGGGTATCGCGCCGGCCAGGGCGGGCGTAGTGCTCTGCCGCCATGGTGAAGCCTGTTCGCGGGGAGGAGGGCGCGGTATAGGGCATGGCGAAGGCCTGGGGCGGCGTCCGCGGGGTAGGCGGGTTGTCGACGATGAGGATGCGCTCCTTGCGGCCGGAGGAGCGGTGGTTGATGTTGATGACCTTTGCGCCTGACGGGTCTGTTGTCGACGTTGTGTGGTATGTGGTGTAGCGGTCGCCGCGGCGGGCTGCTGCTGCCGAGGAGGGGGAGCCGGAGTTGTTCGAGTTACCGGAGCGTCGAGAGTGGTCGGACTCGCCGCCGCTGGCGGAGTAGTAGGCCAGCGGCGTCGTGGGCCGGGGCGAGGCGGCGGGCGTCATGCGAGGCGTGGGAGGGAAGCGGGCGTCGACGGCGGGAGCGTAGTAGGTCTTGGGGTAGGAGAAGACGCGAGGCTGGGCGCACTGGTAGCCGCGGGGGGCCTTGTCGCAGCGGGTGATGCTGCGGGACTCCTCTTCGCGGCCGTCGGGGAAGACGACGGTGTGGACGTCCTCGGTACACATTTTGGCGGCTTCGTCGTCAGAGACGAGAGAGCTGGCTGTGGTGTAGGAGGAGGTGTCGATGCTGCGCTCGTCTAGGAGGCGGCGGGCACGGGGGTCGTGGTAGTAGCGGCGTTCGCCTCTGGGGCTGGAATGCTGCTGCTGGGTGGTCGCGGGGTGACGGATGTAGGAGGTGGTGCGGTGGTCTCGGGTGGCTGGATCTCTTCGTGCGTTGACGAACTCGTTGATGATGGCCACGCGGGGAGTGTTCAGTGTTGCGGGTCGAACGTCTGCTGGACGTCCGGCTTTGTTGTGGTGGTGATGAAGGTGAGGAGCAGTGAGGTTGTCCAACTTGAAAGGTCGCGGGGGGTGGACTGGCTTAAGTAGACCCGAGGAGGAGAGGGCCTGCTGAAGTGGAAGAAGGCTTGTACGATGTAGGTGCTGCGTGTGAGTGAGTGGCTAGGAACGGACCAAGAGTTCGAGGTTGAGGTCGGAGGGGTCCTTAAGAAAGATTTCACGATGGGGGCATGTCCGGCCAGCTGCGTCTGGTCTAGTGCCCGCTGGGCCCCAGGATGGACGGGGGAGGAAGTGAGCAGGGGACCAGGGGCTTGGGGCCTGCGGCCTGCAACTGAGGACTGGGGAGGGTGTGTGGGAGTGTGGGAGTGGGTGCGTGTGGGTGGCAGAGAAGTGGTCACGACGCCGGATGGGGATGCTAGCAGGGGTCGCCGTTGGCCTGTCTGACGAGGCGCTGTCCCGCATCCCAGTCGATTGGCCGCCTTCGCCGCACTTGAATGATGGTGTTTCTGCGCAGACAGAGGGAGGGAGGGAGGGCGTGGACATCTTGGGAGGAGGAGGAATCAGGGGGTATCCCTAGCCTTCACCATGGGACATTTGGTGTGCTGCACCGCCTCACGAAGGGCTGAGCAGGACTTTTGGGGTGTCAGCCCAGAGACCCTATCACGCCCTTCCTCTGGATTCATCGCTGGTCATTCGTCGACAGTGGCTGTCGTGGGTTTTTCGCTGGCCCCAGCGCAGTGAGTCCTCACGGCGAGGCCAATCTGGGATCGTCCTCCCTCCGGACCTGCAGGACTCTGCATGCGCGACACAGAACAGGCAAAGGACTTGCTGAGAAATTCCTTGGATGTCGGTCTTTTGAGAAGGCCAAACCAAGGAGGCGAATGACCAACGCGGCTGTTCGTCTCATGAAGCGCGATGACAAGTGACCTCGTGCTGAAAAGTGTACGAATACTGAGCAGTGCTCCCAAATAGGGCCTCGCCTCCCCCTGGCCGCTAATCTCCAGGCCACACCCAAAATACCCGGCCCTGGCTGTAAAAATAGGTTTCGCCTCCAGCCTTACAGAAGAGGACCTTGCTGCCAATGTCCACTGCCCGTTCTGGACAGTGCTTGAAACGAGTGAGAGGCCTGCGTCTGGGACCCGACAGCGCTTGTCGAAACCTTGCACCACCCTCGCACAGCAAGAGAGGCCTTTTTCTGCATCTGTCTGTCTCTCTTTTTCCCGTCTGTACATACATCCCAGCTGTCACCCCACACCCGTCCCGTCCGACCCAAAGTGTCCGTCCACTTTGTGTGACCCCTTTGCCACCACGCCCCCGGGACTCGGCACCCCTGGGTCCCCAGCAGCAGGCCCTATACTAGGCAGAATAGGCGCGCCCTAGTTCTGACGGCCGCCGTGGTCACGGGGAGTACAGGCGTCAGAATGCGATGACGGAGGGTTTCTACACTTTGTGTTCCCAGCTATTCGACCTAGAGTCACGAGTCTTGACGGTGCCGGAACCTCCCGGTAGATCAGAGTTTCCTGTTTTCTCGGTGTCGTGTCTGTAGCAGCGGACTATCGCCAGTGAAGGAAAGGCCAGAATTCATTCACTGAAGACACGGCATTGACTCATCCTCACAATGTTTTGTCCTGTCCTGTCCTCTCGGCCGCGTTCCAATGCGCCAGCCCGCGATTTCCGATGAGCTGCATTAGTCTCGCAGGAGGCCAATGTAATGTCGGACGACGCGAACGCTTGCACTTTGCCAGACGTGGTCTTGCCTCGAGCTTGGACTCTAGTGGTGCAACCGCAGACATTGGTAGAGATGAGCTCCTCTCGCTCCCTTTCCAGGGGCCATCACAGAGAGTGCCGGGGATTCTACAGTTCAGTGCCTCCACTGCTGCCGCTGGCTTCAGCGTCTGCAGTGCCGTCTTGGCCGGCTTCAATCGACCCGCCTCCCTGAATCCTCCGGGGAGGCCGCTGCTCTCTTACCCCGTCGTGACGCAGTACCGCACCCTCGACGGCCGGCTCTGCAAGGGCGCCCTCTGGCGAAGCGTCCATTCGCTGCCGCCGTGACCCTCTGATCGGGCCCGGTCCCGCGCCCTCTTGGCTGCGCCCTCTGCTCATGCCGCTTTCGGCCTCGGTCACCATCACTCGCAGCACCACCATGACGTGCGCCGCCGGCACCCGCTGCAAGCCATCCCATCCACGGTTCGATGTCTCTCCCACCTGTCCCGATAGCTTGGCAACGGTGCCATTGACGAGTCCCCTTTGTCCAGACACCACGAGCGCAACGTATCCTTCGCTGGCGGCGAGCTAGCAACAGGCACCACGCCATCCTTCACAAGGCAGAACCGATACACTGGAGAAGACAGCCACTGACGATGGCCCGGTGCCTGGTGCCAGGCAAACACGAGGGGCCAGAAGTCAATTGGTGATCACGCGGCGCCCATTGGTTTGTCGCGCCCGTCATTCAGTCGCCGCGCGGTGTGGGAAGCACATCCATGTCCCCCATCGCCAGCTTCAAGTTCAGCTCACTCCAGGCTGGACACTTCTTGGGCCAGGCACTGACATTACAAAGCCGTCAATGTCTAGGTAGACACACAAAGTACACTTCCATTGTCGTAGGACTCGCTCGCCGCCGAGTCTCGGTACCTGGTCCAGACCGGACCGGACCCCAAAGAACGCGCACTCGACAACCACCACGTCCATCCTCCTCGCCGAAGCCCACTGTCACACGCGCAATGCGCCTTCTTGGAGAAGAAGTGAAACGATCCTTCCCGGGTGCGAGGGGGGCACTGCAGAGACCGAGGCTGCGATCGAGCATTTTCCCTTTGCAGAAAGACACACGCCCCTCCCTGGCCGAAAGAAATCTGTGGCGCGGCCCCCAATATTTGGGGGCCAGAAAAGCCCCATCAGGTTATTGCAAGCAGATTGTGATGGATGGCAATGGCAGCGGAAAGTCCTGGGCTGCCTCTCACCTGCCTCTGTGAATCTACCATGTAGCAGGAATGGCATCCCAGCATCCGATGATCGAGACGGATGGACGTGTCGCGAAGTTTCTTCTGTTTTCGTCGTTCAGACCTTGACATCTGCCTCGTGTCCAACCTTGCCCTAGCTGGAGCCAGGGGACGAACGGCTGAAGCACCTGGCGGTAGCGGCGGCACAACCCTGGCCGACTCCCAAGATTGCCCTCTCCTCAGAGCTGTCACCGGCCACCTCTACCCTGCCAGCCTCGACAAACGGCACCTCTGCCGAGCATCACCTTTCGCCCATTCCGATGGAATCCCCGGCGAGGCTGCGAATGCACAATGACGCTCTTCACGAGGCCCAGACCACGAGACACCCAGAGTGCAGTGCAGTACAAGCACCCGGCGCGGTGCACTGCCTCGCGGGAGATGCTCCAGCACGGACTGAGGGCCAAGACGAAAGGGCCAGGGGTTCGTCCGTAGGGCTTACATGGGACAGGGGAGCGGGTGGAGGGGCTTCTGCTGCGCGCCACACACCACCCACACACACCACCCACACACGCTACAAGCGCTGCGGCGGAGCGGAGGAAGAGGGAGAGGCGCGGTGCCGCCGGCGGGAAGCACTGCCTCACTCGGGAGGCCGCTTGGATGGGGTAGCTGTGCCGGTGCTCCGTCACGGGTCCGGCACGGGGGACGGGACGGGATGGATGGGTCTCAGTCGGGGCCGGTGTTGGTAGAGATCTGTGCTATTGAAGGGGTCATGGTGAAGCCGCCGGTCGCGTTCGAAGGGACGTGAGAGCTGTTGAGCATGGCGAGCAGCCCATGTCACTGTCTGTCCAACCCTGACGCTATTCGCAATCAACAAGCAAGCAATAATGTCTCCATTGCAGTTCAATGATCACCTCGAAAAGGCTTACGGAGCTCTAGCTCGAAAATTCGTAGAAATAATACACAAAACACGTTTTCTCAGGACGGACGCCAATATTCCCGCCCAAAACGACCGCATCTCAGCACCGAACTCAACCCGACTCATCCACCAGTGCCATCCAAACGTTTCGGTAAATTCCACCTCCTCCGACTGACCACCTTTGTCCAGCCCTCTTCCGATCCATAATCGGCCTGCTCTGTCCCAGACATCTTCTCCCCCGGTGCTTTCTGCTCTGATACCTCTCACTTAGTACAGTGAATCCTCCCCTCTTCCTAGGACCCAAGCACTCACCGGTGTAGTTCATCAACCTCGATCCCCGCCATTGACATATCGGCCGAAAGCCCGCCGTTGCCCCATCGCCCCTCTCATCCTCTGACTCCGAGTCTGTGTCTGTGTCTGAAGGCCAAATGCAAAGACGCGGTCCCCCGTAAGAAGGAGCGGGTTGGGTTCTGTAGCGACGTCGGTCTCCTCTTGGCATGTCACACCCGGAGTCATCCGAATCTGAGGAGGCAGAGTCAGCACCCAACTTTCATACGACTTCTAGTAGCGGGAAGATTGAGGATTCACACGTACCAGAAAAGTGCCAATATTCGCCGTAATCGTCGGGAATGTCCATGCCCCCATCACTGTCCTGGCCGCCCTCGTCGCTATCGTCACTGTTCTCCCTGGCTTCATCGCTATCGTGATAGCTGGATTCTTCGATATAAGATTCAAGACCATCTTCGCTGCTCGAGTCCGACGAGTCGTCGCCGCTCCGGAAGAACTTGCTCATGATTCCACTTCAATCGAAACACGCGACGACCAAATTGAAGAAAGAAGACAGATGAATGGAGTGGAAGTGACTGGTTGAAGATTTGTTTGTCGGTCGAAATCAACATGTGTGCAGGTGCATCTGAGCAATGCCGAGACGACCTCGGTGACTCACAAAGCCAAGACGTGTCGGTCACCAACTTGGCCCTCCTGTGCCCCTTTCGTGCATGAGCGCGATGGTCCGTGACCAGCTTTATATTACAGTCATGATGGGCATCTCTGGCCAGCTCATCATCAATGCCAATCTAGTCGCAGACCTGGAACTTGGCTTCAAGATGGCTACACAGATATTGCCAGGGATGCGTCGAAAGCGCGCCCTTTACCATTCTCCTTCTCTTTCTCCGCTTCCTTTTCCTGAATTGCAGCGCTAGAAGCCTCAGTGACAGAGTACCCTCGCTGGTTGGACACTACCCTGGTGCCGTTGCGAACAAACTCCGTCGAAAAGTGCGTGTGCCCAAAGATCCAGACCCTCACGGCGCCCCATGTTCCTTGGCACAGGAGGTCCGTGGCGAAAGCAGGTGTCCATGGGTTGTTCTCGTACTTCGGGTGCGATGCTCCTTTAATACAGGGCGCATGGTGCGTAACGACCATGATGCGCCTCTTCTCTGCCGTCGCCTGCGAGACCTGCTCCTTGAGCCAAGTGACGTCCTTGGCGTGGGCTGCGTTGTGGTGCTGAGGCGTCCAGCCATTGATTCTCTGGTAGTCTTTCACCTTCGCCCTGACAACGTCGAAGATGTCTTCCGGAATAGCGGACCAGAGCGTACATCCGAGGATGGTGAGGTCGGAGTCTGGGTCGTCCCAGCGGCTTCTGTGGAGGAGGACGACCTTGCCGCCCAGCGAAGGCTCTTGAACCAGACTCTTGGCTTGCGCGACAGTGGAGTTGTAGTCTAGGTCGTAGAACTCATGATTCCCGAGGACAAGGAAGACCTTTTCGTACCGGGAGGTCTGTGCTTGGAGAAACTTGAGATAGTCGTCATGGTCGATGACGCGTCCGACGTCGCCGGCCAGGACGAGGAAAGGCGCGGTCGCAGGGAACGAGTTGGCAAAGGACGTGTATTGCTGCCAGACTTCGAGGTGTAGATCAGAAAGGACCTGAACCCGAGGACGCGGTGTTCCGATGACGCGTCGCAGAGCCTTGGAGAGGTCCATGTTTGTTGTCGTTGTTGAATGTGGGAAGAAGGACAATTGAGGTGAGGTGTTGAAAATCCCCACAGAACCCATCAGCCGCGCCTGCAGGCAGCCGCCAACCGTCCCACGAGCAAAGGACTTGTCGGACAGAAAACAGGGTATCATTTTGATTATCTGGGTATGTTGCGTCTCGGTCTCTTCCCATTACTTCCGTCTTTCCGCTGAACAAAGGAAATCAAGAGAATGTGTGACGCCGCGGCAGCACACCAGCGGCTTGTCACCACGACACGGCATCTTCAGTTGCCAGGGGCAGGGGCAGGGTAGGCCATGCCGTCCGGAGCCTGGTAAGCCTCCTTGACGCCCTGGGCGGCGACGAGGGGTGTCCGCTCAGCGACCTCCTTCTCCTGCTGCATCAGGTCGCAGCAGCCGCAGCAATAAGCGCGAGCCAGGTCGGACATGCAGCTGCCCTCGAGATTGAACTTTTCGCGGATCTCGGCGCGCTGCATCGCGAGGGGGACGCAGAAGAGGCCGACGCAGGAGGAGGCGAGGAGCAGGAGGCACTGGGACGGCAGGGTTAGCGAGCAAGAAGAGGAGACTCGAGGCATGGGACGTACTGAGGTGTTGACGGGCTGGTAGCCCTCGAGGTTGGGGTCACGCCTCAGACGGTGGTGCGTCTTGCCAAAGGTGATGCATGGCAGGCAGCAGGTGACGGCGCAGAGGGGGATGGGGTTGAAGCAGGCGAAGAAGGAGTTCTTCCAGCCCTCGGCACCGGCGGGGGAGGTCGAGTGGAGGGTCTCGCCGGGCTTCTCGAGGACCTTGTTGAACCTCTGAGTCCATTCCTCTACATCGCGGTGGTCGATGGGGCCGGGCTTCGCGGGTTGAGCCTGGGGAGTGGCGGTGATGGTGGTCTGAGGAGGCGGCACCGAGTTCTGCGGGGGAGGAACGGCGTCCTGGGCTGGCACGGTGCTCTGAGGGGCAGACATTGTAAAGAGGGGGAAGTTTGAGAGACTGGAATGAGTATGTGAGGCGGCAAGGTGCTAGAGTGTCCTGGTACATGACGGTGCGTCGCCAGCCCTTATATGACAGACAGTCTCAGGAGCCCGCCAACGATGACAACGCCTCCTGATCCTTCGCCCACGCTTGATAGACAAGTTCAAGGCCAAGGAGTCATGGAATGCCACAAACCGGAGACAACCCCGGTTGTAAGGCTGATTCAGGAGCCTGCGTCAATGGTCCCCCGTCCACGCCGTCGGCAGCTGGAAATGAAGTGGCTGCCGCACGGGTGCATCGTCGGCACTCCTGTCTACTAACGAGAGGAGGGAAGCTGCCGCACGAGCCGGCCGTCAGTCCCACGGCCCCGTTCGCGAGGCATCCTCGGGGAAGTCTCATTTCCACACTCGCAGCAATGGCCAATGCGAGGAGTACTCGGTGCTCAGCCGTGAACGTATCTGCCCAGACTCGGATCATACGGGGTCAAGGGGTCCATGTCCGAGGCGTGCGGCTCAGGATGGTGCGTTGACGTGGCGTGCGCTATGCCGGGGAGAAGAGTGTGATCTGCGAGGGGGGCCTTCAGCTCGACGGGCTAGGGATGTCGAGGGTCGTCGTGTCCACATGGTGAGTTGGTTGTGCAAACAGTCAAATGAACCAGATCGATTAGTTAGGTAGCAAAAGAAATAGGAAAGATGACAACAGCTGGGGCAACGTCGATATCATCGGACCACATGTTGCCATCCATGACAGCGTTGCCCGGACAGCTTCCATGATGATGACCAGGGCATTCGTTCCCTAGGCCACGTCCGTGCCACAACGCCGCCGGGAACTTCCACTGGAATGCCTGTGCTTAGGGAGGGCACTGCCGGAAACGTCTCCCACTGCACAACTTCAACTTGAACCTATCCCTCACAGCCACAGCTTGAAGATACGGACGTACACCATCTTGACCAACTGCACCTCGATGCAGTACGCCACCAACAGCGCCGCCAGGATCCCCACGAACGAGCTCGCCGGCTGCGCCATTCCCAGCACCGCTCTGAAGGGCGGAATCCAGGGGATCGCGAAGCCGACGGCCATGACGGCGCACGTGGCAAAGACAAGGCACGGCGCCGCCCGGCTCTGCAACACTGGGATCTTCGCCGTCCGCAACAAGTGCACAATAAGCGTCTGCGTAAGCAGGCCCTGCAGGAACCAGTGCGTTCGGAAGAGAGCCACCGCCTCTGGATCATCAGCCGTCTGTACCCCGTACAGGAACCAGCCGGTGCAGAAGGTCGCCATGTCAATGACGGAGCTCGTCGGCCCCAGTACAACAATGAAGCGAAGCAGGTCGCGCGTCGCCCATCGCTTCGGCTCCGCCAGGTACTCCTCGTCCATCCTGTCCCAGGGGATTGCCACCTGCGACACGTCGTACAGCAAGTTCTGCACCAGCAGCTGCAGCCCGCTCATGGGCGTGAAGGGGAGCCACGCGCTGGCCACCAAGATGCTGAAGACGTTGCCAAAGTTCGACGAGGCCACCATCTTGATGTACTTGATCGAGTTCCCCTGCGTCACGCGTCCGACGCGCACGGCGGATTCGACGACGTCGAGTCCCTTTCGCGTCAGGATCACGTCGGCGGAGTCCTTGGCGGCGCGGAAACCAGAGTCGACTGAGATACCCACGTCCGCTGCCCGGAGCGCCACGCAGTCGTTGACGCCGTCGCCGAGCATGCCCACGCAGTGCCCGAGGCGTCGGAGGCGTCGGATAAGAAGGCCCTTTTGCGAGGGCGTCAGCTTGGCGAAGACGCTGCACCGGCGGGCTGCATCGTCAAATTCGTCGCTGTCCATCCGCGCGAGCTCGGGGCCTGTCACGGCATCGACGTCGTCGGACTCAGGGCCGCTACCACCAAGACGGATCGCCTGGCACGCGTTGATGGCAACGGCAAGGCTGTCGCCTGTGAGCACCTTTGTCTCGACGCCTGCGGCCCGAAGCGCCGCCACCGACTCGGCGGCATCCTCTTTGACCGGGTCAAGGAAGGTGAGAAGACCCTCGAGGGTCATGGACGATTCGAGCTCCTCGAGGGACTCTTCATCATTGGCGTCAATGAGCTGCACTTTCTTGGTCGCAACCAGCAGCACGCGGTAGCCAGTGGCCGCGAGCTTGTCGGCCTGGGCGTTGAGGGCATTTCGCGTCGCCGCGTCGAGGCTTGGTTCCTTTGGCCCACGACGAACACGGGTGCAGAGGCCGAGGACTTCGTCAAATGCGCCCTTGCAGATCACCATCTGTTGTTTCGTGTATCCGCGGACAATGCAGCTGGATCGTCGCCTCTCAAAGGTAAAGGGAACGACGGCGATCATCTCATGCTGCGGAATGACCACGTCGGCCACTTCGCGATGTTTGACAATGGCGGCGTCCATGGCGTTACCCTGAGCTGCCTGGCCAGCCGCGTTGATGTAGGCAAGCTGGAAGACGTCCGAGTTGGACAGACCGGCGCAATCGACAAAGGCGTCCAGATGAACCTCGTCCTTTGTCAGGGTGCCCGTCTTGTCGCTGCAGAGTACCGTCATGGCGCCGAGGTTCTGGATGGCGTCGAGGCGCTTGACGATGGCCTTCTTCTTGGCCAGGAGGTGAGCGCCACGAGCAAGATTGGTGTTAACGATCGCAGGCAGCATTTCTGGCACCAGGCCGACGGCGACGCTGACGCTGAAGAGGGCCGCCTGCGCCCAGTCACCAGTCACGTAGCCCGAGATGCCGAGGACCTGGAGTCGTCAGTGGAAGATCGTGGGGACGAGCGGCTTTGGGAGACTTACGATAGGGACCATCGTCAGCATGAAGCCAATCAGCATGTAGGTCACATTGCGGATGCCACGCTGGAAGGCGTTGACTTCACGCTTCTCATTCAGCTGCTTCATGATGGAGGCGATGAAGTTGGCGTCGCCTGAACAGAGAACCAGCGCAGTGGCGCTCCCAGATACAACGCTGGTGCCCATGAAGGCAATGTTCTTCATGTCGAACACTGGGACGGTGTCTTTCTCGGCAGCATCGATCGTTGGAGTCTTGGTTGTTGGCATGCTCTCTCCCGTCAGGCTGCTCTGGCTGACCCGGAGGTAGTTGGACTCGAGGATGAGGCAGTCGGCCGCAATCGCGTCACCGGGGGAGAGCATGAGGATATCGCCGGGAACGACCTCTCTGTCGTGAACCTCAACCTCAACTGAGGTGCTCGAGCCGCTTGTGGTTGCCTTGACCGGGACAGCTCGTCGACGACGGACCCTGGCGTTTGTTGTAACCGAATTCTGAAGCTCGACGACGGACACGAGGCTTCGGTACTCCTGCCAGAAGCGCACGCCGGACGATATGGTGATCATGGCCATGAGCACGCCAAATGTCTCCTGCAAATTGACGAGTTAGCTTTGGTTCTCGCCGGTCTCCTTGCAAAAGTTGGCACTGACCCAGCTGCGCTCAGGTGATGCGACGCTGATGATCGCGATGAAGCCCAGCAGCAGGTTGAAGGGGTTCGGGATAACCGAGAGCAACAGCCACCACCAAGACGGCGGCTTGCTAGAAGTAACCACATTTGGGCCATGCGACTTCAGACGAGCCTTGGCCTCGTCGGCAGTGAGACCGTCGCGGTGCGCATCGAGTTCGGCAAGCACTTCGGTCGAGTCCATGCGAGCGAATCGACGGAGGATGGCATCTGAGCCATGTTCACCGGCCGTGACATCGGGAGAGAGTCCCCTGCCGGCTTGGATCCGCCTCAGTAGGTTGGTGAACATTTCGAAAATCCGATAGCTTCCTCATGCCTAGGGGTTCGAGATGCCGAAGCTCAAGGTGGCTCGAAGGTTGGCTGCGGGACGCGAACAGCCAACGTGATCCTCTGCGGTGATGTGAACGGCGCCAGCGTGACGATCGTAGGAAGATCCTAGATGGGGAGATTGAAAAGCCGGGTTGTAGGAAGGTGTTGCAAGGGGAGGATGTACAGCGATTATCACGAGAAGGCTGGGTGATAAGGCGAGGGAAAAGGAGGGTTGGGAGGCGGCCGTGGCGGCACCTTATATCGCGCCACGACCAACCAACCCGTCCTGTCGATCGGTCTGGGCGTCAAATTCTGCGCCAGGTCGCGTGTCTGTATTCCTTATCGAGCGCCGAGGGCAATTCCATGGCATCCCCACGTCTTCAGGAACGGTCGGTCTTGGTGGTTGGCGACAAGACAAAGCATCGGGCCGAGAGTCTTGGGTCACCCGAAGACGCGCGTCAAGATTCTGCCGAGGATCTAATCCAACGTACTTGGTTACGTTTTCTGTCATACGTTTTACGAAGTTTATGTCAGAATTGATGTTGTTACGTTTGCTGAACGGATGTAGCTTGGTCCTATGTGGCTTGGCAGAAACGACATCATGACCGAGGACCCTTACCGGCTTGGCCTTGTCTTCAGCACCTCGGCCAAACGAATTTCACAGCCACATGATAATCAGTGATATATGTCAATCCAGAAGGAGAAATAAGCAAGCTTGGGTTCTCAACTTCTGCAGAGGGCCTTCCTCTTTAATGTGGTTGACTTGCGCCAGGTATATCCTTTGTTTATGAAGAACTAGACACCCGTTCCAAGCCTCTTGTTGTCATGACTCGAACCCACGCTGCAAGCAGAAAATATCCCTTGGCAGCAAGGATCTTACAAAAAGCTGTGATACGAGCACCCTCGACTCACTCATTGCTTTTCCTCGCCGGCGAGTACCTCCTGAGGAGTTCCAGGTCCCTCGCTGTCGCTCTTTGAAGGCGTCTTCCGGCCTCTCAACGTCTGGTAAACCTCGATGATTTGCTGCCGGCCATCGATGATGGGATAGAACCCAGCAACGAACATGGTTCCCCATACCCAGATGATGGATACAACGAGCCAGGCAACGAAGAACTTCTGGCTAAAGATGTATTTAGACGCGTACATTGGCAGTGGCCACAAGACCCAGTGGCCGAAGAAGGTGGCGAGAGACCAGATGGCGGCCAGTCTTCCCCAACGCTTCAGCTGCACCTTGTTGGTCTTGTACTCCGAGAGGGCTTCTGCGTCGGTCTTCGGGGCCTGAGTGTCGTCCTCGAGCGAAAGCTTCTCCTTGTTGAAATCAGCCCAGTTGTAGTTGGCAGGCTTGATCAGCGAGATAATGATGGAGTACAGAGCCGGACTCAGAGCCGAAGCGGTGGTGCCCCAAGTGCAAGGTACGGCCTGACCGGTGGAAGCAACGCTGATCTCGCCATACAGCGCGTGTGCGGTACCTATCCAGACGGCAAGACCTGTGAGAAGGCCCAGGATCGGCGAAATGACCGCTGCCACCGTGGACTGCCTCTTCCACAGGATGGCAAAAACTGTAGGGAAGATGCCAGGGCAGGTCAAAACGCCGAGCATGTACAGAGTCCAGCCAAGATCGACCTTTCCGTAATGGAGGATGGTCGAGAAGCACGCGGAAAAGAGGCCGAAGAAGACGACCCCGATATGACTCCAGCGAATGACGTCCCGGTCGGTGGCGTTCTTGTTGACGTACTGCCGGTAAATATCAAAGCTGATGATGGAAGATACGGCGATGACCTGGGCAGAAAGGGTTGAGGTCACGGCCATGAACGTGATGAGCAGAATGGCGACGGCGCCACCCTTGCCCGCGATCGCCACCGCAGCGTAGGGCAAGACCAGGCCGTTGGAGATCTCGGTGCCAGACATGCGGCGTGGGTAGGTCGGAAAGATGGGATTGCTCTCGAGGCCAAGAGCGATGAAGCTCATGAGCGTTCCCAGGCACTACAACGCGCGGAGTTAGTAGTTTCCTTTGACGGGTAGATCAGGAGTTGTTGGAGTTTGTCTTCGGAGTTGGTGTAGTAGCGTGGACCCCACGTGGCAAACAACTCCTGACATAGCCTAGGAGGGTAATGAAGCTCGGGACGTACCCAAGGAATGCCAAAGTATGCAATGCCACCGACGACGTATCCAGGGACGACGGCCTGGGGTCGGGCAGCGAAGGCTTTGACGAAGAAGCCGGTATCCATGATGACGAGACCGAAATTGGCCAGGATATGAATGATGCCGAAGAGAATGGCCTGATTGTCAGCAAGGTACCAGAAAGATGCAGGCTCGGTATGCTCTTACCCCATGGCTCGTCATTGTAAGGTAAGATCCATTCTGGTTGCCCGAGACAGGGTGAGCTTCCCCTGCGGCCACAATGAGGTCGTAGAGGTGAGCTGGCGATGCCACCTCAGGGGTCAAGAAGGCTTTAATGGTAAAGGCACAGATGATGATGGTTATGATGAAGGTGTGCACGTAGTCCGTGATGAACGTAGCCTTGATTCCTCCGACAAAGGTGTACAAGATGACGCCAACGGGTAGCAGGAAAGTTGCGGCGATGATGTGCATTCCAGTCCTTGAAGCTATTAGAAGGATTCGGATATGGAGAGAGACGGGGAACTTACAGTGCCGAGATGGCAGCGCTCGCTCCCAGTAGCATATTAGCCACGGCAATGATGTTGTTGATGAGGCAGAGAACAATCCAGACAATGTGTCCGACTTTGCCATAGCGGATGCGGATGATCTCGAGGAGGGTGTGTGCTTGAGGTACCCTTGCCTTGCAGGTGATGCCCAGGACAGAGAAGAACACGATCATGGGCGAACAGCCCGCAGCAAACCAGAATGGCCCTGATATACCGAAGTTGTAGCCGACGAGAGTGCTTCCAAGCATGGCAGTGCTCCAGAGCCAGGAGGAGATGACGGCAGAACTGGTCAGCCCTGTGGTGACGGTCCGATTCGCCGTGATGAACATCTCGGACCGCTTGTTGTCTTCTCCGACCTTCTTGAGCAAGTGCGTGATTCCAATCATCACTCCGGCGAAGATGAATCCAATGACGACAACGACGATGCTTCCGGAGGTCAGCTTGTGCCAGCGTCATGGAGTTTGGGAACGTACTATCCCGCGAACTGCGGGAGAGGTGGGGCTACCACCGAGCTGTCGCCGGCGGCACCACCTGATGATGTCCCTCCAGCCATGGTGTGAAGCAAAAGACAGATGAGATTGGTGTTCTCTAATGGTGCTGCTGCAGGATTGCTTAAGATGCAGGGTCCTGATCGGTGGGTGCCAAAGGAGAGAAATAGATCGCCACCACGACCGTTCAAAAGCAGGAAACGCAACCCCCACGTGTAATTTTCGACTCATCGGTGCGCCGTCCCAAGTCCCCGGTTCCAGGCCGCGCAAGTAGTTGATGATGCTTGGCATTCGTGGGCGATAAGGGTATGCAGATCCCTTCGACTCGCGAACTCGCCATCAAGCTAAGGATGTCGTGCTTGGCTCGCAACCGACCCGGTATCCAACCGAAATGAAGCTCAACCCCGCGAAATCACCCCCCAGAGCTTCAGACAGATGATGATGGCCGATGAGCGGAGTCCCAAGAGATCCTCCTCCGCAATCTGTGCGGCTGGGAACTGCCGACATCTTTCGGCTCCCCTGAGCCGTGGGCGCCGTGATTGGCACGGGGGACGACGTCGGAGTAGTACCGTCCAACACCTCATCGCTCTGCATATCGCGTCATCAACTGGCGCCGTGGGGGGATGAAAGCGAAGGATCTGAGATGCGAGCCAGCTCTGTCGGGCCTGCCTGGAGGCGAACGGCGTATAAAGAAGGACATGGGAGTCTGTGAGGATCGGATGCCATCAAGCACACCATCCAGATCGTGGATAACGGAAGATTCTAACCTCACTTGACCGCGCCGCCGACAAACCCCCCTCACTCCTTGCAACTCACCCCTCGTCGTAATGGCGACTACCAACGGAAATGGCAAGCAGCCGAAGAAGCAGCTGATTCTCAATGCCTTTGTCGAATCATGCAGTGGCCATCAATCTCCGGGCCTCTGGCGCCACCCGGATGACCGCTCATCTGAGTTCAACAACATCAAGCATTGGGTCAAGCTTGCCCAGTTGCTGGAGAGCGGCGGCTTCCATGGCATGTTCATTGCCGACGTTCTGGTGAGTGCCCTTGGCTCGAAGAACCCGACTAAAATTCAGACTGACTCTCGATCTAGGGTGCGTACGATGTGTACAAAGGTCCGCAGAATCCAGACCCTGCCATCGTCTCGGGAGCTCAGTGGCCCGTCAATGAGCCTCTCATGACTGTGTCGGCAATGGCAGCGGCCACTGAGAGTCTCGGATTCGGCGTGACGGTGGCGACCACCTACGAACAGCCGTACCACCTGGCGCGACGCCTGAGCACCATCGATCATCTGTCTGGTGGCCGTGTGGGCTGGAACATAGTCACCGGTTATCTTGATTCAGCTGCACGCAATCTCGGACATACGCAGCAGCCTGAGCACGACAACAGGTACGAAATGGCGGAGGAGTATGTTGAAGTCATGTATAAGCTCTGGTAAGTCGTCCCCTGGTCCTGACGAGCTGGATTTGCTGATTGACACCATTTCCACCTAGGCAATCTTCCTGGAGAGATGATGCCGTGAAGCTGGACAGAAAGACTGGCATCTATACCGATCCGAAACTTGTTCGTACCATCGATCACGTAGGCAAGTACTACCAGGTACCAGGCCCTCACATCTGCGAGCCTTCTCCGCAGAGGACGCCAGTCATCATGCAGGCCGGAACCTCTCGCGCCGGAAAGGCGTTCGCAGCAAAGAACGCCGAAGCCGTCTTTGTCGCCGGTCATTCGCCTTCGGTGGTGGCGAAGAACATCGCCGAAATTCGGGCGGCAGCACGAGACGACTACGGGCGTGATCCGGCATCCATCAAGTTCCTTGCCATGCTGTGCCCCATCATCGGCAAGACCCAGGAGGAGGCGCAGGAGAGGTACAAAGAGTTCGTCAGCTACGGCTCCGAAGATGGCGCATTGGCACTATTCGGCGGGTGGACTGGTATCGACCTTGCCAAGTACGGGGACGACGAGGAGCTGCGCCATGTCGAGTCCAACGCCATCCGCTCGGCCGTCGAGGCGTGGAGCAAGGCTACCCCGGGCGTGGCGAAATGGACCAAGCACATCGTCGGCAATCATATCAAAGTTGGAGGCCTTGGAGCCACGGTTGTGGGAACGCCCGAGTTTGTTACTGATGAGATGGAGCGCTGGATTGAAGAAGCTGATGTGGACGGATTCAACCTCGCGTACGCGCTGTTCCCGGGCACCTTTGAGGAGGTCATTTCGGAACTCTTGCCCGTTCTCAGGCAAAGAGGACTGTTCTGGGACGGATATGCCGTGCCGGGAGGAACGTATCGCGAGAACCTCCGTGGTGAGAAGGGTGCTGCGAGGCCACCTGCCGATCATCCCGCTGCAAGGTTTCACTGGAAGGCGGAGCCATAAGAAGGCCAGACGGAACCAGCTTTGACGGGATACCATAGGGATCTGAGCTGGTCGACTCGTGCAGTAATACAGGACTCTTCTGTTTGTTCCAGCTGCCTCCATTCTATGTGTTTCCGTCAGTCCTTGCGGACTGCCGCCTCGACCTACGAGGAGAGCCCTGCAACCAAATCTTTTGCTGCATATCCATACATAAGACGCTGCTAGAGTGAAATACTCCCTCAGTACAGCTTCCAGCGCCGGACCAGAATGTGCAACACAATGTAGACAAAGACGCCAAAGCCAAGCATGCCCGAGATGACACCGAAACCCTTGAGATACTTTGGCGCATCGACCGACGGGAAAAGGTAAGCTCCGTAGATCTGGGCAAGGTTTCCCATGCCGTTCATGACCGCCAACGCGATAGCGCGGACCTCGGCATCCATGGAGCCGAATGTCGACGATGCGAACGAGAGGGAGATAGCGTTCGATGACCAAAGACCGGCAGCCATAAGAACAAGCAGAGCATATCTGACGGTGAAGTTGTAGACCACGCAGACGATGATGCTGGTAATCATCGAGAAGGTGAGCCAAGAGGCAATAATAACACCTCTATAGCCTGGAACTCTGTCGGCGAAGAATCCAGTGATCGCGGTGCAGACGAATGCCACTGCGTAGATGGGGACCTGAGAAGTTAGAACTGGATGCAAAGAGTATCATCAGAAGCCGACTTACGGTCATGTACTGGGCCTGAACAACATTCGTGTAGCCGAGGCCGCGAACAAGGGTAGGGTAGAAGTAAGAAAGGGTCGAGGATCCAACAATGACCTGGGGTCTTGTTAGCCGTCTTCTCTTTGAAACGAATCGACTCGACTTACCATGTATCCGCAGACAAAGCCCCAGGTCCTCCAGTCCCGAACAGCCAAGAGGAACGACTGCCTCTTGCCAATCTTTTCGCCATCGGCGCGAGTGGCGACCGAGTCACGCTGGAGCCGAGCCACGGCAATGGCCCTCTGGCGCTCGGTAAGACGCTTCGAGTTTGAGGGGTAGTCGAGCAGGAGGAAGACGGAAATAATGGCCCATCCGATGGTCTGGGAAGAAATTGTCAGAAATGGCCTGATCTTTGGGGACGGAATCAACTTACAGCGACGCCCTCAACAATGAAGAGCCAGCGCCATCCGCGAATGCCATGAGCTCCCTCGAGTCCGCCGGTGATTGCTCCAGCCAGGAGACCGCCGAACGCACCCGAAAGAATAGCGGCGGACATGAAGACTGCGAATCGTTTCGACTGCTCGTTTCTTTTGTACCAGGACGAAAATATCAGAAGGATGCCAGGCGCGAAGCCCGCTTCCATGATACCGACGAAGACGCGCAGGATGATGAGGTGGTGGTAACTCTTCACGAGGGCCATGATGCAGGTGAGGACACCCCAGACCGCCATGAGGAAGGGCAGATAGAGGGAGGGACGAGTTCGGACGAGGATCATGTTTGAAGGCGGTTCGAAGAGTACGTATCCAACTGTGAGTGCAAAAGTTAGAGACGATTCAAGCTGCAAGAAGATAACTTCGGGCCTGGCTGTAGAGCCTGGACGTCTGGATAGAGAGCCCGGAAACTGCTGTCGCGATGGCCTCAAAGCTGCTGATTTACTTACTGAAGAACACCACGAGGATAATGCTGTACTGGTCCGAAGTGAGCTGGAGATCTTCCTCCATTCCCGCAATCTTGGCGTTGCCGATACTACTAGTCATTAGATCTCATTCAGGCTTTGAGGATCGCATTTAAGGCATACTTGGTGCGGTCCATGTACGACAGAAGGTACATGAGCCAGATAGTCGGCAGGAGGAACAAGTCAACTCGGCGTACGAGTGCTTTCTCCTCTTCCTCCGTCCATGTCAGGCCATCGGCTTCCTCGACATGATCATGAGGCTGATCAGACAGGTCCTTGCGGTAGGCGTCCATGTCTTCGACGCTGGGCGTAGTTGATCCGGCGTTGACGGCCATGTTCTGTCGAATGAAAAAGGGCAGAAGGGGTTTGTATCAAGGCGGGCTGTCAGAGAAAGCCTGTGGCGAAGATGGTTCTGAGAGACTTTGACGCAGGCCGTCCGTGTCTTTTATGGTCTTGGGAAAAGACTTGGGCTGATGCTGATATGGTCTCCGTCCGGGGAAACGGATGCATTGATGTCTGGAGCGCGGAGACTCCGGGGCACTTCTCGCTTCCGGACAAGGGTGGTTGTCGAGGAGAACGTGATGGGGTCTGGGGGACAGAGTCGTTGAGACCCCGTGGGGTCCAACCGGGGGCGACGGCAACTGACTCGACGGACCGGAGAAGCATGCCGGGACCAAGACCAGCGAGGAGCTAGCGACGATTCACAGCAGTTCTGGCGCCACCCACGCGAGCTGACAGGGCCAGGCCTGGTGCTAAAACATAGCGCATGAGGGACTCGTTGCGAGGTCAGCGCTGAGACCCGCTCTCGGCGAAGATGTGCGTCCGAGTAAAGGGGCTACTTCATGGGTGGGTGGTGGTCTCGCTTCGAGGCACACCACACTTGACGAACGCTCCGGAGAAGGTTCCGATGGTTGGCCGGTCTGCAGCAACAGTCCATGGCAGGGGCGACTTCTCGGAAATCTTGTTATAATAACTAGACCTACACGACAGAAGCCCCCGGTCTAACCCACATCCACCAGCATCCCGCATTCCTACCCTAGTCTGCACAACTTCTCATCGTTGCCCCAGCCCCAGTCATCATGTCTCCCAGCGCCGTCTCAGATATTGTTTCCGCCCCGCCAGCAAACGGCAATGGCCCCATTCCCACAACTGAAGCCCAGAACGGCTCCGAGTACCTCAACACCCAGCCCGGACCAGACCATGACTGGAAGGTCTCGCTGAAGAACAAGGTCATCGCCATCACCGGCGCCAACCGTGGCATCGGCCTTGGAATCGCCGAGGTCTGCCTCGCCAACGAGGCCGCCGCCGTCTACAGCCTCGACCTCTTCGAGCCGGGCGAGGAGTTCCAGGCCGTGCAGAAGACCAACCTCAAGAAGCTCCACTACATCAACTGCGATGTTACGTCAGAAGAGAGCATCAAGGCTGCCATCGACGGCATCATCTCGGCACAAGGGGCCATCCATGGCCTCGTGGCCAACGCTGGCATGACCAAGCACCAGCCTGCCCTCGATTTTGACCGCCCCCAGCTCGAGAAGCTGTTCAACCTCAACGTCTTCGGAGCTTACTTCTGCGCTACGACAGTGGCACGGCGCTTCATCGAGCTCGGAATCAAGGGAAGCATCGTCTTTACCGCGTCCATGACGTCTTACCGCCCTAACAGGGCTGCGCCCTCGGCGCCGTATGGTGCCACCAAGGGTGCCGTGCGCAACATGACACACACGCTGGCGATGGAGTGGGCCAAGCATGGCATTCGCGTCAACTCGATTTCGCCGGGCTTCGTCAAGACAGCCATGACCTACTTCGTGGACCAGGCTCCTGATTGGAAGCTCAAGATGCAGTACTACGGGGGCATGCCGCGACTGGCTGACCCCAAGGAGCTCGGGGGTGCCTACGTCTATCTGTTGTCGGACTGTGCGTCGTACACAACCGGGATTGATATCCCTGTGGCTGGTATTGTTGGTGCTTGGTAAAGGAAGGGGGTCAACGCCGTCAGGTCAATGATAGAACAAATGAGACATGGCTAGAACAATTTCTGATTAGATTGCCTTTTCCATCGTAACTCCTTTGATGGGTGTTCTGCATCTGGTTCCTCTTCATGTACTGAGCTCGGCATCAAGAGCATCACGGTGGTCAAATACCAACTGACATCGACGTGGGACCTGGTTCTCAGCAGCCCCTGACAAGGGTTTAGCGGCATCCCTTGTGGCGCGCGTCGCTGATATCGCTAGTCAAATCCCGTAGTCAGCGAGCAACACGCCGAGTCCCGCGACGCAGCAGGTCAATCGATCTTGTCAGGGGGTGCTGAGGACCGGCGAGGAGACTCAAGAGAGGAAGATGTCCAGATTAACCATATGATTCAGTTCAATCACTTTCTTCTTAGAACGCCTCCTGCCAGATAGCTTTCAAATCATCCACCAACCTTGTGGCCGGGAACCTGCTGATGGAGAGTGCCTGGTTCAGGATATCAACCACCTCGGCCTGCTTCTCGCGCATCTGAACACACTGCCCAACTGTATCTCGTCAGACGAGTCTTTCAAAGAAGGATTGAACTCACTGGCATATACGGCTTGCACATTGACGAAAGCCATGGCATGATCCGTTGGCCGACTGCTATTGGCAATGCCGCATATTGTATGCAAGCTCTCGTTCAAAGTTCGCTGCCTCCGTCGGTAGGCAGCCACGCCGCCAGTCGTAGGCTGATTGAGAAGCACTGCTGCACGCGCAAAGTGGTACATCTGAATGGCGCCGGCGAAGTTGGGTGGATGGATCCAGATGGGCTGGAAGATCGGCCCAGAAGGTTCGGACGGGTGGTGGGACATGGCGCCGGGAGTGCTACCCTGAGCGCCAGCAAGGATGCTCGTGTCTTCCGCTTCTTGTCTTGAGCCGTGATCCAAAGGCCTGTATGACGGCGGCAAAGTGGTGTACCAATCACTCAGCGTCTGAAGAAGACGATTCCCATTGTCAATGCGTTGCTGAATGTCCGTCGCTGCTGATGAGTTATTTCCCGCCGCGTACTCGACGCACTTTGCTGCAACATAGAGGATCCGAGTGGCTCGTTCATTCGAGTTGAGCTCGTCGAGCTTCTTCACGGGTCTCCATATCGTCAAGGTCGGGCGTCCAGCGCGGAAAGCTACCCAGGTGTCTTGCCGAAGCCACGCCCACCAGACTGCTCGTCTCAGACCATCGAGTGTCTCGCCGTTATTGTCCTGACACCTTTGTATCCAGAAGGCACCTCGAAGGTGGCGCTCGAGGTCGCCACTGTTGGAGGACCCCTTGGGGTCGAACATCTCGTAAGTGCTGATCATGATGGCGGTTGCGAGAATCTCGAGAGAGTCGGAGTAGGAGGGATAGAGGAGGTTTTGTGATAGGTATTGCAGTGTCTCGTAGTAGTACTGCGCTGCATAGTGCGTGTGCTCGGGAGGTTGACCTGGAGATGTCGGAGGTAGATGCTCGCCAAATTCTTGGTCGACGGGGTTGAGAGCCTGTCCAGTCCCGATGGACTTGTGCCTTGCGGCAACGGCGAGAATGGACTTGAGTAGCCCAACGTTGCGTATGGCAAGATGAGGGACAACGTTGGTGAAGTGTCGGTCTGGGTCGAAGAGATCAAGGATTGGACCTACAATCTCGATGTAGTATTCGAGATAGCTTCGGTCGGTAGGCGTAAGCTCAATGTTGACGAGGGTGTTCCAAGGCTCTGTCGAAATGTTGAGGTCGTGATCTGCCGTTGTCGAGCCGCCATCATCGGGGAAAGGCACTGGGCTCTGCCTTCGAGACAATGCCGTCTCGTCAAAAGCCCACCGCTGCTCGCCGTTACTGAGAGCTGCCTGCCGCTGGATCTGGAGGATGGCATCCTGTGCCAGCAAGTCATACCACTCAAAGGGCGATATGTTCAACAGGGAGGTTTGGCTGCCCGTAAAGGGCGAGAAAGCTGCATCCAAGCCACCCACCACCGGAGGATCGGTGACTACTGGCGCAGCTGAATGACCAAGGGGGGCATGGTCAACCTGAAAGCTGACCGAAGGCACAGGCACAGCCCTGGCGCTGAAGGGGCTCAGGTCTCCTTGGACAGGGAGGATGTTGTGGGCGGCCAAGGGCTCTGTCAGAGCTCCAGTGGCCCTGTCTGCTTCCTCCGTCTCGCCCCTGACGCTCGACCCAGCCACCCCGCTGGGCTCTTCCGTCAAAGCTGAAGACCCTCTTGAGTCGCTCTGGGGGCTTTCATCCCGGCCGCGAGATGGATACCGACAGTCACGGTCTGCTTTGCCGCATTGACTGCACTGCGGCTTCTTCTCGTCGCACTTGACCCGCCTCTTTCTGCAGGTGAGGCTATGTCATCATCAGAAAGAGGCCTGAGACGACGCGTGGATGAGCGCTTACCAGCCCGTGGATGTCCGAAGGCCGCGAGCCCTGGAGGGCCTCACCCTCCGCGCCCGGGGGGTCTGCTTCTCGGGCATCGAGTGTTGGGGTTCGGGATATCGGTGATGCACGGGTTTCAAGTCCGGAGCTGTGCTCGTCTCACGCTTCTCGCCTCGGGGGCGACATGGGCTGCGGCGTGTTGCGGTGTGGGCCGGGATTCGACGAGACTCGTTCAGCAGCGGTGTCAGGCGTTGAGATGGAAAGACGGGGTTGACAATGCTGGGGAAAGGTTCGTCTCGAGGTGCAGCCCCTTGTTAAATAAGTTGTCGCCCCAGATTTGTGGGGTTGGACCGTCGCCGATGCGAGCAGATGGCGGGGAAATAGAGCTAAGGTGGCCTCGATGCGAGGTGAAGTTTGGAACCGAGTCATGACTCGCACATCTCGCATCGACACCCTTGCCACCAGGCAACTTCTGGGGAAGATGATGACTTGCGACGAGAAATACGAGTCACGGCAAGGAGGAGACCCCGTGGGGAATGAGTTCATCGTCGATGCGAGACTTCGCGACGAGCATCTTTTTTTCGATCTGCGCTCGGCATGCCCGTGCGAGGGGAAGCTACGCAGCCCAGGTTGAGGGACCTGGTTTGTCTGTGGTTGCCATCCACCAACACATAAAGGTGGCAGAGTCCGACCTGACCCAACCCTCAGATTGCAGCAGCATCACCGTTTAAGATTATCATCATCTTAGACCCCCATAACTCCACACGCAAACATGGCCCCCTCTCTGGAAGTGTACGAGAAGGCTGCCCAGACCCTGCCGGTCAAGCCAGTCACCACCAAGGCTCATGGCCTGACAGCAGTCTCGAGCCTCGAGTTCGAGGGATCTGAGAAGCATGACCGCGTGCTCAAGGTCTTCAGGGCGTTCATCGCCGATCTCTGCCAGCAGTTCAATGGCGGACACCCAGGGTATGTTTTCCCGGATCGTAAGCTGAAGCAGTCAAGCTGATGGAAGTGACAGGTCGGCCATGGGCATGGCAGCCATTGGAATTGCGCTGTACAAGTATGTCATGAAGTACTCGCCAAGCAACTGCGACTACTTCAACCGCGACCGCTTTGTTCTTTCCAATGGTACGGTCAACTCTCCTTGATGGTGTGGGCAGCAAGAGCTAATAAGCCCAAGGCCATGCTTGCCTCTGGCAATACCTGTTCATGCACCTTGTCGGAGTCAAGAGCATGACCCTCGACCAGCTGAAGAGCTACCACTCGACAAAGCTCGACTCCCTCTGTCCCGGACATCCCGAGATTGAAAATGAAGGTGTCGAGGTCACCACAGGCCCTCTCGGCCAGGGCGTCGCCAACGCCGTGGGTCTTGCAATGGCCACAAAGAACCTGGCCGCGACATACAGCAAGCCCGGCCATGAGCAGCTGGTCGACAACATGACGTGGGTGATGATCGGAGACGCCTGCCTTCAAGAGGGTGTCGGACTGGAGGCTGTGTCCCTGGCAGGCCACTGGAAGCTCAACAACCTGTGCATCATCTACGATAACAACTCGGTCACCTGCGACGGCACCGCCGACGTAGCCAACTCGGAGGACATGAACGCCAAGATGAGGGCGACTGGGTTCAACGTCCATGAGATCCTGGACGGCAACTCCAACGTTGAGGGTGAGCATCAACCAGGACAGAGCCGAAGTAACCCACTGACCTCGAGTAGCAATCGCACACGCCCTCATCGCGGCCAGAACGAGTGACAAGCCCACCTTCATCAACATCCGCACGACCATCGGCTTCGGATCCAACAAGGCTGGTGATGCCAAGACGCACGGCGCCGCTCTGGGTGTCGATGATGTCGCGAGCATCAAGGCGGCCGCGGGCCTCGATGCCAATGAGCACTTCCACATCCCCAAGGACGTCTACGACTTCTTCTCCGACGTCATCCCCCGGGGCCAGAAGCACGAGGCCGAGTGGGAAACCAAGGTCCAAGACTACGCCGCGAAGTACCCTGAGGAGGCAGAGGAGTTCAAGCTCCGCGTGGAGGGCAAGATGCCTGTCGACTGGACCAAGATCATCCCCCGCAAGGAGGATCTGCCCACCGAGCCGACGGCCACGCGCAAGTCGGCCGGTATCGTCGGCAACCCTCTGGGCGAGAAGCTGAAGAACTTCCTGATCGGAACCGCAGACCTGACGCCGTCTTGCAACGTCGCCTACAACCAGAAGGTTGACTTCCAGTCGGTAAGCCTGCCCGTTCTCATTTCCCCGTCTCCTACATCCCACTGACATCTCGCAGCCCGAACTTCAGACGGCCTGCGGTCTCAACGGCAACTACAGCGGACGATACATCCACTACGGCATCCGCGAGCACGCCATGTGCGCCATCTCCAACGGCCTGGCGGCCTTCAACAAGGGCACCTTCCTGCCCGTGACGAGCTCCTTCTTCATGTTCTACCTCTACGCAGCCCCGGCGGTGCGCATGGCCGCCCTCCAGGGACTACAGCAGATCCACATTGCAACCCACGATTCGATCGGAACGGGAGAGGACGGCCCGACGCACCAGCCCATCGCGCTGCCGGCGCTGTACCGGGCCATGCCGAACACGCTGTACATCCGGCCGTGCGACTCGGAGGAAACCGCCGGTGCCTTTGTGGCGGCGCTCTCAGCGACGGAGACACCGACAATCATCTCGCTCTCGCGCCAGACGCTGCCGCAGTTCCCGCGCAACTCGTCGCGCGAGGGCGTCGCCAAGGGCGCGTACGTCTTCTCCGAGCGCGCTGGCGACGAGTTCGACGTGACTCTCATCGGCGTCGGGTCGGAGATGGGCGTGACGATGGAGACGGCGGCGCTTCTGGAGAGCGAGCATGGCGTGAAGGCTCGCGTCGTCTCGTTCCCGTGCCAGAGGCTGTTCGAGCAGCAGACGCGCGAGTACAAGCGGTCGGTGCTGCGGCCGGAGAGCGGGCGGCCGACGGTCGTCATCGAGGCGTATGCGGCCAACGGGTGGGAGCGCTACGCCGACGCGTCCTTCTCGATGAGGCGGTTCGGAAAGAGTCTGCCTTCGAAGGCGGCGTACGACTACTTCGGCTTCCGGGCGGAGAGGATGGCGCCCAGGATCAGGGAGCTGGTGGAGGAGGTACGCGAGAGCGGCATCGGGGCGCTGAGGGGAGACTTTAGGGATTTGAACGGGCCTTTGGGTGTTGGGTTCGAGCACTGAGCTTCTATGGGCATGGGGACGTAGACTGGCTGTTGGCGTTGGGACCTGGTTGCTTGAGATTGAATGATGAAGGTTTCATGAGGACTGATGTGCACAACATCTTGGTGGAGTTTTGAACAAGTGGAGCGGCTTCTGGCCCGAGCACCACCATCCGCTGGCACTAAGCCCAGTTTGGTTTCTGCCGTTCATGACCACCTCCTCCATTCAGCTCACTCGCCCTGGACGTCGGTCGGCACTTCGCGATGGCTTCAATTGAGCTTGGAGGTCCTTAACGGCTGATGTGCCCAGCGGGTCGATGCTTTTGCATTTGGCGAGTGTTTAGTGAGTGGGAAGAGCCCTGTTCTTGGCCGGGCCTCGACACAAATTGTTTGGCGACAGGTTCACACACGGCGACAGCTCGATTTGGTTGGCGCGGTCCGTTCCACGATTCCCAGGATCCTCTACACGTCCAGGTTCTACAGCCAGGCCATTTCGTAGGATGTGCGTCGCTTGCAATATGGTGTCGATTGAGCTTTTACTTCATTTCAGCAACTATGTCGATTGAATGGTAGCCTCGATTGATCTGCTGCGTCGCTGGCACAAGGCACGACTGTCAATCATGCTACGACTTCGCGCTTCAGTGTGCTCTTGGTCTGCCTCATTGCACTTTTCAGCAGTGTCGATGTGATCTGGGAACGGAGGGTGACACGCCGGGGATCGACGGCTAAACGGGCCTGAACAGGCCTCGGTCGCGGCGGAACCTCAGACAAACGCCCGTGCGATCCCAGTGAAGCCAGACTGGCCTCGGGGAGGTCAACGTTCAACGTTGCTCGGGCCAAGGTTATTGACACGACCAGCACGACCAACCTTGTTGAGACCTTTTCCGTGTCTTTACCTCGAACATTTGTTTTTGCGTCTGTCATACCGCGACTTTGGCAGATCATGTCTCGGTTGGTGATGGGGGCGCTGCCCCTTCTCTTGGCATTCGCAGCTGAGGCCACTGGAGATGTCCGCCAACGACCTGGACAGTGTCTCGCCAACCTCCCCGGCACCGTTCAATGGGCGATGAGAAACACATCATCACGTCTCGTCGACGACACATCCGGGCCAGAGCCCGACTCTTGGGCCCCGTGGACGCACCAACCCGCCTGCCTGAACGCCGCCAACAACCCCAAAGCGCGCTTCTGCACCTTCACCGACGTCGGCCACGGATACCATGGCATCAGCCTCATCACCTACCCGGAGATTGCAGCAGCGAGCGCGCACATGCTCCAAGACCCTCACATGTCTTTCATCCCCGCCTACGACGTCGACCCGGTCCTGCTCGGTGGCAGGGACCCCAACCCAGCCTACAAGATTGTCGACATACCCGGCAAGGGCAAGGGCGTGGTGGCGACGCGGCGCATCAGGCGGTACGAAGTCTTCATGGGCGATTATGCTGCCATGATCATTAGCGCCATGTTCCCTGGGGCCGTTCAGCAAATGGACGGGTACGAGATGCTGCACCGCGGGGCGGACCAGCTGCGGGAGCCAGAAGCGTTGCTGGGACTGGGGAGGAGCAGTCCGGGCTACAAGTCGGACATTGTGGAGGATATCATGCGGACGAATTCATTCCAGATGAATGTCGTCGGGGCGCCGCATATGGCCATGTTTCCGGAGATATCTGTGAGTACTCAAGCATCGGGAGCCGGGAGAGACAACTGACTGGCTTGGGTAGAGACTCAACCACGCCTGCAACCCTAGGTAAGACTGGACCCAAGCAACAAATTTGCAGACAAAGGACTAACCGTGAGCAGTGCCTTCATGAGGTTCTCAGACAGCAGCTTTGCAGCTACAGTCATCGCCTTCCGGGACATCGAGCCAGGCGAGGAGATCACAATCTCATGTGAGCATCACCTCCCACAACCCCTGAGCCATACTGATGAGAATAGACGCCCGCCTCGGCATGAGCCACCAGGAGCGTCAGGCCCTCCTGACCGACTGGGGCTTCAAGTGCACGTGCGACATGTGCACCGCCTCACCGGCCGTCATCGCAGCCTCAGACGGTCGACGAGAGAGGATATTCCAGCTCAAGGCCGATATTCTTGACTTCCTGAACCGCGGAAAGGTTCACGGAGCTGTCAAGATGATCCGTGAGGCCATCGATCTGATGGAGCAGGAGAATCTGCGGCCATTAATGACGGAGCAGTACGAGACGTTAGCGAGGATCCAATGGGCGCTCGGAGCCAAGGAGAAGGGTGTCGAGTACGCGCGCGAGTCGATCCAGCTCCTGACAGACCACGGGTTCATGGACCCGCGCGACTTTGACGAGAACCTGATGGGGCTGCTGTACAGTTTCGAGGAATGAGGGGCGTCTAGCTGCATACAAACACAGGGCTGAAGCTGGCTTGTTCCGTCGGCATCGAGACGACTGGCAACTGCCGTGGTTTGTGCGCGAGGCAAACATGAAGATATTTTGTGCCCGGACGACCCGAGCGAGCACCAGCCAGTCCGTGGCACTGCCGTGACTCCGAACCACGTGGGCTGAAGACCGACTCCTCGCACCCACAAAACTCACCTTGTTCACCTTTAGCTACCTGCTAACAGGAAGTGCCCCTGTCCGTGCGGAAGACTACCTGACATTCGGGTCCTTTGCCACCATCCGAGCCTTCCTGCGAGAGCAGCCCCAAGGCACATCTCCGCCAAGCCAGACGAATTCACGCAAGGTTGCCCGAGGCACATCCAGACCCTTTCGCCCTCTCCGTCCGATGAGTCAATCCCCGAAGTTCAGCGGACCAGGCCGCTCGAGGGTGGCGTCGTCTGGTGATGGGAAAGGAGGTCCGAGTCCCGGGCAGTCTAACCCGTCTGCAGCCATCGTCCGCGCTGAGGCAGCGGTGACCGAGGACGCTGACCGAGCAGAACGAGCCCGCCCTCATCACCTGCAGGGGGCGCGGCGGGCCTTTCTGGGCGGGCACTATCCACGCTATTGTTTCCATTCCCGATGGTCAACAGCCCGCACCCTTAGCCCCCGATGGGCCAGGGGAGGTGGTTAGCGCTCTCGAAGTCAGGGGCGAGGCTCGAGCGGGTGATGTCAGGGGCTGAAGAGGGGATGCTGGGCTCGGGGAGATGTGCGCTGGCGACAGGGATGTCGGGCGCTGACAGACAGGGACCCTGGTCGAGGACATGCAGTGAGAACCACCTTGACAGGGGTAAGTGGAGGCCAGGGAGGACACATCAGGGTCAAAATGGCTCACACGGGGGATCGAGTCTGGTGGCACGAGGAACAATGATGATGGAAAATCTCATCGCTGTCATTTCTCATGTGAAGTTCAACTATCACACAACTTTTGTATCTACAAGTGAAGAAGGGGGGTGGCGGGCGCACTGCCGCGCCGGTCAGAGAAGTGAAGAAGTAATCGGCCCCAGGGCCTCAGGCAGCCCGGCCCTAGTAGTTCGTCTTGGTGGCCTCGGTGTGACCGTCGGGGAACTGGACCCAACCGTCGAGACTCAGCGTCTTGATGAGGGTGCTGAACTTTTCGGTGCCGGCGGCGTTGGCGATGGTAGAGACCATAGAGGCGCTCACACCGTCGGGGGCGCCGCTAGGGTACTCGATGTGGAAGACGGGCTTGCCGGCCTTGATGAAGGCTTCGAAGGTCGGGCCTTCGTTGTACTTGACGCACTCCTCGTTGACCTGGAAGTCGACGTCGTTGATGACCTTGGGGATCACGTCGCCGGCGTTCTTGAGACCGACGCTGAGGCCTCGCTTGTGAGACTCGGCAGCAAGGAACTTGACAAAGTCCGCTGAATCATCAGAGGTGAGGCCGAGGCCGTTCTCGTTGTTCTGCGCCGGTCAGATGGGTGTCAAGGGGACAGAAGGAGGAGTTGATACTCACGTAGGCATCGACGTTGTCAGGATCGACGGCATCGCAGCCCTTGTCGGCAGCAAGCTGGATGCGGGAAGCGATGATGGAGCGGACGTTATCGCTCTTCAGGTTGAGCCACTTCTCGCCGGGCCAGTCGGCCATATCGCTGCCAAAGTCCGAGGACTGGAACTTGGACGCATCCGGCCTCCAGTCTTCGTAGGTGCCCGCGCTGAAGTAGCAGATGACCTTTTTGTTGATCTTGTGCAGAGCGGCGATGGTCTCGGGCTTGTTATCAAAGAGATCGATATCGTAAACCTCAACATCGGGGGTGACGGAGGGGTTGGTGGTATCGATCTGGAGAGGGGCGCTGAGGACGATCTGCCAGGTTGTTCCGACGGCAGGAATCCAGAGACCAGACTTCGAACCGGTGGCAGGTGCGGCAGCAGCCGGAGCAGAGGGGGCAGCAGCAACAGGAGCGGCGGCAGCAGGGGGAGCGGAGGTGGCCGCCGGGGCGGCAACGGACATGGGCGTGCCGACGGCGGAGACGGTGGTGGTCCTCGAGGAATCCGGGCGACGGTTACGGCCGCCACGGTTGCGCCATGGCACAGCGCCGGAAGGCTCGACGAGGGTGCCGACGGCAGCGAGGACCGCGCAGCAGGTCCGAAGGTTGAAGAGCATGGTGAAAGAAGAGAAAAAGAGGGCCTCAGGCTGGTGGGAACGAAGTATAAGGTATGGCAGGCGTGTCCACTTCCGGTTGAGCTAAGAAAGAGCGGCTTAGCTTTTGGGGATCGCGGGGGAGATCTGCGTCGTCTGGGGGGTGATGTAAAATCGAACTGAATGTAAAGGAGAGGATGATCGACATGCCAGACCGGGAGTTCGGAAGCGCTGGGGTGGGAGCGGCGGACACGGCCTGGTCTAAGTACTCGACATGTCCGTGAGGATACTCGGGAGGGGGGAGGGAGATGACCTTCCAGATCTTGGCGGGCCAAGACCAGGTTCCAGCCTCACCGAGCTGCACACTCTCCGTAGAGAAGCCGTCGAAGGCACATGTCCAAAGGGAGTCAAGGGCCCTCATCTGATTACAGGGGACGCGCAAGGGGGCGGCTAGGGCCCGGCTGGCGGTTTAGGAATGAGTCGGCGCCCCGAGAGGCTAGACCTTTCAGCTCCAGCTGCCCCTCCTCCGGGTCCTCGCCCTAGACCCCTTCCTGTCTCCATCTCCCGTGCTGCCAACCCAGCGCAGTGGTGCTCCCCAGGCCTCGGGGGATCTCTTTTCGCACTAAGCAACCGCCAAGCGCCACGCCTTGAGGGCTGGGCCGCGCGGGCAGTCGACGACGAGGGCAAAGAAAAGAGGGCAAGTCGGCGCTAAACGCAGCAGGGAGACCATTTTGAGATTGCCTCGAGGATCGCGCGTCCCAGCTTGAACGACGCGCCACCGGGTCTGACCCGTCCACGATCTAGTCCTGTTTGCGCGCCAGAGAGGAGAGACTTGCAGGCGGATGGATGGATCATTGACCTGCGAGGCCGTCTTGGCAGGGCGGTTATTCTCCCCAAATGCCGGTGATCGTGGTGTGCTTCCCCTGAGTGATGCCCCTGGGAGGCAAACACATCATGCAGCGGGCCGTGACGCGATACCACCCGCTGTTTCACTGTTTCCGAAAAAGACCAGGGTGCCCAAGGGGTTGACGGGCGGAAAGAAACAGAACAACGACGTGCGTTTTTTTTTTCTTCCGCTTCCCACTGCACAACAACATCCGTGCCCTCCCATCTCATCTCATCTCATCCCGCGCGCCGTGAGATCATCATCCTTCCAGCCCAGACCGGCCCTCCGGAAGCACAGCTCCAACCTTGTTTTTCGCCCGATGTCGACCAAACCATCTGCCTGCGGAGAGTTTGCTTGCTGCCGCGAGCTTCCTGCCCTGGCCAGACCCCCTCCCAAAGAGCCGGGATGACCCCAGGCGCGGAGTCTGCCCCCCGGCCCTTCCGCTCCTGAACCTAAATTGACGAAGCGCTCAGCTGCGCTGCTCGCCTCGCCCGCTAGCGAAAAGCCTCGCCATCACGTCCGTGGCCTCGAACCGATTGGGCGCGCGCGCGCGGCAAACGGGACGCGTCAGGGCTCGGGGGGTCGGGACTCAGGGGCTGGATGCGCTTGCGCAGGGGCTCTATTGATGATGATGTGCTCACGCTCGTTGCTTTCTCTTTTCTCTCGCTGTTTTGAAATTTTTGTTTGTCCGACTCGGACAATCTCTCGTTTGATTCAGTTTGCCGACAGCGATGCCGCCGCCATCTATGCGCTTCCCAAGTACAGTATCGTATCATTCCATTATGCCATTGCAGCCCTTCTGCCTCTTCTCATCTCTTCTGTCTCCGCTTCATGCCCTCATGCTTCTTCCATCCTGCTCGTACACCCCTGTGCTCCCCTTCTCAGAGTCCCCCTCCCTCGCTGCCAATGGTCGCGTCTCCCGATCGTCAAGGTCGACGCTCGCCCTCCAGCCCATGTACCAAGACCCCGAGAACAACTCCTCCATCCTCTCCATCGGGATGCCCTTCGTCTCCGGTGCCCAAAGTCCCAGCACCACTAGCCCCGTCGCGCACACGCACGCCCAGAAGACATACGCGCCCCAGATGTCCAGGCTCACGAACATATTGGGCGTCACCCGCACCACGGCGAACTGGAAGAACCAGTGCAGCGCCATGTTGGTCGCATAACATGCGCTCCGGATGCGCGTCGGGTAGATCTCCGTCCCGTACAGATACTGCACCGTGCAGAGCCCGATCGACCAACCCGCCGCGTAGATGAAGACGGACGCGATGGCTGCGTCCGACGCCGCCTTGTTGCCGCCATCACGCCATATCGCCATGTACACGGCCATGTAGATGTGCGTGATGCACTGCAGGAAGAGACCCGTGCAGAAGCACCGCCGACGCCCGAAGACGTCGACGAGACCCCACGTGAAGACCATTGTGAAGACGAGCTTGACCACGCCGTATGCGCCGCTGGTGATGAGCGACGTGTTCTTGCCTGTGACTCCGGCGTACTGGAAGATCTCGGGGATATAGTAAGTGATGCCATTGCCGCCAGACCACTGAGCCACGGTCTGCATGGTGGCGCCCAGGAGGAACCGAGTTCGGAAGGTCTTGGTAGTAGCAATCTCCTTGAAGATGCCCAGCATGGACGTGTCGGCAAGGATGCGCTGCTTGTCACGTAGCTGTTCGTGGATCTCGTCAAACTCGATCGCCAGCGTCTCGTCGTTCGGGTTGACGCCACGCAGCTTGGCCAGCGCCGCGAGCGCATCTTCGCCCCTGTCCCGCGACGCCAGCCACCGCGGCGTGTCTGAAAGGAACAGTGATCCAATGAAGGCAATGCCAACAGGCGCCAATACGATGCCCTGCACGAGACGGTACTGAGTCCGGTTCGAGGGCATCGTGGCGTTGACCGCGTAGTTGACGAAGAAGCCTGCACGAGTCAGTGCCAACCCACAAGAAAGAGACAGATCAAACTCACCAATCGTCAACATGGTCAAGAGGATGACCATGTAGATACTGACGACCATTCCCCGTGACCTAGCCGGCGCAATCTCTGACAGGAACAACGGAGCGACAACTGTCAGCCCGCCGGCCCCCAGACCGCCCCAGATGCGTGCAAACAGCATCAAGCCCAGCACGCCCGAAGAGAACACCTGCATTATGATGCCGCTCGCCCATAGCAGCACGAAGAACTGCCAGCTGCGTAGGCGGCCGAAGCGGTCCGTCACGCACAGCGCCAGCAACGACCCAATGGCCGCCCCGAGCACGCCAAACGACGAGATGTTAGCCTTGCGGTCCGCCATGCCTGTGGGGTTCCCCTCCCAGAGGCTGGCAATAAGGCCAAAGTCGCGCTTGAACGAGTCGAGTCCGACCGAGGCGCTGAAGCCGCCCTCATCATAGCCTGGCATGTGGTCAGTGGGATTCATGGAGGGGAGGACGTCAAGCTAACCTTTGGGAATGGAGCCGCAGGCTATGATGATGATGGTGGCGATGTAGTATGCGTTGAACTTCGCCATTGTGATAGGACAACGAGGCTGAGTTGTTGGTTCAGGATGATCAGGGCAGGATGATGATCAGGGCAGGATGATGATCAGGGCAGGATGATGATCAGGGATGGTGATGACCTCGGCGTGGTCCCAGAAAGAAACAGAAGTCTTGGCGAGTAAGTTGTCAGCTGATGTATGCCGTGTTGCTGAAATCTTCCCAAACTCGACGGAAGCCCAGGGGCTTTATATGTCGAGAGTCCAGTCGTCTGGTGTGGCGGTCTTGGCTCAACGAGTGTGTGTGTCGCCCCCGGCTGAGAGCGTGTCCGCGATGCAGACACCCGGACTCAGCGCCCAAGGGTCCGGTTTCGCGTCTTTCTGGGGCCCCGTTCCGACCCCGCGATTTCGCTCTGGCTAAGAGGGGCACAGGGCGGTTGACAGTCCGGAGGAATCGGCGGACCACAGCTTTGTCGCGGGCGGGAAAACGGGGTCGCAAACGTTGACGATCAGGATTTGATCTGTCACCATCTGCCTCGGGAGTTCGCCGAGGCGGCCGCGAGTCAGGGGATGACAGGTCGTGCCGAAATCTACTGCGAAAAAGAGCCTCGGGAAACTCCCGATCACAAGAACTCTTCGCAGTGAAGGAATGAGCTTTATGCGCCCGACGTCCCCATCGTGGTGGAGGCTCAGGGCCCCCTGGGTCGACATCAACCTCCACAGCAGGAGCAGCTCGGAGACCTGGCCGAGTTCGCGGGGGAGCCAACATGCCGCGAAATGCGGCCGTTCTCCGTCTGGCGGAGGCCGGAGGGCATCGGTTGGAAGTCTGCCCCCGGAATAGAAAGATGCATCTTGCACACTCGAGAGGTCGTCTTCAAATCCCCTGCCAAGTCCGGTCACTTACACGGGCTCTGCCACCAACAATCTGGCACTCTACCTTCTCCCAGCACCGCTCTTTCAACATATTTCCCCGTCAAGCACCAAGTCGATCTTCAGTTCTCGCCATGCACAAGTCAACCTCCTTTTCGCAGCAGCAGACGTTCCTGATACGGCACATCAGGGCGTTGCTGGCGCTTATCCGAAGCCTGTTTACGACACAAGAAGCCCCAGAGCTGCGCACAAACAAAGAAGCTTCTCTGCGCTCCAGTTTCTCTCTCGACGAGAGGATACCACCGGGGTCATGGGACTCCCATATGCACGTCGTCGACCCCGAACAATACCCCTTGACCGAAGATGCCCTGTACCGGCCGAAGACACACACCCTCGAGCACGCTCTTTCCTTCGAGTCATCCGTCGCACTGGATAATATCGTTCTCGTACAGCCATCGATCTACGGCAACGACAACACATGCATGCTTGACGCGCTGCGTGTTCTAGGCCCGTCCCGCGGACGAGCCATCGTCGGCTTTGAGCCGCAGTCTGTCCCCTCCAAGACACTGGAAGCATGGCACGCCCTGGGTGCCCGGGGTGTTCGCATCAACTTTTCCTCTGTTGGAAAGTCAGTCTGTGCTGATGACCTGCGGATACTCCTTCACCGCTACGCTGAAGACTGCCGGCCACTGGGCTGGGTCATCCAGGTCTACATGCCCATGGACATGATTCCACTGCTCGAGCCCATTGTGCCAGAGCTCGGAGTCAGAGTATGCATCGACCACATGGGCCACCCATCGTTGGAAGGTATGAAGTCTCGCGACCCATACGACATTCCAGGGTTCAGGTCACTCGTCAACCTGCTTGAGGCTGGCAGCACGTACGTCAAGTTCTCCGCTCCATATCGGCTGAGCAGCGAAGCCAGCTACAGGGACCTGGAACCGGTGGCCAAGGAGATTCTTAGGGTCGCAGGCAAGACAAGAGTGGTGTTTGCGACTGACTGGCCGCATACACGGTTTGAGGGGCTGGATATTCGGCCATGGATGGAGAGGGTGCTAGACTGGTGTGGCGATGATGACTTTCTCCTAGAAAGGCTTTTCCGGGGTAACGCACAGGACTTGTGGGATTAAGCAGATAACGAAGACATCACAACGTGATCATGACTGGGGTTTCCCAAGCATTGTAGCCCAAATGAGATCGGGGATAGCAAAACACAACATGAAGCTACTACCACCCGACCCCTTCTAGCCACGGCAGGGTTCAGGTTTCGCATAGTCCCTCATCATCGATGTTTAAGCCCCCTCATCATCTGGTACTGTATGTCTCCAGCGGTCGGATGCTTCTCTCCTCGCCTTCGGACGGTTCCCGTCCTCGGACAACTTCCGATAGTCCCGCGTCTTCGGGATAACGCCGTGATCCCGTCCAGGGTTCGGCTACAGATCACCCACATGACTGACCTGCCTCGCACCATCCACGGAAATTGACCAGCCGCTTTTCCGGGCCAGCCCAACAGAGATCCAACATGTAAAAAGATCCAATAGAAGCCTAAGCGAGCAAAATACTACCTCCCAGCTGATCACTCCGCGCCGCAGATGCAGCCATCGCCGCTGCCACAGCCGCATGGGCATCTCGGCGAACTACCGAGCCCCGTCACAACCAGACGAGGTCGCAAGCCATCAGTCCAAAGTCTCTCAACCCCTTGCACGATTCTCGGAAGTCCAGCGAGGAGGATGGGAGGTAGAGGTGCGTAGTCGGAGCGGCAAGAACTCACTCTCGCCGGCCTCCGCGTCTCGACCTGAGGGGTTCGGCAGTGAAGGAGAACGAACATCTCTGTCCCCATGACCCGGCATCACACGGCACCTGCAACACCGAAAAGCCGAGCATCACCAAAACACCATGGATTCAACCGCTATCCTCACAAAGATCCTCGCCGGGGGCGTTGCTGGCGTCTCGGAGACGCTCATCACAGTAATAGCTCCTAGTGCCGACGCTGAGCAGCGCAACTGACCACTCGCAGTACCCGGCCGAGTTCGCGAAGACGCGACGACAGCTCTATTCAGACCGCACCGGGACAGGTCTTCCGCCCAGCTCCTTCGCCATCCTCCGCTCGACAGTACGCCAGCAGGGTCTCGGTGGTGTGTACGCCGGCTGCGCGGCCCTGGCCACTTCCAACGCGGCGAAGTCGTGCATCCGCTTCCTCGTCTTCGAGGCGACGCGGGCGCAGCTGGACGAAGTCGCCGGCACAGCGCCGGGGAAGCCTCGCGCCGCGTGGGTCAATGTCGTCAGTGGACTGAGTGCAGGCGTAGCGGAGAGCATCCTCGTCGTCACGCCTGGCGAGGCTGTCAAAACGAAGATGATCCACGCGGCGTCGACGGCTGATGGCGGACCCTACGCGAATCGCGGGCCCATCGGGGCGGCGGGGGTCCTGTTGAGGCGGGAGGGCGCCAGAGGGCTGTGGAGCGGCTTGCTCCCGGTGCTATGCAAGCAAGGGACTAACAGTGCGGTGCGATTCACCACATTTGCGATGCTGCAAGAGAGGGTGGCGGGATGGTGGCCGCAGCTCGACGGAGGAATCGGAACGACGCTGATGCTTGGTGGGATCAGCGGCGTGTTCACGGTGTAGGTGTCCATGTTAGATGTGCGAGTTGGCGATGCTGACGATGAGCCAGGTATGCGTCGATGCCATTTGACAACATCAAGACGAGGATGCAGAGGGTCGACTCTCGGTACTCGGGCATGCTTGACTGCGCGAGGCAAACCCTGCGAGCGGATGGGCTTGGGGCGTTCTGGAGGGGAACGTCGCCTCGGCTGGTTCGGTTGACGGTGAGCACAGGAGTCGGGTGACGTGATGCGTGGAACGAGTACTGACTGTTGGCATCCAGCTCTCGAGCGGAATAACGTTCACGGTGTACGAGCAGGTCGTCCGGCTGATCAAGTCGGCGTCACCACCATCGGCTGCTTCTCCACAGCGGCTGTAATCATGGTTCTGAGTTCAGTGCCTCATGGCCTATCAGGCCCCGGTCCGTCCATGCCGGCAACCCGGACGCTGAGAGGCTCAAGGGATGACAAGGTCTCGAACATGGTCTCGAAGCGCGTGGGGTCCATGCTGTAATCTTCGGGATTGACGGGGTCGACGAAGGGGAAGTGGTACATCTCAGGCGTGTAAGCAGACTCGGGGCCTGGCGCTGCGGCAGACGGGTCGTGAGGCGGCTGGGAATCGGGGATGCCGTACGACGACATGGGCGGTTGGCCGTTGAGCATGAACGGTTCGAGGCCAGGGACGTTGATGGAAAGTGAGCGAAGCTGTTGGGTGATGAGGTCGAGGGCACTGCTGATGACTGGGCGATCTTAGCTTTAATCATCTGATGAGACGAGGCGAGGGTGGTATCATACCTGGGTTGATGCGCTGAACCTGAGCGAGAGTACGGACGCAGTACTCAAGCCGGCGCAGGGCCTGGGAATCCTCGGGGTTCGACTGGACCTGCAGGAGGAAGATGGATGTGGCGATGTAGACACTGTACGAGATTGACAAGACGCAGTAACGGATTCCGAAGGTTCGACAGAAGAGATCAAAGATGGAGATGATCGATGACGCTGAAGTGATGCACTCGATTAGATAGCCCTGCATGGGTTGCAGGTTGCCCTCGGAGATGGTGGCCGAGTGGGACAGCATTGGCCGGTATAGGAGGATCTTGAAGGTGTGGTAGAGGATGCTGGAGGGGTTAATGATGAGCGAAGGGGGGTGTCAAGCAGCTTGACTCACTTGAGGGTCACGATATGTGACGGGGGAGCGAGGGCGGGCAGGTTGGCGACATCGATGCGGAGATGAACCGGGAGGTTATCCCACCATTGGCGGAGAACCGGGGCCTGCTTCTCGACGCAGTCGCGGAGCTCGGCCTTTGAGTGCGTCCTCACAGGATCGTACATGTGGACGAGGATCTCGTTCAGGATGAGCGAGAGTTGACAGGCCTGCATGAAGCACGAGGTAGAGTGGGCGGCGGTGGGAGGGTATTTCGAGTTCTCCTCAGCCGCGCCAAAGGGCACCCACGGTTCTGTCTCGGAGGAGTCGTCGACTGCAAGGTGTTAGAATAGTACAGGTGATTTGCGGTAGGATCTGACTCACGAATGATGCGCGGTGGTGAGACAGCCGAGTACTTGAGCGAAGGTGAGCGTCCAAGGTACAGGCTGACGACCTTGTCCCAGAGGAAGCAGCTCCAGAACAGGCGGTGCCTGATCTCAACGTCCTCTTCGGTGAGACGCGCTGTCCCGGCGTAACGGTCACCATCGACACAGATGCCCAGATGGTCGATGATGCGGAATGCGATACCACTGTAGATCCACGCTTGTGCACTGTTGCCGACGCTGCACTCCTGGGCGCTGAGCAGCAGCAAGGCTTGAACTGTGGGAACGGAACAGGTTACCGGGATAGAAGAGGAACCGCTGGTGAGCTCCTCGAGAGCCATCTTGCGGGCGTGCTTGCCGAAAAGAGCGCCGCCGTCGTACGACTTATCGAGCTGTTCCTTGATGGCAGGGTCGGATCGCCCCCAGCGGATGGAGTGGGAGAGGATGGCGTTCATGAGGGTGTGGGAGTAGTAGGGCCCGAGGCTCTGAAGGTCGCGAGTGAAGGCAGGACGGTAGATGAAGTTGAACAGAGGCTGGATCCAGCACCAGTGCACGTTGAGGAGGTACTGGAAGGGCTCTGGGATGTCCGAGTAGTTCTCGAGGACGCGTTGCTGCCAGGCATTGGCGACGAGGCGCTCACGGCGCTGGACATTCTGCTCGGATGATGAGGCAGCAGAATCTCTGGGGCCGGAGTTGCCATCTCCATCGCTGGGCAGCTGGAAGAAGCTGGTGATACCGTGATAGGTGATTCCGCCCTTGCCGTCGACTTTGACGCCCTTCAGGGTGTCACCAGGTGGGCCAGTGGCGTCCTCATCGGCGTCGGGGTGGCGGGCGGCGGCATCGGCGGGCGACTGGCTGGACTGGCCGAAGGACGCGGGCGAAGGCGTCTGGTTGAAGCCATCCACGGCAGTGAGCGGACGTTGTCCCCGAGCGGCGGCAAGCTCAGCTTCTAATTGCTTGATGCGGTTCTCGAGGCGCGACGTGTATGTAAGGGTTGGGTTTCTGCTGGTCAGTCAGACAAGGCACATGCTCATTGCCGAAGGCACCAATACTCACTGAGTGTATACACAAACGTCTCCTCTGGAAATGCAACGGTGGCATGAGGGTTGATCGCCATCACATTTCACCTACTCGGTGAGCGGGACAAATCGCGTCAGTCAAGGTCTTTGCGCCGGGATGATCCGGGATGCGGACCCCGCGCCCGGAGGGGCTGGGGTCTCTTTTCACTCACCTTGCGCCGGCGACACATGTCGCACGAGAAGGAGAGCTTCTTCGAATTCCTGGTCGACGACATGGTGAGCTCGGAGGGAGAAGCCGCTGCGAAAGGCAGCTTCGAGAAGCGTCCTCGGTGGACGGAGCGATCTGGGCGGGCGGGCGAGGTGAAAGATTTACGATGAAACCATCGAATGCCCAGGGCATCCGCCGACAATCGCTAGCGTAACGTCGTCCGCTGCATCCGCTCCACTCTGTGAAAGACGCGATAGCGAGTCGAGTCACGTGGAGCTCGCCGGGGCCCTCTGCGGCTGTAGGGAGATGTCAAGCGGGCCATGCAATGTCTTGAGATGTCGGGGGTAAATTGATTCCGGCGATGGCTTCGTCTGGGGTTTGAAGGCTGAGGAATCGAGGAGGACGATCGGATCGTGTTGCTGGTTGACGCCACGCGCCTGGCGATGGCGGGGTAATCCAAGGCCGTCATGACTCGTGGGACTCAGAGGGTAAGATTGTGAGGCGCAGCAGCAAGGGCGCTGTGCGTCCAGTTGTCTATTGGTGCCGATGAATCTGTACTTTGATCGCTTTGATGGATAAGTTGGTCAGGTATGGTGATGAACTTCTTCATCAATCGATTTGTTGGATAGTTGGATTGGTGATGAACAAGAACCAAAGTCTTCGAGCATCGAGCGACTCGGTGCAATCGATGTTAGAGAGGGCCAGCCACACTCACAGGCAGTCGAGCCGGGGCGCCACATCTAAAGTGGCTGTGCTGTCGAATGACATATGCCATCTGCCACCGGGTGCCCATACTGAGCTGAAGTCGGCAATCCGGACTTGATGGAAACAATCCTGTCGAGATGGATGAAAAGCAGAGGGCAAGACGTCAAGCTCCCATCCGCAAAGTGGTTTCTTGGCCAACGGCCAACGGCACATTCCCCAGGCCGGCTGCCTAACAGCCACCAACGAGGCGCATTCCATCCGGTGGGGAGCTCGCCCCTCGGCCGTGACATGCAGGTCTCGGCAGGCGAACATGTGGGGGTTGGATCAGATATTCAGGGGGCGGAGACACCTGTAGCCTGTTATTGTCCGCTATCCTGGCCTCCCTTTCAACGGCTGTGGCGGGGTAGTGCCGCCGCGCAGGCCGAGTCGAGGAACTCCGGCGCAGCTGGGCGGAGCTCAGATGCCAGCGAGAGAACTGCGGACTTACGTGTGATGTCATGGAGGAAACTGACGATTGAGACAGATTCTAGTGTGAGCTTTGGAAGCAAAGCCAACGCTCAAGTGGTACCTTGATCGAGTTGACGCCGACATGTGAAGCTGAGCACGTCCTACACACTTCCATCTCGATCACGGCACAATCCGATCACAGCATCGAGAACCTAGCCGATGTGCTGGAGGAGAAGCATGTCTGGATTACCCCTCTAAATGCTTGAATACCACTCATCCTCAGTCCCAATGCCCGCTTCCGAGGCCGCGCGCCATCGATACATTGAGGCTGCTCCAAGGACATCCCAGCGATGTCAACTGTACGGCCTTCCAGTCACGTCCTACACCGGCAGCAGTGTCACTGTCACATCTCGCGTCCCATCTCAAGAGTCTCTTCCACAGGAAGTCTGCCTGCTTCCACGCTGCAGCCAAGCACCACATCACACCATCCTCCGCCGATCAAGACACCTTCCGACGTCGTCCCTCAACCCGGCCTATCACAGGAAACCAGCGCAAGCTAAGCAAAGGCAGATGAGAGACTTCCGATACGCTTCCATACGCGCCAGGCCCTGAAATCCCTCGGATGTCGCGCTTCGAGTTCACGTCGCCTCCGCTGGTCGCAGATCTTCCCTCAACCGGCCTCCCGGTCAGGTCCCTTCCTCCCTCCAGACGGTCCCGGAGCCAACTCCGACCCCCGAGGCTCCGCCAAAGAGCCTCCCGTCTTCAAACTAACGCATAGCGGCCGGCGACGGGAGGCGGGGAAGCCTCTCGAGGGACCGGTTTTCTGGACATCACCCCCCTCAAACACCACCTCTCACTCGCCAGCTCCTCCTCCTCCTCGCTATTTAGCCCGAAAGACGCAATCCCTCGGCCGTGGGGCATCCCAAGACCTCACCTCTCCACCCCCACACCCGTCCATCCGAGCCCGTCCATTCACCGTCGCCGCCCCCGCACGCGCCGATGCCACACGGCAGCATCGCGCCTCTCCGAGGCCCCGTAACTGGTGGGCCGGCCGGGCAGAGGCGTCTGCAGACGAATGGATGCGGCGGTGCGAAGGGGCCGTGAATGGACGGCGGCCCGGGTGACGTACCGTTGGCCTCTCAGCCTTTTGGCCGCGTCGAACCCTGAAAACAGGACTGGATCGACAGGAGAGTACGAGGGCGACGGCGTTGCGAATGACGTGAGGCCTGATGCGGGCGGCCCTTGGCCGGGAGGGGAAGACACGGAGGTCGATGGACATGGAAAGATGTGCTTTGTCCGGGCGAGAATCGGGTATAAATACAGCGTTTCCAGAGCTGGAGGGTGATGATGAGGATCATAGACACCATCAACATCCAGAGCAACCGTTATTTCACATCTCGACCGCCAAGTGAACACCAACACCATCAGGTAAAGACGCATCTCCAGGTGACCATGTCATGTACGCCGGCCCCTGTGAATGAACCTTCTGACGTGCGTGTCAAAGCCTCAACTCCCCTCACCTCCATCCACCACAGAACACGCCAGCACAACACCACCATGTCGCAGATCAGCAGAACCTATGCCACGACGAGCGTCGATGAGATGAAAAAGATCTATGACGACTGGGCATCCTCCTACGACAAGGAGCTCGCCGAGGCAACCCAAGACTACGTTGGCCCCGCCGTCGCAGCCCTCTACGTCGTCCGCGCTCTGGGCTTCGACCGTATCAACGAGTCCGTCCAGATCCTCGACGCCGGCTGCGGCACCGGCCTCGTGGGAGTTGAGCTCGCCAAGCGTGGCGCCCGTATCATCGACGGCGTCGACCTCAGCCCAGGCATGCTGCGCGTCGCCGAGCGTACCAGTGCCTACCGCAGCCTCAAGGCCGTCGACCTCTCCGGACCCCTCGCCCGCCCGGATCGCTCCTACGACGTCGTCGTGTGCGTCGGCACCATGACCCAGGGTCATGTCGGCCCAGCCGCCCTTGACGAGTTCCTCCGCGTGACCAGGCCCGGCGGCTTCGTCATTGCCACCATTCTCGGTTCCATCTGGGAGCCCGAGGGCTACGAGGCACGCGTTAAGAAGCTCGTCGGCGATGGAAAGGCTGCCTTCGTCAGCGCCGAGTTGGAGGACTACCGGAGGGGTGCTGGCGTCCAGGCCCGCATGCTCGTGCTGCAAGCCCTGTGAGGTGACTGACGAGACGCTGACGAAGTGAACCCGGAGCCTGGACCCATCCGGACCTTGTGAAGGGATGAGGTGACGTGTTGAATTTGCGCCGGGTGAATCGGGTGGACTTTTATGGCGATGTTTCCTTTTCTTCACGACGACCTTTTTTTCGCTGCCTAGAAACCAGTGATAACAAATGCGATGCCTGGACCATGAGATGGTGATGACTGCCGAAGGCCTGGACCTGTCGAGAACCGATCGATGTCGGCTCTTGAAGCTGCGATGCTGCCCGACAAGCTGAAGATTGAAGCCCTTGATCCCCATGGCCAAGGCCGAGACGCCTGCCGACATTGCAGCGACGGGCTAAATGGCCCGAAGAATGGGATAACCCCTCGCCGGCGCGGGCCCAGGCTTGGCGGTGCCCCTGGATCAGCGATGACATGCGCTGAACTGGGGCTGTCTCACGAGCCACGGGGTGGTTGGACCCGATGGCAGTCGGCAACATTCCACGGCCAGCGCGCTGGGAGCACCAACTGTGGTGCGCGTGTCTTACACCCCGGCACTTGGAGGGGTTGGACCATGGGCTGGACATTCTGGAGGCCGTCGCGAAGGGGGAAGTATTGGTCTTTGCCGTGAATCCAGGGGGTTGACCAAGTTTGGGTTCTGGGTATTAAGAGGAAAGGGATGCCCCTCGGAGGGATTGAGCAAGGAAAGGAAATCGACACACTCACCAAGGCATTCGTTTTCCTTGACTCACCCTGTCGACATCGATGATCATGAGGTTCTCAGTGGTTGCTTGCCTCATCGCTGCGGCGACAGCATCACCCCTCACCCCCAACTCCAGAAACACCAAGCTTCAAGGCCGCGCCTTCTCCATCGCACAAGTGACGAATGCCAAGTTCGACAACACAGAGACGGGCCTCGACGCACGGTTGTACGCCTACATCAAGTACAACGCCGTACTCCCGGAGACGTTGCAGGTGGCCCTTCAGATCGGCGAGCATGTCAACGCTCGTTACAAGTCGTTGATGGGAAGAGGTGCGTTGGACACCTGCAGGCAGAAAGGGATGGAGACGGTGCTGACTTCAAATGCAGGGATGAACAAAACGAGAGGGCAGACTGGGCAGGTGCTGGCATTTCCGCCGCGGAATCTCGACATTCAATATGTCGTCCCGGTGCAGATTGGACAGCCTCAGCAGACCGTCTTCCTGAATCTCGACACCGGCTCGGGCGATCTGTAGGTTTCAATACCTCTCGACACTTGTGAGACTGGATAGAGCTGACCGCTCAGGTGGACCTTTTCGTCAGAGACTCCCCAGAGCCAGGTGCAGAACCAGGTGCTGTACAGCCCAGATGCATCCGACACCTCGGAGCTGCAAGAAGGCCAATCGTGGAACATCCGGTACGGCGACGGTTCTGGAGCATCAGGCATCGTGTATACCGACCGGGTATCCCTAGGCGTCACGTCCTTTGACGCGCAGGCCGTCGAGTCCGCGACGAGGGTATCGGGGGCTTTCACGCGCGACTCCTTCTCCTCGGGTATCCTAGGCCTTGGCTTCGGGCGCGGCAACACCGTGGCGCCGTCGCAGGTCAAGACGTACGTTGAGAACATCCTCCCGTCGCTAGCATCGCCGCTCTTCACGTCCAACCTCCTGGCAGGACGGCCAGGCAACTACAACTTTGGTTACATCTCGCCGCGCGAGCACCAGGGCGAGATTGCCTACACCAACGTGTCGCGGCAGAACGCCTATTGGGAGATCTCCGTCGACGGGGTCCAGGTCGGTCGCCAGGGGACGTTCCGTCCGGCTGCGGATCAGCTGGAGCGCGTCGTCGTCGACACAGGCACGACGCTGATCCTGGTGCCGGACGAGCTGGTGAGTGAGTACTACGCCGAGGTGCGAGGGGCGCGCTTCGCCGCATCCTGGGGCGGCTTCGTCTTTCCTTGCGCAAGCGCGATGCCGGACTGGTATTTCGGCATCGGGACGTATCGTGGCCGCGTGCCGGGGGAGTATATCCGCTACAATCAGGTCAACGACACGCACTGCTTCGGCGGGATCCAGAGCTCAGAGGGGATCGGGTTCAATCTGTTTGGAGCGACGCTGCTCAAGGCGCAGCTGGCCGTGTTTGATTATGTCGATGTCGAGGGGCGGGAGACTCCAAGGGTCGGCTTTGCCAATAAGCGGTTGCTGCGGTTTGATTGAGGGAGGGATTGGAAGCATGGGCCGACTGAGGCCGGCGAAGGAGTCATCGGCATGGCGTTCGGAGCATTTGGATTTGTGATTAGCGGCGGCCTGGACACGAGGAACCGCTATTGGGCATGGCTGTTCTAATTTGATACCAAGACATTCATATTCAGCTTTCATTCGAAAAGACAAGAGTGAAGGACTTACGAGTTTCCGGTTGAGAGCCTGACAGCATGATGATGGTGAAGTGAAAGGCGACGGATATCCCCGGAAACATCCATCCATTTGCCCCCCTGGATGCCGGGCCGAGCCTCCAAACACTTCCAACTGCAGCACTCTCTAGGCGACCTTCTTGTACACCAACGGGTCATCTGCTCGCTGAAAGGCAAATCACAGGGCTCCGATAAGGCGACACAACCATCCGGCGAGGCCAATCCAGCCCTGTCCAAGTCCCCCAACACACATGTGAGACCAAGACCGACCCAGAGAGGCCTCGACCCCGATTCCCCCCGATCACCATCGGAATCCCGCAATACCCAATCACCGTCCCACGCGGCCAACACGGTGCCGGATTTAGGCCCCCCCTCCCCTGCTCCGCCTCTGGGTCAGACGCCCCAGACCTGCCTGCGACGAGTTCCCGGCTAACGCCTTTCAGTGAGTCATGCGCCGTCCTCATGGGCGGCCCTGGACGCCCTCCCGCTGCGGAAGACGCGCTGCACCAATCCAGTCGCGTTGGTCACCTCCATCCCGCGTCCCCGGTGACCGCAAGCGATAGGGGGGGGTGTCTGGAGGTGGTGTGCCAGCCTGGACAACCTTGTGGAAGAAGCGCCGGGGGGTGGGAGTCACTCGCCTTGCGGCCGCTGCCACTGGCCTTGTTGAGCCTGCCAGGCCAGGCCTGAGGCGGCTCATGCACCATCCCGGCACGGCCAAACGTCATCCTTCAGCCCGCGAGGCAACAGTGACACACAGACGGACGGAGACAGGCTGAGCCCGTTCCCCCCCGTCCGTGACGCATCGCCCGTTTGTTCTTCCCCAGACCTGAGTAACCCCCTACTTAATGCCCTTCTTCCTCGAGCTTCCAACCCCTTCCCGCCGACTCCCCCAGCTTCGAACGAACGCTTCCCTCCCATCGCTGCCTGCGCGCCCTTGACGCTTCGCCGGCGCCCTTTTGTCAACATCCACAAGACACCACGAGCGTGTCCTTTCGCATCTCTCCGCACGAGAGAAACACACTTTACTTAATCCACCGACAACAACCCCCTTCCTTCAGTCATCATGGGTCTGGTCCTCCACAGCTCCCCGGCCGATCCCATCTTCAGCCAGAGGCACTTCCCTCCCGAGTCGCCCCGCGCACGACGTTATCACGGCCGCGACCGTGCCGGCCTCATCAGGGCCGTCCTCGCACGTCCTGTGACCGGCGACGCCCTCTCCGCGACCAAAGCCGACCTTCTCCGCCGCCGGACAGGCTCCTCCACCCCGAGCATCCCCCGGCGCCGAGCCCCGCGCCACGGCCCCTTCGTCACCGACACCGACGACGACAGCATCCGTCTCGCCCGGAGTACCGTCGCCCTGCCATCCGACGGTTCGCGCGACCGCGTCCCCTCTCTCGAAAGACAAGATGCCTTCCGCGATCCGTCAACAACAAGACCCGCACCCCTGCGCTCCCTGAGCCAGGGGTGCGAGGATGAAGATCCCGAGGTCGCAGAGCTCTACCGCCTCGGCCTGCTCTACGACGACGAACACCTCCGCGGCGCCGGCTTTGGCCTCAACGCCATCATCCGCGACGAGCCCTCCTACACCGTGACCCTTGCCGTGCGCAGCCCCCGGCGGCACCGCAAGGGCTCCCATCGCGATCCCGCCGCCCCAGCCAAACTTCCCATGGACTGGACCTTCACAGGCCTCGTTGAAGACGACGACGTAGCCCGCTACCTCGTCTCCGACAAGTCCTCCACCGACCCCGAACCCCGCCGCGGCTACCGCATGGTCTGGCGCGCCGCCCCGGCCGCCGACTCCGCCCCCGACGGCCCCTCCTCCGAGACCGCTTCCTTCTACTCGCTACAACGTTCCGCACACTCTGATTCTCACGGCCCCGACCGGGGCGACGACTTTGACATTGACGATATGGGCTGGGCGGTGTTGTCCCGCGCCCGAGACGACGACGACGACGCGGTGCTGGCCACCGAGGACGCGGCCACCGGGGCTTGGCTGGTGTTGGGAGACGGCTCGTAACAGGTCCGCCAGAGGGATGCACCGGCTCTTGGGTGTCCCTCGGCTCTGAGTGAGGCGGGCAAAGCGCCCGCCGCGGACTGGCCCTCATATTCCCACGCCAGCTGGCTCGGTGGTCAGCGGCTCTCGAACCGGCGCTGTTCGTGGTTGAACGATGGGGCATCATTGGGCCCGGCGTTTTGTACTTTACTCAAGCTTTGACATGTACAGCATTTGTTGTATTCGTACCTACATACCAGCCATCCTCTTCGCCAGATGCCGATTTGGCACTGGTGCATCCTGCCTTAGATGACCACTTCACTTCATGATTGATGCAATTGACATGGCCGGGGTTCGGCTTTGAGTGTGGTTCTCTATTCGTCTCGGATGACATCTGTCTGCGGCAAGATGTTAAAAGGGACTGGATACGTAGTAACACACGAAAGAAGCGTAATAGGTCGCGATAGGTACGGCAGGTAGGTACTATAAGCCACACTACCTTACTCTAGTAGGAAACCTGGAAGGTAGCGCCTCTTACCTCAACGTTCTTTGGATACCTCGGTCAGATCTAAGAGGACTCGACCTAACAGACTCTGCCATCATCAGTCGACTCCCTCCAGCTCAGTCTTCGAGAGGTATGATTAACTCGCCCATCCATGTGTCCTTTCACGCCCTCTCTGAAACCTTCAAGCTGTTAAAGTTTCTTGAAGCCCGAGGACAAGCCATCGAGCATGGCGCGAACCCCCAAACCATCCAGGCGTACCCTGACGACCTCGCGTCGTATACCCTCGACCAGCTGATGAGCTGGCGCCCCTCCGGTCCTCCCGCCCTGCCTGCTCCCGCCCCGGGTGCCCTCGGCCCGGCTGTCCTCGGCCCGGCCGCTTCCGCCTGGTCTTCAGGCCGACATTGACGGTGCCACCCAGCTGGAGGACGAGGCTGCAGCCTAAGAACTTTCTTATAAGAAATCAAGACTCGAGGACTAGACAGACACGTGTAGACAAAGGAATTTACGGCACCCCCAAATCGGCATCTGCATCCTGTCTCAGATGACCGCTTCTCTTTGATGTGATTGACATGACGCCTCTGACCTCAACTCTCTGGATGCCCGAGTTCGGTCCAAGGGGACTCAAGGTGAGGTTGCAGCCATCTTTTGTGTCCGAGTAATAGACCTTGCCGACATAGTAGGCACCAGAAGCTCGTCATCATGAGCCCTTCGATACAAAACCACTATAATATCTGAAGGTGATTGACGCCTGAAGGTGATTGACTTATGTACAAGACCATCAGCTACATCCATCAACTTGTTGTTCAAGCTCGACAAGCCAGTCTTCTAGGTCGCTACAGATATGGCTGATACACCACTCGGCCCAGCCACGCGTCCACCACATCCGTTGCATCTCTCGAATCAGACCCGCAAGCAAGCGAGTGTTGCCATGGCAATGGGTTCCCGCTGCTTCAACAGGGCCATGAAAACGTCCGACACGTAGAACATCCAGGCAAAAACATCCATCTTCTCCAAATTCTCGGCCGGCTGATCGTATACAGCGCGAAAAGCTCGCTGCAGATGGTCGATCGCCGAGTCCTACGCCGTCGTATACCCGGCCGGCTTTGACCAGAACGTGACCTCTGGAGTTCAGGTGAGGTTGGATGGTTCCAACAGGCGCTTGCAATCGCGAAACTGACTGGAGTTCAGAACACATTGGATATCGTCAAGTACGGACTTGAGAACTGTCCTAACCAGAAATACCTCCTTTTCGGCTACTCTCAGGGCGCCAGCGTTGTTCTCGAGGCCCTGGCTAAGATGTTTGACGCGGCCACTGCCGCCGTGAGCGGTGTGATCGTGGTTGGCAACCCCTAACGAACGCATGGCCGACAGTCCAACGGCGACAACCAGGGCCGCCCCGACACTCGCCCTGCCTTTGATCTCTTTGCCACCCACGCCATGCAGGCCAACCATACGAACTTCCTTACTTACAGCAGCGCGCTTGATGGCAGTGGCAAGGTTAGCGATATCTGCATCGAAGTAAGCTCACGTTGAGCACCCCCGCCTGCCACTCAGACGTTGTCAGACGCCGTCTGCCAGTCGTGCTCTGCTTACCGTTCCTGCAGAGCGATATCGTAACCGCCAGCGACTCGTAGTGTTCTTGCCAGTTGGCGAGCGACCACATGTCGTACGGTCTAATGCAGCCCGTCCAGGATCTTATTGTCAGCCGTGTCCCCGATCGCATGTAAAATCGGGCTCCCATTCACTCCCAAATGAGTTGGACTGCGGGGTTTTCCGCCTTTCTGGTGGCCGTAGCGGATGAAGTCGAGCTGTCACCATGAAATGGAAGAGGTAGAGTGAGCTTGCCATTTCAACAGTACAAGCACTTTTCTCTGTATACGTATTTGTACATTGTATAATATGTACCCTTATATATATTTCTCGAAGCATCCAAACCGATCTTATCTTTATATCTTGTGATACGTATGGTCTAGGAAGGTCATGCAGCTGATCGGGTAATACTGATGCCGTGCCAGCCCCGCCAGGTGCCCTGTAGTATCACCTCTACCTTCTATCCAACGAATTCTGGCTCCCTATACGCTACAACGAGCTCAATCGTTCATCTGATGAGGTCAGCCTACCTGGTGACAGTCCTTCTCCTCCGTACCTTAGCAGGCACAGACCCTTTCGGGTGCATCACACCAAGCATGACATAGGCCATATCATGCTCAATCCGCCCATCCCGCGGCTCAAGCTCAATGTCAAACTCAGTGAGAAACAAGGCCATGCCCACGATCATCTCCCTCTTGGCGAAGTGGCGACCTGGACACATGCGAGACCCTCCTCCGAACGGCAGCCAGCTCCCTGTCGTGCCGTCGAGCGAGAAGTAAGGCCCTGATGGCTGTTCAGGCTGTCCCTGAGTCTTCTCAGGACGCAAGTGCGGGAGTACAGGTCCGCTGTTGGGGTCGTTCGGGTCGACGATGAACCTCTCTGGCCAAAAGTCACCAACGGGATGGGGCTCATCAAGCGTGCCGTGGTTCCAGACAGACGCCGTGCGGGCCGTGTCGTAAGTCGATATCATGATCGGCTCGTCCTTTGGAAATAGCCAGCCGCCGATGGAGAAGTTGTCTTTCTGGGGAACACGGGCGATAATTGTGCCAGCATGAACGCGCAGCACCTCGGCGTAAAGGGACTGAACAAGAGGCTGTTGGCAGAGGCCATCGAGGTCAATATCAGGCGGACCCCCGTCTGTCGGGAATGCCAAGAAGGGGGCGACTTCGGCTCTGATGCGTTCCAGGAGCTCCGGACGCTGCGCGGCTTCGATGACCATCCACCCGAGAGCCGGGATCACATTTGCGGCGGAGCTGGCGAAAGTCAGTAGGCAAAGAGGACATGGGTCGTCGTTGTATTTGGAGAAGGAATGAGTCAAAGGGATGGGATGGCTGACTTACGCCCAGAACAGGCCGAGGTCCTCGGCGGCAATCGTGTCCTTGGTCAGCGGAGTCTTGGACAAGAAGACCTGTCGAGATCGGAACAGCTTGGAACCAAAGTGTTCTTCCCAGTTGCTTTCATCCGTTTCAATGTCGTTGGTGCCGTAGCCCTTGTGGGCGAGCTCATGCCAGTTCCGGATGTTCTTCTTCATCTTGTCTCTGGAGGCGTGCGATGCCGGCGATAGCCACCTAGGCACCTCACTGAGAAGAGTTCCCATGCGTCTGTCATACTCCCAGAAGTCTGCTTCGAGATTGGGGATGTCTTCAAGGATGTGTGGTCCACAAACGGACTTGACGGATGCCCTGAAGGTCATCGCCTGGAGGAGCGATCCGTACAGATCCGGCACGTCTGTCCAGGCGCCATCCTCATCAATTTCCGCGAGGACAACTTGTTCGTGAAAGTTGCGAATGAACTGCTCCTGCAGCTCTTCCAATCGTTTTCCACTCAGTCCATCGTGTACAGACTGGTACGAGAGATGAAAGATGCGGTGTTCCGGAGGAATCGGATTGCTGTGAGGCAGCGGCTGCTGGCCGACGCCAGTGTTGTCGGCTAGATAGAACGGCACATCTTGCGTATTGATTCCAAATGCATTGAGGAGGACCTGAACAAGCCAACGCTCACTGCTGACCCAGCGCGATGCCTTGAACAGGGACATGATGTTGCTGGGGCCGTTCAGAATCGTCATTCGGCGGTTGGCTAGCCTCAATTGAACAGGCGTATCAGGTCCATATTGTGTCCTATGCAATTGTCAGTGAGATGAACGCGTTTCACGAGGACCAGAGGCTTCTTACGAGGCCTTTGTGAATAGCTTCTCGGTGTCCCACAGGAATTGTGCGAGATGACCGATGAGAGGGAGGGCGAATGGCAATACCGGGGGTGTCCGCGCATCTCCCTGGCGTTTGACCGGCGCGTCTCGGGCGATAAGAAAAACGGCGCTACCAGCGGCGGCGAGGAGAAGGAGGACAGCAGCAGTCGATGAAGAGGCGTCCATGTTGGCGATGCGGCGTCGGCGATGACATGGCGGATGCCCTGAGGTAGGGCTGAGGCATGGACTGAATCAGACGAAGAGGCAGTTCAAAAAATCATGAGGGAGGGGAAATGAGAGTGGCTGTGCGATCCGAACACCCCGGATAAACAAGCTTACCGCCTTTTGATTGGTACTTCGGGCTGTCGATCTGGTGTTCCTGCAAGATGCCTTTAGGGTGCTTACCCCCTGAACCCTGCAGTCTGCTGCTCACGTCAGACAGCACACCTTGGGTACATGTCAGAGTGGACGACTGTAGCTGTTACTACCTGAAGCCTTCCGTCCTTTTCTCAGCTCCAGCAGACTTCGTACATACCCCAGTGACATTACCAGGTTCCATGCTTGAACTGATCCGATCCGAAAGGCAAAGATTGCGGCGACACTAGACTGCGGGATTTCAGGGGCGGCGCACTGTGGAAACATGATTGTGGCATGCCGAGGCTGCGTCGTTGGATATGACATGGACGACATGTTCATCGTAAATTTAAATGCCTTCCAGAGGCACAGGATTGACCTTTCCAACTAAGCTCCCAACCGATCTCGTTATTGGGATACTCTCCTCCGGCAAGTTTCGTGTGAGTCTTCGGCCCGCACCATCACCCGAGCTATGCCTTCTCCTGACCCAGCTTCCGCACCATGATCTTCTTCTTGTAGTCCGGAACCAGCTATACCAAAGTCAGCAATACAAACATGACAAAAGGGCAACCGCTTGAACTCACCTGAGCCCCCATACGAATGTTCTTATGCCGCTCCGTCACTCCGTCAGGGTTGCGGATCTCATAATGCAGAAGCAGGTTCGCCAGGATCATCTTGATCTCGTTGGCCGCGAAGAAGCGACCCGGGCACGCGTGTCTCCCGTATCCGAAGGTCAAGCTCGACTCGCTGACGCTGACGAACTGGCTGTTGGCTACCGTCTCGGCCGCTTTGACGCCTGAGGTCTGCTCCTTCTTGAGCTGCCGAAGTTTGTAGAAACGAAGGGCGTCGAACTTGTCGGCGTCTTCGAAAACCCCGTCGTCTGATGAGATGCTTGCCGCGGGAACCTCGATGATGACGCCCTTGGGGATGAACTCGCCGGTCGAGAGCTGGAAGGGCTTGAGGACCTTGCGGTGGAAGGAGGCTGTGATTTGTCAGAATTGTCGCCCGATATGTAGGGGGAGGTGCTACTTGCCAGCCGCGAGCGGATAGTAGCGCATCGTCTCCTTGAGGAAGCTATCTAGCTTCTTCATGTTCTGCAGGGCGCTGCTGGAGAAATCTCCATCGCTTTCGGCAAGAGCTTGACGAATGTCGTCTTGCAGCTCAGGCACGATCTCTGGCATGACGGCGAGCGAGAAAAGACTGGATGGCTCGTCAGCTTTGGTGGTTGGTATGCACGGTGTCTTACTTACGAGTTGAGAGTCGTCAGGGTCGTCGTGTGGATCGCCGCCATGCTGACACCAAGCTGCAACTCCGCGAATTCCTTGTCGTCGGTCATCTTGAGCTCCTTCTGCGAGTTGATGATCCACTGCAGCATGTCATCGGGCATTTCGTTGGACGGGTCGGCCATCGCTTCCCGGCGCTCCTTGACGACAGGTCGCAAGAACTCGTCAGCCTCGCGGATTCTTGTCTGCAGCTTCTTGACCATGGGAAGTCGGGGAGCGACCCAGGGTCTCATCCAGGGCGGCACCATTCCGACAACATAGGCGGCAATCATGACGTCGACTGTGTAGTTGATGGCGACGTCGAGGTACTTTTCGTCATGGCACAGCTCGGGGCCTACGAAGATGCGACCTGAGATGATGGCGACGATGCGAAGAAGCTTCTTGTTGATGTCGACTTCTTCCCACTCGGAAGTCTGTGGGAGCTCGAGCGCCATGGCCTTGATGACCTCTTCAGAGATGACGCGGTTCAATTTCCCTACGAGAGGTTAGCTTGGACCTTGGGTTCTACCGCTCTGGATCCATTCATATACCGAGGGCAGGAGTCAGATGCTTTTGGATGATGCGAGGAAGAGCAGGAATATCGGGGTTGACCTTGGTGTAGTGGGTCTGCATAGACTGTTCCAGGGTTGTCAGAGACTTTGGGTTGCTTCAATGAAGTGGGCAGAGCTTTCAGATCGAACTCACCTCGTTGATGGCGCCGCTGAAGCTCAACACATCATCAGGTAATCTTTTAAGCTCGGCAAGGTACTTCGGTGAGACCACGATGCTCTCTGACACTTTCAAGCTGTCAGTCACCGACATGACGATCCTGTCCCGGGAGGTTTCTTACAGCTTGCGGTTGCGAGTCGGAAGAGGCCATTCTTGAACTGTTGCTCCGCGTCAACACTCAGACACCATCAAGAGGAAATGCTGCAACGTTACCTTGTTGTATCCCTCATCGTATAGCTCCCAGGCACCGCCCGAGGAGAAATACTTGCGGCGTTTCCCTTTGCTCCCTTTTCCTACGATGGGAATGTGCGATAGGTTGTCCGTCTCGAAGAGCGATGGGAGGAGCCAGGCGGCGGCCAAGACTACCAAGCCTGATCCGATGACAACTCGTCGAGCGGCCAGCTCCGCAAGAATCGTCTGGAAAGTGGGGTTGTCCATGATTGAGGTCATTTTGTCGCCTTGGCTGATGATGAGTCGTTGCTTGCCATCTTGAAGCCCCTTCAATGGCGTCCATCTCCTTTATACAGCAACTGCATGTGACGGTGACATCCAGCTGCTCTACGCGACTAATGTTCTCGGGGTCGTCGACGCCCCCGGCTGTCCGCGCCGTGGGTCCTGACGGGCGTCGTGCTTCGTGTGATCGACAACCGTCTGACATATATGCCGGAGATGCCAAAATGGGTTCCCCACAGGACCGCAGCGGTGCCACAACAAGGCCACAGCAGGGCCGCCCAGCTGTATATCGCAGTGTAGGGAGGTACCATTCGGGTTCGGGTTCGGATACCGGGGGGTTAGGCTTCGGATTGTTTGGGACTAGGCCTTGAACGAGGTCGATCTCGTTAACAAGATGATCTGTTCCTCCAATGAGGGCGGTGGTGTTGGCGGTCCAGCGGGGTGAAACCTCGCACTCGGGCCTCGTAATCGCAAATGGGGCGGCAATGCCACGGGACGCGACGATCAGAGCCGCAGTTTGTCTACCGGACCCCCGTGGATGGCGGAGGAGGCTCTTGCTAGCCTGTGAAGCCCGTCACCGCCCCGTGGTGACGAGGCGGCGAGGCAACATTGCGTCTCGGTTTTTGCATCGCAGTGTTGGCGTCAACGTGTTCAATGCTTCGTTGCCTCATGGTCAGCTCCACCCTAACCAACTGTGAACCCAGATTGCGAGCAAGGTCTGGGACTGGCATATTCCATGCTTCGGTGTCTCGGGCTCCTGTCGTTCGCGATGTCGTACGAGGAGTGGATTGCTGTGCATCAGTTGTTGTGCATCTGCTTGAGATGGGTAGGCTGTAGCTCACTGACCAGCTGCAGAAATTCGACATCGGCTGCAGCCTGCAGATGATCTGCCCCCGCATTTCGCGGGCGGGGGAGGAAGCATAGGTTGTCAACATCACCATCAGAAGCGCTGGCCATTTACGGTGGAGACTTCCCCAGTGTGTCCGTCTTTGCACTCGAACTGCGTGGCAAGGGAGCAAGGGAACAAATGAAAGTCGCAGGCTTGGCTGGAAGATATTTCAAAATGTTCTCATGAATGAAATGGTCCAGTTCCAGGTCAAGCTGATCGCAGGATCATGTGCGTGATGGACGACAGCAGCCTACTGGTATCAGCCGGCAGAAGTGGGTCCGATCTCCGAAAAGGGGCTGGCTGATGTGCGTGACGACGTCACGAGTCGGTCGCATTCATTCCAGCGCCACCATTAAGCAAGGCTCTCACCAACACAAACACAACTGCCGTGTCGCACGAATAACGGCGCTCTTGCATTGTTCCCCCTCAGCTTCTCAACCAATGACGGCCATCGCAACCTTCAATCTCGCAGACCAGCACGAATGGCGTTCGGCTCTCAACGCCCAGCGCCCCGTGTTGGTCCATCTCAACGCCGATACCACGTGGCTGATCCAACTACCCTATCCACCCTCGGCATCGAAACCGCCCGGTCGGTCTCACTTCAACATCCTCCTCGATCCATGGCTTCAAGGCCCACAGGCCGATGTCGCCTCATGGTTCTCCAAGCAGTGGCACGTGATACCTTCGAGCGTCAAGACTCTGGACGAACTGAGCCGCAACCTCGCTATCCTAGAAGGCGCCGATACCCAGAAGAGCCCCTCTCTGATCGACGCCGTGGCCATCTCTCATGAATTTACCGACCACTGCCACGAGGCCACCCTGCGAGAGCTGCCAGCCTCGACACCCGTCTTCGCCACTGACAAGGCGGCCGATCTGATCCGGGGATGGCGACATTTCGAGAAAGTCACCACCATGCCTGGTTTCAGTGGTGCTACCAGCGTCTGGAAACCTCTGCTGAGCCTCGCAGGGCTGCCGGATTGGGTCGGAATCGGACGCCTCATCACACCAGGGAACTCGTTATACTATCATTCGGCCGTGATGATCGCGTTTGACCTGGCAGGCATACACTCAGAAACCATTCTCTACTCGCCCCACGGCATTCAGGCATCAGATCTCTCTTGTGTCGGAGAATCTGGCATCAAAACCCTGGCGCTGCTTCATGGTCTCCACGATGTCGGCATCTGGATGACGAAGCAGCTCAACCTGGGCGCCCTCAACGGCATTCAGGCCGTGGGGGCGAGCGGGGCGAAGTACTGGATCGCTACGCACGACGAGGTCAAGAAGGGAGGTGGTCTGATCGCTCCGTTCATCCGTCGTACGAAATACGCTTTGAAAGATGCCGTCGATGCAGAAGAAGCTAAGATGGGCGGAAAGGTTCCTAAGTACGACTTTGTTGAACTTGGGTCTGGTGATGGGGTGATACTGCGAGCAGACAACGACACACCTGAGTTGAGTGCGAAGCAGATCTGAACTGCTGAAGGGTTCCGGGGCGCAACTGGGCCAGTCCCTGTTGCACCTTGAACTTCTTTCGAACTTCTATGCAGCGTCATGACCATAGCAAAGATTCAAATACCAACGATGATGATTGTTCTTGAATCAGCCCAGATATGGCGATGAGTATGATGAGCGTCTCGAAATGCATTTCGAAAAGACAAGGCCTGTTACAGCCAGCTGCAGGACCCTTTTGACTGATCGGCGGAAGGGTTGCCGTGAGAGTCAACATGAAATGTCCGAGAGTTTTTCCGCCCCTAACCCAGTCGAGGCCTCTCCCGATGACGACTGCTGCATGATCATCGCGTGATGGCCTCAACAGCCGGTAGTTTGCCTGAAAATCCGGGGTAGACTCTGAATTGAGCAAGCAAGTCCATGCATCAATTTCGAGGGTTCCGATATTGTCTCCGGAGGCGCCTTGACTTCAGCTGTGGTTGAAAATGCTCAAGGGTTCCCAGGTTACGATAAAAGGTCATGGGGCACCTCGCAATGGTATCTTGCCTCATCAATCCCAGTCCAGACAACTCCGCTGCCTCTGATTCTTAATCTCACACATCACAATGCTGGCCAAGTCTCTCATCCTTCTGTCCGCTGCGGTCTTCGGTGCTCTTGCTGCACCAGCCCAGGACGCCGAGCTCGACAAGAGGGCCATCACCTGTCTTCGGGTTGGAGCTACCGCCACAGCTCGGTGGACGAACAGCGCCGGACAAACATGCACATTCACCGGTGTGGTCGGCAGTAACTACGGAGCGAACAGCGCAGGCTCCGGAGAGTAAGTGGTGTCCTCGTTGACAATAAGATTCTCAGGCTAACAGATATCGACACAGCTACTCGTGCAACGGACGATGCGGCGCTGGCTGCACCGGTGCTGCTCTTGGCAATGTCTATACCCAGGACTGTTTCTCCCACGATGTTTGTTCGTACTTCAACAACGCTAGCGGCGGCGCGAGGTGAGTGACATGGAGCCTCGAGACCTTAATATATACTGTTCAAATGTGCTGACAGTTCATCTTGCAGCGATCCAAACTGCGGCGCGGCGTACAATGCCGCCGTTGATGACACGACTTTGGGTGCTCTAAACGGCTGTGGGCAGACTAATCCCAGCAATTCGGTCGTGAAGCCATCGACGAGGCCGGTGTGCCGATAGAGCTCCTGTTCTAGCTTGGCTGTTAAGGGCAAAATCTAGAGCAACAATAAATTTAACGTATATCTACAGAGTCAGTGTGTTACTATGTGAAGGGTGTCAAGAATTTGCCAGCTTCCGCAACAATCTCTGATGGGTCTACATGTAGCTAGAGTTGTAGCTCATTCGCAGCATCCACCATGTTAGTTCACCCACTGTCGTAATTGATCCTCTATAGTAGTTCATCCGCTGTTACTATTCATCTACACCCAATCGATGGTATGGTTATTTTCGCGCCAACTTCCTAGTGGCTTTGTGGCCCTGAGCAAGTGCGCTGCCCGAATGGCCACGTTCAGGGTGAAAGGTCATTTTGGGTTGATTGAGGGTGTATTGAGCGTAGTTTCGTCCAGCAAGCCACTACAATAAAGCTTCAATCGTACCTCCTAAGGAGTGAGGTTGCAGTCGAGGTCCTTGTTGCACCTGTCGAGGCAAGGCTCAAAGGGTCCCTTCAGAAAGAAGCACTCCTCACGGCAGAGGTTACACTGAATATCTTTATTAGAACTCTTGGCTGACTTGGAATGGATGTAATTGCCCACCTGTGTGTTCTGACGTTCTTCAATCTGAGAAGGAGCGGCAAGGGCAACGCCGGCGAAGAGTGCGAAGATGAAGCTTGAGAACTGCATTTTGTAAAATTCAAAGAGTTGTGTGTTGGTCCAGGAGGTATTGCGTGAGAAACGCGAAGATGGAATGAGTATGGCGCTGTTGCTGATGCTGATGCCGACGATGCTTTGGAGTGAGTGAAATTGAACAGAGGGAAGGGCTGGAACGCTTAGTATTTATGCCAACATGCCTTTGATGCTTAATAGTGACCCCGGTGCAATAATTGAAGCCTTTGGGTGCCATTTGTCGCAGCTTGACTCGAGAACCTGAGTGAGCACCGAAGATGCGTCTCCATTCCAGGTTGCTGACTCGTTGTCAGAGGTTGGAACAAACTCGAAACGCGGACAAGCTCAACACACAGCAAGAAGCACAACATCCATCTCATACCTCTCTGAGGTCTGGAAGAAAGAGTTCGGTCATGAACTGTCGCTCACGGACTCTCCGACGAAGCCAGAGCAAACGCCCTTACGTGCAAGCGAGCCGCAGCCCCTCGGCCCAAACACGGGTGGCCGTGCTTTGGCGGGCAGTCCCGAAGAACGACAACCTTGTTTTCAGCACTGTCCCCCAGCATGATACAGCGCATTGTCCGACCCCACGGGCATCCCGGGAGTCGCCAGGCATATGGCCGCATCGAGGTCGGCTTTCAGCACGGCCGCACGCCCGCCCAAATTTGCCCGCTGCTGAAGCAGTGGAGCAATCGCAAAAGCTGGCAATTGGTGCATTCCATGTGGTCTCTCGAACAATTGAAAGCCGAATGGCTCACGAGACCTGACTCCATTAGACGCCCGAGCGATCTTCAGGTTGTAAGTCCGAGGCTTCCTGGGACTGGCCTGGTCTGGAACCTAGGAAGAGCCGAGCATATCGTGACCTCCACGCATCCAGTCACAAACATCCGAAAATCCAAATGAGGAGTGAGAATGAGCGTGGTTTGAAGGGTGAGTGTATTGAATCTCGGGGGCAGAGCAGGGGAAGCCGTCTGTCTCATCGGCATAAGTTGCCAGAAGGGGTATTTATTGCTCGAACAGCCATTATCAAAAAGAAACCGCATATTCTGTCCAGTGTGGCATGTATTTTAAACGCCGCCGCTGTCAGCCACGGCAGCCATCAGCCATCAGTCGAGCCTCCAAAGATACTTTGACATCAAAGATGGACCCAAAAAATGCATGGCCTAACATCCATTTTCAGTCTGGCGCAATCTTTCCCGAGACCCAAAAGCTTTTCCTTCGGAACAAACAAACAAACCGAACAAGCAAGTGGGAAACAAATCATTTCTTCATGTTCTTCTTCATCTTCTCAAAGCCAGGCTTATCTGTCGGCGAGCCAGAGGTAGGCATCGTCTTGCCCATGTCACCCATTCGCGCCTGGCTGGTGCTCTGGCTGCTCTCGTTGGAGATCTGGCTGTGCAACTGTGGCCCGTCAACACATCATCTGGTATAAAAATGCCATACCTTGGTATGCACGTGCCTTGTTCTCCTCCTCCTCGGCTTGTTCGAAGATATCGTGGGCCTCCATGGCCGCTTCATCCGAAATGCCGGTCTCGTGGTGTGGATGATGAGGCATCGTGCTGTCCGGGTTGCTTGTACTGCCTGATATGAAAGGGTGTAATTGATTGAATGTTCGTATGGGCTGGGTGACTGAAAGCGATGGGAAGAGGGGAAAGCGCAAGCACCCGAGAAGAGGGGAAGCGCAGAGATATATCGCCCGCGCCCTCCGTGCGCCAGCCCTTAGCCATATGCCATGACCGGCTAGACAGCGGATCATCCGGTGCTGGTCACGATACCTAGTTGCAGACGTCATCTCGCCCGCTTACTGGATGCTCCCGGCGATGCTGCGCTGATGCTCGGAGCTTGCAGAAGAGCGAGAAGGTCGCGCACGGCTCCACTTACTGTGCTCTTGTAGGAACAGTCTGCGACAGACAGTGCCAGATGAACGTCTCCCAATTCCAAGCCAACAAAGTTTCCAGGCAGCCATTCGGATGATTCCCGATGAAAAAGGTCGTTGTGATGTCCTGTGATTGGTGAGGCGCATTGGAGAGCGGCCATCTGCAAACACGTAAGCAAGTCGACAAGCTTTATCTTATCGATTAGATATTCGCTTCACCTGGCGACAGGGCGTCGAAAAAGTGCAATGACGTGACATCCACCCATCACCAACCCAACAATCAGCCCGTCACGTCGGGCGCGAGAATATGGCCAGTGGAGAACTCGGCCTCAAGGTCGCCTTTTACGTCTATCCTTGCGTTCTTTTCGTTTCACTTCTCGGCGCCCAGTCATTCCAGTTCTACCGCAGACGACAACGCGATGCGACGCGCGACACGGCCGCGTCGGCAACCATCGACAAGCAGGATGCCGAGAGCATAAGAAAGTTCTACGCATGGATTCTGTGGCTTCTCCAGCTCGGTATTTCGGTGCTCTTGCTTGCCAGCGTAGTGATCGCTGTGCGCGAGGCGGTGGCTGGTCTTCATGACGCGTCTGGGAAAGTCGCCTTCTCGTTCAGCGCTTACCTGGTAAGTTTTCTCAAGGTGGTGATGTTGAGTTGTTTTGAGCAACGAGCGCATGCAATCGCGCGAATCCGAGAAGCCTGCCCCCTGGTGGTGATGGTGCCATCCAGTTGACTGACGTGAATCGTAGGCTTCCTACGTTGGAGTTCTTCTATACTTCCTGGCAGGTCTCTTACCTGACCCCGAAGGGCCATGGTCCCCAGGCGCCGCCCACTGCCTCGCCTGGGTGACTGGCGCACTCGCGGAAATTGCCATTGCCGCCATCCTCTTCTCCTCCCAGTCCTCTTTGGGCGTCACCAAGATGTTTATCTCGGATCTCAACGCACTCGCCTTCGCCCGTATCTTCGTCTACGGCGCGATGATCGCTGTCATCGGCCTAAGAGAGTACAAGCTGAAGCCGACGCAGGCAGGATCGGTCCCGGAGGAAAGGCAGTCCCTTCTGGAGAACGGAAGTGGATCATCTGCCGGCTATGGGAGCGTCCCGGCCGCCGCTCCTGGTCGACGGACCCAAGTCTCGGGCACTGGCTGGCTGGAATATTTTGCTGGCTTCAAAATCCTCTTCCCATATCTCTGGTTCGTCTGCCCAACCTCCAAGCACTCACCCCTTGCTGATTGCTTCTTCTAGGCCGAAAGATTCGCCTCTCTATCAAGCTATTGTGGTCATCTGCATGATCCTCCTGGTTCTCCAGCGCACCGTCAATGTCTTGGCGCCCTTCCAGCTCGGCATTCTTGTTGATGCCCTCGGAAAAGGTCAGATCCCGGTCAAGGAGATCATTCTCTACGTTGTGTATCGCGGTCTTCAGGGCAACCAGGGAGTCATCGGTGCCGCCAGAGCTGTTCTCTGGATACCAGTGTCCCAGTCACTCTTCCGCCGCCTCTCGACAGCTGCTTTTGAGCATGTTTTGGATCTCTCCTTGGAGTTCCACCTCAACAAAAAGATAGGCGAGGTGACCAGCGCACTCAGTCGGTAAAGACCCCCTTTCTACCTTGTTAGGCTGCTGTTTTAGAAGTCTTAGGAGTCTGTCTTACGAGTAGGTTGGCAGCATGTGGACCCCAGTCGATCAACGACTCTCGAGACAGACTCCCACGACTCCAACTATGCAAGGATATCACTAACCCTGCGTGCCGTAGTGGATCGGCCATCAACACATTCCTGGAGAGCTTTTGCTTCCAAGTTTTTCCGATGGTAAATCCCCGAGTTCTTGTCGCATTAGGGTCACGCGAGTTGTTTGCCACGTGGATACCACATGCTCCTGCACCAACCCCTAGAACAGACTCCCGATGACTCCCGATTCAGCCGTAAAAGGTAATTACTGACTCCGCGTGTCGTAGGTATTTGACATTTTCGTGGCGGGAGCCTTCCTATTCGTTCGATACGATCCGTTCTACACCATCATCGTCTTCTTCATCATGTGGTCTTACATCTTCCTCACCATCTACGTCGCCAAGTACCGTGCTCGACAACGGAGGGACATGGCGGTCAAGATGCGCGAGATGGAGGCCGTCAAGACTGATGCCATCGTCGCATACGAGACAGTCCAGCACAACTGCGCAGTCACCCGGGAGACTACGAGGTTCCGGACCTACGTCGAGCTCTACCAGAACGCCGAGAAACTGGTTCAATGGTCTCTCAACGCGCTGAACTTGACCCAGAGCAGCATCTTCACACTTGGCACTGCATTGCTTGTGGCTGTGTCGGCGTACAAGATCTCAGTCGGCGAGCAGTCAACAGGAGACTTCGTTACACTCATCAACTACTTCGTCCAGCTACAGGGCCCCCTAAATTTCTTCGGGACATACTACAACATGCTCCAGAACAATCTGATAGAAGCCGAGAGGCTTCTCGACCTTGTAAGTTTCGTTACCTGGTGTTTATCACATCTAGTGATCTCTTAACAACCCGAACTGACATTTGTTAGTTTAACGAGAAGCCGGGCGTTGTTGAGAAGCCAAATGCCAACAAACTTTCATCAACAAAGGGCGAAGTCTCGTTTCATGACGTCAAGTTTGCCTACAAGACCAAGAAGGGCGATCTCGTGCTGAAGGGTATTAGCTTCACCGTACAGCCCGGGACAAAGACGGCCATTGTCGGAGAGTCAGGCAGTGGCAAGTCGACATGTTTGCGTCTTCTGTTCCGCTTCTACGACATATCTGAAGGCTCCATCACGTTGGACGGCCACGACCTCCGCGACCTGAAGCTCGACAGCCTGCGGAGGAACATCGGTGTCGTTCCACAAGATACGGTGCTTTTTAACGCCTCGATTATGTATAATCTGCTCTACGCCAGTCCGGATGCCACAGAAGCAGAAGTGTACAAGGCGTGCACCGCGGCGAACATCCACGACCGCATTCTCGCGTTCCCGGATGGCTACGATACCAAGGTCGGAGAGCGCGGCCTGAAACTCTCCGGTGGCGAGCGTCAGCGGGTAAGGAGATCGAACGTTTCGGGGCTCGCGCATTTGCTGACATGAACCTTGTTCTGCAGATTGCCATCGCCAGAGCTATCCTAAAGGATGCGCCCATTTTGCTCCTCGACGAGGCGACGGCATCCCTTGACTCCCATACCGAGAAAGAGATACAAGACGCACTTGAAATTGTCACGAAGGTTAGTGGACAATCAACAGCTTAACGAGTCCAAAGTACTGACACAGACCTTGATCAGGGCCGCACCACAATCACCATCGCGTAAGACCGAAACCCCGTCAAGTGACATACCTTATGCTAACCTTGACGACAGGCATCGCTTGTCGACCATCATCCACTCCGACCAGATTGTGGTTCTTGTCAAGGGACAGATCCTCGAGCGCGGAACCCACACGGAGCTGCTTGCCCTGCGAGGACGATATCACGCCATGTGGCAGAAGCAAACGACGATCGAGAAGAAGGAGAGGGAGAATAAGGAGGAGATCGAGGGGTCATCGTCCGAGGCCGGGTCGCAGGAGTAGCAGCACAAATGGCGCGCCTCTTGACATGTACAACAATGTGGCAACAGATTCCTACATCGCGCAGCTGCCGGCTGAACCCAATCACAGGAGCCTGTCAAAATATCTCGCTTCCAGAACAATGTTTCGAAGCCAGTCTTGGCACACGAGCACCAGAGACCGGGGACGTTGCGCAATTGCTTGGTGGATGTACGTCGCCGTGGGGTGCGCCAGATAAGGGGGCTGTACAGCTTCCCTGGCGTTGCCATACCGAGAAAGGGCATGTCGCGACCGAGACGGCACGCACGCAGACTACCATCTTTGGCAGGTGAATCAGGCCTGGCAATCACAGAATGCATGCCGGCCGCCCTGTCATGCAGGCACAGCCAGTATGCCGTTGGTGGTGGCGCCGAGAGCTCCCTTGTTGGCGCCCCTGCAATGGCGCCAGGGTCGGAAGAGGCAGCGATCAGGAAGGGTTCTCGCTTCAGGACGGGACCGGCAAGATGCAATCTGTGGTTGATGCAGGTCGGCACACATCACATCCTCTTGTGACGGGAGCGGAGATGATCCGGGTGGTGTGGTGCGGCCGCCGACACTGCCATGGTGCGTGCCGTCGAGACAGGAGCTGCAGACTGACACCCTTCTGACAACATCGAGCTGAAGAGGAGACGGGTTTCCACGCCTATAATGAGCTTGTTAACCCCCGAAGAGAACTTGTGTCCCAGCCGCAGATGCCATTCTCGGTGGGGGTGGGCTCCGCGACGACAACGTGGCAGTTTGGCAGAAGATCTGCGGGTGGCCGGGGAGCTCGTGATGTGGACCGACAAGCGCAGCACCAAACAAGGGCTGGGGACCTTGTCCTGCGGAGGTCGTGGTTATGAGGGCTGCCAGCAGCGGCAGGATGCAATGCTTGTCGCGGACTCTGTGAAGAGGCAGAGTTAGACGGACCATGTCCCGATTGGGGCGGGCTGTTTGCAGCGCGCTCACTCCTGGCAGAACCTCATTAGACAGCACAACTGGCGGGACAAGGGCCTGTTTCCGCCGGGCAGAAGTCGCCGGCAGACCGGTGGCGGTGGCCTCAAACCACCAAGTCAGCGGAGGTTGCAGTGAACCATCTAGTGAAGCTGTTGAACCGGTCTGGCGGGTTGATCTCGTTCGACGTCGAGCCTCTTCAGCGTCATGGCGTCTGACAGGTGAGGCCTGAGAGCAAGCCTGGCCCGTTGACCAGGACAAAAGTCGCAACACCACGACGCAACGCGGGAGGAGGCACACGGATCGAGCAGTGGCCCCCTTCCTGGCCGAAGTATCGCCCCCGTACCACCGAGCCGGGCGCTGCTCCTGGGGGTTGGGGCTGTCAAGAGTCAGGACGGACGAGATAAGGCCGGGCCGAGGAGGGCTGTGTCCTGGCAGCGATCATGATCGGCGTGGCCCAAAGGAGGCAGCAGCGGTGACCTGCAGCGGCGGACTGGGGGCCGGGGAAATATACTGGGAGCTGCCACGCGACGGAAGGGGACGTGGTCGTAGCATCGTGGGCCGACGGATCGGATTCCATGTCGCTGGCCGGCCTGCACCGGCCAGATAACCAGAGAAGAGCTCGAGACGGGCAGTGTTGGTTTGACGGAGGATCGGCTGGTCGACGGTCAGACGCGTTCATGCCCACGACCAGCCATCAAACAAAGGCCTGTGCCTCCGCCCAGAAGAACGACATGCTCGTGTTACGTCTCCTCGATTCAGAAACATGCCCCAGGCCGCCCCCCCTTCGTGGCGACAGGGCTCCGATGGCGGAATCGGTGTCGAGCGCCGCCTGTCGCTAGTACTGCCCTAGGCGTCCAGGGGTCTTGCGCTAGCTTCTCCCACCGGGAAGAGCAGAGACAAGCGGTGCCCAACGTGGAGGGGGCAGCGGGGGTCGACCAGGATGAGCGAGGGGAGAAGGCAGAGCGCACGAGCACGCCCACTGAGGCTGGACCTGTTGTCTCCATCGTTTGACAGGGCTCGGGGAAGCGATGCAGCGGCCGGCCGGGCAACGCAACGGTTGATGCCGTTGGCGAGTAGAGAGCGACCGGTCGTGAATACAAGTAACCCCAGGGATCCATCCAGGCCAAGCGCAAGCGAGCGGAAGTGCGAGGAGGGAGGAGCGACTGCATCACCCGCAGGTGGCCATCGTCGGCTGCATGAAGAAATGAGGCAGCCCTCACGCCGCTCCCCTGTTGCCCTGTTGCCGGGATGGACAGACTCGACGTGCCTCGGGAGGCGCTGACTCGCTTTTTTTGCATCTGGGAGGTGTGCCAGCCACGAGCGAGAGATTGCTTCCAGAAGCCCCGAGTGGCTTTTGCGCCTGGCAGGGTTGGGAGATGGGATTCACCGAGGCAGAGGGGCAGGGCGGGTGAGTGGCTGGGCTGGGCGGGCAGTCGGGGGGATGGTGATGCCCCGGGCCACACCCCTGAAATTGCACCCGTGGCAAAACACCCCTGAATCCAACCTCAACCGACGGTCAGCACAAGCACATTTCACCACGATCCAACCCCCGCAGGGCAAGGCTATTTGCGATGAACAGAGCGACAGAGACTGGCTGCTCGCTCTGGCCTTCCAACCACGCTTCGATACCAGTCCTTGTCCAGTTACAACCCCCCATCAGCCCCGAGTCGCGGTTGATATTCATGCGTCCCAACTTGACAGCCGTCCTGGGGCGTGTCCGCCGCGACTATTGGACGGCCCCATCTCCCGGCGTGTTATCTCGCAATCTTTCCGTCAGCCACTCGCCGCTTGGGATCCAGAAGCCCCTCCCCCCCTTCTCGAGGGACCAGGGGACCCTCCTCGTCAACTTCCCCCGGTCTGCTCGCTGGGCTGGCTGGCGTGCCGCTCCTACGGGCCCTTTGCATGGGTGTGTGGGAGAAGGGCCTCATCTCACCCTGGACCTTCCAGATGCATACCTGAAGCGCCGAGCCTGGCTATCCGCATCCCGCCCCGCGCACGGCACGGCTGGGAGGAGAGAGCAGGCAGCGCTCGAGGGGAGGATGACGGGGCGGGAACGAGCTGGCGAGAAAAGAGACGGGAAAAGGAGACAGATCTAGCCAAAGACCCCCTGGTCCAGCACGCGCCGTTGGTCGCTAGGCCCCGTGATGACTGCCACTAGACCAGGCCGAGGTGGGCGAGCTCTATCTGCCTGTGGGATGGCTCCCGCTGCTAAGGTAGTACCGGTGCCAAGCTGTCAAGGCCAAGCGGCCGAGGTGGGAATTTTACTTTTGTCCTGCGACGCCCCCGGGACAGAGGGGGAAACCGATAGCCGGAGCTGTTTCTGTTCTTGTTGCATTGGTTTCCAGTTCTCCAGACCTTCGCCGAGACATCGACATCAAAGAGCGACCCTCGAGGGATACAGCAAGGACAGACGGTTGTTCATCGTATAGAACCAGACTCCTCCCGACCCTGCGAGCACTCGACAGTCGACCCGAGTCGACTCGCACCCCTCCCGCCGATCACAGCTCGGCGACCCTCCGCGCCAGTTAACACCCCTCGCACGGCCAACGCGCCGGCGCAATCTGCTCCCAGCGCCCACGACTCGCTGGACGAACCCCCGGCCGAGAGTAGCATCGCTCACAGAAGAAACATCCCGACGACATGGCGGTCGACGCAGAGGAGCTCGTGACCCGCATCTTTCGCGAGGTCGTCGAGCGCGGAAACGAGGCCGTCGCGCAGGCCGAGGATGTGGCCGACGAGAACGAGGAGGTCGGCTGGCGCCTGCTCAAGGCAGGCCAGGCCCTCGTTAAGGAGGGCGAGAGGGCCATCAAGCGGCTCAAACCGCTGCTGCAGAACCGGCCGCCCGAGTTCAGCGACGCCGTCAAAAGGATGATGATCCAGAATGGTGGAGTGGCCTGAATCACCGCTGGAGACAGGGACGAGTGCTAACGAGCTTGTAGTTGACATTATGGACAGGCAGCGGTCCCTTGACAGCTTGTTGTACGACTTCGACGATTACATGGAGGTCGAGACGTTCGAGGGCGAGCGGTTCGCTGAGCTACAGTCGGAGACAAAAGCTTTTGCGCTGGTCGTACTGGAGGGGATAAGGACAGCCATGGCCGAGGCGGTGCTCAAGTCGCAGCCTCAACCCGAGGTGGTCGCCCAGCCAGAGCCGGAGCCCGAGATCGTCAAGGTCGAACCTATCGTCATTGCCGAGGCCATCTCAAGAGCCGACTCGCCGGTCAAGCCCGAATCGCCCATCAAGCTCGAATTCCCCGTCAAGGCCGAGATCCCCCTCGTCCCGGCGACTAGCCTCCCACCACCGGCGCCGCGGCCCTCGGCCTTTCCCCCTCTACCGCCACTGCCCCCGATGGCTTCGCGGCCCGAGTCGCGCTCGTCAAAGCACTCGTCGACGCAGTCAGGCATGCGGCCCTCGACCCAGGGTCGGGAGCGCCCAGCGATGCCCCCATGGCCAAAGCCGCCACCTGGAAATATGAAGCTCGCGAGGACGCGGTCCGGATCAGCGGGAGGACACAGCGGTCTGCCTAGCCCAACGTCCGTACCGCATGGCATGCAGGATTTCAGACCGACAGCGCTGCGGCCGCCCCCGAGCCCGAAGCCCTTCCAACCGATGGACCTGCCGCTGCAGCACCCGCCAACGTCGCCACCAGCACAGCAGCAGCATCACTACCAACAGCCCAATCAATATCAACAGCACCAGTACCAGCAGCAGCAACTGCGCGAGCAGCAGAACCAGTACTCCCTTCCTCTGCAGCGCCCCCAGGACAGCGAAGCCAGCCGCTTCGACTTTGGCCTGCCAACGCGGACGGCGCCCAGGTTGGCCCAGAGGCCCTCGTACCAGGACCTCGTGTCGGCGAGCCAGCAGGAGCCCGAGAGGTCAGCAAGGAACCACGAGACGGAGCGCATGTCGCGGCTTGCCGACACACTTCGGATGCCGACCGATGCCCGTTACAACACCTCATTCCTCGACCAGGAGCCCTACCCCGAACCGCCGAGCGCCTACAATGACCGCCGCCTGACGGGCACAACGGCGTCAGACCGGCAGAGCTCCAACTTTGACACGACGAGCCCGGTGCACTCAGGCAGCAACCGTACATCAGCGTTCTCTAACGCCACAAGCTACACTTCACCGACACGGCACTCGAACAACGCCTACAACGGCGGCGGCATCCCTCGATCTTCGTCTCTTCACGCATCGGCAACGCCCGGGGAGCTGCGCGAGAAGAGCATCTCGTCCCTCTCCGAGCGCGAGAATAACAAGCTCATGCTCGTTGAGGAGTGGGCATCAACACACACGGCTACCACGCACGACACGGCACCGCCCGCTGGCTACCCGACGTGGCGGACGGTCGACTGCAAGCTGGGCGTCGACAGCTCCTTCATCGCCATGAAGGGCTACTGCAAGGGCGCTGTGCTGTTCAAGGTAAGATTCTCGCCCATGCCTTCAGCACTCCTCTTGAAACTAACCTAGCTTTCCTGTAGGATAATGGCCCTGGAGAGGGCGTGAAGAAAGTCGGCGGCGCCGGCAGTGCCCAGGCGGCCAAGGACTTTGCGGGAGGCATGGGCTTTGCAGGCGCCTATTCGGCGTCCAACGGGACCTTCCAGGATACCATGGCGCAGTGCACGCGGTGCGAGTATACGCATAAGTACTCGCAGTTGATGCAGGACCTGGACAAGGACTGTGAGTCTTTCTGTTTCCCGCAAGATGACCCTACTGACCTTCTGAAGCCATCGCCACGCTACAAGCTCACGGCCTCCGCTACCGCAGGCGCTTCCTCTACAAGGCGCACATGCCAAACAAGATCATGACCAAGGCCTACTACGCCTGTCCCTTCTGCACGCACACCGGCTCAACGCCTCGCGAGGGCGACGCCACCGTCTTCACGAGCGCCATGTACCTCCTCCGCCACATCGCCCGCCACCCGCAGCCTCTCCCTGAAGTGCCCGGACTGACGGTGGTATACGGCTCCTTGGCGGCCGATGACCCGTCGGCTACCGACTTCGACGTACACCTGCCCTCTGCGCCCCTGAACCCAGGCTATCCTCTCGAGGGTGATGCCTCGGCGCGCGCGGCCATGATGCCTGTGATGCTGGCGGTCAAGGACCACGTGCAGCTGCCCGGGGAGAAGCCGCTAGACCGGCCGGATCGCACAGCGGCGACGCCGCTGCTGCAGTTCTTTGCGGGGAGCCGCATCGTGGGCGTCGAGTTCCCGGAGCAGTGGGGTGGCAAGTGGTGCACGGGATGGCATGACGGAGATTTCGGCGCCTTCCCGATCAAGAACGTGCAGCTCGAGGCGCCGCGACGGGGGAGGCTGGGGGCCCATCAAGAGGCGCCGGTGAGCAGGCGTGCGTGCGTGACAAAGTGGAAGTTTGACGTGCGGAGCGGCGCTGGCACGGGATGGTTGCCGTTTGAGAAGGGCGAGGCCATCACGAACCTGGAGTGTGAGTACATTTCCCTTCTGCAAGGGATGACGGCGGCTAACGATCTGCAGGGGATGATCCGGAGGCGTGGTACTGGGTTGGAACGAACAAGAAGGGGAGATGGGGCATCTTCCCCAGCTCGCATGTCAAGCTGGACTCGGTCAAGGACGGGTCGCTCAACGACTCGTCGAGCTCCATCACGAAGAAGAAGTCGATACTGCCGTGGTAGGTAGTATGGGAGCAGGGGCTTGTGTTGGATAAGGTACGATGAGACGTGGTCATGAAGGGAATGGGAGGCACGTCCAAGGGATGTTGCCATGATTTGAGGCTCTGCGGAGTTTGGCCGGTAGACTGATCATATTACAGCTCCTCAAAATCCATGGGCTTTTGCCTGGGCTCATTCTTGGCAATCTCTTGTCTTGGGCAGCGGTGAGGGTCTCGTGATGTTTGAGGAGGGAGGGAGGGAGCCAGCGAGAAGATGACGACAAAGCCACCCCTGTAACCAACCGCCCAATTGCTGCGCTTTGGCGAAGGCGGAGCAACATCACCTACGGGTCCAGGCCCATAACCCGAACACTTCAGTGGATGAGTGCCCGCAGCGGTTGACCCGGGCCAGGCCCGACGGCCGCCTGCTGACCGTGGCGTGCTGCAGGGCCCAGTTTGGCGCCAACCGACCTTGACCTCCATTGCATCGTCAAAGAGAGCCTCTCTTGGCGATTGATGATAAAGCTCCCTCTTCACCTCGCCCTCAATGGACTCATCACCTTCTCATCTCACCATCCGCCCATCACTGCCATGCGAGAGACGCGCCTCATCGCATCTAATGAGCTTGCCATCCGTTTGGAAGGCAACAAACCCTCCCACGCCCCCGGCGACAGCATCGTCGGCTACATCGTCCGAGGCGCACCAATAGTCACCCCTCAGGCCTGGATCACAGTCACAATCGGCGGGAGGGTAAAGTCCCGCGTCGCCGGCAAAAACTACAGTGGCCCATCTGGTCGCTGGGAGGTCATCCCGGAACAAACGCACTTTCAGAAGATCCACGAAGGCCCACTACATGTCGACGCCTCCCTTCCTGGTCAAGAACGCGAACGTGCCTGGCCCTTTTCCATCAATATCCCATGGTACATCGACTATGGCCTGACAGCCGGAAGAGCGACGCAGCCGATCCAGCCAGGCCTCACGGACGTCGAGGATGCAGCGCATCAACTTCCCGACTCAATGCTGGAGAAAGACTACGCCGGCATGGGCACCGACCCCTTCGCCGAGTATTGGGTCAAGGCCGAGCTGCGATCAGCCGAGCAAGCCTCCATAGATCGCTGCGTCGCCGTCCACCCTTTCATCCTGCGCAAGACTACCAGGAAGCCGCCTATATCCTCTGAGTCGAGGCCAACACACCGCTACGCTGCCGCCGCCTCCATCTGCTCGGACCGCCTGATCCCCGGCCCTTCCGCCAACCTGTCATTCTTCCAAAAGATCTTCGGGTCGCAACAGACGCCCATCTTCGCCGGCCAGATGGAGTTTGAGATTCCCGCCGTCATTCAGCTGGAGCACCCGGAGCCCATACCGTTGTGTCTCCGCTTTGTCGTCGATCGTCGCAAGACAAGCCCCGAGGTCCTCAACGCCGCCGCCTGGCCGAAGATCAGCCTCCTCCGCCTCGTGCTCGAGATTGAGGCCCGTACCGTGACCAGAGACGACATCTCCTTGACGGCACCTACCAGTGGCACCCTCGACCTGACCTGGAAAGGCGATGAGCATGTGATTAATGTGCCGCTGCGAGTCTGGAGCGCCAGCTCTGATATGCAAGAGCCGCTACACATCCCCGTCTCCGGCGGCCACGGAACCAATGCAGCAAACCCTCCTCTGGACGTTGGCCGCCTTCTCGGCATCCACGTCAGGCGAACCGGCATCGTTGGCAGCATGTTCACACCAGCCGCTTTGATCCCATCATGCGCGACCGTCGCTTTCCGACACTCGCACCATGTGAAGGTCATTCTCGACGCTGAGGTAGGTGGGAAGCAGATTCAGTGCCGCTTCAGGAGAGACATGACCATCCTGGCGCCTAGTGAAGTTGACCAAAGTGGCCGGGACGGCGTATGGCGGCCACAAGATGAGGAGATGCAACCGCCGCCGGTGTTTGTGAGGAGGTCTGGCGACATGAGGCCGCCAGCAACGGATAGGGCATATGAGGACGAGTTTCCGCCGCCAATGTATGGGAGGTTAGATTCGTGGATCAGACCACCAGTATTTGAGCCGCCGCCGCCGACGTTTGCAGAGGTTGAAAGAGAGGATTTGCTGCGGAGAGGTAGGATCCAGACTGTGTGAGGGTGGGCAAGTAGATCCATATGGAACATAGTTTCCAAGCGTAAATGATGAGCATGGCTTCCTGACCGAGTCTGGGTCTAGCTAATCTGATGATCCAAATGAGTGCCTTGTGGGTGGTCGTCCGCGTCAGCACCGGGGGCCTCGGCCACCGGGCACATCGCCTGAACCCCTGGAGCTCAACGGCGATTAGCATCCGTCATGGGCACCTCTCGACCGGGCCCGAGGCCCCCGGCTTCAACATAAGAAGCTTCGGTTTCAGGCCCAGCTGTGTTTTCTTTTAGGTTTGCGCCGTAGTCATTCTCTCATCTTTACAAGAAACACAAGGCTTCTATCCTTCACAACAGTCTCCATGTCTCTTCGTTTTCTCACGGCGGCAGTGATGCTCGCAACTTCTCTCGCCTGCGCTTCATCTGCGGGCACAGGGGCACCTCCTGTAAGTTCTACCTCCATGTTGCCACCTATTCACACTAATATCAGCCTCTCCAGTGCGATGTCCTGATCGATGCTGGCCTACAACACCGGCTTCTTCTCCCCACCGACGATGGCTACGAAGACCGTATACAAACATGGATGTCGAGAACCTCTCGACTCCGCCCGTGGTGTCTCTTCTTGCCAGAAAGCACAGACGAGGTAGCTACCGCGATGTCTTCGCTTTACAGCGCTGGCAGTAGCTCTGGAGACTGGCACGTTGCTGTCCGCAGCGGTGGTGTCAGTGCCATGGGCGGCAACAACATCGCCAACGGCATCACAATCGACCTAGGCTCTATGAATGAGACCAGCTACGTCCGAGAATCCAACCTTGCCCTGCTGCAGCCCGGTGCCAGGTGGTCGGCCGCATACACTGACCTCGAGGCCGACGGCGTCGTTGTCGTCGGCGGCCGCGACGGCTCTGTTGGTGTCGGAGGGTTCTTCCTCGGCGGCGGCACGTCCTACTTCACTGGCACCAAGGGCTTTGGCTGCGATACTGTTGTTAACTACGAGATTGTGCTAGCCAATGGCACGATTGCAAACGCCAACAAGTCATCCAACCCCGACCTCTGGCGTGCTCTCAAAGGAGGAGGCAGTAACTTTGGCATCGTCACCCGCTTTGATGTTGAAGCATTGCCAACACGGAAACTGGCCCGCGAACTTCGATACGTCTCCCTGGACTACTATGATATTGTGGTTGACACCATCGTGGACTTTTCCAGCCACAATCAGTCGATGGGCGACAATGCACTCGTCGTCCTTCACATGTACCGGCCATCGATGGGAAACCGATCAACCATCGGTGCCATTCACGTCAACACGGCCGGAAACCTGGACGCCGCGACAAGCTTCGAGTCCATCAAACAGCTCCCGGCTCTGGTGAACGTCACTAGCCTGCAGTCTATGGCCGAGCTGGCAACAACATCAACCATTGCAATGGGCGGATGGTATGTCTTCCATCTTCTTCAACCCCACCACCTGATACTGAAAAAAGTTATAAGGTCCGCTGGCATCACCTTGACCTTCATCAACGACCCTGTCATTCTTCATCACGTCGCCAAATTCCAAGAGAAGTATGTGTCTTCACTCAAAGCTACCATTGGCGCCGAAAATTTCATGTCCGTGTCGATACTTCAGCCGCTCCCTCTGCACTACGGTCAGATCGGTCTCCAGACCGGCGGAAACATGCTCAGACTCGAAGACCTGGCGCATCCTGCCGTCATTTGGGATGGCGGAGTAGTCGTCACCTCCAACGCAGCAGCATTCGCAGTTGCGCAAGCTGGGCTTTACGCCATGATGGACGAGATTAAGACCTTTGCCGAGTCGGTGGATGGCTTGGTCGACCTGGTCTATCTGAACTATGCAGCTGCGAACCAGGACCCCATCGGAAGTTATGGCACCGAGAATGTTCAATTCATGAAGAACGTTGCTGTCAGGTACGATCCGGAAGGGTTCTTCCAGAAGCGTGTTCCTGGAGGGTTCAAGGTTGGCAGGACATGAGTGCTTGCCTTCCGACCATCATTAAGAATTACTCCGGTTCGATTTCTCACTTTCCCCGAGTATCAGAGACTAGAATTCAGCAGCTTACCTTGATGGAAACTTAAACTGGATAGCTTCAATTCATTCTGGCCATTCATCGTAGCCCCGAGGAAGCAGTCCATGTAACCTCACTTTCGTGCCAAGGACGGATGCTTCCGCGAACATTTGCGGAGAATCTCGAGACATTAAGATAATTAGGCTCTCACGATGAAGACAAGCTACACTGTTTCTTTGGGTCTGGGGGAACACGTTTGTTTCGTTCAGGTCCTGGTTTGGCTGCAGTTGAGCATGGTGATCAAAAGCCCCAAAAGAGTCATGGGTGCGCTGGCCAGCCATATGTCAAGACATCTTCCAAGGTCCAGACTTGGTCAGAACACGGCTGCTGCCACCCGGCCGGGCAATACACATCTTAAAATTGACTTTAAAGCCCTCCCCACATTGCTCCGACCTCCCGACCCCCGAAGCCCGCCGAGATGAGGCCTGCGATGACTCGATACGGGGCATCGATGGCGTGAGCTCGCACAGCAGCCATCCGTGGCCAGCACGCACCGCCCACACGCCCTGTCACCTTCCGCTTCGGACCCTAGCGTGGGAACCTTCCGGCGTCGGTCGTAAGTTGGTCGACATCCCCCGGTGATGACCAGGCCGGCAGTAAGAATAACCTTGCCGGCCCAATTGTGACCTCAGCGACTCCTCCATTCGTCAATTGCATCAGAATGTCGAGCTTGCCAAGCATCTTTGAGCTTCCGTTCCTGGAACTGCATCCTCGCTGCCCAGCAAGGTTACTGCGACCTCGGTGACGAACTGCAGACGTCTTCACTAACAGTCGCGGCGGGCATGGCGGTGCCTCCGTGTTAGTCCCCCGTCGTGTTTGTCTTCCTGTGCGACGGCGGATCTCCATCGCCACAGGCACGACATGGCAAGGGTGAGCTCGTGTGGGACACAATATCGAACGGGCTCTGCTGGGACCTGCATCCGCGGACATGTCTGCCCCTCGCACGGAAAGGTCCGCGAGGAGGTCATAAATACTCAGAGCGGTCCGGTGTTACATTGACGGCCTCCTCAGCTGCTCTGTTGCTCCAGCCGCGAACCAACGCGACCAGTTCCCCTCCCGAGTCCCTCTCCCGGTTTCACTCCTCTCGTACTCCAGCATGCGTTACAACACCATTGCCGGCGCGGCTTTGACCGCCGCCTCGGCCGCCATGGCCAAGGAGCTGCCCAAGGACCTCATCAAGGGCGCAGGTACGTACCAGATCTGGAAGTATGTCTCTGCTCCCCACTGACCCTCGACAGAGCTATACGACACCGGTATCGTCCACGAGGACCTGATCGGCAGGAAGCTCGCCCAGTGGGACGCCGAGCGTGAGGCCGGACTGCTCGACTCATCCCAGTGGCCCCGTCTGAACTACACCAAGTGCGTCAACGGAAAGGCCGAGGCCATCAAGGGCGACCCTCTCCAGACGTTCAAGTGTGACAACATCGACCTGTACGACTTCATAAACCACGCCGAGCTCGGCGGTCCCAGCGACAACGGTGCCGGAAAGACTGGCTCGTCGACCTGGGGCTGGACTGATCCTGAATCGGGCCGCGAGTTCGTCGCCGTCGGCCAGTTTGACGGCACATCCCTGGTCGAGATCCTTCCCGAGGGCAAGCTCTTCGTTGTTGGCTACCTGCCCAGCTACGCGCCCAACGGGCCGCGGTCGCTGTGGAAGGAAATCCGCTCGTACAAGAACTGGGTGCTGATCGGCTCTGAGCTCGAAGGCCACGGTATCCAGATCTTTGACTGGCGCAAGGTAAGACTCTTCAACTTGGTGGTCATGGATAGTGTCTGACTCTTGTGCAGCTGCTCGATGTTGACCCGGCCGATGCCCCTGTGACGTTCAGCAATGACAAGGACCTGGCCGGCCACTTCAACGAACTGGCCATTGGCAGCACGCACAACGTTGTTGTCAACGAGGAAGGCGCCTACGGTGTGTCCGTCGGTGCTCGTCCTAGGGACCAAGACTGTCTCGGTGGTCTGATCTTCTTCGACCTTACCGACCCTTCCAAGCCTACCCGCCTGGGCTGCCAGAAGGAGGACGGCTACGTCCACGATGCTCAGTGCCTCATCTAGTGAGTTGACCGGCCCTTTCGTACGCAGCAGTACCCGACTAACAATCTCAAAGCCGTGGCCCGGATTCCCGCTACGATGGCCGCGACATTTGCTACGGCTACAACGAGGACACCCTGACGATGTGAGTGTCAGACGCCAGCACCCTGCCGTTGCAGCTTACTGACGCCTTTCTAGCTACGACGTTACCAACAAGGCCAACGCCTCCATCATCTCCGTCACTTCGTATATCGGCGCTCGTTACACCCACCAGGGCGTCGTTCTCGATGAGCAGTGGCAGCAGTACCTCGTTCTCGACGACGAGCTCGACGAGACCAACCTTCTCGAGCCCGCCAGCGATGGGTACCCCGTGACCTACATCTGGGACATCTCAGACCTCGAGAAACCTCGCAACACCGGCCTGTTTAAGGGAACAGTACGGGCCATCGATCACAACCAGTACATCAATAAGCACGACGGACTCCTCTACCAGAGCAACTACGGAGCTGGCCTGCGTGTGTGGGATGTCTCCTCGATCCCCCAGGACCCGACCGGCGACTCCGTCTGCGAGGTTGCCTACTTCGACGTCTTGCCCACCGATGACAGCGAGTTCGGAGGTGGTATCCCTGCCTTCTCCGGCTCTTGGGCGTCCTACGCCGAGTTCAAGTCGGGCTACGTCTTCATCAACTCCTTCGAACGCGGCGGATACTTGGTCAAAGTGACTGGCCGCCCCAAGTGCAAGCCTAAGACCTGCTCCGCCGACAACTGCCTGCGCGCTCTGCGCTCGACGAGCGTCAAGGGTCGTCTTGAGGAGAGCCAACAGTTCTGCGGCGGCTTCCTTGACGGGTGGTCGAGCAATGTTACTGAGGTCCCCGAGTACGCGCAGAAGGCGTGCCAGCAAAACGTCATCTCGCGCGTGAGCTCGGCCTGCTCGTGCCTGCCTACTCCTACTGCTGCCTCGTCCAGCAGCGCTGCCGTTTCGACTTCGGCTGAGGCAACTGCTACCTCCACCTCGGCCGCTCTGAGCTCGACCTCCGCGGCTGTTTCGTCCGTGGTCCCTTCGTCTGTGGATCCTGAGCCGTCCGTCACCTCATCTGCGACCCCTGAGCCCAGCGAGTCGTCGGACACCTGCGACAACCTCTAAGGATTGCAGTACAGTTAGACAAGCGGAGTGAATCAGCTGAAGCTGCTGTCGTACAATGAAACTCCATACACATTTGGCTCTAACTTTTGTCTATCCGTGGTGAATGGTCTAAGACTACCTGCTATCGGCCAGCAGCAGCTCCAGAAGAGGTCCGGTGATGACTTCATCCAGTCCCAAGGTGAGGATCCGACCGACCTTAACGGCAACGGGCTGCTTGGCCCTCCAGATGTCCCACAGCCGGTCTTTCAGGTGGAAGTCGATCTGGAAGTCCAGGATCAGCGCCTCCACCTGCGTGGTCCAGTCAATGACGTCCAGCTTGGGATCGGGTCCGAAAGCCACGGTGACAGCTCCCTCAGTCCTCGGAATGTCGATGAGAAGGCCAGGGCTGGCACCAGGGCGGGTATCCTTGGCAACGCTGGCCTTGACTGTCTTTCCATCGATGGACACAGACACATCCTTGTCATCGCCCGCGAGGGAGACAACCTTGAACCTCCAACTGCCCTTGTAAGGGCTGGTCGTCAGCTTGCCAGCCGCCTGCTCGTACGAGACCTTGACCTCCCGCATCTTGCCAGAGCCCCCCGAAGCATCGGCATCGTCGGCCGGATCTTCGTAAATTGTGCACTCAGCATCCTTGCCAACCACTACAAGAACTTCGTATCCCTCAGGATTGGTGCATCCATTGGCGGGCGCGTAGGCCTGGTCCAGGGGAACCAACGACCCCTCGGCTGCCAGCACCGGGATCTTCTCCAGAGGGCGGTACATCCTGATCTCCCTGTCGCCATCATAGACGGCTCCTGTGAAGAGGTCGACGTGTGTACCGGGCGGAACCCAGACATCCACAGCCGCAAGGTTGGTCCTGGGGTCCCGCGGGGTGACAATAGGCGCGACGATCATGGCCGGGCCGAAGAGGTACTCATTAGGCTTTCCGTATGCCTCATCGCGGTTCGGATATTCCCAGTAGAGCGGCTGCACCAGCGGCTCACCCGCAACCGCGCCCTCGATACTGGCAGCGAACAGGTACGGCGCGAGGCGGTGGCGCAGGCGCATGCTCTCGGACATGACGGCGCGGTGCTCGGGGCGGTAGCGCCAGGGCTCCTTGGAGGTCCAAGGACTGTTGGACGAGTGCAGGCGTGTGATGGGGGAGAAGACGCCATGCTGGAGCCATCGGGTGGCGAGCTCGTCGTCTCTTGCACCTCCGTAGTGGCCGCCGATGTCGTGGCTCCACCAGCCGTAGCCGACGTTCGAGGCGGTGGCGGTGAACTCTGGTTGGAAGCGCAGCGAGTCCCAGGATGAGACCGAATCGCCCGAGAAGCCGACAGGGTAGCGTTGGCTGCCGGGGCCAGCGTAGCGGGAAAAGATGAGGGCGTTGTTCGCTGCCGACTCGCTGCCAGTGATGGTCTTCTGCTGCCGGGCATTGTCGAGGTAGTGGAAGTGGTTGAGGAGCCAGAGAGGATCGAAGCCAGGGATGCCGGAGTGTGCACCCTGCTGCCAATCAATCCACCAGAAGTCGCACGTGTGCTTCTCCAGCGGACGGTGCAGAACATCTAGGTAGGCGGACATGAAGGCGGGAGAGGTTGGGTCAAAGGGAATCGGGGCGCGGGTGTCGATGTCGTGGCCCAGGGCGCCGGCCATGGCTTCGTAGAGATCTTCTTCGTGGTGATGAACGCCCGCGTGGGGATGGTCGTTCAACGTGATCTTGAGCCTGTGCTTATCATGGAGGGTGCGGCCGAACCCCTCGGGATCCGGGAAGAGCTTGCGATTCCAGGTGTAGCCCGTCCATCCGGTATGGGGCACGTGGTCCTCGCTGACGAGATGCCAGTCCATGTCGATGACGGCAACGGACAAAGGCAGCTTGTCCTCGGCGAAGCGGTCGACGAGGGCGAGGTACTCGTCGGCGCTGTAGGCGTAGTACCTGCTCCACCAGTTGCCGAGGGCCCAGCGCGGCAGCCGGGGCTGGGGGCCAGAGAGAGCGTAGTAGGCCCTCATGGCGGCACGGTAGTCACGGCCATAGGCGAAGATGTAGCCGTCAATGCGGTCACCTTCACGGCGGGGGGCGACGAAGCCCTCGCCGTCAAAGAGCATGGAGGCACCGTCGTCGATGGCAGCGAAGCCGGAGCGCGAAAGGACGCCGGTTCCCATGTCGCAGCGACCATCGACACCATCAAGAGTGCGCGCCGTGCCGCCGAGATTGTCGGGGTCAGGGTCGCCACCGTACCGCCACTCGGCGCCCCAGAGGTTCGTCTTGCTGGAGAAGCTGACGTGGAGGCCGTGTGGGCTGAAGCGCTGCTTGTCGTAGGTCAGAGTGAGGGAGGGCGTGCGAATGACGAGTTGGCGATCGAGGTCGGTGACGGAGAAGCTGGGCACAGGGGCCTCGCGGTTGAGGGCGAAGGTCGAGGCGCGGTCCTCGAAGATGCCGTCAGCAGCCCATTCATAACGTAGGACGATGTCGCTGATGACGGTGAAGCGGTAGCGAGGGCCGGCGACGACGGCGCCGGGAGAGGCCACGGGCCGGCAGGGGAACTTGAAGCGGTTCATCATGACAGGCGAGAGATGGCGATTGAGGACGGGACTGCGACCTGCGACCTGTGAGGCCGGCTTAAGTACGATCGCGAGCCAGCTTCAGAGCTTGCTGAGGAGGTATGACGTGTGATGTGAGACTGGTTCCCCTCAAGCTCACGCCACAGGAGGCTGGTGTTCGCGGCGACATGATGGCTGACGCGACTGTGATAGGCCTGGAGGAAGAGGAATGCTCGCCGCAATTCTCGCTGGTCTGCCGCAAATGGACGGGGGCGTCTGGCCTGCAGCGCTGATCTGTGGGACTTCAGGGGCGGTCTGAGAGGACACCAGCCAGAGAAAAGAGGAGAGCTGTTTGAGCTGCTGCTTGTCGAGCAACTCCACGACAGGTCGCGATGGAGGCACAGGATGAGTTCTACCAGCGAATATGTCGTTGCTGACGAGAACTCGGTTTCGGCAGACAAATAATTGCACTCGGCGCCAAGGATGGAATTCACCCGAGTGAACCGGATGATGCCGAAGCAACTTGAACAGGGAACCCCTGAATGGATCGGTGGGTGGATGATGTGTCCACAGCGCCCCGGCTCCTGTCGGCAGCTTCCGAATCCTGCTCCTCCATCGCAACCACACGCACATGTCAGCCAGGTCTTCACGATGGTGCATTCTGCCTCTCTTTCTGCCGCGACTGATTGCCAAGGACTTTGATTTTAAACCCCGGACATGACGATGTCGCGTCTTCCCTGGAGCCGCTTGCTGCTTCAAGCCGCCAACTCGGGGAGATTGAGGCTGTGTCCGGCGACCTCGGGCCCCCGATCATCGCGCTAAAGCTCTGAAGAGATGATGAAGCCGAGCATCACACGCCGGCAGTTGCATCACCAGGCCTGCCAAGAACCGAAACAACCTCACCATGGCGAAGTCGCGACGCTACCCCCAAGCTTCACTCTGTTTGCTTGGCTTGCCAAGCCATCTAAGGTCACCAGTAACCAGTGGTCGAATGCTAATAGAGGAGAGCCCCGTAAGTTACTCCATGGGGCCCTGGCCCGAAACTCCTGGGAGCTGGCCCCTAGGCGACTCAGACCCCTGACCACCACAGCACCAACGACACCTTATCGTGCCGAACATACCCCAGACGTCCGGCCTAGTGGCACGTCAGATGAACCCGATAGATGGCCCCCGGGGTGCACAGGACGAAACGCGGGACGCTTTTAGAAGCACAGCAAGCTCGAAGCAAAGCAAGATTGACGTCTGAGTCGCTACACAGCCCCAGCGCATCGCGGACTGCCAAGACATTTCGTCGTCGCATTGCCCTTACCAACGGGTTGCAGGCAGCCATATGCCTTGCCGTGCACCGGACGCGTTGGACCTCTTGTCTTGGCACTTTGCTCAGGCGATGCTGTGCCGCAGGTGTTTACCCGAATCTAACGAAGATGGCTGCATCTGGACGGCGGGCTTGACCGGGACTTTCGTCTGATTTACCCAGGCGCAAGGGAACAACCCTGTGGACCACTAGCCCTCCATCTCTTGTTGTCTAGTCCGTGGCTCCGGAGCCTCCTTGGCAACCCCCAAGCAGAACTCCCGACTCTCCCTTTGGCCACCAATGTTCTGCCCCCTAGACAGGGAGCCGCCTGGTAGGGGCTCGGGCGTGGGCAAACGGGCCATGCAAGCCACTCAGAGGTGGTCTTGGGCACATTGTATCAAAAGAGCCTTGATACCCGCGAGGTGTTGCCTTCCTGTGCCGCCCTGCTCGTCAAATCCTTCTCTGTCCATCTGCCCCTATTCCCTTTCCATCACTCCGTCTTCCTTAGGAAGCAGTCTCTCTTTACGTTTTTATATCAGCCAACCTACCCAAAGTCCTACCATCAGTTCCAACATCACCATGAACGAGGACGCCGAGGCCCTCCTGGGCGAGCCCAAGCCTGTCCGCGCAAGATGGATGCACGAAACATCCCGTCGATACATCAACTTGAAGGCCATCCCTCACTGGATGCAAGACACCAGTCATCGATTCATCAAGCCCATCCCACCCTCAGCCCGCCGCATCCTCGCCGCCATCCTCGCCCTTTCCCTCCTAGTCCTGACATGGCTCTTCCTTCCAACAAACAGCAGAGATTTCATCCGTTACGCCGGCTATCCCCCCAATCCAAACTGTCCTGTTTCATACGTGGACAGACTACCAACCTGCAAGAGCCCCGACGGCTCCAAGGCCGTCATCCCCAACATCGTCCACTACGTCTTCCTGTTGAAGGACCCCGAGGCCGACTTTCCCCTCCAATTCAGCCACTTCCTCTCCATCTACGGCGCCTACCGCCTTTGGGTTCCCGAAAAGATCTACCTCCACACGAACGTCGCAGCAGACAGCGCCCCCGTCCAGCGAGCAAAGTCGGGTGACGCTGGGAAATGGAACAAGCTCGTCTTCGAGCTGCCTGGTCTCATCGTCAACCAGGTCGAGGTCCCCGAACATGCCGGCAACGGCGTCAACATTACGATGATGGAGCATAAGTCGGATTTCGTACGCGTCAAGATGGTCCATCAATACGGCGGTATCTACACCGATCTCGACGTCCAACCACTACGCGACATTGCCGCTCTGCGCACCTCGGGTTACCGCGCCATCGGCGGCCGCGAATATGGTTTCCGCGATCCCAGGGGAAACATTCACCCCGGCACCTTGAACAGTGGCACCTTCATGTCCGTCGCCGGCGGAGCCATGATCACTGGCTGGATGGAGCGTATGAACGAGGTGTTCGACCAGGGCTGGATCACTCACAGCAACAATGCGCTGACGAGCGTTGCCGAGGAATTGGAAGACGAAGGTGGTTGCGAGATGCTCACACTCAACCGTCAAGGCTTTGCCCCCGGCAGTTGGACAGACACCGACGTTGCGACACTCTTCGATACCCACACCGAGCCCGACACTCCGGCATGGCCTGGCGACAACTTCCATGAGGGTGACCCCTTGCCCACCGATCTTAATCTGATGCCTGGCCAAACGCCGGCTTGGGCCACCGACTACAGCTGCACATATCTGTTGCACGCCTTCAGCCGGAAAAAAGCGCGCAACGGTGCCAAGAATAACGGCATCACGCCGCGCTATGTCCTCGAGAGGAAGAGCAACTACGCCCGTGCCGTATACCCTGTTGCACGAGCCATGTACAAAGAGGGCCTCTTGAGACTGAATGATACGGATCTGGGGGTGTAGATGGTGTTTCTTGCGGAGGGCGACGGCGTTGAGATTTCTGGCCCCTGGCTCTGTTTCCTATGTACACACTGAATTTCCTACGACATACGATACCATAGATGGACGACAGTTGTCCTGTTCGTAACTGACATGAAATAATACTAGCGTTGCAATTAATTTGATACTTCCCCGATCGTGATTCTCATACCTCGGCCTCGACAATTCTGATTTTGCAGGACACTCGTGGATCATGCAAGTCTGAGTTTGATCCCTAGACTTGATGCGATGCAAGCCGCCTGGCTCGCAGTGACTGGTGAAAGCCTCACCAATGCCCAAGATAAGGTACAAGTAAGAGCGGCCCTCGTGGGAACCCACCCGAGGAAACCACCTCAGGCGTCTTCTCCCTGTGGGAGCAGGCATCCCCCACGAGGCACTCCTTTCCCCTGTATATCATACACGCGACTATATCAACAACCGAAGCCTTTGGCTTCACACCTGGACTTCCTCTGTTTGCTGCCTAGACTGTCGACCTCAAGGACTTCCGAGGATCTCGGTCCGGTGGCTAATGCAAAAGGCCGCGAGAAAGAAGCTGGTACCAATGACCAACCTGGATTGCAGACTGTGCGAGGCAGAACTCATTCTGGTTTTTTCCTTTCTGAAACTTTCCCTGTTCTCCTTTTGGAAGAAGAGAAATGGAAACCCCCAACCGCGAGCGCTGTGCAAACTCCTCGTCTGAGGTTATTGGTGCATGTAGGTTGGCAGAGACACCTTACTCAGTTTGCCAGCCCGGATACGAATCGTACGATGGACGACATGGAGTCACGGAGGTCCATATAGAGTCAGCTGCAGCGTCCGAGCATGGGTGCGCCAACAGCTGTTGGTTGCAACATGCGTTGGATGGACGGGTCGAGGAGATTCGGGCATCTCCGAGGCCCAACTCGATTTGCGGCACAGCAACTTTTAATACATGTGTACTTTTTCACCTGTCGAATATATCCCGCTGACCCATCTCAGATGGAGTTGCATGTTCGTATGCCTCGGCATACTACTGTATTTGTGGGCTCCGATGGTCGTAATTGGCATTGATGCGGTGAGCCTGGCCGTTGGTCCCGGAACAGGTAACCGCCAAGCCAGCAAAAGACCCCTGACATGAGAGACCACCAAAGGGCTAAATCGGCCTGACTGTGCCCCATTGGCAATCTGAAATGGTGGCCCTCTGCAAGCACGACGATGGGAATTGGCCAGAACGGAAGAGTCCCGAGATGGGATGTCCTGCCTCAAACAGCAAAGTGAAGCTATCGCCAACCTTGTTGTTTGATGGGACTGGCTTTGGGGCGTCGCCTGTTAGCGTCGGCCTTCTTAGCTTCGTTTCAGCCGCAGCGAGCTGATGATGATCGCTCACCGCTGAATTGTTTGGGTCGCTTTTTTCAATTGCTTCACCACACCGGCTCAACATTCCAGAGACATTGAAAATGACACCCACGACTCGCACAATCTCCCTCTCGACGCCCATCGCTGCCGATCCGTCGCGGGCCTTTGCTGTCATCACTAACCTCGCCGGGTACAACACCTGGCTCCCGCACTCCGACGCCTTCAAGGGGACGACAGAAATCACGGACCACCCCATCAAGGTCGGCACGCGCTACACGGAGCCAAGTCCCAACGGCACACGGTACGGGCGCGTCACGGAGCTCGACGCGGCGCGACGACATGTACGGTTCCACCAGCCGATGAAGGCGAGGCCTGAGATTCTGGGGCTCGAAATCGACATCCAGGTCAACATCAGGGTTCAAGAGGGGCCAAACGGCGGCTGTGTGCTGGAGAGGGAGACGATTATCGGGTTCCCGTGGGTCATGACGCCGTTGGTCGGGTACATCACGGCGCAGTTCGAGACGGAGATTCGCAGGGTCGTGCAGGTGTTCAAGGAACATCTGGAGGCGGAGGGATGAGCCGGCAGCCGGGGCTGACAGTGAGTCAATGGAGTGCCGTAGAGGCTCCGGGAATAGTGGCGTTCCAGCGTCACTGGGGCGGAGATCTGTTAGCAGAAGCTGAAGACATCGAGATGACCACGCCACGACCATTTGAACTCTGGATGCGATCTATCCCATTTCTGTATTCTAAAAGGACGATCTGAAACTTTCACACCACAGCTGGAGGTCAACCTGATCATGTCAAGTCGGGGTCAAAACGCCAGTAGAAATGATAAAAAGCCTCCTTCGCCTGGTGATGCCCTTGCAAGCAGCTTGCAGCTCGCCAATTCACCATCACCTGCTTGACGCAACCAGGTCGACGCAAGACAGCCAACGTCGCCGAGCGATCAAATGAAGCTACATAATGATGTCGGCGTTCCTGATGGATGCCATGCTTAAGGAGACGGCCAACAGACGGAGAGAGAGGGACGCCAGACGAAGGGCGCGACGCCTTGTAAGACGAGGTCCCCCAAGCTCAACCGCTACCAGCGACCCCTCATCAGTGAGTCAACCGTGCATCTTCACGTCGCATTTCAACCAGCCAAGCCGGCGACATGACTGTACTACCGACACATCCGTGACCAAAACCCGACCGCCGTCCTCCTCTCTGGCTGTGAATCAATCCTCAACTCACATCTCCAGTGTCCCATCATGACTCCTCACCTCGAGACCCTCGACGCGACGCTGCGCTCGATCCAAGCCGAGCCGCGCACCATCGCGCTCCTGCGGGACCTGCACACGCAGGCCCTCACCGAGCCGCCCTATATCAGCACCGACTCGCAGCCACAGTCAGTTGCGCTCGACCGCTTCGTCGCCCTCGAGCCCGACAAGTGCTCGCTCGTATACCTCCTCTTGCGGTCCAGCGGCGCCCGCTACGTCGTCGAGGCTGGCACCTCGTTTGGCGTCAGCACAATCTACCTCGCCCTTGCCGTCGGCCAGAACGTCCGCGCGGCTAGTGGGGGTGCTGGCAGCGGCACCGTCATCGCGACGGAGAATGAGCCGACCAAGGCCGCCAGGGCTCGCAAGCACTGGGCTGCTGCTGGCGAGGGCGACGCTGTGGCTTCTTGGATTGATCTGAAGGAGGGTGATTTGCGTGAGACTCTGAAGACCGATATGCCAGACTCGGTGGACTTTATGCTCCTTGATAGTGAGTCCGGGGTGCTGCCCTGATTCCTGCCCTGTAGCTTGTGCCATGCTGACCGATGCGATCCCCCCCAGTCTGGGCCCCTCTCGCCCTTCCCTCACTGCTGGTGGTCAAGCCCCGTCTTCGAGTCGGCGCCATGATCGTCGTCGACAACTACACTGCTGGGCAGGCCAAGTACAAGGACCTCGCCGCCTATCTCGAAGATCCGGCCAACGGCTTCAAGGCCATGACGGTGCCATTCCAAGGCGGCCTTCACGTCGCCGTCTATCTCGGATGAGGGGTCACTGTCAGATGGAAGGGTGACGCATGCAGCGGCGGATGAGGTTCCATCGGGCTGGTCTGCTGAAGCAAGCCCCGGTGCATGGCCAGGGTCAGTGTCTGGGCACATGTGGCCATCTTGTAGGAGCAAAATGCTTGGCTGTTTTCACCTTGATTTGGACGCCGCCGTCTTGGCCATCGCTCCAGGCTCCAAAAGTTGCCCGTCCCCTGGAGGCCCCTGTTTAGCGACGTGTGGGCTGGGAGCTGAGTAGCGCTGCTGGGGGGCCTTGTGCTTGTGGTCTCAGCTAAACGTCAAGTTCGCCGTCATCAACATTCAAATCCAATGCCAGTGAGCGCTACATGTCACTCGGTTTCGCTCTAGAAAGAGGCCTTTAGATGGCCACCCACTTCGAACGGCGGCAGACCCTCCTCCCGCCCCCTCGTACCGCTCTGTCGGTATCGCCACGAGCGCCGGGCTGCGGGAGGGGGGCACAGCTCGTGGAGGAACCAGGCCGACCGTCCCGAAAGAGGGGTCCCCCATGCGCTGGTCAGGGATAAGGGCGGTCCCGGTTCCAGGGATTCGGGCTCCCGGGCCAGGAATGATGGGACTGTCGACACACTACACACTCCTTCGCGCAAGCCTCGCTCCGTCTAGTGGCTCGGGGTCCACGCTGGTTGCAGTAGTTCCAGCGCCTCCGGCTGTTTCCTGAGTCGAATGTCGTCAGCAGACCAGCTGCCTCGCTTCGACCAGCGAAGCGGAGAGCCCAATGAAGGATAAGAGACGAGAGACGGACAAGCTCGTCGGCCGAGTCGAGCAAAGCTAAGCTCACGGTAGGCGAATGGATGGATACCCTACAGGGAACTGGCAGATGCGGCATATCATCCGGGAGGATCCAACGAACCCTGGTCAACTTGCTTCGGTTCGACCTGACGAGAGAGGAGGAGCCCTGCCTCGGCTTACTGGCATGCAACCATGCCCGACCATTATCGGACTCATCCTCGTGCTGGTGCCCCTCATTGTTCGATTGTAATCTGGCCCATCGGCCGATCCCACCAACCATGGTGGCAGACGGCCCGCGAACCCCTGCCGTCCATTCCCTTGGGACTGGTCCTCGTGGCTTTCTTTCCATTCTTCCCATCGTGCTCCAACCGTCCAAATATCATTTCCTCGAAACATCCGCATGCGGAGCCGGTGAGAGCATTTGCGGCATAGATCCCGTTGGTTGCGAGCAGCTCTCACTTTCCTTGACAATGTGTCTGGATGACGAGGATGAGACGGCGGCGGCGATCACGCCTGATGAAGTGAGTTTGAAATGCCCCCTTCTCATTCCGGACTCTCCAGTATCCAGCTCTCGGCGGTTGGAGAAAGTAAATCTGACTTTTCATACTGACTACCGGATCTTCCAGAACCAGCATCCCATGGACGACATGGATTCGGTGAGCCAAGCCTGCATCCCGTCGACAGCGAAGCGCACTCTACCTTACCCCGCAATGCTGTGTAACCACCCTAGCACCCACTGACATCCCACACTCTCTAGACATATGCAGGCGAAGCCGACCGCGTCTCCTTGACATCATTAACGTCGTCTCTTCTCAAAGGTCAAGTCGAGGGAGGACGGACATACGCCATCTACGGGAAAGAAGGCGAGCATCTCACGTCTTGTTCTGCGGCGTCGTACTGACCTGAACTCATGTTAACAGAATACGGCCTGCCGATGGATGAGGCCGAGTTGGAGCGCATCGACATGTGCCACGTCAAGTATTGCGCCCTGATCGGCAAGAAGAAGTACCTAGCGCCCATCGGCCAGCCGCAAAGGATACTGGATCTCGGGTGCGGGACCGGCAAGTCATTCAGCATCTCCCTCGACATCTGGACGCGCTGACAGACGCAGGCATATGGTCGATAGAGATGGCAGAAGAGTTCCCTGGTGCACTGGTGAGTGCAGCAACCTCTACCTGAGACAACTGACCTCGGAAGCTCATCTTTTAGGTGACCGGTGTCGACGTCGCACCCACACAACCAGACTGGGTCCCGCCAAATTGCCATTTCGAAATAGACGACATTGAACAGCTCTGGACGTGGCCAGATTCCTTCGACTTTATCTACTCCCGAGATCTCCTTCTTGCCATTCGAGATTGGCCCAAGCTTATTGATCAGACGTACAAGTGGGAACTCTCCTGCTCTTTCTTCCGGTCCATCCCTGACTCCAATAGACATCTCAAGCCCGGTGGCTGGGTCGAATTCCAGGCCATTATCGGCGTTCTCGGCTGTGACGACGACTCCATCCCAGAGGACAGCTACCTCCGCAAGTTCTCCTCGACCATGGAAGCCGGCTCGACACAGTTCGGCGCCAGCCTCTCAGATCCCATGCGGTGGAAAGGATGGTTCGACGATCGCGGTTTCTGCAACGTCACCCAGCGCGTCTTCAAGCTGCCCTTCAACCCCTGGGCCGCCGACCCAAGGCTCAAGATTCTCGGTGCATGGGAAATGGAGAACCTGCTCGGAGGCCTTGAAGCCATGGTCTCGCGAATGTTCCAGAAGGGCCTCGGCTGGACGAGAGACGAGGTGACGGTGTTCCTGGGGCATCTGAAGAGGGAGGTTACGGATCCGGGAATGCACGGGTATTGGCCATAGTAAGTGCCCGACGTTTGCAATCAATCTGCGGATACTGACGTGGTTTACTTAGTTGCGTGGTTTATGCGCAAAGGCCGCCCGAAGGCTGATCACCACACCTCTGGGCGCCTGAGGAAAGCTAAGAGGAGGGACAAGAGTAGGTGAAACCGTGAGAGGCAGCCTCAGTTGCTCGACATCTTCAGTCAACGAGGGAGTGGTACGACTGAATAAGTGTCAGATTTGAAGCGCAATGAAATTACTAGTTCCGAGGCACTCCTTGGACCACCCCAACCTCTTCTCCGAATCACGCGCATGTTTCGTGGTGGTTGCTCGAGTCGTGTTCCGGGCTACCCCGGATTATGGGCCAGCTGAACTCGGAAAAACTCGTTGGTCCGGTTCTCCATTCCCGCTCCAGCTATGTGAGTCGGATTCCGCGCCACCCGAGCCCCGTCACGAAAACGCAACCCCTCTCTCTTGTCCTCGGATCGATCCCGTGGACTTGGAATCCGGAGAACACATCGACACACTCCTCAGCGCCCAGGTGCCGTACATCGTCCCACCATGGCCCCCGCAGTATCTGCCGGACCCTCCTCAATCGCCTCTCATACGTCGCCTGCCAGCGTTGTGTCGCAGACACCCACTCAGAAGAAGCGCGGCGTGGGGACCCTGGCCTCGTCTCCGGATTCCGTCGTCGCAAACCCGAGGAGGGCCAAAAAGGTCAGCCGCGCCTGCGACTTCTGCAAGTCGAAGAAGCTCAAGTGCTCCGGCACTTCGCCGTGTGACGGATGCAAGAAGAGACGACTTCTATGCGAATACGACGCAGTCTATCGACGGGGGAGACCGCCCACTCCGCCTCCAGCTCCAACTTCAGCTCCAGACGTCACCGAGGAGCCCGAAATCGCACCGCAAGACGGGTCAGCAACTCTCCTTTTTTCATTCACAAGCCTCATTGCCTTCGAGTAACCTTCGGACGCAGCCATGGCATCGTTGGAAGATCTCCTTAGCTGACTAGATTTCTTCTCCCCCAGACCACCTGAGGCCACGAGGGTACCTAGCCAAGAGCACGAGCCGACGCACGAGCATGCTGTCCCAAACCCCGGCGGGGACTCCACCTCACGAACATCGCCAGAGCTCGAGAGCGCAGAGATCGAAGGACAATACTTCGACCTGACGTCGAGTCTCACATTTCTCCACCGAGCGTGGAAGCGCCTCTCCGCTCAGAACGGGAATGGCGCTGTGCCTCAAGTCGCCAGTGGAAATGAACAGCACCAGAACCTCTTCTCTGCCGGCGACAAGCCGTTTCTTACGACGCCGAGCGAGCAAATCCCCATTATCCCGGATCAAGACACGGCGATGCAAATTCTCAAGTTCTACTTTGATATCTGCGTCATTACCTACAGATTCCTTCATCGCGATCTGGTGGCTGGGTGGCTCAGCAGCGCCATTGCCAACAGCCAAGCAGGCCTCCCATTCCATTATGGTATTGGCCATGCCAGAGCCTCCATCGTCTTGACCATCATCGCCATCGTGGCTCTTCGGCGAGGGAAGATCAGTGGGCCTACGGAATGTTCGGACAACGGCAACTTCGTCATTGACAGCAATAGCGACGCGTTCTTCTGTGCCTCAAAGAGACTGACCGACGCCGAGGTCGGCTATCCTACGCTAGAGTCTGCCCAGTCCCGACTGCTGCAGGTACTGTACCTCCTCCAGTCAACAAGAATGAACCAGGCCTGGTTCGTCTTTGGAAGTACTCTCCCCATCGTCTCGGCCCTAGGTCTGCACCGGCGCAGGCGCAATGCATCCGGTAAGACTGCTCCTGGCTTCGACTACATCCTCTCTCAGTGTCGAAAGCGCACTTTTTGGGTTGCCTACACCATCGACAAGTATCTAGCCGTTGTGTTTGGACGGCCGCCACTTTACCACGACGACGATATCAACCAGGACTTCCCCGACTGCGTCAACGACGAGGACATGACGCCGCAAGGTCGGGCAGCACACGAACCCGCCATGGATTGCCACATCGAATCGCTCATCTTCCATGCGAAGATAGCGCAACTCATCGACCGCACCTCGCGCGAGGTGTATTCTATCAAAAAGATCCCGCACAGCGAACGACTCAAAGCGGCCGACAAGGTCGGACGAGCCCTGAAAGATTGGCGCGAAGCGTTGCCCTATCATCTCGGGACATTGAAACCCATGTCCCTCATCCCTCCCTTCCGTCGACAGGCCATGGCGATGAAGCTGGCGTACTGCCATGCCATCATGCATGCAAACAGACCTTTCCTGCTTGGAACAACCGCTCAGCAAGCGAGTTCTGACCCTCTTCAAGACAGCGTCAAGGAATGCATCGGCGCCGCCCGCGTTGCCCTTGAGACTGTCAACGCCATGTCGACCGACGGCACCTTGTTCCACGCATTTTGGTGGACCCCATATGTGACCTTCTGTGCCCTTGCTGTGGTCTACATCTGGGAGATTCAGCAGCCTCGGTCTACTACAGTTCCCGAGGAGCCTGGTTTCAATGACCTTCTCGAACTGGCCGAGAGATGTCAGAACCATCTGGCCCAGGCCACGGCGGCCGATAGTCCGAGCCGACGGTACAGCGTCATCCTCGAGGAGCTCCGACAAGAAGCAAAGTATCGCTCCATGAGAGCTTCGCGGCACACGATGCCTGATCAGGTCGCTGGGTTTGCCGCGCCTTCCAGCGGAGTTGCTGACGCCAACATGAATCCAGGAGCTGGCCAGTCTATTGCAGCTCCAATGGAAGGGGGTTCTTTCGACGGAGATGCAGGGCTGTATGGCATGAACCCACTTGAGGATTGGCAGACAACTGACTGGCTTGACCTCGACTCTTCGGTAAGCCCAGCTTGTGTCAAAGAAGGATGCACTCTAACCTGGATTTTAGGCGTTTGGGCCCTACCCTGACTTTGAAACTGCTCTTTGGATGCCCCCGGAACCATAGGCATGTGGCGAGTTGGAGAACTCCACACCCGGTCCATAACATCAAGCGACCTAGGTAGGTATTTAAATGGTAGAAAATCTGTAGTGGGCAACTCTGTGTAACCAATTTTCATGTGGTCCTGCGAGGTAGTCTCAATGGACATCGCTCTTTACGCACGACCCTCCTGCCTTCTTTTGCAACGGCCTGGTGACGCCGCCAGATCCTGTCCGGGATGACTGGTCGAACAAGAACATCACCAATAAAGGTGAGCGAGAAGCTTGAGACAGTTCATCTCGATGCGAATGCTGATTGTCTGTGGCAAACAGGGACTTTGATGGGCATATGCCGCTCCAGAAGCTACTCCTGAACAGTCAAGCAAATGATGTCCCTGACAGCCAACCCGACCCATCCAGTTTACAGTGCATATTTGAACAGGGGACTCTTCTCGTCCATCTTATCCAACTCTTCATCCGTGTACTTCTCCCTGATTTCAGACTCACTCAGTAGAGCCTTTTGCTTGTTCAGGCGCAATAGAGAGAACTCGAGCACACAGGCTGCCACGATACCGGCCGATGCGAAACCGAACGACGTCCCGAAGCCGGTGGGATATCTCGGTGCCTCTTTCTCGAGATATATGTAGCTGCCGATGAGGCCTCCAACGTTGCCCACGCAGACAAGGAATCCAATACTGATGGCTCGCTTTGCTGGGTTGGGACAGTTGGCAACGTTCCAGGCGTTGACGCACGGGAGAATGGGATACATGCTGACACGGTCCGTGTTAGTGGTTGTTTCCAGGATAACTTAGCAGTTGAACTTTATGTTCTTACCCTGTGCATGCAAGACAGAGAGCAAAGTAACAAAGCCCAATGTTGTTCTTGATGTCGCCGCTCTTGGTAAAGAGGATGCTGAATGCCACGATCAAGCAGAGCTGCGGCCCTACGAGGAACGGAAACCTCCAGGAGTGCTTGTCCGCAAAGACGGAGAACACGTATGCCGAGATGGCGCCGCAGGCATAGGGTGGAATGGTCATGAGCTGGGCGTTGCTCGAGGTGTATCCCATGTTCTTGATGATCTGAGGCATTGTGAACTTCATCGCATAATTAGGCACAGCGTTGGACCAGTTGGCGAGGATCAGAAGCCACATCTTCCAGTCGAGAATGATGGAGAAGAAGGCGTCCTTGTCGAAGTGCTTGTCGCGGTACTCATTGGGCTTGACCACGCGGCGGGCCTGCTGGCGAAGCTCGAGGTAGCGCTTCTCGTCGGCAGTAAGCCACGGGGACAGTGCAGGAGAGTCGACAAGCCAAAGAAGGCAGGCCAGCCCAACAATGACTGTTGCGATGCCTTCGATGATGAAGATCTGGCTTGTCAGCTGCTGCACGAACAGGTGCTCAACCTAAACTTACCCATCGCCAGCCCTCAAGTCCAGCAGCTCCGTCCATCTTGGCAATGGCAAAGGCAAGAAGCCCTGAAAAGGCACCTCCAGAGGCGGCCGAAGTGTAAAGGATGGCAATTCTCGTTTGCGTCTCGTTGGGCAGGTACCACTTGGAAATGATGAGGATTGCACCTGGCAGAAAGCCAGCCCTTTTACCGGACACGTCAGTCTGGGTTCATGGCGGCGCTCTGGGCCTCAGATGTAGACTGGACTCACTCGAAGAGGCCGAGGAAGATCCTGACAGCTATGAGTCCACCAAAGTTCTGCACAATGCCAGTCAGGGTCATGATGACCCCCCAGATAGTGACGATAGTGCCCATGTACAGCGAAGGCCGCTTGAACAGGTGAAGCACCATGTTGCTCGGCACTTCGGCCAAGATGAACGGGACGAAGAAGACCGAGACGGCGACATTGTAGTCGACACCGGTCATATTGAGGCTCTTCGGGAGGCCCTCGATTTTCGCGTTGCCAAGGTTGGTCTTGTCGAGATAGGCGAAGAGATAGAGGAGGACAAGCATGGGAATCAGGCGGATCTGGAAAGCACAATGCGTGTGGTTAGCGATGGTAGGGGCGGACTGTTGTTGCGATGCAGGGATCTCACATCGACTTTGCGAACCGCTTTCTTCTTGGTTGAGTCGGGCAGGTTATCCAGGAAGTCGGCGTCATCCTGAGACATGCCGCCGCGATGCTGGAACTCGGAGTGCTTCGCCGTGTCTTTAGGACTGGACGCCCTCTCGACGTCAGACCGTACGGAGAGCGGTCTTTCCAAGTTCGCCATGCTTCTTGAAGGGATGCGAACGACTGTTTGGGATAGATGAGAAGGAAGGTGCCAAGATCTGGCACGTTGACTTTGAGGGGAGGATAGTTCTGGAGACTGAAAAACAACAGTCCGAGGTGGAATACGAACGCAGTCTTTATACTGCGGAGAGGTTTTGGGAAAGAGAGACCACGAGGAAAGCGTCTTCTTACTCCTCAATGGCCCGGACTCACACCAATGCCAGGCAGATAAGTCGTGGTTTTGTGGAGCTCCCCCGAGTTCCCCAGAACTCCGGGTCTGGGGTACACATGGGGCTCGGATCCCCGGATTCTTTCTCGGGACCAACTTGAAATGTACACCATGCCCTTTTTGGACCACTTGCCCGTAGTGAAGTGGTGGATGGGGCGACATGATAGTCCTGAGTTGGCCTCTTATTTCCGAGGGTGCTTGCCTCTGGCTCCGGATTATCAGCCCGGAAACCGCCATGAGACCCCACCCGGGTTTGTGCTCGGAAAAGTCCGGCTCACCCGGAAACCTCATCGATCGTGTCCCAGTTCACCAGAATCTGTCACTGCCTGGACTCGGACTTCGGTCGAGAGAAGGCGCGGGCCAGTTCAAGACGTGTTCGGTGATCTGCGGGCAGCAGGAACCATATAAGTCGGTGCCCTTCCAGCCTTCAAGATTTGGAAGTCTCTATTGACATCAGCATCAACCACATCAAGTCCCCGGATTCCGCAACCCAACTTGAGAATCTCACTCATCGTCTTATACATACTTTACTTCTTCACACACAAAGCTCCCACCATCCATCCACAATGGGCTCCTACTCCAACGTTGGCTTTGACGTCCGCGGTCTGACCCCCGCCCCTGTCACGCCCTTCACCGAGGACGGCGCCGTCGATTACGAGGCGATCCAGCGTCTCGGCTCGTGGCTCGGCAGCATCCCTGGAGTCAAAGGTCTCGTCGTCCTTGGCCACGCTGGTGAAGGCACTTTCCTCACTGCCGAGGAGCAACTCTCTGTCATCAAAGCTTTCTACAAATCGGTCGAGGGTCGCGTGCCGATCATCGCGGGCATCACCGGCGAAGGTACGGAAGTTGCCGCTCTCGAAGCCAAGCGCGCCAAGGAAGCTGGTGCCTCTGCTGGTCTTCTCTACCCCTCCCACGGCTGGCTTCGTTTCGGCTACCAGCCCGGCGCGCCCCAAGACCGCTACAAGCGTGTGTACGAAGTCAGCGGCCTGCCCCTGATTCTCTTCCAATACCCCGACAACACCAAGGCCACGTACAACCTTCAAACCATGCTGGACATCTCAGCTCAGCCCGGTGTGTTTGCCATGAAGAACGGTGTCCGCAACATGCGTCGCTGGGACACTGAGATCCCCGTCATCAGGAGGGAGAGGCCGGAGCTTCAGATCCTGACTTGCCACGACGAGTACCTTCTTCACACCGTCTTCGACACTGATGGCATGCTCGTTGGCTACGGCAACATCGCCCCAGAGCTTCTGCTGGAGATGATTGCCGCCGGCAAGGCCAAGGATTACAAGAAGGCACGCGCGGTACATGACCAGCTTCTGCCAGTGACCAAGGCTGTCTACCACCGTGGGTCGCACATGGAGGGCACGGTTGCCCTGAAGCATGCACTCGTGGCGCGCGGGATTCTCAATCACGCCACTGTCAGGTCGCCGCTACTGCCGTTGGAAGATGGTGCGGAGGCCGAGATCTTCGCTGCCGTGAAGTCCTCGCAGCTTCCCCGGATAGCCTGATTGGCTTGTTATACATCGCCGGTGTCGAGTTTGGACAGACTTTTGGTATTGAGGAGGAGACTGCACTTAGACGCAAAAACACAAATGTACTCTCATCTCCGTCCTGAATCTGGACTGTCCGAGCGGGTTCTTGGTGGGTCGTCCCCGATGATGTGAACCTACTGCTGCGGCGCGTTATGAGTCGAACCGGTTCGAAGTTGCATAGACACTTGATGTGCCTGCTGTAAAGTCTCGACTCTTACTTGATCACGACAAACAGAATCCTTGTCTACTCCCCTTGACTTGCAGCAAGCGTTTCTCTCGTCTTTCCTTTGCTCATAGTCGCCGCCAGGGTGCAGCAACTTCGCATATTAGTGATCAGGCCGGGGTCGAATATTGTATTATGTCACAACTCCGACGGGCTGACTTAATGCTATGAGACCCTCCTTGCACGTGGCTACCCAGGCATGGAAATGGCTCTACTATGGAGCAAGTGCATCTCCTCTCAACATATTTCATTGTTAATGATTGGTCACTCGGGAGATTGGTGCACTCGTCGAGGTGCGGTTCGACGAGTGCCATTTCCGTAATCTCAAGTCACCCAAGCATGCCCGGGTGAGGAGCGCACGCCAAGCCTACCGTTAGTGTACCGACAAACTTCTAGGCTCGGATTCTACGGATGTCGCTGGAGGCTGGTCTTGACGGGAAACGGAAGCAGCGTGCACCCATACAGCTACATGTAGGTAGCTATTAAAGGTCTTTCGATTTCCCACTTCGAGAGAATTATCACAACAACCAGCCCTTTCAGCACGCCCCAAACCTCCGACGGCTCCTCACTTCAGTCATGTTATCCCACTCTATTTTCCTGGCTGCCCTTTTCGTCTGGGCGGTACACTGCTTGGACAGATTTGTCCAAAACGGCGACGTTCAAATCCACTATCAGATCTCAGGAAAGGGGCCAATACTCCTTCTTCTCCATGGCTTTCCCGACAACTCCAACACTTTCAGTGAACAGATGGCAGTTCTTGAAAAGAGCCACACGGTCGTTCGCCCAACTTTGCGAGGCTACCCACCCAGCGACATCCCTGAAGTTAGCGAGCAATCATACGCCTTGACTACAGTCGTTGAGGATATCCTTGTCATTCTCGACGAGCTCGAAGTGGAAAAGGCCATCATTGGCGGACACGACTTCGGCGGCGCTGCCATCCAGCTCCTTACTCTTCTTCACCCTGAGCGCGTCGAAGGCCTCATCATCATCAACTCGCCCATTGTTCCCCGTTTTTACGATCTGGTTAACTTCGACAAAGATCAGCAGGCATTGTCTGCTTACACCATCCCGTACATCGAGTACCAGCCGGGCGACGACAAGAACATCGAGGTTGCCATCCAATACATCCGGGATAACGACTATCGAGAGGAGATTCGTCAGTACCTGACTGAGTCGCCTATGGATGGCATGTTCGCCTACTACAAGTACAACTTTCCCGCGCCGCCATATGGAGTGGTTGTCGACACGTCTGCCATGATTTATCAGGTTCCGACGCTCATCATTTGGGGCGTGGAGGACGAGTACTTCTCGCTGAAGATGCTTGACGGCATTCCAACCCACTTCAATGAGACTGTTCGTCTGGTTACTCTTCCAGGGGCCGGGCACTGGTCGTTCCGTGATCAGGCAGCTCGTGTCAATGCCGAGATCTTGTCATGGCTGGGCTTCATGAAAAAGAAGCAGACGTGCGGTAAATGATGGGGAGTTGCAGCGTGATGCTTCCCGAACACGCTGCGCAGATGGTCATCGTTCAGGTACAATCGTCGCAGGAGTTGAGGACGGATTTAGCTGAGGCCTGGTTGAATCAGGGGGGAAGGGGGCCGGGGGGGGGGGGGGGGGGGGGGGGGGACAGATTGTACTAGACCTGCTTTCAACGCACTGTTCTGGCGCACCTCAGTAGGCACGAGCCGGTCCTCTACAGCACATGTATACTCAGGCAGGTTGTTCACCCTGAATTTGGCCCAACGATGTTTACAAATCGCTGCCATAATCAACAGCATTCATTTCGGGTGTTCCGCGTTCAAGTACTGTTGCCAGGCTCGAGCCGCTTGGGATCGCTGCGATGAGTTCAAGAATCGCTGAGAGCCTTGACAGCCGCTTTGAATGTGGTCCAGCACCCGCGGGACTTGGCTGAGTCTCACAACAGTCCCCAAATTCTCTGTGCAGACAACTCACTGCGAAATCACAGGCATCTGATTGGCGGTGACCAGGATCTAAATGCAAAAAAGGGGGTTATGATCTTGCTGCCTCGTACTGGAATCGAACCAGTGATCTCATCATTACTAGTGATGCGCTTTACCACTGAGCCAACGAGGCTATTGAGATGAGCGTCGTGGCATGTTGTGGGCTCATGAATTTTTCTCTTCTTGTTTGCGTGGTATCCAAACACTCCAAGATCGAAGTTTATTTGAAGAATGCCTTCCGATAAACTTGCCCTTTGGCTGTGATTGTGCATTCAACACCCCGTGATAGGTAGTGAGATCTATCTTTTCGCCCTCCGTTGCTCGAAGGTGACTGTCTCTTCCTAAGATGTCATGGGTTTTCTGGCCGCGGAACACACAACCGAAAACTTGAAAATGTGTTGTTTCATCTGCAAGGTATCCACGGAGTTCAATTTGACAAATCAATCCTACTTGACTCAGATTTACCCGTCCACCATATAACACTAAGTCTCAAGCTGAAGGAGCGATTTCAATGCACACCTTGCCTTGATGCTTGCCCGACTCCAAGTACTCAAAGGCATTGACGGTCTCCTCGAACCTGAACACGTTCTTGTCGATGACGGGGCGTAGTTTGTCGGGACTGCTCTCGATAGCTCTGATCATGTCCTCCATTTCCGCTTTTGTGCCTACTCCAACGCCACGGGTCGTGCAGAGGCGGAGTATATTTTCGAGATGATTCGGGCCATCAGCTGTCATACCGCCCAGCACACCCACGATGCTGATCACGCCAAAGCGTTTCACGCTCTCCAGACTTTGCTTCATAGACGCTGGCCCCGCAACTTCGACGACAAGATCCACGCCAATGCCTCCAGTCAGCTGCTTGGCCTTGACACCCCAGTCTGCGACCTCGCGATAGTTCAGAATGTGGTCGGCACCAAGTTTCTCAAGAAGGGGGATCTTATCGGGAGAGCCAGTGGTGGCAATGACTCTAGCACCTGCTGCTTTGGCAAACTGCAGCGCGAATATGCTCACACCGCCGGTGCCTTGAGTCAAGACCCATTGGCCAGGCTTGATGGCGCTCCCGACAAGCCCATAGAGGGAGTTCCAGGCGGTGAGCGCAGCGCATGGAAGTGAAGCACCTTCGAGGAAGGTAAGACCTTCAGGTAGTGGCACAACGCCCTGCTCGTCCACGGGGCAGAACTCTCGCAGGGCGCCGTGAATAGCGCTTCCGAATGCTATGCCACCAATAGGGACGTGTAGGCCGTCGAGATGTTCCTGCATGAAGAGAGTGACGACTTTGTCACCCGGCTTGAATCGCGTAACACGATTACCAACAGCGACAACAATGCCTGCTGCATCGGATCCGGGGATGAGATCTGGGAGCACGGGCATTGGGTATTGGCCCTTGGGGATCAGGGTGTCGCGAAACTACAATATTTGGTGATTAGAGCAAGGTCATTGGCTTTGAATTGCGAGAGATGCTCACGTTGAGAGACACCGCATGAACTGAATGGTCAACCCGTCAGCTGGGGGCATTTACGGATGGGTAGCTTCAGCAAAAAAACTTACCCTTGATCAGAACCTGGGTCTCTCCGAAAGCCGGAAGCGGTACCTCCGCGACTTTGAGACATTCGAAACCTGTCGTCCCAGTCACAGTCCACTGTTTGATAGTGTTTGGTAGTTCCTTGAACGTCATGCTGAAATCAGGTGGCGCCTGCTGTGTAGATGCATATGGTGATGGCAGATCGATCAATGAGGGTCATGTCATCTTATTGTTTCCAACTTCTAGGTACACGGTGCTCCAGTCCCAGTCATTGAATCAGAGCCATGAACTGAAAGGAGGATTCTAAAGCCCGTCGACAATGATTTCTCATCTCCGTTGGGTTTCGATGGGAATGATGTTGGAATTTGTCTGATTGACGACAAAATACGGGGTCCTACCAGGTAGTGGTTCTCCGCAAAATCCCCGCAGATTGAGGTGATGACCAAAGCATTCTTGGGCCTTGATGTTGCTTCGGATGTCACGGATAGTGACAGGTAGCGAACGAGGAACTAGACAACCATGTCTGCCCTGGTCGGATATCTTGCTTTGAAATCATCACTCCAACTCCGCCCGACCCCGGACTCCGCCGGAGGCCGTCACTGACTCGTGCGACTAGCCCCTCGACAACAATCCTAGCCTAGTCTCATGGCGAAGACTTTGTTCCGCACGTCAAGAGCAAGGCACCTACAGTAATGCACCAATCCAACCAAGGTTCAGAAGCGTCCCATGGAGGAACCGCGCGGGCAACTTCGTGCTTAGGAAGCCAACCGCGCGCGAGGACCTACAATGCCCTCTGCCTCACGAGGCGCGCGCGCGTATTACAGTATCTCCATCATTCACAAGAAATGTCGTTCGGGACTGTGGCATGGCTGTGACGTGTGCTCGGCCATGCTGGAGAAGTGAAGACAACATGGGATGTAGAGGAACACACCGAAGGCAATCACAGACTGAATACTTAGCTGTTAGTTTCCTCCTCGGAAATTGAAGTTATCCCTCAGATTCTTCATCCTTATTGACTTGCCTCGTCCTCAACCTATCAGCTCTAGAACCATGTCTCCTTCTATCACCGCCGACCAGTGGCTCGCAGCTGCTAAGCACCGCCGCTCGGTTTATGGTCTGAAAGACACCTCCCACGTATCGGACGAACGTATTCAGGAGATCATCTCCAACGTCCTCTCATTCACTCCTTCGTCATACAACACACAGCCTGCCCGTATCACTCTCGTCCTCGGAGAGAAGCACAAGCAACTCTGGGATGTCGTCATTGAAACCGCCGAGCCCATCCTCAAAGGATTTGGCCCTGGCGTCTGGGATGCCATGGGCCCTCGCTTCCAGGCCTTCAAGAATGCATACGGCTCGGTACGTGACTTCATGCATCTCACCGCGAACTTGAGACTGACGAGGGACGACGGATCAGGTCTTGTTCTGGGACAGCGGCGACGCCATCAAGTCAGCCCAGCAGACTCATCAGTCGGCCGCTCACATGTTTGAGCAGTTTGCTGATCACGCCAGCGGCATGGCCCAGCTCCTCATCTGGACCGCTCTTGAGCTTGAAGGGTTCGGAGCCAACCTGCAGCACATGGCAGCTATTCCGCCAGTCGAAGCTGCCCTGAAGAAGTTCCTCCAGGTCCCTGAAGACTACTCCCTGAAGGCCAACATGAACTTTGGTGAGGAGGCTCAGCCCCACCCGGAGGTCCCCACGAAGTTGCCCCTGAGCGAGACGCTCGTTGTTGTCAAGTAGATGCACCGTCACTAGGGCTGATGTGGTGTTATTGAGGGGCTGACGGCAATTCATGGAGAGAGTCATGAAATTAGCAAGGTTCTGTGCAGATGAAATGAGAATTGGTCTTGTATGCTTGAGCCTGAAAAGCAGCCTCGGCTTTTCTCCACAAATATGAAGGCCCATTCGATGCTAGAAAGGCTGAGGTCTTGGTCACAGAAGACACCTTATACGCCTAGGTGCTAAGCAAAGTATTGGACCATCGGATATGTATGGAAATGCAAGCATGCCGAGCTTCAGGTAATGTAATGGGGTGATTTGAGTAATCAGAAACGACGGGAGTGTGAGGGTTTGGCTTGAACTGGACTAAGCAAGATGAAGAGAAGGATATCAACCCGTTCCGGGTGTTCACCAGCTTCAAACCATTTCATTAGTGTAAGTAGACCGCCGGGAATACAATCTTCGCCGAACGGCTTTTCTAGATATCGTTGTGTTGGAAAGAAGCACTTTCTTGGACCGGAAACAGCTCGCTAGAGCAGAGTAGAATGTCAGCTCTGCTTAGGTTACAAAGTGCATTGGGCCTTGAAACCATCAGTCGGTTAAAAAGGACGCGCTCGAGGTAAATGGCAGAACCGTAGAAGCCGTGGCTTGATGGATACATGACTTCGTTCTCAGAGTCACAACCGGCCCAAGCCGAAGAAGTTCTCCTTACAGATGATCTCACGAAACAAGAAACTATAACTGCGCCCAAAATCAGGGAACCGCTGAAAGAGTAGGCTTCCATGGGCGAATACAGAGGTCGGCGCTTGGGATAGCCATGCAACAGTGGCAGAGCGAGGGAGCGGCAGGGCAGCCGCCGGCCTCGGTCCGAATACTTGGCCTGCCATTGGCAAAAGTCTTGAAATAGCATTTGTTCTCCCAACTGCAGCATGTTTGAACTGCAATGGTGACATCCTGGTGGCTGGGCAGCACGTTTTGTTATCTGAAAATCCCACTCCTGACCGATCGCCAACAAGCCGCATCATTCCCACAGGCCACCGGAACCGTTGGACGAGAAAACTCGCATCTGCTCCGCCTTCAGGACGATGGATTACGTAGGAATATGGTTCTTGTGATCATTTCTGGATCGGACTCATTACATGTTGATTCCAGCTGCTCGACGCAAAAGTTGCTCGCGATTTCGAGTGTTTTGCCTACCGAAGTCATGTAAGTACGTCGAGGCATGGCGCTTGTAGCATCCAATCATCAAGATGTTCGAGTAAGGTAACACGAAACGGTAGAAGAGTTGATAGGGACTAAGGCGCATGTCTGCTGTTGAGGGCTTTCGAACAAAATAAATGATGCGACCAAGGTCAGTGGCTGACATGGCCAGAGAAGAGAGACAGGCTTCCATCGAGGATAAAAGACTCAACCAATACTTGGACCACCACGATGGTAGCCAACGACCGTCGTTAAAGGCTCTGCCAAGATGCTGCGGTAATCGCCTCGCGCGCGTTTTCATTTTACACAGCATCCTTCGGGAACAGCTCCTGCCTCTTTCAAACAGCGCCCATGAGTCAAGGCTCTTGGCCCTGGGCACCCTTGCGTCTGGGCACCGATCGATAGTTCCACCGACGCCCGCCTGCCTGGTACGGAACCCGTGCCGTGCCCGTCAGGTCGCTTCGAGTCTGGGGGTTGGCCTCGCGTCCTGCAGTGCGGGAGCGCCCACAGGAGGCCATTGCGACCGTCGCCATGTGATTGATTGGTCGCGCATGGCTTATCACGATCAGCTCATGTGTCGCCGAGACCCTTGTTGGACGGTCTGTGGCGGACCCCAGGTTTGAGGGTGGTGTCACTGATGAGAGGCGACTTGGCGTGGTGGGGTGATGGCGAGAACAACCTGATGTCGTCTCGCCACCTGGCTTCGATGTGTGGTATCAGATAGGTCGTCGATCAAGCTGAGAGGTTAAGGGTTCAGACAGAGTTTGGCCGGCATTCACAGCACGGCCAAACGCCAGGCGGTTCTGGACGCGTCGGGTAGTACCAGACGCGATGCGTCCTGCAGGTTGAGGGGAGCCCGAACCCTGTCCGACGTGCAGGGTCCCTGATCGAGGCCGCCATGGGTGCTTGATCTAGTTGGGCCGCCCAGACACGAAAAAGGATCTGGGCGCAAGTGTGCATTTGGCGAAAGTCGCAGGGGCCTTCCAAAGTTCCAGTAGAAGCGATGCGTTGAGTATTGGCACATTTGAAGCTTATCACGATGGGGCCAGCGAAATGTAAGGTATGCCGGGCTGTTAGGCCATAGGTACGTTGCGACAAGCCAGCACGGACGTCGGTTGACTGAAGTGGGCAGCGGAGTTGATAGGCCTCCAAATATCGTGAATACGACGGCCGAAGGGGACACATTTTCCGCAGGCAACCGGTCGGAAAACGGGCCACCGTTTGCTCGGTAGAAGCAGCGGGAGAAAAATAAGAAAACGCCCTGCCGATGCGTCTATTTGGCGGGGGCGATGTGGTGGCTGATTTTAACGTGTCTAGAGGGGCTGATCGGGGCGCGCCAAAGAAGCCACCGACGAGAGAGGCTGGACTTGAAGGCGTCGCCCAAGGAGATTTATTCAAGCCCTAGCGTCACGAGGCTTACTTTGATGTCGCGTGCCTTGAACGGTCTTCGAACAGGTCGCCACATACCTTGAGACGAGCACTTCTCGGAGAGGGCGATGCCAAGCTGAAAGCGAATAGATAAGCACACGCTCGACGTTTCGACGCAGAGATAGAATAGGGAGGGAGGAAGAAGCGCCGAGAACATTATGCACACGACAAGCCACAATCGCGTACGAGTAAGACGGAGGGAAAAGGCAGGCATGTCTTTCCCCGCCAAAAGCCGGGCGCCAGCTGAGGGTCGGCCTCGAGGAGCAGACCAGTACAACCGTGCACTAGCTCGGACTTGGCTTTCTGCATAAGCTTATTAAAAACGAGCGTGACCACGAGCAATTACATGGAGGGGTGGAGATGGAGCAGGGGAGCAAACAGGGTCGTGGCCGGCGTGTGTGTGTGCCAAGTGGGGGAACGATGTTTGTCGGGTGATGGGCGAAATGAGACGTTGCGAGAGCGATGTGATAGCGATGGTAGGGGAACTTTGGGGGCAGCCCTTGTCTAGTGGTGGCCGGAGAGGCAAGTCCATCAGAGGCCTGAGCCCGGAGACATCGGAGGACGGGGCCCGTGATGTCTGGAGCAGGTGGCATGTCGTCCGGAGCACGAAGAACGCCACGGTCTGGGGCATTACGTGTTGTCCAAGTATGCCCAGTACATGTGAAAGGGTCTGCACAGAGGGTCATCGGTTTGCGACGGCAAAAGCAGAGGGTCGCCCAGAAGCAACGAAGAGCGGCCGGCGTGGCGTGACGGGACAAGGAAGGGAGCGACGTTGGCAACACGGTGCCGATCGACCGCCGAGAAGAGTTGAAAGTGGGTAACTGGGCGCCGAGACCGCCAAGGCTCCGCCGAGAGTCTCGGCGGCATAGATATCCGGTCGCACGGCCAATCAGCCGGGCGGAGGCGGAGATTGGGGTGTGCTCGGCGGGGCCACTCCTCCTGCTCCTGCCCCGGCATCCTCCAGCGTCCCCCGTTCCTTCCACTTGCGCGTCCACTGTCTGCCCGGTCGCCATTGCCTGTTTGCAGCGCCCAGCGTTATGGCGCCCGGCTTGTTTCTTGGCTGCCCGGGGGTCGCCCACATATGCTGTGCGCCTTCCCCTAGTTTCCCTGCTCCTTTTCCTGCCGCTCCTCCAGGCGGAGCCAATGGAGCGGCATGAAAACCCTGCACGCAATTCTTGGCGGAAACCACGACGGCAGCACCCAGCGGAGGAAGGAGCGAGGGGGCGGCAGGCCTGCATCTCACGTCCGTCGACCTCTCCGTCGCTGGCCGCCCGCCGCTCGCCTTCGCCGGCTTGGTGTTCAGCACACGAGGCACACGAGACCGTCATTCTTTACGCCCTTGACGCGCATCTTACGTACTGTCGGCCATCAGACACCGCCGGCTCAGCGCGCCATTACCATGCCATTACCTATCGCGATGCGACGGGTGATGACTCGCGACAAGCCTCGACAGCGTCCTCGAGCGCACCTTGGCTTGCTCTCCAGGCCCACCACTTCTCCATACCGAACGGCCCCTTTCAATCTCGGTCTCTGACCGTGCTTCACAGGCATGAAATCGAGACATACGAGCCGCCGGCGGCTACCAAGATGGAGCCTCCCCTCCGATTTCCATGACAGCATGAAACTCGACCGGCGATGCACCCCGAGTTGAAAGATCACGGGGAAGGTCCGACGATGACCCTGACAGACTTCCGGGGGCGAACAGTGAACACGCGCACACAAGTCGAGTCGAGCCGTCTGCTGGCCTGTTCTGCCCTTGGCAGAGGGCTCTCGCCGGGGCGCACTCAAGCACGTTGGGGTCGCGCGTCCTTGGCGACGTGACAAGTGCACGAGTACCGGCCAGATGAGCGCCGGTCGTTCCACCCACCCCAAAGAATGCCTGCTTGTGCCTGCTCGCGCGTCGCGTCCGCCCGAGGTGAGATTTCCTCGGTGTCAGGGCGCTCCCCACGCAGCATCGTCGAGAGATGTGAGATGCACCGCATCGCTGGCTACCTATTGATAGCCAAACCAAGAGATGTTGTTGGAACGAACCTGGCCTGGCCTGGCCTGCATTCGAAGTACAGCCCTAAGCCCCAAGCCGCCCCCAGACTGGCCTGGCCAACCGCGCGGCAGATGTCGGGAGGAGGGAGGCTTGAGCCTCAACGGGAGCCAGTCTGATTAGGGGCATCGTCCACCGCGCATCATGCACCAGCGCTTGCCTCGTCTCGCCTCGCCTCGCCCGGGCGAGAAGCGGACGTTGCGCCCTGATACGACCAGCCGGACAGAAACAAGGACCAGCTTCTCGCGAAATTTGTGTCTCCTCTCCCGCCGTGGTACCACCGGCCCGAGTGAGGCTTTTCTCACGAGAGCGCCGTCTGAAGGAGGAGTCTCGACTGGTCCTCGGCCCATCGCCGACTCATTACGACGTGTAATTATTATGGCTGTCAACGGAGATATGCCGCAGCTGAGAGCGCGAACACAGGCGGACACCGACCCAGACCACCCTCGTCCGAGAAACTGGGCCTGACAGCGCGCTTCCAGCGACGTCCCAGGCCCATTGTCAAATCGCCGCCTGTCAGACGGTTCAGACTTGGCCGCCACATCCCTGCGACGATGGGGTCGACCTTATCTTCTGGAAACCTTCTTTCGCTTCCGTGGCTGCATCCCACCCGCCCCTGGGGCTCAACAGCCACCCGTCAGCCAACCGCGGCGGGCGAAAACGGGTTGCCGCCGCGGCGCCACTACACAAGGTCACGGCAGAGGCGACAAACGGATCGTCGCCGAGCCAGCGAGCGCCCCAGGAAGCCCTTCCTCCTCGCCTCCGGCCACTACTTCCTCTGAAAAGGTACCTACAGAGCGGAGACCGGGCCACACAAGACAGCCCCCCCAAGACCCTCTCCAACCGTTCCAACTCTCGGACACCCATCCCTGTAGTGGAGATGCGGGGATGTAGGCGAAGGACGTGGTCGACCTTCCTCGAAGGTGAAAGCTGCCAATGCCAACGCTCCCGAGTGGTGATACCGCGCCTTGGCGAGATACGCACTTCGGTGTCACCGCACGTCCTCGACCGCCCCTGGCCAACGAGCGCCCGCGTGCTGACCCTTGCTCGACCGCGTCTGCCCTCCCACCCCCGGCCTCGGCGCCCAGGAGTGGCCTCCTCGCCTCGACTCGACCGGATCGCCACCGCTGATAGACAAGACCACGCGGGCAGGCGAGACAACCTGCCCTTGTCGGCCTCCTCATGCCCCGATTCGGGTAGGCAATCTGCTAATCACCATGGTCAGACTGACACCCCCGAAAGGCGTGGTTGCTTGCCCCCTCCCCCTCCTCCCCCCCGGCCGTGCTCCTCCTAGCGGCGGCCTATATAGCTCCCTTGCTGGAACCGCCTCTCCGGGTCGTGGTTCCCCTTCCCTTCTTTCTCTCGTCGTGGCTCCTTCAGTCGTCAACTCTCTCCCTCTTCGACCCAGCTTGACCAAGCCGACAGCCTCATACCCCTTACAACAGGCCGTGCCCCACCCGCTACTTCAAGATGGCCGACGTCGAGAAGAGGGCCATTGAGGCCAATGACAAGAACCTCCAGGAGAGCTCCTCCTTCGGATCTCCTCGCGACCAACCCACCACAGTTACCAACGCCTATGAGGAGGAGGAAGAGAGGAAGCCCTGGCCCGCCAGATGGTTGGAGCTTGGTCACGTCTCCCAGATCATCCTGGCTGCCGCCATCGCTCTGGCCATCGGTCTTGGAATTTCGGCTGGCGTTGGCTCAGAGAACATCCATCCCGCCGCCGGCGGTATCCTGGAAATTCCCGGCCGCCTGTGGCTTCGCGCTCTCCAGGCCGTCGGTATGTCTCCCTAGCCACCTTCGTCGTAGCATCTTGGACCACCCCACTAACTCCTCGCGCCCAGTCATTCCCATGATCATCTGTGCCATGATTCTCGCCGTCCAGTCTCTGCGTGAGATTACGTCCGGTGGCAAGATCCTCGGTCGTTGGACCGTCGGTTACTACGTTATCACCACCGTCGTCGCGATCGCCTTCTCCATCGTCATGACCAGCCAAGTCTGGGCTCCCCTCATGGAGATCGCCAACATCGAAGGTCCCGAGGAGTCGACCACCCAGTACGAGACTGGTGCCAAGCAGGAGCCGTACCAGATGGTTCAGACCCTGTTCTACACCCTGGTTCCCAACAACATCTTCGCCTCGCTGGCGTCGATGGAACTTCTCCACATCCTCATCACCTCGGTCGTCCTGGGATATCTCATCAAGCCCGGCAACTCGTCCATTCTGCGCGCCGTCAAGGAGGTCAACGAGATGATCTCCGTCGTCATCGTCTTCCTCATCAAGCTCGCTCCTTTCGGTGTCTTCTTCCTGATCCTTCCCAACATGTTCAGGCTCAACGTTCAGGACGTCGGCAAAAACTTGGGAATCCTCATCGGCGGCTCCATCAGCTCCATGCTCATCCACCTCTGGGTTGTGCTGCCTCTCATTTACTTTGGCTTCACCCGCCAGAACCCCTACCCCGTCTGGTTCAAGTCCTCCAAGGCCTGGATCACCGCCTGGGGTACTGCCTCCTCCGCCGCCACTCTCCCCGTCACTCTCCGTGTCTGCCGTGAGCGCGGCAACCCCAAGACCGTCGTCGACTTCGCCGTCCCCCTGGGATGCGTCATCAACATGGACGGTACCTCCATCTACTTCCCCATGGTCGTCGTCCTCCTCGCCGAGACCTCGGGCAAGTCGCTGACCGCCGTCGAGTACATCCTGCTCCTGCTCCTGTCCACCCTCTGCGCCATCGGCACTACCCCCATCCCCTCTTCCTCCCTCGTCCTCACCGTCATGATTGCCACCACCCTCGGCATCGACAACGAGGGTATGTTCGGCGTCGTCATGGCCATCGACTGGTTCATCGACCGTTTCCGCACCATGGTCAACGTCTCCGGTGACATCTTTGCCGCAGGCATTCTGACCAAGGTCACCGGCATCGTTGATCCGGAGATCCTGAGCGAGGACGAGCTCGAGCGAGTCCAGAGCCAGCCGGTCCGCCAGAATGACGAGCGCGTTTAAACGAGGGCGTTGTTTGCTGTTGCTGCCATTGTTCGGGGCTTCCGCAATGCCCTTCAAGCGTTTCGTATCATAATCACATCTTCATTGATAGTCCAGATACCAATTTGACGTTTCGGGATTCATCCATCTGCTGTTCCTCTCGCATGATGTGTCGTGTCGTCGAAGTGATGCCGATGATGTTTGCCCACTCGTGCTGACGACAGGACATGAAGTCCTTTTATGCTTTTGACGCATCGGTGTTTGAAAATCCGGTGGCTTGCCGATGTCGCGGCTCTGCCGGGCCAGGGTGGGGACTTGTGACGGCGACGGCCTCGGGGCGCCGAGCGGATGGGTCGGCGTGGTGTCACGGTTGACCGATGGTACGTGATCGCGATGGGTCCGACGGGTGTGATATGTCATGAACGTACGGAACAAGGTGACGTTTGATGCACCGGACCGGGTTCAAAGCTGGTTTTGATGGATATTTCAGGTCATGGAAAGGCAACGGGTGGCTGGACTGGAGTTTTTGAGGACGAGTGAGTCGGGAAGGGCCGGCCCGGCCCTTGATTATCGTGTCGCCGTGTCGGCTCGGGGCGTTTTTGTCTTGCCAGCCGGATGCGCCGGGTCGTCACTCATGCCGGAGTAGGTTGTTGGACTTGCTGTTGCGTAATGTTCTCACTGCCATTGAGGAGTCAGCTCATCACTAATCCCAAGTCGACTGCGTTCGGGCCATGCGCTGCAAACCTCTTCGTGTCTCAACACTCGTCGAGAATGGGACCCATGCTATATTCTCTCTGTCGGATCTCTGCCTGTGCACCAAGGAACTTCCATCGAACCAACATGCTCTTAGCATTTGAGGACAATAGTCAGTCCACTGGTCTGTCTTCAAACGTGATCCGGCCAAGGCAAAAGCTGCAATACTTGATCGCTACTGTGCCTCTGACGTTCGTACTGGCCTTGAGCTCTTACGACTTGCAAGTGAGTTTGGTATAGAGAGACCCACCAAAGCCTTCAGAACCTCGTGCGCCCAAAAAGACGATTGTACTGGCCCGTAGCTGCCGACCTGTTCGAGACATATACGAGCCGGAGTCCGGTATTCAGGGGTGACGTCCTCGAGGCTCGCACCCACTGTTCAGGACCCCTTGGCTTAAGATTATTGTCCCGATCACCATTTGAGCTCTGGCCAGGCAGCTGCAATTCCAGCCTGTCGTTTGCTACAGGGGGAGCATTTGCTAGGCGCGACAAAGCTTGGAGTGCTTGATCAGCAGCCGAGTCAGAGGGTCAAACCGTGGTGTTGAGGTGGTCCCCTAGCGTCCCCGACAACGACCCGACAGCACGGATGCTCCCGCATGAACAATGTTAGGATGCTGGGATCGGCCACGCTACTGCCAGGGGTTGAGCCGAGTCAGTGGTGCGTTAAAGTGTAGCCTCTGCTTGCCGTTCATGTTGCCTCGGCTGCTAGGCAGCATGATGCTCGCGTCCTACAAGACTGGCGCAACTACCGGCGTGGTCTCCTGCGAGTCAGTCTGAGATGGTTCTCATCTGGGATGCCTTGCAGTATGATGCGACTTGCACATGCCTAGCTACGAGTGAGTCCGTCGTAACTAGAGGATCTGGCCTCATCAAGTTAGCCCGGCCTTACTGACGTATCGTTTCTACGACTCGCGGTGACATCGCCTACGGCCAGGGTTACACCGAGAGTGCCGAGTGCAAGCTGCACCAGGTCAACGTTATGCGCCGGAGAATTATCACCGGCGGCTTCACGGTGGCTGATCTCCTGTCCAGGTTCTTTAAAACTCCAGGAAGCCGCCATGTCAAGTGCCAAAGGTACTCGTCAGGACCAACGCCGACATTCACTTTGAAGCACCCATTCCAATCATTTTACTCAAGTAGCGAGGTTCATCGCCCGTTCAATCATCATGGCGTCATTCATTTTTATTCTTATCGCCGGCTTGGCTCTTCACACTGTTGATGCCAGAACATTGGCTAAGAGAGCGTGTGGTAGCATCACCGGGACCAGGACAATCGACTCTTTCCAACTTTACCCCGAGAATGGGGACTTCGACCCTCAACGTTGCTTGGCATATCTCAGGTACGTATCATCACTGTTGACAACAGTAATCAATCATTGCTTGAGTTCAAGAGCTGACGGGGTGCTGTGGCAGTGTCTTGTACAACTCGACTGTTGCCGTATACGACCCAGCCGCGAACTCTGTCGATCGTATCATCGAAGTGCCAGGCCTGAGCTACGACTCCCTTCTTCATTCAAGCGGTGTCAAGCTTGATGGGCCCGACAAGCTGTCCATTGTCATCAATGCTGGTCGAGCTTTTGAGACTGGCGGCCAGAACCGGTCAGGGGAGAACTTCCTCGTCAAGTACGACTTGGAACAGGACCGGATTCTCTGGCAGGCAAATGTGGGAGCCGCAACAAACAACGACGTGACCGGCTATCAGGACGTTGAGCATGACTCTCAGGGCAACTCTTACGTCGTAAGCTCGTTCCCCGAAAGCATTGTCCGCGTCAGCGCCGACGGACAGACCGTTACGCCTTGGTATGTTCTCGCCGAGGGCCAACAGTCCACGGGGATGACTGGCCTGGCCAAGTTTGACGACAAGACTGTTTTTTCCACGAACGTTAGCGGTTCCTCAATCACGGCCTGGGATTTGACCCAGGAAATCGGAATCCCACGCCAGGTGCCTGTCACCGGACTTCCTGCCAACGAGACGCAGTTGTTCGTGCTCAGCGATGGCCTCTATCTTCCTCCTCGATACGAGAGAACTGTTTTGCTTATCGCAGACGGTGCTAGGAATGGAGTTGCGGTGGTACGCAGCAACGACGGGTGGGCATCGGCGCAGTATCTCGGTTTCGTGGCGAACCCGGTCCCGGAGGGAGGCAGCCTTGCTGCAGCTAGCGTCCAGCTTGGAGATAATGTCTTCCTGATTCCCGCGTTCTTCACCATGGAGAGAGTTGCAGGCACTCTGACTGGACCTCAGTCCGCTTTCCCCCTGGCGGACATTACTGCAGAGGTCGAGGCTCTTGTCAATGTCAAGACGAAGGCTTGCTAGTAGTCGCAGAGAGGACTCATAGTCTCACCAATCATTCTCAAGGACTGTTGGAATCTCATAGGATATCATTCTTTTACATCTGGGAGAATATCTCCCGTGTTCGTCTCGCTTCATCAATACTCGAGGTACGTGGGTTCTGCTCTACCCTGTACTCGACGTCCTTTTGTATGCCCCTCATAGGTCCCAACTCCGTTTCACTTCCAGGCATTGAGCCGCTGCTCTCACCACCGCCCAACCTGACCGAACCCTTCTTCCACTTATTGCTCGTTCGAGTGTACTCCGGGGTCTTGTTGGTAGCCTGACGGTTCTTGCTGAGCAGAAAACGGAATGCTGGCAGCGTTGCAACAATGACCCCTACCGAAGCCTCGATTTGACTCCACATGGAGAGCAGAACAGGGCCATTCGCGACTGTGGTCGGATCTTTGGCGGTGTCGCTCGTTGCCTTGGTCACCTGGACAAGTCGGGCAAAGGCGAAAGCTATGATGATGCCTCCCAAGGAGAACAGGATAACCAAGCCTGCTTTGTGTGCTCGAGAGGTTGACAGGTTTCGTAGTAGATGGAGGGGCAGGATCATGACTGGGAACACCAACTGTCAGTATGCTGCACTCCGAGTAAGACGATTTTGCGGACGCCTACTAAACGCATCTGCCACAACATCGGCGGCGGTTGCGAACTTGATAGAAGCGTCGGCTCTGACGAGGTCTTCAGGGTCGCTGCAGCCGGCTATGGGGGAACATTGTCAGTAGGCAAGTCTAAGCATGTGATCGGGGAACGGGCGACAGACTTGGGCTCCAATATTTGGTCAAAGGTGTGCAGGTCAGGAAGTTCGAGAGCATCGAGGCAAGATAGAGCAGCAGGACAACAGTGAAGCATGCCCACCACGCCCGAATGTAGAGCGGCAAGCCGTCGACAAGGCGTTTGACGAAGAAGAGGATGGAGAACTTGGCTGGCGTTACATTTCTGGTCAGCCACAATCATGGCAGCGTCGCAAAGAAGTCCTACCAGCCCATAGCGTTGTCCAGAAGAGAAGCATCTGGGAGAACATGAGCTTCAGGGAAGTGATGGTCCTGGCAGTGAAGTCCTCGACGGGGAGGGGCAGCGGCGTTAATGGATTGACGGCGGCGGCTTTGGTGTATTCCCCGGCGAGGTAGAAGTGTGGTAGCATCCTAGTGATGACTGCTGTCAACGCCGTGAGGGAGAGAAGACCGAAGAAGATCAAGTAGTCCTCAACGTAGAGGCGACGCTGGAGGATCCATTGAAACGTGCCACGGAACACCGTGGTAAGAAATGCGACGGTCCAGAGAACCCAGATGAGCACCTGTCATCTCCGAGTAACTGTTAGAATGCGCACGGCCATTCAGTAAAAAGATCGGGATGACTCTAACCGTGATCTCTGAGAAGGATAGGACAGACGTCGCCATGACCAAAGATCCGATCGCGACGCTGAAATGTGACTGAACTGCTGATGCGGAGGTGGATAGAGGCCAAGAAATCCACTTGCTTCCCGAGGGCCCCAGATGTTTAACTCCCCTCATTATGCCGTGGCCATGATCGCTCGGCTGTGTCGGCCCTGAGCCTTCAGCCATTTCCACTAGTCATCAGGGGCATGCATCTCTTGCCTATCACAGGCGCTGCTCGTGCAAGCGAGGTGAGGCGAAGGATGGCGAGCGATTTGCACATGCCGGAAAACGTTCCGGATTCTGCACAGCTCGACCCAACCGACATAAACGACCTCCGGGGTAGCCTGTATCCTCCAATGACAGCCGCGCGGGTTGCAGATGCTGTCAGGGGTATCGACCAGCTCCGGGGGGCAAGGTCCACTTCCGATGCTACCACATGTACAATAACACATTGACTCTCCCCCTCGAACATCAGCGCTGAAACTCTGCACATCGCCGCACGTTGACGACTCCCCCCCCCCTTCTCGACTATGGCTCGACTCACGGCTCTCCTCTCGCCGCTGCTTGCGCTCGGCGTCTGGGTTTCAGCTCCCAGCCTGACCTATGCCCAGGAGACGGAAGGTGCCGTTGCTGCCCAGCGAGGCAGCGGAAGCGCGCAAGCCGCCTGCACGATTTTGAAGTGGAAGTATCCAGCCCAGACCCTCTTCAATGGCACGGACGGCTACACCTTCGAGAGCGAGACGCAGTACTGGTCTGCCAGGAACCACCAAGACCCGGCCTGTGTTTTCGTCCCCGAGAATGCGCAGCAGGTCTCCTTTGCCGTCACGACGTTCACACTGACGCTCACCCGCTTCGCTGTCCGTGGCGGTGGACACATGCCGATCGTTGGCTCCAACAGCATTGGCAGCGATGGTGTCCTTCTGTCGACCACCGGTCTAAGCGGCTTGGCCTTGAACGGCGACAAGACTGTTGTTTCCGTCGGAGCTGGCAACCGCTGGCGCGATGTCTACGGCTTCCTTCAGCCGCACTCACTCGCCGCTGTCGGTGGTCGTATCGGAGGGGTTGGCGTTCCCGGCCTTCTTCTGGGAGGTGGCATTTCCTTCCACTCGAGCCAGTACGGTTTTGCTTCAGACAACGTTGTGCGTTACGAGGCCATCCTCGCCAGCGGGGCCGTCGTTGAGGCCACAGCCAGCAACAGCTACAAGGACCTCTTCTGGGCCCTGAGGGGTGGAGGCAACTCCTTCGCCATCGTCACACGGTTCGACCTCCGCACGGTACCTTCTTCGAAGGTGTGGGTTGGCATCTCCCAGTACAGCCCGGCAGACAGCAACGCCTATCTCGACGCTGTCTACAACTTTGGCAAATACGGATCTGCCGATGCCAAGGCCGCCATCATCCCTACCATCCTCACGGTCCCGTCCTTCGGTCTGACCGCCTATGCGGCCGCGCGCTTCTACGATTCGGAGCAGGCGCCAGCGACCGCGTTTGAGAACTTCACTGCCCCTGTCCTGACGCCGGTAGACGACTCAGTTGCGCTCCAGCCTTTGGCCGACTACATCCGGGCAACTCATGCTCTTCAGCCAACCGGACTTCGCCAGGAGTATGACCCCCCACACTCCCCTTGACCAAGTTGTGTATCAGAGCGAAGCTGACATCTATCCTCCAGATTCCGAGTCCTTTCCATTCTGGCCAATCGCGATGCCATCTCGCACATCCATGATACATTCCTTGCTGCTGCTGCTGGCCTCGCGAGTGTCCCCGGTCTCCTTGGTTCCATTTCGTTCCAGCCAGTCACTGCCGCGTTCCTCCAAAACGGGCAACGTCGCGGCGGCCTAAACCCGCAGGGCATCGACATTTCCAAGGCACCCTACTTCTGGATCGTTCTCAACGTTTCCTGGCAGGCAAATACCGACGATGCTGCGGCCGTCTCTTTTGCGGAGTCGGTCACCGCCCAGCTCGAGAAGTCTCTGTCCTCCAAGGGCGTAGCGGGCACCTACCTCTACCTTAACGACGCAGGCCCTGGTCAGCCCATCTTCGAAAGATACCCCCCGCCAACCTGGCGCGTCTGAAGGCCATTCGCTGGAAGTATGACCCGTTGAAGATCTACACCAACCTTTTGGCCGGAGGCTGGAAGGTGGCCAACAGCTGAAAAGCTGGTTGAAAGTGCCATGAAACGGGGTCCGATGACTTCTACTAGAATGCTTGCCTCAGACAGTCCTGTCGGGATAGAATAAGGCAACAATTCCTTCAATTGCCATCATCACCCAAGCCTAGCAATGTCTACTTTTGTTCCACCGCACAAGGGTGTGGTCAGTCGCCCAAGCTCCCACATCTTGGTCCTGTCATAGCCTAGCCTGATATCAAGGCACGATGTCTCAGTATCAATCTCGCTTCATTCTTGATTTTGGGAAGAACATCGGCATGGAGTACGTTAATAACCAAAAGATGACACCTATGTTGATTCTTGTGTCCATAGGATCAGAGCCATCCAATTTCTATGGACATGCGCTATCTTCTCCTGCAAACCGGCGCAAAATGCAACGCCCGGGAAAGTAATGGTGATGCACTGATGCATTACGAGCTGATGTACCGTAGGGGGGCCTACATCAAGCCACTCCTGAGCCCGGTATCGACATCAATATGATCGGCAACGCTCTCGGTGTGTCTCTTCAAGCTGCCTGCATGTACATGAACTTGGATGCCGTTGAGAAAATGATTGAGCGTGGCGCGGATGTCAACACAACATTCTCGTCCGATCTATGGAGCAATGCTTGATCTCTGGAGCACTCCCATGCAAAGGCACCAGCAACCCGGACGCCCACCGGATTGATCCAATAGTCCGCACACCCGTACGCTACGGCGCAGAGTCACACCTCTAGTGCCGGGAATCTTGTTCTATTCGGCAATGTCAGACGCTTGCTGGGGAACTGGAGTAGAGACAATCGCCTTCCTCGAAAATGGAGCAGCGATTGATGCCTTCGATACCACTGGTCAATGTCCCATCTACTTTACGGCCGTGTTCGGGATCGAGAACTTTCAGGTCATTCTCAAAGAGTAGCCTGGCAATTTGCTGGTGGCGGATCAATGCTCGAAGACTACGCTTCGATGGACCGTGCAGCTTGGAAACGTCGAGACAGTCGACTTCATCTTGTCCAAGCTCACGGATGACGAGACCAGGGCCCAGGTCAACCAAGCGGATGTCGATTCATGGACGCCTGTATGCTGGGCTTCACGGCCACGAGAAGGCCCACTCTCACCAGATATGAGATTAGAGAGTCGAGCCTACGCAAAGGTCATGAGGCTGTTGCTGGAACATGGAGCTGACCCGGCGGTCTAATGTCAACCATACCGAGACGACGGCAAGATCGAGGAGGTAATCTTTCCTCTTCCTCCTCGGAGATGCAATGTAGACTCAGTCATCATCGACCTCCCGCAAGAAGCTGTCCGATAATGTTAAGGCGAGGTTGATTCTGCATCTGGAACAGAAGACACTCTCTCGACGACGTATTTCGTGCAAGGTAATGCGATCTGCGACCTACGCTTCGATGTGAGTTCAAATTCACACTGCGGAGCAGCTACTTCCGAGTTCTGTGACATGACAGCAGGACCTTCCAGCCCATCTTTGGTCTTGCATACAAGTGTGCTATTTGTCCAGATTATGACGCATTCTCGAAATATGGAATGAACTACAGACCTCTCGATGATATCGCCCATAGGAGACCTCCATTCGAGGGCGAGTATCATGAGCCTCGCAAAGCTGTGGCCCGGACTAGTTGGAAAAAGTTCGAATCACGTCCAGCCTCTCCAAGCCAAGAATCTGAGGGCGCCAAAGGGGACAAAAAGAACGGCATCGTGATTGAAAAGGATGGAGACAACGAGGACAGCGATGAGGTTGTTGTTACATATATGATCTGGACACATAGCAGATGAACAGCAAGTTGAACGAGACAGATGATGAGGTGGGAACTCTTGGAGGATGTCTGAACTCGGCCAGCTCTAACGCCTCATGAAAGAATCTACAGCTTGGCTTTCCCAGCCTCTATCTGGCTCCACGCAGTGGTATCGATCTTGCTGAACCGGTCGCCATTCAGCCAGTAGATGCTGTCGGCCTGGTTCTGTGCCGGATCCCATGGAAGCTTCTTCAATGCTCCTGTCGACTTCTTGAAAGTGGCAGTCGTTTCGATCCTGGATGACCTGAGTTAGTTGACCATGAGATGGCTTGATAGCACCCTTCATAGGACTTACTGCGGACGGAAACGGATAAGGCGAGGCATCTGGTACAAAGCGAGGCCACTGGCCCGAAGCTTGCTGTACAGGGCCTTTGCGAACTCGGGCTCCTGGGATGCATCGTTGAGTGTGATGGTTGCGGCGCCGGCTTGGCCATCATAGCTGAGCGCACCGTGTTAGGACGTCGAGGTCGTCTATAAGATGCGGGACGTTGAAGACCTACCCTTCGAGCTTGACCGCATAAACAGAGCAATCTTGGACATTGTCGATCTTCTCAATGTGCTCCCGGACCTCGCTGGCGCTCACGTTCTCGCCCCGCCACCTGAAGGTGTCTCCAGACCGATCATGGAAGCGCACCCAGCCCGAACTGTGACGCACGAGGAGATCTCCCGTCCTCTGGAAGAGATCGCCCTTCTCGAACACGTCGGAGATGAGCTTCAGGTCCGTGGCTGCCTTGTCGCCATGGTAGTTTCCGAGAAGGTCCATGGACCTTACCCGGCCGATTGCCTCGCCGGGCTCATCTGCCTTGACCCTGACGCAGAAGCCCGTCTTGGGATCCCGGTACGGCGCCTCGGTATTCGGGTCGTATCTGACAAGGAACGTGTCATCCTCAGCATACAGCTTGATGGGGCCAGCAAAGCCGACACTGCCGGCGGCTGCCGTGGAGCGTGTGTAGTTGTCGAACTTTGCTAGGCCTTCGGTTGAGCGGTAGATCTCACGGACTTCAGGGATGCCGAAACGTTTCGTGAACTTGAGCCAGATGTCCCGATGCAGGCCGTTGCCCATGGCCACGATGCACTTGTGAGATCGGTCGTAGGGGGACTCTGGGGCCGCGACGAGGTATCGGCAGAGCTCGCCGACGTAGAGCATGCGCGTGGCGCCGCTCTGGGCCAGCTGGGCGGAGAAGCGTGACGCCGAGAACTTGCGCGAGAGGCAGCAGGCGCCGGAGACACCGGTGCTGTAGTAGATGCCCGTGAAGAGGGCTGTGGCGTGGAAGAGCGGCAAGCAGGAGAATGTGCGGAGGGGGAGGTAGGTCTTTGGGTTCTTGGCGTCGACTGTGGAGGGGGTCGAGACGAGGACGAGGAGAAAGTTCTTGACGGCCACGGCTTTGGGTTTGCCGCTGGTTCCGGAGGTGTAGACCAGTGCGCCGACGTCTTTGAGAAGGCGCTTGGGACGGACGACCTCATCGGAGGTGATGCCCGCGAGATCCTCATATCGCAGCTGGGTGATTCCGACGGCGGAACGGGTCTCTTCAGAGAGCTGTAGCGGGGGAAAGGAGGAGAGGTTGAGGGAGAAAGTCGGAGGCGGGGTGGCGATTGAGGCGAGATCTGCGATGACGGGGGCGAGGTCGGGGGTGCAGACGAGGATCTTTGCGTTGGCGATGTTGAGGCAGTGTTGCAGCGTGTGGTCTGGGTGTTCAGGGGTTAGCGAGGGCGGGGTGAGGGCATCGCGGGGTAGGGTGATGGCGGGGCACTAGACAGCCAAGGGGGTGCAGGACGTGTCGGATGCGCTGGTGCGAGGATGAACTCACTTTGCAATGCCGTGTTGATCAGTGCTGGGATAGCACCGAGCTTGGAGGCCGCAGCCACAGTGAAGACCATCTCTGGCGAGTTGGTCGCAAAGACGGCCACGACATCGCCGTTGGAGACGCCCTGGCGCTGGAAGATGGCTGCTAACCTGCTGGACTCTGGCGAGGGAAGTCAGCATCACATCGCCACATTCGGAAGTCAATAGACCGGGGTCTTACCGGCTAGGACCTCTGCATATGTCCACCTCCGGTTCTCAAACCAAAGAGCTTCAGCCCGCGGGTCCGCCAGCTCCCACATGTGGTACAGCGAAACATCATCCCCGAGAAGTGCAATGCGCTCCTGGAAGCGCTTGCGGAAGGACTTTTCGGAGAGAAGTTGGTTGATGTCGTAGGAGACGCCGTAGCGGTTGTTGGCGTACAAGGCTCCGATGAGGGTGGCTGCCGCGGCCGAGGCGGCGATGGCGACCTTGTCGGTCGGAACGCGCAGTGGTAGCGAGGGAGGCATCGTGTTACAGTGAGTGATGTTCAAAATGACGAGAAGGGTGAAAGACGCGGTGCGAAGCTCCTTGCTGACATATGTGCATCTCGACTGAAGTAATGCGATTGTCGGCTTACGCTATTAATTGATTTCCCATCTGCTATGGTTGCCACACATATCGTCCAGCCATGTTTAAGGGCGTCTGTCACTGGCCGGCACATCTCCCGTAGCTTGATGCCGACACGATGCCGACGGTAAGTTGGCGGCCTCGGCCTTCTGTCGAGTGGGACCGACGGCATCTGCAACGCTTGGAAGCGCGGCAACAAGTCGGCAGTCTCGGGCGGCATCCACTACCACCCGCTGTATTTATCCGTCGATCGCCAATAAACCCCTTGGGGCTGCTGTACATTGCACGTCTTGCTGTCCAAGAAGTCCCATTGGAATATCCAGACTCAGCCACAGTCACCATGTCGTCCCCCTCGCAGCGGATCCAGAGCCTATCGGCCCAGCTCTCAGGCGGTGCCGACCAGGCATCACGGGCAAAGGCCTCGCTCTTGGCCAAGAACCCTAGCGATGTGGTATGTGGTGACCTCATCTCAGCAACATCCTGGCTCACCACTGACTTCTTTCCTCCCAGGTCATCACACTTGCGATCCGAACCCCCCTGACAAAGGCCAAGAAGGGCCTCCTCAAAGACACGAAGCTCGAGGGCCTGCTCGTCCCCCTGCTCCAAGAAACAGTAAAAAAGTCCGGCATCGAGCCCCAGCTCGTCGAGGAAATCGTCCTCGGCAACGTCCTCCACAAAGACGCCCCGTATGTCCTGCGCGCCTCTGGCCTCGCCGCCGGCTTCCCCGCTACAACAGCCGTGTCGCACGTCAGCCGATGGTGCTCGTCCGGCCTCCTGGCCGTCGAGGCCGTCGCGCAAAAAGTCGCCCTCGGCAGCATCGACATCGGCATCGCGCTTGGTGCAGAGAGCATGAGCAACAACCCCGACAATGGCGCCCCCGAGCTGCCGGCCGACTTCCTCGCCCAACCCGTCATCAACGACCTCACCCAGCTGATGGGGTGGACGTCGGAGAACGTTGCAAGCGACTTTTCAATCTCTCGCGAGCGCCAGGATGAGTATGCTGCTGCATCATTCCAAAAGGCCGAGGCTGCGCAAAAGGCTGGTTACACCGCGGACGAGATTGTTCCCATCGCCACGACTTGGAAAGACCCCAAGACGGGTGAGACGCGCAAGGTCGTCGCGAAGATGGACGACGGCGTTCGCCCGGGCACCACGAAGGAGGGCCTGGCTAAGATCCGCTCAGCGTTCCCTCAGTGGCCGCCGTCGACAACGACGGGCGGCAACGCGTCGCAGCTCACAGACGGCGCGGCGGCGGTGCTCATCATGCGTCGCGACGTGGCCGAGAGGCTGCGCCAGCCCATCATCGGCAAGTTTGTGCTGTCGACGATCTCAGGACTGGAGCCGCGCATCATGGGCATCGGACCGACGCTTGCGATCCCGAAGCTGCTGGGCAAGGTGGGCATCAGCAAAGACGACGTGGACGTTTTCGAGATCAACGAGGCGTTTGCATCAATGGTAGGCGCGACACCTTACAGAAGGAGATTGATTGCTGACAATGGTGTAGCTGGTGTACTGCACCGAGAAACTGTGCATCGATCCCGCCCGCCTGAACCCGAGAGGCGGAGCAATGTCAGTAGCGCCTGCAGAGCGCCCGTCGAGTCAATAGTGACCATGAAACTGACACGTTTGCAGCGCGTTTGGCCATCCGCTGGGTTGCACTGGTGCTCGCCAGGTTGTCACGGCCCTTTCGGAGCTCAAGCGGACAGGGGGCAAGATTGCCGTCACCTCGATGTGCGTCGGGACTGTAAGTGATCTGTTTGCCAACTGAAGATTGAACGAACGGAGTGACTGACCGGATAGGGAATGGGGATGGCGTCGCTGTTGGTGTCGGAGCAGTGAGGGCGTGCCTGGATCTTTGGCATGACAGTGATCCGTTGGAGGTTCATAGCATGATACATTGTACGAATACAGCATCCCGCCAATATCCGTTACTTTCCAGATGCTGCATTGTTCATCAAATGGCCAAGACCTTGCCCTCGTCCTTCCCAGATGTGCCATCTGCCCGCCCTCGCCCGCCCCAAAAGGCCCAGACCCCCGCCATCCCACCCTCTGCCGAAATGTCTCGCCGGGCCACCCTTCTTCCACTGTCACCTTACCCCAGACGCCGTCGCACGCGGGGTTCGACTCGTGCTAAACGCTAGCCCGGCCCACCTGAGAAGCCAGGATCACAAAGCCGGACGATGCACCCCGGGTCCCTTAGGCCATTGCCCCCTGGTATAAACCCGGCGGTCCCAAGCATCAGCCCCCCTCCAGCGACCACCTGCCCGCACATCCCCTCTTGCTGCTGCTTATAATCACCGGCACTGCCGGTTCCCCCGCGTTGTTCTCCAACGAGGCCCCATCTGAGACCTGACCTGTCCCTGCCGTTGTTGCGCTGCTGCTGCCTCTAGACCATCATGGAGTCTTCAACCCAACATGTCGACCCGCCCGGAAGTCCCGTCGCGTCGAAGAAGACGCGCTCACGGGCTTCCAAGGCCTGTCTTGTTTGTCGCCGGCGCAAAGTGAGGTGCAACGTCGCTATCACCGGGCCGCCATGCTCAAACTGCACGATCGACGGCGAGAACTGCACGATTCCAGAGAAGTCGCAGAAGAGGTGCGCCTTCTTCGCAACCCCCCCCCCCCCAGCTTGCCTTTTTAATGCTAACTGAATGTGCCACCATAGATGGTCTCGACAGCCGCACCGACCGTCTGCGACAGACCCCTCGGGAGCAGACCGACGAAAGCATCGACACCGACATGGCCACACCAGTGCCAGCGATGTTCCCAGAAAAGCTCCCGCTGACGGAGACCACGATCACAACGATGCCGCTGAGACAGACATGGTCCTCACTCGCCCCGGGTCACCAGTAGCCAACAGCCCCTCCTCAGGACACGCATCGCCCACCGAGCCAACATGGGAGCGCCCCGCCCCTTCATCATGGCATCACGCCCGCCCAAACGACAGCCTCTTCACCACGACAGTCCCCATGTCCGCCTACCCCTTCCTCACAGCCTCGAACCTCCACCGCCTGCCCCCAGAAGACGTCAACTTCCTCGAGCTCAAGAACTGCCTCCGCCTTCCCTCCCGTGTCTACCTCGACGAGATCCTCCAACAATACTTCCGCTATGTCCACCCGTTCTTCCCACTCATCAACGAGGCGCTCTTCTGGGACGTCTACCATGGCGCCGACCTCGTCGCCGACAACCCTCTGCCGCGCTTCCCCCTCCTCGTCCTCCAGGCCATGCTCTTCACCGCATGCAGCTTTGTCCCAGCAGCGACACTCGAGAAGTTGGGCTACACCTCCGTGCGCTCCGCCCGCCGCACGATGTACGAGCGCGCCAAGCTCCTGTTCAACATGGAAGCTGAGAACTCGCGCCTCCACATGGCGCAGGCTGCTCTGCTTCTGTCCTACTGGACGCCGCCGTTCGAGGAGGCTGCGTTCAAGCCCAATACCCACTGGCTGCGCGTCGGCATTGAGAACGCCAGGTCCGTGAGGGCGCATCAGTACAGCTCGACTTCCTCCACGACGAGGTCGTCGATTGAAGATTACGAGCAGATCGCGCTGAAGAGGCTGTGGGGTTGCTGCATCATCCGCGGCGGCACGCTTGCCATCTCCTCCCGACGGTGCTGCCAGGATCTCGGCTTGGACCCGGACTCGAATACTGGCTTCCCTTTGACACGTGAGGACCTCGAGGACGAGGTGCACGAGTCGAGAGTCTACGACCCGGAGACGAAGAGGAGCCTTATCTCGGCGTTTATGGGTCTGGCTGAGATCTGCGTCCATGTCGTGGCCACATCCATCTTGCTGTTCCCGCTTGACAACAGCCAGCCTGGTGTGACGAGGATAAACGATCAGGTGGAGGAGAGTATCAGGATTTTGACATGCAAGATGACCCTGGATCGATGGCATGGCACCACACCGCGGGAGATCACCGATGCGACGGGCGGGGTTGAGCAGACCTCCGAGCCAGCGCGCAGCGACAATCCGTCTGTTGTTCTGTTCACCAACTTGCAGGACATCTACTTCTAGTAGGTCTCCCCTACTCGTCGGGAGACTAACCGCTGACCAGACGCAGTTCCGCAAGAATCGCCCTGGCAAACCGACAGATGCTGTCATGCTACACTGCCAGCCCCCCTCGGGTCCACGAGATCCTGGAACTCCACGAAGAGGTGCACCAGGCGACTGCGGCGGTCGGCAAATGCTTCAGGACCCTTACCGAGCGCCGACTCGCCCGTTACCTCCCCGTCAGCGTGTAAGATCCCCACCAGCTCCCCTCTACAAACGCACCCAGCTAACTCACCACCCCGCAGCATCCCCTGTATCGCACTCCCACTCGCCCTGAACATCACCGCCAACAAGACCAAACAGTCAAGCCCCAAGGCCCAGATATTTAACGAAGTCATGAACGCGTACAATACCCTCTACGAAGGCGTTGACGGCCTCGCAAAGGCTGTCCGCGTCATCGTCAACCAGGGACAAAACGCAGCAGCCGGCGCCACGGCGGGCATGAACAAGCAGACCGACGAAGGCTCCGGCCCACTCGGCCACTACATGAGACTAGCACTGTCGATCGACCTGAGTCTCTCGTCCGGCAAGCTCCCTCAAGACCGAGATTTCCCGGAGAGGGTGCAGGAGCATCTGTCGTCGAGCCCGGAGAGTCTGGAGCAGGTCCCTCTCGAGCCTGCGGCGCCGCTGATGCAGGCTGGGGAGGGGGAGTGGATGATGCCTGACGAGTCTGTGATGGCTAGTGGCGCGATCGATCCCAGGGGCGATCTTTGGGATTTGGAGGGGCTTTCTCCGCGAGCGGCGGAGTACAGGATCTTGGAGAGCATGATTTGGTCGAGTCCATCACCGGGGGTGTTTTGATAGCGTGTGTTTGATTCTCAGCATTGTGACGAGCGATGATCAACAAGACTGTCGTTTTCTCCAGCGGAGTGTAAGAGATGCGAATGCCATTCTGATCTACTCAATCTACGCAATGTACAAGCCAGGTCTACAGCCGAGCAGTGTTCGTCGAGTCGAGCGTCACCGCCGCTCCGCTAATCGCCTTCTTCCCAGTCTCAACAACAACCACCTGGAAGAACACCCTGCTCTTCTCCAGCCACATCTCAGTCCGAAGTGTCTGACCTGGCAGCACAGGACTCGTAAACTTGCCCCTGAGGTCCCGGTACGAACCGTACTTCTGGAAGACGTGCTTTCCAGCAACACCCAGAGAGCACAGCCCGTGGAGAATGGGGGTCTTGAATCCACCCTTGCTGCTGAACTCCGGGTCAATGTGCAGAGGGTTCAAATCGCCGTTGAGACGGTAGAGCGCGGCCTGACCGACCGCGGTCTTTTCCTCGACAACGTGATCGGGCGACCGCGATGGGGGCGTGTTGTTCGACGTCGCCGGGCCGCGATCGCGGAGCTGCTTGTCGCCGCCGAAACCGCCGCCGCCGCGGACGAGCACGGTCGTCTCATTATAGAAGATCTCCCTCTTGTTCTCGTCGATTGTGGTGAAGCCCTGGACAACCAGGACGTCCTTGCCCTTGTCGACGACTTGGACGAGCTTGGGGTATGTGGAGAGAGTGCCCGAAAGGGGAATCGGGGCCCTGATCTCGAGGAACTGGTCCACGTGGAGGAGAAGTCGCTGGTCGAACTTGGTCATGATGTCTTCCATGTTGTAATGAGTCTTGGCGTTGAAGAAGGGGATGAGGCCGAAGACGGGCAGCGGTGTGAAGTTCTTGTTGCCTTCAAAGACAAGCGGGAGATCGGTGTACGAGGCACCGACGGACAGGGCGTAGAGGATCAGGTCGCGCTGGGCGTAGACGAACTTGGAGGCCTGAGGAGTAGCGGCTTGTGCTTGGCGGATGTTGGCGAGCACCGTCTCGGGGGTGTTGACCTTGGGCTCCCCTTGCCTGAATAAGGCGAGATTCTCCTCCACGGTCTTCGGATGCGACTTGGGTGCCGACTCGAGCTTTGCCAAGCTTGCTGCGACATCTTCGATGTTGGTGAGACTCTTCACGCTGCCCTTCTGGACTTCCCACCGGGTCTGGCCGACCCAGCCACTGCCTGTCTCGTACACTCCACCGGTGATATTCGCCGGCGTGGTGTGGCTTGCCAGAGCTGACACAATGGGTGCGACGTGGGCAGGCAGGAAGAGCGCCGCAATGTCGTCGCTGAGGATGGTCTTGGTCATGTTGGTGCCTGCATTGGGCGCGATAACGTTGACGATGATGTTGTGTCGTGCTCCTTCCAGAGCCAGCGCCCGCGTGAGACCGATGATGGCAGATTTCTGTCGAGTACGAGTCAGCAGAGCATACTCACCGCAACAGATGAGAGACTTACAGCCGCGGCATAATTAGCCTGGCCAAACTGGCCGTAGATTCCCGTCACGCTCGTCGTGTTGATCACGCGTCCATACCCCTGACGCACAAAGTGCGGCCAGGCAGCCTTGATGTTCTTGTAGGTGCCTCCCAGATGGACGCCGAGCACGTCGTCCCACATGGAGACGGACATATTCTGGAAGCTCTTGTCCCTCAGGATGCCGGCGTTGTTGACGACAACATCGATTCTGCCGAAGGCGCTGACGGTGGCTTCGACGTTCTTCTTGCCCTCTTGAGCCGAAGCGATGACCGCCTCAGCTGTGCCGCCGAGCTTGCGGATCTCCTCCACTACGGCGGAGGGGTCGGAGATGTCGTTGACCATGACGGAGGCGCCCAGAGAGGCAAAGTGTAGTGCGTAGGCACGGCCGAGTCTAGTCACGGTCAGCGGGGTAAGAGGCGGGCGTTTGGTTGCAGGACACATACCCTGAGCCTGCTCCGGTGACAAGAACAGCCCTGCCCTTGAAAGAGATGGGTGCGACGTCGGCGTTGCGCGGAAGCTTTGCTCCCTCCTTGACCAGTTCGAGGAAGTCTCGAGGGCCGGAGGCGTAGTCGTGCTTGTCAAAGTTGGTCACCTTCTGCCACTGGTTGAGCAGTACTGCTGGTGTCAGACTGTCGTCAGCTCGCAGGAGCAGACCGCTCGACCGCTGCCAGCGCAGCTTTGCGACCTGTCCATTGCCAATCTGATAACAGTTTCCGTTGTCCTTTGTGTTCCGTTCGTGGACGAGGTAGGCGATCAGAGCAGCGGGCTCAGCGAGGTCGAGGGCTGGATCTTCTGTGATGCTCTAGCGTCAGAGGCAAGGCCGTGATTGTAGGGCATGTTCGCACGTACCTAGCTGAACCAGCACGTTGGCAAAGACGTTCTTCTTGGCACCCTCCTTCGCCAGGGTGTAGCTATAACCAATCGGCGCATGCTTTGCGGCTGCTCACAAAGTCAGATATCGTCCATGGAGGAGCGAGCTGGCCAAGCACAAACCTGGGTATGCTGCATTCCCAGCAGATCCGTGCAGAGCAGCCGCAGACGACACGTTAACGATGCGTCCAAACCCTTGGTTACGGAATTGCTTCCATGCTGCGTTTGTGGTCTGTATGTCGCCGTCAGCCTCCTCCCCCACTGGCCGGGCAGTTGATCAAGGATGCATACCAAAAAGTTGCCCTTGATGTAGAACTGCGAGGATGCCGCCCACTCGGCGTCTGTGATCTGCTCGAAGGTCTTGGGCTTTGCGGGGAACTCGGCGGCGTTGATCAGGATGTGGACCCCGCCAAACGCAGCGACTGTGGCATCGATGATCTTGGCGCCATCGAGGAAGCTGTTGGTGTTGATGGCTGCCTTTCCGCCGCTTTTCGTGATGATGTCGGCCACCTCTTTCAGCGTCTGAAGTCTCGTGTGTTAGTTTGGTTCGCGGGGGACAGTGTCATTTGTTATGAACTACCTTCGCATCGCTAGGTTCGCCATTGACGACGACGTGGGCACCTGTTGACCCCATGGTCAGCGAGATTAAGCCCAGGGGAATCCGATCGCAGCTTACCTCGTCTTCCGAGCAGCTCAGCACAAGCTCTGCCGAGTCTGGGAGTCGAAGTCAGCAGTGTTCCTTCGAAGGTATTGTTCCTACATACCCCTTGTCTGCGCCAGTCACGACTGCGACTTTTCCTTCAAAATCTCTTGCTGCCATGTTGAAAAGATGCCGGGGATGTGCCAATTGAGATCTGCGAAAAACGTGCAGGACAGTCTCGGTGTGTCTCGTAGTTTCATGCGTTCTACAGCTTGGAACGCTACATGATTGTTATATCGCCTACGAGCCCTGAAGCTCCTGGCCGAGGTCCGACAAGCAGGCCCTGAACAGGGAGAGCTGTCACTGTAGCATCACCGTGCACCGCTGCAGATCTGCCGCTGGGCTGGTGCCGTGCAAGATTGGGGCGCTTCCCCGGCATGGTTCTTGGTGGGCTTCAGGGGTTTTAGCGTCATCGGCAGTTTTCCCGGGCGGTCGGTCAACCCCTCCGGCAACAAGGCCTTCGGCATCTAGGGCTATTCACCTCGGCTTCTAGGACGACCTCCCCGCATGACCACGACGAATGGCGATGGCTCAATTGAGAAGACTTGACCTCCCTGCAGCCAACCGCGCCACCACCGCATTTACCCCAGATTCACTGATACCCACCATTGAGGCCATGTGACGCTGTCGTCTCCGTGCGGCCAAGCCATCGTCATCGATGGGTTGACAAATCCCCACGGGGCCGAAGGCGTAAGCCTCTCCGGCCTGCCAAGGCGTTCCGCCGGCGATGAAGTCGATCCACTTCTCTTGCATGGTGTGGGAGACGGCTTCTGCGGCTCTGCTGTGGGATAGATCGTACCCTCCGAAGAGGAAGATCAGGTCAACGCCATGGTGTGCTCGGCTCGAGGACTGCCATGGATTCGGTTGGTCCACCAGGAATCTGAAGACGGGTGTGTTCGTCTTTTGGCATTGCAGCAGGAGCTTGTTGATCGGGGCACCGAATCGAACATCGTTGAGAAAGTCCAGGGCCCCAAGCTTGCAAGAAACCGAACGTTCTGGGGTGATGCCGTACATCTCCTTCAGGCTGGATGCTGCTAGCCCCGCAGCGTCGAACGCTTCAGTGATGAATTCAGGGGTACACGACTCGATGCCATTCCGCCACAGCACCGACTTTATTCTCCCCGTTAGCTGCGCAAGCAACAACTTGGGAAGTTGGACTTACCTCATATTCGGTGTCGCCTATCAACAGACGGCCAACGTCACCGACCTTATTCTGCCATCCATCCAGGCACTCTTCATCTTGGAGGAAGAACGACTGCAAGCCAAGCTTGAATTGAGCTTCCAGTAATGTGGACACCGGTGCAGAGCGAAGATCCAACCCGCTGAGCTCCTTGACCGTATCGTCCACCCGTCTGATGAGATTTTCGGCGACTGCTCTTGGCTGAGGTGGGGACAGATGCAGCGTCCCCGACTGCAAGATGCACTGACGGGGTGAGGTCCCCATGATGAGATGAGCATGGCAAAAGACCGCGCCGGCACTTTCGCCTGCGATGGTGATGTTGTCCTATCAACGGTGAGCATTGCAGGAATGCTTCGCCACGGACATCGACTCACTGGATCTCCCCCAAATCCCGAGATGTGCGATCGCACATACTCAAATGCTCTTTGTTGATCCCTTAGGGCAAGATTTCGCTCACTCTTCAGGTCCCCAAATGCAAACATGTTTACTCTGTAGTTTATCGTGACGGCAATGATGGGCCGGCCCATGTCGATTGATCGTCCGACAAGGTTGGTCGGATCTGGTCCGCAGTTTCAGATTTGCTTCTTGGGCTGGAAAGCTGAACTTACCGCACAGTCCAGACGCGCCGTTCCCGAAGGAAACGGCCTGCGAGCCACCTAGGCTGCATCAGACCTTACACCGATAAGCATTACACAAAATCTTGAGCTCATACCGTGGATCCATATCAAAACAGGCAGCAGTGTTTCGAGCGGTAATTGGTTCGCAGCCTCTGGAGTCGTGACGTCGAGATTCAGGCACAAGAACTCGTCTTCTGTTTGTTCAGGCACTTGTATTTGCGGCGGGATCCGGAGCATGTGACGAAAGTCGACATGGTTTTGCGGACATCGCGGCCTTGGCGGGGGGAAGCCATTCTCAGTACGGCCTTGCTCGTGTTAGGGGGTGGGAACACTGCCACATACCCATGGGCTGTGCAATCGACACTCCCTGTAAGCGGTTCGGGGGGTTCTGGATTCGCGAATCTCGATGGGATACTGGCGTACTGTAGGTTCCTGAACTGCCAGACGTTCGCTCTCGGGTGTGCACCCTCGAGATGAGCACCTAGAGACGAATGATAAAGGCGAACAGACATGATGCGGCGCTGGCTCCGCGTCAGCTTTCTTTCACGTTTGAAACAGCGTCGAGAAGCGAAATGCCACAGCCGGGCCAGAAGGTTCATCCGACGCAGACGATCTAGGACGAGCAAGGCAAGGCTCGGCGCTTTTAGGGTCCCATCCCACATGTGCCCGGGGACCACCACTCCATCACCCCGCACTGGCCTCTTCCCCGGGTTTCTCGAGGTGGCCGTCCCTCCCCTGGAGCCCTGAGGGAGCGCCGGTACTAAACCTCCGCTCCTCCACATCAAACCCCCATCCCACTTCAAGCTGCCGTGGATGATGCTCGGCACATCACCTCTCCACCTTGTTCACCCTGCACTGCAAACCGCAGACCTCACAAGCCCCACCAAGGTGGACGACGACACACGAGCTGCGACAGGATGAAGGTTTGCACGTACTGCCAGAAGACGTTTTTCAAGACCGAGCACCTGCTGCGACACGAGCGTTCTCGTATGATGGACCTGGCCTGTTCATTGATTGCCGTTGGCTGATCATGTACCACAGACACGGGGGAAAAGCCGTATCAGTGCCGCACATGTGGGCGCAGATATGCTCGGAGGTATGATGCACCGGTCGCCCTGTCTTGGTGTCCCTCGAAAGTTCTTACTGACATCGCCCCGCCAGCGATGTCCTGCTGCGTCACGCAAAGGTCTTCCACGGCCAAGACCAACCATCAAACAGTCGTCGGAACACCGTCAGCACGATCCCCGACACGCAGGGCAGCAAGAATGACGGCAGCGACCTCCCGGAAGATGGTTCCAGCCGCATGAGCGAGGATGACATCGAGCACGTCAATGCCAACGGAGCCTCTCCTGTCCAAGAGTCCATCGCAGTACACCTGGTCCAAGTGGTCGACAACTCACCCCCTACACCACCAGACCCTCGAATAGATACCACGGAGCTGGACGCGCTTGCGGCAGCGTCGATGGTCCAAGCAAGGCAAGAGGGTCTGACCTGGTCTCCGAACACCGCCGCCTTGCAGGGCGCTCAGAGCTTCGTCGACCCTCAACTGTCCGTAACGCCCCGCGGAATGGGCGGAAGCATCCCCGAGTTTCCCACAAACCCCGTCTTCGCTGGTGGGAATGACGAAACCCTGCCTTCATCGGCCATCGGTAGGATGCCCCAGGTTTTGTGATGTTTGGGTACACATGGGAGCTAACCAGTGCCAGGCGGCCCCTTCTCCGCCGAGGGCCAGAACGTCGACAGTATCTTCGATATGTACAACAACATCTTCAACTCAATCGACTTCACCAGTTTCGGAGTCGACGGCAACTTTCCCGCCTCGGGCATGAGCACCTTTGGATCCAGTTCGGAACGAGCAAGCAGCATCCCGTTGGAACGGTTCGCTGTCGTCGCCCGGCTATGGCCCAACAACAAGTCGCGGACAGCCGATGACCACACCGCCAATCTCTGGACCGAAGTGATCAACTTCAAAGGCGATAACATTCTGACGGACACGTCAATCTCTGAAACGTCGCCTACGCCGTCGATCAACAAGGAAAATGAGTTCCAGTGGGGCCTCGACGAGGATAAGCGTCGAGATCTCATCCTCGAGTTTGCACCTGACCTGTCATCTCAAAGCGACAATGAGTCTGCTGCCAGGTTCCCACCCCTGCGGTTGTTGAACTTGGGTCTCGATGTCGTATTTCGACAGGCACACTCATTGCTGCCGTTCATCCATCAGCCTACATTCTGCGCAAAGTCGGCGCCAAATTCCGTGGTCCTGTCGTTGTGTCTCCTTGGTCTCCTGCTCCTCGACTCGAAACAGGCCGGAGGCCTTGCGTTGAGCTACCTCCCTGTAAGTACACTCGAACAAACCTAAATCACTTTGAGGATTTCTGCTGACTTATTGGTACAGGGCGTCACGCGCAAGTGTTGCCAGCAGTTGGGGGTGACTTCCTTCGGCCGGGGGAGCTGGGTAAAGCTCGTTGCCAAACTCATGTCCGGGACCGTTCTGCTCCTGGCCTGGACGATCTGTCCCGCTCGCGTAAGTTGCCATCTCGAACTTCCCCCCTTCTATGCGAATGTTCTGACGCGAAGCCAGGATCATCAGCATGAAATGCTGACGCGGATGCTCTACACCCAAGTCATTTCGGTACGTCCGACCCTCTTCAGCCAAAACATCCTGGGCATAGACTAACAAGACTCATGGTCAAGCTCGCAAACGTCTCAGGCATCTTCGCGAAGCCGTCTTTCACAATGAGCATTGAAGAGATATACGCCAGACTGAAGACGCCGAGCGATCCACACGCGCTGGCCGCGGCCCAGAATGACGATGGCCCCTGGAAGGCTTGGGCTCGTGTCGAGAGCCTGAAGCGGTACGTCACGCCTTGCCACACCATTAAGTCTCATTTACTGACAATATGTTTAAGGCTCATAGCTTCACTCATCACGACCGATGCTTGGTGGTCCTACAGCCTGGGAGAGACGCCCCTCCTCAGAGCTGACAAGATCCATTTCGAGCACCCCTCAGCCCCTGAACTGTTCCAAGCCTCCTCGGCCAGAGTCTGGAGGCGTCTTACCACTGGCTCTTTCAGTACTACCATGATGCAGACGCAAGATGGCCTTCTCTCAGAGACGCAAAACACATCACCAGTCGGCATCGTCGGGCTCCTCTCCATCATCTGGATCCGCATTCTTGAGATCCGACCGTACGGCAAGATACCGCCCGCAGCCGACAGCGCCCTCTCGAACGAAGTCTTCCGAGTCCTGGCACAAGAAGAAGCCGGCAAGGGGATTGGCCGGATGCTAAACGACGTCTACCTCACCTATGCCCGCGTCCTCCGATTCAAGAACCCAAACTGCATCGCCATGTGGCACTTCCTCAACCTCAATCTCTTCGCAGACCTCGAGACCTTTGACCTCGCCGCCGGCCGCAACGGGGCCGACGATGCGCACGAGGCCCTGCAGAGGATCGCGGCATGGAGCCAGACATGGCAAGCGCGGCGGGCTTGTCTCCACGCGGCCGGAATCCACGCCTCCATGAACCGGCGCCGAATCAAAGACGGGACCATGCTTCACTCCGAGCTGTCCATCTTCTCAGCGGCTCTTGTCCTGGGTCTCTGCGTCTTCATGATGGCGTCGAACAGGGACGAACCTGGAAGTCCCTCGAATATGAGCACAGACGCTGAGCCATATGAGCTTCTCAACGACGTTGACTGGCCCGACCTCAGCGGCGCAATGAGCGCGACGTCCTTGTCGCCCGTCTTCAATGCCGAAGAGGTGCAAGAAAGCCCCGCTCGGCGGTTTGTCCGAGAGGGAGGGGTCGTCAGTTTCTCCGGTGTCATCTGCGACGGGGGCTACAACGCCGCCAAGATGATCTTGCTGGAGTACGCAAGCTTGCTCGAAGAGGTCGGCAAATGGGATGCCACGGGTCTGTGTCGGATTCTCCGGATCATGAGCGATTCGTTGCTCGACATTGACGACCAGATGGATACGGGGTAGGTCACCCTACTTTGGCGGGTGATTTGTAGTGAGGGGCCAGGCATCCTCGCTGGGCAGGAAATAGAACTGTCAGCACGTCTCAAGTATGACTCGCATCGAGCCATTGTGCACGTCTGTCGGCCCGCGCGGGCGCCCAGATTCAGGACCCTTGACACCTTGCAGGGCTGAGCAAAATCATCAAGGATGTTGACAACGTCTGAAACGCCCAGGGCTGCGGGAATGCGCGACGCGTGAGGCGCGATGCGCGATGAGCGGAAGAGTCGGATGAACTGGCGCCCTCTGCTCAAGAGCTGCTGTTTGTGCTTCCTTCTTGTACGATGACTTCAGTCCGGTCATCTTCAAGGTCGTGGAATCTTAGCGGTCCGCATACAGCAACACAGACGTACTTGGCCTGGACTGACGCTTGATATCACAATCGACCAGAAGCCGGTGTCCACACTCCACACTTCACAAACCCAACGCGTCATGATGGTCATTTCATCCATGGATGTCAACGAAGAAAGACCGAGATGATTAATCGGAAGATTTCCTATGCCAAAGTCCGACCGTTGTATACGCCAAGATAATTCTGTCGCACCACGGTCGTCAAAAGCGGGATCGCGGAAGCGTGGCTGGCGACGAGACGGGCAGGCCCAGCCATCACGGGGGATATTCGGGGAGGGCGGTCGATCGAATGACTCGAGAAGCTATAGCATAACTTCTAACACAGCACTCGGCATATTCCAGGACCTAAATCCGTCAGGTGGAGGCTTAACCTGGAAGATGGTTAGATCGTAGCCGTTCATGAGCAGTGGATCTCTTCGATCACGACGGCTGTATGGAAGCATCAATGTAGTGAGGTGAACTTATAAGGTCAAGTGTTGGAACCCGCCAAACTTCTCATCTCTCCCCCACGGATATCGCACTCGTTGTGTTCGAATCCTTCCTTTCGCTTGGTACTGGAACATCACTTCCTCGCAACATTCTTTTCGCTGCGATCAACTACTCGATCTTCCGTGACATTCATCAAATTACACATTCACTCCAAGATCTTCGTCTTCGCTCAGCACCCCATCATGCATTTCAATCTCAGCCTCATTACTGCGCTTTCTGCAATCCAAATTGCCGCAGCAACGCCTGTTCCTCAGAGCAATGGCGGCGGCGCCACTTCTTGTCGTTCTGAGGCGTTGACCGAGGACACCTGGACCAAACTCAAGGTCGATGATTTTCTTCAGTCCTCCGCGGCAAACCTTACCACAAACAATGTCCAAGGGTTCGCCTCTTCATTGGGAGCACCCAACTTCTTCTGGTGTGTTTGAACATCCACGACCCCCGTGTCTGCCTGCATGCAACTCTGTGTCATGCTGACCATTCTCAGTGGCCTCGACCAGTTCTGCAACGCTGGCCAGCCATGCCTCCCCGTCAGCCTTCCCGGTTGGTAAGTTCCCCCCATATTGCACCCCCCAGCTCGACAGACTGAGCTCACCCTGTGTCCATAGGTATGCGCTTGTTGCAATCCAGAACTACAACAACTACATGAATGCTCTCAACACGGCTGTTTCATTTGCCGCCAGCATCATGGCCTTGGAGATGCCTGCTGTCATCAGGGACTTCTGGCCCGAGCCCGTTGACGACGCCACCCCTATGAAAGATGTCTACGCCATGATCACTCTAGGTCTGAGTGTGGTTCCTTTCACTGGTGCTATGGCCAAGGCTGTCACAGTCCCCAAAGGCGTGGTGAGCTTCCTCAGCGGCCAGCTCAAGCCCCCTACTCCCCCCAACCTGTTCGTCAAGTGGAGCGATGTTGGTGCCAGCATCTCAAGTGCTGTCAAGGACTATCAGTCTGCCATCTCAACCTCGCTCAAGACCACTCTTGCGGCCGAGGTCCAAGATCCTGCTTCTGGCATCAACGGCGTCCTGTCTGGTGGTGGCTTCCTGGGTGTTGCTCAAAACTTCACCCAGTCAGACATGCAAGCGAACATCATCGACAGCATGAAGCTTCGCTCCATTGCTCTCGCTCTGCAGGCACAGAAGGCCTTCATCTACAGGGGCTCCAGTGGCTGTTTCAACTCCAACAACGACGCCTCTAAGTTTTGTGCCACGGTTGACGGCGTGGAGTGGCAGTATGCTCTTCGCATGGGGGAAGACGAGCAGGTGTCGATTGCGGGCAAGATCCTTAACGACTACGGAATCCCCAAAGAGGTCTTCCTGCAGGGCCCTGCCAACTGTTTCGACGAGCACAAGGTCCAGCTCTTCACGCCGGAGTTCTTGCCGGTCGACCCGAAATCCCCTTGCATCTTCAACCTCCCCGTCTGCACTTTCAACAGAGACACTTTCCCTGGACGTACCATCCAGGAGAACTGTAGGCTTCAGGATATGGATGTTTAGGAATTTGGAGTATGAGCGAGTGTAGTCAGAGCGGTCGATCAAATGAAAATTGGCATTTCAGAATTCGTATATCGCTACATGTGACAATTTCGTCTGCACTCAGCACAAACGCAGACCGCATCAGAGAAACTACATCTCTCAAACAGTGGCCTGGATGGCCTCTTCGGACTGGATTGCGACATTTTCCGGGGTCGATTCGTTGTCGTCAGAGAACGCGACGGCGGAGTCAGCAGAGGAAAAGTCTCGGAGCAGATCGATCGAATGGTAGTAGTCGATGGCTTTTCGGCGCTTGAGGTTGTCCTCGGCAACACGTGCAAGGAGCTTCTTCGTGAGAGGGTGAGCAGAGAAGCGATCCGGCAGCGCATCCCAGACCTTGGGGTCGGTTCCCTGAGCGTGGAGGACGCCACACTTCTTGCGCGCATACTCCGTGAAGAGGAACGTCCTAGATGACTCGAGCATGAACGTCATTTGGTCTGAGGGGGATAAGATTAGCGAAATTCATCGGACCAAAATTGCAGGTTGGACTTACTCTCGAGGATCCTCCGCGGCTCGTTCACCTGCAGGGGAGTCTCGGTGATGTAAGGGTCAGAGAACCCGCCATGGGGTGTGTGGCCTCCCTCATAGCTGCAGCCGCCAGGCATGAAATCGTCAGAACGGCCAAGACCGGCGCCGTAGATGCAGGCAAGAAGCTCTGTGGCACTATTGCGATGGAAGTACGGGGGCCTGAAGGTGTTGCTGGCCACATCCCAGCGAGGCCCGAACCACAGATAGTCTGCGAGAGGCACATGGGGATCGGCAGACTTGGCTGTGAGCACCGTGTTGATGCTGGGGTCCGTGTGGTCGACAGTCGCCGTGCTTTGGGCCACAAACTTGGTCAAGTCATACTGGAGGCGATATGTCAGTTTTCATGTTCGCCCGAGAGAGCAATGAGACGTACCTTGTAAGGGACGCAGTTTCCGTGCCATGCCACCACATCAAAGGGGCTGTGGTCCTGCTTGATGGCAACATGCTTTCCATTGTTCTTCACCACGATGGTGAAGGGGACGTGCAGGTCGTCGTCAATGAAGGCGACGGGGAAAAGGAAGTCGCGCGGGTTGGCGAGGCCATGACCACCGATAGGACCAAGATCTGGCAGCTCCCAGGTTGAGCCCCAAACTTCGGCGATGTGGCCACGAGCAACGGGGGATCCGGGCGCCAGGTTGATGCGGAAACGGACGCCTCGAGGGATGACGAAGATCTCACCAGGCTGGACAAAGAGCTTGCCTAGCTCCGTGTGGACGTCAAGGATGCCGAGCTGTGGGGTAATGAGGAAGTCGCCGTCGGTGTTGCAATACGCCTTGTCTCCCATGGAAGCGTTGATCATGTAGACATAGGCCGCAATACCCTGGCGAAGGTTGGGGTCGCCACTTCCTCCAAGAGTGTGAAGACCGTCAGAGAAGTCGATGTGCTCGTCCTCGGACGGAAGCGTGAAAGGTGCCCACTCGGCCTGCTCGGGGAGAGCCTCGACGGCAGGGTTGATGGACAGGAAGCAATTCTCAATGTCTGACTTGCTCTCGATGGGGAAGTATCCCTGATGAGCGGCGGAGGGCCTGGCACGGTACATGTAGGTGCTGTAGTTCAGGCCACGAGGAGCGGCGAAGGCAGAGTACGTGATGCCCTCGGTGTATAGACCGAAGCCGCGGTCTTGGGGGTTGTTCTGGCCCACAGGGAGGGCCCCGGGGATGACCTCTGACTGATGGCGGTTGCCCCAGCCGGCTTGATACTCGTAGGGGTCATTCTCGCGAGTGGGCTTGGTCCTCTGGAGGTCCGTGTAGTGAAAGACCTTCTCCGGGTCAGTCACCGGCAGACGGGGCTTGACGGAGAACGACGGAGACATGGCGATGATGATGACTTGTGCCTTGTCTCAAAGTGAAGGATGATCTTGGTGCAGTGAGTGAGGTGTGAAGCTTGAGCACAGTTCGCTGTCTATACGCCCCAGATGTTCTCCGGCCCGTCCCCAGGTCTTGCTTAAAGGGGCCATGGCGCGGAGACAATCGCCGGGGTGGGTATCGCGTGGCACTGCCGCGCCGTAGCCCGAGAGTCCGGCCTCCGGCCCCATGTGGCACCCCACACCCGACTCGCGATGTCTTGGCTGTCAAGCTGTCCCACATGAGTGTCAGCTCCCACATCACCGGTGCAGCGTGGGGAAGCTCAGCTGCCCACTAGGTCCCACCTCGTGATGGAAGCTCCCGAAGCGGATACCATGTTCACCGATGATGAGTTTGAGAAACTACCAGGAGGTGGTCTTCCGTGACTTTGCCCAAAGGACTGGGTTTTGTTGGCTCCCAGTAGTTTGTCCATGCAAGCCTATCCACCCCCTCACTCTCCCGCCCCAGTCCATCTGACGTCGCCATGTCTCTGTCTAGAGCCACTGCTCTTGTGAAGTTCGGGGGGTCGTTGGTCCGCAACGTCACCCTAGGCCGCAACTTGCGCCCAAATGCCCTCTGCGTGGACCATGGGCAGCGTCGAAGCATTGGCTCTATCAGCGCATTCGACTCGATCATCTTCCGAAACTTATTCGGCACAGACGAGATCCGCAATGTAAGCAAACAGTCTCCCATGCGATGACATGCCCCCTGCTGACTGGTGAGAAGGTCTTCAGCGATGAGGCTTACATCAAGCGATGCGTCGACGTCGAAACAGCTCTGGCTCGGTCTCAAGCCGAGTGCGGTGTCATTCCAAAAGACGCCAGCACCGAGATTACCTCCAAATCCGACGCCTCTGCCCTCGATCTCGACCGCCTTCGAAACGAGACAGATATCGTCGGTTACCCGATCCTGCCCCTCGTTCGCCAGATCAGCGCCATGTGCGGCGACTCCGGGAAATACGTCCATTGGGGAGCTACGACACAAGACATCATGGACACAGCAAGCGTGCTGCAGATGAAGGACGGCCTGGTCGTTGTCGAAAAGAAGCTGTCGGGTGTCATTGCGGCTTTGGAGAAACTTTCCAAGATCCACCGCGACACACCCATGGCAGGCCGAACGCACCTTCAGCATGCTCTCCCGGTGACATTCGGTTACAAGTGCGCGGTCTGGCTATCTGGACTCTACCGCCACCGTGAGCGTCTGCAACAGCTGAAGCCACGCGCTCTACTCGTTCAGTATGGAGGTGCTGCCGGAACCCTCGCTTCACTTGGACCTGGCGAAGAGGGAGTCAACGTCCGCAAGCAACTGGCCCTGGAGCTGGGGCTCGAGGACCCAACCATCACCTGGCATGTTGCCCGTGATGGCGTGGCAGAGACCATCAACTTCCTCGCACTCGTCGGTGGTTCTCTTGGGAAAATCGCCTTGGATCTCATGCTCATGTGCTCCAACGAGCTGAGCGAGGTTGCTGAGCCCTTCGTTCCACATCGCGGAGCTTCTTCAACCATGCCGCAGAAGAGGAACCCAATCTCGAGCGAAGTCATCCTTGCGGCGTCCAAGATCCTGCGTTCCAATGCCAGTCTCGTCCTTGACGGCATGGTTTCCGACTTTGAGAGGGCGTCAGGACCTTGGCACCTCGAATGGGTTGCTATCCCGGAGAGCTTCGTCATGGCCGTTGGGTCGCTTCACCAGGCCGAGTTCGCCCTGGCTGGCCTGGAGGTGGACACCAGCAAGATGGCCTCCAACTTGGCTCTGAGCAAGGGCCTGATTGTCGGGGAAGCTGTCATGATGAGTCTTGCCAATCACATTGGCAGACAGGCTGCTCACGATGTGGTGTATGAAGCTTGCAAGAAGACCATTGAACAGGGGGGCGAGACGACATTGTTGGACACCCTGAAGGAGTCTCAAGCTGTGGTGAAGGCTATCCCTGTTGAGGAGCTGGAGCGCCTTTGTGACCCGACAAACTATCTGGGTTCATCACAGAGAATGGTAGACGACACCTTGAAGCTGGGACAAAGCGGCAGATCATAGACATCACTTTAACACGATTCAGATTTGAATTTCACCGCATGTTTCGTGTCATTCACATGTCTACTTTTTAAGGGTTTAGACGACAGGATTCAATTGGTGATGATACGTTATGTTTAGGCTCTTAGGGCTGAGGAATATTAGAGGCCGAGTGTTGCTGTGTTTTCAAATGTGGTATTGCTAAGCGACATTGTATTTTGAATCCAGGCCTCTAGATATCGTAGGCCTTGAGATCGCTAGCCACTTCGAAGGGGGCCCCCGTCGCAGCTTTCAGCTCATCCATGGTCACCTCGTCGAACAACTCCCGAAGAACCAAGCCCTGAGGCGTGCAGTCGAAGACGGCGATGTCTGTGATAATTCTTGACACGCATCTCTGACCCGTCAGAGGGAATGTACATTCTAGAATACAAGTCAGACCTTGGAGCCATTATGATGCAACAGTATGAACACGTACCTCGCACAATCTTTGCTCTTCCCTTCTTGTCGACGTGTTCCTGCGAGGTGGTGTAAGAGGGGTTCTCCTAACGGAATCCTCCATGTCAGGGGCAGACCTACCATGGTGACGACCACCTTTGTCTTCTCCGGGTTGGCGACCAAGTCCATAGCACCGCCAATTCCTTTGACCTTGTCAGGGAGCATGAAGTTCGCCAGGTCTACGATGGTAGAGGCGAGCACGTTAGCATTCTCAGTTGGATTGAGGAGTCAAGAGTTGTCACAGGGAGAGGATGGCACTCACCTCCGTACTGGCTGACTTGAAAAGCTCCGAGGACAGTCATGTTGATCTTGCCGGCCCTGATCATGCCGAAACTCTCATGGCTGCCAAATGTTGATGCTCCCGGGTTCAGTGTGACGGTTTCTTTCCCCGGGTTGATGAGGTCTGGGTCTTCCTCGCCTGGCTCGGGATAGCGTCCCATACCGAGCATTCCATTCTCGGACTGCAGGATGACTTCCACGCCTTCGGGCACCAGGGCGGGTGCCGCCAAAGGAATCCCGATACCGAGGTTGACGTACATTCCATCCTTCAGCTCTTTCGCCACTCTCCGAATGATGCGATCTCTCCTGATGCTTGATGGCGTTGCTGCAGTGAAGCATGTCAGTGATGGTGCGAAACGACAGACGTCCGGGTCATTGCATGTGCCGAGCCGACGTACCTGGGTCGGAATCTCCTCCCGAGCTGCTCCGGGTAACGAGCTTCTCGATTTCTTTCGGCGCAGTGCTTTTGATGACCGCATCCACGTAAATGCCCTGGATGTGAATACTTTCAGGCTCCAGCGGCGCTTCAACGATCTCATCGGCCTCGACGATTGTGAACTTGGCATTCTTCGCCATGGCCTCGTTGAAGTTGTTCTGTGCCTTGCGGAACGTGCAGTTACCAAGCCTGTCGGCCTTGTTGACCTTGACCAGGGCGACATCGCCGAAAATGGACTCTTCCAAGACGTAATTCTTGCCTCCAAAGTCTCGCGTTTCTCGGACTTTGGACATGACTGCCACAGTCCCATCGGGGTTATACTTCACCGGTAGCTGGCCGGTTTGGACTTTGAAGTGTCAGAGCAGATCCCTAGAACGATGGGGGCGAACAGGGGTTGGGCTCGGTTTAGGGGCTCACCCAGCGTGCCATAGCCTGCTGGCGTGTAAAATGCCGGGACACCAGCAGCTCCAGCGGCGCATCGCTCCACCATAGTGCCCTGTGGCAGAAGCTCCAGGCTGAGCTCGCCAGTCAGGTACATCTTCTCAAAGGTCTTGTTCTCGCCGATGTAGGATGCGACCATTTTGCTGATCTGTCGCGTCTCGAGTAGTTGGCCTGATTATGGGACTTGATCAGTGACGCCTCTTCGTATAGATGCGAAGTAGACTCACCCAAGCCCACCCCCGGCATGCCTGCATTGTTCGAGACCACCGTAAGGTCCTGAATGTCCGGTCGCGCTGCCACGGCGTTGATGAGGGTGCTTGGCACCCCCGAGAAGCCGAATCCGCCAACCAACACAGTCGAACTGCTCTTCACTCCTTGAATCGCCTCTGTCGCTGAAGGAATGATCTTGTTAATCCTGCGCAGGGGCGCCGTGCTGGACAAGTTGCGACGAGCAGATGCCGCCGCCCAAACGTGGCGGCTCCTCGAGCGGAACGCAGGGCTGATCATGATGGGCGTTTGATTTCGGTATGGTTCGGATGTTCCTAGCCAGTCTTCTGGTGATCTCGCTGTGGCTTCGGGTGCTTTCTGGTGTATTTTGACGTGCCGGTGAGGTTTGGCGAGCTGGGGCTCGGTCTTCGACGTACCCCTGCCGAAGGTCCCTTCGGGGCACCACTACAGCGGTGCCGAGGGTGGGACATCACCTTCCCACGCCGGTCCCACATGAAAGTTGACCGGCATGAAGCTGCATTACATTTCTGGTCCATTGGATGCGTTTGTTGATTTGATGCAGCAGTGACATTTCGAATCAATAGCAAACGACTTACCATGATGCAGCTTTCTCGACTTCGATCCTCGGCCCTGGCCCTGAAGCCCAAGGTCCACACCAGGGGGAATGCGACTTTGTCACCCCCAAAACAGCCCTTGGCTGGCTTGAGAGTTCTTGACATGTCAAGAGTGCTTGCCGGTGTAAGTAAACCCGGTAAATCACGTACGTTTCTTTGCTAAAGATCACCAGCCGTATTGCGCCCAAATTCTGGGTGATCTGGGGTCCGTTGTGTCATGAAAATGGCCCCTTCGGAGCAAAGGCTGAAACTGCTGCAGGGCCGACGTGATCAAAATTGAGCATCCCACTCGGGGGGATGACACGAGGGCTTGGGGGCCGCCGTATGCCCCCTACATTGACGGTCGAAGTGGCCCTGGTGAAAGCGCCTACTACCTGTCGGTGAGTGATCTTCGCAGTCTCCTTGCGAAAACAGCCTGTTGACGAGACCCAACTACAGGTGAACCGCAACAAGCGATCCCTTGCACTATCATTCAAGGAAAAGGCCGGTGTCGATATCATCACAAAGCTTGTGAAAAACACCGACATCGTTGTTGAAAACTACCTCCCAGGAAGCCTGAAGAAATACGGCCTCGACTATGAGAGCCTTGCCAAGATCAACCCACGGCTGATTTACGCCAGTGTCACGGGATATGGTCAGACTGGTCCATACAGCGACCGTGCCGGCTACGATGTCATGGTGGAAGCGTGAGTCCAAGCTCCATCCCGGAAGCAGTCGTCCGGATGCTGACTTGCAGGTCGACTACAGCGAAATGGGCTTGATGCACATCACCGGTCCTAGGGACGGCCCACCGGTCAAGGTTGGCGTCGCAGTGACAGACCTGACGACCGGCCTGTATGCCGTCAACAGCGTACTGGCTGCCATTATCGAGCGAGGTGTCTCCGGCAAAGGCCAGCACTTGGATATTTGTCTCAGCGACTGCCAAGTTGCCACCTTGTCGAATATGGCCCAGTCGGTTCTGGTGACGGGACAAAGAGATGGTGGCCGATACGGCACGTCACATCGTGAGTGTCCCAATACATCGTTATCATGACATCCCAGCTGACAGCATAGCTTCCGTCGTGCCGTATCGAGCCTTCCGGACCTCAGATGGAGACATCCTGATCGGCGGCGCCAACGACCGCCTCTTCGGTGTTCTCAGCGAGTGTTTAGGTCAGCCTGAATGGGCTTCAGACGAACGCTTCTCGACAAACTCGTCTCGAGTAGCAAACCGCGAAATCCTGGAGAAGTCGATAGAAGACATCACATCGACTAAGACTACACAGGAGTGGCTTTCCAAGTTTGACGGAACTGGTCTTCCTTATGCCAAAGTTAATGACCTGAAGGATACCGTGAACCATCCCCATGGTAAGATCCTCTGACCCCCAGTCGAACATGGCTAACCTCGGAGTATCGATAGTCCTTGCTAGGGGCATGATCAAGGAGTTGGAACACCCAGCCCTGGGGAAACTGAAGGTGCTGAATAGCCCTGTTCAGTACTCTCGGTCCGGCCCATCCATCAGAACTCCGCCTCCTCTCCTGGGTCAGCATACTAAGCAAGTGTTGCGAGACGTCCTGGGCTTTGGGGATGCTGAGATCGACTCCTTGAGGATGGAGAAAGTCATCCATGTTGATGACTCTGCTTCATCGTAGCGTCAAGACGTGAGCTGTCTCAAGCATCTACATGCATTACATAGACAATTCGCACCCAAATGCACGCTCATTCTGTAGAAGCACCTGTTCGCCAAGATTCAGTAATCACACTCCTGCAAAAGATTCGATCTGTGCTTGGTTTGCTGTTCACGAATTGTTGTACGTGGCTCATATTTTGGACACGTCAGGTCTCGGCCAACGAGAGGTTTCACTTCATGCACCCATTCTTGAAGGTGACAAGTAACTGGACTGAGTAGGATTTATATGCTTGCTATAGCCGTTCTATTCGAGAATGGTCCATCTCGACCGATCCAACATGGGTGTATTACTCGCGAGCGAATGCGGATGCCACACCGAGTCCAGTACTAGAGACAAGTTAGGACTTAGGAGAGCACTCTGTACTTCACCAAGCAGCCACTTACCTGGTGCACATGCTGATGACGCCAATCTCCTTGTCTTGGCGGGCAAGCTCGGCGAGCAAGGTGGCGAGTTGACGAGTGCCAGTGGCTCCCGTTGGGTGGCCTATGGCAATGGCGCCTCCATTCGGGTTGACCTTGTCCAAGTCGAGGCTAAGCCCATGGATGCAAGCCACCGCCTGGCTTGCGAATGCTTCGTTGAGTTCGAAAATGTCGACGTCTTGCTTCTCAATCCCGATGTGGTCAAAAAGCCTGGGAATAGCATACAAAGGCCCCATGCCCATCTCGTCCGGTTCGCATCCGGCGACCTGGGTGCCAAGGAATCGTCCGAGGGGCTTGAGTCCACGGGCTTCCGCCCATGACCGACGTGCTAGGATGGCGGCGGAAGCACCGTCGCTCATTTGAGATCTGATGGTTTTGGTTAGCTTGGTGTGTACTTCGAATCTGGTGCGTTGAGTGCCTCACGAGTTGCCGGCAGTGCTTCCCCCATTTTCGATGAAAGATGATTTCAGCTTGGCCAGCTTTTCCAGCGTGACACCAGGTCGGATGGTCTCGTCGGCTTCCACACGCATCCTCGTCTTCTGCTCTCCGTCGAATAAATCGTACTCGACCGGCACGATCTCACTCGCGAAGTGGCCGGCGGCCAATGCCTTATTGGCCTTCGTGTGGCTAAGAAGAGCAAACTCGTCTTGCATGGCTCTGGTGATGTTGTAGCGTTGCGCCACGTTCTCTGATGTTATCCCCATGGGCATGAGGCAGTCCGCAGCGGACTTGACGGCTGTGCTGCGGAGACTTGGCCCGACATCGGCAGGTATCCCACGCGTCTGGTAGTTTTTCGACATGCTCTCGACGCCTCCGGCCATGGCGACATCGATCTGCCCAGCCCAGATAGAGTGCGCCATGTGGGTGAAAGCTTGCAGACTGCTTGAACACTGGCGGTTAACCGTGTGGAATGTCGTCGTTACGGGGAAGCCGGCGTTGAGAAGGGCCATTCTGCCCGTCTTGGCGAAGCCGAGCTCTGCCAGAACGTTTCCAATGAGGACGTCTTGGACATCCTTGTGTTCGATCTTGGCCCGCCGAGGGGCTTCTGCCATGATCTGTGCACAGTCTAAAGTCAGCAACAGAGCGCAAAGCTTGATCAACTCTTCAACCTACCGGTCCCAGGATGTCTTCAGGCCAAGCATCCTTGAAGCTCCCCTTGAAAGACCGGGTAATTGGACTTCGGATGGCTGACAGGATCACCACGTCGTTGGGCGATTTGGGAGCCAGACGGCGGGCTGCTTTGGTGATCGACGACATTGCGACAAAATGATGCTGGGTCCAGCTGTTGCTACATTCACAATCAATCTGGAAGTCTACACTGTCGATGTGCGCCTGAAGTGGGAGAGATGCACCAATATCCTGGGCGAGATCGGGTGGTGCTTGACCCCGGCATCGGCACGTGGGACCGCCGATGTATGACGCCGCCGGGCCCCACGCGGAGACGGCTTCTTGATGACCGGCCGTCAATCCCCGCCGTCGATTGAGGACTTCTTTCCTGCATCGTCGGCAACACCCCCTGACAATTCTGGCACATCGCAGCGCACCTATGTCTTTCGAATACGGAACAGAGACCGTTCGCTCGGCGTTTGATCGCGATACGCCGCGATTCTCCTACGGCCTCCGATTCCCCGAAGCCTGCGCACATCACTGCCAAGAAACCTTTGGTAGCACTCGAGTCTACGTCATCTGCTCCAAGTCAATTTCCGAGAAAACCGACGCGCTCAATCGCCTCACCGCCGCCTTGGGCGACCGAGTCGCTGGAGTCAGGATTGGCATCAGCCCTCACACCCCAATTGCCCAGGTGCTAGAGGTGGTCAGTGATGCCCAGAATCTCAACATCGATTGCCTGGTGACCCTCGGCGCGGGAAGCCTCACCGATGCGGCAAAGATCGTGCGTCTGGCTCTGGCCAATTCTGCCACGACCGAGGACGACATGAAGACGCTTTGGGGCACAGCTGATAGCAATCCCGCCCTCCGAAGCAAGATATCCAAGCCGACTATCCCTCTCATTCACATCCCCACATCCCTCTCTGGAGGCGAATACCAGGCCATCGCTGGAGGGACAGAGTCGCAGGGACACGCCAAGAGAACGTTCCACTGTGAGGGAGTCGACCCAGAGCTGGTCATCCAGGACCCGGAGCTCTGCCTGACTACTCCCGCATGGGTGTGGCTCAGCACCGGCATCCGCTCTGTGGACCACTGCGTGGAAACGCTATGCTCTCTGCTCTCAAACGACAATGGAGATAAATGGGCCCGCAAAGGGTTGCAGAAACTCGTGAAGGGACTTCTGCAGAGCAAAGCAGACCCCGACTCCCTCGCTGCCCGGCATCTTTGCCAGCAGGGAGTCGTCGAGGCCATGTGCGCCGTCTCCAGCGGTGTCCCCCTGGGAGCCAGCCACGCCATCGGCCATCAGCTCGGCCCTCTCGGTGTCGGCCACGGAGAAACGAGTTGCATTCTTCTACCGGCAGTCTGCAAGTTCAACCTCCGACACAAGGCCAACGTCGATCGGCAGGCGAGCACCAAAGACCTGCTTCTCGAGCTTGATGAAGTCAAGCACCTCCTGGCCTCTAAAGGAACGAGTACGGAGGATCAAGATCTGGGAGATATTTTGGATGTCATCATCTCAGCTCTGGGCATGCCACGAACGCTGGAGGACGTCGGGGTGAAGCCGGAGAGCATGGCCGTCTTGGCGCGGAACAGTCTTGAGGACATCTGGATAAAGACGAACGCCGTCCCCATCACAGAGGAGGCCCAAGTCCTGGAGATCCTCGAAATGTGTTCTAGGAAGTAGTTTCTGCAATCTGGGGGAATACACACTCAAACTCTCAGAGGACTCAAGGCGTCATGGTCGGTTTCAGATTGCATTGACATGTTGCTGCCCCGGATGTGACGGCCCGCCAGGAGTTCGTCCAGTCCAGACGTCTCGGGAGTTGAGGGCCCTGGCCCCCTAGAGACCTCGGCAGTGGCCTAGATGCCGAGACCGAAGACCGTTGCAACCTGGGGGAGACGCCCCTGCCACCCTGAACTTTGAGTTGAAGCTAGTTCCTCTCCGCACCTCCATCATTGCCGCGCCGATCTTGCCGCGGCCCCGTGGCACGGTCGTGCATGGAGGGCCCACCTGTCCCACCATCCCGCGATGTCACAAGTTCAATGTCATGTGAAGCTATATCGACAAAGAGCTGAAGCCTGCGATCAGACTCCAAGACAGCACCAGACGGCGTCTAACAACAGCCACACCGAAGCTTCACGATTCAGGCCAGAACATTGCACCATGGCAAACTACCAGGACCTGAGGATCTCCATCATTGGGGCGGGTTCGTCAACACTCCAGGCCAAGTCGTTATGAGCATTGCTGACATGTGGGTGCAGGAATGGGAGGTCTTGCAGCTGCACTTGCTTTTGCGAAGAAAGGCTTCAAGAATGTCGATGTCTACGAGAACGCGCCCGCTCTGGGCTTCGTCGGCGCCGGCATCCAAATCGCCCCAAATCTCATCCGCGTTCTGGATCGGCTGGGCATCTGGCAAGATTCAGCCATGGCCAAGGAGGCAACGAACGTGGGCGAAGTCTTGGTCTACGATGGTCCGTCTAATCGAGAGCTGGCGCGAGTACCCATGACAGACATTGGCCACAAGTATCGCTACGCACATCATGCAGGCCACCGCGCATCACTGGCTGGCGGAATCTTCGATGCGGCCAAAGCAGAACCGAATGTGAAATTTCACTTTGGACAGACTTTGGAAGATATTACATCGTTCGGTCCCGGTCATGTTCAGTTCACCATCAGGGACGAGGCTGGCGCCAAGCGCACTGTCGAAACAGATGTCCTCATCGGGGCGGACGGTATCAAGTCAGCGGTCCGCGACTCGATGTTGAAAGGTCTTGGCTTCTCAGCAGAGGTGGAAGAAACAGGGACGTCGGCCTACCGCATCCTAATCGAGCGGGACCGCATGGTCTCCGACCCAGAACTCCGCGAGCTCATCGAAAGCAATACAGTGAGGCGCTGGATAGGCGCACACAGACACATCATCGCCTACCCGATTCACAATCATTCCATCTACAACATCGCCACAGCACAGCCGGACGTCAACTTCGCCGGCCCTGCAAACTCATCATGGACCACAAAGGGAGACAAGCAGGCGATGAAGGCTGTCTTTGGCAATTTCGGCCCCATCGTTCAGAAGTTGCTCGACTTGGCCCCTGAAGGAGATGTGGTCGAGTGGCGTCTTCGAAGCCACAAGCCCCTGAAGACATGGACCCGCGGCGCCGTCGCACTGCTTGGTGATGCATGCCACCCGACTCTGCCCCACCTCTCCCAAGGAGCGGCCATGGCCATTGAGGATGCTGCCTGTCTGGCCGAGGTCCTATCATTGATTCCAGGTGGCAAGGTAAGCTCTGGCGACATCGCAAAGGCATTGAAGGTGTACGAGGGTCTGAGGAAGGAGAGGACAACTACACTTGTGGATCTGGCAGCTGCATCAGCTAAAGCTCTTCATGCCGGTGAGGGTGAGGCGAAGGAGCAGCGGGATCGCCAGTTTGAGGCTGCGAGAACAAAGGGAGCTCCGCTGCCGGATAAGTGGGCGAGCCCGGAGGTTCAGCAGATGATCTATGGGTATGACTGCATTGAGGATGCGCGAACCAGATTCAGGGGACTGTTTGATGGTCCCCAGAGCCGTTTGTAAATAATGGGGTTTTTCATGTTCATAGACGAGATATTCCAAGTTTTTTGATGGACTTCTACCCAGCTTGACTCCATATTCTAGCAATTAACGAGCCTTTCTTACTAGAGGCCATGACTCTCAGTTGTAGTGTCCTCCCAGCAATAGAAGGTCAACTTGGTAGAAACCTGGAGTCTCCAGGTCGAGAAGGCATCGTTTCAAGCATTGAAATGCTAACAGAAATCGATTTTGTAGTGAGAGCCAACCACCACTGTTCGTAAGGTTCATCATGTCAGGCCGTCACATATACGTTAAGCAATAAGAATGAGATGCAACCACGCCCGGCTATGATCATCTACCTATGCTATATCTAGATCTTCGAACTCACGACGGGGTTCTTGTACAGATGAATCATCTGTGGCTTGAGGAACGCAAATAGTCCATGCTTGCCACCTTCTCCTCCAACACCAGACTCCTTGTGTCCCGACAGGAAGGCCTGGGGCAGTGGCTTCTCGAAGCTGTTGATCCAGACGGTTCCAGCTTCGATCTGAGCAGCAAGCCTGTGCGCACGAACGAGATCGTCTGACCATACGGCACCTCCAAGACCGCTTTCCGTATCGTTGACTCTTGCCATGAGATCCTGCTCGTTGGACCACTTCAGAACCGGGACAATGGGCCCTGAAAAGTTAGCCAAAGCAAAATGACCGAATTAATATGGCTTCACTTACCGAAGGCCTCCTTTGTGACAACAACAGAAGAGTCAGGAGGGTTGTCGATGATGGCCGGGCGGATGATGTAGCTGGAATCATCCGCCTCTTCCAGCCCACCAAGAGCAAACTTGTGGCCATTGCGCACCGAGTCCTCAAAAATGTCCCGTACGATCTTGTACTGCATTTCGTTCTGTACCGGACCAAGCATCACCCCCTCTAGAGACGGGGCTCCAACTTTCCATGAACCGACAACCTCGACAAGCTTCTTCAAGAAGGCATCGTAGATATCCTCATGAACAAAGAGGCGCTTGCTGGCGACACAAAGCTGACCCGAGTTGAAAAAGGAACCAAGCGCAACCTGCGGTGCGGCGATGTTGACATCAACATCAGGGCAGATGATGCTGGCGCTGTTGCCGCCGAGCTCGAGGGTGATGTCTTTCAGCTTGCTACTGGCCGAGGACATGATCTTCTTTCCCGTTGCGGTGGATCCCGTGAAGCTGATCTTTCGGATGTCGGGGTGTTCGCAGATCATCGGGCCTAGCTCCGGACCACCATTCAGGGCCTGCAGAACGCCGGCCGGAAAGAGCTTGGCGACGATCTCGGTGAACTTGACGATGCTGTAGGGCGTGAAGGGGGAAGGCTTGATGATGACTGTGTTTCCCGTGAGAAGCGCCGGGGCGATCTTGCCGACTCCAAGGATCAGGGGAAAGTTCCATGGGCAGATGGCGCCGACGATGCCAATGGGGGCATGGTGCAGCGTGAGACGGAGCTCTTCGTCGTCTTGCACGATCTGGGGTGTCGGTTCTTCGCAGTCGGCTGTTGGCATCACTTGTCACTACTGGTTCCTTGTTTTCTGGAGATTTGGAGAACTTACCATAGAACTCCAAGCACCTAAGAGCGTGCTGGACTTCGAGATCCGCAAACTGGGGCGGCTTCCCACCCTCAGCTGAAATGAGCTTGGCCATGCCCTGGCCATGCTCCCTGAGAAGTTCCGCAGCCTGTCGAAGGAGGGCCTGCCTCTGCTTCCAGTGCGTCCGAGACCATTTCGGGAAAGCAGACTTGGCGGCGGCGACAGCGTCGTCCAGGTCCTTGGCAGACGCGTTTGGAATGTCCCACAGTGGCTTGCGGGTCGACGGGTCAACCCCATGCCCCGCGCTATCGCCAGAGCGCAGGGCGCCAGCAACGATGTTGCTGAAGGATGTGAAGTCCACGGAGGTCATTGTGGCAGGGCTAGGAGATTGTTGTGAAGTGCGGCTAGAATCAGTGTCCGGCGCGAAGTGTGTTTGTCCGAGGTGGGTGAGGTCAATGAAGCGTGGGCTCCCACTTGTGAGCGATGTGACGGGACTAGATCGATCTATGGGCGGCTTCAAGTCCGTCCGTTATCTCCCCACATGGGGTTTCAGGCTACTTGTACAGCGGACGCACACCAAACGCCGTCCAGTGAATGGACAGGTGATGACCAGGGCGCGTCTTGCCGAGCTGCCCCACGCTCGGCCACGGTCACCCGGGGGGACACCCCGGATGGTTTCTCTTTAGCCGTGGTAGACTCTGGGGTAGGATTCTGGGGGTGGAGCTTGTCCAGAAGCAGGCGACTCCGTGTTGTACCGTAGATACCGACGAGTCCCCTGCTTCGGCAACAAGCATGGACTTTGCCACCGTCAGCAATGCTACCCCGGCATTCTGGGCAGATGGCGATGGGCGTGTCGTCGATTGATGACCATGCCAACCTCCTGGAGATATGTGCTATCAACCTACATGTCGCTATCGTCTATTTAGCAATAGAGCTTACCAGATAGGCTCAAGGCGTCAACGGAGAACCTGTAGTCGGATGAAACGTGTTTCTTCAAGCGCCTACCCCTCAGCTCCCTCGCTCGACAATCTTTCAGCTCTTTCTCCCTGCCTACCGTGAGACAACATCTGCCGTCTGGACCGCCAGCTCGTGCTTGGCGCTAACCCTACCCCAGACTCGTGCGGCTTCCCCCCATTCCCACTCGGGGCCTGGTCCTCCTGGGGGCCGGCCAGAAGACGCGGAATAGGCGGGTGGTCAAGGGTCCAAATGTCCCACCACCCTTGGCAAGGGCCCCACCTCCCCCAGGGTGCCCTCGGAGTGTGGCATAGCCCGGCAGTTGGCGTTGTGCGCCAGCATGCGGGCTGAGAGGCTGGACTTTGTCCCGGGGGCCGTTCACTGGGACAGCGTCGAAACCCGCTACTGCCGGCGAGCGCAGTGACAGTGCAAGCACTCGGTTGCACTAATATTAAACCGGCGCGGTCTCTCGCTGGAAAGGTGAGAGAGGAAGAGAACCCGTGTCAACTGCCGCAGCAAACATCCGACCATCACAATCTGCCATCTCCAGTTGCCTTACACATCATCAAATCATCGTCAACGATGACCCACGACTATGAGAACAAACAGCTCCGTGCAGAGCATGCACGCTCCAAGGTCCAGTTTGAAGATGACACTCATCGCGCAGCCATCGAGGACAACCCCGAAGTGGCGACAGTGAGCTTCAGGACATGGGCTGCCATCATCGTGCGTACCCCTTTTCTGATCAGGACTCTGATATGTGATGATCTGACATGATTGGGTGAGCACAGTGCCTCTCCGCGTCTTTCGGACCAGGCGTTGCTCTCGGCTTCACCTGCATCGCCTCGATTGTTGTCCAGGTCTCTCGAGATCTCGGAGATGATGCAGACTTTGCCTGGGTCGTCGGAGCATGGTCTCTGGCGACAGCATGCTCCTTCTCGCTTGCGGGCCCCCTGAGTGATGTGTTCGGCCGCAGAAATCTTATCCTAGGCGGCCAAGCCGTTGTCCTGGTTGGTTGCATCGTTGGAGGAACGGCACAGAGCGTCGCGAGCCTGATCGCGGCGGAGACCGTCATCGGCCTTGGAACCGGCTTCGTTTTCGTCTCATACGCCGGCGTTCCCGAGATGCTGCCCAACAAGTGGAGGTCCGTCGGAGTCGGCATCCTAGAGGGTGGTATCATGGTCCCTTGGTGAGTCGAGCATCCTACTTTGACCCAGCCAAAAGTCATTCTAACAGGTCATGCACAGGGGAACCGTCGCCGTACTCCTCTCAAACGTCTTGTACGAGTTCGCCTCGTGGCGCTGGCTCTATTACATTGGAATCATTGTTGAGGCCCTAGCCCTGGCTGGCACTTTCTATTTCTACCGGCCAACCTCGCGACCCCGCGGAGATTTCGACAAGACTCGATGGCAGCAGTTCAAGGAGGTTGACTGGATTGGCCTCACTCTGTTCACTCTTGGCCTCGCCACATGCCTCGTCGGTCTCACTTGGGGAGGTTCCCCGGCCTATCCATGGGATAGCGCAGGCACTCTGGCGCCCATCCTGCTCGGTGCAGCCGTCGTGGCCGGCGCCATCGTCTACGATTTCTACGTCGCCAAGAACCCCATCTTCCCGATCGAGCTCTTCAAGATGTGGCGCGGCTACCTCGCCATCGGCGTCGGCCTCATCATCTCGGGCATGAACTTCCACGCCATGGCCGCGCTGATTCCCCAGGGAACCATGTTTATGTTCACCACCGACGCCGTGGAGATTGGACTCCTCTGTCTCCCGCTCAACGTCATCTCTCTCATCGTCGGCACTGGTATTCCCGTGCTCGCACACAAGATCGGGCACATCAAGTGGCTGTTCGTCCTCGGCATGGCTCTCCAGGCTATCTTCCTCGGTGCCAGCGCCGCCACGACCAACCCCAACAACAAGTGGGCGTGGGCCTTTGTTCCTGGCATTGGCGTTCCCATGTTCCTCATGGTCACGATTCTGGGCTATGCCATCGCCAGTTTGCACGTACCCTACACCCATCTCGGCGTGGCCATGGGTCTTCTCGGCACGTTCCGATCAGCGGGCGGTGCCGTCGGAAATGCGATCTTCAACACAGTCTTCCAGGACAAGTTCCGTACCTTCTCTGCCGAGGAGATTCCCAGGGCTGCCATCGCTGCCGGCCTGAACCCTGCGGACCTTGGGGCCATCATCCCTGGCTCCATCGTCTTCAACCTGGGCGTCCCCAATGCTCTGGACGGAATTGAAGGCATGACGCCCGCCATCGCACAGTCTCTCCGCGAGGCCGTCCGACTTGCCTATGGACGTGCCTTCCAGTTTGTCTTCTACATCACCATCCCTTTCGGCGTGTTGGCAGTCATTGCTTCTTTCTGGGTCGAGGATCCTACCCCTTACATGACGAACCACGTCCAGTCGTCCATGGACGCTCCGCTTGGAGCGGATGTGAGTTCCAAGGCTGGATCTGAGCAGGGTGTTGAGCATCTCGAGAGCTCACCTGAGGCCAAGACTATTGGCTAGAGCAATCTCTTGCACGAAGGATTCGGGGACATGGGGCGGAATTGAGCGGATGTTAGTTTGACAAGTCTTTTCTTCTGCGGAGGATGCGATGGCATCTTGCTGTTGAAGTCTTTGTAGTTGCACGGGTGTAATGAAGCAAGTATCCGGCAACATCTGTCCTAATCTTAGCTCTGACTTCATGTAAGGAGCAGAGTCAGTGTATTCACCCCCGATTTATGGGCAATTGGCGGGATGGTGACAACAATTGCGTTTCCAGCGTCATCTCTATGTTTCTTGGGTGGATTTTCACCACTCGCTTACCATCAGATGAACGGCAACACGCATGTACTCATAAGGAGCTATCTAGCTATCGACAAGCCAGCATCTAGTCAACGAAGAACCTGATTGTGTTTTAGGTACATGCATCCCGTGGCTGTTTCATGGCTTGTGCCTTGTTTTCTCTGCGGACATGGGCGTCGTATCATCATGTGAAACAAGCCCTCCGCCACATCACAGCCTTTTTAGGTTCGTCTCGTGGCGTCTGTCAAGAGATCTTTTTAACATGCTCAGCATTTCCTCAACAAGTGGCAACTTGATCCCCATCCTTGCTTTTCTTCGATCCCATTTACCCAAATCGCCGCAAAATCGAACAAACATGCGGACTTCTTACGTCGCAGCAGGCATACAAGTCGGCCTGGCTGTCGCCTCACAAGTCGCCGCAGCCCTCCAACTTCCCGACGTCCAGAGTTCGCTTCCTGATGGCTACAGCCAGGTCCCGCTCGAGTGGGAACTACAGTCCCACGTTGGTGGCCAAACCTTTCTCTTGAACGGCACCGTTCAAGATGTTCACAAAGAACTCGAGAAACGCAATCCAAACTTCCGAGTCGACTTCGGTCTTGAAGACCCAGTCGACAATGTTACTATTGCCGGTCTCCACCCAGGACATGGACCACTTGAGCGTCGTATCCCCAGCGAGTGCGCCGGCCACTGGCAGAAAGTCGACTGCGATATTCCCAAGCTCACATGTCAAATCGACGAAATCTACGAGGGGATTAACCACCTCAAAAAGGCCATAGGGTCGCCGAGACTACCGCCTGGGCCCAAGATTTGCTCTGTCGTCAGCTGCATTTCCTACTCTGCCATTCTATTTTGCAGTGATCACGACATGTACTTCAATGCACCCTTTTACGATGCTGCCGTCGGCGCCGAGGTAACGTCAATCAGGCGGGACATGCCCAAGACATGTCACTGACTCCGTTCATGCTGACCAACATCTACAGTGTATCATCAAAGAATGCGACCGGGGCGACTACTTGATCAAAGGCCAGGCCTGGGCTGCTGGATCCGAGGGCAAATGGAGTGTCATGGTTCGCAGACCCGACAAGAAATGCCCCTAGTCGGGTGCACTCAATGCTCAAAGCTCGAGAAGCATGGCAGGCATGGCAGAGGAAATGGAGACGCTCGGTTGTCGGAAGATGGTCGATGGCTTATCAAAGCCTGTCGTGTTTGACGGCTGAGAGAGTCGCGGCTCAGACTCTGTCGTCACTGGCAAAGACCGAGTCCGAGGGAGATGTGATCGCCATCATGTCCGATCACAATGCCACCAGGCTAGATTAAGGCTTCTCCGGCAGTCGCATGGGTTGCCAAGAAGCCCATCTGACTCGGGCTTCTGACCGAGATTGGCAGGTGGCATTGGCATCACAACGGATACGAATCATGGTGGGGATCTGTATACGAGATAATCTTGTCAACTGGCTTCACTTAATTGATTTAAATCTGAAGGATTCCAGTAGAAAAATAAGCTTCCGACCATCCATCCATCCACTCTGACGCAATGAAGTCGTTCGAAGTCCTCGCCGTGCTTTCGGCATTCGCAACGGCCGCCTCGGCCCGTGCCACCTGTGTCGCCGATGAGCCGTCGGCGGAGATCCTTTCCGTCATTGACGGCCTCAGGGCCAAGGAGCGCCACGTTATCTCGGCGCGGCAGGCGGGCAACCTGACGGTCCCCGTCTACCTGCACGCAGTCGTTGCGCCCGGACAGGAAACCCGCATCCCGGAGGAACAGCTCGACCTGCAGTTCGCTACTCTCGCCGAAGACTTTGCGCCGAGCGGCATCCACCTCACACACGCCGGATCGACCAGAACCGTCGACGCGGCCTTGGCACAAGGACCGTTTGGCAACGGCGACAACTTCCAGGACTTCCTCCGGACGCAGAGGCAGGGTGACTACGGCACGCTGAACATCTACTTCTACACCAACATGGACCCGGGCATCAGCGGCTACTGCAGACTCCCTGTGTGGGGTGGTCAGGAGGAGCCGTGGATCTGGGATGATGGATGCCACATTCTTGCGGCCACCTTGCCCGGCGAGGGCGAGGCCCTGGGCAAGACGACGACGCACGAGGCCGGACATTGGTTTGGTCTTCTGCACACGTTCCACGGCAACTCTTGCAACCCCTTCGCCGGGGACATGGTGGACGACACTCCCCAGGAGAGCACGTCCAGCACGGGCTGCCAGATTGGCAAGGACAGCTGCCCGGATATGCCTGGGCTGGATCCGATCCACAACTACATGGACTACTCGGCTGACAGCTGGTGAGTTGAGTCATAAGACGCAGAGGAAAACGAGGTGCTGACATGATGATAGCGTGACGGAGTTCACCCCGGGCCAGGCTGTGCGCATGCACGACATGTACAACTCTCTTCGCACCAACTTTCCCAGCAAGTAGAAAGCCATGGAATGGAGTCATCATGTACATTACGGGACGACACACAAGACGGTGCCGTAATGTGTAAAAAGGGGGCTGATGCCTGACTCTCTCGCGGAACTGCTTTGCTTTGTGTGAGCTTGTCAGGGCTGAGAGGTCCCAGGTCAGCATCCTAAGGGCCCGGTTGACCTACCGTTCAGTTCGGCTCTCGACCCGGTCCTCGGCAGCATGCTTTCCAGAAAGCTGACTTCGAGTCCCACTTCTCCAGGTGGTTATCACGAGGTGCCGCTAGCTCAAGCGGAGAGTACATTCGCCGGAAGCCAGCAACTCGCCATTCCATGTGCATGCCGCTATCATCACCTAAAGATAGGAGGATCAGGCAGCAAACCTTCCTGTGGCTTGGACTGGAGCGAAAGCTGTCTTGCCGTCTCACCCGGATGGGAGATGCTGACCACAACGCCAGTCGTTGAAAGCCGTAAATCCAACAATCACGAGTTTCAGGTCATCATACCGCACCTGCGGGGCTTATCCGAGTTATTCAGCGTGCTGCAGCGTCGTGGGTGTTCTCCCTCGCCCTCTTTTCGCAGCATGGCCCCATCCGCCCACACGGTCGGATCAGTGATCGTCGTCGACGACGGGCCAGGGGAGCCACACACCTCGGGGATTTCTTAAAAATAGGGGGCGGCCGCTACCATACGAAGCAGCATGCCGGGAATGATCTGCATTCGCTAGGCCCTAGCCGACCACCACAGCATCACGTTGGACCCCATCTTGGCGCTCAACCGCCATTCCTTTGTTATCTGACCACGGATGAGGCCCGCGAAAGGGGTCGAGTGCAGTCGAGGCTAAGCTATGTGCGGCTGCTAGCCTTTCAGCTCAGGCACCCCGTTGTTCGTGTTGGCCCCATGGGCGACGGGGCCGCCCTCGTATTTGGCGCCAGTCGCCCGCTTGCCGCGACTCGGGCGTGTGTCTTCGGGTCAGATGTGCCGGGATGGCGTCTTCTGCCCTGCCGCCCGCGTCCTTGAATGGAGAAGGAAGACGAGCGATGGATCAGCGCCTGCGGTAGTTGTCTGACTTGGCTGCAGGGAGAATCCCGTGTCGGCCACGTCAGATCTCTCACCGACACACTCGTTGATCTTGTTTGATAATGGGTCGATGTTGATTCGCCTTATTGCTCCGAGTCAGATCGACATCATGTCAGCGTGCCGGCTTTCTGCCGAATAGCTTCACTGCCGGAGCGGCCGCCGCTTCGCTGACAGGTGGTCAGCATCAGCAGAAGCAAAGCCAGAGGCAAAAGCGCCGAACGGTCAGGTGGCGCTTCCGAGGCCGGGTCATTCACCTGCAGTCCGGTGTGCCGGAATCAGCTGGCACGGCACTCGCTAGCTTTCGGCCGGCACCGTTGAGCCGCAGAAGTCCAAGCGGCGCCGCCGTAGCCTCACCATTTTACCGCTCAGATGCCGTTGTAGGTGCGCTCGCAATCGGTAGCCATCCCTGGGTAGACTTCAGTGTCGAGATACTGCCCGCGTGAGACCCCTTTTCAACCAAATCGGTCGAGACTGACCTGAACTTTATAAAACCCCAGTATGCTTCTTCCTCATCTAGGCCTCTCCCTCATGACTTCCATTCTTTACAACCCACCTCCCACATTCGCTTCCGTACCTTGATAAGATGTCCCTTCGTTTCAACATACTCGTCCTGGCGGCACAGGTCGCGCTGGTGCTGGCCGCTGGCTGCAACCATGACAACTGCCTTCGTGCGGTTATCGCCAGCAGAGCCAAGCCCTTTCCTTCTGTTGCTAGCCAAGACTGCATCTCTTTCTTCCACAAGACGGTCACGCCCTGCCCCTCAACCACAACAGTCACGGTGACGGCGGGGGAGTCTGGAAAGGCTCTTCCTCGCCGCCATGCCGATCTGAGGGAGAACCTGCCCCAGCTCGAGGCTCGCGCGGCGACGACGCAGTCTGCCAACTGCCCTGTTACCGCAGCACCCACAGCTGTTCCTACATACGCCACTGCTTGCTCTGGTAGGTGTCTTGCACGTGTCAAGCACGATCTTCGCAGACCATATCTGACAGTGCTAGGAACCGTCCGCTACTCCTCCGCCTGCTCTTGCATCGGCGTCACCCAGGAGACCATCACCGCATCCGCCCCAATTGTCACGGAAACGATCACCGTATCTAAGACAGTCGCCCCTGTGACCTCGACCTCCTCCACGGCCCCTTCTAGCTCGCCTACATCCCCGTCCGGGGACTGCGAGAACTCGCCCACCTCCCGCCAGTGCTGGGGCAAGCAATCCATCGACACAAACTACTACGAGGAGTGGCCCGAAACCGGAAAGACTCGAGAGTACTGGCTCTCTGTGCAACAGGGTGACTGCGCCCCTGATGGCTACAAGCGAACCTGCATGACCTTCAACGGCACCATCCCTGGGCCTCTCATCACCGCCGACTGGGGTGACAACCTCGTCATCCACGTCACCAACAACATGAAAGACAATGGCACCGCCATCCATTGGCACGGCCTCCGCCAGCTCAACAACACCGAGCACGATGGTGTGCCTGGCATCACGCAGTGTCCCATCCCCCCAGGCGAGACCATGACCTATCGTTTTCCCGCCACGCAGTACGGCAGCACCTGGTACCACAGTCACTTCACCCTTCAGTACGCCGAGGGCCTGCTCGGTCCTCTCGTCATCAACGGCCCCACGTCAGCCAACTACGATGAGGACCTTGGCATGCTCTTCCTTTCCGACTGGAGCCACGTCGAGACCTTCACTATGTGGGATACAGCGAAGCTCGGCGCCCCTCCCGCTCTGGATAACACGCTCATCAACGGCACCAACACCTTCGACTGCACCGGCTCAACAGATCCAAAGTGCGTCGGGGGCGGTACGAAGTTCGAAACCGTCTTCGAGAAGGGGAAGAAGTACAAGATCCGTCTCATCAACGTAGCCATCGATGGCGTCTTCCAGTTCAGCATCGATGGCCACAGTCTCACCGTCGTGTCTGCGGATCTGGTTCCCATGAAGCCCTTCACCGCCGACAGCATCGTCCTCCACCCCGCCCAGCGATACGACGTCATCGTCGAGGCCAATGCCGAGCCCGGCGACTACTGGCTGCGCGGTGGATGGCTCGATGCGTGCGGCAAGAACAAGAACGCGAAGGAGATGACGGGCATCGTGAGATATGATGCAGACAGTACAGCGACACCAAGCACCACCAGCACCGTCACGCCCGACACCAACTGCTTCGACGTGCCGGTCGAGCAGCTTGTGCCTGCGTTGGAGTACGACGTCGGCAAGATTGGCTCTCTGTCGGCTACAAACTTGTCGTTCACCATCGACGGGTACTTCAAGTGGCTCATCAACACCAGCAGTTTGATGCTGGACTGGGCCGACCCGACTCTCAAGATCATCATGGATGACAAACCCGTCTTCCCTACCGAGTACAACGTGATCCCTGTGGACGTAAGTTCTCTTCTGCACCGGCGAAACGTAAGTTCATGGCTGACGATGAGACTTTGTAGGCCACGGCACCAGGTGACTGGTTCGTCCTCGTGATACAGGACACCACCCCCTTCGGGTATGTATCCATCTTCTTGCACTCTTGTTCACCTTACTGACAATGCCACAGCCTCTCCCATCCTATTCATCTCCACGGCCATGACTCTTGGATCCTTGAACAGAAAGTCGGCAAGTTCGACGGCACCACCAACGGCTTCAACTTCAAGAACCCCGCCCGTCGGGACACCGTGACCCTCCCCGGTGGCGGGTACATCGCCATCGCCTTCGAGATCGACAACCCCGGAGCATGGATTTGTCACTGCCACATTGCCTGGCACGCGTCCGAGGGTCTGTCACTCGAGCTCGTCGAGTCCGAGTCGGCAATCCCGTCATCGGCTGGTGTTCGGGACTGGAAGACTATCGGCGAGCCCATGTGTAACCGCTGGGCCGAGTTCTACAAAGGCTCTGAGTTCAAGCAGGAAGACTCGGGCATTTAGAGGTCCGCTTTCACAAAAACGAGGGTTTATCAGTACAAGCCTTCTTAATTAATTAATGTTTATTTCCATAAGTCGCAAACTGAGATAGATGGTGTGAGGCAAGGGGCGTTCATCAGTGATGTACAGCAAGACGCCGGTGCCATCGCGACAAAGCTGCTTTGAATGACCACCGCCATCACCCCACGGTGCCTAATTGGTGAGTTCGATGTTCGGACTGCTAGAGTATCACCCGCTAGTCATTCAGTCCCACAACGCCTGGGTGAGCGGGTGATCATACCTGGGTAGGATGAGGCCGTGCTGGGGCGCTTTCGCGGCGGTGCAGGGACTTCAGTCTTCTCCTCCACAATTAGTGGTTCCCTCGCCTAAACTTGAGCAGTGCAACCGTTCACCGCTCCTCGAAGAGGGCTCAATCTGCGCTGCCGAGGTTGTACGGCATCCTCCGCGACTCTTGTCGTCGTGCCTTGTGTCCCTCGAGCATCCAGTTGCTTCAAATAGACAGACCACTAAGCTCACTCACTCTCACTCGCCTCAGCTCATAGGCCTGGCCTAAGTGCTTGAATAGAATAGATCTACCTCCGTCATGGGCCAGTTCATCTGTCTGCCATCCCAGCCTTTTAGTTTGGAGCCACCAAGCGGTGATGCCTCCGCCAGCCCCCACGACAGGGGACCAACCCTTGAGGAACCTTCGCCTTGTGGAACTCTGCCGTGCGGCAACTAGACCGAAAGCAGCAATATACAACGGACATGATCATGAGTCCATCCTCTCAACCGCCCCGTCGCGAACAGAAGTCCCAAAGCACGTTCAGCTCTCGGCTCACGACATCCGTCCTGCATGGCGGTGCTGACCGAAAGTTCCTGACAATGTCCAAAGTCCCTTTCGAGGGCAGCAAAAATAGATCCCGTCTGGTATATAAGGCTTAACTGACAGCCAAGGAGTTCAAACAAATCGAAGCCAAGCCAGCCAAGAGATCTTCTCCTGCACTCAGTCAGCCACAACCGCTCAACTGCCGCTTCCCATCTCCCTACTCCCACACTCAGACCCGCCCACACCACAGACAAAATGAAGTTCTTCAACGTCGCCCTCTCCCTCCTCTCCCTGTCGGCAGCCGCCGTCGCTGCCCCTGTCGCCAACGAGGATGTCGCCGTCGCCGTCCGCGCCGAGGGCACCGTCGCCGAGGTCCCTGAGGTCGTCGAGAGGGCCAACTGCAACCTGCACGTTCACTGGGTCACCAACTGGAGCGAGGCCGGCTGGCGCCGCTACCGTGTCAAGGCCTGGGCCGACGTCGGCGGCTCCCGCGGCAACGCTCACGAGATGCTGCAGAAGTGGACGAGCCTCGTCTACAGTACGTGTCTTGCGCACCCTCTCTTGGTGAGAATCTTCATCTGATACTTTCTTCTCCGTAGCATACAAGTCTGGCGTCTTCGTCGGTGTCAACAACCTGGCAACCTGGTACGAGAACGACAACCTTGCCTTCAGCGATCTGAGCTTCTGGGAGGGCAGTGCCGGCCACAATCTCTACCTCGAGTTCCACCAGGTTGTCGTCAACGACTGGCGTGCGTGGTCCAACGGCTGTGACGTCGACTCCCGCTTCTAAGCGTGTGGCCTGCAGCGTGGCGATAGAGACTCTAGGACATGAGTTTGATGCCACACACCTTTCATTTCTACACCTCCCCACCCCGTGGAAGCTTTTTGTTTTAACGGCCGTTTCAAGCGGAGATATGTTGGCAAAGTACTAAGGCATCACCCACGAACATATGATGCCAGTAGCCACACGAATGGTTTCAAAATGAGTTTTCAAGCAAACATCGAACATACCTACTGCACCATGAATGTTGTTCCATTTGTAAGATGTGAAAACGGAAAATGATCCGATTGATGAGGCCTGACTGGCATGAGGTTTTCAGTTAACAATGGCTCACCACCCTCAAGTTCAACTCCTTGACACTTTGATGGAAAATAGTTCATCTCCAATGTATTCTTCCTGTAGATTGCCCGCCGGTGGCCTCATATGTTCGTAAGCTAGATTATCAAGAGGGCCACATAGCCTTGACGTCACAGACTTGACTTTGACATTAGGTGGCTTTCGATGTTGCAACCTGCCTGGAGATCCCTCTCCAAGTTTCACGATCTTGAAACTCACATCACCGTGAAGGCAGTCTCGTGAATCACTTATTCGAGTTGAATAACCCACAAGTAATTTAGAAAAGGGGCCTGTCGAAAAGAAACCGTTCGACTTAGCTACCATTTCGCCCGACGGAATAAAGTAAGAAGCTCCTCTCCAACTGGACTGGCCGAAACCACTCCCATCCTCCAGTCTAAGGCCCAGGAAAAGCCCAAAGATGACAGATATAGGGCCACAAGCATAAATGTATGCAGCGTCGACACAGGACTACGCCATTTCTTGTCAACATGAAGTTGAGTCAACCGGAGTTACCAAGGTCACCTGCTACCACACCCGATCACCCGAGGCCGCATCCTCCTCCCCCAACCTGACGCCCAGCGTGGTGCTGTATGGCGACGGCGGCAGGTTAGTGTCTGGTCAACACTTGACGCATCTTGATGTTCTCCCGCCCCTCAGAAGGCACTAGATGGAAATGGCAAAAAGATACATACAACACCGGGCATTCGCTGGTCGTCACCGACCCAACTACTACTCCGGCCCTCATTGGCTTGACTATGGGAGAGCGGACGGGATCACGTATTCTCCAACGGGTGTGGTCGTATGTGGTAGAAAAAGCGCTGTCCAATCTGAAGACCTCTGAGCGCTGTCGCCGTGGCGTTGTGTTGTGACGCTGAGGCCTGTCTGGCAGCAGATGACCAGGAATCGCGACGTCCCAATGGCTGTCGTTGGACGACTCCACACACCAAATAACCGTGGCAGTCAAGATAAACGTATCACGACGTTGACGCTTGAAGATTGAAGATTGAACAACAAAGCCGAGTAAGCACGCCATGTTGTCCCAAAAGCCTTGTTTTGTGGCCGGCCAAGCGATTTATCACGAGCTTTCCTTGGCAAACTGCCTTGATTCGAACCAGACATGATATGATCACCGAGGCCCGCATGTTTTGGTCGCCCAAATTGAGAATTCACAAGGACCAACAGCTCCTACCAGTGCCTGTCAACATCAGGAAGTGGTGTTTCTCTTGTTGCGGGGGGTTGAGACGACGAGTGCTTCTTTTTGCGGCAAAGGGAGGAAAAGCAACAACTTCGAGGCACTCCAGCAACGCTGCTGGGCGATCACCACAGGCTTTAAGACATTTGACGGCACAGGCCGTCACACGGCGTCCAGGGGAGAGTCGGTGTTGTCCGGCTTTTATTTTGCGCTGTCATCAAAAAGGCTGCTCCTGGAGCGTCCCCAAGTCAAGCGGCGATCACCGGGGGGCGCAGACGTTTCGCATCAATTGCCAGCCGGCCCCCCTTCGCCCATCGCCCACGCGCAATGGCCCAAGTGTAAGTGACATTTGGCAGGCCGTGGTTGGGCGTGCGACCGAGAGCCCGCAGCGGCGGCACAGCAGGACAGGGACAAGGACATCGGCCGGGTGTGGCCCGCACCCGGGCAGGGAGTTTACTCTGGGATACAGGATGACATTTTCAGGCACCCCGACTTTGACTCGGCGCGGAATGGTTCCCCGGGGCGGCCGATGGCGCGAGGAGAAGAGCATCGGCATTCGCGAAAGTGCATCTTGATGGCCACCACTTCCAGTCAAGCATCATCTTTCCTGTGATTATCGCTCACCGAATCAGCGGCGTTTTCTCCGTCCATCTCCCTCAGCTGCTGCCGGCCAGCGCCAAGGGCACGGTGGGATTCCGACTTTTTTTCCCCGAACAAGCGAGCCAAACACCAAGCACGTCCACATTGACTTGCCCAAGAGAGGCATCGTACCTGCAGTAGCGTCGCCCGGGCGAAAGATTGGATCCTCGTGTTCATCCTTGGCACTCGTACGAGAGGGGGATAGCCAGCCCCGAAGGGGACGGGGATGGGGGGCACCGGCGATGTCATCGTGGGCCAGGGGCACGTTTCCGAGCCTGGTCGGTGCCAACAGGGGTGAGGGTGATCAATCCTTTTCCGAAGCGTCAGGAAGAAAAGGGCGTTACTCGTGCGTCCATTCCCTCCTGGGTTACCGCCCGTCACGCTTAACCTTAAGTCCTCCCATCTTCGGCCGCCCGGCGCCGAGTCAGTCGTACAGGAGGATGCCCCCTGCGCCGGAGTCGAGCACAGCATCTGCGGGGGGATGCTCCCTGTAAACTTGAGCTGGTGGAATTCCACCCCTCTCACTCATCTGGCGGTCCGTCCGCTTTGTTGCCCTCGCCTGCTTTTCATCATCAGTTGGCACTGCAGATGCGATCAGTCAGTCACCGAGACACCGCCGTGGACCAATGCTTGATCGGCAAACGGCTTGGTATTGAGCCAAGTACATCCTCGGCATCATCTCCAATCTCCCACGTCGTTGGGTCCGCTTCATCACCGTATACTGGCGTTGCTGCTAACCAAGTTGATGTTGTTACCTCGCTACCCGTGGTGATTCGCGACGCGACTCCCGGATCGTCGCGCCATCGCTGCCCTAGCCGGCGCCTCGTCGCACACCGTCGCCCTTCGTTTGGCGCTGCCATACCTAACCGTCCATGTGGCCGCTGTGCTACGTGCTTCCCCTCTCGCCATGTCTCTTGTGCCTCTCTGCCCACGGCCCCTCATCAACCTGAACCTCGTCCGCATAATGCCCCCTTCTGTCCCCTCGTATCGATCAATGCCCTGCCGTCATCCTCTCGGCCAACTGCCACGGCTCAATAAACCCGCCGCGGCATCTTGGCCTTCCCACCAGCGGCCTCACGACCCATCTCCTTCTTCTTGGCCCGCGCATCTTGCCCTCCCGTTGGTGAACCATCTCAGGCACCGCCCACTTTATTGTCTTGGATCTCCCCCTCGCCGGACCCCCTGGCGCAGTCAGGGGCTCCACGCCCAGCTTCTGGCGCGGTTCCTGGGTGGTCCTAGCGGTCCGGTTGCTGTTTTTGCCAGCTGGGCGACCAGGGCGCACAGGCAAAGAAACGTTGTTGTCCGCCTTCCGCACTGCACTGCCAGATGATGGTCCAACTGCCCCTGTCCCGGGCGGACTCCCACGCCCTCACCCACACCCCCATCTCAGTCTATGCCCCCTGATCACATCACCCACGCTCTGATACGCCGTTCGGCCGGTTTCCGCCTCCTTGTTCCCGCTGCCTGCGGTGTTATGGAGTCTCGGGCCCTCCTGGCACATTCATTCTCGCCCTACGCCGCTTGGCGACAAGGTCGAATATAAGGCTTTTTGGCGGCCCTCACACACCTTTACCGTCCCTTTCGGTGGTTTTTCTCCTGTCCCTAGTTTCCTCTCCTTCCCTCGTCGTCGTCGTCGTCGTCGTCACGCCGTTCGATCGTTTACAGTCAGTCTCTCGTTATCAGCTCGAGAGCCACCACATTCGCTATTTTCCTTTTCGACACTCGCTCACTACAACATCTAAACTCGAAATAATGTCTCTTTCCGTCACCTCGGTCGCCATCCTGGCGCTCGCCGCCATGGGCGAGGCCAGGTCCGTCATTCAGAAGAGGGAGGTCCCGCGGCCCCAGTTCGGCAACGTCCCCTACGGATCAAAGGTCATCTCTTGCACCAAGCCGGGCGTCATCGCCCTCACTTTCGACGACGGGCCGGGCCCGCTCACCGCCGGTATCGTCGACACTCTCGAGAAGGCCGGCGCCAAGGGAACCTTCTTCATGGTTGGAAAGAACGGGGGCGACGGCCTCACCACCGGTGACTACACCGGACTCGTCCAGCGCATGCACAAGGCCGGCCACCACATCGGCAGCCACTCTTTCTCTCACCCCAACTTCAACAAGATCTCGTACGACGAGAAGGTCCAGGAACTCCTGAAGAACGAGAAGGCTTTCGCCGATATCCTCGGCGTCATCCCCACTTACTTCCGCCCCCCTTACACCGCCTGCGACGGCGAGTGCTACCAGGCCCTGGGTGACATGGGCTACCACGTCGTACGTCCTTCTCGACCACATGGTGATGATAGTGGTGATAGCTAACCGCCCCAGACCGACTACGACCTTGACACCAAGGACTGGGAGAACGGCGGCGCCGACGCAAAGAACAAGTACGGCAACGCCGTGCAGTACAGCGACTCTGACTTCAACTCCTTCATCTCCCTCTCCCACGACATCCAGCCCTTCACCGCCGACGGCTTCGTCCAGTTCATGCTCGACGTCGGCCACGAAAAGGGCTACCGCTTCGTCACGCTCGGCGAGTGCCTCGGCGACCCGGAGGGCAACTGGTACCGCGACCCGGAGACCGGTGAGGCCATCGGCGACGCGCCCCCCGAGCCCACGCCGGAGCCCACCACCACCTCCTTGTCCAGCAAGCCCGCCCCGCCCAAGACCACCTCGACCCAGGCCCCTCCCAGCGCCAGCCCTGGTGTCAACAAGGAGGAGGACTCGTCTTCCGTCGCCATCTCCACTGATGCCGAGTCGTCCACCGGAACTGCCGCCGCCGTCACCAGCACCGTAGTCCGCACCATCTCGACCATTTCCTCCGCCTCCTCTTCCGCCGAGTCCACCGGCGCCTCTGCCGCAGCTTCCACCACCGGCGCTGCCGCGAGCACCTCGACCGGAGACGCCGCCGCCGCCGAAACCAGCTCCGCCGAGGAAGAGGAGAGCGAGCCCAGCGCCGCCTCCCTCCGCGTCCCCTCCCTCACCAACGCCCTGATCGCCTCCGTCGCCGGTCTCGCCGCTTGGGTCCTCCTGTGAGGTCTCCCTCGTCGAACGCAAACCTTTCATGTACATCAAAGCTTCGGCCAGGCCGCCGCAGCCAGCGCTCGTTCAGGAGAAAAAGAGGGACGACACAAGGATCAACTCGCATCACACGCGTACGGACATATTTTTTTCCGGGAGGATATACCCCCTTTTTGCATGGCACGCAACCACAGGTTGGCAGACGCTGTTTTTCGGAAGAAATTTGAATTTTTCACCTCGTTGAGAGGAAGATATTTAACGGCAAACCCCAGTCTTGGATACACTGGACCATTTTTCACACGAAGGAGAACCCCTACGGGGGACGGACGCTGATGTCGCATTAGACGGGCACCGAAGAAGAGGTGTGGATAACACGCCACACCTTCTTTCCTTTGCCACTCTGTAATGCAGCCTTACGGGAGATTTGCCGGATGAATGGGGGATACATAGCCTATCGGCAACCACGAATCAATCATACTAGATCAGAATGCATCCATAACCTTCGCTGCACCGTTGCCATCATTTAACCTACAGACATCTCAACGGCCCTGAGCGCCGCAGCCGGTTTATCGTTTAAGTGTGGCCCCGTGAGACTTGGCGCTAGTTCTCGTGTTCCAGCGGACGTGGTGGGCCTACCGGCGTCCCAGTGCCGGCCTCGTCGGTGCTCGGTTGTGATGGACCTTGGCCCTGCTGCCGCGCTGAGTGTGCTACGCCGAGAAGAAGACAGGCAGGCGGCAGACGACCAGAATCCGGGCTGAGTGGCGAAACCCATCATCTCCACGAAATTCTCGAGAGGAAGATCGGATTCCCGAGATCTCAGCTCCAGGGTCGTGTTGATGTCTCACCCGGTCCCCAGGTGTTCGGAAAGTAAGACGACTGGAATGTCATCTCCGGCCCGGGGAAGCTTATCGTGAAAGTAGCGCTTCGTGTGGCAGGCCGACTGGAATGTCGACGGGGAAGGTTTGATTGCTTGTCGTATTCTACGGATACCCCCCTCCCCCATTCTTTACGAGCTCATCAGAGCGAGTTCCACTGAGCAAAACAGGCCGCGAAGGCCGAGGGACATAAGAAGAGTGCCGGGGCGCCAAGAAATCAAAAAGACGCCGGGCTTCAATCATCGTACAGATCATCGTGTTCTCCCACGGTGCCAATCTTGGTGACATGCGGCGCCGTCACCCTGATGCCGTTCTCCAACCGTTCGAGCGTGAGCTCGTATCCCTTCTGGTCACACCATGCCTTGGTCATCTTGACTGCCGTCTTGATCTCCCGGCCGTTGAGCTGCCACCGGCCCAGCTCCTTGATCTCATCGTCGACGAGCCCCGCTGGGCCCGCTGTCTCTGAGCTTGTCTCGGACGGGGCACCGCTCGGATCGACATTTCTACTCTGCGGAACTCCTTCAACGGCACCGGCCGAGGGTGGGATCCTGTCGAGGAACTTCCTCCACAGCGTCTCCCGCGCGTCGGGGCCGAGCGTCTTGAAGACAAGGTGCAGGCTAACCCTGCTCCGGAAAGCCGAGTCGATGGTGGCGAGCAAGTTGGTCGTGAGGAAGATGATTCCGCGGAAGTACTCGAGCTCTCTGAGGAAGATGCTCACGAGTTCGTTGCGCGAGATGTCGTGCGGCCGGCGCTCGGCCATGAACACGTCTGCTTCGTCAAGGAGCACGACAGCGTCCCAGTCGGTCGCCATTTCAAAGACACGTTTGATGTTGGCACCCAGAGTGGCGGCGCTGATGCCCAGGTCCTCGGCCTGCAGGTAGAACAGCGGCCGCCTCGTGCGGTCCGCCACAGCCTCGGCCGTCAGGGTCTTTCCGGTGCCTGGTGGTCCGGAGAGGAGCACCACGAGTCCCTGGCCTTTGCCGGGAATGACGTCCTGCAGCGTAGCCGTCGGTGCGAGGCCGATGCGCGCGCCGTGCTGCGGGATACGATCGTGGGAGTCGACGAACGAGAGAACGAGGTCCTTTTGCTGGTCGTCGTATACGAGATGGTCGTACGCGTCCGAGTTCCAAACAACGGGAGAGATGTCATCGACGTAGAAGCTGACCCACTCTTTGATCTTGAAAGCGTAACCCTCGATCGTCGGTCTCATGAAGGTAAGGTCTTCCCCCAGGGCGAGCATGACATCCTTGTTGAGCTGTTGGAGCACCGGGCTCAACCGCTTCGGTGCATGCCCAGCTTGCTTGGTACCAGCAACCGCGACGGCTTCGGCGGGTTGGGAAGCGTCCCCGGGAGGTGGCTTGGGCGGCTCCAGGCCGTGGTACCGCATGGCAGTTTCTTCGACGGCTGCCACCACATCTGCCGGGTATTCGGTGACGCGATATTTGGTCAGGGTCGGATTTCTGTTGACCCGCTTGCCCTGGGCGAGGTGGTACTTGTTGTAGCCGAACACATCGATGAGGATGCGGCCGTCGATGATGTGGTTCCTCTCGCTGTCATCCTTGGACTCGACGGCGACACCGTTGTAGCTCCGATACTCGAGGCCCTGGAGATCCAAGACCTTCTTCGCTCTGGACATGAGGCGCTCCGTGACAGCCTTGGGCTCCTTGTGGTAGCGCAGCGGGTAGAAGCTGACCTCGTTGATGGGCTTGTTGCCACTGAACTCGATGATGCCGACCTCGACAGGTTCCCAGACGAAGGCCTCGCCGTTGAAGTAGAGGGTGCGGGCCTTGACCGAGAGGTACTGCGCACCGCTCTTTGCCGTGGCTTCCGCTGTGGTCTCAACACGACAGAGGAACTCGGCATTGTCGACGTAGCAGTAGACCGTGTCTCCGCGAGGGAAGTAGGTCCAGGCCAGCTTGTAGTTAATCAGGCCGTTGGCCTCAAGCTGGGCTTTGCGCTTGCGGGTCTCGGCAAAGACGTCGTCGAGAAGGCGAACAAGTAGACCAACATGGTCCTTCAGGGGGTCGTTCTCTTGGGTGTCGCGCCAGAGCTGGAGGATCTCGTCGTAGCAGAAGTAGAGTGGTCGGAAGGGAGCCTTGAAGGAGGCTGGCTCGCCGGCATCGAGGTGGACGTCTTCCTTTTTGACCATCGGGGCTATTGCGGCGACGAGCGCTGGGTTCTGGATCTGGATCTCGTGATACTTGAGTGAGAACTTGCCGCCGATGATGGGTTTGGACGCGTCCTTGGTCTTGAAGACGCGGATCGACACACGGTCGTTCGCCTTGGCCACGGACTTGCTGAGCTGCTTGGGCGGGTAGTCGACCCAATAGTACTGGGACCCATGGCTGTCCTTCCCTTCGTAGAAGGTCTTGATGACGGCATCGCAGCCAACTGTTGGAGCTGCTGACTTGGTGGTTGTTGGACGGTCATTTTTCTCGCCGTCTCCAGCCTCGGCGGCGTGTTCGGCATCGATCTCGGCCAGGTCGCGGTCCAGGTTGTCTCCCTTGCGGAAGACCTTGCATCGTATCTTCCATGTCCACTCCGACACATCCTCAATGATTTCGCTGATGCCCATGATGCTGTGGTATAGGATGTGTCTCCGAGGTGAAGGATGGCCGGGCAAGGTGCTTTCTGACTTATGGGATTCGTGTCATCATGATGGGATGACCGCCTGGTTTATACACTCCGCGAATGCAGCAGAAGCAAGCCAGCGGTCCAATGATTTGTCGAACGACCTGTCCAAGGTGAAGGATTGCTAGGCGTGGAGGTGGCGTCGAATAGCTGCGAGGCAACCGGCAGTTTCAAGGCACCGATCAACCCCAACCCGGCACATCATGCTGACAAGCTTTCTCAGCCGCTCAGGACGGGCCTCTGAAGGTGTAGCGGCGCCAGGCCAGGCAGAATCGAGGGGATCTGATCGTTGGCATGTTTGCGACCGAGGAAGACGTCGGTGTCCTACGGCGTGCCGAATGAGGTTAAGGCGGTGCGCGGCGGTGCAAGCCATAGGACTTTATTGACAGGCTAGGGGTGTTGCCCACAGGCGCTTTCGAGGCCTCACTCTGCAGGGGATGGGGACGTTGGAGGCCTGATGCTCGTGCGAGCATGTCGCAATGCGTCCATCACGAAGCAATGAGATGGAGTGGTCGGTCGGTGGTTGGTGGTCGGAAGAGGTGATGGAGGACTCGCTGCTTCCCGCCTCTCAGGCTGTATGCAACCTCAAGGCAGTGGGCAGTCTGGTCCGTGCACGATGATCACCACGCTAAGATGGTTTAGGACTAGCGTCAGTTGCTCCAAAATTGGTGTGGCGTGGAAGTGTATGAACTTGAAGCTCAGGGCTCCTCACGAATTGAAATTCGCTTCATCATTGAGACTCTTCATCAGCCATCTTCCATACGAGGATCGGCACTTGGCCACCATCTTACGGTACCAGGTATCAGTACTACTTTGCGTCCCCATCAACTCGCTGCTTCACCCCCCTGAGCCGTGCTCCTCGTGAGACGCGACGTGCTCGAGCTTGTCCACGTCGGTGAGTGGGCTGACCATGGCGTCGCCAAACACCTCTGCGACCTCCTCCAGCGACTTGCCCTTCGTCTCGGGGTACAAGAAGTACAAGAACCAGACACAGAGGAAGAAGAGGGCATCAAGCACGCAGAAGAGAATGTCATAGCGCCACCCCAGGCGGCCCATAGCGACTGGATTGGCGACCTGGCCGATGGACAGTGTGGTGTTGGCGATAACCAGGGTGATGGCGACACCCCAGCCGCGCAGCTCGTAGGGGAAGATGTCTGTCGGGTAGGCGTACAGCAGCGGGATGATGGCGATGGCGTAGTGGGAAGTAGAAGACGAAAAGCTCTGTGCGGAGAGCTTCGTCGATCTACAACATCTCCAGGGCGACGAGGCGGGAAGTGCGATCGCCGGCTGCGTGGTGGCGGACGAGGAGCTCGCGGGCCTCGTCGGCCCTGCCTCGTGCGATAAGCCAGCTGGAAGCACGGTGTTAGAGGAGGTCCAGAGGCCGGGCAGGGAGGGAGACAAACCGAGGCGATTCAGGGAGGAACCAGGAGAAGAGCAGCTGGATGGCGGGGCCAGCGCCCTGGAGGAGGGGTGGGATGCGCCAGCTCCAGTCACCGGACATCTTGAGGGTACCGAATGAGATCCATGCGGCGGCGATGGCACCGACGAACTGCTTCGCGTCAGAAGGGAGATCAAGAAGACTCGGGAACCCAGACGTGACTCACGAAAAGCGTGTTGTACAGCGAAGTGATCTTGCCCCTGTGTGTCGGGTACGTGAGCTCGGCCAACAGGATGGGGCTCGGCTGGGACATGAAGCCGGAGTCAAGGCCAAGAACGAGGCGCGAGAGAAGAAGCAGAGGATAGTTGACGGAAGCTGTCTGGAAGGCGGCGCCGGCGATGGCGAGGATCAAGCCGAGGACGAGTGTCTTCTTCCTGTCAACTCCACAACCCTGTATGCCTGTTTACCCGACTCGGCCTACCTGCACCATGATCCAAGCCTAGCTACCGATTCCCCTGTCTCAACGACGATAGAGCGGTCATCTACTACGTCCGCTTAAATTATCGCGGTGTCCAGGTCATTCTTTCAAGCGGACGTAGATCATGACCTCTTTATCGTCTTTGAGGCAGGGGAATCAGTAATTAGCGTCCTCCATAGTGTAGGTAGGCTGAGTTGGGTAGACTGGCAGGCAGGGTTGTGTAGTTGACAGGGGAGAGGTTTCGGTCGTGGTGCCGTGTGCTGGCGGGGACACTGAACTTTTTTGTTGTTGGGGGCACCAACCAAGCCTCATCGCAAGGGAGCTGACGACCCTTCCGGCGGGTATCATGGCGTTGAAAGCGCCGAGCTGGGCGCCGGTGGGGAAGTCGTAGTTGAGCTTCCACGTTAAGACGAAGGAGGTGAGGGGCCGTTGAAGTCGGGCATGACCTCTGCGAGATTGTGGCCGACGATCTTGGCCCTCTCGATCTTACGGTCTTCGGCTGAGGTGTGGTGTTGCTTGCCCATGATGTCGGAGGGGATCAGTGTCTAGCAAAGCTTGGTATTGGCCCAGGATGCTCTCTCGAGGGTTTGTGGCCAGTGAATTGAGGATGCTGTCTGTCTTGGATCTGGTCTGGTGAGGGCTGGGGAGTCTGGGTGTGTTTACATTCGTTCGTGGTCTTCACCACAGCGTCTGACGATTCCCAAAGGATGTCAGGACTTCTGCGCCAGTATGACGCTTGACATCACGCCCAAGACCACAGGCCCGCATGTCTTCTCCGTCGTGACGACGGGTACGGTAAAGCTGTACGTCGACGGGGTGCAGATCTATCACCGTCCGCAGGAGCCGAAGCTGCAGCGAGAGGTGTTTTACTCCTTCCGCGCCAAGATTGAGCGCCTCGTCACGTTCGACATGGTCGCCGGGCGGCGGTACACGATGGTGCTTGAGTCCTGGACCACCCCTCGGGACATTCCAAGTTGTCAAAGGCAGTATTGGCGGCGAGGTAGTGCAGGGTTCGGGCCTGGGCTTCGTCGAGCATGTCAATGTGGCTCAGCGCATCAAGGATGCTGCTGCAGCCGCGGCTTCTCACGATGTTGCTGTCGTGTTCACCAGGACCACGCCTGAGTTCGAGTCCGAGGGGCGGTCGGGTCAGAGGCTGGCGTTGAAATGCCAATGACAATAGGTGAAAAGGTTATAGATTGCATTGATAGTTGGCAGGTAAGTCGACACAAAGCTGGGCCTCTGATCTGTTTGATGTCAAGGTTCCGACCCCTCACCGTGTTGCGATCGGAAGAAGGATTGAATCGCCCGGATGACAGCGAAGTGTGACTTGTACGAGGGCGACTCCATCTGCCAGTGCTCAAGGGATCGCAACTTCCTGCGTATGGTACGACGCCACAGGGGCGGCATCTTGACATCGGAGGCGGCAGAGGCAGTCATAATGCGCATGACGACGAGTTCGTAGCGTAGCTGCAGCCAGCGGCCCTGGTGCATCAATGTCGAATGGCTCCTGCGGAGATAGCTACAGGCGTAGAACATGCCCTCTGCAGCCAGATGCATGACGGTCAGGCTGGAACTAGAGCCATGAATTGCGGCGTACACAAAGGGTAGGTGCATGACCTTGAGCTGCATTAAATAGGGCCCGCGCAGATGCAGGCTCCATTCGGACTCATTTGGCTGCGGAAGAACGTCGAAGCGGACGCAAGGGGGAAGGTTCTCACGCCAGGAGAGGACCTGACGCTTCAGCTCGAGAATGACGGGGACCAGCTCGTCCAGGTCGACGTCCATATCGGCGTCGGCGAGGTTTTCGAAGAAGGCAGCGACTACCTCTGCGATCTTTTCTTTGAACAGGTGCAGGGCAATCTCGGACAGGAAGAAGCTCCAGCTGTCCTCCTCAGCGCGGGTCCAATTATCGGGGCTTGCGAGGATGAAGCGCTCCTGCGGCGGAAGGGGGTAGCCGCTGGTACTGTCGGGGGTACCAAGGGCGGGGTGGGTAAGGGGGAGCTCGGCGAAGAGTTCCCTAAGAGGTCATCACAAGGTCAGAGGGTTGAGGGGTATTGTTCACCTTTCGGACTTGTAGCAGGCCCAAAAGAGGCTGGAGCCGACCTGGGACGTGCCCTCGAGGCGGTCGGCGCTGTGGAGTAAATTGTCAGCGGGTGCGGAGAGGGGATGTCTCGTGAGAGAGAACGCACCCGGTTGATATCAAGGTCAGCAGCCGAAGACCAGCGGTGTGAAACATGGCCTGGGCGGCCAGTGGGTTGATGGTGAACATGTGGTAGATGCTACGAGGGTCAGCATCTCATATCCAGAGGCCCAGGATGGGAAGGCACCTACCCTGCGAGATACAGGCACTGCACGGCCAGGGAGCTCAACGTGATCATGGCCATACCCAGACGCTTCTCGGCAGCGACAAGTACGCGTGCCCCAGACGAAGGCCGGCAGCCCTTGCAACACATGGCGCGGCATCAGGAGTCAGCGAACTCGAGCGATCGGCCGCGTCAAAGTCAGGCGAGACGCATCCCAAGGCGCAGACGAGGAGGACAAGGCAGGCGCGCGGGTTAAAGAGGGCGCCGTGCTCGTAGTACTCCCGGCAGTATCCAGCGACGATGCGCCGATCGAGGAAGGGATTTTTGATGTGGACGCGTGCGAAGAAGCGGTCGACGAGACGGTTGACCTCTACAGCTTCGGTTGATGGGGAAGCGGGGGAGGACGAGGCATTGGCCTCGAGAAGGGAAGGCGCGCGGCTCTGGACGTGAAAGGCCTCCGTCTCGTCGAGGTAGGAAAAGTCGGCTTTCTGGCGGTAGGTGAGGATGGGGTAGCGCGGGCACCGTAGAAGGCGAGGGCGCGTGATGACTGGGAGGTGAAGGCGGCTGAGGTGTCATCGGCGAATCTGCTGGTGCGCCCTCTTGCTGGCGCAGCAGCCTCAATCGTCGAAAGGCGACCGAGAATAGCGAGGCTCGTGGCATCGTAGGCGGCCTCATCATGAGCGGTGCCGTATTGGCCGTCTACGCCGAGGGTGCGGCAAGACGAGCAGACGGGTCTTTGTTTTGTCGCAAGTTTTCATCCTCTCGCGACAAACGCGACAAGCAGTCTCTGCGCGTTGTCGTGGATGCCGTGTCCGGGGAAGCTTACGCGGGGGCTGCCCGTCATTCGTCTGGCGATGAGTCTCGGGGCGGATGGGAAGAGGTCATTGTGGAGGGGGACTGAGGTAGGTGGTGGCCCTGGTGGTGATGATGGGCGAGATGTCGTTCGGTACCTGAAGGTACTGTGACCGAGGGCCCGTCGGGAAATGAGCCCCGACCGGCATCTGTGAGATGACACCACGGTGTGCAGAAGCGCTGCAAACTTGAATGATGCCAGAGAATCACTACCATGAATGAATTGGTTGGTAGGTACTGGTAGCAGTTGCTGAGCATTGGAATCAACTCATTTCGCATTTTTGTCGGCAATATCTGAACACGTGCCGGATTTATCTACAACAACTGGCGAGGTGGCCGAGTGGTTAAGGCGACAGACTAGAATTGACTGTCCCAGACTATTCTACGCCATCTGTTGGGTTCGCCCGCGTAGGTTCAAATCCTGCCCTCGTCGCGGATAATAATCAAGACGCGCCCGGCTCAGCCGGGTCCAATTTTTGCACTTTCGTCGTCACCCCAACGATCACCGTCGCTTTCAAGGACAGCTCATGTCCTTGACACCAATTCCCCTCCATCGTAGCTCATTCTCAGATGTCTCCATTTAGCATCTCCTGTTCGAGAACCCCGTCCTGGCGCAATCGGGTCTCCCTTAGGGATGGCCCTCCCGGAGACTTCCCGACCACGGCACCTTCCTCTACGGCTCCTCCGACATTCAAAATCTCCCGCGTTTCTACTTCCGGAATCCACCTCGAGTCATCCTGAAAAGTGCTTTCTCGTCAGTGTAGATGGCCTCAGTCGGGGCGCCCGCGAGGTAAGCTCTGCTCTCGGCATGGTCGCCTCCAGTTTGACCTCGACCAGCCATCCCTATTTCGAGCCTGTCAATTAATTCACTTGCGACTTTACCAGACTACTAGATCTCCCCCGGCAATGACTTCATCGACTTCCCCGCGCGATGCTGCCCTGGATGGTCCCGATTCAGCCACCCTCAACGTGATGGCGTCGAGCCGCGCGACGCCGCCTCTCATGGTTCTGACGGGCTTGCAACGGGCCGCCTGGCAGCGCCTTATCGGCCGGGAAGGGAATGGAGGCAGTCAGTCAGTCACGAGTGCACGAGATGCTGTCTGTCGCAGCTTCCTCCATGTCTCGTGGGGTTGACGAACCGGCAGAATACAGGCATCCGCAGGGAGACCGCAGGGAGGCACAACCCCACGAGCGACTTCCCGACCCGCGCCACGAGTCTGGCCTTGGCTGCACGGACGACCGATGACAGAGGGGCGCCGCCTTGTCCCTGAGAGTCACCACAAACCCACTCAGTTGCCTTTGCCATGGCGGCCTGCTTCGACTCCACTGCGCGTCCTCGCTGGAAGACCCCCAAGGGCCGACGTCAGGAATGTGAACCAATCTCACAGAGTTCCACACCATGACTCTTCCCGCTAGGCCGACTGCTCCCGAGAGCGGCCTTCCCCTGGCGGAGAGCATGCCTCTGGTCGCGGTTGGAACGGGCAACCACAGCCAGAAGTCGCCGAGAACCACGGACACTGCCGTCAGTCAGGCCCCAGGCACGCGTCGGCCGCTCCGTTCGTCCTGATCGCAGACACTCCGCCATATATACCAGAGATGCCACCCCTCCCTTGGCCAGGAGCAACCGCACGCCTTGCCCTTGGGAGATTAACCGCCTAAAATGCTGTTCCGGAAGACCTTCCTGCTGTCCCTGCTCGCCTCGGTCCTTGGAGCGCCTCTTGAGATCCGCGAGGACGAGATATACGATGCCGTCATCGTTGGCGGCGGCCCCTCGGGCCTCGCCGCCCTGAGCGCCCTCGCCCGCGTCAGGCGAAAGGTCATTCTTCTCGACTCGGCCGACTACCGCAACGCAGCCACCAGGGTCATGCACGACGTTCTCGGCTTCGACGGTACGGCCCTCTCCCATTTCCTCGCATGTTTGCCCCGCTGACATCCCCAGGCGTGACACCCGCATACTACCGCTACGTCGCCCGTCAGCAGATCGCCTTCTACAACACAATATCCATGCGTAACGGCACCGTCTCCAAGATCGAGCCCAAGGGCACCCCCGACCGCTCCCTCTTCGCCGTCACCGCAAACTTTCTCCCCGACGACGGCGTCCGCACCGTCCTCGCCCGCAAGGTCGTCCTCGGCACCGGTATGCGCGACATCGTCCCCACGGGCACCCCCGGCGTCCTCGAGGCCTGGGGCAAGGGCATCTACTGGTGCCCCTGGTGCGACGGCCACGAGCACGCCGACCAGCCCCTCGGCCTCTTCGGTTCCCTCGAGAAGATCCCCTCCCTCGTCCGCGAGATCCTCACACTCAACAAGGACATCATCGCCTTCACAAACGGCACCAACACGGCAGAGACGCGCGCCAAGGCCGAGGATGACTTCCCTCAGTGGCAGCGGTATCTGCGCATCCACAATGTTACCGTCAACGATAACCCTCTCAGCGCCCTTGTCCGCCTGCGCAACGGCACCGATGGCACGGAGGACCCGTCGCTCCCCTCGGTGACGGACCATGACCTCTTCCGCGTCGAGTTTGCCGGTGGTGCGAAGCCCATCGAGCGCGCTGCTTTCCTTGTCAGCTGGCCCGTCGTCCAGGCCTCATCTCTCGGTACCGACACGGGCGTTTGGCAGTGGGGGCAGAAGCTCGCTGTGAACCAGACCGACGGGCACATGACCAACGTGCCTGGTCTTTACGCCGTCGGCGACGCAAACTCGGACAACTCGACAAACGTCCCGCATGCCCTGTACAGTGGCAAATCGGCAGGCGTTTACCTGCACAGTGAGTGCCTCCCCCTCTCTCGTTGATCCTCGACATGGCTGACAGAATGTAGTGGCCCTCCAGAAGGAAGACGCCCTCGCCGAACTCGCCAAGGCCGATGCCGAGGGCGACAGCAAACGCAAGCGAGACCTTGAGAAGCGCGAGTTCCTCAGCGCCCGGGACATTTGGGACATTGTCAATGGAAACCCCGGCGAGCCGCTCTGGGCCGGCCTCTACCAAGACTAAAGTCTGAGGGAATGAGGACGATGGGTAGCGATGCACATTACGATTGTTATAATGACCGGCAGCCAAGAGCGAGCAGTCTTTTCAGACGTACAAACTTGTTTAGAATGAGAAATGACAATGTCGATGAATTGTGTCGATTTGAGGCCTGAGGTGTCGTAGGACTGCCGGGGCAGCGTCGGGTCTAACCGGGATGGCTTCATGTCAAGTGACCTCTCAATTCAAGGACCCAGGTCAGCCACAACCAGACGCGGCAGCGCGCCGGACGGGCCCGGATAGCGAGGAGTCATTTATGACGAGACAAATTGATCCTGGAGCATAAAGATAGCAGCAATGCGCTTCAGGTGCCTCCCAGCCATGGAACTCGTACTTCAACCCTCATACCCAGCATGAATAACCTGCCCTCATCACGACTCGTCGCCGCAAGCGCCGTCGCCGTTCCGGCGCTCCTCTTGGCAAGACACCTCTACAACGTCTACGCCGCCACAGCCCCGGTGCCATGGCGTAGCATCACCGAGGTCCGCAGCATGCCCGACACCCTTCGCGACTCGACCACCGTCAGCACCCTCATAAATCCCAAAGGGCACACCTCTCTCGACGACACTCGGTTCATCGAAGTACCTCTTCCAGAGGCTGCAGCGCATCTGAAAGACGAGGCCATCCTCGCCGCTCTGCTTCGAGGCTTCTTCGGCGGCCATGTCTTCGCCCCAGAGCGAACACTGCTGAGGCTCGCCGGAATGGAATTGACGAACTACACAAGTAGGCAAAGCCATCACCCTATAAAAGACAAATGCTGACCCCAGCAGCACTTGAGAAGTCCTCCCTGCCGCCAACACTTTGGGACCCCAAGCGTCTCGACGGTGATACCCTTCCCCCGCTGAACACACTCCTCTTCGGCGTCTTCCAAGTCACACACATCGAGCTCGGCACGTCATCATCCCAGCACTCCTCAAGCACCCTCGACTTGGCCTTTGGCTCGAACAAGAGCGAGTTCGCGGGTGTGCACCGCTTCGCAATCCTCCGCGACGGTGAGAAACCCGGCGTCATTCGCGTTGCGCTAGAGCACACTTCGTGCAACCCGACGGTGAACAAGCCACTGAAGCCAGACTTCATGATCCCGTTGCACAACTTCTACGCCATGTGGCTGTTCAGGGAGAGCGTGACAGAGCTCATGCAGAGGATCGAGGCCGAGGAGAGGCATTGAAAGGTTGGAAGGTGGGGACTTTCCTACCTTTCAATACCTCAGGCCCAAGCTTAGATCATAGATATTCTCGAGGTCTGAATCAGTCCGTAGTCAGGGCTCTTGCTTCACTGGGGCACATCAAATCAGAGCATGTATGATAGATGGATGAATCATTGCATCAGCGTCAGTTCGTGGCGGCCATCTAAACAGGAAGGAAGGCCACTTTGCTAAACTCCAGATCATAACAAGCCATGAGGTCGTAAAACAGACATGAGGTCGTCAAGGCCATCCTGGCCATCAGAGGTTGCGAGCCATGCGCGAAAACCGAACGCCTTCGTTCCGGCTCCTGCCGTGAACGCTCAAACATAAAAAAACACGCTCCTTCCCGCAGAATCTGCTGCCTTGAAGCACCTCGCAGCACCTGCCGATTACTAGGTCTGGCCGGTGGTGGAGGCGCTCTCGCCCCAATCAACCTCCTCATCGTCGTCCTCGGGCGGGAGGCGGCCCGAAACGCTGCTGCCCGCGTTGGTGCGGGTGCTGAGGCCGCTGAACTCGGAAAGAGCCGAGTTGGAGGCGACGGAGGCAACCGACCGCTCGCGGGCGATGAACGGGCGCTGGCGGAAGTTGGCGACCGAGTTGACAGCGGTCGCCTCGGAGCTGCCTCCGGAGAGGACGCTGGCGCTGACGGTGGTGCTGCCGCTGTCGCTGCGCCTGCGCTCGCGCAGCTGCCGCTCCAGGTCACGGATACGTTGCTTGAGTACCTCGTTTTCCTGGAGGGCAGCGTCGAGAAGCTCGCGGTTATGGATTGTCTCCTCGTAACGTGTCGTACCGGACATCAGGCCTGGCGAGAGCTGGTCCTGGCTTTGGCTCTGGCCTTGGCTGCTTGTGCTGCGGTTCGAGCCCTGGAAGTAGTTGCCTGAGGCGACGTGATCCCAAGACGGGGAGGTACCCAAGGCGCGCTGAGCGGTTGTGAGGCCAGTGGACCCTGAAGTGGCAGCATTGCTGCGAATACTTCGGATGCTGGTGCTGGACGATGTCCGGTTGTGACGGCGGGAGGCGCCTGAGGGGATGGAGAATCCACCAGACATGAGGCCGCTATCGGAAGGGTTCGGATGCTCAAGAGGGGTATTGCCCGAGGTCGAGGAGGTATTCGAAACGGTGGATGCATTGTTGGCAGCACGGAGGAGCTGGAGCTCACGAGTCAAGCGGTTGACCTGGAGGACAGAAGTTAGCGGCTGAGGTTGAAAGAAGAACGAGAGGAAGTTGGACTGACCACAGCCTCCTGTTCCTTCTCCAGTTGGATGTGAAGCTCGGCAGCAGTAAGGGCGCGAGGATGACGGATAGGACCAGGGCCAGCAACAACGCTGGTGTCACGGTCACGGTCTGAGCCGGGAGTCGGGATGAAGGGGGATGGCTGGGAAGCTTCTGAAGTGCGGCGCGACTGATTGACTGTGCTCTGGTTCGAGGGGAGAATGTGAATCGAGGCATCGGCGGCCGATGTCTGGGTGCTTGACAGACGTCGCGGGTTGGTCTGGAGATGAGGGGGCAGAGTGGCCTGACTGTTTGACTGCCGTCGCGAGCCAGCCACGGGATGAGGTGAAGCGGGGACTGAATTGAGGTCTGGCATCTTGGTTATCGCTGAGGAGGACAACGCTGGTGATGTGCGATAGAGGCAATGCGCCTGGTGGTGTGTTGCCGAGGGAAGCTCTTCGAGAGTGGGAAGAGGAGCTGGGAACAAAGGGAGAATGAGGACTGCCGGCAGAAAGTATCAGAGAAGAGTGAAAGGTCTTCTCAAGCCATCCTTCGCATTGAGGACTTTGATCTGTTCGGGGCTCGGAGTTGTTGACGGCGGTGGGAGTTTGTTGATGGCCTCGTTTGTTGCTATCGTACAATGGAGGGTGACGAGTGTTAACCCCACCTACAAACAGACGCGACCCTGACGCCAGATGCTCCCGTGATGGGGCTCGTATCGATATGCTCGGTCGCATATCTAACCGAGATCACGTGGTGATAGTCACACCCATCACGTAAGCCGGCTTTGGAGTCACGTGCTGTCTGCCCAGTAGGCAAAAGGCCCGTGCTCACATCAGGTCATTCTCGACTTCAGACAACAACCCCAAGCTTTGGCCAAACATGCCCAGACCTGCACGAGAAAGCTTCCCCCTTTGGTTCTTATGTCAAGCTCTCTAGGCTCGGCGCCACGGTTCTCTAGCACTTGCAGATGCTCCTCCCACCACCAGGCTCGCCCCTCTTGCTAACACAGACCTCTAGCACACCGACTTCACGCAAGCAAGCCACCCTCCTCCACATCTGCAGCTCCCGCAAATAGAAAGCCTCAGACGAAACGCCTCTCCTTGGTCATTCGTGTTCTCGCCTCATCGTCGCAATGGCGTCCTGGGCAGACAGGATTGCTGCTCCTACTGCCTCATCTAGCCACCGTTTTGAACTGTGGCTGTGCTCCCAACTGCCCCGGTATCTGCATCACGCCCCTAAGCCCCTGTCGTGGACCACCTCCACCTCACCGTTGCATCGACACCCTGGTCACTCCCGGTGCAAAGACTCCGGACACCCCTGTCAGGGCGACGATCGGCGAGGTCTCGACTCTTGGCCTGGGCCTTTTCCGCCAGCGAGGCATTTGAGCGGTTTTACGACGCAATGACGGCACCTTGACAGCACCTGGGCCGTCTTCTTCAGGGGAAACACGCTGAAGAAGCGTGCCACAGTCGCTGCCGACCGTGGGTGACTTCAGGGCGACAAGCACGCCGCTGGGATGAGGTCAAGTCAAGCAGCGTCGTACCCGTGGGCCGTCCGTGGCTCGTGGTACAGACCCAAGAGTAATATCCCGGCACGCATTATTGTCCCTCCCCCCGTCCTCCCGCCGCGGGCACCCGCTTCCAGTGCGACGACAGATCACGCCAATGGATAACTGCTGTGTCACACCCCGGACATGGGTATTACAGAGTCCGAACCCGAAAGAGCATCAACCGCCGCCATCTTCCCCCGGGGCAGAGGACTCGACCTGTGGCCATCCGCTGTCAGCCTGTAAGGTCCCGCTGATCGGATTTCGGCACACAGCTTGGGCGCGCGAAACAGGTTTTCGAGCGCTCATCTCCGCTGTGGGCATCCGTATGCGGCTGAACGGCCGTGGCGGCAGCTCACTTGCATCCGACGACGGTGTCAGGCGACAGCACTGTTGCAGCCCTGGGGAGGCATTCTGCCTGCCGGGGAGTGCCTGTTGCCATGGGCAAACGCATCGCCCTCGGTCTCGGACTTCACTGGGCTGGCCGCAGGGACGCCAGAACGGCGACGTGCTGGCGGTCAGCGTTCTGGCCCCTGTAGTCCCCTAGCACTCATCACTGTTGACTCGCTGATCATCATGGGCTCCAGTGGTTGAAGATGTCAAGACGGTGAAATTACAGAAGCACCTGAGAACGCCCCGCCATCGGCGCCTGCTGTCACAATGCTTCGGAAACGAGGTACATGTGGCTTGCAGCATCGACAGAAACCAGTATCCCAAACACCCATCTTTCGTACAGAACAAAGAAAATTCGTGTCGCTTCCTGGTGAAGCAAGTCTTGAAAACTGACAACGATATGCAACGCTTGGACCCAACAACTTCGTCTCCCAAGGTTTTCGCTCCTCCGAAAAAGCCGACCTGTGGTGGTGATTTAATCCATGTCGCTGTTGAACCGTTAGCCTTGACCGCCAAAGACAGCAAGAGTGAAGAAAAACGGAATGCTTCGGACAGGGGGGGGGTTGGGGGAGCAGGGGTGGCTGGCCGAGGGATGGCGATCGAATCGAGCAGCGAGTGCGTCCCCGCAAAGCGTTGCTGCACGAAAACCTGCAACGAGCATGACCGTCGCTAGCGGCCGCCGTTGAGGGGGACATGACGCCGCAAGTGCGGTTTCGGCCCTGTTGACAGCTCGCTGGCGGTACGCTAGGAAGATGCACCACGCGGCGATGTGCCACCCTCCAGGCGTCGCGGACGGTACCGCGGACCATCCCGGGAAAGCCGGCCATCGCCCATCCCACCCTCCCTCGGAAAGAAACCTGGCTAGCGCCAAGGCTAGCTCTTTCGCCAAAATAGGGGGCGGGAAAAGGCCCCGAGAAGCAGAACGACGACAAAGAGAAAAAGGAAAACGGTGAAGGTAGAACTTACAGCAGAGAGAGCGTGAGATCGCCGTGGATCTTCGCCTTGAGCTCGATCTGCACCTCGAGGTTGAGGTCCAGCCTCAGCTTGAGGGGGTCCTTGCCGCCGCCGCCGCCCTGCTGTTGCTGCTGCATCTGTTGCTGCTGTTGTTGCTGCTGCTGTTGCTGCTGCTGCATCTGCATCTGCTGCTGGCGCTGGTACTGGTCATCCTCCCATGGCTTGCGCTGCATGGTGCGCGGGACGTTGCCGGTCTTCTGGCCCTGCTTGCCGGTCGTGTAGTTGTCTTCCTCCTCCTCGTCCGTGTAGTCGTCGTCGTCGTATTCGTCCGAGTAATAGTCGTCGTCCTCCATATCGTACTCGTCGGAGTATTCATCGTCGTCGTACTCCTCCTCATCCTCCTTCTGGGGCGGCGGGGGCGGCTGCTTGGCCTTGTTGGCCTTCTTCTCTGGCTTGGCCTCCTCCTTGGCCTCCTGGGGTTTCGGCACCTCCTTCTCCTGAGGCTTCTCCTCAGGCTTCGACTCGGCCTTTTCCTCGGGCTTCGATTCGGGCTTCTCTTCAGGCTTCGACTCGGGTGTCTCCTCAGGCTTGTCCTCAGACTTGGGCTCGAGCTTGTCGTCTGGCTTCGATTCGGGCTTGGGCTCGGGCCTCTTCTCCTCCTCCTTCTTCTCCAGGGGCTTCTCCTCAGAGGCAGGCTCGGGCTTCTTTTCTTCAGACTTAGGCTCAGGCTTCTTCTCCTCAGGCTTTGGTGTTTCGGGCTTCTTCTCTTCGGGCTTGGGCTCGGGCTTCTTCTCCTCCGGCCTAGGCTCAGGCTTCTTCTCTTCGGCCTTGGGCTCCGGCTTCTTTTCTGCGGGCTTCGCTTCGGGCTTCTTCTCCGCAGGCTTGGGCTCGGCCTTCTTCTCCGCAGGCTTAGACTGCTCAGGCTTCTTTGCCTCGGGCTTCTGCTCAGGGGATGCCGCCTGGGGCTTCTGATCCTGAAGGATATGTCAGTCCCGGCCAGCATGTGGCCCTGCACTCCTTGCTTACCTTGTCGGTAGGAGCCATTGTGATGTTAAGGGTGGATGGACGACTTGGGTGAGAGTCGAGTGTGAGGTGCTGTTTGGTTTACGAGATCAAGGGCAAGAGTGGCTGCAACTTGGAGGGAACTAGGCGCTGGATCCTTAAATCAGATCTCATCCTTTTGCCCTGAATTACTTCATGCCATGCCTTATGGCCAGGTTTTCGACCGTGACGCAATGTGGCCCTACACGACCGAAGGCCTTGGCTCTGGAGACACCTCATGGGGCTGGGGTGATATCACCGGGAACGGACGATGGCATATCTAGAACAGGTTTTCCCAAGAGGCGGCACAGGGGTCTTGCGTGTCATGCAGGGACCTGGGAAGGGTCGGCGTGCTGTAGAGTATGGCATACGCCGAGTGACGTCGAAAGGGGGCATGGTTTGTATGAGACATGACGTCGAACGGATGTATGGGGTCGGTCTGGATGAGTGTCAAGGGGGGGTGAATATGGGGCAGTGGGTGGTGGGGGGGAGGGAGGACACGCAGCTGTGGTGGACTCGACAGGGGTAGGGGGTGAATGATCGAGATGCCAGGCATGGCGGAACCCATATTGTGAGGTCTAGCCCACGGGCAGTCGATCTCGACGACACGGGGACCATCTGCATACAGCATCAACGGCCCATAGCAGAAGTATCACACGCAAAAATGGTCCTCGGGCTACTCGTCATCGGCGCAATTCCCACCGTCATCGGGGTCGCAGAAGCTATCAGCGCGCAGAAGCAGAGCAACGAGGCCAACAAGGAGAAGATCAAGTTCTCGCTGGGAATCTCCGTAACGATAAACGGGGTAAACGCAGAAGCAGATGGCATCTTGACAGATGGGAAAGTAAGTTGGCATATCTTACCCCACGAGAGAGAGGACCGGCACGAGAGAACCGCGGCTGATACTCCGCGCTTGCAGCTGTTCCTGAACCATCCGGAGAGCCAAGTGGAGGGATTCAAATTCGACGGCTGGTACTTCATGTATCCGGGCGACGAGAAGATCATGGGCCTGGTGACCATGACCTGTGCCGACCCGCCAGCGATGGGGTGGATGTTCGTGGACGCGGACACGCGGGCGGTCAGGTATGGCGCGCGGAAGGACACAATCGACAACATCGTGGGGCCGTGGCACTGGACGCCGAACGAGGAGTATCTGACACTCCGGGGAGGCGGCGAGGGGTTCATCGCGGTGCGAGAGGAGGACGGGCCGAGGTGGTACGTGTGCTGGGACCCGGACGGGATGCTGAGAGCGCAGATCGAGCCCGAGCGGCAGGCCGTTGTGGTGCTGCGGCGGCAACTGAAGCTGGGGGTGGAAAGCAAGTATGTGAGGTAGGCAGCGGGATCGACGATGGGGGGGATGGTGTCAGGGGTGGGGGCGTTGGGGGAAGAAACTTGGCGTTTAGGCATTCGAGAGCTTGTTCTGGCCGAGGAATACATCCAGCCAGCGCGTCACTGACCAGGAAGTGTGTGTGCTGCATGTGCAGAAGGATGGGCAAAGTGCTGGCGGTTCGGGGGTTGAGGGGCAGGAAGAAGCACGGCCGGGGGAGGAGGAGGTCCAGGCCGTCTGCCTGTGGATAGGAGTCGTCCCACTGAGTCTGACTGCACCCCCTGCATCCCTACCTCTCGGCGGCCCCTCCCACACCCCTTCGACGTCATATCGAAAGAGACAACCCGCAGAAAGCTGCGAGATGGACATGCTTGTGACGAAATGCAGGTCGGGGCGTGTGTAGGAGAACCAGGAAATCAGGGTCCAGCATGATCTCATCCCGTCCGGGGGGATGGCGACCCTGTTTTGGCATCGAGGAGGAGGATAGGTTTATATGCCAGTCCATCCGGGCCTCGAACGTGGAAGAGAAAGCATCAAGAGAAAACAAACCAGTTACTCACCCACAAACTTCGAAGAAGCATATTCCTTCCTCCTCACCCATCCTTCCATCACCGACACGAGCCCTCCTCCCTCATACACCATGTCGTCGTCCCCGAGAGAAACCAAGTACGCCTCCGAGGAGGAAGCCTCCGACCAGTCCCAGCAGCAGCCACCCCCCCGCCAGCGCCGCAGGAGGCCCCAGGGCTCAAGGCAGATGGAGAAACGCCGGCAGCAGAACCAGGGCGGCGGCGAGAGCGGGCCCCTCGGCGGCCTCGGTGGCCTTGACAACGTCGGCCAGACGGCGCAGGGTCTGACGGGCGGCGTGACGAACGCGCTCGGCGGCGTGGCAGGCGGCGCGCTCAACCAGCAGGGCGGCGGCGACGGCGGAAAGAGCGACACCCTGCGTCTGAGGCTGGACCTCAACCTGGATGTCGAGATCACGCTCAAGGCGCGCATCCACGGCGATCTCGAGCTCGCCCTCTTGTGAGTACCATCCCCTCCCCGGTCCCCATTCCCCTTACCTGGCTCGTCTCCCCCGCTCGGTCAACAAAAACGTATATAATCGTCCGTGTTCTTACCATGATACCCAAAAAGGACGGGCTAGATGTTCTTTAGATCACCTGGGCTAATCGGCTTTCTCCCACTGCTTTTCAGGAACTGAGTTTTGGCGTTTTTGTTCTGCGAATTCTGTATATCCGTCCTGGGACGGAGCCATGATCCTGCTGGGGAAACGGCGGGCATGGAATGTTCCACTGTACCTTTTTCTTTTATTCTCTGGTTCTTGTTACACGGGAAAGCGGGATAAAGTCCAAACCAGCATGATAACGACATTTGGAGAGCGGGGGACGCCGACGACGATGCCGACGACGCCTTCGTTTTCCGAAAATAAGATGACATTTCTGACAATGGTTCCCAGGGAGTGAGCGTGCACGAACGTGGCTAGCTGGAGTGGATGGGCAGGGGATGGAGATGAGGTGGCTGGGCAGAACGAGGAGAAAGATCCGTTTGCTCTGGCCGTGTATTTTTTGCCGTATCTAGAGGGGCAGGGAGTTGACCTTGAGAATCGGAAAAAGAAAAGAAAAAAGCACACGTTGAGCATGCACGATATTGCCACGCCCCTCACTTCCGTTGACGCGCGTGTCAGAACGGTGCTTTGGCCAAATGGAGATGACTCGGGGGACTCGGACACGAATAGCAAGTAATTCACAATGCCATTGTCCAGCAGTAAGAGACGGCGAAAGTACCAGTGTCTCTGGCAACGGGCGCCGTTGGGCAGCGCCAGGTACAAGCGCAGGCACACACCCTCAGTGGCAGCAGCAGGCAGTGATGTGCGGCCGGGTCAGGCGACGTTGGAAAATGGAGGGAGCTGATCTTCGGCCGCCGAGACCTTACCTTACGGCGTCGGGTGCCATTGAATGGCCGGCTGTCGTCCGTCCAAGCCGCGCCGCCCCCCTTTTGGCACGTTTCATCCCATCCCCGCAACCACGTCTGGCCGAACGACGGTCGTCGGTGGGTCAATTCCGTTCCGCCGCGTCGATCTCGATCGTGGCTGGAAGAGCTTGGTGGGCGGGGAAAAGGACCGCATATTACTTTTGGGGACACGGTCCACCGCCCCTCTGTCTGGACGGTCTTTGCGTCTTGATGATGACATTGTCGAGACGGCTGTTTCCGACGTGAGCGAGGAGCCTGTTTTCAAGACATGCGCATTGGACCCAGCGAGTCGGGTGCATGGTGGTGTTGATGAGGCTAGGCTTTCGGATGAAAAAAAATAGAGCAAAAGGCAAAACCATGTGTTTTGGCGCTCGACTAGAGGACGGTCCGGCGCAAGCCCAAAACGCCTCAGCTACGAGACGGCGAGACGGTCGTCGACAGTTTAGCTCGGTACGGCCGCGTCAGCCACTCACCATCTCGCTGCCCCCCCCTGACGTACGGGGGTCGTGAGTGGCTTGACGCCTTGCCCCACTTGCATATAAGCGGGTAGGCGTCGCCCCCTGGGCCCCTGAACCGTTTACGCGGCTCTTGGCCGACCTCCACAATGAAATGGCTCAGGGGGGACCCCTTGACCATTCACATACGACGACACGGATGATGCTTGCCGCCGCACCGTCACGTCTGAGCTGTTGCTGTCAGGCGTGAATGGACGACTTGGACGCCCATGGTCGCTTCTGGCATTTCATGCTGCCCATCATTTTCATGGCTCAGAGTTTTGTCTCATTTCTCACCCTCGAGCAGAACGCCCGCCCCGGTAACGGTGACAAGGCAGGATCGGATCAGCAACGGTTGACCAGGTCAAATGTCTTGGTATGCTCCATTGTTAACAGCGGAGCTTCGTCTCAGATGGGTCTTGGACGGGGTCGCCAATCTCTGTCGAAAAGCGGCTGCCCATCGAGCTTTGACGCCGTCTCTTCCACGTGTGCTGTGGACATGCATCCTCCCTGTGAGCGCAACGGCGAGGGCATTTCGCCCCAGACCCCCAACCGCTTCATGCCAGCCACGCGTCAGGCAGGAGACGGTGTCTTCAGGCCGCCCCCGGACTCTGACCTTGAAATCTTGTTTCTACTTCCAAACGCCTTGCCGGTGCAGAGCGTCTGCCCCCAGCTTTGCGTCATGAGCACGTCTCGACGGGGCGCCTCGAGTCCTCGACGGTGTCTCATCTGGGAAGCTCGAGCTGCACGACATGGGTAGGTCTCCATCGCGGGATCGGGAAGGAGGGGAGTCTAGACTTCTGGGTCTTGACCCCCCCTCCACTTCAAACGAACCCTCTCATCAAGGTGGCCCCAGTGACCCGGTTCTGTCTTGAACCTGGCAGGCCTGGTCAGAGTCTGTGAGCAGTGAGGACCGTCACCAGCCACACGCAATCCACAAGAAACCCACCAGCAGCTTCCAGGCCTTCTCCATCCTTCATCCTCCAGCAAGGGGGATACGTCATTGTCTCGAGCTCTTTCTTTCCCCCTGGGACATCATTCCTTTCCTTCGCGCCTCGCTGTCGACCCCCTCCGAGTCTCCAACCTCGCAACCCAGACCACTCACCCCTCGAGATCGGCAGCAGCCTCCTTCGCTTGCATCCAGAATCAGGCGATCCTCGATCCCCCCTCATCCTTGCCCAGCTGGCCTCGCGCCTGTTCCAAGCACACGACGCGCACACCCACCCACCGCCCTTTTCCCCGCCACAGGCCGGGTCCCTACAGCTCTCACACATCCTCTCTACACGTGTGCCTGACGCAAACTGCCCGCTGCCGCTGCCCGCCGCCCGCTGCCAGTCGAGCTCCAGGTTCACAGCACTTCCCCTCGAGGAACCCGCCCTTCGGGCTCTCGGAAGAGTCCATATCTCCATGCAGATGCCCGCCCCTGCATCACCGCACGGGTCAGATCCCGACTCCACACAGCACGCACGATCGGAATCTCCCTCCGGGATCCAAGACAGCCATATGACTTCTCGAAAGGATAGTCATGAGGTAGTCGACGGCCAGGACCAACAGGGGCCCAAGGAGCAGAGCTCCGGGAGCAGCGCCGCCTCGACGCGTCCAAAGCTGCCGCGACTCAACTCCAGCTCCAGAGCACCGCCGAGCAACCTTGGCGCGCGTGAGGAACCTTCTCCAGAGCAGGAGGAAGATGGCAATGCGCCTCAGTCCCCCTCGAAGCCATCGCTGGTCCAGTCATCAGCACCCCAAGGTCCAGGCAGCCCCTTCAACATCAGACAAAGCCAAGAGATACCCATACCCATGAGGGACGGCCGCCCTTCTTCCCGGGCACGCTCCGACAGCGATGCCTACAGCCGCACAGACACAAACGAAAGCACACCAACACCCCGCGGCTCGCCGTCGCTCAAGTCCAAGTCCGACTCGGACGGCCAGAACCCGACCATACAGATACCCAAGGTCACCCCTTTATCCTCGGGCCTCAACCTGCCGCCCAACCTCGCCGAGCTCGCCGAGGGCCTCGAAGACAAGTACATTGACGAGTTCGGAAACGTCCTCGACTGGGATGGAGAGGTCCTCGGCCGGGTCGAGGGTGATCTTCCCTCCATGGTCGGCCGCCCCGTGTCAGCCACGGGCGAGGTCATGACCGAAGAGGGCGAGGTTGTAGGTTACGTCGTCGAGAACGAGGCCATCGAGCCGCCGCCACCCACCCCACAGCCCATCCATGGCATGGGCGAAGGCCTCAAGGTGGACCACATGGGCAACATTCTCGATGCTGGGAATAAGATCATTGGCCACTTCAACAGCGAGATGCTCGGCAAGGACGTTGAAATTGGCGGTGGCAGTCCGAGGAACAGGGCAAACGGTCCGCACCGAGGGCCTCACAACTGCAGTTGCGGCAACAAGGCGCCGCCGCAGCCCAAACCCACAGCGGCACCAAGCCCATCAGAAATCTACCTCGACGTCAAGTCGACGAACGACGGCGTTCAGCTCATTATCAAGATACCCACGGTGTTCAACGGCGGAAACGGGCAGAATATTCACATTTCGACAGGTTGAGGAGTGGCAGAAGTCTGTACTAGATTATTCATGATTTGTTAGCCTTTAGCCGCGGATGGAACAGTTCATCCAGGAGATAGACGGAAGCCAGGCGTATGTGGAGTTGCAGGGGAATTTCAGATACCTTTCGATCACGATATGTTGAAACCCCGGTCCGTACCGTAGCATCGTCAGCACATAATCCGCAAATCCGCGATAATCACCCCAAAAACCCATTCAGGGACCCCAGCTTGCTCCACTGAGGCAACCTCGAGAGACGAGCTGCAAGAAGATCCAGACGCACGGCCGGGATCAGGGGCTGGCCCGGCTCGACTGGTGCGGCTCGCACGCGTGTCTGCGGGGGGCGTCCGCTGCCACTCGAGCCGAAGCTTGTGGCGGCGGGCCATCCAAAATGCACGGAATGACGTTGAACAGCAAGCTTCCCCCAGCCGATCTCGATGTATAGGAGGGGTGTGCGGCAGGGCGGGCAAGTTGGCAGGACGGGCTGCCCTCGGCGAATGGCCTTGATCGGGACAGGGGGGCGGTTTAGTCGGAGTAGCTCCAGCCACACAAGCTGGGAGCCACACCCCCTCCTCCCAGAGGGCAGCACACGCATGCCGCCGATCAACCCTGCTCCCCAATGACAGCAGTCTGACGCCTCAGCGGCTGCCGCACCGTCTCATGCACACCGAGACGGGCCAGCCTGGACTTTGCGTCATGGGGACAGGCATGCGGGAGCTCGAACCTGGCAGACAGCCTTCTTCTGCCTGCACTATGGCGCCGGCTTGGTGTGGCTTTGCGTCATGATAGACCGGGCGACAGCGCTGAGCATTTCCCAATGAAGTCATGCCGTGGCGGGTGAGCAGCGGTCTGGAGCGTGCCAGGGGGGGAGCAGTGGCTCCTTGGAGGCGTCGGAGGTTGTCGTACGCGAGGGAGCAAGTAGGGGAGGGAAACTTGATTTTGAACGTGGTTTTGGGCGGGATGATATAAAACTCGAGGTGCAGTTCCCCAGGTAGAGGTTACAGTTCTCTCCTCACAGCAGTTCATCTGGAACTGTAAAAAAGTAATACCCACAAACGATACCCTTGTACCACCAAGTTCAACATCATATCAACCCAACAAACCTATACCCTTTTGTCAGCCTTGAAACTTTGAAAGAAGAGACACCCCGAGCGGCAGAAACACCACCACCACCACAGTCATGCTCGGCTCAGCAGGTAAGAAGCTCAATGCCGCATCGGGCGGCGGAGGAGCGCAGAGTACGTGCCACACGTGTGCCTCCCGTTCGCAAGCGGTTCCACACAAGCTGTCGGCGCAGCGCCGTCGTCTTGTCAGACAAACGTCGGCGGCCCCGTTCGGCTTGGCCCGGGGATCGTGCACGTTCGTCATGATAGTTATTTGCTGACATTCTCGCAGAATCGGAAAACAAGGGCGAGTCCCTCGGCAACCTTGCCGCAGGCATCGTCGGAAAGTCTGGAGAGGTTGTGGACGACACAGGAAACACAGTTGGCAAGATCACAGAGGGAACACCCGCTGATCTCGGTACGTTTTTGTGGTGTTTGCTACCTGGGATTCATCAGCTAACATGCTCCTAGTCGGAAATGTCGTGACAGCGACAGGAGACATCATCGGAAAGGACGGCGGTGTCGTCGGCAAGGCGTTGCCCGTCGACGAAGACGGCGAAGAGACCAAGAAGGGCGGCTTCTCCATCATGGGAGCCGCGAAACAGGTCAAGGGCATCGTCGACGTTGCCGATGGCACCATCCAGACGGTGAACCGCGCCGTGCCGATCGTCGGCGATATCACAAAGGGCCTGAGCCTCGGCGGCGGCGACTCCAAGGGCAGCTCCCTCCTGGGCGGCCTCCTCGGCACCGGGTCCGCAGACCGCGACCCCGAGGAGCGCCAGAAGGTGACGGAGCAGGCCAAGAAGGACCTCTTCGAGGACAACGACAAGACATCCGAGGTCGCGCCTGTCGACCTGAAAGACCAGGAGAAGGCGAAAGACGACGCTCGGCTCGAGGTAGAGACCAAGTCGCAGCCCCCTGATAGCGATACTGACTCGAAGACCCAGTTGACTGAGGGGTCGACCGACGACGACAAGGTCGACGACGCTTCGGAGACCGTCAAGGGCGCCACCGGCAAGGCCCAAGACACCGCCGACGATGCCACATCCAAGGCCCAGGACTCCGCCGACGATGTCACCGAGAAGGCTTCCGATGACGGTGCTGATCTCACCGGCAAGGCCGGCGATGCCGTCGAGGGCGCCAAGGATACCGCGGCCGAGACCACCGACAAGGCCAAGGACACTGCCGAGGAGACGACCGACAAGGTCGAGGACACCGCGGCAGAGACCAAGGACAAGGCGGAGGGCACGGCAGCCGATGCCACCGACAAGGTTGACGACACCGCCACCGAGACCACCGACAAAACGGAAGACACTACGACCGAGGCGACGGAGAAGGCCGAAGACACTGCCGCCGAGGCCACCGACAAGGCCAAGGACACTGCGGACGACGCGACCGGCAAGGTCGAGGACACTGCCGCTGAGACGACCGAGACGGCCAAGGATACCGCCGACGACGACGACAAGCTCGACAAGGTCAAGTCCACTGCCGATGACGCCACCGAGAAGCTTGACGCCGACGACAAGGTTGAGACGACAAAGGACACCACCGACGATGCCACCGAGAAGGCCGACGACGCCGCCGCTCCTGTCAAGGAGACTGCGGACGAGACGACCGACAAGGTCGAGGACACCGCCGAGGAGGCGAAGGACAAGGCTGACGACACCGTCGAAGAGACCAAGGAGACGGTCGACGAGACGAAGGACAAGGCCGAAGATACCACCGCCGAAGCCACCGACAAGGCTGAGGACGCCGCCGAAGACACCACCGACAAGGCGAAGGACACCACCACAGACGACACTGCCTCTCCCATCAAGGAGAATGTCGAGGCTGACGTTGACGACGAGTCGCCCGCTGATGATGTGGCTGATAAGGCCAAGTCCACTGCCGACGACACAAAGTCCACCGCCGAGGGCGCCGTTGACGACACCAAGTCTGAGGACGCTGTCGACGAGACCAAGTCCACTGCCGAAGGTGCCGCTGATGAGGCCAAGTCCACTGCAGAGGGCGCCGCCGATGAGGCCAAGTCTACTGCTGAGGGCGCTGCCGATGAGGCCAAGTCCACCGCCGAGGACGCTGCCGACCAGACCCAGTCGCAGCTCGACGAGATCGAGACCGTTCGCATTGAGGGCGACAAGGTTCCCGCTCCCTTCGAGAAGTTTGAGGGCGCCGAGATCGATGACGAGGGCAAGGTCATGTTCGAGGAGGGCTCCATCGGCAAGGTTGTCGAGGGTGACCCAGAGCAGCTTGCTGGCCAAGAGATCTCTCCCGAGGGACTCGTCCTCAACGACAACGGCAGCGAGATCGGCCGCGTTGAGCTCAAGTCTGAGATCGCTGAGGAGCTGGAGGCTGAGGCTGAGAAGGCCAAGGGCCTCCTGATCCTCAAGGGCACCCGTGTCAACAAGGGCGGCAACCTCGTCAACGACAAGAACGAGGCCGTCGGCCACATCGTCGAGGGTATCCTCAAGAACCTCATCGGCCGCAAGGCTGACGAGAAGGGCCAGATCTGGAACGACGGTGGCGAGGTCATTGGCCGCGCCGAGGTCATTCCCGAGAAGGATCGCCAGGCCTACAAGGAGCCTGCTCCCTTCGAGGACTTCCCCGACGCGACTGTCCAGTCCAACGGCGAGGTCACCAGCGATGGCGACATTGTTGGCCGCCTGATCGAGGGCGACGCGAAGAAGCTCAAGGGCAAGAAGGTTGACGAGGATGGTGACGTCCTCGACAAGCAGGGCAACAAGATCGGCCAGGCCGAGCGCTGGGAGCCCGAGCCTGAGCCGGAGGCGGAGCCTGAGCCGGAGGTCGACAAGTCCATCCTTGCTGGCAAGCGTGTTAACAAGGCCGGCAACGTCGTTGACTCAAGCGGCACCATCTTCGGTCGCGTCGTCGAGGGCGACCCGAAGCGCATGAACGGCCGCATGTGCAACAAGAACGGCGAGATTCTTTCCGAGTCTGGCGATGTTCTTGGCCGTGCCGAGCTCGTTCCCGAGGGCGAGCGTGAGGGTCTCAAGGAGGGTCCCTTCGCTGAGCTCTCCGGCTGCACTGTCGCCAAGGACGGCACCGTCGTCACCCCCAGCGGCGATATTGTCGGACGCCTGGTGAGTTTTGTCCCCTTTTCATCTTCCAATACCACAACTAACAAGTTGCAGACGTCTGGTGACGGCAAGAAGCTGTTCGGTCGCGAGGTCGATGAGGACGGTGATGTTCTTGACCGCAACGGCAACCAGATCGGCAAGGCCGAGCGCTGGGAGCCGCCCGAGGAGGAGGCCAAGGCTGACGGCCCCCTCAAGGGATACCGAGTCAACAAGAAGGGTGAGGTCTACGACAAGGAGGGCAACCTCATTGCCAAGCTCACCAGCGGCGACCTCTCCATCTGCTCTGGCAAGGAGATTGACAACGACAACGACGTTGTCGACTCCAAGGGCAACACCATCGGCCATGTCACTCTCATCGAGGACATTCCCGAGCCCGAGCCCGAGGAGCCTGGCGAGACCGAGGAGCAGAAGAAGGCTCGCGAGGCTGAGGAGAAGGAGGCTGAGGCTAAGGCCAAGGACGAGAAGCTCGCCAAGGACCTTGGTGGTCTCGTCGACCAGGGCCTTGACAAGATCCGTCCCATCTGCAAGATGATTACGGAGAAGATTGACAAGGCCGAGCGCACTCCCAAGGAGGAGCTCGACGAGGAGGAGCTCGTCAAGCAGGTCAAGCCCCTCATCGAGGAGGGTGGCCGCATCCTCAGCGAGCTGAACGGCACCGTTCGCGCCCTCGACCCCGATGGTCGCATCCAGCGCAACGCCAAGCACAAGTCGAGCACGCGCGAGGCCACGCCCGCCGAGCACCACCTCGCCGAGATGCTCAAGGAGCTGACCGGCACCGTCACCACGTGCATCGACGGCGCGAAGAGGAAGATCGAGGACATGCCCCACGCCAAGAAGGAGCTGAACCCTCTCTGGGGTCTTCTCACGGAGCCTCTCTTCCAGATTCTCGCCGCCGTCGGCCTGCTGCTGGCTGGTGTGCTGAACCTGGTCGGACGCCTGGTAAGTCAATACCTCTCACTCATTTGGAAATCACCTGCTAACCCCGTCTCAGCTCAAGGGTCTTGGACTCGGTGGCCTTATCGACGGTCTTCTCGGCTCCCTGGGTCTCAACAGGCTGCTTGACGGCCTCGGCCTGGGTAGTCTGACGAACGCCCTGACGGGCAAGAAGAAGTAAAGTGGCCTTCCGCCAGTATGACGACTATGATTTGTTGTTTTCCGGGTTTGGAATGCGTCTTGTTACGGCCGGTTGTGTAAAATGATGCGACAGGATTGTACGATCAGTTTTGTATTTCCTTTTTCGGGTTGTAATGAGACAAGGCTTAGGTAGTTAGCAATGACTTTCGACACTTCGAACATTTTTCAATTGAAGTGATGGATGATGAACGACGCGAACTTCATGATGCGACCGCGAGTGTTGGCGCGGATGAGTCAGCAGTTCAAGTGAGATGACTAACACAGCAACAATTGGGGCCGAGCGACCATCCATGCATGTCTCCCCAACTCTCCTTCAACAACCCTGGACCTTCCCACCCGACGACTGACCCCGTTTCACCAGTGCACTTCCCCAGGGTGAAGCTTCCTGTTAATCTCTGATGTTTTCCTCTATCATCGGTAAACTCGTGGAGAGGAGCTTCTAATTTCCCCGCCGTTTTGCGGACCACCTTTGGAGCAGGGGCACAAGAGGGACCTTTTCAAGATGGAGATAACTCATGTGCCACCCCTTTCTGGTTGGCTATCAGGTTCGTTGCGTGGCAGAGTTTGGGCGCAAAGCATCGAGAGGCGCTGGGTAGTGGCGGTACGTCATCATCAAAGCGCATTCATGAACTGCGATGTCGGCGATGCTGATGCGGATGGCCGGTGTGTTTCATGCCGGCTACCTTCGGGCTGCGGACCCATACGTCGTTCCACTGATAACCAAAGATCCATCTAGACATGACAGATTCGTCAGCGCGTGAAGCAGGACATGTGCATGAGATACAATGGCCGTAGTCCTAAGGTCCATCCGGAGTGACGAGCAGGCGATTGACGCGCCGACATCGTCGCTTATTCCCGGCATTAACCGCGAAGGGGTTGATGGCGGCGTTCCTGTGATGACGGGTCTCGACTTGCGAAAGAGTGCGACCGAGCCAACCGGAATTTCTCCAGAAGGCTGGACGCGATAAACGCGAGTATCTCGAGCCGCTATCGGCAGATCAACATCCACGCAAGTTTTCCGCGGGCAACTTCGACCACAACCCCAAGATAAGCCTGACTTGGCACAGTTCCACTGCTGGGGAAGATCTAAGGCGGGGTACTAACTGTCTGGGGATGCAGACAAGTTTCAAGACAGATCTGAAGATTAAAGGAGTCATGTCCTGGTGCACTAATTCATTCAAGTCATTCGAGCACTTGTCATTCTCAATCCACGACACAAAAATTACGTCAAATCATCATGTCTACTCACCCCTATCAGCAGCTTCAAATCGACGAACGTGTCAAGCGCGTGCTCGCCAAGACACCTCTCATCGATGGCCACAATGACTTGCCTCAGCAGCCACGATGCTGCTTCAAGGGCAAGATCCATGATAACCCCAAGTTCGACCTAGCCAAAGGGTTTCAGCGCGGAATGACCGACATTCCCAGACTCAAAGAGGGCGCCGTCGGTGGACAGTTCTGGTCCGTCTGTGTGCCGTGTATTCGGTCGGCCGAGAATTTCACCACTCCCGAGTACTCGGACATGGCTCGCGATGCCATTGAGCAGATTGACCTCACGCTTCGACTTGTCGAGTCGTACCCTGAGACATTCCAGCTTGTCAGTGGTCCAGATGAGGTGAAGGGGATCTATGAGTCTGGCAGAATCGCGTGCTCTATCGGCATCGAAGGGTATGTTCGCATGCATTTGCCATTGAACCCTGGGGTTTCTAACATCAGCAGACTTCACATGGCTGGAAACAGCATCGGCATCATCAGAGCCTTCTACCGCCTGGGCGTCCGATATGTAAGCTTGAGAGCTGCGAAGATCGTCCCGACCAGTACTGACTATGACGCAGTGCACAATGACACACTTGTCCAACAATGCCTTTGCAGACAGCTCCACGTCCAAAGTCGGCCCAGTCCACGGCGGTCTCTCGAAGCTCGGCCGCTCGGCAGTTGTCGAGATGAACCGAATCGGCATGATCATCGACATCTCCCATGTGTCTGAAGACTGCGCCCAGCAAGTTCTTGACATCACTCGTGCACCGGTCATGTTCTCTCACTCCAATGTCAGGGCCAAGTTTGACTGTGCTCGCAACGTTCCCGACGCGGTGATTGACCGCGTTCCTGCTAACGGCGGCATCATCATGGTCACATTCGTCCCCGAGCACCTGACCCTTCGTCGCAAGGAGGCAAACATGGACATGGTGCTCGACCACCTGTTCTACATTGCCGAGCGAATCGGATGGGATCACGTTGGGCTTGGCTCGGACTTTGACGGCATTGCATCGGTTATTCCCGGCCTTGAGGATGTCAAGTGCTTCCCGAAGCTGCTTCAGGCTATTCTTGACCGGGGTGCTACGGAGGAGCAGCTGGCCAAGGTTGCCGGGGAGAACATTTTGCGTGTCTGGCGGGGTGTGGACAAGGTCCGCGACGAGATGAAGGCCGAAGGAGTCTTGCCTGTTGAGGATGTGTTTGAGGATCGTCAGTGGTGGAGGTTTGATGGGTACTACCAGATGCCTGACCCGGACCCAGAGGACAAGTTGGGCCTGGACTGGTATGGAGCGCCACCTCCAGTCGAGGGGCTGTATCGGGATGACTAGGTGGTTGGGCAATGCCCTCAAGGCTAGGGCTCAGTACAATCACAAATTAAAAGCAAATAATGCAGTAGATTCTCATCTCTAACTTCTGGATTCTGTGATTGCTTTGCTCTGCCACGTCTCCCGGAGCTCTAGATCTCAACTTCAAAGTTGAAGCTGTTGCCGCAAGTTCCACGGTTAAGGCGGGCTTGATACCGAATGCTCCTGCGAGCTTAGATCACTAGTCAAGCATTTCATCATGAGGCTCGCCTTTGAGAACGTCATAGTGCTAGGCATTCCCGACAAATCTCCTGCGAATCCCCAGCTTACGCTGAAGTCGCCCTGTCGAGCAAGCTTATCAAATCCTTCGAGAGCCGCGCATGATTACATCCCTTTGACCGTACCCGGTCGAACGGAACCGTGGGTTAGTGGGGTTTTGATCTATCATTCAGATCGTACGGATGCATCAAGAAGGAAAGGGGATCATGGTCGATGACGGTTCAACCGGCGCAACACGTCTGCTTCGCCGAGGAAGCTTCGCTCAACCGCGGACCCGCGGGCATGCTTTCCGCGGGAAGATTGCCGCCCTATCTCGGCAAACTGGGCCCTCCCTATCTCCCTTATCATGATACACCCCTAGGAGATCTTCAACCTCATCCAAGTGATCCAACGCAGGATGTAGAGCTGCAGCTGGAACTGAGGGGGTCCAATGACACCTTCTGATATCGACGCGACATGGATTGCTTTCAAGGAATGTAAGGGCAGTTGACTTAAAAAGTGTCTTCTGGTTCGAGCCCTGATGTCAGCTGGCCGAGATCATTCAATCGGTTTGTCAGTGCTGTGACATTAGTACATCGTCTTCAATACAGCAAGCCTTTCAAACTCCTTGCGTTCATCAGCCCCAGCTGTATTCAAGCCTCGTTTTACGGATCGTCCATCATGGCAACGAGAACCGCATCTCACGATGCTTCCGGCAACGACAAGCCAGGGATGATTCTCGAAGACGCCCAGAAGACTGTGGCCATCGATTACCTCCATGCCGCCGAGGCCACTGGCTTCGACCCGGCCGAAGCAAAAGCCCTACTCCGCAAACTTGACCTACGATTGATCCCGATGCTCTGCTTCACCTACGCCCTGCAGTCCATTGACCGAACGACACTGAGCTATGCGGCCGTTTTCGGTGTACGGGAGGACCTCGGCCTGACTGGCACTCAGTTCTCCCTGGCCAGCGCTCTGCTGTATATTGGTGCGTCTACTTGTCGAGTTTAGTAATATCCTCTTGGGCTGTTTCAGCAGGTACTCTTGCTCACATATCACGTGGCATGACTCGTGTTGACTCCCGATACCTCCCAAGACAGTTAATGAGCAAAATGGCTAACCGGGAATCTTCTAACAGGCTACCTCATCTGGGAATTTCCAACAAATGTTCTCCTGCAGAAACTTCCCATCAATCACTTCATGGCTGCCAACGTTGTTCTCTGGGGCGCAGTTCTTATGTGTCATGGCGCCACGCAGAACTTCCCCGGACTTGCAGCAACACGATTCCTTCTGGGTGCCTTCGAGGCCGTCATCAACCCAGGAACGATGCTCATGTTCTCCATGTACTACACCCGCAAAGAGCAGCCCCTCCGCATGGGTATCTGGATCGGCTCTGCTGGACTAGGGTATGTTGTTGCTGGAATCGTGACATTTGGCATTGGCCACATCGACGGCTCTATCGCCAGCTGGCGGATCTTGTTCCTCTTCTGGGGCGCCATCACCGTGGCGTGGGGGGTCGTACTGCACATCTGGCTCCCTGACTCGCCGTTGAGGACCAAGTTTCTGTCAGAACGGGAGAAGACCCTGGTCATTGATCGAGTTAAGGACAACGGCACCGGCATGGAAGACAAGAGGTTCAAGTGGCCACAGTTCTGGGAGGCGATGATGGACCTCAAGACTTGGCTGCTGTTTGCCTTTGCTGTAGCAAGCAACTCGCCAAACGGAGGTCTTACGACGGTGAGTGAACCTCGTTTGTTGTGTCTCAACCTCATACTTACACATTGCAGTTCCAAGGTCTGGTCATCCGTGGACTTGGCTTCTCGAAACTTCAGACGACGCTCATTCAGATGCCTTCCGGTGGAGTCCAACTGATATTCTGCGTTTTTGCTTGGTGAGTTGGTTCGTTCTCTAACTGGATGATCTGACATGGCGAATCTAATGTTGTGATTTCAAGCTTCTGCGCCTCGCACTTCCCCAATGCACGTATTCCGACCATGCTGGTCTGCCTCGGGCCCTTCCTTGCAGGCACACTGGGCCTCTGGCTCATCGACCAATCCATCCCCTACGGACGACTCGCCTGCCTCTGGATCTCTTTCACATACACCGCCGCCTGGACGCTCGCCATGTCCGTCGCAACCGCCAACACAGCTGGCCACACGAAGAAGGTGACGACCAACGCCGTTCTCCTCATCGGGTATTGTGTCGGCAACACGATCGGGCCGTTCTTCTTCATTGCGAAGCAGGAGCCTAGGTACACCCTTGGCATGGGCATGATCCTGGTGTGTGTTGGTATCCAAATTGGATGCTTGGTGGGACTTTGGTTCCTGCTGTACACTAGGAACCGGTCGAGGAGGGCTGAGCACGTCGACACCCCTGAGAATCGCCAGCAGGGATATGAACAAAGTCTGGATGACCAGACGGACTTGCAGAACAAGTACTTCAAGGTAAGTGTGCTCTTGGAAGGAACTGGGGAGAAAGTCACTAACGATTTCTAGTACGTGTACTAAACGATTCTGGGATTCTGGAAGTCAAAGGAAATCGAGCCGGGTACGTGGCATGAGTTGCCATCGTGTGCAAGCCTTTCGATGAAACCTTCCATGGAGGTCTTAATGAGATGAAACAGTGGATGCCACAGTATAAGCGCACGTATTCTGAATCTACCTTGCATGAACACACATCTTTGAATCCACTTCGATGGGTGTCGGTGGTCATGGCACGGCCTTAGCGGTGAGGTGCCAGTAGGTATCAATCGACAGCAAGCTTGATAGGGGAGAATAAATGCAGCTGGAGTTCTCAAACCTTATCGCCAGCACTTGACTTTCTTCCTATGATCTGTTGCTTAGTGTTGTTCAATTGATTGGTCTTCTACTACCTACTGCTATGTTTTCCAAGTAAAAGCCTCCTTGTAGGTCTCCAAGATTGTGTCGCAAGTAAGCTAATTCCCGCCCCCCGCCATCGAGAGACTCGTGGAATGGAGATTCTTGATCTCCCTGTCGTTGAAATTAGAGGTTACAGCTGTAAGCACATCCCAATCTGCACCAACTTGCCAACATCCATACCTCCACCCGGAACTCCTCAGGTTCTTACATTCATTCTCAGTCGACGCATCATCCAAACGCAACAGGCCTCGAAATCGGGTGTTTCAGGACAAACTCAAGAAGCTCTCCGAGGACTACAACAGCAAAAGGGCCGAGATGGAAGGTTGGACGATCGGACGCACGGTGATCAACGTCACACAGACAGGCCGCGTAGTCGCCGTCATACTCATCGCGACCTCCATCGTTTGCTGCGGCATGGCCATCCCCTTTGTAGTCGGGGAAAAGATCAACGGCGTTGACCCCTTCCAGCCTTCTCGTCGGGTTCAAGAGCTGGTACGTGAGTGAGCCGCCCTGGCACGATTTCATTCGACGCGTCGTTGTTTGCCGCAGCATCTCAGACCTGGGCGGTGTGACGGGCATCAATGCCCAGATCATCCTGATACACCTCCTCATCACGGAGTACAAGACAGCAATCTTCACCCAGGGACCGCGCAACTCCATGTTCCGCAGCACCACCGAAGGCGGCTTCGAGATTGACGAGCCGATCGACATTGAATCGCTCTATCTGAGAAATTTCGTGCCCGTCGAGATCTTGGACGACATTGGTGAGCATATTGTGTGCTTGAATGTCAGGAGGGAGTTACATCAGCTGCAGACTTGGAGGATTGTCAAGTGTCTCGGACACCGGGGTCTTGAGGAGACTGTCGAGGAGAATGGAGTTGTCAAGCTTTCGATGCAATCGCTCGAGGTTCGCCGTGTTCTGGGGGTGTATATCGGGAAGACACAGTTTGGAGGTACGAAGAGCGAAGAGAGCGAGAAGGATTAATCTCGGCCAGGAGAAGTGAGGCAGATGTAGATGACGAAGAATTTGGTTTACGAACATCGAGCGCCTCCACTCGCCTTATCGGTTGCAGCCCCGCCGTTATCGTGCCAGCTGCAGTCCTGATCTCCTCGGCACGCGGTTGTCACCGGCCTGGACGATGCGAGCGAGCTTCATTTACGTTTCTTTGAAAACAACTAATTGCTTTGATTCTTCTGGAAGCCAGTCCATTGCTCGAAATACCTCCAGTCATTTGGTGTTTTGGACGTGTCGCGGTCTGGCGTCGCAAGAAGCAAAATCGCGATTGCCCCGCCACAGGTCTGACGTCAAACGCCATGACGGCATCATTACGATCGCGGAGCAAACGCCCGCCCGAGTGATGTCAAGCAGACACGCATCTGCACAGATTCCAGATGAATGCGTGCTTGCAGCTACCTATTCCGCGGAGCTTAGTAAAATGCTCCTGTTAACTTTTGCGGGCACGCGTGCCTGCCGTATATAATCCTCGCTGGCAGGTGCCCTGGTCTTTTGCTCCTCCTCCACCACCCCAAGCTCAACCAAACAGCTATATCACCCAAATCACCCAACAAACAATCCCGCACATCACACGTCGCAAACATGCCTGAAGGTCGCGAATCCCCCAAGCCTGAGGACCAGTCCGATCGTCAGGTCGGCCAGACCTCCCACGGCCAGGGCACCGATGATGCCTCCAACAAGGGAAAGGTCAATGAGGAGCAGCTGAAGGTGAGCCGAGAGTCGCGGACTTTGGGTATGCACCCTTGCTAATAAGTCTAGAACCTGTCATCAAACCCCAAGGGACCTCTCGAGGATGAGGCGAAGGCGAAGCTTGCGAAGAACTAAATCGCTGGGAAGATGGTCAATACCTACGAATAGCGTCATGAAATCACACCATTTTGATCGTTACCCAGCTTCGCAAGTGATCAAGCTTTGCAAGTGATGAACATCATCCTGTAGTACATGCCTTCTGCTGCGCGCATACCAGGATTGAAGGAGCTTCTACCTGTCTGCGGGGCATTTTACTTCATCGTCACAAGGGTTGTGGTACATAATTATCATGTGATAATTGTCTCATTCTGCTAGCATCATGCTAAGGAAATCGAATCACGCCTATTTATAAAATCAACGCTCCGGCAACGCCTTACATCCATCCGTCCGTAATATCTCATATCCTTAGTTGGTGGGAATAACAGGCTCCTTCTCGCCAGTCGCAGTCGGCTTGGAGAGAGGAACGGAGGACGAGTTGTCGGGCTGGGTAGAAGAAGTGGTGCCAATGTTCTCGCCCGTGGCGGGAGGGGCCTCCTTCTCCTTGCCGAACACCTTCTCGAGGCCGGAAGCCTTGTAGGCGCTGCCGCCATGCTCCTCCTTCTTAAGATCGGCGAGACGCCTGGCCTCAGCGTGAACGTCGGTGACCTGACGCTGGGAGTCGGTGTAGAACTGGACGACCTTCTTGCCGGTGGGGGAGGTGGCGGCCTGCTCGAAGTAGCTGCTGATGCCGCCGAAGATGCCCTGGGCCTTGGCGGTGATGCCGTACGACTGGTCGGTGGCGCGAGCGCGGTCGGTGGCGTGGTACTTCTGGTCAAGGCGCTGGAGGGTATCGTAGAAGCGGGAGGTGACGCCGTGCTGGCGGTCGAGCTCGATGGCGCGCTGGAGAGCGGCGTCGCCAATGACATAGCCCTGGGCGAGATACTCAGCGAGGATGCGGGCGCGGGGCTTCTCCTCTTGCGTGATTTCGTCAGAGTCGCGCTCGCCGTCGTGCTTGGGGGAGCCCTCGCCAGAGTCGGCGGAGGCGCTGGTGACGGTGATGTGGGTGGCACCAAGCTGGGTGTTGTTGAGGAGCAGGGCCGTCTTGGCGGCGGTCTCCTTCTCGAAGGTCACGGTCGCATCCTTGGTCTCGCCGGCGGAGGTGACCTGGATATCGGTGATCTTGCCACTGTGAGGGTTAGTTGGTCCGTAACGTGAGGTAGGGGTGTCAGGTATGCATACCAGAAGCTGAAGAAGTCACGGATCTCCTTGTCCTGGGTACCAGGAGAGACGTTCTTGACGTGAACAGAGTTGGCGGACATGATTGCGGTGGTTGTTCTGGAGGGGTTTTTGTTGAGGCGGGGTATGTTCAGGATGGGTGTGTCAGGTTGCAGTTGGTGGAAGAGGGTAGGTTGCGGTTTGCGTGGAGGATGCGAGATGGAAGAAGTGTGTGCAGTTATAAAGGGAGGGGGCGAAAAGGCAGAGTGGACTCGGGACCGTTGGGTTGAAGGAATCAGATCGATGTCACGAGATTGAAAACGACGCGCGACCTGCCAAGGCACCGATATTTTGCTTCTCCAGGGAGGGGGAAGGCGGCCTCTGGGTGGTGACGGGCCTGCTGCTGCTGCTGCTGCGCGACACCAAGTGGCTCACGGCTGTCTCGCACCCGTTGAGGGCAGTGGCTTCCTCGTGCTGCGGGAGGGCGGGCAGGGGCGATACTGGAGCGAGGGGCAAGAGCTCCTGGTGCGCCAACGTCATCGGTCCTCCGATGATGAGACCAGGTGGGGGTGGAAGGTGTGCACAGACATGAAAGTTAGGGGGCGAGCTGTGCCAAGTACCGCCATTGCCATTATGTGACTAACAGTACTCCTTCTGCCATACGCTGCTATCGCCCCTCCCGCAAAGCTTATCCCTGCCATGCGCCATCCGGGTCCACATCAGGTGATGGCGAGGCCGGACGACGTGGCCCGGAATGTGATCGAAGCTCCACGTCCAAAGCTGGAGCTCTCCAGTTGCACCGCCTCCCGTCGCCAGACCCTGAAAATTCTGCCCCTTGCACCTTGACATGTGATTGTCGACGAGTCTCCCTTCGCCTCAACGTCTACGAGTACCGGCCGGTGCCCACTACCGTTGCGGCTGAGACTTGCGTGGCAGGATCTCGATTGACCAGCGACGTTCATTGCCCTTGCTCCCAACAGAGAGGCCTCGACAGGCAGCCGCTGTGCGACATTCGTCGAAGCGCGAGCATCACCGCCTGGCAACTTGCTCCCTTGGATCAATCGATTGACATTGCTAACGGAAATTGGGAAGACAGAACGATAGGAATATCCTCGCGACCGAAACCCCCGACGATCAACACCGACCGACGCGACCCATCATCTCGACGACACTAGCGGCGGAGTCTTTGTGACCTGGTCCTTCTGAGTCAATCCGATGAGGCGATGGCAGCGCGGGCTGTGTTTCAAGTGCCGTTTGATAGAAGATGCCTTGGCCAAAGACGTTCCGCAGCTGCGACACCATACCCTAGGGTTCGGGATGCCATTCACCGCCGCCCAAGGGGCATGGTGGCGCCAGTAGTGTTCATTCAATCCTTTGGTTCCAGTGAAACCTATCAGACACTGCTTACACTTGCTTGGCCGGGTATGAATCTTCATATGGCGGCTGCCGGAATCAGTACTCAGCCGCAGGAGAGGAAGAAGGAGAATTACTTCAAAATGTGCCCAACCTTGCGCCACTTCGTACAGCACCATCGATGGTCGGGGTTGCGTTGCCCTATGCTGTCAATGCCAGCTTGAACTTAAGAGTTGCTTGCGCTACGCACCGGCAGGATCGATTTCCGACGATGGATCAACCCCTTCGAGGCTGGCCATTGACGTCTCTTCGGCACTTCCCAACTCCTCCTCCTCCTCCTCGGCCGATCCTGAATGAGACCCAGGGGACCCTTCATAAGGGTCAACGCTAGGAATCATTGTCTGACTTCCCGACTATGCCGGGAAGCTGGGATCGCTCGAGGGGTGAACGGAATTGTTCACAGCGATGGGCTCGCTTGGTATGGTGGCCTCGCGCCAGCCTCCATGGTATGGATGCTGCTGAGCAGTATCCAACACGAGAAGACGCGGGTCAATTGTGTCTTCGCCCAAGACGGGCTGAGAAAGATCGGTTCCGAGAAGAGGCGGGTCGACCATGGATGGGTATGCTTGAGGGAAACCTGCTGGTCGAACTTGGTTCAATGCTTCCGACAACAGCAATTCATCGGAAGCACCTTCATCATCTTCTTCATGCGGATAGGTGGACCAAGGGTCGGGCCACGGAGGCAAGGGCACTGACGACATGATTGTGTGGTCGAGGTCGAAGTGTTGGAACATGAGACTTGAGACACAACAGGACGACCGAAAGTCGTGCTCCAGATCGTCATGAGAGGCCAAAGGTCTGAGAGGTGGCCCTGATGTCCTGATATATCACGGCGACGGCGCCCATCCAAATTCAATGATACCCCGCGACAGCTTTCCGGTCAGTCGTCATCTTCGCACCAACGGCGCGTGAGGCCAAAGTCGACAAAAGGAGGGGGGGGGGCCTCGTCGCGGTGATTCGCCAATCTCAACGTGAGGGGGGCTGCAGATTGGCCGCCGTCACGAAGCCAAGCGGCGTCTGAATGGAGATGGATGCGTCGATGACCTCCCCGATTGGACTGTTTGCTCCAAAGATGGTAGGCCTCCCACAGTAGCGCGCACTTTGCTGTCCCGACCGACCTTGGGGGCGGGCGCATTCGGGCAACTTTCGTGATTGTTGGCGATGGGCGTCGCCTCGCGGCCTGGTTCGCGCCGAGCTGCTATCATTGAGCGATCAGACGCGATTTTGACAGCTCGGCAAGCTGGTACGAGAGACGCCTGTCGCCATTGACAATAGCTTTGTTTGTCGCCAAAGCATCAATCGGCAGAGTCACGATGAAGGCGGCGCCGAAGCATGCGCCTGTCGACGAGGCCACTGGGACCATCCCACTGATGCACAAACAGATCTTCAAGTTCTATGAGCCCATCATTCTCCTCCTCGCCCTCAACTATGAAATGCGAAGCACCGCCAGCTACATCAGCCCCTCCGAAAATTATGATACCTCGGTCCCAGAACAGCTCTTCAAGGCCTTTGTCAACAAGCTTGCCATGGTGTGTGACAGTTCCAAGGGGAATCAGGGTGCCACTGTGACGGCCATCTGGGTGTCCGAAGATACGCCGGGCCGAACCGAGTATCATATTGCGTCGAACCAGCGCAAGAGCCATGAACTGGACGCCATGGGGTCCTTTGCGAGGACGCTGCTGGAAGAGGTGCGAGACGCGGACGCCCGGCCTTCGGCTCAGGACCAGGCCAACAGGACGCTTCTCCTCCCCATTTTGCGCTTCAACCGACCGCGTATCAACCTCTATCTCGACGGGCTGAGGCGAGAAGCGGAGAGGTGTATTGAGAAACGGGCGGAGCTGGGCGACAGCGGTGGGTGCTTGCTGAGCCGGATGGACGTGGGCCATCGCTGATGTTGAACACAGGAACCTTCGTCGTGCCGGAGCTGCAAGACCTCGTCGATCTATGCTCGCCCGAGCGAGCATCCAATCTCTCTGAGCCGGATTGTACGTCGTCCCAGGTGGGATACGATGACACCTCCAACTGACCCATCGCAGACATCCAAAGGTGTCAGGGTGCTATCAAGCGGCTCAACAGACTCAGAAATTCCCCTGCTTGGAGCACTGTCGACAACCTCGGGCGCGATGCCCGCTCCTCATCCGATAAAGACTGCTGGTCCGAATTCCGACACATGACGAACCGTCTCGTCGCGTATCCTCAAGCTGTAGCCTTCTGCCTGCGTGCCAAGGCAGCATGGCCTCGCCTCTTCACTTCCTTCACCGTCACGACTGTCCCCTCGAGCCGGCGCATGCCCAAGATGGACGTGCGAAAAAAGTCCCTTACAGCCGACAGCATCGTGGGGCGAATGACGCGCCGCGAAAACCAAATGGCCGTGTTCCGGGCTTTCGTCGCGGACCTGCAGCCGTTCCAGCTAGACGAGCGCATCCGCATGGAGTTTACGAAAGATTCGCTCCGGCCCGTCGTTCATGCCGAAGTCCTGCTGCTCGACCTCATTGAGTTCAGCGGCGGCGTGGCGCCGGGACGCTTCTTCGGTCGGTGGCAGTATATTGGTAGTAGCAAGCCGACGTGCCGACTGTGCCACTACTTCTTCGTGGAGCACGGGTCTGGTGTAGGGCATCGAGCTAGCCATGGAAATCTGTACGATAACTGGCGGCTGCCGGACGTGAGGGTGGTGGATGGGACGGCGGCGCTGGAGGCGCGGGCGAAGATGATGGAGAGGATTCTGGACAGGGTGCGAGGGGATGCGTTTGATCTGGTGAGGAGGCGGGCGCTGCCGACGTATAGGAGCCATGACTCGATGACGACGTCGGCGAGGGTGACGCTCGAGGAGCTGTGGTCAACGACGTCGAGGGCGGATGACCTGAGTTCGATGATGGGAGATCTGGGGCTCGAAGATGAAGATGATGATGGGGGAGGAGTCAGCCTGGACGGGTGATGCTGGCCTCTGAGGTCGAGCATCAAACGACTGTTGCCGATAGTCTCCGCCTCTTCCTTGCAGCTATTCCAACCATGTTTCAACGCCGCCGTGCTCACGGCCTAGAGGTCCTCGCCTGCCTCGTCAGTTGACGAGCCCACAGGAAGACACCGCCGACAGGCGCCACACCGCAGCTCCCCGCAGTGCCAGCACCCGTCTATGCCAGTCTCGGCGTCGACGCACGCCGAGGCGCAGCACAGCCTCCCGTTGGCCGTCATCTCCTCCCGGATGGTGGGGAGGCGGGCTTGAGCCGCGGTGATGAAGAGGAGGGCGAGGGCAGCCTTCATCGTGGGCTTTGTTCCAGGTGTAATTGGCTCCCGTCGGTGTGTCTGTTGGTGGTGAGGGGACAAACTCCGAGGCGGACTTGAGGCTGGTGGACTTGATCGGAACGGGGAGACCGGGGGAGGCGGTGGAGATTCGGCTTCCATTTAAAGGGGTGCTGGTGCTGTGCTGTGCCGCAGGCTGTCATTCAGGCTGTCGGGGCGAAGGAGGCCGGGCCGTAGTGCCATTCGCGCCGACAGGCCTCTGGAAGGCATGGGGAGATGAGATGAGGCCAGGTGTGCAAGTTGCCACCAGAGGATTCGAATCTGCCACGGGGTCTACTAACTGGAGAATGTAGCGAGCTGGGAGACAGCTTGATGGCGATGGGAGGTGAGGTCGAGGCGCTGAGTCGCTACGACCTGGGAGTTTACCCCGGATTCTCGCTTCGCTGGCGCCGTCTGATGTCTTGGGCAGCGTGGGAGCAGAACCCCGCCATTCCTCCTCAGCGCAGTTTCAATTCTCACGGTCGCATCGCGCAGCACAACGTTTCGGCGTCTCGGTCGCAACACACCGCATCACAGGTCACAACTTCGATCGCGGCGCTCCACGAGTAGGTATCAACAGTTGATTTCCTTCAATATATACGTCTCCTTTACCTTGCGCAAACATCCCCAGGCCGCCTACTGCGCCTTCTGCTTGGGCGCGGGCACCATCGTCCGCGTTAGGAAGGTCAGGGTGGCGTAGAAGACCATGACAATATCGAGACCGACGACGCCGAGCCACAGACCGTTCATGATCTGCTGCTCGCGACCGAAGAGGAAGGGCCAGGTCTCCATCTTTGCGGTCCAGATGTCGTGGGACCCGGTGAGGAGGAGCCCGAAGATTGTGAGGTAGGTGGTGAACCAGTAGGGCCTGGGAGGGGGCGAATTAGCATTCTGTCGTGTTCTATGCTGGGTAAGGGAGGACGTACTTTGTGCGCGCGTTCAGCTTTGTCCACTCAAACTGCGTCTTCTCGCCAATCTGCGAGGCCTGGACTGCGAGGAGGATGCCACCGAGGACGAAGCCCCAGAGGTACATCATCTTTTCGAGGGTGTTGAGGTTGGCGAGGTAGAAGAGGGCCTTGTCGGCATAGGCCGACAGCAGCGCGGGGACGGCGGCCATTGCGATTTGCGACGGTTTAGATGAAGGGCCCGTGGTCGTCAATGCGGAAGCTCTGGGCTCTGGACGGGGAGGGATAGGCAACAAGGAACGTCCGGTGCTGGGTAATCGCTGCGAAACACCGACGCGAGAGCGGGGTGTCGATGGGATGTTTCGCCTTGAGCGACGGGAGGAGGTCTGGTCGGAGGATGGCGAGGGGACGGAGAGGAGAAGAGGACTCGGAGGAGACGAGGAAGAAGATGTGTCCTGTCCTGTCGTGTTCTGTCGGCTGCCTTTTCGTTCCGCCTGTCATTTCCATCGAACCGGGTCCAGCTCCTTATCGACCGCTTCCTTCTGGGTCTATCGCAGGGGCCAGGTTCCGGTCTAGCCGTCTGTGGTGCGGGACGACGGGCCTCTTCCGCCGTGGTCGCCACGCCTGATCCGGCCGAGGTCCAGACCCTTTGTCTACTTGGCCTCTGCTTCGGGTGTAGTGCTTAAGATGACTGACTGGCTTCTCACCGTTCGTTACGACTCGGAATAGCTGGCTCAACGCTGGCTTGGAACCCCAGAGTCGCCGAGGACGGCGAGACACACGATGTGTGTGAAACTTGAAGGGTCCAAGCCCAGTGACGCTATGGCAGCTCGCTGAATCATCAAACAAGTTTAAAGTTCATTCGATTATCCTTTCCTTCTTGGGCATGTTGGCCTTTGTCGCGATCAAACGCGTAGCGGTCGCGTCCTCCGCAGTCTCGACGACACAACCATAACCACCATACCTCCATCCATAAATCACCTCCATCCTTGAATCACCTACATCCATGAATCACCTACATCCATGAATCACCTACATCCATGAATCACCTACATCCATGTATCACCTCCATCCATAAATCACCTACATCCATGTATCACCTCCATCCATAAATCACCCCCTACCATAAATCACTTCCGGCGTGGACAAAATGACTCCCATCTTCGACAAGTACCGCAATGGTCACGCGGCTCAGCAGAATGACCTGTTCATACTCCTCATGGGCTTCTCCGGCGCGGCAAGAGCGCCTTCATCTCCCAATGCCGGAACCTCGACACGCAAAACACACCACCCGTCGTCATAGGCCACGGCCAGGAGTCATGCACCCTCCAGGTCCAAGTCTACCCCTTCTTCAACGGGCAGGGCCAGACAATCTACCTCATCGACACCCCCGGCTTCGATAACACCGAACTCTCCGACACCCAGGTCCTTGCCATCATCACCCAGTGGCTAGCCAACGCCTATAACGCGGGTGTTTCCTTGCATGGCGTCCTCTACTTCCACTCCATCGCCGACAGGCGCCTCCGTGGCTCAGCCGGCCGCAATTGCGACATGCTCCGCGCCCTCTGCGGCCCCGCCGCCCCGTCTAGGACTCATTTAGTCACCACGATGTGGGACAGCGTGCCCATCGGGGATGCCCAGAAGCGCGAGCATGCCTCTATCATGACTCCCGGCCTCTGGTGTCAGCTCGGCGGCCGCATTCATCGGCATTGGAACATCAACAGGTCGGCGCGCGACATCCTTGCCGTCTTCGTTGAGGGCAACCGTGAACCCATCACGCTGGCCATACAAGACGAGGTGATCAACCAGAAGAAGACGTGTCTGCGCTACACCGCTGCCGGACGTGCCCTCGGCATCGACCCGGTCCCGGTGCTCGCATCGACCAAGAATTACAATTCTCAATCCGACGCCAGAGAGGCCCAGCACAAGGTGTCATACGAGGAGCCCATCGGGGCACTCGGACATGTCATGCCCCAGCAGAAAGCTCGGGAGCTTGAGCCGCCGCAGCCTCAATCTGACGCCTCCGGGCTTGGTGGCCAAGTGTCCGCTGAGTGGTACAAGGGCATGAGCACATACGCAATCTCCCTGAGCGGTCGAATTTATTGTTACAATGGGAAGAAGTACACTTTCAGGCATGCTTCCCTCATCCCATGTCCCTTCGGCTTCCCCTGTTACGTCCCTTCGGCTCCCCCCTGTTACGTCCCTTCGGCTCCCCCCTGTTACGTATGGTTATCGGCTTGCTAACATGCCGGCCAGGTCCAAAGAATCTCAACCCTCGATGTACTGTGGGCAGGGGCATAGCTATCACATGCATAGAGTCTACGGTATCGGGTGAGTCTCATCCAGTCTGACCTCGCTTCATCGTCCGGTTTCTTCGCCGCACATTGCCTCACCCTACCGAGGAACAGTCGCTGAACTGATTGTCGTCCAGGACATGCTATGTTAACCTGTGTCGAAACGCCGCAGGCGAGCTACACATTGGTTGGTGAACGCCAGCCTGGACACGATGACGCTGTGACTGACTCTTCACCCAGAGCATTCGGACAATCTCGCAGATCACTATGCTCTCCTGGCGGACTGCCTTCGAGACAACGCCGACGATATCCTCAATCTCGCCCAGTCGAAGGCTAGGTTGACTCTTGGTCCTACCGGCACCTACTAGCTGCAGATCGGAGACCGTTCATGGTTCAACCTGCCTCGAAGCATGACAGAGGTACTTCGCAAGCAGAAAATCGACCCCATAAACCTGGACGTCGTAGCCCTCGGCTTCAATGGGACGTGGCTCTTCACCCTGAAGGGAACCCCCACGGTCACTGTAGATCTTGGGGGCGGTTACTTGGCTCTCCACAAGTACCTTCGTCTGCGGTACTCGAAAGAATTTTCGAGAGGCGTGGTGTCCAGAATCACGGTACGTTTCCCGCGCGGTGCAATGACCTCAGGTTTCCCATTGACCAGACGCATGCTGACAATTTGGACACCCAGCACGTGGCGCTGGACCCTCAATCCGACACTTCCTTTGCCGTTGTGTTTCAGGACGGCTCGCTCTTCAAAAGCACAGCAGGATGGGACAAGCACTCCAAGGCTTGCTTCGACCGTTTTGTGGCTTTCGAAGACGACACCAGCCGAGTGGACGACGAGGCTCCCGCCGCCACAGAGGGGGGACCGGCAAAGAAAGCCCGTATCTCATAAAGAGGGAGGTTACGCTCGGTCGACTCGTCCCTGGGCACTCCATCAGGGGCCAAGTTTTGTCCGAGCATCCTCGAGCCTGTTCAACTCACATCTCCATGGTCACATGTTCAGGAAGCTCCAGGTTTGCAATGTTGGCCCATGATCATAGAATATGTAAGAACCAGTCCTCCTATTTGGAGCTCTTCCAATACCACACAGAGTCTGTTTATGTACAGGAACCACGTCGTCAAATATTAGCACATTACTCTCACATTACTTCGTCATCACCAGCGCTCAAAAAACACAAGTCGCCCCCTTTTCTCTGGCAATCAGAGCGACAACTTAGGGGGTGGCGAGGCGCGCCTTCTCCGCCTCATCGTCCTCAGCCATGAGCCTGCAGGCGTGCTGAAGGAGGTTGACCTCGCCCGGCGGGTTCTGGATGTAGCGAGCGTTGAAGCCCATGGTCTTCCTGACCGCGCGGAAGCTCTTGAGGTCGATGAACAGCGGCTCCTGGACGACGTTCCAAGCCAGGTTCTGCGAGCAAGGAGGAACGGTCAGGGAGCCGGTGTACTGGAAGACTTGGGACTTGTGGAGATGGTCGCGGAGCTCGGTGAAGTCGAGGGCGCCCGTGACGGTCTTGAGGCCGCGGCGGGGAATTTGCTCGAGGTTGACGAAGACGTTCTTGAAAAGAGCGCTCGCCTCCTCGTCCGTGCCGGGCTCGAGGACGAAGCCGACCACGGCGATGGAGTCGTCTGTGGGAGAAAGTCAGCTGCCGATCACGTTCTGGGCGAAAGGAGACACTCACCCTCGGCCTGGAAGACAAAGTGAACCTCGAGGGGGTAGTAGTGCGAATCGATCTGGTGCTCGCCGGGGGTGTGGAAGTGGAACTGGGCCAGGTTGAAGGTCTTTCCGTCGCGAACGAGGGTGCCGGTGGTGTTGACCTCGACAGTCTTGCCGAGGTTCTCAAACTCGGCGCCCTCGGGCCTGTTGGGGAGGTCGAAGCCCAGCTGGGCGCCGGCGATGGTGGTGATGTTGTTGGAGTGGATGTTGATGGGCGACTGGCTCGTGCCGGTGGAGCAGATCCTGTACGACTCGTTCAGGTGACCCCATTCCAGGGGGCCGCCGATGCCCGAAAAGGCAAGCTCGAGGGTCTCGCCGATGTCGTTCTGGCGGGGGTTCAGGGTCGTGCCGTGGTCGCAGAAGGCGGACACTAGGGAGGTGAGGGCCGAGAAGGCAAGGATGGACCTCATGATGGGTGCAACGAAGTATTAGTGTGAAGCTATTAATCAAGGGTTAGTAGGGCCGGGAGGGCGATGGGGGTGGAATATGTGCTGCTGCTGAACAGGTCTGCTGTTGAGCGGCGACCCTCTCGTACGTTTAAATAAGGCGGCCGGCCAGTCACGCCATGCGTCGCTCCTGGGTGAAGCAGCAGATCACCCCTATCGTCGGTTGCTGTGAAGGAGACCCCGCCATAACAACATCAAGCATGTCCGGAGATGGAATGGTGGTGGTCACAGCCTGAAGCGAGCGCATTCCGAAGGCGACCAGAGACCAAGTGATAGGTCAGTATTCCATCTGGCTGGACCAAACCTTGAAGATGGTCGGGACCTCAGCCCTGATCGCACATCTTGACCTTAATCTCATCATCCCGCCTTCTGGCAGGGCTTCAACCGTAAAGCAGATAGGGTTGCGCGCCTACCGGCCTGAGCCTATTTTCAACGGGTTCGCCCTATCGTCGGCCAACTGATTGGATCGATCATTGGTGGTGTGAGAAATAGGGGCTGCGACAGGGCGCTTGTCTGTCTACCTACTTGTGGTCATGGCAGCATTTCTCGACCTAGGTACGGCGTCATTTGTGACAGACCCCTTTCTGGCCAGCGACCGGGCCAGACGCATGCCAAGCTGTCAGAAACCCATACCCCGGATATCCAAGGGTGAGTCTTCCACTTTGTCAACGTGCCAGCAGGGACAAGGTGCTTGAAAATGTAGGGCACAGCGTGCTTGGCATCTCCTGATGTCTCAGGCCCACGGTGCGCGCCGGCCAGCCGGAGACAAATAAGCTTCACGGGTGGAATGGAGGCTAGTCTGGACACCAGGCTTCAGCTTTGCCGTCAAGCGCGGTTCTCGATGCGTCCGTCTAGGAGCGGCTGAGGCGCCGCTCCCGGAAGCCAACGTGGAATACGTCAATTCAGGCTCACCAAGGCAGCCCGGGCCACGCGAAGCTGCAAACCTATCCCCAAAGGTGCTGGAGCTGGTGCCGGCTGATCTATCTGATAGTGTCAAGGTTTGTCCGCTGGGTGAAGATGAGAGGTCGGCGGGATAGGCGATGATGATGGAGGGTTGAGTTGTTTTGTTTGATAAGACGGACAAGACAAGATTTGAACAGTAGATGCGCGAGGCTGCGAAAAGGGGCGCATTGGTCGGAGACACCGTCCGATCCAGTGGTAAGCTTAACTTGCCCCGGTTGATTGCCTTGACCCTGCACCGGGATCAACGACAATCGCCATCGGGGTCGCCAGTGGATGATGTTGCTTTGGAGTGAGATATATTGACGGGGCTCTCGGTCCTGTTCGGGGGCTGAAGGCGGATGAACTTCCATGATGTCACTTGGCGGTGTTCGATCGTGTTTTGCAGGCTGCCAAAAGTAAATAAAGCTGCCAAGCGGCTGAATTGCACTTCAATAGTTGAGAGCATCTCATAGCGAGCCTGCCGCATCGGCTTCGCCGTTCGAACTTTCATCGACGCTCCTTTTGTCCCCAGAGGGATGCAAGGGTGGTCACGGCCAGTATGTGACGAGTCAACAACTACGATATTGGGTAAATCTATGAGATTGTAAGGACCGTGAGAACTTCAAAGGACACGCAAAGTCCCAACCGACCGATTACGCGATGAAAGGACTACTATTACCCCATACCCTCCCATTACTAAAGTGCCCGACTCCTCCATCTCTTCAGGTCGATCGTGGTAATACCGTTCTAAACTTGCTCAGTCAGTACCACTCGATATCCTTCAAGTTAGGAAGAGATAAAATACCTTTCTACGCCTTCTTGTAGGTGCCGTAGGTGCCGTAGCTGCCAGCAGGAGGGTACTCGCCGTAGTCGGCGTAGCTACCGGCGGGAGGGTAGCTTCCATAGGTGCCGTAGCCGCCGGCGGGAGGAGGGTAGCTGCCGTAGTTGCCGTAGCCCTGGCCATCCGCGTCGGCCACAGGGGCAGGGGCGGCCTCGGCGTCGGGGTTGGCGACGGGAGCGGCCTCAGGGTTGGCAACGGGAGCGGCCATGGCACCGGTGAAGGCGAGGAAGAGGGCTGTGATGGTGAACTTCATTTTGGCGATGTGATTGATATTCTGAATGATGTTAGCTGGTCCATCCAAGTGACGGGGGGGGTGATGGGGTTTGCTCACAAGGTAAGTTGAACGAAAGTGCTTGAATTGGTCTGGATGTGTGATGCTGAGTGAAGACTTGAATGTTGCTGATGAGAAGAGAAAGCTGAATGAAGAAGGTCAAAAGACGAGTTTTATACATCCGATTGCTCTCAGAAAGTCAACGTATCATCAAGACATCTCAGGATCTTAGGCCATCATTCTGGTTGCTGCGCTACCACAGCCTCACGTCGAGAAACCACAGTAACAGCGGAAATGGCTATGCTCCTTTGTCAATTCGACGGATTCAGCGATCTGAAGCTGAAAGCTGCCGGCGTCATCCCCCTTCCAGCCTTGCCAGAACGATCGCGTCTAGCTAGCACCACGCTTACACGTGGGCGACATGACTGTCTCACCACCCCCGCGCGTCATCCCCCAGACCAAATTCCGCACAAGGCATAGGGCTGTTTGTTCTAGGAGTCTGGGCACCGCTTGGGGTAGGGCTGTCGGCGACAGCGAGCGCGCCAAGACCAAAATACCATGTGTCCTGGAATAGTACTGGTGCTTCTTGCACGAGGTTGAAGGAAATCGGCCCGAGTGAGTCTCAGATCGCAATTGCGCCTCAGGAATGACCTCTCTGATGAGATTAGATATCCTTCTTAGAGTGTAGTAGGTGCTGAATGTCTCCGAATCCGCCTTGTCGAGCTGGGAATTGACTTCACCACATTTCAGCTCGACGTCTGCCAGGCAACACCTCGATTTGGAAGTTCCGCAGGAAGCATTGCAACGGTGCAAATCTAACGCAAATTCATCGTCTCTTCGTCATCGTCTCCGGTGCTACTATGGTTGTGTTCTGTTTGATTGGTGACCAGTAGCAGGCAGCGACCCATCACGCCTGGGTGCACCATGAGGATCGATCCCTAGAGCTGCTGCTGCAGAAGCTAAGGATTCTTTTCTTGGTTTCATCGTCAGGTCATGAAGGCAATAGAAAGGCACTATACTCGGCACAGATTCCTTGCCAGGGATTAGTCGATGAATACCTGTCGCCTGAAAGATGAACGAACAGGAGATGCCACTGCCACATCGGCCTCGCGCGATTGCTGGCGCTGGTTGGTCCAACCAATCTACCGACACTAACACTACCACCGACAAGCAGTCAGCCTGGCATGGTACAAGAGTATATCAGGGGTGACCAGTTCTATGACCAGCAGCAGATTGCCCACAAAACGGGGCCTCATTTGAATTCGCATAGGACTCGGCACATCTGCTCGAGTCCCGAGATTAACCAAGAATAAGCCTGCCTAGTCTCTGCAAAGATGCGAATGAAAGTATCAGCTAGGTCTGAAGCCAGGAACTGTCAACGACTTCAGTGCCCCGACACACCTTGTGTCCAGGAGCAAAAAAACGAATTCTCCCCGACCGGAGTCGAGCCGGTGACCTTCAGGTGAAATGGAACAATTACAGCCCGACGTGATAGCCAACTACACCACAGGGAGGATTGGTGGAGACATCGGGTGTCTCCACCAATTTTTGAGGCGTGCTGTCATAATTGGAAGCTCGGCGTCATCTATCACTTTCCCCTGAAAGTCCCTTGGTGGTGAACAGGTAAACAGGATTCTGGCTTCGAGCCCCTAGACGGTTCGGTCCAGGTTCTTCCCGACTCTCCGAGAAACGATCATATATCTCCGTCACGGCGTCCGGCTAAATATTCACACGGACCAGCACATATGCCGACTCCGTGAGCCGTTTGAAGTTTTCTAGCCAAAGGGGCCAGAGGTCTTGGCAAGCTACCGGATCGTGGCGAGCGGCTCCCCGCGGACGTGGCGGGAACATGACTCTTGTAGTCGGATCGATCTCGGTCATCCCACGTGCTTCAACGTCCTTGTGGAGGATTAAAGCTCCGAGAGTTTGACTGCATGTGATCAAACCGGCAAGGCCATTAATAGGTTACATCGAAGTCGTGATGCAACTTAGACTTATCTCATCACCTGTCACCTCCAAAGTCCTCTATAATCGAAAATAACGTGCAGCAAATAATGCTGAGCAGAATATCGCCTCCTGCATGTTCGGTGAAGGAGGGCGTGGAAGTAAACTAGCAAGTCCGTAACTATGTCTTCACCCCCGTGCCGCCTTGACCGGCAACACTGTAATCATCATACTCTCGGCACGGATCTTCAGGATCATGAACCCAGTCAAGTTGGCCAAGAAAGCCTCTCGGTCTGTTGCAAGTGCGAGATTGTCTGAACCCCCAGCTTCCGACGTAACATGTCACATGTGAAGGCCAGTATGCAGCTCGAGAGTGCCATGATAGGCGGAAGGATTCCGGCACCATGATATGCACTCACGCCCCGTAACGCTACTGCTGCTGGCGTTTCTGTCACATTTATCCCGCTGCAAGCTTCATCTCGTCACCAAAGGGCGTCGAGCCCCCTGAACCGGATCCGTCACTCGGTCGAGATCACCGACGTCTAGACCATCCTCCCATCTCGATACCCGATCCCCTTACCGAAGGTTTCTAAGGAAAGCTGCGGGCCGTTGCTTGTCATCCGCTGATGAACGCCAAGCGTAGCAGTGGGCAGAAGCTAGCAATATTCTCAGGGGAAGCGATTGCCACGCACCGGAAGTAGATGAGGCCCGTCCCCACGAGGTCGGTGACCAGGAGGCGCCTGATGGCGCAGCCACCACGTCGTTCTCCAGAATACATCCCCCATGCCGTGTTTCTGACATGAGCGCCACCTCCATCTCGCGTGGAGCTCGCGGCTCGTCTTCCCGACCCGTGAAAACGGCGTGAACCCCCTTTCTTTTACCACATCCCCCCTGACAGAACAGGGCCGAGGTCACGCATGGGCAGAGCGTCTGCCTCCTTCGACCTGTCAGCTCTCCGCACGCATCGAGATTCAGGGCCAGCGGTGTCTCGGGGGCGAGTAGATGTTCTGCTTCTGCATGGCCCAGGCCGCTGGAGACCCGCGCCCCCGCAGACGCCTCCCAGATGGTTCCCCGGGTGAGATGAACGGTGTGTGGCGAGGAATCATGTCGAGACGCTGCCAAGTATTCTCCGGCGTTGACCATGACGCGGCCGCTTTTGGGTGAGGCCGGAGGCGTGGCGATGCTTCTCGCCACGTGCCGCCGGCGGCGGCGCTGGGCCGTGTCCGCCTACTCCGGGTGGGTGAGCCGTTCGGCGCCGGAAGGGAGGGAGGGTTTCTTACGGTCAACGGGGTCTCAGGGGTGGACCAGCCCTGAGAATTCCGGCTTGAGCTCCGCGGCGAACGAAGGGGTTTGGATGGACCTGGAGGGCTGTGTTGGCACGACGAGCTCCCTTCCCGCTTTGGCAAGGCGAAAGAGACATACGGGCACAAACGCACCTTGGCCGACGGGCCCCTATTCCTAGACACCCCTAGCCCCAAGCGACCCAGTGGTCTGTCTCGACGGGTAATCTAGAAAGCGCGCGGCGCGAAGTGGCTGGCCCGCAAGGAAGCAAGCCCCCTGAGAAGGCGGGTGAAAAGGGGGGTTCAAGGGACGTGGGATGGTGCCAAAAAGGGGGGCCAAACGACCGACCATGTCGCAGATGCCAGAATGACGGGATGCTGGTTGGCTACAGGACAAGCCGCCGCGCGCAAGGGTTTCTGGCATTTCGTCCCTGCGGTATTTTCTCTCATAGGCCGTCTTCGCGGCGCGCGTCGTTCATCTCGGGGGTTCTTGCTACGTTGCAGGATGAGTGGTACCCGAGCATCTCTTGATGGATGGATGGATGGATGGATGCATAGTCAGGGCCGAAGAACACGTCCGTGGGTCTCGAGGCCAAGTCGGAGAAACGCGGTTGTGGTTCGATGGAGGCGAGACAAGTACGTTCCTGCTGATTATTTACTCGCGGCATCATCGCAAATCCAAGGGACTGGTCAGGCTAGGTTTGTGTTGAATGAATCAGTGACTCGGACGCCCGGTTTTTGACTCGGGACACATGCTCACTGGTCTCGGAGCTGACTCCTTCAGCTTGACGAGCGAGCCTGGGTGCCGAGCGAGGCGCCTCTAAAGGTTCCGCTAGCAGCATATCTGGGTTGGCGGCACGACCCATCTTGGCCAAGACAGCGAGGATGCCGACCGGCGGCTCTTCAGACGAGTCCGAAATTTGACAAAGGGAGGAGGCAGCGAGATGACGAGAAGCGAGGGGATGGAAAGGAGGGGGAGGGACCGCTTGTCGCGCGTCTAGGCCCGAGACCCTTCGGGGACCTTGCGTCAGGACGCCTTTCTGGCAGGGCTTCCGAGGGAATGATCCGCGAGGAGGGCGAAGTTCAGACGGCGCAGGCAGCACCAGAGCAGAAGAAGGGGTGCGGAAAGGCGGCCGCGGCGCGCGCCCACCTCCCACTCAGGACGAGCGAAGCGTCTGCTTGGTAAACTTTAATCCTGCCCAGGACGGGTCCAGCTCGCAAGACCCCTCTGACCCGAGAAAAGCTGGGCTGGCAAGCCTGCAAGGTCCCTACATTCCCCTCCCCTGGGCTGGCCCTGACGGGGCGTCGGACGTTGGAGCTACTGACAGCCTAGCGATATGGACGGGCCACGATGCTGGGCGGACACCCCCCATCCGGCGTAGCCAGTGCCATGTTGATGATGCTATCCCAGGGCAGTAATTCTCGCGGGAGGCGGGTCTGCTCCAGAGACAGAGCAGAGATGAACGAGTTTCTGCGAGATCGATGGTCGCGAGAGGAGCCGTCGGCGAGAGCATCCGAACGCGTTGTTGTTTTGGTCGCGGAGGGCCGGAAGCTACAGTTACGCTACCAGGAAGCGAGGGGGGGAAGCAGAAGCAGGGCCCCTGGAACTCCCGCCGCTACTATCGATGGTGTCGCGCGGGACGCGGGCGACTGAAAGGTGTCACCCGCTGGAACCGCAGCAGACTAAGGCTAAGGGGACAAGGTATAGTAGCAGCAGGCCGTCCTCGCCTTGCATGCAGTGCAGCAATCGATGGAGTCGCACTGCCGGGAGAGTGCCGAGCTGACTCGGCCGGATGGCCGGCTGCGACATCAGGATGCCGTGTCCTCGTGGACCCCGAGGGCAGTTCCTTGGACAAGGACGTGCGCTGTGAGGCAACACTGCAACTTTGCGCACTGGCAGCGTCGCAAGAAGCGCCGTGGGCGTTCACGTTCGGCAGATGCAGATTCGAGCGCGTGGCCCCGGGTGATGCTCCGAGCGCACTGATGCCCACGCGCCATGTCAAGTCTCACATATAGACAGGACGACGATGCAACGATGGCGGCGGTCCGATGCTCGCGGACATGGGCGGCGTACGGGCACGGGTGCCGAGCCGAAGAGGGGGGAATATTCCAGGCTTCCCTTTGTTTGTGTCCCGAACAGGCTTGGGGCGGAGAGAGAGCGAGAGAGAGATCAGGAGAGACATGAGACCCAGGAGATGTGCTAGCACTGCTAGGCTTTAGCATTGAGGTTCAGGGTATTTCTGGACTTCGGCCAACATAGAGTTTGCCGGGTCAAGCGCTCGGCGCCGCCCGTGGTCGGTGCAGCGGCGGGCGAACATGGAGGGACCCGGGAAGAGGGCCCTCGTCCGCAGGTCCGCCCGCAGGCAGCGACCCGACTGGGCCCGCGTCTCGCGCCGAGCCCTTGGGGCGGCGGAGGGGATGCCGTGTTTGTGGGAAGACGGGCGAGTCGGGGCGCCATCGACCGCGGCGGTGATGGCCGGCCGGCCGCCGGGTGTGTCGATCGCGGCGATAATTTTCTTTCGTTGCGTCACGGTGTTTCTGTCTCTCAGCTTCGCCTCGCCCGTTGGGGCTGGGCTATCCCCGAAAATCACAATGGAAGAGCCGACGATGACAAGAGAAAGTGTGCGGATGACGGAGATGGCGATGGGCTCGCGCGGGCCTAAGCAGCGGCAAGTCGAGACGACGCATGTCGCTAGCACCGAGATGGAAGGGCGGTCGTTCGGCCGGTCCGGAAGGGCAACGCGGCTCTTCTTTGCTTGGTTCTCCTCCTTTTTTTCCCAGTGCCGGTACTCGTAGTTACGTAGCGGGTTTGGCTTGGCCAAGGTTTTGGCCATGACGTCTGAATTTATGAACCCCGCGAGAGACTGGGGACAGCGTACAGGGGGGGAGGGGACGAAGGAAAAATCCCACGGCAGCATGTCGGGGGGGCTACCCGGCACATGTGTGCAATGGCGCAGTTGGGAAACTCCGGGGGTGCCTTTTTTCTCGCTCTTGGCTCTCGATGTGGGTTTTCCAGAGCCAGATCATGACGGGGCGTCTCCGGTGCCTTGGCGGTCAGGGCCCGGCGGGATGTTTGCATGTTCCATGGGGCATTGGACATTAGCCATGACGGGCTGCCATTCATCTTCGTAGGTGCAGAGAGAGTGTGCCTCCCTGCATGGCTCCCGGCTCGGCTCTTCAACGGCGGCGGCGTCGACCCCCGGAGACCCCCCTGAATCGGGGATGGCATCGGCAGGTAGCCCCCGAGAGTTCCCCCGTCTCGCAGTTCCGAGCTACACCGAAGGACGAGCGAGGAAGAAACCCCCAGTGAACACCAAGAAGGAGAGACACACCGGGGACACTAAGGCAGAGGGCACAGCAGGTCGATAGACCTCCTCCCCATTCGAGGTGTCTCTCCGGGGTGGGCAAAGGGGTGGGCAAAGGGGGATGTTGGTCTAGCCTGAAGAGAACTAGACAGGGTCTTATTACGCGGAGAGCACATCGACGCGTGGTAGTGCTATAATTGCATTCTGGACGAGGCAGCTACACCCGCCAGTATTTGTCTTGGAGTATAGGGCACTGTAATATGCTCTCACTGCTTCTCGCCATGGGACGATCCAGGGTATCATTTTGAGTGCGTGTGGGTGTCGCTCAACTGTAACGAGCTTGGTGCTCTGCTCTGCTGAATGTTGGATTGGGCCACTGCTTGCTTGCCCTTGCTTGCTTGGTTGCTGCTTGCTGCTTGCTGGGCAGTGGCTGAATGTCGGCTAGACGAGCGGGATGCTGCCCGGGCAGAAAATCTACCGTCCATCCACGCAGGGTTGAGCGGCCGCGAGGGGCGTCGTGATTGGGCTCACTCGGTCTGCCGAACCCCTCCTCTTCATGGGGGCCCTTGAACTGCCAGGAGGGACACGGCACAAGAGTCAAGTCGAGGATAGGAAGTACGAGAGAAACGGGCAACATGTGTTTCTTCACTGATGTCACGGGCCAACAGCTTGCAACGAGGTGTCGGGACCCAGGGTTTGGACACTGACCCCCCTCTGTCTGTTCGCTTCAGGGCTGTCTGACTGTCTCTCCCCCGAGCTCATCCCCCTCTCTCCCCTCTGTAGATCCCCCCTGAACCCTGCACACCTCGCAAGGTGGACCGAAGCTACCCCTGAACCCCCGTTGAACGCCCAGAACCTACCACCCCCCTCCCCCCTACGAGTCCCCCCCCCCTTCCTCTCACCACCACCCTTCACCCCCCATTCCCGGCGGCGCCCGCCCCCATAAAACCTGAACCGCAGGCGCAAAGCTGCGCACATGTGCCGGGGAAATACCCATGCGGCACATCACGCCAGGGGCCCGTCGAGAATCTTCTTCCCTCGCCGCCTTCGCCGAGCCAGGAAAGTCGAGAAGCAGCCCCATTGAGGGCTACTCTGACTCTCTCTCCTCCTCTCAAACCCGCTCAAGCTCCCGCGGGCCCTCTCGCCTCGCTCAACCTACCGTCACCTGTTTCCGACGACAAGTCTCGTGAACGGGCCGACAGGTGCTCTGCTCTCCTCTGCTCCATCGCTGCGCCGCGCTCGATCCGGTTGCTGATCTGAACCCGACAACGGACGGGCTCGCCGCCCGCACCCCTTCTGTCCGCATACCCTCCTCCCCCATCCCATCCAGTGCCCTTTTGTTGCTAGTTGCCTGGCTTCCCTTATTATCAATTTTCCATCCGATCCCACGAACGGGGAGGGGCAAACAAGGCCTGACTGACATCTGGCCACCCCCGTCCGTTCCGTCCATCTTTCTGCCTGCAAGCCATCTAACCTTGTCTCATGCGTGCCGGGCCCGGTCCTCGAGGCCCTCAAAAACAGATGTCACCTATCACGTATCCCCGCGGCACCTCACATCACAGACTCCTAGTCCTCCACTCCAACCACCACCACCGCCCTCGACAGACATATCAGCCCCGGCCCGCGCGCCTGCCCATGCACATCTGAGCAGAATACCTCCCTCCTCCCCGTCACTCACCCACATACACCCCGGACCACCCATCCATTACTCGTTCACATCGTTCACACTTTCCTGGCCTCCTCCCTGTTCACACACACACGCACGCAGACGCAGACGCAGACGCACCAGACAGGATAGGCCCCATGCCAGCTCGCCTACTCGAACTAGCATCAGCAGCACCCAGAGACGGACGAACACCTCCAACATCAACACATCCCACACCACCACTACCGGCCCGTCCTCGCCAATGACCTGGACCTACCACCCCTGGGAACAACACCACAGAGCCTTCAGATATGACAGCACCGTGACGCCGCAGCCTCCCCTCCCAGACAACATGGCTTCCCCAGAGCAGGCAGACTCCCTGCGGGAGAACCTCCGCCAGGTCATCCTCGAGCAGCTCACCGACGCCCTGCTTGACTGGCCCGCCATGGCATCACTGTCCAACCCCGTGCTGCGCGTCGAGGCCTTTATCCAGGACGGCAACGCCAACGTGCCGGGGCACAACCCCATGCAGAGCCCCCTCGTCACGGTAGGAATCTGCATCCCGTCCCTGCCCTTGTTCTCGCCGTCCCCGATGCCGACCCCGGCTGCCCCTTCCCTGACGGATATCTCTGCTGTTGTTCCCCCCTGGTGGCTCTCGCTGACGAACGAGCAGAAAATGGTCGACCTCTCCGGATACATGACGCCCTCGGCCGTCCACCCATCTCCCACATCGGCCTTCCCCCGGGCCCGTCCGGCCTCATGTCGAACCACATCGTGCCCTCGCAGGCGCATCTCGTCCAGCATGGCGACCCGACGATACAGCCGACGCCCATGGATATCACCCCGCTGCACACGCCCATGTACACGCCCATGGCGCAGCCGCAGCACCACCCACAGCAGCACCATCAGCTGCAACAGCAACCGCAACAGCAGCAACACCACCAGACGTCACCACCCTCCTCCGTCTCCTCTCACATGACGACACCCTCCCACATGACCATGAGCTCCTCCAACATGGCCCTCTCCCGCCGCCCCTCGTACCAGCTCTCCTCGGACGACGACGCCCACTCCTCCATCGCCATCGCTCCCCGTCCCAGCACCCTCAGGCCCGTCCGCACCGGCGGACCCAGCGGAGCCACCATCCAGGAAGGTCCCGACAGCCAACGCCAGATGCAGATCGCGGGCCACTTCCCGAAGCGAGCCAAGATCCATAACGACCCGGTTACCTTCTTGCCGCAGCCCTCATCACTCGACAAGTTCATCATCAGCGTCTGGGACCAGATCCACGGCGGGATCAACCTCGAGCCCCAGGTATTGCTGGAGCAGTGGCAGCTTGCCGCGGCAGCCGCAACAGCCACTATCAACGGGGCCACGAACATGCAGGGGCAGCCGCAGCAACAACATGGCCAACAGAACCAGTACCAACAGCTCGAGTTCGGCGGCATCATGTCACCACCCCTTTCCGAGTCCAACGAAGCCGCCGGCAGCAGCAGCAACAACAGCCTAAGCGCCAACCTCGGTCTCGGCCTGAGCCTCGCCCCCTCGACCTCCACCGGCAACGCCCACATGGACCTCCATACCTTCAACCGCAGCAACCTCTTCTGCCGCAAAGTGACACAAGCCAGCCGAGCATGCCGCTCCATCGAAGTCATCGTCCAGGCGCGGTGGATCGAGCACTTCGACGCACACGTCGAGCTCCTAGCCGTCACCTCGCCGAGCATGTCGCCCACCAAGCGGCGCAAGGCCGCGCTCCTCGAGGCGTGCGGTGATTTTGGCTGGTCAGAGAAGGAGCTGCGGAACAAGATGGCCATCTGGCGCGGATACAAGGAGATCAAGGACGCCGGTGGCTGGGCGGCCCTCGTCTTTGCGGGAATGGGGTTGTACCGCTTCTGCAAGTACCGCGTAGGGTTCACGCCAGAGGCCATGGCGAGGCTGCGCGCACTGCGGCCGCGTATTGAAGTTGCCGCTGACACGCTGCATCCGACATGGCGACAGCTTCTTGTTATTGTCGGCGAGAGCCCGCAGCGCCGGTTCTGCGGACATCCCCATGACTGGGTTGTGCGCCAGGACGGCTCGGACCCTGTACCCTTGAGGAGCACATACCTCGAGCACGACCCCTTTTTCAGCTTCGAGCACCTCGAAGGCGGCAGTGTCATCGATGCCGACGCCTGGGGACCCGACGACGACCCACGATGGGTTCCGCCTCCCAACCCCGCCGCATGTGTCACGGGCGCTCACATATGCCACTCCTGCGGCCAGGAGCAGAGCGAAGACCCGAAAGCCAACTCGTGCTACTGCTTCCCGACATTGTTCGGAGGTGGAAGTGGGGGTAGCAGCACCGCCATTAATACCACTAACACCTCCACCGGAGGAGGGTCCGCCTCCGCCTCCGGGTCGGGCTCCGGTTCCGGCTCCGGCGCCGGCCCCTCCTCCGGGAGCAGCCCCGGCATCGGCGCCCGGATGCGCAACTCCGTCCCCGTACAGGTCTTCCGCACCACAGACGGGCGTAACAACGGCCTCGTGGCGCTGTGTCCCTTTGAGCGCGGCGCCGCCATCGGCGAGTTCGTCGGCCTCGTCACAAAGGACCTGCAGGACCTCGACGTCATGGACAGCTCGACGGGGGTGCGCGGGTACCAGATCTGGCAGGGGCGGCAGGGCAACTTTACGCGCTTCGTCAACCACAGCTGTCGGCCGAACGCGCAGTTCCAGCACTTTGTCTGGCTGAGCACGCAGCGCATCGTGCTCGTGAGCAAGGGCATCGAGGCGGGGGCGGAGATTACCGTTGATTACTCGGGGAGTTATTGGCGGGGGTTGGATAAGAAGTGCCTGTGCGGAGAGGCGTGCTGCCGGTATAGGAGGCAGTAGGGGGATGTGAAGCATGTTATTTTTTTCTGGTCAGATATACGACAACGGCAAAGGGGGAAGGCAGGCATTAGACGCGGGGTTTTTGCGGTTCATGGGTATCTATTCTTTTTTTCCAAGAAGGTTCGCCTCAGGGCGACTAGGTAAATGCAGACAGGACACGTTCCGGTGGTCATACAGGCATGGGGTAGAAAGCAATGCGCCCTGGTTTATCGTTTCCATCCAACGCCGAAAAAAGTCGCTCGCAAATCAAAGGACAATCGAGAAGAAGAAGCAGGATGAGCGCCGTTGGCTTAGTGCTGGGGACGATGCATCTCGTGGGCCTCGCCCTGTTGCGGGTAGCCGCAGGGCTGCTGTGCCTGGTAGGGCTGCGCCTGGTACGGCTCCGCGGGCTTCTGCTGGTAGCTGTTGTAGTCCTGGGGCGCATAGGGGGCGGGCTGGTAGGGCTGAGCGTTGGCCTGGCCGTAGCCGTAGGAGGCGTTGGGGTCGAAGGTGTGGGCGTCGTGCTGTTGGGTGGGCTTGTAGCCGGAGCCAGGCGCGCCGCCGAGGGTGCCCTTGCGGTGCTTGTGGAACATGACGGAGGCGTAAATGAGCATGCCAGCGAAGGAGAGGCTGTGGAAAGCAGAGTCAGCAGGTGATGGGAAGTACGGGAGAGGAGGGAGAACGAACTAGATGATGACGCCAATAGCGACCGTGGTACCGGTCCGCACGCCGACCATACTCAGCGCGAACAGAACGGTCCAGATTGTGGTCTGGATGACGTTGACGATAAGGAAGAAGCGTGGGGCGAGGGTGCGACGGCCGCGCTTGACGATGCAGACGATGTCGAGAACCAGGCAGAAGATGACGATGACCAGGATGACGGCGATGATGGCGATGACGGGGCCCAGGGCGATGGAGGTGTTGTACTCATTGCGCAGCTCGCGCTCAATATCGCCTCCGTAGGCAGACAGGCCGATCAACGCCAGGCCGTAAATGACGATATACAGGCACATTATGCCGATACGAACGACCCAGAAAGGTACGAGGACGCGCTTAAGGAAGGGGGAAGAGTCCCCGACGACGTATTGAGTGCCCATCGCGGTGTTGGTTGAAAGGATACTTGGTAGGTCGAGTTGAGGTGGTAATATGGATGGAGATTCGGACGTCAGTCGACCGTCGTGAGAGGTGTGTAAGGCGAGTGATGATGGACAAGAGGGAAGGGTTTCCCCAGAGGAACGAGCACATCATATTTATCATCCTTTCCAACGGCCTCCCCTCCCCCCTCCACTGTCGCCTCCCGCCCAGCCCTGGAAGCAAGACAAGGTGCTCCCTGCCAGCTGGAAATGACATGGTCCCCCAGGAGCCTGACCCTTGTCATTCGTGCCCTGCCATCGCTCAGCCCATTTAGTGGACCTCCTTTTTGCAGTGTCTCTCTCTGCAGCGGTGCAGCGCCTCGCTGATCTCGTGTGTGGGCTGCAGAGACACGAGAGGGGGGGACCGTGACCTGTGCCCTTTTCTTCCCGTCCCGGTTGTGCGACCCTCCTTGCCTCCCCTCCTTGCGGCATCTCGTACCGCCGTGTGCAGCCTGCTGCGGGAACGAGCCAATGACCCCTGGCGATATGCCTCGCAACCCAGTAAGCTAGCCGGCGCCGTTCTGCCGGCCGAGATTTTTCGCTGCAGCATGTCCCCTAGCTTGGTCGACCCCCTTGGCCGGCGTCAGGGGCGCATCTCCATCAGCAGCCCAACCCGTCTCTCTGGCGGTCTGGCCTAGGAGGCTAGGGAAAAACCCACCCCTGTTCGCTGTTAAGTTCCCCCCTCGCTTACTAGGCAGTGGTGCTAGCAGTAGCAGCCGCCGCACATCGCTCAGCCCTCCGGTGTTGCTATTCACAGCCACCCCTGGTCGAAGCTTGGCCTGTGGCTGCTGCCCCTCTGCTGGGTGGTCGGAGTCAGATCAGGCCGACCCTGGCCGTAATCCTCCGGAGAAGTCCCCTTGGAGAAATGGCTTCCGTCAAAAAATATCAAGGAAAATCCATAGCCCATTTCCAGGGAGAGCCACCCCGAAAGAAAGTGCTCTGACGCTGAAATGCAGCGTGCGTGGCGAGCCCAAGGCCCCTTGATGTCATGCCTCCCATTCAGCCTGTACCGGGCGGCCGCCCTACGAGCGTGTGCCAAGGAACAGCCCGTTCGTGGCGGTGATGGGCCAGGAAAGATCTTCGGAGATCGCACAGGTTGCATCGGGGCTGTGCCGTGCGTGCTCTGAGGGTTGTCTGAGACCACAAGGCAGACCACCATCCGTTGGCGGTTTACTTGGCGGTTTACTGGCAAGCTGACTCTGTGGTTGGCTGGTTTGCCGATTCTCCTTCTCGGGTACAGCCCATCCATCCCCAGGGTCTTAGTGTTCCGTCGCTGATCGGGGGCGGAGATGAGGTTCAGAATGGACCTTGTGTGGAGCGGAATGGCACCTAATGCTGACAGCTCCATCAAGCTCTGACTCGTGCTTTGACGATATCTGATCATTTGCATACTCGAGCTAAAAATGACAGTGAACCAACCCTGTGATGGCGTCCCCTATAGTCTCTACTCCCGGCGGCGCCCGGGGCTCTCTTCACTGCTGCCCTTCTCCGCGGCCCCGGCCCCGACATCGCCTCGCTTTGCCGCCTCCGCCTCCGTCTCCGTCTTGGCTTCCCCTTCGACGCTCTCCTCGGCCCTAGCCTGCCCCCCGGCCAGTGCACCCTCGGACATCTTCTCATACGCCAGGTCAAGGTCCTCCCTCGTCTTCAACAAAAACGCCGCCTCCTCCACGCGCAGCTTGACAGCTTGATCGCCGTTCAGATTCGCCGAGTGCTCCAGACACCAGAGGAACAAACGGCCCAGCAACTTCGCGTCGCCCTCATAATCAGGCGCCACATTGCCCAGGTCCAGCAACAGCAACCTTCCGGCGCCGATGCCACGCCCCGACAGATCCAACGACGGCTGCAGCGCAACGTTCCAGTCACAAATGTCGCCGTGACACACGTCGAAGCGGTTGAGCTCGCGGATCCCCGACAGCAGGTCCAGGAGTTGCGCCTCCGTCACGCTCATCTGGCCCCTCTCGGCGAGCGCGTCGAGGCTCGACCCGGCGAAGGGCATCAGAATCCCCGCCACGGTGCCCTTGCGCCACGGGCCGGGGTCGTCGTCCTTGATGACCACGGCGTGGATCGGCACCACGTTGAATCGTCGCTCCATCTCGGCATACACGTCGGCTCCCGCTACGGCCTGGCCGCCATCGTCGCTCTCGAGGCACGCGATAAGCTTCTCGCGGTTGCGAATCGCCCGCTCGAACGCGGGCACGTCGGCGTCAAACTCGATGCGCTTGAAGACGCACTGCTTGCCGTTCCAGTGGCAGTGATCAGCCCCCTTGCTGAGGTACCGCTTATCGTGGACATCTCGCCACTGCACCGTCGGGAACCGGTCCTCGGGCTTTCCTCCGTAGTTGAGGGACTCGGTGAGCTGGTGGCTGACAACTTCCTCCTCTTGCGTGTCGTAGGCCACGGGTGTGCCGCGGAGGGTTGTCTTGATCGTGTTCCAGCGGGGCTGGCGGCGATGGCCCTTGTGATATGCGCGGATATGTTTCTCGACTACGCTTGCCATCCATTCCTCGTCGGCGACGGCGTCGACTTCGAGATGGTACCACCGCCTGTTGGCTACATCGTATGCGCGGACCGACGTCCGTGTCGCTGCCTCGCTGGCGCCAGCGATGTTTTCGTAGATTTCAACCACAGGATCGTGCCATGTTCGGTTCTTCTCGATGGAGGGATGGTGTCCGGGGCGCTGGAAGCGCGGAAGTCGCTGCTTGAGTTTCTTCATGGCGGCAGGCGACGAACGAGGAACGATGTGGTCTCGGGTGCTGACGATGATGTCAGGCTTTGTTCGAAGAGGCTTGGTCGGCTCTCGGCGCGCGGTATCGTGTCGGTCGAAGGGGATGAACGGACGCTCGCAGAGTGGTGATGGCGGAGAATGTCGGGGATGGGGTCGGATCGGATCAGATCAATCTCGGTGGGACGACGGCCTCCGGGTTCGGTCGTGTGTGTGTCAATGGAACGGGATGGAGCACGACAGACGGCTGGGCTTCTGACACTGCAGCCCATCGCAGCTGCCGTGTGCTCATCGTGCCATGGAAGCCAAGAACACCAAGACCGCACCCTTGTCCACGGTCTCTGGGCACTCGTCAGGGCGCGACACGCGGGCCTGCTTTGGGTGGTACGCCAGGCGTAGGCGGTGACATATTGGCTGAGGTTCCCTGCGGATTTGGTGGTCGAGATGCGTGTTGAGCAAGGCGGTTCTGCCTTCTCGCTGCTGTGATGGAAGTGGTGAGTTGGAAATGTCGCCGGGAGCCCCTAATGCCCTACGGTGCAAGACACGGTGCTTCTGCTGTGTGGGGTGACAGCTCTTATCAGCCTCGCCATTCCAGATAAGCTTAACCCCATCTGCCCAATGAAGACTAGTGCCGCGGGACTTGCTCCCAGCGGTTCAGACTCGACCATCCATCGCCATCCATAGCCTTCACCATCTCGTCAAGTCACTCCTCTCGTCTACTCACGTGCCAATTCCTGAGGCTGCGGGTATCAACCATCAATTCATTAATATGCCAATGCATCCTTCGTCCCAAAACGTTATCCATGGCCAAAGCCCCCTTGCTCAACCGGCACGACCACCAGCCCCCCCTCAAGCCGACAATGGCTTCCTCGCGTACACGTTGGGACTGCTTCTCGTCAGCGACAATCCCCTCACTCACTCACGTAAGACTCACATGATGTAGTACGGCCGCAGCCGCTTGTTGCGAATAGCCGCGCGCATCCTGGCCAAAAACACCTGCACCTCGGTGTACTCCCAACCCATGATCTCAACCAACAAGAACAGCGCAAAGCCCTCAAGAGACTCCTCCATAAAGGCGAGGTTATAGGTGCCAATCACCTTCTCCCGCTCGTCCTCGCTCCAACCTCCACATGGAAGCTTGTACTCGTTGACGACGACGTCGACGAAGCCCGCCTCCTCCATGTGCCGCTTCATGCGACCCTCGGTGCCGATCCTGATGGTCTTGCCCATGCGGTCCGCGGCCTCGTAGAAGACGTCGGCCCACTGCTTGAAGATGTGGTTCGGGTCGGCTTGCACGGCTGGATCATCACTGCGCAGCAAAATGGTGAACTCGAGGTTCTCTAGGTATCCACCTGGCCGTAGGACGCGGAAGGCCTGTCGGTACAGCTCGCCCCAGTCGCTTATGCTGCCGTACAGGGCGCGGATGTGGACAAAGTCGAAGGAGGAGGGGCGATACGTCCACTCGAGCTGGGCGTCGTCAATATCGAAGCGGCAGTTGGGCGGCACCCATGTCGGCTGGATGGGGCTGATGTCGAAGCCGACCACTTCGGCTGCTGGGAAGGAGTCGGCCATGTCGATAGCCCAGATGCCGGTGCCGGTGCCCACGTCGAGGATGTCGGAGGGGTTGTCGATGGGCGCCTCGTATAGCTGGTCGCCGAGGAGCATGGTGAGGAAGTGGTGGGACATGTCGAGGGCGTCGTTTTGCCGTTCATCGTTGGGGCCCCAGTATTCGGTTGACTTTGAGCTCTGGTACGTGCGTCCGTGAAGCCGGCGGTAGTTGAGGATGCTCTCGGTGAGGGAGTACGAATCGGTCGAGAAGCTGGCGAGGATTGTCAGTTGGATCGGTCATATGCAGCGTGTCGGGGGCGGCTACTGACCTCGAATCGTCCCCCAGTCCTTCGTCTACATCGTCGCCAAAGTCCCGAGAGGGTGAGACTGGACTGGCACCCAAGAGAACCTCATCCTCGACAACGCCCTGCAACTGGTCAGCCCGGGCCCAGCCTGACGTAAAGACGAACAACTCCTCACTGGCGACGCTGGCTGAACGGAGGATGTCTCGAAAGGCTTCGGTGATTGCATATCGGCTGGCGATCTGGGAGACCTTGGTGACCTGTTGACTCTCGGTGCGGCTGTGGAGGACGAAGGCATGGCTACCGAAGCAGCCTCTCCGCCCAAAATTGACATGATGAAGAACGGGGAGGCGGGCGAGGGCCGCCGGAGCACAGACAACACGGCAGTGGCAACCACGTGGGAAGACAGGGCTCTACCTTGACTGAAGAGGGTGCCACAAGCGGGTCGTTCGGATGATGGCGCTGTGGATGGATGCGCCTACAGGCGTCTTTGACAGCACTAGCTCACGGCTGATGGAAGCGAAGACGAGATGATGTCCGAAGATCGAAGCTCGGTGGCGGCTGACGATGAGCAGGACTAAAGATTGTCAGAGGAGGGCCCGGCTTTTCTTAAGACCAGCACTCCCCCTCCTCTCCCTTTCCTCTCCATCACCCAGGAAAGGCATTACGACTCGTCACCATCAGTGCGAAGCCACCAACAGCAGAAACACGTTCTTTGCATCTCTCACCCCCGGTCAACCCGCCGCCATGTCTCTGGAATCCCGCTCGAGCATTGGCCGGGCCCTTCTCCGAGCCAATGAACCGGGCATTCTGCGCCGGAGGTCGAATCATCGGTCTAGGCCCCCCCTCTAGTCCCGCCGCGGGCGTCGACAAAAGCAAAGAAAAAGAAAAGCCCCGAGACCAGCTACCACCCCATCACAATCACCATCGCTTCTCACATCACCTGGCCTGCCGCTTGCAGCTCGATTCTCAGTCCTCGGACACATCCCGCTCCATCACCTGCACCCACATGTCCGAGATGACAAAGAGTCCGAGGTAGTTGGCCGCTTTCCATGGGGCCGAGGCGTCCATGGGCGCAATGTCGAAATGGCGAAAGATCTGGCCCGCATCCATCCGCTCTCGTCAGCGATCCTTCGGTCCCGACACACTTCGGGGGAGGCATGGGGGAACTTACCTCGAAGACGGCCTTGCTCAGTTCAATCTGCGCGACTGGCTTGCCCAGGCACGCCCATTTGCCGTGCCCGAAGACAAGCTCGTTAGTCCTCACCATGGCCGCCAACCTGTCCGCGTCCGGCTCGAACCAGCGCTCCGGCCGGAATGCTGCCGCGTCCTCGCCATAGACGGCCTCGCTCAGGTGCATCGCGCACCCAGAGTACCCGATGCACGCGCCTTCCGGGAGGAACACGGTCTCGCCGCCGCCCACGTCCACCCTGTCGCCTCCCGCCGGCACGTCCCGCGGGAACACGTTGACTACCGGCGGCCGCACCCGGAGCGACTCGCGGATCACCGCCTGCAGGTACGGCAGCGCCTTTGCCTCGGCGAACGATATGATGGCGTCGTCGCCCTTTCTCGGCGCCCTGCCATCTCGCACCGCCGCGTCAATCTCACCCTGCAGCTTCGCGCACACACGAGGGTTCGTCATGACCAGCAGCAGCACACCCCTAATCGCCCCAGCCGTCGTATCCGACCCCGCGATGATCTGCTCCAGCGCCTCACTGCGCAGCTCATCACCTTGGAGTCCGTGTCGCGCGAACGAGGCCAGCATATCCGACCTCTTTCCCGTGTCGGCCGCCATTCGCTGGTCGACAAACCGGAAGCACTTGGCCATCATGCCGCCAAACGCGTCCTTCTTGTGCGGACCTGGCGCGATGTACGGCCCCACGAGCGGCGCCTGTGCCATCCAGCTCACGCCCGCCGCGAGGGCAAAGTTGGCCGCCTGCAGGCCCTGCTCGATGGACGAGAGGTATCCGTCCACGTCGGCGTCGGCGCGGAGCATGCCGAAGGGCTTGCCGAGGCCGACACCTGTGATGACGTCCAGGGTGAAGTACTGCACTTTCTTGGCCATGTCGACGGGCACGATGCGCTTCGGGGTCGATAGATATTTCCCGCGGATGAGGGTCAGGAACTCGCGCATTCGCTCATCAATGGCGGGCTCGAGCTCCAGATTCTCGCGGCCAGAGTACTGGGATGCTGTCAGCTCTGACTTCCCAAGCAGGCGGCAAACCTACTCCCGGCGCCATCTGCTTCCGCCGCTGCCCATGCTTCTCGTTGTCCGTCTGAGTGAAGACATTGTCGCGACGGTACTCGACCCGCGCGGCATGGTAGTACCAGTCCGAACGCTTGTATCCGGGGTGATTGTTGACATGCGCCCATACCTCAGGAGACGATGTGATGAGCACTCCCGGGGCAATGCGAGCCACCGGGCCTTGCGGTGTGTCAGTCACCATCGCAGCCCTTGGCCTGCTACAGTCGACAACATACCGTGTTTCTTGCTGATCTGCGCATACCAGGTGTGGCAGTCGCCGCTCAGCATCGCTTTGCTGTGAGGCAAGTGAGTGAAGTTCGACGACCAAGGGCCAGGCAATGCTGCCAGTCTGATGCACAGCAGTAGCCGCCGGACCACCCTGACAGCGAGCCAACCTCCCAGCGCCGCCACAAGAAGACAAGTCAAACTGAACCCAAAGATGCTCATTTTGGCGAGTCAGATTCCTGATGATTGTTGTTCCTCTACCTAGAAGTCTACAGGAACACGAGCAAGTTGCAACCCTCCCGGTTCCTTATACTGCCCTTCCGAGCACCCCGCACCTTGTCTCGCGCGACACGCCGTGATGTCTCACCAGCGGCGGACTACTCCAATCGCCGTCCGCCTCGTGCAGATATCGCGCGCATTGTGGCGGGAGAAGCGTCAAGCTAGTTCGGTAGCATGCCTCGCTTGAATGGCTATTGACCTGCTGGCCATTGCAAATGCAGGTCATGCATGGGGAGGTCAAATGAGACTTGGACACGGAAAGATCCGATCTATTGTTTTTGTTGTCGTTCAAGACTGTAATTGAGTAGATATTAAATGAAGAAAAAGACATCAGTACCGTGGTACTGTGTGTTGCATGCTCCCCAACAGCGCTGCTGCATGTTGGTTCCAAAGCGAACAAAGCCCAGACAAAGAAACGCCCAAAGAATAGCTTGTAATCAAATTGACATCATCGATCGTCGTGGCCGCTAGACGTTTCTAGGTGCTCTTCTTCAGGAGGCGGCGCCAGGTGCTCGTCTTGGCATCGGCTTGGGCTTCTGGAAGACACAGTGTTAGCCATTGGCTTGTTGGAGATTGAGAGTTCCCAAAGCAGGAACAGAGCCAAGGAGTTATTACTTACCAGCCTTCTCCAGGGAGATCTGATCAGTAGCAATGCTTGCCGTCTCGGGGTCGGCATGGCTTTCTGTCGGCTTCACCATGGCCTTCTCCTTCGAGTAACCAGGAGGCTTGACCGAACGGGCGTCTTGCCAGCGAGGCATGGCCGAGGTCTCGAGGTGCTTGATGCTCAAGGCGGAGACGTAGTGTGTGTCAGGCATGGTGGAGGTAGTTGTGATGTAGGTTTGGTTGTTGTAGAAGTGGTGGTAAGTCGGGAATGTTTGACAAAGGTCTGGAGGAATCTTTGATATCCTGAAGATGTAATTGTTCTTCTGATTGCTTGATGATGAATATGAGAAACAACTCCAGACAGCTGGGGAGTCAAGCCCTTCTTATACACTCGGACGACCATGATGCAAGCCGCAGCATTTACACGTCAGAGTCTGACGAGAGCCATGACTACCATGGTTCTTCCATACAATGTAAGCCACCAGCTCGGCTTGAAGCCTGAAACTCGGCATGGCCATGCCGTGGTGGTGTCTCCCGGTCCCCGGTTGAGTCACCCACGCCCTTCGCCCGGGGGTGCTACCCTGTTCCCCCCCCGCCAAACGACACCGATCGCGGGTCGAACTTGCGCCGTGGAGGGCCTATCTGACAAATGGCGAAGAGTGCTGGGATTCGGCGAGTCGATTGGGACAAGGGGGCCGCGTGGGCCGTCGTACGCTCGTCCGATGATGAGGTACTTCATTCCCCACCAGCATCAGGTGGAAGCCGGAGTACCTCATGCACGCTCTGAATACTGCATGGGGGAATTGACCAATGACAGTCGAGCCGCTGGTCAAGCCGTGATGACACTCCACCGAGAATCCAAGCCGACAACGCTCACCAGACCCAAGCCGAAGCCGAACTTTGATCCTTCACTGCAATTCGAACCGACCTCATGCCCCCATCACAATCGTGTTCGGCTTCGTTCGTCAGCAACCACTGACAAATCCAATTCGACACTTCGACTTGCATCCTTCCCTCCAGCGGGACGGCTCTCTTTGACGCCATCGCATTGACCTAGGGAGAGCCAGCTCAACCCCAGGCTCCGACTCCGCCATGCCATCAAACGAGGGGACCGAACGGCCGAGCCGAGCCTCACTCCGTCGCCCGAACGGACGCCCGCAAGCCTGCGAGCCGTGCCGGAAGCGAAAGGTGGCTTGCGATAACCGCCAGCCCGTATGCCGGCGCTGCGAGAAGACGTCTCGGGGCCCCGACTGCCAGTACATCGTCGACCCGCGCATGTCCATCGTGGCACCAGTAACATCAGCCGTCGTCGGAGGCCCCCCCGGATCACCTACATCCAGCCACGCGTCGTCCAGGGTTCATCAGCCCACAGCTGCGGTTCGCGGGACTTCGGTATCGAGCAGCAGCTTCTCCCCCGTCACCGACACTCCATTGAGCAATCCCGTCACCGGCCCCGGCTACCTGGGCCCGACCAGCTTCTGTGGTATCTACGAGGAGGCCGAGGAGCGTCTGTCGCTCTTCCGGGAGATCGCATGCGAAAACGCGCGCAGCCACGCCGACGCCCATGTTCCCACCAGCAGCTTGCCGGACCTCTCGCCCCGGACTCTAGAGACATGCCTCGTCGTGCTCAGGCAGATACCCCTACGCAAAGAAGCAGAGAGGCTGTGCGGCGTCTACACCAACCCCAATGAGATGTGGTACTGGCTCTTTGGTCCCCGCGCCCTTGCCTCCCTTTACGACACCTTTGAGGAGTGCCTCGGAGACGGGAAGAGGTCTGATGCCGCCCTCGCAGATATGGCGAAGCGCCTATGCTACAACACCTCTCGCCCCTTCCCGGAGAACGCGGACGAGCCCAAGACCTGGGAGCGCCAGTTCTCCGGTGACAACTTCCGCTGGGAGACGCTTGCCATTCTCTTCACGTACTGGGCTTTTGGCACGAACGTCTCTACGCCCGTTCGTTGCGAGATCATGCAGGTCCCTAAGCTCAGGCACAAGATGAACGACTACCTGGAGGGCATCGACATCTGCATCCAGCTTTGCCGCAGCCTCAACAACGGCAACACCTTTCTCCTGTTCGTGCTCTTCCGCCGCACCATTCTCGAGTCCATGAAGTCCGGCGACGCGAGTCCCCTTGTTTGGAGGGGCCAGGGCGACGTCGTCTCCCACCTCACCTTCCTTGGCCTCCATGCCGAGCCGAACCCCCCAACTTATGTGCCGACGATATGCTCAGAGTGGCGCCGCAGGCTCTGCTACTACGTCTTCAACATTGACAAGGTCATCGCTGCCTTCACCGGCAGGCCGCCTGCCTTCAGCCGCCGCTACCTCTTGACGCCCTGGCCCCTGGACCTTCCAGACTCGGATCTCATGTCCGACAAGGCAACGCTGGCAAAAGTTGCCGCGACTCAACTTGATGCCAACGGCTGGAACAAGTCGGGCATCGTCGGTCCGTCGACCATATGCCGCGCCCGTGCCGTCATTTCCACCTTTAGAGATGAGATTTTCGAGCTCGCCATGGGCAACGGCGTCGGAACAACAGACGAGCTCCTCTGGTAAGTGCCATGCTCCCTTGTTGATTTGATCCTCAGACTGACCTTCGCAGGGACATTTTCAACAGGGAAAAGGCAGCGGTGGCCGCCCTCCCGTCCAAAGTATTGTACAAGCACGAGGACTTGATAAATCCCCTTGTTGACCATAACATGTATGCGTACAAGCTGCTTGTCCGTCTTGAGCATCTTCAAAACGGTTTCTTCATCTACCGAATGCTCAAGCAACGAGGGCACGACATCCAAGCCGATCTCGTGGCAGTGAGCTTCGAGCTGGTGTCCCTGACGCTTCTCTACTGGACGCACCTGGACCGTGTTCCCAGAATCGTGACGGACCTTGAATGGATTGTAAGTCTTCTGCGCAGTGATCTGAACTCAAGCTCACAATTACCAGGTAATGGCATACGCTGCGCCGTCAGGCGGCATCCTCTCCCAGGAACTCCTGTGCCCATCAACGACACCCGGCAGAACAGCAAACAGCGGCAAAAACGGCCCCTCGCGCTTCGCAATCATTGAGAAGCTGTTTCTGCTCGTGGGATTCCTCGACTGGGTCTCGCCCAACGCGCCCAACAGCGACCTGTGCAGGTCCTGCAAGCGCGTCATCCGTCACGTCCTCGAAAAGGTCACGGCCCAAGAACCGGCTCCAGCACCAGGCGTTGAGCAGGCAGCGCCCGTCTTTGAGCCATGGAACTGGGACATCGGGGGCACATCGCTCGACTTTGACTTTGAGCTGCTCGATACGTTCGACTGGCTTAGGCCGGACGTGCATGCGAGCCAAGGGCACCTCGGCAATGGTCTGCAATGATGAGATTGACGGCATCTACGTGTCGTAAGGAACATTCAATTTGCAACTAACATAAAGACAATCTGGACCGATGACCTCAAACCAGCAGCCCCTCATACGCCTTGGCAGTGTCCAGAACACTCTTTTCATACGATATCCAGGGGGTTCCCGTCGCTTTGACAGCCTTGCTCGCGTCAATGCTGATATCCGCAGGCGTCTTGAACCCCTCCAGGTAGCCGGCACCAGCCTCGCCCTCCTGGACTTTGCCTCCCGGGTACGCCTTGCGCAGGATGTCTGCCACAGCTTGCGGTGGACCCCATGCGTCGCCCACGATGTAGCGTTCGTCCTTGGCCACCTCCGACTTTTCGACAGCGAAGACGACCACCCTGGCTACGTCGCGGACATCGACGTACCAGGAAAAGGTACCGGCTGCCGGCTGAATAGGCTTGCCACTCAGCACATCGAAGATGTACGCGGTGGTCTCGGGGATCTTGTCCCGCGAGCTGGGTGTGGCGAGGGGCGGACCGTTGACGAAGACGGGGTTGACCGATGTCATGGCAAAGCCCGGCTTCTTCTCATCTTTGAAGTCCCAAAAGCTCTTCTCGGCCGCGGTCTTGCTCGCGGCGTAGATGAGCGGCCCGGGGCTCTTGTCGCCGAGCATCTTGACGAGCTCAAGACTTTTGAGGTTCCAGTCCACCTCGGTGAAGACATGAGGTCCCTGCCTGGTCGAATCGACAACAGCTGCGATCGACGACATGAGCACTACCGATTTGACCGAGGGCTCCTTCGCAGCGGATTCGAGGATGCCCCATGTGGCGGTGGTCGCGGTACGGATCACGGGCTCGGCCTCGGTGAAGGAGAGGGAAACGGGAGCGGCGAGGTGGGCGATACCGTGGACGCCCTGGACTGCTGCGTCAAAGGCCCCCGAGGCGGTGATATCAGGGACCTCGACGATTTCGATCTGATCGCGGTAGGTGTCCAAGGCTTTGAGGGTTTCTTCCGCAGACCTGGACGATCGAACGCTACCTCGCACCCTGTAGCCCGCTTGAAGGAACGCTTCGGCGGTGCGAGCGCCGATGTAGCCATTGAGGCCGGTGATGAGGATGGTCTGATTGGAAGACATTGGATGTGAGATGGGAGGTGATTATGGTGCTGGAACGAGATGATGGATTGTCAAAGGGAAGGCTTGGAACCCCCTTCGAACGACCCTGTCATCTGCTTTTAATCACACAAACTCAACGCCATCATCGCCAGCTGCGTCTGCAAACATCGATGCTTTCTCAGCATCATGCAGGATGGCTTCAGTTTGGTGGCACTCGATGCCGAGGTTTGGCTCAGCTGCGATTAGTGAGCGCCGCAAAGCTAATCGGCTTCAGCAATGCAGTGGCTGCCCCTATTTCCAGCCGCCCGCCGCTTTGGTGCACCGTGAGCCGAGGTCGGGTGTCGATGATCAAGCAGATGAAATCTAATCACGAAACACCTAACCGTCGCAATGTGATATGTGGATGAATGTGAGACAATAACAAGAACAACTCACCACGATCCTCGGCTTTTGAGACAGGCGTTGTACAGCTGTTGCTGCTACCCCCCGTTAAAGCGGCGACGTGCGGCATCACGACAGCGCCGCCACATTATTCAGCACATCGCGATCGATAGGCCTGAAAACAGCCACCCTCATGATATCGGATGGACTTCCGCTGCGATTATTCATCATCTCAACTGGAAGCAGTCTGTGCCTCAATGACGCTGGACATGCTGATACCACAGAAGCAGGACCTCCCCGGCCAGCGATGTCAACACAGTGGACCTGCTCCACCATCAAGCAGGGGCAAGAAGCAAAAGAGCAAAAGAGAAAGATGATGAGGACGAGACTTGAACTCGCGCGGGTTGCCCCACCAGGAATGTCGTTAAGGTGACCTTAACCTGGCGCCATAACCAACTCGGCCACCTCACCGTCGATGGAGTCGTCGCTTCAGTTGAGCGTACTTGGCCACCCATTCAAGTTGTGGACTTTGATGGATCACAATAAGGTCCAGATCAGGAGTTTAAGTGATCGGCCGAAGTCTAGTGACCTTGGAAATGGCGTTGATGTCTTGAGGGGGTGCAAGGACACCGGCCCTCGGGCGTCGAAAGGTTCTGCAGCAAAGGCACCAAAAGACGTGGGTTGTCTTGAAGCAAAATGCAGTAACAAAAGGCTGGTAAGTAGAAGTATCCCAGATGTATTGGAAGCCTTAATGGGTGGTTGCTAAGGGGATGTTTTGTTCAGAGCGGAAATATCCATATGGTTGTGAAAGACACAGCCCTGGGTCACAACCAGATCACACTCCTGTGAAATGTACGACGGCCGCGCGTCATTTCCGGCGGGATTAAAAGATCTGACATTCTTTGATCCGTCGTCTATTTGATCACAAACAGTTTCGCCCGGTTTCTGCATCTCCGTGTACTTGAGAAAAGTAGGTGGCACCCAAAGCGGCCGATGTGGTTGAAATTGCCTTCGACCTCGGCCACCGCAGCCATGAGACCACGTTCCCTCGTCGAACCACGCCCATGCACACATAGCCTCAGCCTCCACAGGCACAGCGACGAATAACGCATGGAATGCCTATCAGTTGGTTGTTGTTCTTTTCGTCGAACCTGTTACACGTCATTGAGTAACCATCAACCCTGATGCGGACTTGTCAGCTGTTTGGAGAGCAACTTTGGCTGTAGCCATTCTTCGGAAAACAGAATCTGGGGAGATATTCTCGGCTCCTTTGAAGCGACTCGTGCTTTACGAACGCCGATGCGAATGCAAATCTTCAAGCTCCAGTGCCGGCAGTCAACCGACCCAGCGGCACAATACAGCCGTTCAGCATGCTTGGCTGCGTTCAAGCCTCCCATCCCGCAGAAGCAAAAATGAGACAGGGCGACCAGGCCTAAATCCTTCCAGTATTTCCCCCATGTTGTCGGGCGTAAGTTGGGGTGCTCAGGCGGGTGACGGCCCGGATGGGCGGCGGCAATACAGGGGGCAGATGTGCTTCTATTCGCCAGCCAGGCGATGCCCCTGCCGTCCCCGGACTCACCTCGACTGCTCCGCCCCGCTGCCTCTTCCCACATGCTCGGATACCGCCCGACACAGGTAGCGAGGCCTCCCTGGATTGCCAAGCCCCCAGGGCCTCGTCCTGTCTGATTCGCGGAGAAGCCCTTGTTCGGGCAAACAGCACGGCCTTGCGTGCGGCCTTGCTCTTGGCCCTGAAGCCGCACGAAGCGAGATGACAAGCATCCCATGGTGGCGGCTTGGCTCAATAGTCCAATCGGTGGGAGAAGAAGCAACTGCATTTATTGTGACCGATTTCCTTCAAATTCCATGTATGCCACGCCTTGCGTCTTGTACATCGTAAGCATCACCAAACGAGCCATCGCTCACCATCCGCAAGCCCAAAGCAATCCAATAACGACCAAGATGCCTACCGCGACGACAGTGACTGGAGCCGGTGGCCTTATGCACGTTGAATTCTACAACGTCGGGCCTCTGACGTCCGTTTGGACGGCACCAGCGGCATGCTCGACAGTCCCGGTAGCCCCCAGCGGCCTCTCCTTCCCCTATCATCCTCTCGTTCAGGGCCTGCAGGTCAACAACTGCGAGGAGTATGAGTTCCACCCGGAATGTCAGCCCGGAGGCGAAAAGGTGGAGGAGCTCGTTGAAGAGCATGGAGCACCGGGAAGGATGATCTACGAATACCACTCGCCCGGTCTTCAGTGCCCCGACGCCTGGGAGACGGTCGGAGTCTTTGCCATGAACAACGGGGTTCCCAGTGCCTCCGGTCTCTTCAGCCCCACCCTCTTCACTTACCGGCCCGAAGAGACCGCGACCTTCCCTCCGGGCGAATTCTTCGCCAACATGTTCACCTCTGTGCTCGCGCCCACGGAGACGGCCGTCGCTTGCTGCCCGAGGTCAGTGCTAGCCATTGCTTGAAAGTGTGATCTCTTTGCCTTCTTTGGCTGACCCATTTCACAACTTACAGTGGATTTTCCGCCGACCCCTACGCCGGCTGCTACTCCAACTTCCCCGTCACCGAGCTCGCCGGCGAGACGGCCTGCACTAGGAGCTACACAGGCACCCTCTCCGCAACGGCGTCAGACGACGGCGACTTTTTCCAGCAAACTGAGTACACCTTCACGTTCTACGGCGCCACGGGCACGGGCATGGGCGTCAACGCTTCCGCCTTCAGCCTTGCCAACCCTACTGATACCAATCCCGCAAACTACGTCACATACACTGCTACCATTGATGCCTCGGGCATTCCGAACGGTGATGGCTTCGACGAGGACGGCTACTTTGGAAGCCAGACCAACAGGACGGGACTCGCTGTGCGACTGCCCATGTTCCTGGTCAACAGTGGTGAGGGGGCAGATGCCGAGCCCAATGACGGTGGTGACCAGCCTGGTAGTGCTGGCCGCAACGTTATGTTGGGTAGCTCCTGGACTGCTATCGGCGCCGTCTTGACCGCATGGGGAGTTGGCATGGCTGCTGGCGTTGGACTCCTGGCGGCCTGGTAATCGGTGGCAAGGGGTTGGGGTGGTTGTCAAGGAGTGATATTGTTGGAAGTATTGGTATAGACTTTGCTAAGGGGGGCGACTTGTCGCTTTTCATTGTTAGTAGTGTATCGGTTCAAACCAAGAGCATCTGAACTCGATGTAGTAGAAGCCGAAAGGAGTAAAAAGGGAATTCCAGCCGTTTTCTTGTCTTGTTGTGATCAGTTCCTCAGGTCAGTCCTCCTTCCTTAGATTTTGTTGTTTCCGAGAGTACATGGTATGGTGCTGCCGACTACTGCCGCGTACGAGGACTTAGCTGACCAAGGTGCCTACGTTAGTTGCTGCAGATGCATAGCTGAAATTTTGGGGAAGTCTTTGGATCCGTGCTTCAGTGTCTCTGTTCCCAGTCCCTTAGAGTGTTGAGTGGGCTGTGGCACACGTGCCTGAAGGCTTTTACCTTTGACGTGACGACTCAAGCCAATCTGCTCTGAGAAAAGACTGACTTCTTCAGCGTAGTTGAAGAACATGGGAATTGTGGAGGAGAGACATTGACTGAGAGGAGCACATGGGACTTGTCAATGGGTTCAGAGACCTGGGAAGTCTGAGTCTCATCGGCAGCTGGGGACTACGGCAAGCCGGCACAACTTATAGACTCTGCGCAGTCCATCCTCGGTGCGAAGCCTCCGTTGTAGCGGAAGCTTGCAGCCCCTCATTATGGCATGCGAACTGCAGAGAGCTCGCCATCGCATCTCATATAAATCACTCCCCTCACACTGCCGCGTCTTGCCGACTAACCGCCCTCTCTTCCGACCTGGACGTCACGCCAAGTTGTAGACCAACCAACCCAGGTACCCGGGCCGAGTTCATTTGAGCGGATAATATAAGCAGGCAAAGACCCCCGCCAAGAGAGGGGCCGAGGGGCGGGATATCCGTCAATTCCGCCATTGGCTCGATCTCATCACGTCGCAAACCATGGTTCCGCCTGCGCATCCGGCAGCTCCCGGATCCGCCCAGACCGCGACCGCCGTACCTGAGCACGCACGTCCAAATGAAGCAATATGCGCGACTCGTGAACGTCTTCCCCAGGGTGCCATCCCCCCATATTGGCACCTGCAGGGGGCGGGGCCCCGACATGGCGACAGCCGGAGGAAGACCCTCCACACTCCCGCGTTGGGGTTCTCGGGCCCCGGGCGCACCTATGCCGAGCCCGGCACAAGGTTCAACGTCCGACCAACTGACGAGTGCGAGAGGTTCGATCGTGGGGTGCTTCCAGGGATTGCTTGCTAAGAATCGCGTAACCCCACTCTCGCAGGAGAGCTCATTCAGGACATGGTAGACCGTTTAGGTCAACGGAGCGGAAGTTTGTGGAGAAACACACGCAACGACGGCCCTCCCGGGACCATGGGCCATGACCGAATCGTACCGCCATCGACCGGACGAGTCGTGGCCACGGTGGCAGACGCCTCCGCCCCCCGGATCTAGACATAGCCAGGGGATGGGTCGAAGGAGGGTATATAGACGCAGGCAGGGTCCTCGATGTGCTTCCTTGGTAGACAGCTTCAGTGTCGATCGACTCAAGCCCGCACCAGAGTCATCTCGCAGACATGAAGGCCCTTGCTCTCCTCGCGGCCGTGGCGGCCCCGGCCCTCGCGGCTTTCGACTTCAAGAACGTCAAGTTCGGCGGCGGCGGCGGCTTCGTGCCCGGCATCGAATTCCACCCGACGACCCCAGGCGTTGCCTACGCTCGTACCGATATTGGTGGTCTGTACCGCCTCAACGCCGATGACTCGTGGACGGCTGTGACCGACTTCATCGCGCCCCACGACAAGTGGTAGGTTTCTCGCCATCTCGCGCAGATATCGCCGAGGATGTTTGGCTAAGCTGACTCGTCTATCAGGGGCCGATGGGGCGTTGATGCCGTTGCCCTTGATGCCTCAAACCCCGACAAGGTCTACGCTGCCCTGGGCATGTACACCAACAGCTGGTAAGACTGTGATGTCATTTACTCCAATCTTTCCTCCGTGCTGATTCCTCCAGGGATCCCAACAACGGCGTTATCGCCAGGTCCAACGACAAGGGTAACACCTGGAGCTTCTTCGACCTCCCCTTCAAGGTCGGCGGCAACATGCCTGGTCGCGGCATGGGTGAGCGTCTGGCTGTTGATCCCAAGAACCCCAACGTCATCTACTTCGGCGCACGCAGCGGCAACGGTCTCTGGCGCAGCACCAACGGCGGTTCCACCTTCACCAAGGTGACCTCCTTCACGAACGTTGGCACCTACATTCCCGACCCCAACGACGCCGGTGGCTACAACACGGACCGGCAGGGTCTGGCCTTTGTCACCTTCGACTCGACCTCGCCCCTCCTCAACGGCGCTACCTCGCGCATCTTCGTCGGAACTGCCGACAACGTCACCGCCTCGGTCTACGTCTCCAACAACGCAGGCCAGACCTGGGACCCCGTCGCCGGCCAGCCCGGCCGCTTCTTCCCCCACAAGGCCAGGCTGTCTCCTCAGGAGAAGGCCCTGTACCTCTCGTACGCCGACGGCACCGGTCCCTACGACGGAGCCGACGGCGCCGTCTACCGCTACGACATCACCGCCGGTACCTGGAAGAACATCACGCCCCCCGGCGACAAGTACTTCGGCTTCGGCGGTCTCGGCCTCGACGCCAAGAAGCCCGGCACCCTCATCGTCGCGACCCTCAACTCTTGGTGGCCCGATGCGCAGATCTACAGGTCGACCGATTCGGGTAACACCTGGTCCGTCCTGTGGTCGTGGGCCAACTTCCCCGAGATGAACCAATACTACAGCATCGGCGCCTCCAAGGCCCCCTGGATCTACAAGAACTTCATCGCCCCCGACACCAAGAAGCTCGGCTGGATGATCGAGGCTCTTGAGATCGACCCCCACGACAGCGACCACTGGCTGTACGGCACTGGTCTCACCATCTACGGAGGTCGCGACCTCACCAAGTGGGATACCGTCCACAACGTGACCATCCAGTCCCTGGCCGACGGCATCGAGGAGACGGCCATCCTCGACCTCGCCTCCGTCCCCGGCGGTAGCGAAGTGCTCGCGGCCGTCGGCGATGTCAGCGGCTTCACCTTTGCCAACAAGAACCTCCTCGGCACCGCGCCCGCCTCGGCCTGGGACACCCCCATGTTCACCTCGTCGACCGGCGTCGACTACGCCGGCAACAAGCCCGCCAGCGTCGTCCGCATCGGCAATGGCAACGGTTCCCCCCAGGTCGCCCTGTCCAACAGCGGCGGCTCCGGCTGGTTCCTCAACTACGCCGCCTCCAACACCCAGTCGGGCGGAAAGGTCGCCTACTCGGCCGACGGCGACACCATCATCTGGTCGTCCGCCAACTCGGGCGTCCTGCGCTCGCAGAACCAGGCCAACTTCGCCGCCGTCGCTGGTGTCCCTGCCAACGCCAAGATCGCCAGTGACAAGCGCACCAACGCGAACTTCTACGCTGGCTCTGGCAGCAGCTTCCTGCGCTCCACCAACGCCGGCGCGTCCTTCTCCGCCGGTGGTGCCCTGGCCGGTGCCACTGAGATCCGTGATGTGACCGCCCACCCTGCCCGTGCCGGTGAGGTGTACGTCTCGACCGACGTCGGTCTCTTCTTCAGCTCCGACGCCGGTGTCAGCTTCACCAAGCTGTCCTCTGCTGTCACCGACACCCGTGCCGTCGCCCTGGGCAAAGGCGCCGGTACCAGCTGGAACCTGTACGTCTTCGGCGTCGGCTCCGCCGGCCCCAAGCTCTACGGCAGCGCCGACAATGGCGCCACCTGGACCGACATCCAGGGCACCAGGACCTTCGGCGCCATCGACGCCAACCCCCTCGCCGGCTCCGGCAACCACGCCGGCGTCGTGTATGTCGGCACCAACGGTCGCGGTGTCTTCTGGGCCGAGGGTGCTCTTACTGGCAACCCTCCCGCATCGAGCGCCTCGTCTAGCGCGGCCGTGCCGACCACCACAAGCAGGCCGGCCACGACGAGCAGCGCGCCGCCCGCTACCACGAGCAGTGCCGCGCCTGTCACGACCACCAGCAGGCCTGCTTCGACGACCGCTGTCCCCCCCGCGTCGACCACCAGCTCTGCACCCCCTGCGACCGGCACCAACGTAGCCCAGCGCTTCGGCCAGTGTGGCGGCCAGAACTGGGCCGGCCCGACTGCATGCGTTGCTCCTTACACCTGCCAGAAGCAGAACGACTGGTACTCTCAGTGCCTGTAAGGGCGCGAGGTTGGAATGGGCCGAAGGAGAGTAGCTCGGGGAAAGGGAAGAGTGAGAGAGAGCCATTTGGAGTAGTAGCCCGATTGAAATGAGAAGTGCGTTCGTGCGATTCAAGATCGTTGATGTCGACGAGGTGATGCTGGTATGCTGGCTGGGGGATCCGATCATCCACCCAAGTCCAACAGATCAGGCGCCAGACACGAAACATTCTCTTACCTATGAATAGCCAGGTGCACTTACTCTCCCCTTGGCCGCTGGATTTCATCCTGCGAGGCTGATTGACGAAGCCTCTTCATCCTCCTCAAGTAGATCTCGGTGGACTGGACGTACTGTATTGCTGTGCCACCACTGCCTCCAAGACATAATATCATTCCTGCAGGGAACAGCCCGCCAGCAAATCAGAGGAGTGGATCAGGCTGATCAGTTGCGATGAAGTCCGGTAGGACGACATCATAGGGCTGTGCCTCCCTACCTACCTAGTGGCGGATCGTCGCCATAACCCTGCACCCGCAGGAAGCTTATCCCCAACAAGAAGTCGCCAACGCGGGACAGGAACTCACATTCCTTGTCTCCCCAGGATCGCAGGGCGCTGGGGAACTTAGCTGGTTCGGGCAGCTTCATCCCGGCATCCTTCCAGGGGTCCAAACCAAGGAATCGACTGCCGCTCCTCTCCCAATTCGCCCAAAACTCCCCGAAGGATCGCAACACAGAATCCTTTCGGGCCAGGCCATGACGTCGTTCCCTCCCAGCGGTCAAGTGTCCCATTTCATACCAAGGATAAGTCAAGGCGTTCCAAATGGAGAAGTGCACAATGGCGCCTGACTTTTTCAGTTTTACTTGACTTCAGGCTCGAACACCTTAACAACTTACTCGGTCAACTTGGTCAAAATGCTCAGGAACTTGGAATTCTACGCCGTGCTGGCCGTGGCCGTCTCGGCGGACACCTCCAAGTTTCCTCGAGTAAGCAGGGAGATGGAGGCGGAACAACTCATCTACAGCGACTTTATGATCAGTCCCGATTTTTTCCACTTCACCCAGGAAACGTATGACCAGGTGGCTTCCGCGGTGATCACGCCGAACGTCACGCGCTCCGTCGACTTTAACCCCTTTGGAGAGGATGTCTCCGGGAACCTGACCAACGTTACTTGGACGTGGCGTGAGTTTATGGGTTTCCCGAGGGCCTCCCTACACATACTGACAATCCCTCCTCGCAGGCGTCAACGTGACCGAGGTCTCGCTCCCCGGCGCCCAGCTCGGCCACGAATCCGATGCTATTCCGAGGATGACGGTTACGACGCAGGACTTCACCTTTCCCGGCGGCGGTAACATGTCGGCCGAGCTTGGCGAAGACGTTCCTGTTTGCATCAAAACAGCACGATTCACAAATGGCTTCACCCGCGACGTGACCAACGGCTTCACCGAAAATGACGCCTCGGACACAAGTTGCATACCAGCGCTTGGCGCAGCATGTGTCAGCGCCATTCTCGAGGATGAGTTGCTGACAGACGGCGGGTGCAACTACTCGAGCTCAACCGAGACGTACTGGGAAAGGCTTCCCGAATGCAAGGACACTCTGAGGTTTGTTGACAAGGACGAACGGATCAGACGGGGGTCCTTGAGGCCTAGACATGGGGAACTGAACGAGGAGAGCTCAAACCAAACGTCAAACTGGGAGTATGTGAGTGGGGAGAGGTTCTATTACGCGAGAACGGGGGTTTATGATCCTGGAGCAGGAGATGCGGCGAGGGCTTTTCAGAACGAGTCGCGGGCGCTGCAGATTATGTTGTTGCAGACAGGGGCGGGAGCGGAAGAGGGGCGGAATATCACTTCGCAGCTGCTGTGCACGAGGGTCGACACGGAGGAGTACGAGGGCAAAGCAGGAGGAGTTGTTGTGTCACTAGGGGCGGTGGTGGTCGCAGCACTGTTTGCCATGGCACTGGTGCTGTGAGATGGAGTGTTTGATGATAGGCCGGCGTTATACCTCATTTGTATTGAATGACTTTTTTGATAGTGCATGCCATCTGTCGATAGAAATTGGAAGTACAATGGCGTACATGAATCGTTCATCCCGCTTTAGCTCACGAAGATGAATGAGAGTCGTAGATGGCAGCTCGTATCGGACCTGGAGTCATGCTGTCGCCCGTCCCTCCACGCCCGTCCAACCTTATTCAGATATTCACTATCTGTCAGACGTCGATCAAGCTTGGCAGTTCAATCAGGCCCAGGCTAGTCACGACGGGCTCGACGGCTACAGATGGAGTGGCGTCGCACCACAGACGCCAGGATCATGCCGCGGCACTGGGCAGAGGGCCAACAGCATATTGCTGCCTGAACACATTACTCGCAACAACACATCACACGGGCAGATTGTCTGCTGCAAACACTATGCAATGAACTTCAATTATCGCCTGCACTAGGCTTTCCCTCCTCCCCCTATCTGCGACAGACCAGCGCAGCGGTGCAAATGCCTCACAAACTCCAGGACCTTGCCGAGTCGTGAGCAGAAATGGGCCTCGCTCCAAGATGCAAAGAAGAAGATGACAATAAATAAGAAAAAAGAAAAGTGATCCGTGTCATGGAATCATGACCCCAGCTGACCCGAAACCCGGGCCGAGTCAGTGCGCCGTGATCCAGGGGTCGCGATGCAACGGCGGCACCTGACACGGATCCCGTTACAGGCCTCTCCCACCTCCACCCCAAGCCAACAGTCACCTCAGCGTCTTCACGCAGCAGGTGCTGCAGGCGCGGCAGGCACGGCAGAAGAAACAGCAGGAGCAGCGGGAGTGCCGCACTGGCCAAAAGGCGCCTGGCACCCTGTCCCGCAGTGCTCGGCAGTCGTGCCGCAGAAGCCGAACTGGCTGCAGCAGTTGCCCGCGGGGCAGTTGAAGGCGTTGGCGCCTCCGCAGCTGCTGTCCGGGCTGATGCCGCCGGTCTGGACGGGAGGCGGCGGCGGAGCGTTGGGGTCGACGGGGACGAAGGCGCCGCAGACGCCGAAGAGGGGGTTGCAGCCGGTGCCGCAGTGCTGGGCGGAGGTGCCGCAGAAGCCGAACTGGCTGCAGCAGTCGCCGGGGGCGCAGACGAAGCCCGAGGCGCCGCCGCAGGTGGTGTCGGTGGTGAGGATGCCGGTGGGGGTGGAAGTGCTGGTGATGGAGATGGTGGACGCGGGCTGGGTGCCGACGGGGGTCGAGGTGCGGGTGCCGTTGTACCAGTTCGCCGGGGGGTCGCCGAGGCAGTCGCCGACGGTGACGCCGCGGAGGCCGCTGGCGGTGATGCTCCGGATGAACTCGGGGGTGAGGACCTGGGCGGTGTTCTGGTGGATGTCGTGGGCGAGGGCGATGGTGCCGCCGGCGGCGATGCCGGTCTGGAAGTTTGTGGCGCCGGTGAGGTTGCCGACGGGCTCCTTGTTGGCGAAGTCGAGGGTGTCGATGTCGGCCTGGACGACGTGGTAGCCCAGGAGGCCAAGGGTGTTGAGGGTGGCGGGGTTGGTGCTGAAGAAGGGAGGGCGCATGTAGGTGCCGTACTTGCCCATGATGTTGATCAGGTCCGTCTCGAGGCGAGTCATCTCGAGGATCACGTCGCTGTCGCCGAGGGTGACGAGGTCGGCGTGGGAGAAGGTGTGGGAGCCGACCTGGTGGCCGCCGGCGTCCATACGCTGGATGACGGCAGCGTAGGTGTTGATGTTGCCGACGTTGTTGCCATTGACGAAGAAAGTGGCCTTGATACCGGCGGCGTCGAGCTGGTCAAGCACTGTAGTGGTGAAGTCGAAGGGGCCGTCATCATATGTCAGGGCAAAGGTGCCCGGCTGTGTGCACTTTGTGATGATGCTGCCGATAGGGACACCAGGGCCCTGGATAGGCACGCCGGGGGCCGTGTTGTTGGGGGCGGCACCACCTCCGGCCGGGGGCGGGACGACGACTGGAGGAGCCGGTGCCACCGGGGGAGCTGCCGGGGGAACGGGCACAGCCGAGGTCGGGATGGCTCCAGTGGGCATGGCCACGCCCGGGTTGGCAACCACGGGGACAGGCAGAACACCACCAGCGGCGTCAGCCTTGGAAGGACAAGGCGTCGCCTGGCGACGGACATGATGAGCGGCATGCGGTTTGGCCGAGGCCCCGGCCACAAGCAGGGCGGCAGCGGCAGCAGATTGCAGACGCATGTTGGCGAGATGTGATGATGAAAGCTAAGAGACAGTGACAATGGAAGGTGACGATGCCGGCAAAGAGTGACGACCGGGTGAGAGAGGCGGCAGCGGCAGAGCGAAGGTGTTGTAAATCTTGTGTGTCCAGACACAGACGAAGCGAAAGGCGGGAGACGGCGGCCCTTTTCACAAAAGCAAGAAGCAAGCTAGAGAGTGATAGACAGACCATGCTGGCAGCACAGGGAAGCGAGTTGAAAGGTTGGCTGACTCGCCCATATATGCGGTGGTTCATGCGCAGACGCTGCGCAGACGGCGGCTCCGCCCTCCTCGTCGACGGGTCATGCTTGGCGTCGGATCCGCGCCGGGACCTCCCCACCTGCTGGAGGGTTGTGACGTTGAGTTTCGGGGAGAAGCTGGGACTTGCAGGGGTCCCCTCGGTGCCTGGCGAAGGACGGGACGAGCGTGCGTCGCAGGAGATGGGGTGAATGTGAGGGCAGAAGAAGACGGCGCCAGCCCTAAAACGAGGTTAAAAGCGAGCGACGATGGAGTTCGGGCTTGAACATGGGACGACAAGACGGCGGGCGGCACACACACACATACACGATAAGCACGGAAGTCAGGTTAGGTTTCGGTTCAAGAAGATGTCTGTCTGGTTCGTGTCAGGCGAAAGGGGACATCACAGGTGGCAGGTCACATCTGCTCGTATCTACCCATGACAGTTCCGGTATAGCTCGAATATAAATCGTTCCATCAAAACGTGTGCACTGCTGCGCTGTCGATCATCCTGTCGTCGATCCCCCTGGCCCTGACCCCTGACGCCGTTTCTCCTCCGCCCCTGTCCGCCTCCGCTAGCCCGTCCAAGAGACCCGGCACAGCGTCCCCCCCAACGCCGAAACAGGACCGTGCTTGGCCTTGCTGCTTGCTGCCCCTCGTTTAAGCTTCGCGCCCACCGCACCATCGTCCGGACTCGTCGGGATGGCAGCGACGCCGGCGACGGGCGGTCTCAAGAGTCCGTCCGAGGGTCACTCGTAGAGAAGGAGAAGGAGAAGAAGAAGGGTGGGCGCGACGAACGCCAAGCTCGTCTCATCGAGGTACGGGAGTCCCGGCATGTTGAGACGCCAATGACTAGCGCTGTGCTGGACTGGCAAGACTGAGCGGTTGTGATGGATGGCGCTGTGGATGTTGGGTGGACTGGCAGACTGGGCAGAAGCAAGTGTTGGTCCGTCTCCATTCACAGCCTCTAGCGATGCAAGGCACCGGAGTCTTTGTCTCTAGTGCCGTCCTAATCAGCTCCTGACCCATCAAACCATCTTCTTCTCGTCCTCGTCCTTGTCCTCGTCTTCGCCCGACCATGCTGTAGCCAAGCACTGCCATCCCACAGAGTTGGGCCGCCAAGGCCCTGCCCGCGTGCTTCCATCCCCCTAAGGTACGCACAGCTTCCTCCCGTTTCCGCTGATCTCAACTCGTCCTCCCCTCCTCCTCACGGCGTCCCCGTCCGCACACCTCGCTTTCGCAACTGCCGCACATCAGGCAGCCCGCGAGACTGCCGCACCACGGACGGCCTCAGCGGGCGTCGACTGACAGGTTCCCCCTCTCCCGAGGGTGTTCGGCCGCGGCCCCGAGTCGGCACGACTTGAGATGCCGTGCAAGTCAGTCCCGCCGATCCATGCTGCTCTCGGGCCTGGGCGCGAGAAAATAGCCCGCCCGTATAAGGTTTTGCGAAACCATCAGCTTGACGGGGGGACACTGACAACGAACAATTGACGACTCATCAACCCAGACTGATTGACACTTAAGACGGGGAGACAGATTGTTCCGCAACCCTATTTTCCGCCTGCGACTCCAGAGTGCCCCCCGCCAAAACCATGGCCACACTCATCTTGCGACACCTCCGAGTCATGAACGGGAAGCGCCGTTCCAAGCGAAGCAGGCATCCCTCCTCCTCCGCCTGACTCCCCAGATGGCCTCGTAACGATGATCTGCCCTCATTCAGTCTCCGGAACACGAGCCGTCGACGTGTATAGATGAACGCCAAGCCCATCCGCCCCGTGGCTATGCCCTGACTCGCCTCGCCTCAGACCAGAAGATCCAACAACGTCCTCGCGACAACCTTCGTCGCCCGCCGCAGGTCTTCCAGCTGCACCCGCTCATCGGCCCTCTTCGCATGCGACTCGAGCACCGTCTTCGGCCCCGCGCCGTAAATAACAGCCGGCACCCCCGCCTCCGCGTACAGCCGGGCATCCGTGTACAGCGGCGACCCCGCCGCCGGCGCCGGGGCTCCGAACACGGCTGTCGTGTGTGTCTGCAGCGCCTCAACCAGCGGCTTCGCTCCCGGCAGCGCACGCATCGGTCTCGCCAGGAGAAGCCGGCGCATCTCCACCGTCGTGTCGGCCGAGGCGGCCTCGTTGATCGTCCTACGGATCTCGGCCTCTACCTCCGCCGGTTCCTCCTCGGGAATCATGCGCCTGTCAAGACGGAACGAGACCCGGCCCGGGACGACATTCGTGTTCGTGCCACCCTCGATACGTCCGACGTTGAGGTATGGGTGCGTGATCCCCGCGACGCGTGAGCTTACCCGGCGGTACCGCTCATTGAGGGCGTAGAGAGCGTTCAAGATGCTCACGGCGCCCTGGAGGGCATCAGCGCCCGAGTCGGGAATGGCAGCGTGGGCCTGGCGACCATGGACGGTGACCTCCATCTGCAAGCAGCCGTTATGGGCGGTGACGACCTCGTACGAGAAGCCCGCGGCGATGAGGAGGTCGGGCTTGGTGAGTTTCTGCCGGAGCAGCCAGCCGGGGCCGAGCTCGCCGCCGAATTCCTCATCGTAGGTAAAGTGCAGCTCGACAGCACCGCGGAGCGAAGACGAACCGAGGGCTTCAAGGGCACGAACGGCAAAGACGTATGTAGCGAAGTCGCTCTTGCTCACGGCCGTGGCGCGGCCGTACATGGCGCCGTCTTCGATCTCGGCGCCGTAAGGGTCTCGCGTCCAGCCGTCGCCTGGTGGAACGACGTCGCCGTGGGCGTTCAATGCGATGGTGCGGCCTCCGGTGGCGTAGGGCCGGCGCACGATGAGGTTCGTGATGGACTTCATGCCCTGGGCGCGCACGTCGGCTTCGGGGACCGGGTGCTTCTCGGCATTGAAGCCGAAGCCGGCGAGGAGGTCGGCCGTGACGTCGGCATGTCGCGCATTATCGCCATCGGGCGTATCGGTGGGCACACGTACGAGGCTCTGCAGGAAAGCGATCTCGTCGTCGAAATGCGCGTCGACCCAGGCGTCGATGCGGTCGTGGTCCGTCATGATGGAGTTGGTGGTGGTGTTGAGGTGATGTTGATGAGGGGAAGTCGTACGGGAGCGATCCGGGGAGGGGTTTTTAGGTAATACGCGCTGTACAAACGCCCGTACAAACAGCTGCTGGCGGTCACGCCCACAGTGGAGCGTGACTCAGGGGCCCCCTTTTCACCATCACACCACATCACATCACATGCATCCCTCACGTTTACCATGACCGAGCCTATACAACTGTTTGCTACTGACTACCTAGCTAATGAGTTTTCCTCACTCTAGAATGTTTGCCTCCTGAAAAGTCAACCCAGGCACCCTCAACTCCCCCTCAGCCTTATAGCTGGGGAAGAACCGGCGAAAAGTCGGTGCCACGACCGCAAACTCTGCCCAGAATTCGTTCCGCTTCTGCTCGTCCATCATGGCCCAGTCCGATCGCACCTCCTTTGTGGCCGCCCACTGGAACTCGACCGGCACATACATCTCCTCCCCGCCGACCATCGGGCCATCCAGAATCGGCTCGAGTCGTGCCCGGCACCTGTCCATAGCTTGTTGCAGTTCTGGCGTCCGATTCATCTGGCGTTTTTGGGCGGCCCGTTTCTCAGCCCGTCGCTTGGCATTCTCAGTGGAGACCTGTTAATTTCTGTCAGTCTCGTGTGTCACTGCACTGATCGAGATGCGTACCGGATCTTGAGGGGGCTGTCTCCTCTCACGGTTGGCCTTGTTTTCTTCCAACTTCGTCTGCGGCTGCTTTCCTTCGTCGTTGGCGAATATCTCTTCCGCCATCTTCTGATGTTGCGCTCCATTTTGGGTGATCTTGTCTTCCTCCATCATCTTGTGAAGATGCTTTCCGTTTTGGTCGACCTGGTTTGCCTCCGCCAACATCTCTCGCTGCTCTCCGTTTTGGATGGCCATGTTATCTACCGCATTCTCATGAAGCGGGAGGTGCTTCCATTGGTGGTCGATCTTATTCTCTTCCATCTTCGTCTGTCGCTGCTCTACATTTTGGGCGGCATTGATGTTCTCCGCGGTCATATGCCGCTGCTCTCCATGTTGAATGGCCATATGCTGCTGGTTGTTTTGGAAGTTGACCTGATTTCCCCCCGATTTCATCTGTGGCTGCGTTCCCTGCATCTGGGCCTTGTTCTGTTCCGCAAGGATCTTGTTCACCTGCACCTGGCTCTCCCAGCGAACGCGCAGCTGTTCCTCGATCCTCAGCACGCCCGTGGGCGGTATGAGATTCTTGATACACGCGGCGAAGCTTTGCAGGATTTGCGCTGGTATGAGGTTCGGACACTCGGCGGGGACGCGGCTGAGCCCATAGTGGTGCATCTGGGCGATGCACCACGCCTCACAGACATGCTCGAAGTTCTGTTGCGCGAACGTCTGAAGTATGGAGAACCTTGTGGCTCGCAGGTACCAACGTCCATCGGGTCCCCGTCGTGAAAATCCGCTGTCATCGAACGCCCAGTCGCCTGCCCGGACGAAAGCTGCGGCCACGGGTTGAGGATGGATATTTGCGAGAGGTGAAGTCATGTTTGCGTCGGTGTTGTTGAAGAGAGATATCGATGTCAGGGATACAAATGACGATGTTTTCCTCAGGCGGGATATCGGTGGGATGTCAGAATGTAGGTTTCAGTGGACGGAGCCGTCTCAGCTTTTATTTTTGAGCCTTTATTCTTGCGGCGCAGAACAAAACAAAGTGGTTTTCTTCAAGGGGAAAGAACTCCTCTGATTGTGAGCGCCCTCTTAGACGGAGGCTTGAAGCTGCTGCATATGTGTTGGGCGAAGGAAACAACCTCCCTCCCCAGCTTCAGCCACACGCGACACCCTCAAAGCCACCAGACCAGGGATGTTGTTGCCTGATCCATCTGTCCCTGTCAAATAGCCATAACATGGCAGATAACGCACCAAACCTTGCATCTTATGACAGTTACAACCCAATCGTCATGACCAACGTGTTGCCCCCCTCGCCATTGCCTAGCACCTGAACACCGCCGGTCCAGGAACTGGGTAAGAAGTCGCTATCCCTCGTCAGCAGTGCCCTCATGCCTCAGGAAACTTCGAACATACCTCCACGGTAGACATCAAACACAACACCAGGGTCCGTCGCCTTGTACGCCCCCGGGAAGCTGACCAGCCCGCTCGGCCTTGCCGTGCCCGACCCGGTGACGCGCACCTGGAAGCAGCTCGGGTAGAACTGGGCCCCGGGGTACGCCCACGCCGCGTGCAGTGCGACCAGCTCGTGACGAACCAGGTAGCTTCCCGGCGCAAGGCACTGCGGGATGGTGAATTTGTATCCGGCATTGTTGGCCGCCATGAGAGGGGTTGCGCCCCAGGTGCCGCCGCTGCGGAGGCCGTCCTGGTGGACCTTGAACCAGACGGCGCTGCGGGGGTCAGTCTGGAAGGATGAAAGGAAAAGGGGGCGAGGGAGACTAACGAAGAGCCCGGGAGCCAGTTCTGGCATCCTGCATCGGGGCAGCGGGCCATGTAGGTGATGGCGGGACCGACGTGCGAATCGGGCCACTGCGTCCAGTAGAGGGTCACCTCGGACCCGGCGGCGGCTGTGGCGTGGAGGGCTGCGGGCTGGGAGCCAGCGATGCCGCCAGCTGACCAGCCGCCGCACTGGACGTCGATAAGGGTGAGGTCCTCGATGGGGCCGTTGCCTTGGACGGGGCGGGAGATGCGCTGGGGCTAAATGGCATGGAGTGTCAGGCTCGTCAGGTCTTATCCAGGGAGGGTGCTCGTACGGGTGGGTTGATGTAGGGGTCCTGGTAGGGCTGTGTGGTGTTAGCAAAGGCCGGTGGGGATGGACGAGAGGAGGCATACCTGATAGAACTGAATGGTCTGGCCGCCAATAACGCCCTTGTCAACGTAGCCATGGGCCGCGACAAGGGGAGCAAAAGGCAGGAGGGCAGAAAGGAACTTCATGATGTTAAATTGCGAAGATTGGGTGACTTGGAACTGCGGCTCTGGCTGATCATCTTCCTCTTCACTTCCTGACGTCCACAGACCATCCCTTTTATACGCCCAGTCAAATTCCCGACGGCCCTTCACGGGTATTACTCCCAAGCGAAGCGCGCATGGGAATCTGGGGTCCCCGCGCGTGGCTGACGGGAGGTCGTCTATTCTCCGGATGCACGTCCCCATTAGGAAGCCAGATACCACCATGCCGGCATCTTGTGACCGGGGAGATGGGTGGCGACGTATATAACCCGGCAGATGCCACCAATCGCCGGAGGAAGGCTGATATTACCGAAACATTGTGAAGCGGAATGTCGAGGCAGAGATTGGTCTGGGGGCGGGAAATGGCAGAGCGTGCATGGAGGCGGCGTCAGGTCGAGACCCGAGCCATGATTCAGCGTGCCTTGATTGAAGCAACCGTGGGACTCGGTGCGTGGTTCGGGTACTGGAAGGTTGCCGATGGCCATGGCAGAATGAATGGCGCTTAGCTACGTCTCTTTGCTCGCTTGGACTGCCACGCATTTAATCTCAATGTCGGAGCCGTAGGGGAGCTGCTTGACGGCAACGCATCTAGCCACGCGGATCAGTATGGGCACGGTCGGTCCTCGGTTCACCCGAGTACATACGTTCTGGCAGGCATCAAGTCCCCCCAATACTGCACGTAGGCAGGGGAGAGAGCATCGGCGTCGTCAATGTCCGTCAGGAAGACGCTGACTTCGACGACATGCTCGATGCCTGACCCGGCCTTCTCCAGGATCTGCTTCAGGTTCCTCATAATCTGGTGCTGCGCCAATGTCAGTAGAATGACAAAAGAGAGGACGCTTGTACTTACGAAACGATCGACCATGGTCCCGTCGACCATTTTCTTGGTCATAGGGTCGGCGCCGAGGACGCCCGAGGTGAAGACGAAGCCGTTGGCGATGATGGCAGGGGTGTACACGCCGGGGCGGAGAACCGGGGCGTCGTCCGCGAAGACGCCGACTCTTGAAGGAGACATGATGGATGATGGAGTGATGAGATTGATGGGAAAATTCAGGTAAGACGATCGGGAAGAATGAGGCTTTTGAACTCCCAAGTCGACCAAGATCCTGACATCGATCATGACCAGCTGGCGTGGATGGTGGGCCTGTCGCACCCACACACCGCTTTGGGAAAGTCGACCTCCGACCAGTCCCAATCGACAGAGTCATCAAACGGACCAAGGACCTGCCAAGGCAAAAGTTCATTCATCATGCCCTTGAAGCACCTGCAAACCCAGCCGCCGCTTCCGATCAAAGCGCCATGGACCGGGAGAAGCGCTCCCCCGTCCCGTTGTCCCGACCATACACCCACAACGACCGGATATGCTGCCGGTCATACGAGTCATACTTCGTCGCCGCCCCTCCATCATCATCATTGACAAAAACGGCCCAGACGTCTCGCCCGTCTCGTCGCTCCCTGTTGATGGCGCGCAGGGCGAGAAGTCCCTGCAGGACGGGGAAGCTGCCCTCCTCAAGCGCAGCGGCCGTGTACCGTTCCTCGAGCCAGTCCTGAAGCCAAAGCCCAACGCGAACGTCAGAGCAGTGCAGAGCGCAGGGGATGAAGAGAGTGGAGAATCCGATGATGAAGGCGTTCAGACGGAGGCAGTCGTCCCAGTTGATGCCTGCGGCGATACGGCAGAGGAGGAGACCCCAGGCGTTGGCTTTTTGCGTGGCTGCGGCTTGGGAAGTTTCGGCGTCCGTGGTGAAGCCACAGAGGAAGAGCCGGGAAACGAAGTAGTATGCATAGTTCATGGAGGCCTGGTGGGTTGCGAACTGTAGCGGTCGCACTTCGAGGGCGGACGTGCAGCCGGGGGGTTCCATGAACCGCTCGATGGGCAGCTCAGAGAGCGGGAGTCGGATATGCCACCGGTCGAGAGCCGCGCGCTGGGAGTCTACCGCCGGTGAGGTGGGCAGAGGAGTGTCGGGAAGGTCGAAAGCCATGTCCTCGGCATCCGTGACGCGGCTTTCGTCCCATCGGGCAAGGAGTGCAGCAGACCTCAATCGGCAGCACTCGCACAGCAGAGTCATGACGACCGCCCTCTGGTCATTCGCCGCCTCGAGAACCGAAAACAGCCACGGAGAGCACGCCATAGACTCGTTGCTTCCTTGAAAGTCTCTCGTACTAAAGTGGAAGCGGCGCCACCAGTTGTGCGCCCTGGCTTGGGTCCAGTTGGCAATGAGTTGGCACGTCGAGGGGTCCGCCACCGTCCCGGCCATCGACGCCGTGAGCCTCTCGATGGCGTTCGAATGCGACTCGAACTGGCCAAAATCTCCATTCATCGCTTCGAGGTGCGCGAGAAGCACCATCCCCGTGAGGGCGACATCGATGCCCCCCGCGTCGGTATTGTCGGCCCACTGCGCAAGGCTGAGCAGTGCAGAACCGTAGCGCTCACAAGATGCGGTTCTGTGGCCGGGATCGGGTCGGAAAGATAGACCAGGGGTTGCTGCAGGATCGAACGCCTTCTTCCGGGGCGTCATGCGGCTGAGACGGCAGGCGGAGAGGGCGAGCACGGCGTCGAGGATCGGGGGTGGCATGGAAGAGAAGTGTGTGAGGCGTCGGAGGGCGGGATGGAGGCTTGGGGCGCAATGCGTCTCCCAGGCGCTGGAATAGAAGACGAACTGGTCTGATTTTCGAGAGACTTGCATCGAGAGGAGGTTGTCGACGCTCGGAGATGGGACGGCGTCGAGGCGGCCTTGGTGTTGCGACGGGAAGATGGGGGCCATCCAAGTGAAGACAGCCAAGCTTTGCTGCTCGATGGCATCAATTGGTGGCGCGCTAATATCGAACAGCGTCTCGCCGACTGGGATCGCTGAAGAGAAGCTAGGACTCCAGAAGTCATTGCTGGCTTCTGCTTCGGACAAAGAGTCCTCGTGCTGCTCATCATTCTCAACATCGACGACATCCAGTGGCGCGTCTCCTTCAACGCCAGGACCAAAGGTCACCGTCCGAAAGGTCAATCTGAAAGGCTGCAGTTGACACTCTCGGCCAAGCCTCACACATGAGGAACACGCAGGCCTCTTCTCATCGCACTGCCTGCACGGTCAGCCATTGCGATCCGGAAACGCGACATTGGCGACGCACCTTCTTCCGCCGCGCTCGGCAGCTCACGCAACCGCCCCGAGAGCGAGTGATATCCGTCTTCCTGCGGCGGGTAGGCGCGGGCCCGTACATTCCGATGGAGGGAGGGCTGTCCCATTTCGAAGCGTAGGTTCCACGGTTGGATCGGATGCACCGATTGAAATTGTTGCCGACCGGTGCTCAACTTCGGCTTGGCAATGGCTGACTAATTCTCGGTGATGAGCCATCCTGACCGATGCACACCGAAGCCTTCGGCAGCAGGATCATGTATCAAAGAGAGGAAGAAACAGCGGTTGAATTCGTCCAAGCCAACACTGTCATTTCTCGTTGCACTACATTTCCTTGCAACCTTGTCTTCCCAATGCAGCCTCCAGTCACAGATACTGCGACAACCACGGCCATGTATGAAGACAAAATTGCAACAACCATATCAAAAAGACCGGCGGGACCCAGCACCATATGCTTATAACAATTCCGAGGGGATATTCAACCGATTCAACAAGATCCAGGTCTTCGACTAACCGCTCCGGCTTCTTCACCCAGTCCGGGCGGTCCTTGACAAATTTCTATAGGAGGAGGTAGAAGAGCTACACAGTTCGGGCATCAGTACATCAGTCTTTGGACGTTCGTCTGAGGGGAGAGACTCGGATGCCTTCAGGAAGGGTGTACTAACCGTTTCAGCTATGTCTAGGATAGGCGTAAGGACGAACATGGTCATCAGAGCGCTACCCAGGCGGCCCTTGACCGGGTAATCGTCGTGAAGTATGGGGATTGTCTTGGAGAGCGACGTGCCCCAGTGCCAGTCTGCGAGTCTGAGAATGCCGTAGGCCATGCTTGTCTGTAGACCAATAGTCACAACGACGATTACAGCCTTGGCTCCAAACACGCGCGCCGTGTCGCGGAAGGTTGATCCAGGGAGCTTGTCGTCGATTTTACTGAGGTTGTATCGCATCCTACTTCCGACAAAGAGGCCAAGTGATCGAGGTTGAATGTCGTCTCTCTGAAAGAAACGGGTCAGTGGCGTCTAGCAAGTCGGAGAAGGACAAAAGGCACATACATTTTGACGAAGCGACTCGAGGGTGCCGACGGCAGTAAACGCAAAGAGAGCGTGTATCGTCATAGCAGGGACTTGTCCTCCGTTTCCGACATCGTAGAAGCTGGTGATAGAGCCCAGAGCTATGAGCAAGTGCGCAACAGCAGCTTGATGGACGAGAATTTGCCAATCGGTTGCCTTCTTCCCGCGGAAGCTCCATTGCCAGGCAGCGGGGACGATGTAGAAGACGAGAGGGAGGAGGGCAATTCGACAGGCGTGGATCATGCCGGGAAAAGTATGCAGAAGCTGGTAGACTACGGCGGACTCGCTGGCGGCCGCCAAGAAGGCGAGATGGTACCTGGCGGAGAGCATATCGATGGACGGTGAAGATGATGGATGATCAGCACGATCTGGCGATTTGGGAGAAAAGATTGATCTGTACTTTAGGTGGGTGGGTGGGTGTGTAAGTACCAAAGTACCCAGATAGATGGTGGCGGCGTAAGAGAGGCTTGATTCGGAGGCGTTGTGTTGAGGGCTCGCCAAGTGGCGTTCAGTCGGATGAGGCAGCCGAGGCGTGGGGATTGGGACCGGCCGCTGAGTTGCAGTCGTGCAGCGGTTGCCGTAGATACATAGTCATTTGAATCGTGGCCGATGAGCTGCTGCTGAGTCTCTAGTCTCCTAGGCATTCTTCACGGTTGATGTCAGGTCAGATCCGGTGCGTCCACGAGGCGGCACCTCATGGCTGATGCTCGCTCAACCTCATCGTGTCAGCATTTTCTAGTATCGGAAACCGAGAAACCCATTCTGGAAGCTTCAGAATTCGACTTAATTCTCTTGAGATGAGCCTCTGCATTCTTCACGAGGACCGGTCCCTGACGATGGTGGTCATGTTGGATAGGGAAGGGGAAGCGTCCGAGTCGTGATAGTCGAGCACATCAAGGGGACGTGTGGGGCCGTGCGCCATCAAGAAAGGACGCTATTCCCAATTCAGAGCGCGGGTGCGACGCAGTGGATCCCTTCCCTCCGCAGTGCAATCGCTCTCATGATCCCTTCACGTCTTCCAAGACCACTCACTACGACCACCACGATGCCCCGAAATTCTATAAAAACAATGCCTATCCCCCATCTACCTCCCTGAATCAACTCCAACATACCCATCTCCATCTCCAAAATGGCAGACTTCATCGGCCACAACGTCGCCGACGTCCCCAAACCCGCCGCCGTCCTCAACATCGCCAGGGCTCGCCGCCACTGCAATGCCATGCTCGACACCGCCAACCGTCTAGGCGTCAGTTTCCGCGCCCACGTCAAAACCCACAAGGTCACTCCCTCCCCTCCTCTTCATCTCCTCCCACTAACATCCCCCAGACAATCCAACTCACCTCCCTCCAACTCGGCTCCTCCCCCTCCCCCCGACTCGTCGTCTCCACCCTCGCAGAGCTCGAATTCCTCCTCCCCTACCTTGAGACCCTTCCCTCCGTCAACGTCCTCTATGGCATCCCCTTACCTCCATCGCAAGCCCTCCGCGCTGCTGCGGCGGCACAACGTCTCGGTCCGGGCAGCCTGACATTCATGATCGACCACCCCAGCCAACTTGCCTCTCTCGCTCCCTTCCGCGCCGCCGCTGGCTCCGCACCAGGGGTGTACGTCAAAGTCGACACGGGGTATCACCGCGCCGGTCTCCCTGCGTCTCGCCTCGACAAAAGCGGTCTCCTTCGTGAGCTTGCCGCCCTCGATGCAAAGGGGGATGCGTCGCTTGTCGGGCTTTATTCACACAGCAGTCTGAGCTATGCCGGTGTCTCTCCTGCTGAAGCGCTGGATAGTATGGCGGGCGAGATTGAAGGGTGTGTCGAAGCCCTACGCGAGTTGCAAAAGCACTTCCCCGCCGATCGCGTCGTGACCGTCAGTGTGGGCGCGTCGCCTCAGGCCACGGCTATGCGAAACCTGTTGGAAGACGAGGTAGTAGGCGGCGCATCTGCCTCGAGACTCAAGAGTCTGTTGGACCGCTTTGCTTCCGGGAATGTTGAAGGCGTCAACGTCGAACTGGAAATGCATGCTGGCGTCTACTCAGTCCTCGACCTGCAGCAGCTCGCGACCCGGTCCGCCGCGACGCGAGGCAGCTACGAGGATGAGATTGCGTTGACCGTCGCCGCCGAGGTTGTGAGCGTCTACAATGACGGGGAACGGAAACAGCCAGAGGTGCTCATCGCCGCTGGTGTTCTGGCTCTGGGTCGAGAGCCGTGCCAGGGCTACCCGGGCTGGGGTGTCGTCAGCGCCCGTGGCACGCCGAGCTTGACCGCCTCCAAACGACGACTGATAGTCGCCAGGATCAGCCAGGAGCACGCCATCCTCGCCTGGGAGGTCGCTGACGGAGAGGACGTCTCCACCCTACCTCCGATTCCTCTTGAGGTCGGCCAGACTGTCTTTGTCTACCCGAACCACGCATGCATCACGGGCGCGATGCACAGGTCGTACTTTGTCATAGACTCATCCGAAGCAGACAACCAGAAGGTCGTGGACGTCTGGAACCGAGCCTCAGGATGGTGACGCAAACACGAGCAATCGAGCTTCAGTGGCATATAAATCATATTGACTCTGAGCCATCTCAGTGACCCGCACGATAACACTAAATCGACCTCTGCCCTTGCCTCGGGCAGCCATTTTGCTTTTGTCTTTCCTCTCCATGCTATTCCCCCACGATTAGTCGGCCCACGCACATGGCTGGACCCTTTTCTGTATGCGCGACTCATTCATCATGACGCCCTGTGAAATGCAACCGCCCCTCAAGGACAAAATACAACCGCTGACCCATGTGCCCTTCCCGGGCTCGACAAAAGGAAATCGCTAAACCCAAATGTCACACACTGTTCAGGCGCTTACTTCAGCTGCGCGGTGCGCTTGGACATGCTGGGAGAGGATGTTAGTCTAAGGTGGAAGAGGACTGGAAGAAGGGACTACTCACAAGTTGAAGAAGGCAAACTGGCCGGGGTTGATGCCGTGCTCGTACACGAAGCGCGAGGCCAGATAGCTGCCGAAGATGGCGCGCAGGTACGAGTCGGGCACCCGCTGGATGATGGTGTCGAGACCAATCTTCTGCAGGAGAAGGTTGGGGAGGGCATCCTCCAGGACCGAGCGGCGGATGCGCTCGTCCTTCCACAGGTCCGAGTGCTGGAGCTCCTCGTCGAGGTCGGTGATGGCCACGGAGAGCTGGTCGGACAGGATGCTGCGGGGCGTGCCGGTCTGCTCGGCCTCACGCCAGAGGGCCTCGAACTCGAGGCGGGCGTTCTCCTGGATCTTCTCCTGGACCGACTTGACGTAGTCCTTGTAGAACTGAGGGGCCTGACCGTCGGCACCGACGCACATGTCGCGGGTGAAGCCCTCATCATCGAAGGAGAGCGAGGCCAGGACCTCAAGCGAAGATGAGGTGACACCTCCCTTGTTGGCGCTGGCATCCTTGTAGATGACGGCGCCGGCAGCCTCGAGGCGGAGCTTGGCATCCTGGGTGATGAAGAGGTTGGCGCCCTCGACAATGTAAGGGATGGTCGACTTGCCGTCCTTGATGAGCTTGGCGACGGAGATGAGGTCGATCGACTCGGGGCGGCCACCGCAGGGCACAAAGACGTCGGTGAGGCCGGTGTCCCTCAGGTGGTAGGTGTTGCGGAAGGTCGTGCCGTTGCCGACCATCTCGCCGTTGGGGAGGCGGACGTTGACATCCTCGACCAGGACACGGTAGCCATCCTTGGACAGCTTGGACAGGTCGAAGTTGACAATCATGGACCGGGCCTTGGCCAGGCGCAGGAGCTCCTGGTGGTCGAGGCCGTTGGGGTCGCAGAGGACGCCAGAGCCGTCGACGATGGAGGTGTACTTCTCGTTGCTGAGGAGGATCTCGTTGCTGCCCAGGTCGCCGTCGGGACCGCCGGTCTGCATCTTCCGGACAGTCGAGGGGTCGACGCCCGTCTTGCGGTAGATGCCCTTGACGTACTCGCGGACCGAGAGGGTGGTCATGCCGTACGAGTCATGGGGAATACCGCCGAGCTTGGGCGACTTGCCGGTGAAGAAGGACTTCCACCAGGGCGCGCCGCGGTTGCGGGCGTGCTCAGTGGCCCAGTCGACGAGGTCGGCAGTGTTCTCATCGGGGCCCATGAAGAGAATCTCCTGCTTGCCATAGAGGTCGACGATGGGGTTCTTGATGCCGGGCGTCTGGCCGGGGAGGAGCAGGTCGATGATGGAGTCAATGTACTTCTCAAAGGCCTCGGTGGCGCGGTCCTGCATCTTGGCGTCCAGCAGGATGACACCCTTGGAACCGCCCTCGGGAATGTCCTTGTTCTTGCGCTGCTGGGTGCTGGCGAGACCGTAGTTCTCGTCGAAGATGCTGCGGGCGTTGATGCTGTAAGCCTCCTTGCTGCGGGACTTGACGATGCGAATACCACCGCGAGCGACGTCCTTGAAGCGAAGGTGGAAACCGCGGGCCTCGGCGCTGATGACAATGAACATGCCGTAGAGGCGGCGCGGGTACTCGATCTCGGGAAGGAAGTTGGGGTCGAGGCGGAAGCTCAGGGCGACCTTGGTCGGGGTGAAGTAGTTGGTCTTGAGGATGGCCTGGTTGAAGACGCGGAAGGCGGTCATGACCATCTCCTCGTGCTCGTTGGAGACCTCACGGGTGATCTTCTCCTTGAGGCTGGCGTCGGAGAGAACCTCGAGCGCGGGGGTGGGCGCGATGAAGTGGCGGTCGAACTCGGCGCCGACGGCAAGGTGGACGCTGGCGAACGAGGCGTACAGGGCGCGGACGAGGCCAGGGTACGACTGGATGATCTCGAGGATGTAGTCCGGGGTGAAGGTCTGGGTCCTCAGGCGGCGCTTGAGCTTGTTCAGGAGGGCCGTGTTGGAGTTGTTCTTCTGATCGAGGATCTCCGTCAGGGAGACGTACTCGGGACCGAGACGGTTGAGGAAGTGCTGGATGAAGACCCAGGCGCAATGACCGTAGATGGTCTCCTGGAGGCTGAGCTCGCCGGTGGCGAACAGGTCGTGCAGCTTGTTGTGGGGCAGGCAGTAGAGGAGCGAGATCTCCTTGGTGATCTGGTGGATAGACTGGTCCAGGTGAGGGAAGTCGCCCTCAAGGTTCATGGCGGGGCGCAGGTAGATACTCATGACGGTGATGCCGTTGGAGAACTGCTCAACGTACTTCCTCGAGCTCGTGACTCCGTAGTAGTGGTACAGGTCACTGAGGGCGGAGAAGAGACCGCGAGCAGTCCTGGAGCGGAAGGCGATGACGAGACGCTTCTCGGCACTGCCCTCAATGTCGAAGACCTCGATGACGGGGCCGGTCCTGTTGACGGCGAGCTCAATGATCTCCTGGTAGATCTGCTTGGTGTTGGAGGTGGCCTTCTGGAGGAAGCCATGGTCGGCGATGACCTCGAGGCGGGTCTCCTTGGGGTCCGTCTGCTCAGGGGGCTGCTTGAAGATGCACTGGTAGACGAAGTAGCACCTCAGACTGGCCTTGGAGTTGGGCGAGGCGCCCAGGACGCCGGGTGAGCGGAAGGTCTCGACACGGTACTTGGTCTTGCCGGTGTGGTCGAGGTACTTGGCCTCGAGGCGGCTCTCGTAGCGGGGGCCGGAGGTGTTGGTCCTGCCGGGCTCGCTGGTGTCGATGTAGATGGCGTGGTCCTTGGCCTCGGAGTCGAGCCTAATCTCTTCCCGCTTGTCCTCCCTAGAGGCAGCGGCGATCTTGGCGGCGTACAGCGAGGTGACCTGACCAGCAATGACCTCGGGTGTCTCGATCTTGAAGTAGACATCATCGATGCCCAGCTGCTCGTAGAACCACTCGACCTGCTTGTCGATGATGGACTCGGGCACCCATCCGGCCTGAGCAATCAGGTCCTTGACTGGGAGGTGTTAGTGTCGGGTGAGAGGAGGGGCGAATCACAGCACATACCCTGCTTCATCTGCTCGACCTTGCCGAGGAACTCAGGGGCGACGTAGCCAACAGTCGCCGACCTAAGAACGCGGTGGCCATTGCCGTTGGAATGTGAGAGAATGGGACCGCTGAAGTGGGTGGGCTGGGGAGAGGGGCGTCTGCTCGACTCGGCCGAGTCGATCTGAACGTTGCCCAGGGCCTTGTTGCGGGGAGGGATGGCGGAAGCCATGATGTCTAGTTGCAGCGGAGACTGTTCTAGGTACGGAGGAAAAGATTCTGTGCCCGACAGGTTAGTGTTGAGCCTCAGGGCTTGGATATTTGGTGACATGATGGGCGAGAGAAAAGGCTAGAGAAGACGACGTGTGCTTGAGGAAATGAAAAACAGTGATGATGGATGAAGTGATGCCAGAAGAGATGTGAAGGGCCGGACGACAAGACATCTAAATACGAAGACGGCCATGGCAACGACCTCGTGTCCTGGAGATCGCGATGGCCCAGGCCACCGGAGCCGATAAGGGGATGACCGCAGTCTGATCCCGTCGACTTCCAACTTTGGATCGACGGGGAAGACACGCGACTGTCAAAGCGACGTCTGATGTTGCCCGTGCCTGGGACTTGGGCGCGTCGCACCGGGGAAGTGTACCGGACACACAAGATAGTGCTCCCGCTGAAGCTCCAGCGGGCGGTATCTGGGGCCGAGACGCCAGTGGACAAGGACCAGGCCAGGGGGCGTGTTTGCAAGCCAGGAACAGCGGATTGAGCCGTCTGTTCACCGCCTCGCGACTGGGGACAACAAAGAAGGCGGTATTGATAAGGGAAGATTTGCAGGGACCCGAGAGGATTGCAGATGGAAAGATGCAGATTGCAGCGAAGGGGCTGGACGAACCTTGTGGTGTGTCTCGACCTGGCTCGAAAGAACAGGGCTGAGAAGGTGCTGGCGGTACGGGAGAGGCGAAGGGCCTAGGTCGTATCGGCAGTTCGTGTTTGTTTGTTGACTGTAGCTGAAGACGGCACTAAAACAAGGTTGGCGAGACTTCTGGGCGTGTCGTGTCAACCGGTGTTGTGACGCCGGGAAGAGGACTCGAGATGCGACGGTCAAGGGACAAATGCGGTGGTGTCGATCTAGTGGCGGGGTACCTTTTGTTCCAGGTGAGTAGCCGGCGCGAGATAAGGGCAGTTTGAGCGGGCGCTGGAAAGCGGCAGATGTTCGCGTCGGGCGGGCAACCGAAAGGAAGAGTGGAGAAGATGGGTGTGTGTGAGATGGGCAAGACAAGCAATGCGAAGTTGCTGGCTGGCGAATTCTTAAGGAGAATCTTACTTCGATGATCGTGGGTGTGTGACGACGCTGTCCTGTCAGGTACCGGGTTCCGTGCAGCTCGTTCCTGGCAAGGCAGGCTTCTTTTTTCGGGAGAGAAGGGGTGAGATTGCAGGGGTAGTCCCGGGCAATTCTTGGTCAATTGGCGGCGATGTGGAGGCGGAGGGTTACGAAGGGGCAAAGTCGACTCTGGCGAGCACAGCCATCCGACAGAACCGGAAGAGCAGGTGACCTGTTTGAACAGTGGGCGCGTGGGCGGTGGAGGAGGAGCCAAGAGGCCGCCGAAGCCTGGGGCTATCGGGCTATTCGCGGCTGTCTCGGTGTCAGCGAGTCTGGACGGTTCACGTCGGGATGCCCCTCCGGCAGAGCGCCTGAAGGGAGCCAAAGCAGAGCCCGTCTGGGCCCCTGGTGTACAGGCAAGGTCCGCCGGGGGTGGCGGACCATCGCAGCAGCGTGTGTGTGTTGCCGGCACTGCACAGGGGCGTAGACGGAAGGGCCAGGCACAGCATAGCACTCACGAGTATGAAAGGGGAGCGGGCGTTGCTGCACGCGAGTGACACACCGAGGAGATAAGGGACCTCTTCGGGACTGGATGAGAAAGAAGGCGAAAGAGACGATCTCTCGGGTTCTTATCTCTGCTGACGGCACTTGGTTGCGCGAAACGGCTGAAAATAGAGTCAGCACTTGGACAACTGGCCGGGGAACGCGGGGCTGAGCTGAGGCAGCGACAGGGCAACAGGGCTGGACGCTCAACATGAGGCTGAAAGCGGCCAGCCAGCCAACAGCTCACCGGCACGAAAGGGTGGTTTCGTACCTGAAGGAGGAGAGGACGGGTTGATGACGTCGATCTGATAACAACGACGACTCTTGAGTGTGGACAAGTTGTTGATGAGTCCAACAGGGGAAGAGATGGGAGAGGATGAAATGGGGGTGAAGATGACTTCTTGACTACCACGAAACACGTAACACCCACGAAGAAGAGCGGCAGCCAGAGCCTTTTGTACTCGGGGCCCGAGAATGATGGAAGAGCTTCAGAAAAATTCAAACCACGACACACAAACCCAGCTGTCTGGTCGTTCCTTCCCGAGATGCCCAGCCAAAAGGTACGTACCTCTCTCGCCTGGGGTACGTACCCAGGTACCGTACGGTGGGCACGGTACCTTCCCAGGGCCCCTCCTCCGCATCCGCCCTGAAAACGGTGTTGGCCTTGCTTGACCTGACACGGTCCAAGTCCACGCCCCCCTCCTCACCCCTCCGTCTCTGTCTCCGTTGCCCGCCTCCGTCTCGGCGGGTCCCCACCTAGAGTTTGTTGCGTAAGACCAGGCGGCTCTCGTGCAAGATTTGGGAGCACAGAAAAAATGCCCCGATCACGATGGATGACTTCACCTGCAGCAACATGGGGCAGCTATTACCAAACGAAAACTCGCCAAACCGCTTCGGGGTGCGGGCGCCATTGGCGGATACCTCACCCCTCTTCGTACCTGAACGCTCCTGCCCTGTCGTGCGAAAAACCGGGCTGCCACATGGGGGATTCTGGAACGTCAATGGGCGGCGGGCGGTGCTGCGGGCGGGCGTTGGGGCTTGAGGTTCTCTGCCGGTACTTGTGGCGTAGCTGTTGGCCCGCTCGTGGCGATCTGTACCCTTTCGCTACATTAGCGGTACCCGTTTTCTGGGGGAGCAGGAGGGGCACCGGGCTTCTTTTAGTTTTCCTTGCATCTTGGGAAGGTGGACCCGGCTATTCGAGGTCTTCGGTGCAGGCAGGTGCCCCAAGGAAGAAGAACTCAGGAAGGTGCCAAACGGCCTTGCTGAGTTTTTCATGGCCAACGACGGCGTTGGAAGGTCGAGACGAAAACAGCACAGGTTGTCCACTCTGGTGCGTCTGCAACGACTGCCAACACTCGCAATCCCATTATCGTCTCTTCTCAAGCATGTCCCGTGCGCGCGCCATCAGCTGCCGTTTTGGCGGTCTGGACACACTGGCCACAAAACGGACACCCGACCGTGCCACACCACAAGCTGCCCAGTGCACCAGCACCAGCACCAGCACCAGCACCGTCACCGTCCATTCCCCCGCGTCGGCCTACCGTCCAGCGTCAGGTTCGTCTGGGGCAAATCGACACCATCCAGAGCTCGAGGACGGCCCCGGCCCGGCAGCCTCCCGGTCTCCAGCACAGGGCCAGCGGCTCCGGTCGGTCACCAGACCCTCTTCCCGCCGGCGCACCTCGATAGAAAGCAAGCTCCCTTGCGAACCAGCAGACGAGTCATCACGGGTCATGCCCTCGCCAGCGTGCCTGGCCAGGCCAGCCAGCTCATCGTCGCCATCGTCGCCATGGTCAACCTCTGGTCCAACCCCAGACAACCCAAGCCGCACACCCCTCCCCCCAGCTTCGGGCTCCCGTTCGCCATCCGCCCAACAATCAACAAATATCACATTTGCGTCTCGTGACGATCCACGGGCCACTCGGAGGTCAAAGGACCCAGGTCTCACCCTGGCGCCCGGCATGTCCGCCGGTCCACTTTGCCCCGCGACCTGGGCGCGCCGGGCGCCGAGAGGGGTCTAGCGATGTCACGACAGGGACGGACGGTGCTGGCTTCAGGCCGGCCTGGAGTGCTGGATGCTTGACGCCGGAGAAAACGGTGTACTGGCACAGCAGAGACTGCCCGACTACCCTCCCGCGGACAGGCTGTTCTACGCGGACAGAAGACAAGAATAGGGGTGAAACTTTACGGGCAAGCTTTCACCCCTCACCGGCCATGCGTTTCCATTACCCCCTCATTACCCCCAGCTTTCGCCGTCTCGGACCTGGGGGCCCGTCGTCGTTGTTTCCATTACCCCCAGATTACTTGATGGTGCATGGCCGCCGGCATCACGCAAGGCACGCAAGCACGCAATCACAGCTTTCGTTCGCGCCCCTCGGCCATGCGATCCGACCGACTGGACTCTCCCGCCCCTCCGTGTGCCACGGCTGCCCATGGGACACGATCGACTGCCCTGATTGGCATACGACCCTGATGCCGCCGCCGATGCAAGAAAATCCTGCGGCGGGGCAATAACAGTGGCCCTGGGGCAGCACCACCACATCCACAGCGCCAGACAGGCCTTGACCGGGCCGGCCCACCAACTGACCGAGAAGAAACACTCCGCGATGCAGGACCTGACGATCCAACCGACGACACACCGGACTGGATGTACCTTTTGGCATCAGGGTACCGACTCCATCCCTTGCGGCCGCTGCCCCAGCTCTGACCGCTCAGCTCGAGCACGGTTATGGGGAAAGGTACCATGAATCCACCATAGCTCGTCATGTCAGACGTGTCGTCGACGGGTCTTGAGTTTGGCCTTCAAGGTTCTCAACAAGAATCGATACTCACAGCCATCCAATGCCAAAAGGCACCGGGACAGCACCGGTGACCTCGTCCCATCATGCCCATGCCTGTCCGCCTGTCGTGTCCCGACATCCAGGCCGTTTCATCCGAACAGTTCAAGCACGGAATCCCTCGGGCACGTCTTGCAAAAAATGGGCAAGACACATCACAGAAGACACCAGAGGTTGATCGACCTGCACATTCCACCCTAGCGCCAGAGCTGCGCAGCCTAACGGCAGGGCATTTCTGGGGAAAGAGAGCCTAGAACGGGGACCTTGAGCGAACGAGGAGTCACATCGGATCGCTGCTAATTTTGCCCATCCCCTGCTGGGCTGCTTCCCCCGGCCCACCGCCCAGGGACCCGGCGCCCGCGCGGCGCTGCTCGTCTGCTGCTCCCGTCATCGTGTAGCAGGGTCACGAAACTGGGGTCTCGACAAGGACAGCAGACGAAGACGACGACGACGACAATAGACAATGCACCGCCACGCGCCCCAGGAAAAACTCAGACTGTCAAGTGCTGTCCCCCTCTTTCCCGCCCCTGGGTTGGCAGGGTTCATGCGAGGTCACGATGCCCTCGACTCATCTCCCCCGGCCGCTGCGTGACGCGTTTTGGAACCGGCGAGTCCACGATGGCTTCGTTTCGGCGCTCTCGGGGACGCATCTCCATCCACACCCCCCTAGCTTCCCGTCGTCGCACCGCACCTCACCGCTCCTCCACCCGCTTGTCAGTGGCCACGGCCCAAGCCAACTAAGGAGCTGAGGCCACCACGTGCCTGGTTGTCACGCAAAGAAGAAATGATGCCCGTTCATTCCAGTCACGATGTTTGAAGCCTCAGGGACACAACGGTTTGGGGCTGTTGAGATCGGCCTGCCTAGAGCTCTTCCCCTGATGGCTACCCGCTAAAGGTTCCATCGCTGACACATCGCGCCGTCTGCTGATCACGGCTGGCGTGCCGCCCGGGGAATCCGGGGGAGATGGGCGAAGCCGTCGCCGTGGTGAGAGCAGCTGATGTGTCGCGGCAGCTGGCACGTCTTGGGGTTCCCCGGCGACCGACGGAGTGCCGTCTCCGCCCGTGTCTTCGAGGGGACACCCCGAGTCGAGTCGCCTTCTCGATCTTGCTTCCCCATGGCACCGGCATCTCCCGGCGTCTTCTGCCCGGTTTTCGGGGCGGAACGGGACTTTCCAAGATTCACGACGACTCGGAGCAGCTTGCCGAGTGGGGACCGGCCACGGAGGGTGTAGATGAGGAGGCCGAAGTCTGCGAAAGCCTCCGGCGGGCATTTTCGGGCATCGGGAATCTGGAGGTGAACGCCTGCACTGCAATGCACGAAGCCACCTGGTGGATGGGACCTCGACGGATCCCACACAGCGAGGAGTAACACCTCTGATACCACCCCAACCACCTGCCAGCAAAGGAAGCTCGGCCCCCCTCGTACTGACGATAGCTTCCTCCCGCCGGATGCAGTCCTCGTGCACATGGATCGTCAGAGTTTTCACACCCGCCCGACCAACAAGGACCAACGTCTTATCGAAACTCACGATCCGCTGGAAAAGGAAGCCGGCCGGGCTCACTGCAGCATCAGGGCGATCCTAGTGGGTGCCTCGCCCCGCTGGCCCCCTTACGAACCCCGTTTCTGGATCCAGGTACATGTACCGTCTGCCCCGCCCCCTCCTCCCTTCGAAGCAACGCTCGGCAAAACGTCCAGACGCCGATAGAAGACGGTGGGTGGACTGTGACCAAGGAGACGCGCGCCTCAGCGGGACAGGAGTGGGCTCCGCCAATGAGGGGATTGCAGACAACCATCAAGTGCCGCAGACTATCATCATGCCATGACGTTTGTGACTTCATACCTTGCGCCTCTATTCTTGGGACCGGTACGGCCGCTGCGTATCCATTTTCTCATTCTTTGCGGGCCAAGTCGCCAACACGAACTGCATCCGCGGCAGCACTGATTGTCGGAGGAGACGGAACCCCGCATCATACGATTCGTCATCGGCAGCCCCGGACCCCGATATGGCCGCATCGAAGCCCACGAGGCAGGATGCCGTGGACAGGGACAGTGGCGACGCCCTCAGTTGGCTCCGAAAGGAGTTTGTCATACCCACCAAGGCCGAGGTCACGAGCAGCAAGCTCCCGTCGGGTATGCCTCCAGCCCCCGACCGGCGGATGTCGAGTATGACTGATGGCCCCGCAGCATCCAAAGGTGTTGATGCCTCTGCCGATGGCACATCGTGCATCTACCTCTGCGGCAACTCCCTCGGCCTGCAGCCCAAGCGCACAGCGACTCGGATCCGGCAGTACCTCGACACCTGGGCCACTCAGGGCGTGCAGGGCCACTTCAAGCCTCTCGAGGGCTCGCCGCTGCCGACATGGCTCGATGTTGATGCTGAGGCGGCCAGGCTCATGGCCCCGATCCTGGGCGCCAAGACCTCCGAGGTGGCCGTGATGCAGACCTTGACGGCCAACCTGCACCTGCTCATGTCAGCCTTCTACAAGCCAGACCGAGCCGGCCGGCACAAGATCCTCCTCGAGAGCAAGGCGTTTCCGAGTGACCACTTCGCCGTGGAGACGCACATCCGACACCATGGCCTTGACCCCGCCGAGTCCATGATGTGCATCGACCCCGCGTTGCCAGGATCGCCCCTGCTGACTACGGATCACATACTGGAGGTCATCGCTCGCCATGCCCACGATACCGCCCTCTTACTACTGCCGGGAATCCAGTTCTACACGGGCCAGCTCCTGGACATCCCGGCTATCACTTCCTTCGCACGCCAACAAGGTATCTTCGTCATCTGGGATCTTGCCCACGCCGCAGGCAATGCGACACTCTCGTTGCACGAGTGGGACGTGGACGCGGCGGCCTGGTGCTCGTACAAGTACCTCAACGGCGGGCCCGGGTGCATCGCGTCCCTTTTCGTGCACGAGCGCCACACGGAGGTGACAACCTCCGCTACGGACCCGGACTCGGCAGCTGGCTACGTCAACCGGCTTGCCGGGTGGTGGGGCAACGACAAGTCGTCCCGGTTCCGGATGGAAAACAAATTCCACCCGGTGCCCGGAGCGGCCGGGTTCCAGTTGAGTAACCCGAGCGTGTTGGACACGACGGCGCTTTGTGCGTCACTTGAGGTTTTCGAGGAGGCCGGCGGTATGCCTGCTCTCCGGGCCAGGTCTTTCCGGCTGACGGCCTTCTTGGAGGAGCTCCTCGACGGGATGCCGGCCGACCTTCGCGACATGTACGAGATCATCACGCCGCGAGATCCCGGTCAGAGGGGTGCTCAGCTGAGCTTGCTGTTGCATGGCGACGGTACCTTGGATACAGTCATGGAGGAGTTCACGCGGGCGGGTGTCATTGTTGACGAGCGGCGGCCGAACGTGGTCCGGGTGGCTCCGGCACCGCTGTACAACACGTTCGCTGACTGCTACGACTTTGTGGAGGCGTTCAGCGCGGCACTCAAAGTGGTCAGGCGGGCGTGAATCTAACAAGCTCTATTATTTTCATTCTACTCCAGGACCCGTCTACCATTTTGTGCGCAGGTTGCGATCACAGAGCACCCTTGCCACGGCCATTAGCACTCCTGCCCCCGTCATGGTGCAGCCCGCGAAGACGATGAGGTTCCTGAACTCCGTTTCCGTGCCATCCCGGATGAAGGCGCCGCCGATGGGCGTGCCTGTGAAGACGCCAATGGCGCCGAGGCTGAAGAAGGCCCCCAGTCTGGCGCCGATGTGCTTGTCGGGGGAGATGCGGGCGACGACCGAGGGGACGACGCTGATGAAGATGCCGGAGCAGAAGCCATACAGGCAGGCGAATGTGACGATCAAGGCGACGCTCCGTGCGAGAAGCCACATTGTGAGACAGAGGAGGCCGGCGACGAGGGTCATGGGGTAGAGGAGGTTCAGGCCGCCGATGCGGTCGGCGATGAGGCCGCCAAAGACACGACCGAAGAAGCTGGAGCCGTTGATGAGGGGGAGGAGGTAGCTCCCGATGCTGGCGGTGGGGTGGTAGAACCGCAGGAAGGCCTCGATGAAGTTGTAGGGGACGTAGAGGCCCAGGTTTCCGACGACCATGGCGAAGGCGAGGACGGCGTATCTTGGGTCCTTGAAACCGCGGAAGTCGAGAATGTCGCGCGCGGAGCGCAGGGGTCCGCGGCCTTGGGAGGTGGAGCGGGTGAGGAAGACGGCGAGGGTGTAGCAAACCAGGAACAGCAGGGCGGCGAGACGGACGGACCAGGCGAAGCCGAGGCGGGGGACGAGGCGGGAGAACATGATGGGGAAGCAGACGCCGCCGGCGGAGCTGCCGCCGGCGACGACGCCCATGGCCAGGGCGCGGTTGCGGCGGAAGTGCTGGCCCGTAACGGCCAGGGCGGTCTGGGTGCCGAAGGAGACGGTGAGGCCGAAGAGGAGGCCTTGGCTGAGGAAGTGCTGCCAGACGCGGTTGGGCTGGGCGAAGGAGAGGCCGATGCAGGAGATTATGGCGCCGGTCGCGCCGCCGAGGTAGAGGCGCTGGGGGCGTTGGGTCAGTATCTAGTTGTGTTAGATGGAGGATGAGGAGGGACGAACCTTGGGTCCGTACGCGTCGAAGAGCACGCCGGTGATGGGTCCGACGAGGTACATCAGACCCAGCTGGAGGGAGCCGATCAGGGCGACGAGAGAGGGGGGGTAGGATTGGAGCTGGTGCTTGGCGTAATAGTCTTGGAAGAAACCGAAGCCTGTCATGAAACCGAAGCAGACGAAGTAGACGAGGAAGGAGCCGGCGACGGTGAGCCAGGCGTCGAGGGTGTGTTCTGACGGAACGGGGCCGGAGTCGGAAGCGGCTTCGGCATCGGCGTCGGCAGCGGGGCCGGGGCCGGCGGGGTGGTTCTCGGTCTCGTCTTTCATGATGACGGATACCTTGAACTACCTGGGAGAATGCTCACTTGTTTGTCTTGATATCCGGCCTGGGGGAGATATCTCGAGGCCCGCGAGGGATGGCGAAGACTTTTAAGCATCTTGCGACTTTCGGACGGGGGTGGATTGGTCCAATCAGGGGGGAGGCCGGTGGTCGGGGACTTGCCTTTCTGGGCTCGCCGAAGACGACCCCCCTTGCATTTGTTGCCGAAGCTCAGACGGCGGCTGAAAAGTCGATTAGCTAGAGGGGGGATTTGTAATGTTCAGCATCGTGAGTCAACGGGCAATGATGGTGTTGAGGGTTGCTGCTCGATACATGTGGTTTAAGAAGCATTAGGTTAGGATTTGTTTGGATTTGGGATTGGAATATTGTCTAAAGAAGCCAATTGCATGCGATCTGCACTTGATAGGCAAGGTGAAGTAATTGAATTGAGTCGGGATGGGCCAAATGGCAGCAAGCACAGCTTGATGATGGCCTCGGTCTCGGTTAGCCCGTAAAAAATCAGCCACATGTCAGCCACTCTCGTCAACCGCCACATCAAGCCTTACCTTCTGTGGCGGTGCGTGACAAACACCAAATCTGTCGCCCGCATCCCATCCTCACGTCACATCGCTTCTTCACATCCATGTCCAACCCCCCCTCGGCCCTCGGGGCTTTCTCATCGGCCTCCCTCCCCCGAACCCCGCGACCACGGCTCTCCGCCGATAGATTGATTTCTCGCGCGGCTTTCCTTGGCAAAACCCCGTGATAGGACGCGCTTGATGAAGGGGCGCGACCTCCCCGGGGAATATGCCGCTTCAGGCGCACCCCGGACGCACTCCACGATCGCGGGCTTTTTAGTATGCACCTCGTGGTAGCACTGCCGGCGTTCGAGTGCCCCGATCCAGGAGTGCCGGACCCATGGTTCCGCCAGGGCTTGACCTTGCATCTTGGCTTCGGGCTTGGGTTAGGGGACGTCTCATCGGGAGATGCGGAGATGAACAAGGACCGAACCCTGATGATGGGAGGGAGATTCCCCGGCCGGAGTAATGTGAGTTCGACACATTGAGCAGAGAGGTATATATCCCCGAGCATCATGTCCCCCTTTCTTCTCTCCGACGGCCTTCATCCGCACCCTGCCCATCATGCGCCTCCTCTCGTACGTCCTCACGGCAGCATGCCTCGTGCTCCTGGCATGCGGCCAGCGCACCATGGAGCGTCTCGGCCGCGGCGTCGTCGCCGTCCGCTCCAGCGCCACCGACGTCCTCGTCACCTGGCGCCTCCTCGGCCTCGACGCAGATAACATCGCCTTCAACGTCTACCGCTCCGCCGCCGGCGGCACCCCCGCCAAGCTCAACGCCAACCCCCTCACAGCCGGCACAAACTACCTCGACCGCACCGCCAACCTCGCTCAGCGCAACACGTACACTGTCCGTCCCGTCGTCGACGGCCGCGAGGAGCCCGTCGGCGGCACATTCACCCTCGCCGCCAACAACCCCACCGAGCCCGTCGTGCGCGTCCCCCTCCGCGCCGGCGGTCCCATCAAGTTCGTCTGGGTCGGCGACCTCGACGGCGACGGCGAGTACGACTTTGTCCTCGACCGGCAGACCTCGCCTCAGTCCCTCGAGGCCTACCGCTCGGACGGCACCTTCCTCTGGCGCGTCGACATGGGTCCCAACAGCGTCAACCAGAACAACATCTCCCCCGGCGCATCGGCCAACAACCTCGGCCACTGGGACGGCGTGACCGTTTACGATCTTGACAGTGATGGCCGTGCCGAGGTTGCAGTCCGCATCGCCAACGGCGTCACCTTTGGCGATGGCCGGCGCTTCACCCATACAAACGACAATGAGCAGTTCATTGCCATCCTCGACGGCCGCACCGGCGCTCTCCGAGCCAGCGCGAAGATCCCCACAGACTACCTCTCTGACGGGCCCCTGGCCGCCCGCTTCGGCGTCGGATACCTCGACGGCCAACGTCCCTCGCTCGTCGCTTACATGAAGAACCGCCAGAGCAACGGCGCTTTCAACCTCCTCATGTCGGCCTGGCAGTTCTCCGGCACCGCCCTGACCATGCAGTGGAAGTGGCGACGCGACAACCAGGACGCTCCGGACGGGCACAACACTCGCATCATCGACATTGATGGCGATGGCCGTGATGAAGTCCACGAGATTGGGTTCACTCTGAACGGTGACGGACGCCTGAGGTATACTCTCGGCCCCCAGGGCGTCGTTCACGGTGACCGCTTCCACATCGCCAAGATGGATCCCACCCGTGCCGGTCTTCAGGGCTTCGCCGTGCAGCAGGACAACCCTAGCGGTCTGCTCGAGTACTACTACGACGCGACACAAGGTCAAATCCTGTGGAAGCACACTGCCTCGACTCCCGGCGACGTTGGCCGCGGTCTCGTGGGGGACATCGACCCGACCCGGCCGGGCATGGAGGTCTGGTCCTTCTCAGGCCTGTACAACGGTCCCTCGAACCAACTCATCGTGCAGGACACCACGCTTGCTCCTTGGCCGCACCTGGGCCTTTTCTGGGACGGCGACATTCTGATGGAGCTCTACAACGACGGCAAGATTGAGAAGTGGAACCACCAGTCTCCCTCGAAGAGCGGCAGCGTCCCCCGTCTCGTCAGCACCTGGAACTACGGCGCCATCAACACCCACGGACCCAACCCCGCCTTCCACGGCGATCTCTTCGGCGACTGGCGCGAGGAAGTCATCCTCGTCAGCCCCGAAAACGACGAACTCGTCATCTTCACCACGGACCGACCGACGGATATCCGTCTTTACACCCTGGCACACAACCCGGCGTATCGCAACTCGATGACTCTCAAGGGATACGTGCAGAGCCACCATGTCGATTACTTTATCGGTCAGGGTATGAGCAAGCCTCCCAGGCCGAACATTCGGTATGCCGGCCCGAGTGCGGCGGTGCCGCCGCCCACTGCTCCTGCTCCTCCGGCGGCCACGACTACGGCTGCTGCTGCGCCGCCGCCTGCGCCGCCGCCTGCGGCGGGACTGGCGAAGCAGTGGGAGCAGTGTGGCGGGACGGGCTTTACGGGGCCGAAGGGGTGTGTTGCGCCGTGGACGTGCAGTGTCGTCAATGAGTGGTATCACCAGTGTGTGTAGGTGTGTTGAGGAGGTGGGCGAGGAGTCGAATTGGTAGTTTGGATTCGTATGAGTGGGTGAGTGAGAAGGCCATGTGGACTCATCCGTAGACTTCCATGAGTCTCTCGATGAATCAGAACAAGCTTTGAGGTGACTGGTCCCCCTCCACTGCCAATTGCCGACAGAAAAGCAGCGTCGTGGAAGAGATCAGCCCTGACTCTGAAACCTTCAACGGAAGCGCCAAGTACCGTGGCAGCCGTCTATTTCGGGCTTTCAACAAAAGTAATCCCCTAGAGCGCTCGGCAGCCATTGTCTGGTCCCCGTGTCGCTAAGCGCCGACCGGCGGCAAAACACCATCGATTGGGGCTCAACCCGCCATCGCCCAAACATCTCCAACCCCTGTAAGCACGTCCGCTCAGGGGATTGATTGGGCCTCGTCCTCCCGCCGCCCAGCCGTCAGAACCGGCCTTAGGTACCAGGCCTGAACAATGGCCATGAATGGGTCACAATCCGATTCACCATTCATTTCTACCGACAATAAAAGACCCGCGACTGTTCCGCCGTTCCATCGCTGAATCATTGTCCAAGCCCAAACCCTTTCACCCACAGTCTCTTTTTTCCTACTGTCCATCTTTCCTTACACGTCTGTCTCTCCACCACAGCTGCCGGCCAGTACATATCCCAGCGATTTCTCTCGAGCAACAATCGTTTCACCAAAGCATCAAGTCATTCTCTGCACCTCGAGTCACTCGACTTCAATCACCAAGAACCCCAAAGATACCCTTTCCCACCACAACCATGGGCCTCGCCTCCGCCATCAAAGTCGGCCAAACCGCCATCGAAGTAGGCCGCACCGCCCAAGGCCTCGCCGGAACAGCCCAAGGCCTCGCCACCACCGCCACCGACTTCCGCACCATCGACAAGCGCGAGCTCGGCCGCACCGCCGGCCGCGCCGCCTTCACCGAAGGCGCCGACGTCGGCAAGACAATGGGCAAATCCTGGCTCAAGACCTTCGAAGTCATCCCCCGCCTCGTCTGCCGCGGCCTCCAGCTCATCTTCGCCCTCATCGTCTGCGGCTTCTACGGAAACCGCGTCGACTCGGATCGCAAGGGCGACGACGGCTTCTCCCCCGAATGGATCTTCGCCCTCGTCGTCGCGGGCACATCAGCCGTGACGGCCGTGCTCTTCGCCGCCGCCACGCCCCTGGGCGCACTGCCTCTGATCGGTGCCCGGCTCAAGCTGTTCAAGACCTACCGCGCCTTTGCGTGGGATCTCGGCCTGTTTGTCATCTGGATCGCTGTTTTTGGCCTTTTCGCCGGCATCTTCCTCAAGCGCGAGGGTGGCGATGAGGACCGCTACAAGGGCGCCAGGACGGGACCTATGAAGATTGCCGTATGGCTCGACCTTGTCAACGCTGTTCTGTGGCTCATCTCGGGTTGCTATGGCTGCTTGAAGACGTGCCTTGGCGAGCGGGCCGATCGTATAACCGACAAGGTTGGCAAGAAGCTGTTTGAGAAGAAGCAGGTGGAGGAGAAGCAGACGCCCTACGCCGAGAGCGTTTAGCCAGGGGGTTGAAATTGTAGAGCGTGTTAGAGAGCGCCGGCTCACTCTGTCACAATTCGACGCTGATTAATTCATTGTAAAGTGCTCTCTAGGTGCAAGCTGTGTGAATGTGGATGATAGCCATGTACCACCCGGGGCTGGGGGCCGTATGGGCTCATCTAGCGTTGCGAGCTTTCGCTTACCCAGGGCATTCAGAACAAAAGTTCACATACTCAGTATCCCAGAACAGCGGTGAAACTCTGTTCCAATGGTATGGCTAAGAAGGATGACGTGAAACATTGTTGCTGCGTCTGCAATGGCCGTGGTATCCAATACAAGTACAATGCCCAACCGCCAACGGGTATCTAATTCATCATCTCATTCGCTCCAACGCTTCCGCAACAACGCTTCCTACGCCAGTCCCACGTTCGACATGAAAGCACTCCGCTCACAGGCGCAAAGCGGCACTCCATCGACGGAAAGCCAAAACCGCCCAAGGCTCGTGGCGCAAATGCCATCCTCCTGTTCGAGCCGCACGTCCCTGGCCGCTAACTCAAGTCTGCTCCCGGAGAAACCGCACCAGCACTCGCCTTCGAGCATGCTTTCAAGGAACTCGCGCGCAAAGACGCGCGCATGATGCAGTATCGCCGGCGCGGGCCCCTCCCGGTTCAGGCTCAGGGCGCCGATGCACAGGGCGTGGTAGACGCTCTTCATGGCCATTGGAGGGAGCAGCACGGCTTTTGAGGTGCGATCGGGGTCAAGGGAGCGTTCTGACTCTTCGAGGTCTGTTGGAGAGTGGGTGTTGACGAGGAGGGCGAGGAGATGGTAGAGGGCGAGGTTCTCCTCGTTGAGGCTGTTCATGACGGGCTCTGGCCGCTCCTCGCGGCCTAGGTAGGCGGCGCGAAACCCGGGGCATTTCTTCATCATGACTGTCTGCGTCTGCAAGCGTTTCCGCCATGAGAGGAGCTGTGCCGCCAGGTCTGTCTGGAGGGCGCTGGCTTCTTGGTTCGCTTTGCCAACTCGGCGAAGCTGGGCGAGCCGCCACGTCTTATTGGCGAGTCCACAAAGACCGAGGTGGACGTCCTCGCTGAGCATGTCGGTGTTGAATGTTGCTTGAGGATCTGCGAAGAAAGATGTGATACTGGTCTCCTTCCGAAGGAGCTTCATCGGGGCGTGTCGGGCCCAGAAGACGTCGAGTCCGTAGCCCATCATCTGGGAAAGGGTATCGGGGAGTGAGGCGTCAAGTTCGCAGCACTGAATACATGGCGGCTGTTGTGTCAGAACGGCAAGGTGTGAGTCGATTTTCAGGCAATATGCGATGATGCTATGGGGAAAATCAATCAGATGGGGTCTTGGATCATGAGGGCGACTGCCTGGAGATGATTGCTCACCGCTTCCATTGCTGCTCATGCATGTAGATCCAGGGGACAAAGTCACCCGGGAAATGAAGCAGGCGCTGCCTGGTGGCAGTTGCGCTGCAGAAAAAGTCTGCCGAACGTAATGCGTTGACGAACAAGTTGACCAGGAGGCTGGCCTTTTGCACAGACTCCTCTTCCTGTTGGGGATCAGCTGGGCTCATGGGTCGGTCAGGGTATGACATACAGCAAGGTACGTTGCGAATACGATGGTAAGCAGGATGCCTTGATATGTCGAAGTCGGCCATGGCTCCGTCTCAATGTCAACATGGTTGGGCTCATACTGAGATGTGTCAGCATAATATTCTCGCCTCTCACGACAGAAAACTAACCAAATGTCGAAACCAGTGTCCCATGAGCTTCGCGTGAATCTGGAAGAAGACAGTCTGGTCGATCCCCAGACTCTTGTCGGCCTGGTTCCAACAGAACGCCCCAATCAGGAAGACGATAGCAGCAGCCTCAAACGGCTTCTCATAAAACTCATAGGTCGGGGCGTGTACGATGGCCCAGTGGGAATGAAAGTGCTCGACGTATTGGTCAAAGACCGTTTGCAAGAGGTCCCCGGGGTACGGCCCCGCCTGCATGGTGCCCCTCTGCTCGGTGGGCTTGTCCAGCTCGTATAGGATCTGCTGCAGCGTCCGCTCCAGCTGCTCCGCGATCTCGGACCGAGGGTGGGCTGGCTGTGGTTGTGGCACCTCGACGGCGCCCAGGAAGACGACTGGCGAGGAGGAGGCCGTCTGCATGGGCGCCTGGGGCACCGTGGAGTCACCAATGGGGATTGAGACGTTTGCCTCATCGGGAATAACGATTGTCATGTCATCTTGCTCGTCGACGTCGAGCACTGACACGGACGCGCGGGAGTCGCTGGAGCTGTAGGTGCAAGGAATGCCTCGCCGACTGCACAGAGAGCATTGCTCGCCGCCGTTGCATTTTGTCTTGTTGGCGTGGCAGGCATCGCAGGCTTTTGGCCTCTTGTTAGGTGACGAGTGTTCCCTTACATGACGCCGGAGGATGTCCCTGAGATGAGCGTCAGCTTGGCTGGGCCAAGGCCGGAGGCAGTTTGCCGCCGAGTGGCTCGGCGGCCGGTGGATGGGGGGACTGGACTGGACTGGACTGAACTCACGTCCGCGCAAAAGCGGCGCCGCACTGGCCGCATATGTGCCTCTTCCGGTCATGACTGGTCTGGTGTCTTCGCAGATGCTCCCTGCGCGCGTAGCTCTTGCCGCAGAAGCAGGTGTGCCGTGCGGCTGGCGCGCTCTGGGTCGGCAGGGCTCCTGCGTCGGGCAACCCAAACAGCGGGGTAGAGGTCAACTGTGGATGCATCGAAATCATCTTGACGCTTCTGTGCTCGTGTTGTCAGAAGCTGCATGGTGTTTGGTCAAGGTCGGTCGGCGAGGGATGGGGGATGGGGAGGGAGGAATGGGGATGTCGGCGGTTGTGTTGGTCGGCGAGTTTGTGGGCTGTCGGCGGGATGCGGGATGGATTGGTGAAAAGGCTGTTTGGCGGTTGCCTAGTCCGTTATGCGAAAGATGACTAAACTCCCACTTGAGTCCGAAGTGGGTCCTTTTGTCTGTTGCACCGCCTGCCGCGGATGCACCCCTGGACCCCTGAAGCCCATCCCAGGCCGATTCTTCGACATTCTGCAGACTGCGAATCCCACTTGGGCGCCGACTCGGACAATAGGAGAAAGGCCGGCCGGTCCACATCTGCCGGGACAGACTCCGCGACTCGCGACATGGACGGTCCGAATTGTACGATTGATTCTACAATGGTGTGATTTGACTTCTCCATCGGATGCATCTGGATACTTAAGACCAGGACTTCCCCAAGCTGTTCCGACAATCTGCTCTACATCAACCAGCATCTTCTTCTTCATCTCATACACTTCCATCTTCAAGATCTCCTCACTACTTGAATCCACTCACAAACTTTAACCCCACCATGTCTGCCATCAAGAACGTCGTCATCGCCGGTGCCACCGGTGCCCTCGGCTCTCTTCTCGCCAAGCAGGTTATCGACTCTGGCCTCTTCAACGTCACCGTCTTCAAGCGCTCCGGCTCGACCTCGACCGCCACCTTCCCCGACTCGGTCAAGGTCGTCGAGGTCGACTACACCTCTGTCGAGAGCCTCCAGGCCGCCTTGGCTGGCCAGGACGCCGTCGTGTCCACCCTCGCCACCCTCGCCGTCGACACCCAGAAGCCCCTGATCGACGCTGCCGTCGCCGCCGGCGTCAAGCGCTTCCTGCCCTCCGAGTACGGCTGCGACCTCGAGAACACCAACACTCGCGCCATCCCCATCTTCGCCGGCAAGGTCGCCGTCGAGGAGTACCTCCATGAGAAGGCCAAGACCTCCGAGCTCACCTACACCTTCCTCTACACCTCCGCCTTCCTCGACTGGGGCCTCCAGAACAACTTCATCATCGACCTGACCAGCGCCACCCCTCGCATCATCAACGACGGCAACCTCGTCTTCAGCTCCACCTCCCTCTCCACCATCGGCGATGCCGTCGTCGGTGTCCTCACGCACCCTGAGGAGACCAAGAACCGCGCCGTCAGGGTCCAGGACCTCCAGATCACCCAGAACAAGCTCCTCGACATCGCCCGCAAGGTCTACCCCGAGAAGAAGTGGGAGCCCGTCTCGGCCAACCTGGAGGAGCTGTACGCCGGCGCCCTGTCCAACCTCTCCAAGGGCATCGTCGACCACCCCACCATCGTCTCGTTCCTGTACCGTGGTCTGCTCGACCCCGCCTACGGCGGCGCCTTCCAGAATGTCGACAACGAGCTGCTGGGCCTGAAGACCAAGGGCGAGGACTTCATTGTCGAGACCATCAAGGCTCACCTGAAGTAGGGAGCTTGGGCATGCAGGGGGTTCTCTAGCATAGCGAAGTCCGGATAGACGGATAATGTTTTAATGAAAGCGTTTCAAACCATCTACAGCTGCATGTGCTTCGTCTGACTTGTCTCCAATTGACTTCACCTTTCGCACCCTAGATACTTAATTGTGGCGAATGCATTGTTCGCTCCTGCTTGTAAATGCTAGTCTCTTCTTGATGTTGAAAAGACATGAACTGGCTCCTGGATGTCACTGTTCCCTCGGAGGATTATGACTTGCGCCTGCATGTGAATATTGTGACATCGCCTTGATCGCCAAAGCTGGGTGAGCTAGGTCGAGCTTCGTATCCGAAACCGTGCCGACGTCAGTAACTGCCGGACTTCGCCAGTGCTGCGCCGGCAGGGGTCCAGGCGGCTCGGTATGGGATGACAGGGATGGGATGGGAGCCGAGGCCGAGCCCGCGGCACAGACCGCCGGCGACCGGTGGGATGTGGGATGCTGAGTCGGCCGATCGGTGGGATGGTGGGATGGCCCGACGACTGACAGTTTGAGGGGTGGCGGACCACCATGGACTGTGGTTCCAGGCTCTGCTTGTGTCAGATCCATCAACGACCCATATGGTCAAAAAGGGCCAACATGGTCGGCGAGAAAGAGCTTTCGAAATGCCTGAAACTATGCGATCTCAAAATGTCACCACTGAGCCGTATCATCAGACATCTCCTCAGCGAGGGAGTCCGGAACCGCCGGTCCTCCGCGCTATCACGTCGGTATCAGCAGATCAAAGACCACCTCGATCATTTCGAGCAGGCCACCCAGCTTCAGATCCTGCAAGAGCTCCTGTGCTCACGGCTACCACTTCCAAAGCTCCCCGTGGATGTGCTGGAAGACATCGACACCGTTCTCATTTCGCAGCGCTCCCAGAAGGTCCTCACCCTTGCCGACACCATCCCATCGATCGCGACCTTCAATCGCCAAGCAAAGACTCGACTGGCGTTGTGGCGAGGCGACATTACGACTCTGACGAATATCACGGCCATCGTCAACGCGGCTAACAGCCAAGGCCTGGGGTGTTTCCAGCCTACCCATCGATGCATCGACAACGTCATCCATTCAAGGGCTGGGCCCCGACTTAGGGATGAATGCCACGAGGTCATGACCAGCAGAGAGTCTGATCTTCCTGTTGGAGAAGCCTTTGTAACCGAAGGGTACTGCCTCCCAGCCGAGCACGTCGTGCATGTTGTCGGACCACAGCTATCGCCAGGGACCAAGCCGACACCAGAGGAGGCAAAGCAGCTAGCGAGTTGCTACACCTCAGTGCTTGATGCTGTCGAGACACTCCCCGCACTCGAGTCTGGCCGGAAGATCGTTGCATTCTGTGGCATCTCCACCGGACTCTTCTCCTTCCCTGCTGAAAGGGCGGCGAGAATCGCAGTAGACACGGTCTGCTCATGGTTCGAAGACAAGCCAGAATCGACGATCACCGATATCATCTTCAACACTTTCACCGAAGAGGATCTCGCCATTTATCAAACCACATTGAAGCACCTCCCTACCAACTGGACGGCTCCCCCCTCTCAACCAGTCCTCGCCCCAGAAATTCACTGCCAATCCATCGACGTGGCGCGCAACTGGCTCTCTGAAGCAGACACCGTCCTCGTCAGTGCCGGCGCCGGCTTCTCCGCCGCCACCGGTCTCGATTACAACTCGAAAGCCCTCTTCTCCAAGTACCTCCCAGCCTTCAAGAAACATGGCCTCTCCACGCTCTTCAGCGTCTTTGGTTTCGATGGGTGGGACTCGGAGCAGGATCGCTGGGGTTACTACTTCAACCACCTCACCATGGTGAAGCAGTGGCCTCGCTCCGAGACATACGACGTCCTCCTCTCGTGGCTGCGGAAGTTTGGCACGAATGCCCACGTGCGAACTTCAAACGCTGACGGCCTGTTCCTCGCCCATGACTGGCCGGAGGAGCAGCTTTCCACGCCTCAAGGCTCGTATGCGGTGCTGCAGTGTCTTGACAATTGTCGGCCTGCTGCAACGGTGCCTACAGAGGCGTACCGCAAGGCAGCGTTGCCGTTCCTAGACCCCGTCACGCAGCAACTTACGAACCCGGAGAAGGTCCCGCTTTGCAGGTTCTGCGGCGGCAAGATGTTCATCTGTGTGCGTGCCGGGTCTTGGTTCAACGAGACCCCTTTCAAGGAGGGCGAGGTGCAGTGGAGGAAGTTCCGCGATTCTGTCAGGGAGGGGACTGGAAAGGTGGTCATCTTGGAGCTTGGCGTGGGCATGTCGACGCCTGGTGTGCTGAGATGGCCGAACGAGGAGCTTGCTCTGCGGTCCAGAGGCAATGTCAAGCTGGTCAGACTGGGCATGGGCGACGAAGCTGGGGTTGGACCGGACTTGGAAGCGGCAGGGCTTGGAACAAGTGTCAACGGTGACATTTCGATGGTGATCAAGAAGCTCCTTGGCGAGCATCAATGATATCCTAACATGACCTAGAGCCATGCACGCTAAAGATTTGGGTCACAATAACATCAAACAACAGGGTGGTGTTTCTGGGTGAAATAGTTTTCATTCCTACAGATTGCAGCGCTAATCGCTCGAATATTAATTCCTCCATCAAACATGCTCACATAACCATTATCACATCCCGGCTGCAAAACCTGATGTTCTTGCCATGCTACATTACCACAACAGCTTAGAAGTTGAGGAGCATGGCAGCGCCAGCCATGACGGCGCCAATGGCAACGGCGGCAGTGGAACGGCCAGCGCCGGCCTGGGGAACTTCAGTGGAGGTGCTCGAGGGAGCAGGGGCCGAGACGGAGGAGCTGGGCGAGGCGCTCTCGGGGCTGAGGACGCTGTCGATGACGTGGACGACACCGTTGGAGATGAGGACGTCGGCAATGACAACCTGAGCGTCGTTGACGAAGACGGAGCCGTCGCGGATGGAGATCTGGAGAGACTCGCCGTTGAGGGTCTCGACGGTACCGTCCTGGAGGGTGCTGCTGTAGGCGACGGTGCCGGCGACGACGTGGTACTGGAGGATGTTGGCGAGGTCCTCCTCGGTGACGCCGTCCAGGGAGCCGAGGGCGGCGAAAGCCTCGTTGGTGGGAGCGAAGACGGTGATGCTCTCGGCATCCTGGAGGGTCTCGACGAGGTTGGCCTGGGTGGCGGCGCCGGCGAGAGCGGTGAGGTTGGCGGCGGTGGCAGTGGCGACGATGTCCTGGGGGATGGTGAGGACCGTGTCGATGATGTGGATGACACCACCCTCGAACTCGACGTCCTGGAAGGGGTTAGCTGTCACGAAATTGAGGTTTGGAATAAAGAAGTACTTACACCAGTGACGACGGTGGAGTTCAGCTTGAGGCCGCTGTAGAAGACGACCGACTCGCCAGCGACAACACCCTCGACGACCTGGCCGCCCTCGACATCCTCGTAGGTGTCGTTGGACAGGAGGGTCTCGAGGAACTGGGGAGTCTCGGTGAAGTCACCGGCGAAGTAGGCGCCGGAGATGACGTGGTACTGGAGGATGGCAGCGACGATGCTGGGGTCGGCGGTCACCTGCTGGAGAACGGTGTTGTCGCTCAGAAGCGTGGCGAGGGCGGCGTTGTTGGGGGCCAGGATGGTGATGTTGTTCTGGCCGGCAAGAGCCTCGACGATGCCGGGCTGGGCGGCGAGGAGGCCTGGGAGGAAGTGATGTCAGTGATGAGGTGTGGAAAAGGCATTGTAGTTCTGGCTTACTGCTGAGCTGGGAGAGCTCCTCAGAGTTCGACTCAAGGACCTCAGTGAGCGAGGGGAGGTTGGTGTCCTGGGCGGCGACGAAGGCCGAGAGGGCGAGAGCGGCGAGGCTGAAGGACTTCATTGTGTCGTGAAGTTGTTTGGTGTAAGTGAATGACTTGAGAGGGATGTTGTCCGAGCTGGGTCGTCGAGTGTATTGTCTGTGATGAGCTTCTCCGTGCGTGATGGAAAGGAACATCAACAGTACCGGCAGACGGGAGTCTCCGTCTTATACACGAGGGAGATTGAGAGCACGACAGCCACACTGCAAGTTGACGACACCTGCAGGCCCCCGAAGTCAGACTAGGGTGGCATCGGCAAGCGTCTCGAGCCCAGAAGTCGACGACGAGGCCAAGGACGCCAGACAGGGGTCGCCCGTCTGGCATCAAGTGTCGTACCGGGCTGTGCAGACGGGGTGCTGGACGCGAGTCCGCGACGAAGCCGGCTGTCTCATTGGCACGACGACGGCGACGGGAGGCTCGGGTTGGATTAAGCCATCATGACAAATGGACGGGGTCCAATCACGCAAGGCGTCTCGGCCAAAATTCACCGATGCCCAGGGGGTGGTCAGGAGTCAGGAGAGGTCGGGGAAATCAAGGTCCCTGAGCTTGGGTTGTCTGGCATTGGCGTGGTGTGGACGGTTGCGCGGTTGGCTTAGGTTACCGCAGGTGTGACCCCTGGTTGTTGGAGAGAAGTCATATCGTCATCGATTTTGGGGGAGTGGGCTCGGGTAAATACCAAGACAAACGGGTGGTGAGAGAGGTGCAGGGATCCGCGATGTAAGTCCGGGGATGGCGGAGGTCTCGGCGGCGGCACCAGGGCCCAATGGAGTCGACTACGGGGTTCGTCCCGACACCGAGTCCCGAGCTGGGGATGCATCGAATGTTCTTTTCCCCGGTCCCATTCGTCGCATGTTAGAGGGCTTCTTTGAGCTTCTCTCAAGGGAGGGAGAGAGCTTGCTCTAGGTTAAACAGCAGTCTTGGCGATTGCGCAACACCATCATCACAGCACACCAAACGGCAACCACTACCCCTCTTCTCAGCTTTTCAGCCCCGGCTCACCCGCATTCAATTGTATCCCCCAGACCCAGACGGGACGTGGAGGCTGGGCGTCGAAAGGTCGGCAGCAAATCACGCCAGAGACCCCTGCATCCACGTGTGTCAAGCTGTTGACCGACAGCGATGGGCATCGATCCCGGCAAACCTGACAAACGGACCTAGATCGGCCCCCGACTTCCAAGCGAGCATGCTTTTTCCCTTCCGGCCTTACCTGCTGACGTTGGCCCGTTTCATGGCCCTGATCAATTCCCTCGGGCCCTAATTTTATGGTTAATCCTGACAGAATCCCCTAGCCTCACGTCCCCTCACCATTGAATCATGACGCGCACTGGCCCAGAGGGGGATAGACCGGTATGACTTTCTTGGCAAAATGCGTGGCCACAGTGTGGCTGTGCCCCTGAAATCAGGGGGTGTGTTCCTGACCAGGGGGTAGTACCTGCAGCAGTTTGACACGACTAAAGGACTCGCATCGGACTTTGTTTTTGTGATCGGCCGAGATCGTTTTGTATTTTTTTCAAGAGTCTAGGGGTAAAACAAAGGGAAAAACTGTACTGTACAGGACTGCAGTCAGGACTATAAGCGAGGGGAAACCACACACAAGCACACTCCTGCAGATCTCATCATCTACATTCATAACCATCGTGCGCTCGTTTCAGTTGGAGCTGTAGCTGTCGACCCGAGGAGAGTGTGGCTCCAGGGATGTCAGGCAGTTGATAGACAGCTTAGAACTTGGGGGCGGCACCCTTGTTGGCGTTGGCGTTGCCGTTCTGACCGTTCTGAGCGCCGTTACCGTTGCCGGTCTGAGCGTTGCCGTTGTTGCCAGTAGCAGGGGTCGCGCCGGAAACAGTTCCCTGGGGAGCGGCCTGAGTGGGCGTGGTGTTGGGGACCTGCGAAGCGGCACAAGCCTTGTCGAAGACGTGCAGGTTGTTGCCCAGCGCCGGGACCTGAGCGGCGGCAATGTCGAAGAGCCTGCAAGTAGGCTTGGTCGCGCCAGCGGGCAGACCAAAGACGAAGCTCTGGCACCTGGTGTTCTTGTTGCAGGCGTCCTGGCAAGCACGCGAGTTGGCGGCGTCAGGGCTCGCGAGGGGCGTGGCAGCCGTCTGAGGGCCGGCAGGCGTGGCGTTGCAAGAGAGAGCAGCGCGGGGCTGCTGCTTCTTCTGCTGGGTCTGGGCGACGGTGCCACGGGGAGCGGCGTGCGTGGGCGCGACGGTGGGCACCGAGGCGGCGGCGCAGGCCTTGTCAAAGACGAAGAGCTCCGCGAACTGCTGGGCAGGCACCTGGGACCCGGAGACATTGAAGAGCAGGCACTGGGGGGCCGAGGCGGCGGCGGGGAGGCCGAAGACGAAGCTCTTGCAGGCCGAGTTGGCGTTGCAGGCGGCCTGGCAGGCCTGGGCGGTGGCAGCCGAGGGGGTGGCGATGGCCTTGATGTTGGCGTTGGCCGCGGCGGGGGGAGCCTTGTTGCACTGGTCGGCGCGAGCGGCGAGGGGGCTGGCCATGGCCGAGGCGAGAGTGGCGACGATGACGGCGGCGGACTTCATGTTTGCGGTTGGGGTGGGAGGCTGGAGGCTGGACAGTGAAAAGATGCGATGGAGCGAGTGTCTGGAGACTGAAAGTCGAGTAAAGACTGGATGAATGGAAGAGAGATGAGAGTGTAGAAGAGATGTGCTGTGTTGGATGAGGTTGAGGGGGAAGAATGTGTTCGAGGAGGGCCGTTCAAGTCCTCTTTATAGAAGATGATGTTCTCCATCAGGCTTCATCGTGACTTTGTGGATGTTTCTTTGCATTGACGCGGCACTTGCTGCATGACGTGGCTCGAGGTTCGTCGGTGCATCTTTGCTCCTGAGGACCTGATGTTCGTCCGTCACTGGATTCTGCGTTGGAGGAGGCACAGCCCTGGGCAGAGTGAGGGTATCCACACGGGACTTGTTTCCATCCCACTTCCCGTCGTCGTCGGAAGTTTTCTGACTCGCATGACAAGAGGTCCACAGCCTCGACGGTCTCGGGGTGGCCCTGGTCGACGTATGTTGACGAAGTGCTGTGATGAAGCCCGAGGATCGGAGCTCAGAAAATCAGGGGCAGAAAATTCGAAGTGATTCGGATCCTCTAGAACTCGGTACTTCTTCTGGATGCTGATAAGCATCATCGTTGAGGCCGTTCTGGTGAGTTGCAGCTGGATGTCGAAGCCCTGCCCCCCAACATTACCCCCAAGATGATGTGCTCACCACCTTTTCCAGCACCAGCCCACCTCCGCAATCAACACACCCCAACTCCCTCTCACTGCATCTGCCGTGACGGCCACCTCCCACCCAGACCAATCGGGCATTTCGGCCCCAATGTGGGGAGCAAAAGCTTGTCCCTGGGCTAAACCACAACCGTCTCAAGTCAAGGACATCGTCCGAACTCTCGTCCCCCCGTCCGCGTGTTTGAGCCGCAACACCAACACCTCCGCCATTGGATCGCATCTGGCCCACCCGCCCTCCCACGGATGATCGGACTGATCTCCAAGGCTGAAGGCATAGGAGCTGCCACGTAACCGCGACGTGCCGCGCATGGATCGGCCACCGCCGATTCCTCTGCAGGATTGGCCAGCCTCGCCGCGGGACGACCGCTTTGGTGCCTCCTCCGAGCTGCATGACCATAGCACCGGCAGTTAAGAGGCTGGAGGGGGGGCGCCATGTTGTTTGCCCGCGGGGATGGCAGCCCTGCGTCCGTGTGTTGTTGTTTGATCAACCCGATCCAAGCATCGCGAGCCTGTGAGGCCTCACGGAGGCTGAAGGTCCTCGACCACGCCAGGTTTCTGGAACGACTAGGTGGTATTGTCGGTTCTCGACCGGGTAATCGAACCGGTAAACGAGTAGGAAGCGGGTCAACAAACGAGCAAGTCCGGCAGTGCTGGAGAACGGGTCGTTGAGGGGCAGATCAGGTCGGTGGTGAGGCTATTCTCCGGACTACATCGACACGACACTACTGTGCTATTTTGAGCCTGCCATCAAGTGTACTGCCCGCTTGTCTACGCAGCAGTTTGCCGTGTTTGCCGCCTGGATGATGAACACTTTTCTAATAGCGGGCCAGAGCGACGATGGAGGCAGCCAGGCTCACCAACTTAGCTCACGAGACTTCTGTCATCTCGGCAGTTAGGGCTTCTCATCAATGTGGATGTGACCTAGCTAGTACTTCTCCAGATTCGTGTTTTCGGGCTCCCAATGATGCAAGGCGAAGCTTGACTGGGTGGGAATGACCACAATGCAACAGTAACTACCTATATGCGGGGTGAGAATCGTTGAGTTGTTCAAGCTATATTCTGTCGCTTCGGAAAGACTGTAGCTGTCTGGACCTGGATTTTAAGGAACAGGGCAAAAGTCCAGCCCATGTTGTGTTTGAAAACAAAAAGATTTTGCTCTCTGACGGGGAATTGAACCCCGGTCTCCAGCGTGACAAGCTGGCATACTGACCACTATACGATCAAAGAATCGGGACGTTTACCGTTGGGTCACAACGCTGCGGGTCCTGTTGTTCGGAATGACATTAGGACGGCTTTTCACTGCCATCTTGACCACTCTACACATGTTGGGTCACGATGATGTCGCTCAATCTTCCCGGCAATGTCAAGGCACTTCTACGTCCGTACCCCTGAACATAGACGAGCATGGATAGCAAACACATCGTGATACTTGCATTTGAACGTCTGTAGCACAGACACATGCGACATCTCCCCGACTACACCTTCTCCAGCGGCCGCGAAAGCCAGACAGCATCACACCTCGCATTCTCCACCCCCTTCTCATCCGTCAACCGAACATCCATGAAGATCTTCCGACCCTCAGTCTTCACAAAAGACGACGTGACGACCACAACCCCCGGCGTCCGCACCGGCTTCTGAAAGCGCACGTCCATGCCAGCCGTGAACACGCGCAGGTTGCTCAAGTCCACAATCCCCGGCGGCACATTGCCCCCCCTCATGCCGCCAATGGCCTGCACGACATTGTTGACGAGAAACATGCTCCCCATGGCCTCGTCAATGAGTGACGCAATCAAACCCCCGTGCGCTGTGCCGTTGAACCCGTTGACGCCGGGCTGGAGATCGAAGAGTACCGAGATGGACTCGACGAGTAATCGTGCCGGCGCAGGTGAAGAGGCTGCTTCTGCAATGATCTGATCCGTCTTGTCGTGATAGAAGCCGACGCAGCGAGGGATCGTGTCGCTGCCGTTGAGGGACTTGCGGAAGAGCTGGTCCTGCGTCATGGACCGCGTCGCATGATCGCCCTCGAGTCGACTCGTCGGCGTGAATGGCACCACATCGGGTGCATTGAGCAAGGCAGCGCACCAGGGCATTGAGAGGAAGTGGTCGAGGTCGTCAGTCGAACCGAGCATGGCCATGGTGGGCGATCGTGGCTTTGAGCAGTATTCCGGCGAATGTGGTGTCTCGATGAGTTGCTGCTTTTGAAATGAGAGTTCATGTTTGCTGCCTGCGGGCAAGTAAGCAGCTCTTATAACGCGTCTGGGTTTATCCGACGCAGTAGGAATGCAGCAGAGGTGCCTCGGCACAATGCCCCTGTTTGGCCCCCAAACATGCAGCCTCTCCAATCATGACCTGTGATCCTGGCGAGCGTTGAAGCGTCTCCGCCCGCCTGCTTTAGTCCCGAGCGTCCGCGCGCAGTGTTTCTCCTGAAACGGCATTGTTGCATCGAATGGACCTAGGCATCACCAGTGTGGGAAACATGAAGTCGAGACAAGGTGGACATAAGCAAGCATTGGGTTTTCTAGCTAAGCCAGCTAATCTACCAGTAGAGTGACATTATGTATAACCTCTCCAGACTCCATACTATTCGCTCAGATGCTTGTGACGATCGTACACTTAAAGACCACCAGGGTCTACTCCAGGGACAAGGCTTCCATGCTGGTGGTCAAGAGCTGCAGAGGCACAACCTCCGAGCTCGCCTTGAAGAATCCCAGGATACACCTGTTAGGATCCATGACCTTGCTCGTGTATTCCGGGTGGTACTGCACGCCGACGAACCACGGATGGTCCTGGATCTCGACCACGCCCGTGCGAGTTCCCGTATCATCCTTGCCGACAAGTCGCAGGCCATTGGTTTCCAGAACCTCAAAGTACTTAGGGTTGACCGCCAGCCGGTGGCGATATCGCTCGTGAATAACGAATGCTGATGGGCCCCCGGCGATCAAGTAATCTGGCTCCGAGACCGTTCCGGTGGCGTAGGAGGCCCTGGCCTTGCTCCATTCGGTGTCGCGTTGGAAGTATGTCTTTCTGACTCCGAGACGCATCTTGTCGTCGGGACTGGCGCGGTCGAAGTCAGGCATGTAGGTGATCAGCTTCTCGCCGTCGAACATGTCTGCGCTCCGGACAAACTCGGCTGATGTCGCCTTAGGCATCTTGCAGACGTTGCGGGCAAACTCGATGACGGTGAGCTGCATGCCGAGGCAGATGCCCAGGAAGGGGGTACGGCTCTCACGCGCCCAGCGGATAGCCTCGATCATTCCCTCGGTTCCTTCACTGCCAAAGCCTCCGGGGACGAGAATGCCGTGAGATGAATGAAGAGTGGCCAAGGCTTGTACGTGCTGCACGGGAAGGAGGCGTTCCGCGGAAGGATCGAGGTGGGAGGCGGTGATATAGTTGATCTGCAGTCGTCGCTGGCAAGACAGGGCTGCATGCTCGAGGGATCGGGTGACAGAAAGATGGGAGTAGGTGGTGAAGTTGCCGATGAGAGAGATGATTGTGGGCGGCATCTCGCAATCCGTGGCGATGTTTTGCTCTGCATCGCCAGCTGCCGATGTCCAGGACCGCCACAGCTGGGCGCCCTGAAGCTGGATGCGGGAAGGGTACTCAGGGCCTGAGCCAACGCCCACGAAGCTTGCAAGATAGTGCATGATACCCTTCTCCTCAAGCAGAGTAGGCATTTGGTATGGCGTGGAGTTACCATGGACTGCGATGACCTGGTCGCGCCTCAGCTGGCAGTCGATGGCAATCTGTCTGATGACATCCTTGAGAAATTCCGTCTCGTGATAGGCAAGCTAGACGCAACATCAGTTAGCTGCTATGTGACTTGAGAGAGAGGACACGACTCACCACCATGTCTGGGAACAGTCCTGCGGCTTGAACGGCTTGGATGCCCTGCTTCGCGTGTTGCGGCTGCTGCTCATCGTCGACGATAGGGATGTGTGAGATGTGGAAGTGAGTGACGTTGTGGTTACCAACTGATGCGCGTAGCTTGGCAAGCGCCATGGCGAAAGGCTGAATGTCGAGATCAGCCGCATCGCCGTCGAACTCGATCACGCAGGCCTGGGGTGCCAGCTTGGAGTCCCGGTCAACCGGCAGCTTGGATTCACGGGTGATCAATCCCTGCATGTTGTTGACGATCTTTACTTCCGTGTCGGTGCCGCCGCCGAGGATGACACTCTCGAGGAGCTTCCCGCCGGTGATGATATGATCGCGTGTAAGCGTGATGTTGAGACAACGCTCGTACTCTCCAAGGACTGGGTCGACCTCGGCACCGTCTTCGAGCACAAAGATGTCTTCATTCTCGCCCTGCGACGCGTCCTGCGAGTCCTTGATGGTAGGGTCGATCTTGACCAGGGTGACACGCTGGCCCACAGCCTTGAGAAGGAGGGCAATGCTTGTGGCTGCATCAATGCGTCAGCATGAAGTTTCCTCAAGAAGAGAAAGGCGTGGCAAGTACTTACCGATGATGCCGTCCCCGATGTTATGTCCGACGTCTGTCTCGGAGTCAGCAGAGAAGATGACGCGTTGGGGTGCGTTTTGTTCTTACCGGACGTGATAAAGACGTACTTCATGACGAAGATGCAGGCGTACGTCAAGCAGAAAGAGAGGCGTGCGTGTATGTGAGTAGTGACGCTCGCTCGCAATGGGACAGAAGGATATGTTTGTGAAGGGGAAAAGCAGAACAAGTGTTGTGATACTCGAGAATTTTGGCAGCAGGACTGTGTTTGGGAGATGATGAAGAAGGAAGGAGAGTGTGGGGAGGCACTCGCTCAACCTTTATAGGCTTCTGGAATTTTCCGCTGCTGTGGCTTGCTTGCTCACACATGAGGAAGGAGTTGGTGGCACTTGGGAGGCGGCGCCCGCTGTCGTGGAGTCGTGCACTTGCAGCCATCGTGGAGTTGTGGGCTGTCCACACTACATGCACACATGCCATGCACAGGTCGTCCTCAGATGCCACTTGTGTAAATTTTCAGCGTGTGAACCATCCAAGTGCAAGCCTAGTATAAAAGGCTGAAAGTGGCGATGCCTAAATATTTCAAGTAGTTTCCATTCGTCTTTTTAAATCTCAGACCTAACTGGGAAGCAACCACGTGCAAGCCAGCGGGTATCGTGAAATACGGACTACATCGTTTTGAACATTTGAAATTCAGTCTGAAATACTGAATTACGTTTTCTGGTAGGGATGATTCGTGACGCCTCTTTAACTCACCTCTTTCGTTGTGTGTTGTGGAATGGCCATAGGGCGCTCATCAATGGCTGTTCACATGCAAGCATCACTATAACTGGAATCATACATAAATCATGTATTTCAACCTTTAAATGGTCTTCTGGTTCGAAAACAAGATAGATTCAAAGTAGAGGCAGCCTCAGATTCCAGCACAAAGCTCCCGGGACATTTCAAGACTCCAGCTATTGTGCCCGATTTTTTGGGAGGATTTGCCCGCTAATTCGGCAGCTCGATTAATCGACAGTATAAGTGAGAGATAATAACTAATTCAGAAGATTTGGGTAGACCAGCAGCACTGCCAGGCACGTTAAGGGGCCGATCAGATGACGAGCTCACACCCGCAGATGGCGAATCTCCAACGGTGTTTCCCCGCCTCGGTGCGACACCAACGACATCTCATCTACAACATTTTCACACAATCGCATCGCAATGACCGAGAAAAGCATCAGATCAGTAGCCATCATTGGGGCGGGAGCAGCCGGCGCTGTGACGGCAGCTGCATTCGCGGCAGAGAAGTACTACGACAGGATTCAGGTATACGAGAGGAGGGACTCGGCAGGCGGGACATGGTGAACCCCACCTCCTCAGCGTTTTGGACCCTGAACTAACGGTTCTCCAGGATCTACGATGCCAACCCAAGTCCCCGACCCCCCGTGCACCCTGGGAAGCTGGCGCCAGAAATCGATCCCACACTCGACAAGCCACCAAGCCTCCCGGCGACGCTGAAACCCAACAGGCAGCAAAGATGGACACACACGCCCATCTACGGCTCTCTCACGTGGGTGTCTGCCTAAAATTTGGCTAAAGCCACACTCACATGTGAATCACAGGACGAACGTTCCCGAAATCGCCATGAGCTTCTCGGACTTGCGCTTCCCCTACGGACCATTCGTCCCGCACTGGGTCGCCAGGCAGTACATTGAGAATTACTTCTCGACGCACAAGACGGACGCCTCTTTGGTGCTGAACACGACGCTCGAGGATCTGACGAGGCTTCCTGATGAAACGTGGCGCCTCACCTTGAGAAAGCATGACGCGCTTCAGCAGGTTGACCACTGGTGGGAAGAAGTTTTCGACGCCGTGGTGCTCGCCACGGGTCACTACTCGATCCCTTTTGTAAGTAGAACGTGTTCATAACTTGAACTAGCAGGCTGACAGATCCTAGGTGCCACGTGTTGACGGACTAGAGGCGTACATCAAGGCCTTCCCAGACCGCGTCTTCCACTCAAAGTACTACAGAAACCCTGACCCCTTCACCGGAAAGCGAGTCGTCGTCATCGGCAACTCTGCATCCGGCCACGATGTCACAGCAGAGTTGGTAAAAACAGCCCACTTGCCGGTCTATCAATCTCGGCGCTCACGGTCCCGTTGGGATGGCGACAAGCCGCCGTCGGGTATCGAGTGGAAACCGATTATCCAGTCCTTCTTCCCCAATGGCCGCATCGTCTTTAACGACGGAACGTACCTTGATGACGTCGACGCTGTCATCTACTGCACGGGCTATCAGCCCTCATTCCCATTCTGGAACGCCGATACCAACGGCCAGACTCTGTGGGACTATGAGTCCAAAAAGCTCGTCAAGTCGTACTGGCATAGCTTCTTTCGAGACTTTCCCACTCTAGGTGTCATCGGCATCCCCAGGACCTTGACGTTCCGAAGCTTCGAGTACCAGGCCGTTGCTTTCGCGCGCCTCTGGGCAGGTAGGGCTGCTGAGCCTCTGCCCCCTGTTGCTGAGCAAATCATCTGGGAGAGGGAGAGGGAGAAAAAGTCGCGCAGGGATAAGACAAAGTTTCATGATATTCCCTGGGACGACGGGCAGACTTATGAGTACCTTGGACGGCTGTATCGCATGGCAGGGCTTGGTACGCTGAGAGGCGAGGGGAGGGTGCCGCCGCCGCTGAGCGATGAGCTCGTCTGGGCGGTCGAGCACATCAAGAAGTATCCCGAGCCGGGCAAAGATACAGCGGAGGACTTGCTTGAGGAAGAGGAATCAGGGGAGTGGCTGCTGGTGGAGCATGCTAAGAAGGATTCTTTGGGCTTTATCTAGATTTAGGCATGTCCCCCGGCGTCGATCCTTTAGAAAGATGGACCGAGTTGGCTCACGCCAAGACTCCTGGCTTGACATCCCAGGCCTAGTACTTGCCCCTAACCTCAATCTCAGGCGTCTTGTAAACGTCCCAGTTGTCGGCATTAGCCCGGTTGCCAAATGGCTTGAGAGTCGCGAAGCGGAACCTGCAACCATATCAGCACACATCCCATGGTCAACACGGCATGCTTCACTCACGTGTACTTTCCAGGTTCGATCTGGCTGCCATTGCCGAGCTTTCCGAACCACCAGTGCTCATGGTATGCTTGCGTCGTCTGAGCGTTGCGGAACAGGTCGCGGCGGGGATAGGTGTATGTCTCATCGGGGTCGTAGAAGTTGGGGTCGAAATAGCTGACCTGGCCGGCACCGACCCACGATGCGACAGGGCCGATGTAGCCGTTTTCGCCGGGGACGAGGGGCCACTTGAATTGGCGCTCCTTCCAGCCGGCTTCGAAGATCTGCATGTGGTCAGAACGCGCGGCATCGGGCGGAAGATTAGGGAAAGGGTAGAACTTACATCCCACCTGACCTCGCGGGTACCCCAGATGTTCTTGACGTAGATCTTGGGGAAGTCTTGAGCCTGCAGGGACAGGTCAAAGGTGTACCTAGTTCGGTCAGCTGCTGTGATCTGAACTTTCACTTTGGTAGACTGACCAGGGCTTCTGCTCGATGCTCTGGAAGCTGACGTGCGACCTGGAAAAGGGGTAAGTGGACCTGTAGATGGGGTCCAGCTGGGACTTGAGGTCCGCTCCGAGACCTAGGTCCTGTCAGCAACGTATCATAGGCGCTGTGGGAACTTCAGCTTACCCAAGTACGGCACCGAGAGCTGCTCGCCGAGGCTGCTCGAGACGATGACCTTGCCACTGTACAGCGGAAGAGCGCTGGCGTTCCAGCCGAGCTTGTCGGGGTTCTCAAAGTTGACCCTACAATCGTCAGAACGTCACTGTCTGAGGACAGGAGAGTACTCACGACACCGTCTTGCTCTGGCCAGGCTTCAGCGTGAAATCCCGAGGCAGGCTGACCTTGGGCTCCAGGTCCGTGGGCGTGATCTCCGACAGGCTCTTGAGGCGGAAATCGCGGATAGTGGGGGTAAGATCAAACCAGGCCGCAAGCTCAACACCAGCAGCGGGCTGGGTCGAGAACTTGTACGAAACCTCCTTGTCGCCGTCATTCTTGACAGTAACATCGTGGTAGCGGCTGAAGTAGCGCGTGTCGTTGAGAGCGATCTTCTCAAAGCCAAGGCTCGAGGTGTATTCTACAACCTTGAAGGCATCGATGAGACCATTGCCAACCTGAGCGACGGGAGCCGGACGGGTGTAGTCGACTGGGCCGGCGGCGGTCGTGGACCAAGGAAGCGCGGAGCCGCTGGAGATGATGCGGTCCGACAGGATCTTGGCGAAGCCTTTGCCGTACTTCTCGCGACCACCGTGGGCACCAATGTAAAGAGCGGCCACGCCAGCGACGTACGGGCAAGCCATCGAGGTACCGGAAAGGACAGCATATCCGCCGCCGACGTAGGTACTGAAGATACTTCCGCCAGGGCCTGCAATGTCCGGCTTGATCTGGAGGTCGTATGTGCCGCCCCATGAAGTGAAGTCGTTAGGGCGGCCACCAGCGGGATACTCAAGACCAACAGGGGTGTCGGGGTTGAGCGAGAAATCGACGGTGACGTTGCCGTCCGCCTGGATGGTCTTGATGATGGCCTCACCCGCGTTGGCGGTGATAAGTGCGACGAGAGAGCCTTCCTCGGTAGTCGAAGGCGTAATGAGGGGGCTTGCGTTGTTGTAAACAAGCACGTAGCGAGCTCCCAGCGCCTGGAGGTTGGCCTGCTTGATGGCAAAGGTGCAAGTGCCACGGCGTACCAGGGCAACCTGTCCATCGATCCTGGGTGTTCCCTCAGGGTAGGGCTCACATCCGTCGGCCGGGTCGGAGGTATCGGTGTTGAGCACGACGACGGGCCAGTCCTGTATTTCGGCAGGAAAGAAGTAAGTCGAGGGCAGGTAGCCGACCTTGGTGGTATTCTCGGCGCCGTCGAGGTGGAAAGTGGCTTCGAATGGGTAGGCAGGGAAGGTCTCCGACTCGACAGATGCAACGCCAATAACACCCTCTCCCGAGGAGCCCGACGATGCAAAGAAGGCACCGGCGCTGCCCGAGTTGCCGGCGGAGATGGTGACGACTACGCCCTCGTGGGTGATCCTGTCGGCCACCTCGGCCCACGCGTTGTTCGACCACCCGCTGGGGCCGCCGATACTGGCGGTGATGATGTCCATCTGTTATGGTCAGCGGAATGCTCCATGCACAGAACGAAAGAATGGAACTGTACCCCATCCTCGAATGCGCGGAGAAACGACTCGATCAAGGTAGCATCATCAGTGTTGCCCTAGATTGTGTCAGTGCAAAGCCAATGCCGGACAATGTTGAGGACTCACCGCCTGGGAGAAGACCTTGTAGCCATAGACAGAAGACTTGGGAGCAACGCCAACAAACCCTCCCCTTTGGATCGTTAGAAATCACAGAACGTTTCAAGTATTCGCCCTCATGGGGACACTTACTTGCTCTCTGCAGCGATGATGCCAGCCACATGGGTGCCGTGACCTTGCTGATCGAGAGGGTCATCGTCAGGGATCTTCTCACCCCCATAAGGCCAAACTATCGAGGACGATCAGCATGGCTCCGACCGAGAAAGATCACGGATCTTACTGCCGTTTCCGACAAAATCGTAACCTCCGGCAACCTTGCAGCCCTCTCCAAGACAGCCGCCAAGCTAGAAGTGTCAGTTAAACTCCAGCAAAAGCTCATGTTGGGCCCAAACTTACAGCGTCATGCGTCCACCAGATACCCGTGTCTACCACGCCAACCTTGACGCCCTCGCCAAAGTATCCAAGGTCATGGAGCTTGCTGACGCCAGTGGTGTTGTGGACATTATACTCCCCAGCAGTAGCGTCATCGCTGAAAGCCAGAGGCTGCAGGGGCGCGAGGGGCACATGGCTGTTGACCCAGACCCTAGCGACATCGGGCAACTTCTCGAGGCTGTCGACGTTGTGGGTGTTTGTCACAATGCTGGCACCGCTGAAGATGGACGACTCAAAAGTCTTGACGATGTCAATGTCAAGCGCCGAGGCGAGGCCGTCACGACGGGCCTTGGCAGAACCCTGAAAGCGAGATCAGTCAACGTCACCGAGCCGAAGAGTGTTACGGCAAGGACCCACGGGGGCATATTCAATGATGAAGCTCTTGGCCACGGGGCTTGTCGAGTTAGACTCAAATTCGGCACCATCCTGGCGGGGGAGGAGAGTAGCAGAGGCAGAGCTCGCAGCCAAGGCCGCGAGAGCAGCCGAGAGCCCAGACCAGAGCATCTTGAAACGGGACGGGGAAGCCTGAGATGATGTCGATGCAGGTGGGAGAAGACTTGGGGCGGTGAGAGCCGACCTCGTTGTGCGGCGCTGGAGGGGCAAAAGCTCTTATATCCGGGGCTGCCCTTCTCACGATGGCACTCGAGGTACGACGTGACCAATGCCATAACTTCATGACAATCGCGAGCCCCTCTCCACGCGCTCATGATGTGACCCCAGGGTCCTCCATGTTGCATCCAAACGGCGACGATGCGGAGGAGCACGCCACAGGCCCCTGCCATTGCAGCCTCGTATCAGTGCCTAGGAATCCTACAACCCCCGCTCGTGCGGCCGCTTTCTTGGTATCATGGGCTTCATACCATGTCCGGCCGCGGAGTCGTGAGGATGCAAGGTTCCGGACGAGAAGCGCTCCTCATCCGCCATTTCCCGGTCGCCGACTCCGCTCCGCATCTTGGACGCGGGCCTCCGATTCGGAAGGTACATGAGATGCATGTCTTTTGTTGTCATTCCTCCGCCTGCAGATAAAGCACGTCAGCGTAATGATAGTGGAGGTCTGGTGCAGACTGCCGCAGTCCGATATGAAGAGCTCGCCAGGGGTTGTAGTCGACCCACAAAGCCTGCTACCTTCCCCAAGTCGCTTTAGGCAGGTCAGACATGCCGGATGCCGTCCGGCAGAGCTGTCGCCAGATCCAGGATTATTGCGACGATCTTGATGGTACGGTGGCCGGGGCACAGGGCGCAAGGGCCGTGAAGAAGATGGCATGTCAAGGCCAATACCCCACCCTCGTGTTGAGGGGTCTGTATCGACATTGCCCTGCATCTGATACCAAGCAGGCACTGCGGGGTACACGACCTTGCTGTATGTCGACCTTCCTGAATGAAAACCCAAGCACGATCCTAGCAAGACTCCGGGTCCCGGGGTATGTCCAACGGCTTCGGTACCGAAAGGCCCGAAGGAAGTCTGTCATTCACTCGCCTGGGCTATGAATACACCCCACCACCCGGATGGTGATCGATGGGTGCAATGAGATGCTCCAAGTTGATGCCAAAAGGTACCCTATTCATCCAAGAACACCGACGAATCCGCTTAGGAGCTGGCTCCAGCAACCTGGCCAGCCAGAAGGACGGCCTTCGCTTTCGTGAAGTTGGGGATATCGTCGAACACAGTCTTGGCATCCACATGCGAAGCTGCCGCCTTCCAAGCATCAGCCGACTCCCACGTCAACCTCGCCTGGATTTGGTAGGGAGCATCGGCTGGGAAAGAGAGGATCTCCCAGCTGGCGAGGCCGAAGGGCTTCCAGGTCCTGACTACTGTCAGCATGCAGTCCTCAATCGTTCATGATCGGGGTGGCTCACTTCTCCACAAGAGGCATGTGCGTCTTGAGGTAGTAGTCGAGGTCGAAGGCCTCACCGGCCGGGTACTGGACGAGGACTTGGGTCGACATTGTGAAGCTGTTGATGGTGTTGAGTCGGTGATGATGATGTCCGTCGTTTGTTCCTCGCTGTCCGGGCGTCCCGGACTCGCGAAGCTCTTATTGACGCAACTACCCCGCTTTGCCGTCGGATGATGCGGCCATCCCCACTGACTCAACGCCACTCTGGTGTTGTATTCGGCGAGGTGAGCGTCGTACAGCGTTGTCGTCCAGCAGAGATCCCAGTCCTCGACCAGTCACAGCGCGTGGGACCGGTGCTGGAAGCGGGTATTAGCCGTGAGCCGAGGCACCTCGACCTCGACCTGAGCTGCGGCTCCCTGTTTCAGCAACGCCACAGCCCTCAGACATGTCAGTTTCGGACAGCGGCTTGCATATGCTGTCTCTGTACGGGACGATCAGGGCGCACGTGGTCGTCCCGCGATATGTGTGAGGGCGCTACCGAGAGGCTGAACATGGCGCGCGTTGAGGGTGCCCCGAGATGTCTTGGTGTCAAATGCCGGGTTCCGGGGGACGCCTCTGGCAGTGGGGACCATCAACGGAGCCGGCGCCCGGGTCGCCAAGTCGGAACGGGACTTTGTTGGACGGAGCTGAGGATATGGGACCAAAAGTTGCGGTGGCGGCGCTCCGAGATGTACTGCCGTGGATTGAGTGTAGACGATTCGGTGCGGATCGCAGAGAGTGATTTTGGTCCGCCGTTCAAGGACTCCACGTCCAGCTTGCTATTGCTCGTCCGCATCTATTCATCTGTGAGCGCCCAACCAAGCCAAAGTCGCCCTCGCTTCCCCTGAGGATCGCTAATCTGTTTGCTCCGGCCGATCGCGCCCTCGCATCTCGCTCGGCGCACGGGTGATGTGTCGTCGTTTGGCCGGTGCGACGCCGCGGGCGGGAGGCAGCATGCGGGAGCGTACGCGGGATTGCTGGCTGGGGACCATGATGCGGGTTTGCTGGGAGTGAGGGCAGGGAAGTGGTGGATGTTTGGTTCGATCAAGGCGAAGGTTTCCATTCACCCAGAGCGTCAGTGACAGGGTCGTTGGCAGGACCCGAACGAGGAGCTCCTTCCATCTTGACCTCAACTCAACCTCGCACCTTCCGCTCCACCCTGTCGTGCCTTCCCGTCACAACAGAGGCAGGAGACACCACCAGCACCATACATCCACAGCCTCTCCCGACGCGACACCACGCCCCGTGCTCTCTGTCCGTCTCCATCCATCCACCCGTCCAACCCGTCCCGTCGCCTCCCCCTTTCATCTTCCACTCTCACTTTCTCCCAAGACCGACGCGCTCCAGCAAACATCCCCATCTCTCGGACCCTCCCCAATTCCATCTCTTCGAGTCTCTCCCTCCCCCACGGTCCTCCGTCCCGAGGATGCTCGTTGTACGTCCCCCCTCCTCCCTCCCGCCTTTCCCAACTAACACCCCCCTTCACCAGCCATGCACCCTCCTCTTCATCGCCCTCCTCTTCGCGGTAATGCTCGTCATCTTCAGCCTCCCCCACGGCCCCGACACGGGCTGGGCCGGCGCCCGCTGCCCCGAGAACACCTCCTGCACCGGCGGCTCCCTCGCCTCGAATGACGGCGAGCCCAGCTCCATCCACGACTACGTCTTCGACGCATCTGCGGGCGATAAGATATGGCGCGGCTTCCTCCTCGGCTGCGCCATCGGCCTCTTTGTTGCAGCACTGTTCTGCTGCTGGGCGCCATGTTTCCGCTTTGGGGCCAGGGGTGCTGTTGTCCGCGCTTGGAGGTATCCGAGGCGCGTCATCGCCGATGCAGAGTCTGGAGGGGAGGATGCGAGGAATCAGGACGCGAGGCATCAAGATGTGGGCGAGGTGGAAGTGGCGGAGAGGAGACGGGAACGCGAGAGAACCTCGAGTGGTCGCTTCGTCGATCGGGCGGCACTGGCAGCGGTGGCGTACTGAATATGTTGCGGATGGGAAAGTCGTGCTTTGGCTCTGGGATGGCGTGTGGTGTTTAACTGGGATTTTGCTTCGATTCCTGTCTCATGACAGATAGCCTCGCCACTGATGTGAACCCCGGCCTGGCTGATAATATTCATTGATTTCTGTCTCGTCCCTTTCATAAATGCCTTGGAACTGAGACTACCAACTTTTCGAACTCCATTCCCCTTAATGATCATATCCCGTCATCAATCCGCTGCACAAACGCCACCTCCCAAGCCCATCTCTCACTGATACGCCCCTCCATCCATCGCAAACGGCTGGTCCATCGCCATGTACTCCAACAAGTCTACACCTCCCACGTTCAGCCCCTCGGCCGTCATGGCGATGCCGCCATTTTCCATGTTCTGGAAGAAGGCGGGGCCAGGCGGCAGGTACCACATCTCGTTGTTCGGGTTCGCCCAGTCGCTACTGTCGAAGATGCCGTCGACTCCCTGGTCAATGGGCGGCGCTGGCGTTGATGGGTTGAGTGCCGACGCCGTGCCAGACGGGTAGGGGAAGTTGCCCGTTGAGAGGTCGAAGGGTCTGGCCGAGATATTGGCCGTGGGATCGTTCACTGCATGGGCTAGATGTTAGTACCCGTCAAATCTTTACACATATCTTGGGTGTGGGGAAAGGTGACTTACGCTGTGCATTAAGGCCATCCCGAAGGCGGTTTGCGTGGCTCGACCAAGTCTGATCAGTCGGGTGTTGTCCGTGGCCATGGCCGTTGGCTGCACCGGGGCCTCCGTTGGTGACGCCATGAGGGTCGGGGCTCCGGCCGTCGCCCGACTGGCCCAGCGCAGGAGCCTGGATGAAGCGGTTGCGCAGCCTGCTTGTAAGCGACTCGAGGAGGTCGGCAAAGCGGATGCCGAGGTGCACGTCGTCTACGACGCAGTTGCGCAGCGCCTCAACGGTCAAGTCCATGAGGTCGATGCTCTTTTTGACATCGGATCGCGGCGCGCCAAGCGCGAACGTCTTCAGCAGGAACATAGCACCGCTAATGATACGGAAGTACGTCCGGACCGGCGCATGCTTGAGGTAGTCGCCCGGCAAGAGACCCTCGACCACAGTCCGCAGAAGCTTGCGGCACCCGTCGACGACGTCCTTGATGTACTCCTGGTCTGTCGCCCCGAAGCCGCCCAGCTGACCCAGCGGCAGCTTGCCAAAGTAGTTCTGCGTCTGCGGCGACAGCTGTGCCGCGCTGGCGATGAACGAACCGCCCTGCCCTGCATGAAGGACTGTGCTGCCCGCGTGATTGGCGGACCGCTCAACGACAGCCTGCAGTGAGAGCGAGTTGACGTAGATGCGCACGTACTCATACTCAATGGTCAGGATGTGCCGGATGAACGGCGGCAGGCGAAAGCGTTCAAACTCCTTGAACCAGTCGTTGAGAAGCGGTCGGAACTCCTGCAGCAGCTCCGTGTACTTGCCGCTCTGGATGATGTCGGCTGTGTGCTTGCGGTTGCGGAAGAGCTTCTCATTGCCCAAGTGCATGACGTTACTGATCCCTGCCCAGCAGTGGATGATCTGATCGTCCAGCTCCAGGTCCGGGATGTAGTTGAACGCGTTCGACAGTGATGAGGGGTTGGTGCCGGGAGTTGTGCCCCCCTCAACCACCGCCGTCGTCGTCTTCTTGCGGGACACCGCTGGGTCGCTCTTCCGCAGCACCTCGGGTACCATGTTGGTCCACCCCAACCGCCCGGCAAGCTGCGTCAAATAGATGAGCAGCAGCCGCTTGATACGGGCGGCCCTATGCCGGTAGTATTCATCCTCAAACTCGGGCCGCGAAATGGCGCCGTTCCGCAGTAGCTCTTCAATGTCGTCGAAGACGCCAAGCTCGTATGCCAGCCCCATGGCGGTGCTCAGAAGCATCCAGCACATACGGTCGCTGCGCCATGCCGGCTCCAGCCAACTCTCGATCCGCCGGCCGCCGATGCTGGCCGAGGGTCGCTGGTTGCCGTTCTCATCAGTGCTGATAAGGTCGCTGCCGTCGTACGATGGAAGCATCAGCTCGTCGATGGCCTCGGACGGCGGGAAGTGAAGGGCCCGAGGGTGCCACTCCGTGAGGATCATCAGAGACTCAATCGTGCCGAGAGTCCGGAGACTACCCTTTCTCATCCCGCGCCATGGCGCCGTTGTGCTGTTCTGATCCTCGAGGCTAGTCGGCATGTTGGATGCTTGCGCTGCGAATCCGCCTCCGAACGCTTCCTGGCCCCAGAGGCACCGCTCGACCATGCCTCGCAGGTACGTCCACAATTGCTCATGGATCGCGTGAGATCGGCAGTGCCCTCCAGTTCCAGGCATCTTGCGATACCTCGACGCAATTGTGAGCAGAGTTACGGTAAGAATGGGCTCTTCCGTGAGTAGGGTCAGGTGAGAAGCCGGGTTGCGGAATGTTGGCGGTGAGATGGGCGTCAGTGGTGAGAGGTATTCGTAATAGTAGTCAATGTATTCGATTGCCTCCTGCGCGGAGAACCAGCCGGCCCGTACGAACCTGAACCGACCCCAGGCCTTGATGGCGTCAGCATACCCAGGCTCCGAAGCCATGTTGCGGCTAGCCAGTCCAGGATCGACCGGCTGATGGTCTGGTCTATGCAACGACGGTGGTGGCAGTGAGTGAGAGGGCTTGATCGTAGATGCCGGCGTGACCACTGCAGGCTGCTGCTGCAACGACGCGAGCGACGCGGCACTTTCGTGTCGCTTCTGCGCCGGTGAGGTGGTATGCCTAGGCCATGTCAGCATGTGTCACTCAAGAACAGGCGTGAGAAAAACTCACGTGTTCGTCGCCGCCTTGTACAGAAGGTCCAGCGCATCATGGGTTCCAAACACGCTCTGCCGCAGCACGCTCTGTGCCTCCCTGTTCTCAAGCTGCGTGTTGGGCTCCTCGGCACCCCCAAAGTCATCAGTCCTGGGCAGCCCATTGCGCGACGCGTCCGGCCGAGGCAGCGGTTTATCTCTGCCAGGCCCGCCGCCTGGGGTCAGCGGCGTCTCGCTGAACATACGGCGATCAACTGGCGGCGGGCTGGCGTTAGTGTTGACGCGCTTGCGGCCGTTGCGGACGATGTACTCGTCCGCGTCAGCCTCGATGATATCGGTACCATCCTCGTTCTTGCGCTTGCGGCGCGTCGCGCTGAAGAAGCACTCCTTGCTCTCGCGGCGGCAGCGCACGCACGGCGGGTCATGGGGATTGTCAACGCTGCCCAGGTCGCAACGCACTTTGCGCCGACGGCATGGGATGCAGGCTTGATAGACGCGCTTGTGCTGGCCCGCATCCGGGGCGGGAGCACCACCACCACCACCTTGCTGCTGCTGCTGCTGACCGGCCTGAGATACCGACCCGGGCGCGGCAGAGGTTGAAGATGCGGCCGGGCTGGCACTGGGGCCGGAGGCGGCGTAGCTGGCCATTGGGTGCGGATGCGGGTGGTGGGTAGTCGAGTCGTGCGGTTGCGCGGCCGAAGCTATCCGGACCTGCGTGGAGTTCGGCTCTCCTCCTCCCAGGGGCCGAGCGACCGTGAGTGACTGGGCCTGCCGCGCCGAGACGAGGGGCGTTCGAATCGGAAGAAGACCGACTCTCGGTGTGTCTGTCTCAATGTCCGGAGGGTGTCCGGGTGGGTGCGCACATCCGGCGGTTGCGCATGGGCTGATGGTGAGCTGTTCGCAAATGGAAGAGGGAGAACCAGCGGTCGGTTTGCAGCGGGATTATGGAGGGGCAGAGGGTTAAGATGGGCACCGGTGTGGGTTGTGTCGGGATTTTGGGGGGTTGGACTTGACGTTGGGTGAGGGAACGTGCGGTGGGGCCATCCGAGGTACGTACCTGACCGACTGCTCCTTCCACGTCCAGTCGTGGTGCGCCGTTGCCATCGCTTGGCGGGCGTGGCCTTTCAACCAACCGGAGGAGGGCCCTGATGCGGGAGCCCATGCCATTGTCCGGCTCGGCTAGTCCTTTCTGGGGCGGATTGAGGCTATCGGGTCGTCCGGGTACCTCTGCCATCGAAGGCGCAGCTTGACTTCCAGAAAACGATACAATGTTCCCTGCCGAACGATCAAGTGACTCGTCGCTTTCTAATCCATTGTTTCACACGAGTATCTTCAAACCTGCCAGTCCACCCTTCGACGCCTTGCTGCATTCATGAATTTCGATAGCGCTACAAAACACTGTCACACACATCACGCTCATCTCGCTGGGTTGCCTCGCCTGCATGTCCTTGCCCTATCACATGGCAGAGAGATCATGCTGAGGCGATGCCGACAACGTGGCCATCGGGTGCCTCACCCGATGTATCTGCCTGATGATTGGCTATTCCCCGACGCAAGTGGCTGCTGAACCATGTGTATTGTCAGATAAAGATAACCATTGCATTCGACCAGATGACAAAACATGGACACGCTCGGATGAGGTCAATGCTCCGAGGCCGACAGCTCGCGGTGTGCCGCCTTGCCAGTCCATTGCTTCCCCAGTCGTGCCACACGGACACCGCGAGAAGCTTGACCCCTATTCCTGCCGTCTCCTAATGCCACAAGCCCCTCGGCGGAGAACTTGGCATGTCACGAGGCACGTCATCGTGTGTGCATACGGCGTCGGTTTCATAGCGCGCCCAGGAGGCGCTGTGTAACTTGTTCATGCCCGTGGGTGGTGTTCAGGCGTTGCTCTGCTTCGCGCCCTCGGCAGTGCTCGGGGCGGTGGTTGCCGCCTCAGCTGCCTTGGGCGCGCTACCCTCGCCATCAGCCGAGTTCGGCTCCTCCTCAGGAGTGTCATCCAGTGCGGTCGGCTTGAAGTCTCCGTTGTCCACCTCAACGGGGGCGGTAAGGGGTGGAGGAGCCGGGGCACTGTCCCGGCCGCGAGCGTTGTTGGCGCCAGAGACTCCGACAGCCGGCACGCCGCCCTCGGCGATCTTCTGCTCCGTGTCACGGACAATCTTTTCCGCCTCGCTGACGCGACCACTCTGCGCCACCTGCTCGACGCCGATCGGGTTCTCCTTGTCGTTTTGGCTCTCCAGCAGCGCCGCCTTGTCGAAGCGGACCACCATGCAGGACAGGTTGTCGGTACTGAAGCGGTTGAGGGCGTGGTCAACCAGGTTCCTGGCCGCAACGGCCGGATCCTCTGTCTCTCTGACCAGGTCGACAGCCTCCTGGTCGGAGCAAACGTCCCAGAGCTGCAACACGTGTTAGCCAGAAACAGGCAAAGGGGGAGACATGGTAACTTACACCGTCACAGGCGATGATGATGAACTCGTCGCTCTCTGGGTGGATCACCGTTTCTGTTGTGTAGGGGTGACCGGTGACCAAGTCCTTCATGTAGGTGTCACCCAGGGCTCTGGTGACGGCGAGAACGCCGTTGACGCGATTGTTGAGGATAAGTCCACCGGCGTTGGCGATGCGCTTACCCTCGTTCTCGTCGCTACCTTTGTGATCGTAGGAGAGTCGCAGCGCCTTGCCAGCACGGCACAGGATGATTCTAGCGTCGCCGACATTGGCGGTGTACAGAACACGTTGGCGGAAGGCAGAGCCCTTGAGCTTCGCGTGCGCGACCTCGCCAGGCGCTTCTGACTTGTCGTCGGCACCAGCGCCCTCTCCTGAGGGCTTGGCCGCCTTGCTGGCGGCGGCAGTGGCGGGCGCGATGGCCTGAGAGCCCGTCGCGGACCTGTCGCTGGGCACGCGGTCTTCCCAGCGGAGGACGGCGACGGCAGCCGTGCATCCGCTGTTCTTCAGGGGCAGCTTCTCCAGCTGCCCATCGACCGAGGTGAAAGTCTGATCGAGGAGTTCGGGAATGGGCATGTTCGGATTCCTGCGGATGGTGTCCTCGAGGACGATGTGGAGCTTCTTGCCGCACCAGTCGGCAGCGAAGGTGCCGGCGTGGCCATCAAAGATAGCAAAGTAGCCGTTGTCCGTCTCGACCATGTCCTTCTCCGAAGCCGGAGGCTGCTTGGGCGCATCCTTGGCCTGGTCCGGCTTGACCTGGGTCTCGAGCACGGGAGCTGGGGTATGGAGGAAGTTGTAGAGGAAGGCATGCGTATCCTCCATGGTGCGGCGGCACTTCTTGTTCCTATCTTCCCAGACGCCGACCCGGAAGGTTGAGCGGGGGCCAGGCACCGAGTCGCCGGCCGAGTTGTTGTGCTGGCCCTGGGGCACGGCCAGGGCGGGATCCTGCTTGCCGAGCTTCTGGAGGGGGCTCTGGACGGCCGTCTCGGTGCTGCTCCGGCCTTGCGAGAAGCTCAGCGTGTTCTTGGCCGAGGCGAGCAGGCTGCTGGCCTTGCTCTGGACGCCGCTGGCTCGGCGCTTCTTGTCGGAGGAGCCACCGGTATCCTGGCGGCCGGGCGGGCTGCCATTGCCGCTGCGCTTGTCGCCGCTGGCAGGTTGCTCGGTTGACTTGGAGGCTGCGTCGGGCGAGGGCGACTTTGAGCCCTCCGACTTTGCTTCGCCGTCCTTGGCCTCCTTCGCCGAAGGACTAGAGCCGCCGCCGAACATTCTGGTCAGCAGACCACTCCCCTGGTTGGAGAGGCTGCGACGTTTGCTGCCTGCCAGTTTCGTGGCTCGGGGGGGAACTCGCAGGGTGTTTGTTATGATGTATCGTGGTGCGCGCGGTCTGTAGTATCAGGAAGTGTCGGAAGAAGGGTTGAGATCGAGGGGTGCGGGGTCGCGTCGTCGTCCGGGGAGGCGTCGGGAGTGACGGCCAAGGGACGAGGTGCCGACGACGGACGGAGTGTGGATGACGGAAGGAGTGGGCGCGCGAGGGTGCGGTGCGGTGGACACTTTTCGTCGCGATGACCCAAAGTGGGGATGGAGCAGCAAGCACACGCTGTGGCTGCTCTGGACCTTTGGTTTGGCGGTGCCCGTCGCGTGTCCGCCGAGAAAATGCCCAGGCGTGTCAGGTTGTCCCGTCGACTGTTGGACGGAGCGGGCGGAGTTTGCGCACCCAGGATGACCTGGAAGGGGGGGGAAGCGGCGGGTAGATACTGTAAGCAGGGAGGCTCGGCAACGATGGAAGCCCCGGAGATGCCTGGACTGTACTTGTACAAGGGCCGTCTGTGGTGGTGGAGGTGAGGGTGGCAGTGCCGGGTCTTGTCCTGGAGGGCTTAAGTCGAAGGGTGAGGTGAGAATGCCGGGGTCCGGGGGGGCTTTCTCTACTGGTCTTGGTCTGGTTTGGTCTTGTGTGACGGAGGGGTCAGTGACAAAGGTGGTCCGTTCGGCTGGCACTGGATACTGGTGCTGGTGCTTGGACAAGTAGAAAGGATGCTGCGGGCAACGTGTAAGATGCCGAGTTTCTGGCTGAGAAGCAGCGGAAGACAGTCAGTTTGGTGCCGAGGGGAACACGAGAGAGGTTTCAGTAGAAATGGAGGGATGGAATGGGAGTGATCCGGGAAACGGGTCATGGATGACATGTAGGTTGTGGCCCGAGACAGAGAAGGAAGCACACGCGCAGTGGGCGGCGGGAGTGAGGCCAGCCAGGGCCAGGGCCAGGCCAGGGGCGAGAGAGTGACGTAGGGGGCCGGCGTGGGATGGAAAGGCGGGGGGCCTGAAGCGCTTAGGTAGGTCGGGCGCTGAGTTCCGGCAGGAGCCAGCCAGAGTGGACGGGAAGGAGCGTTCAACTGTCTGGCTGCTGACGCTGACGCACTCCTTGCTCCGGAAAGTTGCCAGCAAATACCTCAGCTGCCTCATGGTCGATGCCGTCAAGCAAACGCATATTCGATGTGACACGTATGTTCATCCATCTAATGTGGCACAGGCGGCCAAACGCTCGCTACACACAGTCGAGGAGCGTTTCACATCACCTCTGTCCTGCTCAGCTCTTATCTGCGGAATCGGCTTCAGCTCCTCGAGGGCCACTCTCTGTTTATCGATTCGTCCATTGTTGCAAATGTCTGTCGGCCGCTCAGACGATCCCCTTTGTTCTGGGCCGCTTGATGCGACAGGCACCATTATCTCCGATCCAGCATCCCACTTGGACGCCACAGACCTCCCAGGCCTGAGGCTACATACTCTACTTGGTAGACTCGAATCTGTGACTTGCACGGATCTGCAACTAATACAATGTTGTCCTTCGAGACCTCGGACCCTGGCCGCAGCCCAAGTTGAGCTTGTTCAAACAGCCCTTCGGTCGATCTCCGAGCTCCATTGTACTCCACGCCTCCCCGCCTCTACCAGACACGAATGGGTCACTTGACAAGCTTTGTTCCTGAGTCTGTCTATCGAGTCAGACAGTCTAAAAACGACGATTCAGCTTTCTGGCCCTGCCATTTTCTGCTGATGTATGCAAGCGAGACCTGGCAACTTTGGGTTGTCCCAGAGATACACCTACCCCTGAGCTGGCCCTCACAAGGGTCTCCATGCTTCTGTAGTCCCATCTGCGAGCAAAGCTCAGCATGGGCCTGTTCGAACGCTGTCACACCGGGAAGCACTGCGCGACATTTCAAAGCTCGGATGGCGCTTATATCAAATCATCTTGACAACTCCAAAAACACCGAAATGAAGTGGCTTTAAAAGGACCTGGCCGCGCCTTGTCGGTAGACACGGACAGCGCAAAACCCCCCGTCTTCTGCAAACCCCAAATCACCGCCTCAGGCTATCCAGCCTTGCCTGGAGGTCGTCGTCCGCACCGCCGCCGCCGCCGCCGCCCATACCGCCGTCGCCTCCGATGGCCTGGGCCACGCGCTTCTCCTCTACCGCCGCAGACTGCACGGCCGAGGGCGTTTCGCCAAGCTGCAAACATGTCAGATCGTGATCTCGAACAGCCCCGGCTCCTCGTTAGACATACCGCCGAGTTGAGATCGACGCCAATCTCCTCCAGCACCTGCTCAACCACCTCCTCGCTCTCCTCCTCTGCGCCGACGTCCATGGCATCGTCGATGGCGTCGTCCATCATCTCCTGCCGCTGTTCCATGACATCGTTCTCGCGCTCGAATTCCATGGCGATCCGTTGCAGCGCGGGGAGATTCATCGTGCGATTCATGCTGCCCAGGGCCTGGGTGGCGCCCTTCATGGCCTGCATCATCTGCTCGTTCGTACGGTAGGTCTGTAGCATGACTGTCAGCGGGGATGGATATGCTCGAACCGATCCTAGAGGTACGTACCTGGAGTCGAAGGGAGATCTTCTGCAGCTGGCTCCTCATAGAGTAGAACTTCTCGATGTACCTGTCGTTCCAGTCAGTCGCGTGCTCAGGTGTGCAAAGGTCCTGCGCAGACTTGCCTCCTCGTGCGCACGAGATCTTTTGCCTGAATTTTGCATGCGCCCATCTGACCCTTCTGGGCGCTCTGCTTGATCTGGCCAACCAGCGTCTTCTCCTGCTTCTCCAGCTTGACACGGATCTGGTCGAGCTCGCGGATCGCCTTGTCCAGCATGCGCTGGTTCTTGCGCAGACGCTCCGCCGGCGTCATGCGCTTGCCGAACATGTACTCGAGGATCTGTGTGGCGACAGGTCAGTGGGCGGGCCGCGACCCTGCGTCGTTCGGAATGGCCTCACATTCATGGTGGGTGTTTGGGTGGAGGCGGTGGAGGGAGCGAAGAGGGGTCGACAGGTGTAGATGATGGCAGAGAGACAGAGTCGATGAGACCGACCGGTGCAATTGTCGCCAGAGGTGTTACGAGGAAGTCAGCGTCTCGTTGTTCGTCTTGCGTGTGTTCAAGATGTCGTGCTAGGACGGACCGAATGAAGGCAGCCTGGCGTCGACCTTTCGGGCTGGAACCAGGAAGTTGGCCTGCTGCGGCTCGCTGCATCATCGCAACTCCGAGCTGATAAGATAACGACCCGCTCAACTCATGCCCGACATCCACCAACGCACCGTGGACCGCCGGGGAGCTGGTCCAGTGGCTGGTCACCGCTGCACTGGCCAATCACGTGCCTGCCGCGTTCTGGAAATTTGCCGCCCGCCCCCCGGCTCAGAATCATGCACCGGGTTGGGCGGGCAAGTCAGGGAAAAGGTGACGGTCATGTTTCTTCGGCCTCTAAAACATTCCATACACAACACCGCTCACCTTCACCCTCCGATCCACACAACAATGCCGGCTCTTCCCGCAACTACCTCAAGATGAGCCAAGACTATTTCACAGGAAAGGCGAAGGCCACCATGGGCCAGGAACCAGATGAAGACGATGCTGCCGACTCCACGCCCATGCCGTCATCGAGCAGACCTCAGTACATGACCGTCGGTACCGGCTCGGCTTCCGCACACGCCACCCAGCTTCAGGCCATGATCAACAGCAGCGACTCGGGCTATGGAAGCGTTGTCAACGGTGACGATGCCGCCGCCGCTCTCGCCCACGACTACGCGACACAGCCCGATACCCACAGCCGGTCACAGGCCGGCGCCATCCAGCAGCTCCTGTACAACCAGCACCGATCGACCCTCGGCCGCTCCATCGGTACCGTCGTCAGCCTTCTCAAGGAGCTCCAGGAGATGAACGCACAGTGGCCGGCGCATTACCCGTCCGTTCAGCGCGCCGAGGCTACCACATCCCAGTCCCGACCTCCCTCGCGGCCCGGCTTCCAACAAACACACTCCCTCCTGGGGAACCCATCGGCACACCAAGACGGTCCCTCATCTCCACCTGCGCTTAGAAGGTCGTGGACAGCGGCCGGCGACGCGCATGAAGAGGCGGAATCGAGCAGAGCACAGGAGACCAAGGTCGTGGAAGAGCCGCGGCTGGTCACGCCCCAGATTGCCCAGGATTTCTCGGTGCTCAAGCTCGACCTTAAGCTTGGTTCTCTGCATCAGGCAGAGCTTGTCCATTCACTTGAAAAGGGCTCCATCGCCTCTCTCCTCGACGGCCAGATCAGCTCCAGCATCCGACATCTCATGAACCTGCGCGAGCGCATCGAAGATACATCCAGCAAGGTCCTCATCACCGGCGATCTAAACGCAGGAAAGTCGACTTTCTGCAACGCCCTCCTGCGACGAAAGATTCTTCCCGAAGACCAACAACCCTGCACGGCCATCTTCTGCGAGGTGCTGGACGCGAGAGAGAACGCCGGTGTAGAGGAGGTTCACGCAGTTCACAAGGATGCCGTCTACAACAGGAACGACGAGTCGACATACGACGTGTTCTCGCTACAGGAGCTGGAAAAGATTGTCGTCGACAATGCCACCTACACGCTGTGCAAGGTCTACGTCAATGACGTGCGGACCATCGACGAGTCGCTTCTCAACAACGGCGTCGTCGACATTGCCCTTATTGACGCGCCGGGCCTCAACTCAGATACCACCAAGACCACCGCCGTGTTCGCCCGCCAGGAGGAGATTGACGTTGTCGTGTTTGTCGTTTCTGCTGCGAACCACTTCACCATGACGGCCAAGGAGTTCATCTGGGCGGCTGCCAAGGAAAAGGCGTACCTCTTCATCGTGGTCAATGGATTCGACGCGATCCGCGACAAGGACCGATGCGAGAAGATGATTCTCGAACAGGTCTACGGGCTGAGCCCCGACACATTCAAGGAGTCGGCCGACCTCGTCCACTTCGTATCCAGCAACGCTGTGCCCACGGCGCCAGCTCCCCCTGGCGGACCAGGAGGCAGCGGCTCGGGTAGCTCGAGCGGCGGTGGTGGCGGTGACGATCCTGAAGACAAGGGCAAGGGCAAGGACTTAGAGAAGCTCCGCGACTTTGAAAACCTCGAGCAGTCGCTACGCCAGTTTGTTCTCGAGAAAAGAGCAAGGTCGAAGCTGGCCCCGGCCAAGACCTACCTCCTCAACATCCTCAACGATGTCAACACGCTAGCAACTGTCAACGTCGACGTCGCACAGGGCGAGCTCGACCGCGTGACGAAAGAACTGCAGGAGATTGAGCCGCAGCTGGAGTCTAGCCGGAGGGCCAGGGGCGAGGTCAGCGACGAGATTGACGTGTCCATCGAGGATGCCTGCAAGGAGGTTTACGACCACTCCCGGACCACCCTGACAGATGCCATTGCCAACGCAGGATACAACAATCACGGCGTCGAGTACCACGGATTCTTCTACGCCTTTGAGTACGCAGACGAGCTGAAGCGAGCCATGATGGCGCACATTGCCGAGAGCGTGTCGCACTGCGAGGAGTATGCCAAGCGAAGGACCACTTCTGGCGTCAACGTCATCAAGCAGCTCGGCCTCCTCCACGTGGGTGACCAGTTCAGCAATCTGACCTTCAGGCCAGACGTCATGTTCAAGCGGAAGAGGGACTCGATGGCGAGGCAGGTCGAGATTCCGACGGAGCTTTGGGACTTTGTCGACGTTTCGACCATCTTCCAGCAGCAGGAGAAGGTGGCCGGCACTGGTATGGCCCTGACGCTGGCTGGCGCCCTTGTGCCGCGCTTCATCGGGATGAATGGCTGGATGGACCACGCCCTCAGCGCCGCCCGCGTGTTGAGCAACGACAACCTCCGCCGGCTCATCATCCCCGGCATCATCGTTGCTGGTGAGTCTTCCTACATGTTCAGCTCCTTAGAATACCTGCTGACCTCATTACAGCCCTTACAGCATCCGCCTATGTCGTCAATCAGATCCCCAACTCGCTGCCGCACCGGCTGTCAGCCAAGATCTCGACCGAGCTTGCGGCTATGGACTACGTGCACGAGAACTCGAGCCGCATCTCGACATCAGTACGCAAGGTGCTGCGCATCCCCGCCGACAACCTGCGCGTGGAGCTGGAGCAGACGGTCAAGAAGCTCGGCGAGCGACGCGAGGAGACGCTCAAGGTCCGCAAGGAGAGCGAGGTGGCGCTCAAGTACTTTGGCAACCTAGTGCGCAACAGCGGTATGCAGAAGCGCCAGGTTGAGGCCGTCGACCTTGATGCGTCGCCCCCCGGTGTCGCAGTGGCAGCCGGGGCGCACTGAAGAGGGGGGTGGTAGTCTGAGAGCAACCCGCCTGCCAGTGAGACTGACGATGATGATACGATGCGGGCGCGAGCGCCGGGAGGGGCGGTTGAGATTCATGGAACAAAAATTCCGGCATTGGGAACGGCGTACTTGGGGCCCATATCCCTCGATGAAGGGGGCCATTCATTCTTCGTCGACATAGCAAGCAACACAAAGGCCCTTCTCCGATCCTTCGACCTATACGACAACCTGTACACACCTAGTAATATACCACTGCGTTTGCTTTGCTCTTCCGTCTTGAGTTCCTGGTGGGTAGTATTCCGCCTCGTAGCATCACACAGACCTCCAAACGTCATCTGTATTTTCTCTGCCTTCTTCACGGGGGAATCCAGCCGGCTAGCGGTCATGGGCCATGTGACTGCTGCATGTGCGCTTAGACGCCGATCCTGCACGGGCTCCATGGATGATAGCTTTGCTACGTGGCCGGGATAGCCAGGTAGCATGCCGGCGACGGCAACAGCAAGGCATCGACGACGCTTGTTTTCTCAGCTCAGGCGATGATTGCCCGGCCCGGGAAGTTTCCCCGCTGGACGTCTCGTCACAGACTTGGCAAGGGTCACTCACTGAAGAAGGTCTCACATCATCGGCACATCGGGGATGGGGACGGGGAGAAGGGCAAAGCAAGAGGGGTTAGATGACAGGCGGCGCTGGAGGTCCAAGCGGGGGACGAGCGTCGAAGATCAGACGAATGGAACACCTCTCTTCCCATCCGTGCAAGGCGAGCTTGCGGTCGAAAGCAGCAAAGTGCGAGGAGGAGGCACATGTTAGTGAGTGATGTCTTTTGGCGGTTGAAATTCCAGGTCGACAATCTGCTTGTCTCTCCCCGTCCCTGCGGCGCGTCGGGTCTCTGTCTCCCTGAGGCGGCTTAGAGTTGGTTCCGAAGACACGAGACGGGGATTCCAACGGCGGCGATGTTTCGGACGGTGCGCTCGCGCTCCACAGTACCTTTGGGGCCTTGGAATCTTTCGATGCATGAACCAGGACTCGCCCCAAGTGCCCGCCCGGCCCCCTTCGACGCATGAGACACATGATCTGCATGACGCGCGAGGGAGCCCAGTCTCCGACGACGTGTGGGAGTCCATCTCGGAGGTCCAGCGAGAAAGGCACTGTACGATAGAGGCGAGACGCCGCGTGTCGAGATGGGGAAAGCGGTCGGACGGTGGGTGTGCTGGCTTTAATTTCCAGGTGTCGGGAGGTCCAGAGCGGTCTTTGGATTGGCTGGGCGGTTGGCAGCTTGAGGGTGACCGTTGGTTGGTGATATTACAGCGGTATTATAGGTTTCGGGGGAGGCACATTTGGGGGATATTATAAGGGGCATCCCCGGGTCTAGTAGAAACTGAGCAGCGATTCACGACGGACGGGATGAACAAATACAAATCTCCAAGATGCATTGGGGCTTCCAGAAGGTTTGATTCTCAGATAGAGAAGATGCCCGTCATGTGAGACCAGAGCACATGCTTGCTCCATGCATAATGAAAGGGGTTCCTCCTCTTCTCCCTGGAGTGCCTAAGAGGGAGAAGGGGGCCACCCCTGAATCTCATCCAGATCGGGCGCTGCAGGGCATCAAGTACCTCACCACCTATCGGACGGTACAAGGAGACAATCGTGCATGGCAGTGGCAGCCATCGCCCCCATTTTTCTGCTTGCCAGGCCGGGCCCCCTAAACTTTTTCCCCCGTATCGTTCCTTCCGTCCACTCTATCGAATGGGGGGCACCCAATACCCGCACAGGACAATAGGCGCCACCGGAACGCGCCTATTTCCTCAGGTACCTCAAGCGTACCGAATCCCCGTGCCTCCCTTCCAATCTTCCCGTCCCCAATCCCATGGAAGTGCCCCAACCCACCTGAGCGTCGTCGTCCTCCGTCACGTCTTTGACACCTTCTCCACGGTGCTTCTTCAAGCTTCGCATCTTTTTGTCCCGCTGCATCCGTATGCTATTGTCCTTCTTTTTGTCCCGCCAGCAGCATCATCACCATCAGCATTCGTCAACACCACAGCGCATTGTGTGGTCCGTCCCTCACGCACCCCAGTCGCGAAAGGGGACCCGCCGTGCCATCTAATTTGTCCATCGCCGCCCGCTGCCGCCCACACCCCCCAGTCCAGCCCAGTCGGGGACTCTCCAGGGCTCTCTCTGCATTCCGTCCATTCCACGACAGCGACAACACCACCGGCCCCACGAAAACAAGCCCAACCGATTCCAGTGCAGACGGGAGAGAGAGAGAGACGCCTGATCACACATGCTCTTCCCGTAGAGCCCGAATTCCCCCCTCGACCGGCACACGCCCATCTCCCATGCAGCAGCGCCGCCCTCGCGTCTCCCCGATCGCCGCCGTGTCGCATCAACCCCTGAGCACCACAGCCGACTGCTCCACGAGCTGACGCCCACGCCCGACCATTACCTGGTACCAGGATATCAGTCCTCCCCAGTAGGCAGGGGAGCTCGATACATCGCACAACGGAACCTCTGCCCGCTTGAGCAGCGCGAGGAACCATGTCCCTGAACGGCCTGGACGACCCCAAGGTCAAGGAGGCCCACGAAGCAGCTGCCGCGGAGCCCGGAGGATGGTGAGTCTCCCAAAAAAAATATTGTATCTGCCTGCGTCCTTTGTGTGACAAGATCGCGATTCCTCGTGGCCATGTGCTGATCAGGGGCCTGTCTTGTTTTCTAGGTTTCTCCTCAAATATGCCGCTCGTGACGAGGTCGACCTGCTAGGACGTGGAAATGGGGGCATTGTCGAGATCCGCAACAACATTGCTCAGTACGAAGAGACGTCGCCCCTATTTGGCTTTCTCCGATATCGCCGGCGAAATGTTCTCATCAAGTACCTGCCTGACGACTGCTCCCGTCTGGTGCAAGGTTCGTAACGATACTGCCTTTTGGATATCCAAGAATCGCATACTGACGTCCCTCAAACAGCCCGCCTGTCGGTACACTTCAACGCCATCTGCGAGAGGTTCGCCCCATACAACACAACATTCTCCATCTCCACCGCCAAGGAGCTCAAGGACACGAAGCTGTCCGCCGCCTGCTCCCTTCATGCGGCATCCGGGTCCACATCCTCTTCCACCAGCTCTTTGCGGCGGAGAAGACTGATGGAAATCGCCGAGGAGGAGGAAGAGGAACAGCGCGCTGTCAAGAGGTCTTCAACGGTCCTCGAGGACGACGACGGAGATTCCGACACCGACAGGCCGAGATCGCCCGACTCTCCGCCCCCTGTCCTCCTCAACTCGGACCTGGCGGCGCAGCCTGAGGAGAGCAAGTTCTCTCCCTCGGTGGACCCTCCAAACTTCGTCGGAGTCGACAGGCCAGAGTCACCGGGCGCCTACGACGACGAAGGCCGGAGACTCTCCTCGCAGACGGCGCGCCCCGACCTCTACAGCTACAACTCATATCCCTACGGCAAGCCCAAGGTCAAGCTTGGGCCCCGTCCCTCTCTCGAAGCAAGCGGTCGCCCAAAAACGGCCGCCGGCGCAGGAAATTTCAGGCCAGTCTCGCAGATGCCCACGGGACTCAAGATGTTCTCCAAAGGCTCGAAACGCGTCAAGGCCGCCGACGACAACGACAACGCAGACCACGACCCCACCGCCGTCGCCTTCCCTATTGTCAACAACAATACAATCGACCACCCCTCCACACTCATCGCCGATGACGGCTCCTCAAAATCGCCCACCAGCCCTGTCAGGCCCGCCACCAGCTCCGGCGTCTCGATGAAGTCGCCCGTCGTCACCACCTTCCCGACCGTCATCAAGAACACCATGACCCCCGAAAAGGCGCGCCTCATGCGCGCCATGCAGCTCCGCGAGAAAAAGAAGCAGGCTAGTCTCCTGCCTCCTGCTGCGCCTGCCGCCGAGGGCTCCAACCAGGATGAGCACGCCGAACACCGACAGCAGAGCCCTGAATCCGAGGAATCGACATCAGGCCTGGCCACACTACAAGAAGAGGAGGAGAAGCGCCAGTCAATGGCAAAGCTGGACTCTGGCGTTGTTGTGGATTCTGCGACGGAGTCCCATGCCGAACACGAACACTCTGACGCTGCTCAGAGCGACTCACGTCCCGAATCTCCCCTCGCGCCATCGTCCGAACCCGACCAGTCGACCAAGGCGTCTTCGTTATCCGAGGCGACAGACGAAACAGTGAAGTCTCCTGGGGTTGACGACAGCGAGCGGGAGTCGTCGCCGGCCGGCGAGGACAAGCCTGAAGCTGCGGAGCAACTCCGCCCAACAATTGAACAAGATCAGGAGGGCGAGGAGCGGGAACACTCCACTCTGGTTGATTCGAGCGGTGCTGAGGATGCCGCTGAGGTCTCCGAAGTCACGTCAAGTCCACCGAAGGGAGAGCAGGTGGCAGGCGAGCTTGTGGCAGCAAACAACACTGACGAGGCCGCCGAGGCTGCCGTGTCCACTGAAGTCGTCGACACTGCAAACAGCGAACCTCAGCCCGAAACTACCCAGGAGCCAAGCACAGCAGCCGTCCAGGAAACGCCCAAGAAAGCCGAGGAAAGTGAAGAGGCGGCAGCGGACGATATTCCGGAGCCGCCACTGACACCACCCGTCTCCAAGTTCGCCAGGGGAAGAGCCATGTCGCCCAGCAGCATGACTCCTGACTCCAAGGAGACTACTTCTGACGCTGCGGCAACCCCGCCACATGGTATTCCGACCTCCAAGTTCTCGACAAGCAGCCCCGTGGGTGTGCCGACTATCGTGCCGCCCCCCGCGGAGGCTGAAGAGTCTGACCTGGCAACTTCTGAGGAGAACGCACAGAAGCAAAAGAGGCGGACCATTGAGCCGATCCGTACCGACCTGAAGATTGGCGAGAAGGTTTCAAACGATAACCTCTCCGACGACGACGCCCTGATGGACGAACTCCAGTCGGCCACTCTGGAGCACGCCAAGCCGATGCTCGTCTCGAAGTCCCCCGTATCGCCGATGTTCCCAAGTCCGAGCCCGACACAGGAGACCGGCGACAAGGGCCCTCCTCGCGTCGTGCGCACCAGCTCCAACCCGATCCGGGGAAATCTCCTCACCCCGTCGGATGTTACTCAGAACTCGGCACGGTCTGTATCTTCTGGCGCCGCCTACCTACATAAGATCACTCAACAGCACACATCCAGCCGCGAAAATCTGCTGCCCAAGACGGGCAAGCTCGGTTCGCGGATCTCTCAGAGGATCAAGGCGTTGGAGATGCTTTCCGTCACCACACCGGGCGACGTGCCCACGCGCAGTAACTCGACGCGGAGTGTTGCTCCCTCGGCTACATTCTTCTCCGTCGGCAAGGGCCGGGAACCCTCCCGCTCGCCATCTGTTGCGGACCGCGCCACCTCCCTTTCGAGGCGCAGCCCGCAGCGCAGCAGCACGGCCATCTCCGACTCTCGCGAGGGCTCTCCTGAATTTAGGGTACAAAGGGAGAGGTCTCTGTCGGTCGCCAGCAGGCTGTCCATGTTTGAAGCCCCGACGGTCCCTTCACCCACATTGATGCCACGCGGCAGGCAGGAGACCATCTCCGTGACCGCTCGCATCCTCCGTGACCCCAGCGAGGTCGGCCTGCAGCCCGAGGTTCCTAAGGATCCCTCGGAGTTCTCGCGACTGGAGTTGCGGCAGTCGCCCTTGGAGGTGAACCACCAGCGGGCCGATGCGGAGCACCCATCACCACCCAAGCAGACGATTCAAGAACGGAGAATGTCTAGGGAGACGAGGAAGTCTCAGTCAGATGACAAGGACGAGGAAGAAGACACCAAGGCTAGGCGTTCGTCTTTGAGCATCGTTAGGGACTTCATCAAGGACCCCCGCAAGTCACTGAGCTCGGCTCCTCCTGATGTCCTGACCGCTCCCTCTGTCATGAGCCCCAAGACCTCGCCCTCGCGTCCCCCGTCAACTCACAACAACAGCAGCTCGAGCTTCCCCCGCCGCCTCTCGATCAGCAGCCGCAGGTCCTCCATCAGCAAGGACGCCGCGCTCTCGCCCTCGGCCACTGAGGCCAGCGGATCCGGCGACGACAGCAGGTCGACTAAGAGCGACAAGAAGAAGGGCCGCGCTGGTAGATTCATGCGCAGGCTGTCGTCTTCCATCAGCTCGAGCCTGGGCAAGAACATGACCCCCACGGCAATCTCCCCGACTGTCAAGGAGGAGGACGCGACAGATATGGGCGAGGCCCGCCCGGCCCAGCCGTCGGTGCAGTACATGGGCGACGTCAACGTGCAATTCCCTGATAACCTTCTGTGGAAGCGCCGTACGCTCGGCCTCGACTCGCAGGGCTTCCTGATCCTCTCGGCGTCCAACGCCACCGGCAAGGACAAGCCCACCATCGGTGTCAAGCGGTACCACCTCAGCGACTTCCGCACACCCTTCACTCCGGACGTGGAGGTCCAGGAGCTCCCGAACAGCGTGGTCCTTGACTTCATCGAGGGCTCCGGCCTGCAAATGGCCTGCGAGGACCGCGCTGGGCAGATGGAGCTGCTGAACAGTAAGTCGCCATTCATCCGACTTTGCCACGGGCATCACTGACACCCATGTAGCTCTTCTGGAGGCGCACCAGAGCCATACTCAGTTTGGCCAGTAGTCGACTAGCGTTCCGAAAACTGGCTATTAATATCCCTCTTCATCAGCATGTCCACGGCGCTGACCGGGACTGCTGCTCACTGTGTCGACCACATTGCCCCTTGTACCTTACACCACACGTCACCCACGACGTTCTTCTCTATTATAGAGGCGGCGTTTCGCGGCCATCTGCCCGAAGCCGTAGCTCCGACCTCCCACTTGCATCACGCTCCTGCAGCACCCAAAAGTCCCTATCCAACACACACACCGCATCAGGCTCATCGTCGCCGCTGTCTCTCTCTCACTCTCTTATCCCGCTTAGCTTGTTTTCTTTTCTTGTCTGGAAATGATACCACATTCAGGGGGGGGACGACAGGTCACCCCCGTTCATTCTGGGGGATAGCACTGGGGGCGGGACATCATCTTTTGGTGTGAATTTTTTTCCCTCAGCGCCGCCCTTGTTCTTGCTTCAGCTGGCGATCCCGCGCCCCGGGGATGCTTTAGTCACTTTGAGGGGAGGCGGTGGAGGAGGGTTGCCGCCCTGACAGATGGGGGTTGGATAACCGGGTCTCACTTTTTTGAGGGACAGTTGGAGGGGGATAGCTCGCCGCTTTGTAGGGGTGGTAATGTAAAGTGGGCGTACCATCTGAGCAGATGCTTGTGTGTGAAGATGGCCAAGTGAAGATATGTGTGAGATGTATGGGATCTAGCAGGGCTACCACATGATTCTGCGTAGCCGTTCCTTTTCATCTTCGCCCCCGAAGATGGAGTTGATGCCTTGTCGTGCGAGCTGGCGCGTCTGCTCGTCAGAGAGGCCAAAGTGCTCAGCAGCGAGGCGGTACTCGTTCGACAGCGGACTTCCAAATACGCCAACATCGTCGGTCTGGCAGAAAGTCAGCTCATCTCTCGTCTAGACGGAACGTGCGGACATACCCCTAGGGACACATTGCACCCCTCGGCGCCCATCCACTCCCCGAGATGATGTCCCGGAAACCCGCCGGTGACCATCTTGGCCTGCACATTGCAGCTGAGGCACAACTCCAGACCAATACCGCCCTCACGCCCCCTCGCTCTGACGACATCCTTGATCTCCGGCGAGAGGCAGATGACATGTCCCAAACGATCAGGACGCCATGCCATAAGCGTAGCGAGCTCTTCATCCGTCGATGACACGGGTGCCTCTGCAAAATGCACCGTCACCTTGAGACCCTGTTCCCTCGCCTCCTTAAAAACAGGAGTAAAGACATCCACACTGCCGCGCTCATCACCCGGAGCACGAGCGCACGGGTCTCCGCAGAGATCGATACCGACAACACGCCCGCGCAGCGTGGAGGCGATGCGGAGCGTCTCGGCCGCGTCGGCGGGTGAGTCGCGGCGGTCGACGCTGAGGATGAGGCGGGTGTGCATGGATAGAGGGGCGTGATCGCGCTCCCAGGCGTCGATGGCGTCGAGGACGGTGCGGACGTAGGCTTCGCGGGTGAGGAGGAGTGAGCCATCGGGGGAGAGGACGCGGCGGGGGGTGGTGCGGAGCTCGAGGTAGGTGACGCCGTCGGCTGCGAAGTCGGTGAGGACGGAGCGGGTTGCGAGAGTTAGGGAGGGGGCGTCGGTGAGGAGGGAGTAGATGTACTAGGGTTGGTAGTTAGATATCCTGTGAGGCTGGTGGGACATGGGGTTGGCGGACGCTGGAGAAGAGGGGGAAGAAGCTGCGGAGGGTGTCAGGACTGAGGGCTAAAGGGGGGAGGGAGCGCACGTCTTGAGATCGTAGTCGTGTTTCCCCTCGGGCATGACGAGGGCGGGGTCTTCGATTGTGAGGAGGCCGGCGGCGTGTTTGGGGGCCCAGATGTCGCGGAGGGTTTGGCGGCTGATGCTGCCTGTGAGATGAGCGTGGAGCTGCGAGGTGTTAGGGGCGGAAGAGATAGCGAAGGATGTGTTGGCCGACCTCAATCTTTGGCAGCGCTTTGTAGTCCATGATGATGGGTTGGAGGTGCTGTTACACCGAGGAGGTTGGCGATAGGTTTGGTGGTGTTTAGGTGAGATTCCCCGACGTTGTGGGCGCGATCAGCCATCTCCACTTCGCTCACATTCGGCATCACCAATGTCAAAGAGGTACGCAAATCAAATCATGAATTTGCCGGCCATCCCCGGCCGGCCCCTGCTGGGCAAAATAATACACTGGATGGACATCATCCGTCCTCAAGAGTTGAGAGCAAGAAAAACCATGTCCCTCCTTCCCTTCCCTTCTCTCCTTTGCAGCAGCCGTCCCGAGGCAGAATGGTGCGCCCCCGAATGCCGCCGTATAATACACGAGCGTGCGCACGCAACGAGGCTTTCCTGCTATTAAACCACTGGGCCGCTTCCAATCGAATCGTCCCTTCTTCCACTCGGCTGCCAATGACCGGAGAATCGCATCAGCAGGGGGAAATGCCGCCCCTTCCGTTGCTGGTAAGTAATGTACAAGTGGTCGGCAGGCGCGCGTATTTGCGCACTCGAGGCAAGAGCGGGATGGTGAGAGTTCATCCGCTGCGGTTGCCGATTGCGTTTTGCTTCGTACGCCGCGCCGCTTACAGGGCAGGGCGGGCCTCGGCCTTGCCCAGCGACTGGGACAGCTGGTCGGCGGTGGTGGCGTTGCCCTCGTCACCGGCGGTGAGGAGGTCGCCGCCGGCCTCGCGCATGCGGTACTCGCGCTCCATGCCCTCGATCTGCTGGTCCTCGGACCAGCAGGTGGCCAGGGGGACGCCGATCATGAGGGCGGTGGCGCAGACGACCCAGGCGGTGCGCGAGCCGTAGTACCAGGTGGTCTGGACGAGGCCGACGCCGGCGCCGACCTTGTCGCTGATCCAGCCGCGCGTCGTGGGGGGGATGATATCCTTCAGGGCGGCGAGGCGCTCGGCGAGGGTCTCTTGGGATGGGTCGTAGTCGCTGTCGTCGGAGATTTCGGAGTCTGAGGGAAGGAAGTTAGCACTAGGATTGGGGGCGACCGTGGTTGGGAAAGAAGCGTACCGGTGTCGGTGAAGTCGGCATCCTCCTCGATGGGTCCCTTCTGGGAGCCCTGGAAGTGCTCATCCTCGACCTCGACGAGCTGGACCATCTTGGAATCTGTGTCTGAATCGGAGGAGTTGGGGGTCAAGATTCCGGGCTCGAAATCAGAGATAGTGGCTGAGGCGACGGGTGAGGCAGGTGCGACAAGGGCGAGAGCGGCCTTGAGCTTGATGACTTGCTCCCAGAGGTAGTTGTTCGGGTGGATGGGATAGCGGATGGAGCCGGTGGTGTTGGTATTGCGTCTGTGGGCGGCTTCGATGGCTTGCAGGTGACGAAGTTTGTTCCTCCAGGCAAGGCGGCAGACCTCCTTGTACACCTCCGGGAATTGCTCGAATTGCTGTTGTGGGTCCATCGTAAATTTTGAGCCGGATGTCCGGAGTTTTGCCGATCTCGGTGAACGAGATGAGGTGTCGGTGTGGCAGTGTGGCGGTGGAAGAATCTCGGTGAGGGTTTTGACCGAGGGGCACTTCAAGTATTTTGTGCTAGGCGGTGATTTCACGCTTCACTCACGCTTCTGCCACCTTCCTTCACAAAGAGCTGCTGCACCTGTGTGACTCGCGCTGATAAGACTCATCCCACTTGCCCTTATCTGGGACAATTCTGTCCTCAGACCTATCAATCATTCTTCTTTCCCAGTCTGGGCAGACACAGCCAGAGGCCCAGCAACACCACCAACAGTGCCAGCACAATCGGCTGCAGCACCTGAACCCCCTTGGCCTGGGCAATGGCACCAACAGCAAATGGCAGAACCGCCGCACCACTGCTCCCCAGTGCCGCAGCGAACCCGATGGCGCTGACATGGAGGTGTCTGGGCAAGAGCCGTGTCGCCGCCACGATGACCGTCGGGAACATGGGTCCTAGGAAGAAGCCCTGCAAAGCAACAGCCACAGCCGATACGTAGAACTGCGGCACCAGCCAAAACACCAGCTCAAGTGCCATGGTCAGCAGAAGGTACCCGATGAGGGCGAAGCTGAGACCCAAACGCGGCGTCACGAACCCCAGAACCACACGGCCAACCGTCAGACCCAGCCAGAAGCCGACGGAGGTCATACCTGCGTCGAACGGCGCGGCGTTTCGAACCCGCAGCATAAACTGCACGATCCATCCGCCGAGAGAGACCTCGACGCCGACGTACTGTGAAGCAAGTCAGTCATCAGAGACAAGACTGGAGGGAGGCCCTTGGTCGGCAACCTACTCCAACAAGGAACGTGGCGCAGATCCAAGTGACACGAGCATAAGGCGCCGTGAACAGCGCCGTCTTCATCCCACCTCCCTCACCTTGGCCTCGGCCGCTATGGCTGATGCTCTGACGGTATACAGCCGCCGTCTGCGGCCAAAATGCCCACGTGCAGATCGCCAGCTCAGTGGCAGCGAGGCCGATCTGTCCCCTCGATATCAGCTTTTCCCCAGACCCAAAGTTCACAGCTTGCTCACCATGACATAGTAGTACGTGTACCACTGCAAATGCGCCCTAGTAATCATCGACGTCGCGATAAGCGGCGCGATTACACCGCCGACTCCGTACGTTGCGTGCAGAAAGCCCATGACCTCGTTGGCACGAGTGAGGTTCCCAACCCACGCATTCCACGCCGCGTCCGCGAGGCCGTTGGCGAAACCTGCCAGCACGTAGGCCGTCACCAGCACGGGGTAGGGCGGGTGCGGCGCGATGATGACATAGGCGGCGAGGTGACATCCGCCGCAGAGCATCGCAATCCCACGCTGGCCGAGCTTGACGTGGATAAGGTTGATAAGGCTTGCGGAGAGAACGTAGCCTACGAATGGGGAGAGGAAGATGAGCGAAACGATGATGTAGGAGAGGTCGTAATATCTCTCGAGCTGGTTCTATCAGTCAGGCCTGGCTGGGCGGTGTGGCACGTACGTAGGGGAGAAGTGCCTACAGGTGTCAGCTTGGTCAACTTAGGCTGGGGAACTGAACTCACTCCGTATGCTGCATCGTTCGCCCCGAGCACAAGGAAGCTGAAGAAAGTCGCCCCTATCCGATACAGGTTCGACCTCGGGTAATTCCACCTCTCCAACGCCGCAGCAGCTGCAGTTTCAGCAACCTCATCATCCCCAAGACATTGTCCAGGGATCTCGGCCACAGGCGCGCCGTCTTTCTCCATTGTCTGCTGCTTGTCTGCCAACACGGACATTTCCATGGTACCTGTTGATAGAGTAGCCATGATGATATGTCCCAAGGCTGCACGTCAGATTGACATCCCGGGATACCTCCTTTAATAGGCCAAACGCCTGGTAACGGAAGCACCCTAAACAGCAATCCCGCTCCGTCGCACAAACCTCGGAGAATGAGATCGCCTTCTGATCGTCGAGTCTTTGGGCGAACCCTAACATGTCGGTGGTCCAAAGCGGGCAGCTCCGGGATTGGGCCGGGCGAACGATCCGTCCGGCCATGACAGCATGAATGTGCCCAGCTACTGCAAGGTGATAAGATCGGCTCGTGCTACTTCGGAAGCTATTTCTGGTGAAAGCTTCAAATCACATAGCTGTGCACATGTCATGTAATCTGTCTTACTGTGGTATACAAGGGCCATCCAACCCTCATGCCTCGCTGTCCATAAATCAAACACAATCCCCCAGATCATCATAATCATACCCAACGCCCAGAAATGCATGCCGCTCCCTAGAAGTGCGTACTCCTCTTCTTCGTCAACTTCCTCCCATCATCCCCCTCCGCCTCCCTCGGCCTCTGCCCCTCGCCATGCTGCTCCCTATGCCTCGCGAAGAAGTTGCTCACACTCGCCGCCGGGTTTCCATACACCCCGCCGCTCCCCAAAAGGCCCGAGAGCGGGTTACTGCTCGGCTTCTTCCCCCCCGCGCCCGCCCCTCCGCTCGCGCTGTGCTGGTGTCCGCCGCCGCTCGGCTTCCACCACCCCTGGCTGCCGCCGGACATCTGCGCGCCCTGCGGCCCCGCGCTAACGGGGCGCGGGGGCGGCGAGGGGTGCGGGAGGTTGTTGGTTGCGAAGTAGGTGCCCCGCCCCGCGCCGCCTGGTCGAGGGGGTAGGCCCGGGGCAGCGGTGCCTCCTGATGATATGGGGCCGGGACTGGGTCCGCCGCCGTAGGCCTGGCCTTGCACACCGTATTGTCGTCTGAGGCGCTCAGTCTCGGCCTCGACGGCGGCTTGCTTTCGCCGTCGCTCTTGCTCTTCTTGGTCAAGCATGGCCTTGATGCGGCGCGCCTCCTCGGCGTCGGCCCGCTCACGCTCCCGAGCCTGTCTCTCTCGCTCGCGCGCCTGCCGCTCCTCCTCGGCCACCATGGCCTGTAGCCTTCGTGTCTCGGCGTCGATCTCGTGTTGGTCCTTTCGCGGAGGCGGCACCGCGGACGGAGCCGTGGGAGCTTGCGGTGGTGCGGCCCCGATGGCGCCTGACATTGTCGCCCCGCCGACAGGTGACGACGACTGGCCTCGCGAGTCCTTCCGCCGACCCGCTGCCGGCGGCGGCGTCGCACCTGTGTTGAAGAGGCCAGGCTTGGGGTTCAGCCATACGTCTCGCACGACCTCCGCGCCAAGTAGCAACACGATATCAAGACCCTTGCGGTCCTGGACCTCGACACGGCGAAGATTTGGCTCGTATATCGTCACCGTGCTGCCGCCGTGCCGACCCTCCTTGAACATGGCAATCGTGATATCAGGCTCCTTACTCTTCCTGCCGTCAACAGACCGTCCAACCATGTAACACGTCATCTCTCGCCCGAGCCTGCTCTCCTTCTTCCACCGAAAGACGACCTTTGGCACCACATCCGCCACAGGCGGTGCTGACGCCTCCGCGTCGCGATCCAGCATACTCGCGCTCGGCGCGCGGAACGACTGCTCAGGCAGCTCAAACTCCCAGCTGTCCGACTTTCCCCACGACCCGGGCTTGGAGCGGATGACGACCTGGGAGTCCGGGTTGTAGAGATCTAGGCTGACTGTGTCGGGGACGACGGGTGTCGCGGGCGGGGGCACGCCGTTGTTGGCCCTGATCTCGGCCTGGGAGAGGGTCGGCTGCGTCCAGTGGGGCTCGACGAGGCACTCTGCGTAGACGATGGACTGGGACGAGGCCTCGGTCAGGGCGACGGCGTACTTGTTCTTGGCTTGTGGGAGCGCGGGGTCGGCTCGCATGAGGATGTAGGTTGCGGCTGAGTCGGAGCCATTGTGCGTGAAGTAGAGGATCGTGTGGAGGGGGGAGTCGGAGGAGGGCTTGAAGTGGTAGGTGGGGAGGTTCTCGTCGAGCATGATGACGAAGGGTTTGTTTTTGGATGGGTTGAGGTGTGTCCCTCTCGGGTATGGGTTTTGAGTTGTTCGCAGTAGATAGCTTTTTCGGGCGACGCGCGTCGAGAAGTGGAAGTTGGAAGATGTACTCGTAAGGCTGGGCGGGGCTCTCGGAAGCAACTGTGTGTGGTTGAGGCCGTTGAATGTCGAGTGTAAAAGTAAACCTTTCCGCTTCGTCGAGAGATCAAGCTAGAAGGAAGAAAAAAGGTATCAAGGCTGAATGCTGGCGTGACAGACAAAGACGGCGGGGTGTTCTCGGCGGGAAGAAGAATGTCTAAGAATATCCCCACCGAAGGCGAGGTAAGGGTGCCTTGGAGTCGCGAGCGTCGTCATTCGCCTGGGCTTTGCCCGCTGCGCTTCGGCTGCGCCACACGGGATGCTTGCGGGACCCAAGTGGGGGAAACCAGAACCCCACCGGACTCTGCCACCCACGCGGACAGCTGAGGCGGTGCTGCTAACGCAAGGGGCCGCATTCCCCCGGCCCTGCCATTGGATTGGAAGCGGCTATGCCATTGGATTGGAAGCGGCTACTGGAACCCATCAACCCCTGACGCCGGATCGGCGGTCGTTCCCCTGGGCCTCGACAAGCATCCGAAACTCCCCCCTTCTTCTCCTCGAGTCGCCTCCTCCTTCACAGGCCGCGTGGCCGAGGCGGGAGTGGTACACGCATCACGCTCACGAGTCGAGTCGATTCGGCCTCACTTCCACGCTTCTCATGATGCAATGTTCCATGCTATTTCTCTCCTACTATCGCAAGCAACCGCCCGCATAAGCAAGGCTTGTAACCTCTGCCCCTCCCAAGCGCCAGGCTTGTCTTAGAAGATGGCTCGAGGCATGGATACACGGGCTGCTACCTTCCTCACCTCCCTCTCTTCACCTCTCCCTCCGTCACGTCTTCTCCCACCAACTTCCCTCTCAAATCCCCCTCCTCATCTTGACGTATTATTGTATCCCTCCGCCCGCCTCGGCTCCTCGCCGTCGGGCATCATCATGGTGAACTGCGGCTCCGGGGGCATGCTGTTTCCCCCGACCGCGTTGGGCAAGCCCGGCACCGGGGGCACGTCCTCGTCCGCACGATCCTGCGCCCTCTTCACCCGGCCAGTCTGCTGGTTGACCCAGCTGCTGACGGTCCTGAACCGCGGCGGCAGGTCCTCGCTTGTCTCCGTGTAGATAGTATCGCGGTTGGGTCGGCTGGCCCACGAATCTCGAACCACATTGTTCTGCGCCGACCTCAGCCCCTGTGACGCCGTCGGCGGCGCCTGCAGCGTCGACATGGCGCTCGGCATCATGATATCGCCGTCCCCGAACCCGGACGAGAGCGATGAGATCTCGCTGGCCCGGTTGGGCAGCCGTTGCTGCTGACCGTAGAACGCCTGAGTGTTGTTTGTGCCGCCATTTGCGTAGTTGCCGAGGATAGATGCGATTGTGCCGTTCTCCGTTGGCTGGTACGTGCCGTGCTGCGCCGTGACCGTGTTGGACCGACCCAGCATCATTGTACCCGTGGGACTGGCCGTAATCGGGCTGCTGTGGAGGCTGACCTGGGGCAGTCCCTGTGTCACGAGTCCGGGCTGGTAAGTTGACGTCTGCTGGTTGGCGTAAAAGTTGGTATCCAGCTGGAGCGTGCCCCTGTCGCTTCCCTTCTCGCTGGCGAACGCGCCCGGCTGGGCGGTGTCATCGAGTGTCTCCCAACCACGGGCCTTGGCGAACCGGTTCAGGACGGGGACTCTGCCGACAACGCGGGCACGAATACCGGGAGGGCGGGGCGGCGGTGGTCCGTAGATGGCAATCTGGCTTTGCCTCTCCCTGCGCTTCATCTTCGCCTTGCGCAGACTCCACCAGATCATGAACACGATGAAGCATGCAAAAATGAAAGAACCTGAGATGTTAGTAAAGTCCCGGCCGTGACGGAAAACCGGACACTTACCGATCGATCCCACAGCAATGAGGGCGTGCTCGGTGTTGGCGTCCATGCGACCGCGCGTAGCCTCGTTCATCGGCAGTGCCGTTGCATCGGGGCCATCACTGCTGGTGGAAGTCGACGACGTTGTTGTCGTCGTCTGGAAGAACGGCCCATCGGTAGGAGAGAGCGGGATAGGCGTTCCCAGCTCCTTCCGAGGAGGGTCGATGATCAGGCTCTGAGAAGTCTGGCCGTTGTCAGTCACATCCCCACACCCAATAAGCTCACAAACTTACAGTGGTGGTGGTGGTGGTGGCCGGCCGAGGTTGGACAAAGTCCGGAATGCCGTCTGGTGTCGTCGTGAACGAGATTGTCGTCTCCTCCGGCGGTGCTGATGAGGGGAAGACGGGCGCCGCGACAGGCGGGATCTCGGGGCTCTCGTTGATGGGCAGGCTCGGCTGTCTAACCGGGTCCACGTCGAGGACAGGCTGGGCTGGCCGCGTTGTCCTGGGAGGTGCAATAGGCGTGAGAGTGATGGGGGGAACAACGGCGATCGGGTTGCGAACGGGGGCCGCCGGCGGGGGCGTCGACTGGATGGGCGGCGCAGGCGGCGGCAGGGTCGGTGCTGGCGGAGGAGGCGTGGGAGAGGGAGTGGGAGCAACGGCCGCGGGAGGCGGGTTCGGCGAAGGAGCGATGGCTGGCTGTGACGGGGCCGCGGGAGGCAGCTGCGGAGGCCGGCTCGAAGGCGTGGCCGGCGAATCGGGGCTATCTGGGCCGCTGGACTCGCCATCGGAGACGTCGAGGATGGTCTCGATGTCGTCACCCACCGGCGGGGGAACGACACCCGGTGCTACTGCCTGCCTTGCCACCTTTTTGCTGCTGCGCTTACGGACCCGGCGCGCGGGTCCAGCCTCGTCGGCGGATGAGTCCGAGTCGGCATCTGAATCGTCTGCCCTCCTCCTCAGCGGGCTGTCAGGCAGCTGAAGCCTGGGGGGCCTTGGGGCCCGTTTCCATGCCGGGGATTGGCCGTCTCTGAAGACGAAAGAAGGCGCCATGTCTGTTCCAGCCATACAAGCGTTTGGTGTTTTAAGCTCGACTGGGTGAGTCGACACGTTGCCGTCGTCAACTCGCAAAATACATGACCCGCTGTCTCGGTGTCGTCGTGATCGGATGTCGCCGTGGGGATTCGTATGTCCCGTGGCGAGCTCGTTGTGGACAAAAGGGACGATGGATGGTTAATGATGATATGCTGAAGGCGATGGTCGCAATGTATATGGTCGAAGAAGGCGTTGGTTGGTAATAAAACAAGAAAAGACCAAGAAACCCAGCAAAGGGACCTGGTTAGAAGAGAAGCGAACTAAAGGCCGGCCTTGAATGTACGCAAATGAGGGAAGGAGAAAAAGACAGACACCCAGGTTGGAGGATAGTGGAGAGGCGAGGAAGGGAGAAAGGGCAGAAGGGGGGAGGGAGGAAGGCGAGACACGGGTGGGAGGAGGGCACCAGTTTGTATCAGATCGAGGCCGGGGGTCCTGGTGCGGCGTGGTATGGTGTGGGCGAGCGTGCATCAAGGCGGCGCGGGGAGGGGGGCACCCAGGCACCGTAGTTGGCGATCTGCTAGCTTCTGGCGGCCACCTGAAGGGGCCAGGGGACCAGGGGCCCCGGCGGGACCACTGCCGGAGGTGCTTTGCTGGGCCGGGCCTCGGTGCCGTCCAGGGATGTGTCCAGACACGCAGTCCGGAAGCTCTGACTAGGTCGTCATGCCTTGCCTGTCCTTGACTCCCTGGAAGCCCGGCGCGACTCAGGCGAGGCGGCCGATGTGGCCGTCTGAGGCGAAGCCGTAACACTGTCGCTCCTTGGGCGGCTGGCTCGCTGGCAGTTCGTTTACACGGCCTGGGGAGATGCCGGGAGGCTGAAGGCGTCGAGTCGTTGACCGGAGGCGCCGGCGTCATCGGTGAGGCCGTTGAAGAAGTGCTCGCAAGCCACGAGTTTGTGTCGGGTGTAAGCCAAGACACACGAGAGACAAGACATGGTCGACTCGGAAGCACATGTGAGTCGACGCCCAGAGCTCATAGCGGCAAGCAGATTCTCAATCCAGGACGCTATCGTTCTTGTCCTCGTCCTCGTCCGTCCGGACCATTGTCCCCAGGCGGGCTTGTGGTGTGCCAAGATCACTTGTAGAGCAGGGATGCCACGATCTTCGCCGGGGCAATTGTCCGTTCGGCAAGGAATCCTAGGGGCGGTATCGAACGGGGCATCCTCGGTCCTGCAGTGGTGGTGTCTGTCTTCCAAGGGTGCTTGCTAGCAGCCGCTCCTAGGTCACAGTCGGTGATAGGCAACCCCTGTGCAATAACAACAACAGCATGTCGCGGCGTGGGGTTCCATGGCCCAAACGCAGCCGGCGAGCAGCTCCATGGCAGTGTCTGGCACTACGCGGGCGTCTTGAGGCCTCCCCTGATGGCTGGCGTTGGATGGACGAGAAGAGAAAGAGAGTGAGAGAGAGAGGAAGAGAGGGACCGAATTTCCTACCGCTCTGACGCCCGTGCATGTGGTCGAGCGTTTCAACACGGCAAGAGCGGGTTTCATATCCAGGGGTCGTGCCTGCCGCATCCGCGACCCGCGCGCTGGCCCGCACTGATTGGCCATAATGTTCCCCCTTCAACCTGGACCCGCCAATCCACTCCCGGTATGTGGGGGGCCAATAGACGGCCTCCCTTTGCCCGACGACCCGCGACTGTTTCCCCGAGAGCGAAAACCAACAAACCTGGCACGCAGGACCAATATCCTCTCGACACTATGCGCCGCCTTGCCTGAGTCGAGCCTCGTCGGAGCTTGCCTCTATGCGCGGGCAGGCAGCAGCGTAAAGGGTAGGGGACTTCTCGCGAGGCAGACTCTTCTTGTAATGGTGTCGCTTAGGGTTTGAAGCATCGTGAACTTTCCTCAGTGCTCACAGCCTCGAGTTGAGCTGCATCCCCCACCAGAGCAGACAGTTCGCAGCGTGGAAAGACAGAGCTCTCGTCTCATAGCTGGTCGATTACCGCCTGGATCTCAAGAAGCCCCTCTCTCATCGGTCACCTCGTTTAGTCAATCAACCGAACTCGTGATCTCGCCGAGGCACGTCAGGTCGTCAACGTCCTCGACGCTGCAGCAGTGAGTGCCTCATCTGCCCCACTAACATATGGCAGACCACGCGAAGCAGGACGTCAAGCTGTAGCAGGCAAAGTGTCCGATGTGGATGGCCTCGTGGAAACAAGACCGTTGATTCCAAATCATGCCAAAGAGCGTCGTGTTCGGCGGGCCAGTCTGCATCTGGCAATCCTCCGCGTGTCCCCTCAACACCATCACACGGCTGCGTACGCGCATCACGGCACCGGTAGCCGTCAGCGGTTTCCCCTTCGAACCCTCCGGCCCTTAAGACACATTCCCACCTCCGCCATTATCGCCCCCTTCACGACCGCGAACCATGCCAAGCCGCGACACTCCCGCCCAGTGGCCATACACATCGAGTCCCGTCTTGGCGTCTGAAACGGCCGTAGACGATCCGTGCAACCTCGCCCGCCAGAGCGCTCGTCTCGCGTGACGGGCGCCGATCGCCGAAAAAGGGGGCCCGGCAAGAGGAGCTGTTACAGCTCCTCAGCGTCGGGTATGACGGCGTCCGTGGACAGAGCCCCATCGAAGGGCAAGGCTCGACGCCCGCTGGACCCAGGGCTGGCCAACGACATGTCGCCGTCGATCGTCGCCACCCACGGGCCTTGTTGTTCCTTGAGAGAGAGAGCTCGCACGAGAGGCCGTATTCGCGGCTCTGCGTTTCGTTTCCGACCCTCTGGAACCGGAGGCTCGGCAATCGTCTGAAGGCTGCGCAGAGCCACGACGATGACCGTCCTGCCGCGGCCTGCAGCAAGCAAAGCTCGAGACAGGAAACGAAAGAAATCGACTCGCCATTCGTCGTCGAATCTCTGGAGCATACATTCACCCTCGGAAACCACAACAGGAGGGACCCGCGTGCGGGCGTCGGGTGCGCGGGGAGCCGGGCCTGAAGATCATGGCGATCGGTCGAGACCTCGGCTTGAAGCAGTACGCGATTGCCTCGAGGGTCTCGACTCTCGACGCGCGGCGATAGGGGAGTCCAAAACGGCGTGTGCGCTCGCGTCGCTTGCAGATTTATGGTTCCGACTCGGAGTGTTTTCATGCGACGCTCGCGCGAGTTGCCTCCGGGTGACTGCTCGTCGCAGGCATGCTTTCGCTACAGGTCGAGACGTCATGAGGTTGAGCGACAAAGAAGGACACCGCTTGTTTCTTCGATGAAGAGAGCAAGCTAGGAAATCAATGGCAGACGGCTGGCGTCAATGATGATAGAGTCGAAGATGGTATGTCCCTCTCAGATCACATCACGATGCAGTGGCTAACAGACTGAACACAGGACCCCCCTTGGCCTTGATTGCCAAGCTACCGAGAACTCGATGCCATGTGACATGACCGAGTACCGTCTCCTCTTGCCACAACAACGGAAGCCCTCGATGAAGGAACGGAAAGATACTGTTGTTCTACAGTAGCCAGAAGAGCGGGCATCACCACATGTCAACGAACTGGTGATGCGGCGGCAAACCATACCTGTCTACCGGGCCGGCAACCTGGACACCGCAGAGCCGGCATCATGTGCAGTACTCTACTGGAAGTGAGCATCACCTGCCAGGCACCATTTCTCGAGGAGACATGTGGTCTCCTCCTCTGACCCGGACATATCAGGGCCAAGCCGCCAAGCGGGGCATACCGGACGCGAGGATCTAGGGATGATATGCACAAGAAGACAACACAGCCTATCAAAGCAATGACGGCAGGGGACTGGATCATATGGTTCCCGTGGCCGGGCCCGTTGGTGGGCAATCCTGGGGAAAGCATCGTGAAAACGCGGGGAGAGCTGCCTCGTGGATCGGGCGCTTCCGGAGCGATCTCCCGGTTTGGCGCGCTGGCGGGCCGGCGGACTCGGCAGTGGTCGGCATGCTGGTGAGGCTTGACTCCATGTGGTCAGGTTATCCGGGGTATCAGCTGCGGACAGGGAGCCGCTTGAGTGACCATTCCATTGACCATGAGCGGGCTGACTGCGTGTGAAGGTGTAGAGCCATGTCCCGGTCCCGAGGACAGAAAGGGTCGTCCGGCTGCATGACCGGGGGAACGGCATTGGCTTGCGCGCTGCCGCTGGACCGCCGAAGCCAGATGCTTGCACAAGTGACATTGAGTGACTTTGAGTAACTTCAAGGATCTCAGCTTACCATGCAGATGTCCTGTAAGCTTGACAGGACACCCAGCATGTCGGTGACCGCCTGCCAAGCCTGGCTCGAGTCGAGCCTCGAGATTCGGAGAGGCCAAGCATTTTCGAAGCCGAGACGGGTCCGGGATGGAACCCGACATGATCGGTGAAGCAGGCGGTGTCTGACTCATCGAGACGCCGTCTTTTTTTCCTTTCATTGCGCGCCCAGCCACCAGGTTGGAAATGCCTCGTCTCGAGGCCGGGATCGGGGCCGGACCGGGATGGCGACATGTGGGCGCGGGCCCTGTGCCCTTGCGCGGGATCATACATCCATCCGGCGAAAATCCGATTTTCCGACGCTTCGCCGCGGTGAACATCAGTCGCCGCGGCTCGCCATGCATCGCGTATCTCGGCAGAGAATTAGGCTGAATGCAATGACACGCTTGGGATGCAGGGCGAAGAGCTTCAAGGGACCAGAGCTGGCCAGGCCACAAACCGAGCGCAGGAACAACAGCCAGGCCATCCACTTGATGTCGCGCAGCTGGACCAAGAGACCACACTGCAGCAGTGCAATCCCCAAAAGGCATGGCCAAGCGCTCCGCGCGTCGTGCGTCGACCAGCCCGGCGGAAGGGCGGATGCGGCAGATGGCTGGACGAGGCGACAAAAGGGTCCCGTCATCTCGAATCGACTCCACTCGAGCTCCATCGCAGCATGGGCCAGGGTATCATTTTTTTTCTTTCGCCTCCAGGGCAGACGTCACAGGTCGGCAGCGCTGGATCGTGCTTGCTGGCAGGAGGATAATACCTCATTAGCGAAAATTGAAGCACTGAGGGAAATAACTACCCCTATCGGTATCTTCAGCCTCCATCATCGAAGAACGTGGGCGCAATTGGGGGTTTGAGACAGACGAACGATCCGTGGGGTCGAAAAGGGGGACTCCCGGCGGCCGGCAGAAAAAAAAAAGTTCGACAGCTCCAATCCAGGAGAGAGGGCTGGCAGTCGGGCCGGTGCGAAGACCAGCCCAGCGGGCATGTGCCCGGTGCGGTGCAGCGTCCTTATCAGCCTGGGAAAGGGCCCGCCATGTCGTAATTGGGCCGCTTGCTGAGAACCTCAGAGTGACCGCCCGCCCCGGGGCTCCGGGAGGTACCTGTCGCGATTCTTGACAATTGGAGACTGGAGCGCATCACAAGCAGACAGACAGGGGAGGAGGCTGAGGATCGAGAGGAGAACGCTCGCTTCCCGGACCTGCTTCCCTGACAAGTTGCGTAATAAATTTCAAAACGTCCTTGTAAAAACACGCACACTCCCTGTCGATGTCCCGCCTGCCACGCTGTACCTGTACGGCCGCCGGGGGTGGTGGCTAGTCACTCGGCGGGTACTTCACTGCGGATGTAGCTTTAGGTACCTTCCCTCGAAGCGTGGGTTGCGCGCCGCATTGGCTTTTTTCGGTGATAGAGAGATCCATGCTTCCAATTCCTGTCAGTCAGAAACCTCCCGCGTCCTCAGGCTCCTCCCTCCTCCGCCCCGGCCAACAACCACCACCACCACCACACGCCCGCCAGCGTGCCATCCCCTAAAACTTTCCCCTCTCCTTCTTCTCCTCTATTCTTTCCTAGCTTCCCCTCCCTCCCCATCCCCATCGCTATCCCTCGAAACCGTCGTCCTCGGTCGCTACGCCAGACGACATCCCAGGGCGATCGTCCCTGTTCAGATCTCGAAGCCATGGCTTCACCCGCCCGAGCCGGCAGCCTCCTGCGCGCGGCCCAGCCGGCCCAGCGCCTCTCCGGCGCCTCGTCGGCTGCCGCCCGCAGGTCCCTCGCGACCTACACCAAGAAGACGTCGCCGCTGGCCGCCGCCGCCGCCCCGAGACTCAATGCGCGTCCGTCCACGACGCTGATGCGCCAGTGCATGCGCGCCTACGCCGATGCCGCCCCCAAGCCCAAGCCCGGCAAGCTTCGCACCTCGGCCAAGTGGCTCTGGAGGTTGACCTACCTCTCCGTCATTGGCACCCTGGGCTTCATCGGCTACACAGTCTACGAGGACCGCAACCCCTCGCCTCAGACACAAGCTGATCCTACCAAGAAGACCCTCGTCGTGCTCGGTATGCGCTCAATGCCTCCTTTCGACAGACCCTCGCTAATATCTTGTCCACAGGCACCGGCTGGGGCTCCGTCTCCATGCTCAAGAAGCTCGACACCGAAAACTACAATGTCGTCGTCATCTCGCCCCGTAACTACTTCCTCTTCACGCCTCTCTTGCCCTCCTGCACCACCGGTCTGATCGAGCACCGCTCCATCATGGAGCCCATCCGGTCCATCCTCCAGCACAAGAAGGCATCCGTCAAGTTCTACGAAGCCGAAGCCTCCTCCATTGACCCCGAGCGCAAGGTCGTCAAGATCACCGACAACTCGGAGATCCGCGGCGCCACCTCCCAGACCGAGATCCCCTACGACATGCTCGTCATCGGCGTCGGTGCCGAGAACGCGACTTTCGGCATTCCCGGCGTCCGCGAGAACTCGTGCTTCCTCAAGGAGATTGGTGACGCTCAGAACATCCGCAAGAAGATCATGGACTGTGTCGAGACGGCCGCCTTCAAGGGCCAGACCTCGGAGGAGGTCGACCGCCTCCTGCACATGGTCGTCGTCGGCGGCGGCCCCACCGGTGTCGAGTTCGCCGGCGAGCTCCAGGACTTCTTCGAGGACGACATCAAGCGCCTCGTCCCCGAGATTGCCGATCGCTTCAAGGTCACCCTCATCGAGGCCCTGCCCAACGTCCTCCCCATGTTCTCTAAGCAGCTGATCGAGTACACCGAGAACACCTTCAAGGAGGAGAAGATTGACATCCTCACCAAGACCATGGTCAAGAACGTCACCGATACCACCGTCGAGGCCATCGCCACCCGCCCCGATGGCTCCAAGGAGGCCATGACCATCCCCTACGGCCTCCTCGTCTGGGCCACCGGAAACGCCGTCCGCCCCATCGTCAAGGACCTCATCGACGCCATCCCCGCCCAGAAGGACTCGCGCCGCGGCCTCGCCGTTAACGAGTACCTCGTCGTTCAGGGCGCCCGCGACATCTGGGCCATCGGCGACTGCGCCGTCGCCGGCTACGCTCCCACCGCCCAGGTCGCCGGCCAGGAGGGCAACTTCCTCGCCCGCCTCTTCAACAACATGGCCAAGACCGAGGCCCTCGAGACCCGCATCCATGAGCTCTCCTCCAACCTCAACCTCCACCCCGGCAGCAACTCGGCAGAGGTCGCCCGCGAGATCGAGGACTGCGAGCGCCAGCTGCGCCGCATCAAGGACATCAAGCCCTTCCACTACACCCACCAGGGCTCCCTCGCCTACATCGGCAGCGAAAAGGCCGTCGCCGACGTCAGCTGGTGGAACGGCAACATCGCCAGCGGCGGTAGCATGACCTTCCTCTTCTGGCGCAGCGCCTACCTGTCCATGTGCTTCAGCAGTATGTTTTCCCTCCACCTGACCCTCTTCAGAAAATAGTTGGCTAACCTCTATGCAGCGCGCAACCGCCTTCTTGTCATTATCGACTGGCTCAAGTCGAAGGCCTTTGGCCGTGACATCTCCCGCGAGTAACCGCCTCTCCCGATCGACAGATACACTCCCCGACAACGCGCCGGCATGACAACCGCGTCAGCCAGCCGGCCATTATATCCCGCTGCTTTGGAGTTTGTGACCCGGCGCAGGTGCCGGGCCCCTGCCGCGGAAAGGGAAGGCGCAAGAACGAACCCCATAGACTTCTTTCTTTGTTTGATTAATCGAAATCGAGGAGGGGGGAGGAGGAGGAGCCGGCTCTCTGCACACACACGCACACACACGATAGAAAGGGAACCTGGAAAATATGGAGAGAGCACCGCCCTCCCCTCCCCCCCTCCTTCCCACGCGTGTGCGTTTGTACAGGCTAGGTGTAATGTTATCCTAGATACCGGTGAATTTACGGCATGAGACGATACGGGTGCATCTTGCTTGCTATGCGTGGTGGGCGTGGAGGTTGTGGATGATCTCAAGCTGCTGAGTGAGGTCTACAGCAACACGAGAGACGCTCCAGATGTTGACCATGGTTGGCCTTGCAGCTGAGATGTTTGCTGTCACTCTGTCTTGAGGACGAAGCCGGCTTTGTAAAGTCTACGGCATGTGTATGCACCAGGTATTAGGATCTTAGATAGATGATGAGCTGTCCTCTCGAGACTTCAGGCTTTCGGGACTGCAGTCTATCCCGTTGGGGGCCCTGTCGTATTCGAAACAAGTGCACGAGGGCGTTGCCAGCTGTGGTGTATCTAGTTCTGATCAATCTGCTTGAAGCTCAACCACATCAGCGGTCCTTGATCTGGTGAAAGTGCGTACATGCTCTTGCTAGTAGGTGAGTCTCAGGATGTGACGGGGTGCACCATTTGCCGGCCGCTCATGCTTGTCAGAGTAGAAGCAACGGCTGCGCCGCAGAAAGCCATGCAACGCAGGCGGTGAAAAAGTTGTCGCAAACATTCGTCCATCTCGGTTGGGCAATTCACGTACCTGTATAGTAATCGCCTCGCTCTGATGATAGTAGAGCTACTATGGGGATTTGGGGACTCTCGACAGATCGACCCTTTTTCGCTTCCTCTAGAATCAGGGCTGTGCCGAAGCTCGATGCGTGTGACGGAAACCGTGCCGACTGCTCCCGTGATGAAGTGGCAAAACGAAGAATCGCTTGTACGCAGGGAACATTCTGCATCTGACCGTATTGAGCTGACAATCGGGATGTCGTCTCGAATTTTCTGATTATTTGTCAACTTGCACGTGGAAAAGAACTGCGTTTAATCATGGTGGCGAGTTGACAGAAGATATCTCCGATCAGGTCTTCATACTGGTCCGACAGGTAAATGCAGACCAGGCATTCTCGGCGTTATTTCATTGTACTACCTACGTAAGTCTGAGGACAGACAAAAGTCTGGAAGTGTGTGCAAGCTGGCAACATTCTGATTATGGCGTCCTCGGTTCTTGCTCCGTGACTTACGGCCCTCTTAGCGTTCTTCATGTGCCTCGGCGAATAATCTTGATTCACCCAACGCTGGACGAGCAGAGTGAAAATGGCCACGCAAGTAGCACAACATCGTTGACTCAGTAGAGCTTGGTCAACAACCACCAGGGATTGGCCGCAATTTTGTACCTGAATGGTTGAATCAATCAGGAAGCGGGGCAAATATCAGGAAGCTCCCCTTCTGGAAGTCTCGACCGTCTCGGGAACTCTCAATACACACGGAACAGCATGTATAAAGAGTTGTGCTCTGGGCAGTCCACGGTGGGAAATGCAGTTGTTTTGGTCAGATACTCGGAGTCGACAGATGCAGAGACGAAGATGATGTTCGAAAAAAAATGGAACAATCCAGCAACGAGACTCCTCTCGCGGAGCGAAAAGTACAGCCATCCATCAACCAGCACAACGGTACTCAGGAATCGCCTTCAGCACAGCCTGTGGAGGTATTCGATGACGCCAGCGAGTATCCCGAAGGCGGCTTGAAGGCCTGGCTTGTGGTACTGGGCGCTTGGTGTGCCTTGGCCTCGGGCGCCGGCTGGCTAAATTCCATGGGCGTTCTGATGGCATGGATCTCCCAGAACCAGCTTCGCGATGTGCCCGAGTCCACGACCGCTTGGATTTTCAGTCTTTACGGCTTTGCGTTGTACTTCTGCGGGGCCCAGATTGGTATGCCTCTTCCTGTTATCGATGCCGGCTAGACCATGACTGACCATACCTATTTATCAGGACCAATCTTCGACGCCCACGATATCCACCTCCTCACAATACCCGGATCCATTGGCATGGCTACCTCTATCATGGGCTTGAGCGTTTCGACCAGTACGTTGAGCCCAGTGCCTCCACGAGGAGACTTGAAACCATACTGACTGTATGCAAAATTCTGGCATTTCTTCCTGTCCTTTGGGATTCTTGGCGGAATATCAGCCTCCATTCTGTTTTATGCAGGCATCTCAGCTGTCAGCCATTGGTTCTCTAGAGGTTCTCTAGACGGCGCTCCCTCGCAACCGGCATCGCTTTGTCCGCCGGAGGGTTGGGGGGTGTCTTTTACCCCCTAATCATCCTCTACCTCGGGCCCGCCATCGGCTTCCCATGGGCCGTCCGAGATATTGGTTTCTTCAACGTCGTCACGGGCGTGGTTGGGTGTCTTCTGGTCCGTAAACGGCTGCCGCCGAACAAGGCCAAGGGGGCGGCCATCGAGCTCAAGGCCCTCCGAGAGCCCACATACGCCGTTGTCACTCTGGCGTCCTTCCTTCTGGAGTTTACACTTGTCACGCCATACACCTTCATCTCGACGTACGCAATCGCAGAAGGGATGGACCCGCAAAAAGCATACATGCTCACAACGATCCTCAGCGCGGCTGGCTTCCCTGGTCGAATCGTGCCCAACTACTTCGCCGATCGCTACGGCGTTTTCAACGTCATGACCCTGACAGCGGTTGCGTGTATAGCCTCAATCTTTGGCCTCTGGCTGAACGCGCACAGGATCGGCGACGGCGCAATCATTGCGTTTGCGGTTCTCTGGGGCTTTTGGTCTGGCGCGTCCATCGCGCTGGCCCCCGTTTGTATCGGAGAGACCTGCGAGACGGAGGACTACGGCAAGAGGACTGGTACAGCCTTTTTCATTGCGAGCTTTGGTGCCCTTATGGGACCTCCTATCGCGGGAGCCATCTTGGACAGGAGTGGAGGCAACTATTTGGGGGGTCATCATCATGTCGGGGGTTTTGTACGTATTGACTGCAGCAACGTACTTCTGGGCCGGGATACTTGTGAAGAAGGGCAAGACGAGGAGACTCTGAAGTGTCAAGTTCAAGAGCGAGCTTCCAAGGCGGATTCTTGTCTGAGGCCAGGGTTCACTTTCAGATATCAGGGTTCAAGTCAGCTTTATGCAATCAAAAAGCAGCCTGGCGAGAATCGACAGAGCCCTACCAAACCACACATCTTCCCCGGTCTGACCTCAAGTCGTAGCACACACAGCATTAAAGTCGAAGCACTGGAGTGGGTTACGGCCGAACACGTGACTTTCCCGATCACGACGGATGGTGATGCGGACCACAAAACACCGCTGAGCTCCTTCGGACATTTCCCCAAAAAGAAGCGGCCCAAGCCGGAGGGCCGGGAACCTGACCACCCTGCGATCCTCGCGCCTGTGCCGCTTGGACGCTGGACAGAGATGGTGGTGGGGAAAGGGGCGAGCGAGCACTTTGACCGACAAGCCGAATAAATGCCGTGATGGAAATATCCGTAATATTCTTCTTGTGAAGCCTAAGCATTGGGGCAGACGATGGAGTATCTGCAAAAGCGGCACGAACTATTGACAGTCTATCGACCGGCGGCAGACACCCAAGTGGCCCGCTCGCTGCTGAGCCACCAAACAGGTCATGGATTCCATGCCGCTTTAGCCCTTCAGTGAAGTCGCGCCATCGCGAACAGTTGGCACCGCCGATGAAATCTGTCACGTCCTCGAGTCCCGCAGGCCGCTCGATTGACGTGCAGGAAGAAGCAACCGGGCGTCCGACATGTCACGTCAGCCCTGCCCACTGCTAGGTGCTTGTGCCTGTGACAGCGTAGGACGGCCCGCCCTGGGCCGGGGCGTTAGGCTTCTGTGCGAGGCGGCAGAAGAAAGCACGGCGGCGTGTTGGAGCGGGAGGCAAAAGTAAACGGGAGACACGGCTGATGGTGAGGATGTCACACATCTGCTGATGGTTTCCAGGTGGTGTGTCGTCGGTCCTCTATGGTCTCTCGGGCCAGCGCGCTTCAACGCCGCCTGAGGAGTGGTGAAGGTCGATCAATAGACCTCACGAGCAATGACGACGTCGGGATGGATGTCCCCGACCCTTTATTGATGCGGGCTGGTGTTCGGGAAAACATGCAGTGAGCTTCCATCTTGCCGGATGCGGCAGGGCCTGTAGGCAGGGAGCTGTGGCGCACCCCCCCTTGGAACCGCGCCGGCACGGTCTTGGCGCGGCCGTGGGAATTCGAACCTGCTTGCTCTCCTGCCCGTTCCGGGAAGCTTTTCACGAATCACACCAGGCCTCCGTCGCACAGAAGTTTGTGTGTGTCTGAGGTCCCCTCAATTTCGAGCTCATCCACCCAGGAACCCACATGTGGCCAGCTTGCCAACGTCTCTGTCGAGAATCAGGCGACTCGACATGAAAGTTCGGGGCTCAATCCCTGCCCGCATCCATCAACATCGCCCTGGCGTGACCTGCAGGAACGGAGCGAAGCGGCCTTGTCCGTCGCATCAGAGGGTCGCGGTCGTGCATGTCCGACTCTCACTTTCGCTCTCGCTGGCCGTGTCCGACTGTCCTCGCACAGGATGGCAGGGGTGGGTTGGCGGTCGGCCCCCCCTTTGGCCCCCCTTTTGCTGCAAGCACTTGGCCGAAATTGCGGCAAGGGCCAAGGGAGCAAATGGGAGAAAACGCCGATCAGATCGCACCGGCCAGATTGCATGAGGCTTTGCCCTTCTCGTCCTGGGTCCGGACGGCCGGCCCTCTTGCGAGCAAAGTTCAAGTTTCCCTCGGGGATTACCAGACGGTTGCCGACGGGCGAGAAAACAATAAATCAAGGTGCACCTCATCGAATTCAAGTTGCAGCGAAATCGCGTCACGGCGCAGCAGCACTGGCACAACAGCGCGGCGCCTTGCCTCGACCGGCCAACCAGACCACAGTGTCGGGACGGAGACGGGGGGCGTGGGGAGCACATCAAAAACTCTAAACCCAGACTCGCGGTACGAATACAGGCAGCTCGGTCTTCCATCTGACCTTTCCACCTGTTCTTTGGTACCGGTAGCCTCGAGAAACCCAACGGTAAACGCCTGGAATTCCCATGACCGATGACGGGATTGAGACCTCATCCAAGCTCGCCCATTTCTGGCTCGCGCCCATCATCACGGGCCAGACATGACGCTGCTAGCGCCCCTACATGGATACCCATCGATTGATTAGGTCTTATGCTTGACCACGTCGGTCCTTGCGATCTCCCGTCCCGTCCGGTTAGTTCTGGTACCGCCGTCGAGTAGCTCATTCCCTTTGGGGGGCCCCCTCCCCCGAAAAAAGACCACCTCTCGCCCCAAGCTTGGGTCATTCAACGCCGGTCAAGGTGATGCGTTTCGCTGATCGGCCGGGATCATATTGGAAATGCTCATCCATCCGTCGCTGACCCGCCGTGTCGAGACCGGCGAACAACAAAGACGGGAGCAAAGCAAGGGGGGTGCGAGGCGCCAAGCATCAAACAAGCTGCCTGCCTGCCTCGGCAAGCTTGCGCATTGAGGAGACGGATGGAGAGCTGATTGCCGTCTTTGTCATACCGCTTAAACGCATACAGCTTCTTACTTGCATGCATTCCCCCCCCCACCACCAAGGTCCGGGCCCCAGTCTCGAGTGGAATTGACGGAAGTGCCCTGCAGCAGCCGAGACCTCCACCCCCGAGCGACCATCATTTCCCTGGCCCCTGCGGCTGATTCTACTGGTCCGTCCGTCGAACCCCCCCTCCCCTGGAGCTTGCATTCCCCCCTTCCTACCCTGCTGCGAGCAAAAGCAGGTACGGAAGGCACTATCGATCTGTAGCCCCGTGATACGCAGAGCTACGGCAGCTGCCATCATACCGGGGGAGGTATCGAACGCCCCATCCATCTTCCTCCTTCCCAATCCCCCCCCGTCCCAGACCAAACTCCCGCCCCCCGACCCCAGTCGGTCCCCATCCCCAATCAACCATTCCTGTCCCGCTGATTGACTGAGTCGACCTGGCCGCAACCAGCAGCACCCAGCACCCAGCGACCAGCACCCGGCCAGCCAGCTCTCCCGTCCGTCCTGTCTCCTGCAGCAAGCAGCAGCCAAACTCCGCCCCGGTACCCTTTTCTTTCCTCTCCACTGAGACTTCGTCAATTCCATCCATCAATCCATCCTCCTCCCCTTTGACGGACGACACGCCGGAACCCCTTCGACGATCCACGCCTGACGAACCGCCTCCGTATTCCTCTCCTCTCCCTCCCCCCCTTTCGGCCGTCGTCGACTTTCCTCCCCGTCGCCCATCTGTCGCCCGCGAATTCGAACCACAACCATCAACCCCCCCTTTCTCCCCGACGGCCAACCCCCAGACACCGCCTCTCGAAATGAATTCGCAATCCAACGACGTGTCGCCCGAGGCGATGCAGGCGCGCATTCAGCAGGCGCGGCGCGAGGCCGAGACTCTGAAGGACAGGATCAAGAGGAAGAAGGATGAGCTCGCCGACACCACACGTCAGTACACCCCGTTGTCGTCGTCGTCGTCTCCCTCGGTTTCGCACCCCCCATGGCCGGCCGGCCGCCCAGTTCGGATGGATCAATGGCCTCACCCGCGCCCGTCGCGGTCACCCCAGCCATCGACATCCACCACCACCTCACCGACGCTAACAATTTCATCACAGTCCGATCCGTCGCCCAGCAGGCCCACGAGGCCATCCCCCGGGGTCAGCTGATGAAGGCAAAGCGCACCCTCAAGGGCCATCTCGCCAAGATCTATGCCATGCACTGGTCCACCGACCGCAGGCACCTCGTCTCCGCCTCGCAAGACGGCAAGCTCATCATCTGGGACGCCTACACCACCAACAAAGTTCACGCCATTCCCCTGCGCTCCTCTTGGGTCATGACCTGCGCCTACGCACCCAGCGGCAACTACGTCGCCTGCGGCGGTCTCGACAACATCTGCTCCATTTACAACCTCAACCAGCAGCGCGACGGCCCCACGAGGGTCGCCCGCGAGCTCTCGGGCCACGCCGGCTACCTCTCCTGCTGCCGCTTCATCAACGACCGGAGTATCCTCACCTCGTCGGGCGACATGACGTGCATGAAGTGGGATATCGAGACGGGCCAGAAGGTCATGGAGTTCGCCGACCACCTGGGCGACGTCATGAGCATCAGCCTCAACCCCACAAACTCAAACACCTTCATCTCGGGCGCCTGCGACGCTTTTGCCAAGCTGTGGGACATTCGCGCTGGCAAGGCCGTCCAGACCTTTGCCGGCCACGAGTCCGACATCAACGCCATCCAGTTCTTCCCCGACGGCCACTCATTCGTCACCGGCTCTGACGACGCCACCTGCCGCCTGTTCGACATTCGCGCCGACAGGGAGCTGAACCTCTACGGCGTGAGTCTATGTTCGTCGAATCCTGAATGCCGTGAAGCTAACCTCCATAGTCTGAGTCTATCCTCTGCGGCATCACCTCCGTCGCTACCTCCGTGTCGGGCCGTCTGCTGTTTGCCGGATACGACGATTTCGAGTGCAAGGTTCGTTGGATACTCTCCATTCGTCATTGGACCACGCTGACACCCAGGACAGGTTTGGGACATTACCAGAGGCGAAAAGGTCGGCTCTCTGGTCGGCCACGAAAACCGCGTTAGCTGCCTCGGCGTCAGCAACGACGGCATCAGCCTGTGCACCGGCTCCTGGGACTCTCTGGTGAGTCTTTGTCTCAACCTCTGGAGCCCCCCTTCACAAATAGCTAACCTCCTTCCCCTCTACAGCTCAAGGTCTGGGCGTACTAAGCGTACCCGCCGCCGTACACACCGCGGACCCATGCCCGGATACGCACCCTACAGCATTCGGCCGCTCCCCGATAACTTTATAACCCGGTGGCGCTCTTCTGCCACATAATTGCTGAGCCTGGGGCGGCACGCCGACCCCTTGACCAGCCTCTTCCTGGGCGCCGCCAGGACGACGTCACGATACGACTGCTTATACCAGCCAACCTCTCTCTTCACCCTCCCACCTACGAAGGGGGCCACCATTACCGGGTGGGTGCCCCCCTCGACGGAAAGGCTCCATGTCGGCGGTTTCTCTGCGCAATACTCCTCCATTCGCCCCATGTCCGCAACCTGGCCGTTGGTATTGGGCGATTTGTACCACACTCGCACGTTTTTCATGTCTGTTTTTCTTGCCTTTACCCTTTTTTCGAATCCATGTACGTGCCGCGTCGTCCGCTTTCTTTCCCAACAAGGTCTGCCGCTAGGCACGAGACAGTCGCCGAGGGAGGCTCGGGTTCGAGGCTTTGATACCCCCTTTACACCAACCCCGCCCGGCCCTGTGGTCCCGGAGAAAAAGTTGTGCACCTGGCGCCAGCAAACCCATTGCCCCTCTACGCAGGGTTGTCGACGACAGCAAGTGCAAGGGGCACCGGGGCCTTTTGCAGTAGCAGGAGTTCATAGCACAAACCCGAAACCAGGAACACTTTCCCGTGTTATTTCTTTCGCCCTCTTCTTGTTGGTGCTCGTCGTCTTGTTTTCTTTTTGGGGGGCCGAGCAAACATGTCGGGGCTTTTCGGTTTACCAGGGGAAGGTATGCAAAAGGACGGAGCGTTTGATGTGGCGGATGCCGAGGCAGGAGGGTCTACGCCTTGCTGAACAGAGTGGGAGACGGGGAGTCGTCCTACGCTTACCGGCCCCAGCGCGACACGGCCTGGAGGCGGGAGACTATGTGGCGATGTTTCCTGTGGGCGGAACGGGGGCCGAGGAAGGTGCCTGGGCGGTCATGCTCCTCTGTCATGGAGCGAATTCCCTTTGTCTGTCAGCGTCCAGCGCACTCTTCACATCGTCTCTTCAAAAAATGAGGTGACCCATCGATCTGTCTTCTGCTGGACAGCCTGTGACTTCGGAAGTTCCGTGATATCATGGAGTGTGGTGGAGATGGGGCGGGCGGCGGCATCGGAGACGGGAAGAAGTTTGCTCGACGCGGGACGCCTTTGTGGTCCTTCTGTGGTCTGTCGAAGTGTGACGACGACGGCAACCGGGCGAAAGGTTCCCGTCTTTCCGATTTATCCGGACTCGTGGCACGTTGATGGGGGGAATGAGTGGGTGGGATACGAGGAGGTGGAGGGAAGTGGTGATGCTTGAGAGAGGGAAAGGGATGATACTCGGACACTGGGGACGAAATCCTCGGGCAATGCCCTCGACAAGGTGACTCGGTGAGTAAACTGCGAAGCAAGGGGAGAGCCTGTTGTCCGCTGGACCCCTAGTCCGTGCCAGACGTGGCAGATGGGAGGACATGACACGTCGTCCACAAAGGGGCCGGCGTGCCCGACGGGTTACGGGATCTGACAGCTTGGAGGTTGGCTATGCGGGACGGGTTCGCATGAGATGAGAGGACCCTGAAAATCACTCTGGGAGGAGGGAGCCGCGGGCCACCGAGTCCGAGGGGGAGTGTACAATGCTGCCTCAGGTGTTATGCGTGGTTCGTCTGAATCATGCGCTTGGTGGGCTGGGCGCGGTGGGTGGTGGGAGCGCTTCAGGGCGCATGGAGGATGACTCTGAGTAAGAGTTTGAGAGGAGGAGCATTTGTCTGGTGGCGGGTTTGGGAGGTATCACGCTTTATGGGCATATGGTGAGGGGGACACGGTGGGATCGGAGCGTCGTGTGGTGGTGTGAGTGAGGGTGAGGGGTGCGAGGGGAGGTCCGGACGTCCGGGGCTGAGGGCGGAGTTGGGCATGATCATCGGGGATGAATCGCCGGCGCGGGGTCGAGTCGTGGTCTGAAAACGTGTGAAGCAGACGATGGCGCTGGATGGTTCCCTTCCCTCTCTCGGAGTGAGAGCTGAATCGAAAGCGATCAGCAACGTCGAGTGGGCGAACTGCTCTTGGGGGAAGGGCGAATCGGGCTAAAACATTAATGACATGAAACCAAGCGCCGCCGATCCGGGCGCTTTCGGTGGCGATGGCGCGGAAAGCGTGAACCGGCGGCGCGCATGCAGCGGCCACGTGTGCCCCGGCACCGTCGGGCGGGCTGGGGGAGCCGGACTTCTGGGGCTGATGAATGACCGCACCATCCGGAGCTGCTGGGCTGTCACGACTCGTACGGTTGGTGACGTGTTGATGGAGAGGCATTGATATGGAAGCTGGGACTTCGGATGGGGGGAGCGTCTCGTGGCTGGTGCGTGTCTCTGGCTTGTCACGGCGTGCCCGAAATATATCAATGTTGACAGGTTGGGAGCCGGGATGGGATGTCGAGGTTCGAGGGAGGCTGCTTGGGCATATGGTTCGTGAAGCACGCCGCCAAGGAGCATGAGGAGATCCTCCCCCGATCCTCCCCCCGGTGGCCGGATGATGCCGTGGACGATTTGGTTTGTTTCACAGGTGCCGGCGTCGTTCGTTTATTCGAACCTGGGCCGCCGCGCCACTGGCCTTACTCTTTGACATTGTGACGATTTCAAGAGGAAAGCGAAATATCAGATCGACAGGGGAGTGTTATTGGGATGGGCGACTGCTCTGTCAGTTGGATGCTTGTCAGCTGGATTGCTAGTCAGTGGAGTGTTCGTGTCGAGGACGAAAAACCTGCTTTGATCCTTCTGTGCGTGCGCCTTTGGCGGAGGAGAAAAAAAAGTGCAAACGAAGGAAACCTCGGACGGCATGTCCCAGTATAGACCTCGATCGTCGTCCTAGAGTGCGGTATGGCAGGCTAAGGGCCTTGGAAGAGGAGGGCAGACAAAGGGGAAGAGGAGCAAGACGAGGTGGTGGTTTGGCAGGGGTGGGCCTCGACCCTCGGGTCTGAAACAGGCTGATGTGGGCGGTCCGTTTGAAGTGTTCAGGGCCAATGGACCGCTGACTGATCAGCCTGGGGCACTAGAGCCACAGGTGGTAAGGCCTCAGAGCAGGTGCACTTGCAGAGGCAGAGCAGCAGATCTTGATCTGAACGGCGCGCTCTGTTTCCCTACCAGAGTCTAATGCCCACTGGGCGTTGTGCTTGCAGGCCGGGTCGACGCCACCCGTCTTGCGTTAATACCCCTTTTGATGACCGTGACATTTTCAGGTCGATGCGCGCGGGAGCACCGAAAAGAAGGCATTGAGCGCAATCAGCGGCTGCTTTTCCTCGCTCGCCGTGACGCCGCTCAGGCAAGGGGCAGGCTCCCAGACCGGGTCCACTGCTTCCAGAAGCCCCTTCCTTCGCCGACACCGAGAGCCCGGGCACAGGCAAAGGACAGGGCACACAACAACGAGGGGAGAAGAATGTGTGGCCGGCCCACCCAATGAACCAAAGACAGGGAACATCCCTCCGCGCGGTAGGCCATGCTGACGAGCAGCGCCCCCCCTAAGCCCCCCTCCCGACGACGGCTCCCTTTTTTCTGCCTCGTGCCTCGTGCCCCAAACCCAGACACGGGCCCCCATTACCACCATCGTCCCATCCCAATCCACGCTCCATATCTCGATTCTGGCTTTTACCAGCAGCAGCAGCAGCAGCACCGCACACTGACACGCACGCACACACGCACAAGCAAACACGGCAGCCACCCTACCCCCCGACCCCCGGCCCCCGTCCTCCGAACCCCAAACCTCAAACCTCCTTGTCTCTCTACTTCTTCCTCGCCGACACAACATCCCTCCCAAACACACACGCACACCCCATCCCTCCCGGGTATTAAAATATCAAGCACCCTCCCCCCCGTCCCACGACGCGTCTCCCCCCTCCCCTTCTGATACAATGGCCGATCCCACACCCGCCCAGCAAGAGTTCAACGACCTGGTAGCAAAAAACGCCCGCGACTCCAACGACCGCATCCACCCCGAAGACCGCGCCTCCCACTCGCGCCGCTCCAGCCTCGACGACGAAGCCAGCGAGGAAGACGCCTACCGCGCCGCCCAGATCGACGCCGCCATGCGCGTCCCCACCCTCGACCGCGACCTCAAGCTGCCGCCCGCCAGCTTCGACGCCGGCCGCACCACGGGCGTCAAGGGCGTCATCGCCGACGCCCGCAACTACGAGGAGGCCCGCAAGGCCTCCTTCATGACCCGCGCCCGACAGACCGTCCGCAACAGCATCCTCGGCGGCCTCGACGCCTCGTCGCATCACCGTCGCAGCGACAGTGAGGAGGACGCCAGCGCGAGCGACTCGCAGGACGAGGAGGGGTTCCTGGCCCGCTGGCGCGAGACGAGGCGGAGGGAGCTCGAGTCTGAGGCGACCAAGACTGTGCGGAATCGCCGGACGAGCCCTAGCGTTCGTGTGTACGGACGTCTTGACGAGGTTGATGCGCTTGGGTACCTGGATGCTATTGAGAAGGTCAACCGCGACACTGTTGTTGTTGTCTTTGTCTACGACCCCGAGGTATGTTCCCTCCTTTCACCTTCCCGTCCCTGAAACAATATGCTGACTCTCTTCCCCCAGTGCGATGTTTCTTCCGCCATCGAGTCGGCCATGATGCCCCTCGTCCGGAATCACAACACGGTCCACTTTGTCAAGGTGCATTACCTCGACATTGAGTTTGACAACGCCGCCGTCCCCTCGATACTGGCATATCGCAACCAGGGCGACATGTTCGCCAACCTGACGGGCATCATCGAGATGATCCCCGACGAGGAGTCGTTTGGCACAGACACGCTGCGGAAGCTCTTCTCCAAGCACAACATCTTGTGATGAAACACGTTTCTCGGCGGTTTCCTCGGTGTTTGTTGTTTTCCTTCTCTTGTTTTCTTCTTCTGCTACGATACCCCCCTCCTTATACCGAAACGGAGAGACGAAAGAACGGGCGTGAAGCGCAAGGGCGGCGGGCGGCTTTCCCTTGCTTGGGTTTTTTCTGGGTCTGGTTTTCTTCTTCTTTTTCTGCCCTTTTCTTTTTTTGTTTCCCGTTCCGTCGACATCCCTCGGGCTTCTTCTTGTTTTGTCTCTTTTGGCACTGGCGCCGTGGAACGGCGGATCGGCATCCCGGATGGGAGCTGGATTCCCCCATTTGGGAAAAACGGAGGGTCATGGCGGCGTCTCACCATTAGACATTGGGGGGGAATGAGGGCACGGTCTTGCCACTCGACTGGAATGCGAATGAATCTCTGAAGCCACACCACATGCAGCCGCGTCGCGGATGAATAGGGGAACATGATGTGATGGCCCAATTTGAAAGCAGAGTGCATGTCTGTCTGCCCCCCAACAACTGGGGCGTCGTCGGCCAGCGCGCCTTTTCTCGCGAGAGGCGGCTGTTGCTGACACCACACGGTACGGTGAGACAATGGCGGGGTAAGAGAGTGACATGCCACCCCACCTTGGTTGGGCGACCGGTCCCCCCAAGATGGGCCTTGCATGCATTATCGATAAGGAGCTATGATGGCATTCGCCCGCCCACGGGGGTCCGGTGACATGCTGGACAGCAGGGCGGGGGGAAGTCTTCCCTTGTTGATATGACGGATGAGGTGATGGGGGTTGTTGCCTCGAAGTCTGGGAGTTGAAGAGATGGAATGAGGTCAGAAAGAGGCAGATTTGCATCTCGAGCGGAGGCATATAGGGCAGGGCTGAGCCATGAGGGTACATGTACAGTCAGGTAGGGCAGGCGGCTGTGGCGTGGCTTCCAACCAGCGAAACTCTCCCCCAGGTTCAAGTACCATCTTAGGCACCTGTGGGCGCCTCATGCCTCAAATCCCATCTCCCATCTGCCATTTTGTCCCGGTCGCAGCGCTTCTATCCTGTTATATCGGTACCTGCGTATTTCCGCCCGGGATACTTGGCCTCATCTAGGCAGCCGCCACATCTTGCCTCGTCCCCTGGGGTTTGCTTTCCTGCTACACTTTTGGCAGCCACGATACACCAGTCGTCCCGTGCATGCGCCCTCTTTCCCGCCCGTGTTCACTGCACACCAGATCCCACACGGGCCATTTCTCCCCTCGTCCTCTTCCACACCCAACACACATCCTCCTCTTCTTTCTCATCATCCCATCGGCAACAAAACCTCCCATCCTCCCCCTCCATCCCGGGCAGGGCTTATCAAACGTCGTGTACCTCGGCCGCCCGCGTCGTCCATTCCCCCACCAGTGAGTTGAGTCGAGTCGAGTCACCCACCCCGATTCCCCCTCCCACGTCTTATCTCCCCTCCAAAACCAGCCTACGGACCGCCTCGTGACACCTTTTGGGCTGAGGGGAGTCCACTCTTGATGCATATCCACCCCTGCCTACCTGGGCTCGACACAGTCGACACTGTACTCCGCGTCAACCTCCCGCCTCAGCCTGGCCAATACATGATCACCTCGACCGACACCCTACAGTTGGGCCGTGAGACAACCTGCTAACCCCTCATCGCACCACCCAGGCTCTACTTTCCGTGCCTGCCAGAAAGCACCGCCGCCCTCCAGGTTACACATCCGCACCTCGAACCCCGCGTCGCCGCCACCAGCTGTCTGCCGCACCCGTCCGCCGCTGCCTCGACTACCCCGCTAAATCCTCAACCACAACTCGATCAGGCAGTGCAGCGAAGGAAGACACAACCTTCCCCGAGTCGCAGACTGACGAGCCAAGCAAGGCAAAAGGCCTTGCGCATCGGCTTGTTCACCTGAACGGCCCCCCTCGTGATGGAAAGACAACCTCACCAGGCAACACTCGACGACGACGCTCCCAACACCGACACCACCACCACCGTCCCCAACCCAGACTCTCCGACGCCGCCTCCCGAGGCCAATACTACAAGCCGACCTACCCAGTCGTCGCTCTCGATTTCCGAGCCTACTCTTCGGTTTCCCCGACCGACCGTTAACCAACACCTCGCCAGCTGGATCTCCTCCAGCCAGCCCGACATCATGAGCCCCTCGAGTCACCCCGTTGAGGACTCGGGCCTCTCCGAGTCCACATACGAGTTCATCACCACCGACGATGAGAGCCAGGACGGCATCGCCACAGAGTCCCTGCAGTCCTTTGGCGAGTCTCGACCGGACGACGTCCGCAGTCTCGCCGGTTCCGAACGCTCCGAGTCGGGCATCGATACCGACTCGGAGAGCGAGGACGAAGAACACAATGAGGATGATGAAGAGGAGGAGCAGAACGAGGAAGATACCCGCTCCCAGGCGTCATCCATCCAATACACCGAGGAGACCCTCAACAGCCCCTCGCCCCGCCTGCCGACCCACTCGGACGTGCTTTCTCTCGACGACGAGACAGTCCACCTCTCCGTCGAGTCCAACCTGAAGGCCGGTGAGACACCGCCATCGGATTCCAAGCCGTTTGTCCTGGCATCGATTGTGCCAGGCTTTGAGAATATCCGTCGCTCCGTGGCGTCCTTGGTCATCGAGCGTGATGGCGGCGGCAAGGAAAGCGACAGCTTCGTCACAAAGACCAAGAAGCTGGCCACGGATCTCAAGCAGAAAGTCCACGATTCCTGGCGGGAGATCCTCCTCGTCCTGCTACGCATCTTCAGTTGGGTTCTTGTGGCCTTCATGGTCGGTTCCACCATCACCAACTTGCGACTCTACCAGGCCGAGAGTGCTCCGGCAGATGTCATTGCCACCACCTCGACCGTCGTCGCCACGACATCTGTCCAGCCAGCCTCGGACACCATCAATCTGACAACGTCTACGAGCACCGCCCTCCAGATTCCTCGCGTCAATGCCTTGACGACCAACTCGGCCATCATCCCCTTCTCCAACCTGTTGCCCGACATCGCCCCCGATGCCGCCAAAGTTCCAGTCTGCTCAGCAGGCATCCACAGCACCAACGAGATACTGATCAAGATGCCCCTCTCCACCAAGACGACCTGGCTCGCCAAGGACTCCATTACTATTGACGTCCTGCGCGATGGACAGGCTGTCAGGACCCGCTTCTCGTCCATCGACGAGGGCCTCATCATCGAGATCCCCTACCGCGAGGCGTACGGCATCATCAACGTCAGGGTCGTCACCAGCCGCCGCCCCAAGGTCAACGAGACCTTTGACGTCGACTTTGGCACCACCCTTCTCGGCAAAGCCCTCAACATTGCCGACGTCGTCAAGGTCAAGACGGCGGAGACTGCGGATGAGGTTGGCAAGCGCGCCACCGCGGCTGGGGAATCCATCGTCAGCGGTGTCAAGGGCACATCTGGCTGGGTTGGCTCTGAGATGGCCAGCACCACTGATTACCTCAAGACGGTCATCTCCAAGGAGAAGGCAATGGCGACCGAGACATGGAAGCAGGCTCAGCTCGGCCTCAAGCAGGCTCGCCACCAGCTTCAGGACAGCGCCGACCTTGCGCAGCTCAACATCCTCCGAGCGCAGATAACCTCGCGCCTCTGGTGGCTGAAGATGCAGTTCAAGACCGCCGAGGCCGACGCTTACAAGCTCAAGGCCAAGACGCACCTCGCCGAGCAGTACGCCAACCTCCGTCGAGCCATGCAGGAGAGGCGAACCCCCGAGAAGGTGGCCGAGTGTCAGCCAACGGGCTTCTGGGCCCGCCACAAGTGCGCCGGAAGCGCACCACGGAGTTGATTTCTTCTTTTTTGCGCGAAATCCATAGGGAGATGCAGGGGGGCGTCCATGCATACCGGGCTGGTTCGGCTGGCGTTGGAAGGTTCTTTCAGGTCCCCTTTTCGTTGCTGGCCGGCGCGCCATACCCTCCTCACCATACCACTGATATTTTTTCTGCCGCGATTTCAGCCCCTCGTCAGGTTGCTTTCTTCGGCTGCTCCGGCGCAGGACAGACGGAGGATGGCAAGGTCGGGCCATGTCAGGGGGTAGAGGCGAGCTGGCCTTGATGCTCGGCTATGGTCATGTTGATTGGCAGTTTAGGAGTTAAGGGAGGTTCTCGGTAATGCTATACACGTTAGATGCGAGGATTCTCCTGAAAGAGTGATGTGAGGCCGCCTTGGCTTCGAGGAGATGTCGTATTTGACGTCGATCTCTTGGGGTGCTATTTTCGTTGCTCGGCTTTCAGGAATTCGCGGTTTCTCGGAGCGGGACTACTTGAAGATGCATGTCTGATAGCATCCGATGACCCTGTAGGTTGCCCGGGCTTGAGTAGTTCAGGGGTAGGCCGTGGGACTTACAGGCAGCCATTTAGGGCCGGGAATGCAGCGACTTCGCGCTCTCCAGGATGTCCAGAGTGTTTCTGCATGACTGGAGGAGGGGACGGACGACTGAAGGTGGGTTTTGCATTGGCTGCTATGCTTGATACTGTTTTGTTTCGCTCGCGGACAGAATCTTACACATCTTGATGTCCGTGATCGAGAACAAATCTGAAGTGCCTCCGGATTTGACTGCTCGTCTCTGGAAATATTCTACGTCCAAGTGACTTCTGAGATCACTGGACAGAATTTGATGGCAGTAGAGCTTGACCACGTTCGGCCGAATTGCTCAGGAGTTATGGAGCAGGGATCCTTGAGGTATGGGAGGTCCCGGCAGCCAGGGGCCAGGGCAGGAAATGCCGTCGTGTTTGGACTTTCGGGAGGTTGAAGGTAGAGTTCAAGTTGGGAACGGGGATGCTCGAAACACACGGGGCTGTGGATGCTCATCTGCCAGACTAGGAAGTTCCAGAGCCCAGGAAATCGTCAGAGTTGTCTCTGTACAGGACGTCGTAGAGACTATTAAAAGTATCAATTGGATATGAACAGTGAACGTACAGGGTCATCGATGACCATCCAGTGTACATGGAAGCATTTTTGACTGATCCATCAAGTCTTGCTTTGTCGGCATGGGTTTTGCCGCTTCCTGTGCCTTCGATACAATGGCAGAGCCGTTTGCAGTGCCTCCGGACACAGCATTTTCCCAAGCCCCCGTGCATTAGACGGACGTTTCATGTTGAGATGCACCTCGGCTCGTCCCAGCCCAGCTGGAGATCAACATCAACCAAGACCCCCGCAATTCCTCTTTGGTCGACCATCTCGGTCCCCCACTCGTCGTATCGGGTCCGAAGTCGCTATTAATACGCTCCGATGGTAGCCTTCCCGGCCCCATCCCTGTCTGCGGAGCCCGGCAGAACGCTGAACACGAGGTTGTAAGTCCTGGTCAGCATCTTTTTCCTGCGGGGAGGGAGCCGGCACGGAAGCTTGGATCGGTCGGGGGACGACTGCCGGGATCTGTGAACACGAGGAAAGCCGGGAAATGACGATGGGTCTTTGATGAAGAAGACGAACGGAGATGGGGATCATGCTTGATGGGGACGATGTTGTTGATCGGCATTCGTGAGGGAGTACAAGAGCTTTGGAAATCTTCTCCTTGAAGATCGAATCATCGCATCACCACTCTCGCTCTCGTAATCACCAGTCGCTTCTACACTCGCTTAATCCACCACCATGCTTCCCCAGTCCATCATCTCCCTCTTTGCCATGGCGGCTACTGCCGCCGGCAGCGCCATTCCCCGCGCCGACGGCACCTGCACCGACCCCGTCGTCCGCAAGGAGTGGCGCGAGCTCACGGACGGCGAGAAGGCCGAGTACATCCGCGCCGCCGTGTGCCTCCGCGGTCTGCCCAAGGCCAAGTACGCCGAGATTGACGCCGTCACGACCCGTCTGGACGACCTGGTGTGGACGCACTTCTCGCTCAACTCGGAGATTCACTTCGTCGCCAACTTCCTCCCCTGGCATCGCTGGTGTACGTTATCCCGGAGTCCTTTACTACTGTATTAAGCTGTGTCAGGGGTCGTTGGAGTCTGTCTCGCGAGTTGTTTTCCGCGTGGGGTCCACGTGCTGCTACTGCACCAACTCCCGAGACAGACTCCTGATAACTCCTGACACAGCCGTGAAAGGAAGTTACTGACTCCGCGGTATCGGCAGATGTCCAGCTGCACGAGGACCTCCTGCGCACGGAGTGCGGCTACAAGGGTGTCCAGCCATACTGGGACTGGAGCATCGACGCCGACAAGGTCGACGTGCCCAACTCGGCCGTCTTCGACCCCGTCACTGGCTTCGGCGGCGATGGCAAGAAGACGGGCTCCGATGTGCCGGGCTTCACGCGCTGTGTTGTCGACGGTCCGTTTGCCAACACGAATCTGACGCTGGGCATGGGCTCGCCGGATGTGAACCTCGATGGCGACCAGCTGCACTGCTTCACGCGCCAGTTCAATGGCGGCATGGGCAATGATGAGAACGGGGAGACGATCATTGGCGATATGCAGGCGACTGCGTATGACTCGAAGGTCATGGAGACTATTTACGGATTTAAGACGTATGCTGAGATGCATAACATGCTCGAGGGCCTGCCTCACGCACAGAGTAAGTCCAGGTTTCTCAATATCGAAATGGGAAAGATGCTGACATGGAGGTGTAGTTCACAGCGTCATCTTTGGCGACATGGGCCCTTCGACGTCGCCTAATGAGCCTCTCTTCTTCCTGCACCACGCCAATGTCGATCGTGCTTGGGCCAAGGTACGTTCTCTTCTTTTTGATGGCAGTGCTGCAAATATCTGACACCTGGACAGTGGCAGGGTCGCAACGCTACCCGTCTGGCGGACTACACGGGCTTCAACGACGCTGCCAAGACCATCTCCGCGTCGCTCAATGACAAGATGCCTGTCATGCAGCTTGCGGAGACGGAGCCTGTTGTTAAGGATTACATGGATATTCAGGCTGGGGCTCTGTGCTACACTTACTCGTCCATGTAAGTTGGGGGACGCATGAGCGGGATGTCACATCATTCGCGACAGCCTTGAGGCGCAATTGCGCATTAAACTAGCCTGGAATGATAATCCGCCTGCAAAATGGAAAATGGCATTTGGTCGCTACCTGGTTCGGCCCAGACTTGGCATGCTGGGCGGAGGAGCTGATATGCAGCCACTTGCATAGCCCACCTCAGTGGTGGTGTGAGGTGGTGGAGGCCTCGCAGCCTGCGTTGCTGCCCAAGAAATGGCAAAAACTCCAAGGGGACCATTCAACCTCCTCTTTTACTTCTTGCGTGAAAGAGGCTATCGTCCTTCTGCGTCCTTTGGAAATCTGGTTCCGTGTCCAATTGCTTGATTTGTATTAGGATGACGGAACTTTACAGATACAGACCCCTCTCCCCTGAGCCCGGGACCATGCGGCTCCTCCGCCTGTTCAAGTCACCCCCAACCTACCCGATCCGATGCGAGCTTTTCGAGGCATCGCTCCAAGAAGATGATGGCACCACATACCAAGCTCTTTCATACACCTGGGGCTCCAAGATTCCATCTGAGAGCATCACAGTCGAGGATGAGCTCGGCAGAGGAGGGAGGGTGTGCTACACGTTCAGAGTAACGGGTAACCTCCATACGGCACTTCGATACATCAGGTCTCGAGACCTCGACCTGGTATTGTGGATTGATGCCATCTGCATCGACCAGAAGAATCCCCAGGAGAAGAGCGTTCAGATTGGACAGATGAGAACCGTTTATGAAAAAGCGGATGAAGTTCTCATCTGGTTGGGACACGGCACCGATGGGAATGTGGAGGCAGCGATGGACGCAATGTGCCGGCTCCACGAGGAGGCACGTTCCGACAGAAAGGCCTGGAAAGACCCGAGAAATCGCCCAGAGATCGCAGGGAAGATATTCCTTAAGCAGTCTGCCACGGACCCCGAAAGCACGTTTCTCAAACAAGCTGATGCCTTCAAAGGGCTGCTCGCTAGACCGTGGTTTCAACGAATATGGGTTCTTCAAGAGGTGGCGAGCGCCCGTGCAGCATCGGTGCTGTGCGGATCGAGGTCCATCTCGGCGGCCATCTTCGCCCTCATGCCTTCTTTCCTTGGCCTGAAGGTAGACAGCCATATCCAGGCGGTTTTGGACATACTACCGGGACATTCTCGACAGGAGTCTTGGTGGAACAAGAGGCGCGATCTGCACTTTTTGCTGAAAAAGTTTGCGTCGAGCGAGACGAGTGAGCCCCGGGACAAGATCTATGCTCTACTCGGCATGTCTTCCGACGCTTCCGACGTCAATGTTTTCCGTCCCAACTACGACATATCTTTTGAGGAAGTTCTTCGGCACACGTTAATTTTCCTACTCTTTGGGTCAACCGAGCCTCGAGACGACCCCGAGACGCACAAGCTCGAACCCATTATTCTGCCCAAGATGTCCTTGAGTAACCTAATCCGACATGCAGAGAAGCCCGGAAGCCTATTTTGGCTCGTTCACCAGTGGTCAGTCACAACAAACCAAGAGGCAACCAAAGCATTGCTGTTGAGCCATGGGATTCGCCCGGACTCTAAGCACGAGGAAATTGTGCCAGCCCCTGTGACTGATCAAGAGTACTGGAACGTGGCAGCCGGGGATACTTCCACTACCACCACTAAAATCGACCGCGAGCATGAAACACCCAGCAACGTCGATATCCAAAGCAATGTCAAGATCCCCGGCAATGTCAAGATCCCCCGCAATGTCAAGATCCCCGGCAATTTCGAGAAGGCGCCAAAAGCAGAGGGCTGGGACTTCATCAACGCCATTACGCTATCATCTGCCGTGAGAAATGATTATGTTTACGGTTTGAGACTACTGGTCCAGCGCGGCGGGGCCAAAGACCTTCAGGATGGGACGTTGTTGGCCGAGGCAGCATCGGCGGGTTCTATGTCCGTCGTCAACTATTTGCTTTGTGAGCTGGATGGACCTGTCGATGTCGATTCTCAACAAGTCGATGGGCGGACCGCGCTGTCTTTCGCTGCGGAGAGTGGAGAACTAGAGGTCATGATGCTGCTCATGAGCCACGGGGCTGACAGGGCTGCGAAGGACTTGAACGGGAGGAGGATTGTGGACTGGCTCGAGGATGCGACAGAGAAGGGGCCAAATTGGGGGAGCCGCCTGGCTGCGTGGAGAGTTTCGCTGTATGGCTCTGAACTCGCCATGTAGACCAACGTCATGGGCCGAGCGTTGTTCTCCAGGCTCGGATGGGATGGATGTCATGATCGAGCCAGGTTCGAAGAAACGAAGTTGCTCGCCATTAAGACTACGACAGAAATCTATACTTTCCACGCCATTGACGTCTATGCCCGCGCCCACTCGCGGAACCAATCTAGAGCCTCGGGGTTGGCGACGCTGGCATTGGTCTTGACGACGCGCCCGGAGAGAATCTGCTTCACGGCGACCTCGATCCTAGGAGGCCTGTTAGCAAAAGTCCACAAGCAAAAGGTTAGAAAACTCACTTCTTCCCGTTGCCCGTCCGGGGAATCCCTCCAACACACTCCTCCACGACGCCCGGGACGTGCCTAGGGCTCAGCTCCTGCCGGATGACAGCCTTGATACGCGCCCTGACCTCATCATTGAAGACCTTGCCTTCAGCCATGACGACGAACAGACAGACAGTCTCATCCGTGTCGGTGGCCCGGCGGCGGCCCACACATAGAGCATCGGCGACCTCGGCGGCCAGGAAGCGAGTGAGGACGTTGTAGATCTCTGCGCTGCCGAAGCGCACGCCTGCAGGCTTGAGCACACCGTCGGAGCGGCCGAGCATAACGAGGCTTCCGGTCGCAGGGTCGGGGATGCGCACAAAGTCGCCGTGGTGCCAGACTGGGCCCTTGACGCCGCAAATGTCGGCGAAGCGGTCAAAGTAGGCGGCGCGGTACTTCTCGTCGCCGCCGGGGCCGAAGAAGGTCAGGGGCTGGCAGGGGAAGGGACGGACGCAGACGAGGTCACCGTCCTCGGTGGGCGGGATGGGCGAGCCGTCGAGGGAGTCGACGGCGCGAATGGCCATGCCGAGGCCGGCGCATTGGATCTCGCCCGTGTTGACGGGGAGGAGGGGGCAAGGGGCGCCGAAGAGGGAGATGATATCTGTGCCGCCGGTGATGGAGGCGAGGTTGACGTGCTTGGGGAAGGCATCGTAGACAAAGTTGAAGGTGCTCGGGGGCAAGGGGCTGGCGGTGGAGTAGATTGCCTCGAGGCGGGAGAGGTCGATGCCTTCTTCTTTGATGGGGTAGACCTGGTTGGCTTCGAGGGCGGTGAGGTAAGCGGCGGAGGTGCCGAAGTGGGTGACTTTGAGGTCAGAGAGGACGCGGGGGAGGGAGGTGAAGCCGTGGGGCTTGAAGGGGGAGCCGGAGTAGAGGACTAGGGAGGTGCCGACGGCGAGGGCGGAGATGGACCAGTGCCACATCATCCAGGAGGTGGTGGTGTAGTAGAGCATGCGCGAGGTGGGACCCATGGAGCAGTGCAGACGGTGTTCCTTCTTGTGTTGGATCAGGGTGCCGAGGGCTGTGTGGACGATGGCCTTGGGGAGGCCGGTGGTACCGCTGGAGTAGAGGACGTAGAGGGGATGGGAGGGGGGGAGAGGCTCGAAGGCGAGGGCCTCGTCGGGGGATCTGTACGAATTAGCCAGGAGGGAAGGAAGATGGAGTTAATGTGCTTACCCTGCCAGGAAGCTCTCGTACTCGACGGCCTGGACACCGCGAGCACGGAGGTCATCCATGGCTAGATCACAGCGGACGTTGTCAATGACCACGACGAGCTCGAGACCGACATCCTTGAGTGCGGCAACAATCTCGGTCGTCTTGGCGGTGCTGCTCCACTCCTTGCCGTTGTAGACGGTGCCATTATCGGCAAAGAGGACCGTAGGGCGAATCTGAGCGAGGCGGTCGAGCACGGCGCTGACACCGTTGTCGGGACTGATACCGGTCCACACGGCGCCGACAGCCGCCGCTGCCAGGGAGGCGACCAGAGCCTGAACATGGTTGGAGACGTAACCCGCGACAACGGCGTCCTTTCCAACGCCGCGGGCGCGGAGGGCGTTGCTGCACCTGCGGACGGCATCACGAAGCTCAGCCCAGGTAGTGCTCGAGGGTCCGCCGAGCTCCGTGGTGGTGATGACCGCGACGGCCTCGGGGTCGACGGTCAAGTTGGCAGGGAAGAGGATGTTCTCCGCAAAGTTGAGAAGAGCGCCTGAGAAGAAGTCCGGGCGAGGAAACATATTCTGGCTAGGAAGGACCTGGAGGTGTTGATGAGCATGAGGTCTCAGTGAGGGGCAGATAAGACTCACCTGGTCAAAGGGCTTGGACGCCCTGACGCCGACAAAGTGCCATACCTCCTCCCAGAAGAGAGCGACATCGTCAATGGACCACCGGTAGAGGGAGGGGTAGTCTACGAGGCCGAGGCCGTGCTTGGCGTTGACATGCTCGATGAATGACCACATGGGGGTTGACGTGGGGTCTGCATGTCTCCAGAGTTCCGTCCCGAGGTCCACGTCCCGGGGCGGAGGCGGAGCGGGGGTGCCGTTGGCTTGGGTCATTGCGACGATTTAGAGGATGTGGGATGTGGTATCCGGGTGAAGGGAAGAATGTGACAGCTTGGCTTAGGGAGGGAGGGGGATTCAGGGGTCTGGATAATTTTTCTGGTGTTGATGGTGTGCAGTGCCCATTGGGGATTGCCGAGTTGGACGGTGGACGTCCGGGGCCGTCGCGTCCAGGTCAGGTCCCAGTTTGTTGGGCCGGCGCATTCCGAGCTCTTTCCGCGCGGGCTGAGACCGGCGGTCCGCTCCCCGCGGCCATGTCCGTCGGCTCGGTTCGGCACACGGGCAGTGAAAGAGTTTGAGGTGAAGTCACGATGCCTTCAATTTTGGCCGTTTGGGTCACTTGGGGAGAGAATGGAGGGTGGTACAGAGGGGAAAGAGTGGTACTTCAAATTGTGTAGAGAAAGGGGTGACTGGGGAAGTACCGCAGCCTCCTGCTCCAGAACGCGGGGAACTGCCTACAAGCACACGGGGGTATAGCATGAGCAAGCCCAAATTCTGTCTGGTAAATGACTGAACCTACATTATCACCATGTTTCGTTGAAGCATAGACTAGGAGACTCGTTCAGAAGGACGCAAGAGCGCGGTTTGCGTCTTTTCCAGACCTGAGCTCGGCGAATCCTGCACACCGAATGTTGATTTTAACACCGAGGCTTGGTGCTGTGGCTGCTCTCCCGTGGCGCAGCGGCAGACAGGGGTTGGCCCCACACGGAGGCTCATAGCCACGTTCAGGAGGATCGACAGGAGCCTGGCCGGGGTTCTGTGGCGAAGATGGTAAGATTAAGGGGGATCTCGCATCGGTCAGCTCGATGGCAGGCGATTGTGCGATGGAGAGGATGTCGACCTACGGATACTCAATCAGTCTTGCCAGTGCAGCACTCGTTGAAGAGGCAGGTGTGATCAGTTCCCAAAGGACTCGCCCGAAAACGATGATTGATGTATCGAGCTGCTCTTGAAATCAAGTCCGGGGCTTCCGGACGTGGTGCCATGATGACCGGCCGGGCAAAGACGGCGAGGGGGGATTTCCAGACGGGGCGGCCGATGGGATCGAGCGAGGTGCCGTCCTTCCCCTGGCTGGTCCCAGCGTTGCACACTGCAGATGCAGCTCCAGCTCCGGGACAGCCGGCAGTCCGTCTGCTGACAGACGCCCACCACGCAGTTCTTGGATGCTGACAGTCACTACCACCCCCCAAGCCCCCCTAACCGGTTGCTAAAGACCGGCTGCATCGCAATTGAGAGGCTCTCGACGCATCGTCGATCATCGACCGACCGGGCTGCAGCAACCAGAGTCATGGCGTCACGGCGTCACGGCATCAACTCGAATGCGGGGGCCGAACAATCCGAGTCGCCCGATGACAGACAGACAGACAGACAGACAGACGGACTGGGGACGGCGGATGACAGACGCCGTTCAAAACCCGACCTAGGTTGCTCGGGCGGCGGATTCATCGCGAGCGCCCGGAGGCGTCGGGGCAAGGGGCACGACTCGAGGCCGGGCGCACAGGCAAGGCAAGGCAAGGCAAGGGCAGACAGACGCCGAGACCGAGGAAACTGCCCGCTGACAGGTTCAAGTTCCTGGGCTGGCAGACTGGGTGTTGGTGGAGCGGGACGGGAAGCACCCGGTGCTGCCGCCAGTGCGCTGTTGGTGCACGCTGTGCTTGCTCGCCTCGCCTCAATTTCCAGCAAGCACCACACCCACTGGACAGCTCCAATTGCCCGACTTCACCCCCCCACTTCCGTCGCTCCCGGTCGCACCTTAGCTGCCCTGCCAGACTGTAATCTCCCGTGCCTTCCCTGCCCTCGAACCAGGGGGGACCCGTTGAACCAGACGAGACTGGAGACCCAACTTTTACAGTCGAGCCTCTTTCTTCATTTCTCTCTCCCTTCCCGTCCCTCCCTTTTTCCTCTTTCCCTTTTCCCCTTCCTTCCCTTACCCCGTGTTCTCTCGGTCGCCTCGCCTCACCACCCCTCCTTCCTTCGACGTCGATTTTTTTCTCCTTGCAGAGAAGAAAAGCGACTGCCAGGCCCTCGCTCGCCTTCGAGAAGTTTGGCCCACCCACCGCCTGCAGAAACGCCTTGTACTTGTGTGTGGTCGGAACCGGAGCTTTGGTGACGACACCGCCTACGAGACACGGCCGTCCCTCCATTTTCCATTCCACGACCAGAGGCCGCCTATACACTGTAATACCGCGACGACGCGCCGGGTGACAGCTGCCCCCACCTGCATCGCCCTTCGCCGCTTGACCTCCTCCTCTCTGCAAGAAGAAGAACCTCGGCGCCTCCTACGAACTGTGGTACCTGGACGCTTCGCCTTCCTGCCTCGCGTCTCGCAGCCACACGCCGCTCCAACGACGCCGCACCTGGACGCCGGGACCGCCGCCAATTCTGCAGCTTTTAGACTCTAATTCTTTCGTCTTCCCGAAGCGACCAATCTAGAGCAACCAACACCCCCCAGCGCTTCGCATTGCTTGCATCGTGAGTACCACCCGACTCGGAGCTGTCCTTCCTGCCATATTGACATCCCAAAAGACCGATCATCGCATTCGAAGCATCGCCAGTCGGCCTAATATCTCCTTCCAACAATCTCCAGCCTCCGCCAGCCATGCCCCGTAGGATTTCGCTTCCCTTCACGTCCTCCTCCTCCATCAGCATGCCTCACTCCGACAAGGAACGGCGGCCGTCACGATCTGGCAACCGCCTCACCAACCTCTTCTCCAGCTCCCCCAAGAACAAGGAGCAGTCCGCCCCTCTACAGAACGGCACAAACGCCGCCGCCATGGCCCTCCCCTCGATATCCCTGTCGACCGCCGCCGGCGACCACGAGAAGACGGATGCCACCACCACCCTCTTCTCCCCTCCCTCGACTGAGTCGGAGGAGACGAGCGCCGCCGATGCTCAGTTCGGTCCCCTCAACGACCCGAGCCACCTCTACGTGAGCATGCACCACGGCGAGCCCCTCGAGCCTCCCATCATCGACGACCCCGCCTACTACTTCCTCATCACCACCTACATCAGCTACCTGTTCCTCATCCTCCTCGGCCACATCCGCGACTTCTTCGGCAAGCGCTTCGGCGACAAGAAGCACTACCAGGGCCTCAAGCCCCATAACGGCTTCGCCCCCCTGACCGACGACTTTGACAACTTCTACTCTCGCCGCCTCAAGCTGCGCCTCGACGACTGCTTCGCCAGGCCCACCACCGGCGTCCCTGGCCGCTACATCTCCCTGATGGACCGGAAGTCCGAGGACTTCAACCGCACCTACATCTACACCGGTACGACCACCGAGACCCTCAACATGAGCTCCTACAACTACCTCGGCTTCGCCCAGTCTCAGGGCCCCTGCGCCGATGCCGTCGAGGAGGTCGTCAAGCGCTACGGCGTTAGCGTCTGCAGCCCCCGCCACGATTCTGGTACCTCGGATCTCGCCGTTGAGGTCGAGAAGGAGATTGCTGCCTTCGTCGGCAAGCCTGCCGCCATGGTCTTCTCCATGGGCTTCGTCACAAACGCCTCCTCCTTCCCTGCCCTCGTCTCAAAGGGTTGCCTGATTCTGTCCGATGAGCTCAACCACGCCTCTATCCGTGTTGGTGCCCGTCAGTCCGGCGCCGTCATTTCCGCCTTCAAGCACAACGACATGCGCCACCTCGAGAAGAAGCTGCGCGAGGCCATCTCTCAGGGACAGCCCCGCACCCACCGCCCCTGGAAGAAGATTCTCGTCGTTGTTGAGGGCCTCTACTCCATGGAGGGCACCATGTGCGACCTGCCCGGTATCCTCGCTCTCAAGGACAAGTACAAGTTCTACCTCTTCATCGACGAGGCTCACAGTGTCGGCGCCCTTGGCCCCCGCGGTCGCGGTGTCTGCGACTACTACGGAATCGACCCCGCCCGCATCGACATCCTCATGGGTACCCTGACCAAGTCGTTTGGCGCCAACGGCGGCTACGTCGCCGCCGAGAAGGACATCATCGACAAGCTCCGCAGCACAAACTCGGCCACCATGCTGGGCGAGTCGCCCGCCCCCTGCGTCCTTGAGCAGATCCTGTCGTCCCTCCGCATGATTACTGGCGAGCTGTGCCCCGGCCAGGGCGACGAGCGTCTGCAGCGCATCGCCTTCAACTCCCGCTACCTCCGCCTCGGACTCAAGCGCCTCGGTTTCATCGTTTACGGCCACGACGACTCCCCTATTGTCCCCATTGTTCTCTACCACCCCGGAAAGATGCCCGCCTTCAGTCACGAGATGCTCAAGCGCAAGATCGCCGTCGTCATCGTCGGTTACCCGGCTACTCCGCTCATCTCCTCCCGCGCCCGCTTCTGTGTCTCCGCCGCCCACAACAAGGATGACATGGACCGCGTCCTCCGCGCCTGCGAGGAGGTAGGCGATCTGCTGCAGCTTCGCTTCGCCACCGGCATTGCCGGCGGCGCCGAGCCGCTTCCCGAGGGTGTCACGCCCGAGACCGAGGCCGAGTGGCGCCGCGCCAACGGCCTCGAGGGCGTCGTCAAGCCGCCGAGCTGGGACATTGAGGACGTCATCGCACATGGCGCGAGGGATGCCAAGCTCAAGCTGAGGTAGACGAGGGGAAGTCTGCGTTTGTGTGTTGTATGTTTTATCTATCCTGGGCAAATCGGCGTAAAGGAGCTCGGCAGCAACATCATGGAGAGAGCGACTGGCATATGGGGTGGTAATTCCGACTCCTCTCGCGGGTGTAAAGGAGTCCACTGTCACTTTATAACATTGTTCCCCGAGACCAGGCCGTTACCGGTTTCTCTCGCCATGCGTGTGACATCATGGCATTTGGCGTTTGGGGGAGGATCTTGTCAGCATTTGCTGGCGTGTAGAGGTAGAAATAATTGCACAAGAAAGTAATTTGCAATTGCGAGTTCGTCAGTCGTCATGTAGGTACATTGGTGAAAAGCCCAGAAGTAACAACTTTGTGGCTGAACTGAAAAGATGCGCCACTTTTTCCAAAAAACGCCACGAAAATCCTGCCGCCGGTATAAATCGTCCTCCACATGTACAATTCCTACGTCTTCCTCTCTTACAGCTTGGTGAAGACGGTTCCCACGGTACCGCTCATGTCCACCAGGGTGCTCTTGTTGCGCACCCAGGCTTCGAGACCCTTGTGGCCGTTCTCCACGCCGACGCCGCTCTGCTTCCAGCCGCCCACGGCCATCTCGGCGGGGGACTCACCCCAGGTGTTGATCCAGGTGATGCCAGCCTCGAGGCGGGCGACAACGGTATGGCAGGCGTCGATGTCGCGGCCGACGACGCCGGCGGCGAGACCGAGCTCGGTTGCGTTGGCGCGCTGGACGGCCTCGTCGACGGTTTCGTAGTAGAGGATGCACATGACGGGGCCGAAGATCTCGTCCCGCACGATGGCCATGTCGTCCCGGCAGTCGGTGAAGACGGTGGGACGGACCCAGTAGCCGTCGCGGACGGCGGAGGGGAGACCTTCTGGGACGCCGGGGCCGCCATGCAGCAAGGTGGCCTTGTCTTCTTCGATGCCGCGGCGGATGTAATCGGCGACCTTTTCGCGGTGCGGTGCCGAGGAGAGGGGGCCAAAGTTCGTGGCTGGGTCGAAGAGGTCGCCCGGTCGGACGTGGGGCATGCGTTCGGCCAGGGCGGCCTCGAAGGCCTTGCGCAGGGAGCGAGGGACGAAGACGCGGGTGCCGTTTGTGCAGACCTGGCCGGAGGAGAAGAAGTTGGCTAGCATGGCGATGTCGGCGGCCGTGCCGGCGTCGGCGTCGGGGAGGACGACGACGGGGGACTTGCCGCCCAGTTCCATGGTGACGTACTTGAGCGCGCCGGAGGCGGCGCCCGCGACCTTGCGACCTGTGCTGACTTGGCCGGTGAAGCTGACCTTGGCAATGGCCGGGTGCGCCGTGAGGGCGGCACCGACGTCGCCGGCGCCGTAGACTACGTTGAAGACGCCATCGGGGAGGCCGGCCTCGGCGTAGATGGAGGCGAGGAACTCGGCGTGAAGGGGCGTGTATTCGGAGGGTTTGTAGACGAGGGTGTTTCCCGCGGCGAGGGCGGGGGCGGACTTCCAGAGGGCGATCTGGATGGGATAGTTCCAGGCGCCGATGGCGGCGCAGACGCCGAGGGGTTCCTTTGCGGTGTAGACGAGGGCGGAGGGGCGGAGGCGGAAGGCCTCGCCGTTGAGGCCGCCGGCGGCGACGAGGTTGGCGTAGTACTCGAGGACGTCTGCGCCGGTGACGACGTCGACGGTGGAGGTCTCGGAGAAGGGCTTGCCGGTGTCGAGGGTCTCGATGCGGGCGAGGTCGTCGTTGCGGGCGCGGAGGAGGGAGACGGCGCGGAGGAGGATGCGGGATCGCTCGATTGGGGGAGTCGCGGCCCAGGAGGGCGAGGCGGCTTGGGCGGAGCGGATGGCGGCGGTGATCTGGGAGGGGGAGGAGGTGTGGATTGTTGCGGTGGGAGAGCCGGTGGAGGGGTCGATGGTGGTGAAGGTGCCGGGGGAGTCGGAGGAGGGCTGGGGCCGGCCGCCGTAGAAGGTGTGGCGGTCTGACTGGGCCATGCTGACGGTGGGATTTGGGTGTGGTGGTTTTGGATTGAGGTAGCTGGCTGCGATGTGAGCCGATGAGGAGGATGTCGATGCGGAGGGTTTGGAGTTTTTGTCTGTCACGACGTCACGGGATGGGACGGGGGAGGTGCCAATGGACCAAGGTAAGGTGTGTCTGGGGCAAGCTTTTTCTGGAGAGCTTGAGTAGCGGCCACCAACGTCTGCCAAGAAAAGGGACTGACTGGTGAAGATGGATGGATGCTTGATTGATTGATTGAACCCCTCGCTCTGCCCGAGAAGGTCACCTCGAGGCTCTCGGTTGGAGCTCAAGACCGGACTGAAAGCAAGAGGCCTGTCGTGCCGTACCACGCGAGTCAGTCCCGCGGGGGCGATTACCTAAAGCGGAGCCCGGGCCATGTAACTTCTGAAGCGTGCTAACACTGGCAGTGGACGGCAGCGGGGCCGCGTGGTGCGGTGGCTGGCTTCGGCGCTGATAGGGGAAGACAAGGCCGCGATATCGTCTTGGCCCGCGGCTTTCCCACGCGGCTGCGGCGGTCCAGTGACAGTCTGACAGATGAAGCCCGTGCCGTGTTGACGAGGTCTCAGTCTCACCCGGGGAACGCCGCAACCAGCGCGGTGAAGGGACATGTCTCGTACGATGCGTGCAGTACCTGCATTGCCTGCAGAATGTTTCTGCCGGGTCTGGTCCGATGCATGCCCCCATCTCGGGCGTATTTTTTCTCTCCTTCCAACTTACTTGGCGGCAGGCCGTGAAGATGGACATCTCGAGCGGAGCCCCCCGTTGATTGCGCCTTGTGGACCCCCTGCGGGGCGGATGACGTCGCGCGTCCTGCAGGAACTGACAACCTCGCCCTCGATCGAGCAATCCGCCCTGCGGCGGCGGCATTGCGTCTCGACAAGATGGAGTCGGGGCCGCGGGTGTGGATTTTTCTTTCGCTGTCTCTGCCAAGCTTCAACGGAAAGGAGGGGACCCTTTTTCGGAGTTGCCGGCAATTTTTTTTTCTGGCTGGTGGTACGATCGGCGTTTGTGTTTCGGTGGGCAAATGGGACGGGGGATGCCAACGAAATCTCTTTCCGCTCCTCCTTTAGGAATTGGAGTTTTTTCCAATGGGGGCTGGGGGATGGTCAGCGCGGCAATTGGGGTCGAGGTACAGTACTATCTCTGGTGGATGGGTGGAAGGGTCCTATGCAGCTCAGCTCGGAGTCGACGCCGTGTTTTGCCGTGCCTTATCACGCAGATGCCGGTCACGAGATGTCATCAACGGCATGGGCCGGCCATTTTGCCTTGGATGCTCAATTCATTATCCAGAGCCTTGAATCGAATGACCTGGGCCTCTCAAGTGACGGCCAAGCAGGGAAAGACAAGGGCCAAGAACGGCGTCATTGACTGTCGGCGCGAGTCAAGACGCCTGTCGCCCTCCCCTCCGCTGTTGATCCCCGCCCCGGTCGTGTGGTCGTTTTGCAAATGCGAGGGCCACGCGGAGACGATGGAGAGAGGCACCGTGTCAAGATGGGGCACCGATTTCACCGCCCTCAATGCCGCGGAATCCAGCTGTGCCAGTGGGACCTCGTGCGATGGAAATGCAATGGACGTCTGGTGGATGCGCCGCTCAGTGACCCGAGCCCCCGGTTCAATCGTGCCGTTGCCCTGTTGGTCCCCCGGTGCGGAAGGAAGGTACTCAGGTGTCGCCCGGGCCGGCACCTTGCGTCAATGTACCTCGAGTCCATCCACCGACCCAACCTCCATCCTCCTCGCCGCTCGGCATCCATCCCTGGGAGAACATGGAACCCTCCACTACGACAGACAGGACCCCTCCTCAATTGCGCTAGGCCTAGGACGGTGCATGCAAGCCCCCCTCCTCGTCTTGTCGACCAGCCAAGACCAAGCAACCTGATGGGCCGGTCAACCCAGCAGCCCAGCTCACCATTGGGAAAAAGCTTCGAGTCGTGCCTAGTTCAAGTTCCCCGTCCTTGGATAAAACCCCCGAGGTGCCCGTCCAGCTGACTCTCCTCCGTCTCCAGTCTAGCATCTTTCTCCTCATCCTCCTCCTCCTCTCCAAGTCTTGTACTACCACTCCTCCATCCTCCATCCTCTACCCCTCCACCTCATCCTCCCCCACCAGCGTTGATCCCGGTGATCACTAGTATCGCAGCCTCGCCTGCCCTTGACCTCACCTTAACCCCTTGAGACAATTGAAAATGACCACCAACCTGCTCCCCGAGTCCGACGTCGCCAAGTACGACTATGTCGTCGTCGGCGGCGGCACGGCCGGCTGCGTCATTGCCAGCAGGCTGGCCGAGTACCTCCCCCGCAAGCGCATCCTGCTCATCGAGGCCGGCCCCAGCGACTACATGGACGACCGCGTCCTCGACCTGAAGAAGTGGCTGGCCCTCCTGGGCGGCGAGCTCGACTACGACTACGGCACCACCGAGCAGCCCATGGGTGAGCATCTCTAACCACAGATTTTGACTGAGCTACCTACTCACTGACCTCGCAGGCAACTCGCACATCCGCCACTCGCGCGCCAAGGTCCTCGGCGGCTGCTCCTCCCACAACACCCTCATCTCCTTCCGCCCCTTTGAGCACGACCTCGACATCTGGCAGTCCCTCGGCGCAAAGGGCTGGACCTTCCCCCTCTTCATGCGCGTCCTCGACCGCCTCCGCAACACCGTCCAGCCCGTCCACGACCGCCACCGCAATCAGCTCTGCAAGGACTGGATCAAGTCGTGCTCCGACGCCATGAACATCCCCATCATCAACGACTTCAACCGCGACATCAAGGACGACGGCGCCCTCACCCAGGGCGTCGGCTTCTTCAACGTCTCCTACAACCCCGACGACGGCCGCCGCTCCTCCGCCTCCGTCGCCTACATCCACCCCATCCTCCGCGGTGACGAGAAGCGCCCCAACCTCACCGTCCTCACCAACGCCTGGGTCTCCAAGATTAATGTCTCCGGAGACTCCGTCACCGGCGTCGACCTCACCCTCCAGGACGGCGCCAAGCGCACCCTCCTCTCCAAGGCAGAGACCATCCTCTGCGCCGGCGCCGTCGACACCCCCCGCCTCATGCTCCTCTCCGGCCTCGGCCCCGCCGCCCAGCTCCAGTCCCTCGGCATCCCCGTCGTCCGCGACATCCCCGGCGTCGGCGAGAACCTCCAGGACCACCCCGAGTCCATCATCATGTGGGAGCTCAACAAGCCCGTCCCCGCCGACCAGACCACCATGGACTCGGACGCCGGCATCTTCCTCCGCCGCGAGGCCCCCGGCGCCGGCGCCGCCCCCTCCGCCGCCAACCCCCGCGGCCTCGACGAGGGCGCCATCGCCGACGTCATGATGCACTGCTACCAGATCCCCTTCACCCTCAACACCACCCGCCTCGGCTACCCCGAGGTCCGCGACGGCTACGCCTTCTGCATGACCCCCAACATCCCCCGCCCCCGCTCCCGCGGCCGCGTCTACCTCACCTCGGCCGACCCCAACGTCAAGCCCGCCCTCGACTTCCGCTACTTCACCGACCCCGAGGGCTACGACGCCGCCACCCTCGTCTACGGCATGAAGGCCGCCCGCAAGATCGCCCAGCAGGCCCCCTTCAAGGACTGGATCAAGGCCGAGATCGCCCCCGGTCCCAAGGTCCAGTCCGACGAGGAGCTTTCGCTTTATGCCCGCCGCGCCGCCCACACCGTCTACCACCCCTGCGGCACCACCCGCATGGGCGACGTCACCAGCGACGGCATGGCCGTCGTTGACGAGCGTCTCCGCCTGCGCGGCCTGCGCGGCGTTCGCATCGCCGATGCCGGTGTCTTCCCTACCATTCCCTCCATCAACCCCATGCTGACGGTGCTGGGCGTCGGCGAGCGCTGCGCCGAGCTCATCGTCGAGGAGGCCGAGGCTCTGGAGGCCCAGAAGGCCCAGGCGAGGCTGTAAGCAGAGACACAGAGAGTGAGGAGCGGTGTTTTACTTGGATGGAAAATGTGCTTTTTGGATATACCAGCCCGGCCCTTTGCGGCCTGCGATGCATAACGAAGTTAGGAACTCCACGCCCTAGAGAGGGTGTCGTGTAAATATTATCTTGGCGTACATAGGTTTTGTAACTGAGCTTGTTCGAGACGATCACTGTCGGGGCGAGATGCAACGCGCTGGCTGCAAGGCACCGGACGGGCCATGGGATTCACTTGCATTCCTACCTAACCCTGTCCTCGGGATGAACATGCCGGTGCAGAGGCACGGCTCGAGGCAAGGCTCGAGGCAGAGGACGCGCGATGGGATGAGTCGATTGGGGTATCAAGATCCCAAATACCCCGGTGTTGTCTCGGGTTGGTCCGATGTAGAGGTGCGCATTGCCGATGGGGGACCAGTCGCGAGTTGTCGGCCCCAGGTTGGCATTCGGGATGTAACCAGGTACCGTTCGTCAGGTGTTTTTTTTTTCTGCCTTTTCTTTTCTGTTGGATTTTGGGACGGAGCGGCTCGGGGAATAAACCTAAGCCACCCACCGGCCGGGAGTGAGGCCTGAAACTCCCCGACGGTGAGGCGGGGCGTAGCCCAGCCTCGCGGGAAGGATACGAGGGCGCAAGGTGAGTGTTTGTTTCAAGCGGAGGGCAGACGGCCACATGTGGCGGGTAAAAACTCCGAGGGATTCATGCTACGGAGGTACATGTAAAGGAAGCCAGGCGAGGAGAAAAGGAAGTGGAGAGCTTTCGAGTCGCGGCCTGTGTAAGCTGTAGATCTCCGACCATCATCTCAGCGAAACCGTCTTGCCCTCAAATCTAGCAAAAGCCAAGACGTCTGTCTCTGCGGCTGGCGGCCCAGCATGAGCCGCCTGTCGATCACCACAGCCAGAGCTGCCAATGAAGATGACGAGGAAGCAATGCCCCCTCAATGGTCCCAACTCGTCGTCCGATATGCTCGTTCTTTGCCCATTGTCCCCAATGCCCGAGTGAACAAGAATTTCATGCCTCAGGCGAGAGAGAGAGGGTTGACCTGTGACGGGCGGGCATAGCTCGGGGATCACCTGTCTGGCAGGCTGGCCTGACACGCCCGATGACACCCTGCGAGAAGGCGCCGCAAGAGCTGGCAGCTTTCTCTCTGCCCCCGGGATGGACGGGATGTACTGCCAGAGAAAGGGGCGTGCGTTCGCGGCGAGGAGCGGGCGCTAGGATGCTTCTGGCGGGTCACCGTCGAGTGCCTGCACGACGTCGACGGGGCGACCTGACGTTCGAGTCCATGCGGTGACGGTGACGGTTCTGCTGTTGCTGGGGTTCTGTTGCTGATGATACAGTATGTCCCCCTCCAGTCGTCGAGTCGTTGCTGTCTCGCAATGGCGTGAGCAGCATCCAGAGGGAGCGCAGCCATGCCACTCACCAACCGCCAGCTTCTCCCCACCCTCTTAGGCGTCCATCACCAACGGCCGCCACAAGAAGCCAGTCCCCTGACCTTACCAGGCGGTTGCCGGTCCGTGCGTGCTGAAGGACGCAACTGAACGAGCTTGAAGCGACGTGAGCCGACTGGCCGACGAGATACGTCCAAGTACGCCCGCGCTAGCAGCTGTACGGGCGACAGGACGGGTACAGGTACATCGAGTCCTTCTTGCCGGCGGGGCGCGCCACGCCACGGGCACCCGTGCGGCGGCAGCGCCAGCCCGGCTCCTGCTGACTCATCTGGGGGGGCCGCTCTCTCTGCTCGTCTCTCCCCTTTCTTGCCCGCCCCAGTTTGAGGAGAACGGGAGAGGAGAAAGCATGCAGACGACCGAACCACGACAGGACACGGCCAAACCTCACGAACGCCCCCGTCACAGATCCCGTCCTGCTCTGTCTCGTCCCAGCTGCCCCCTCCCCCTCCGATCTCACGACGCGCAGAAGAGCCCTGCAATCGATGATACTTCTCTGACAGTTGGCCTCGTCGACCCGCCGCCCACGCCTTCGTTCCAAGACGGACCTCCGCCGAGTCGCCAATCTCGTCGAACCCGCCAACCCAGCCCAGCACCTCGTGCACCCCGACCGTCCTCCCTCACCGGCCCCGACACCACACGGCATATAGCTGCCCATCCCGACGATCGCTCTTTTTCACTCTCTGCCGACGCGGCTCTCCCAGACACCTCGACCTCGTCTTCCGCTCGACAACCTCGCGTGCGGGCCTGCTCTCGATTGCGGCCCAGCCCCCCCCTCCTCACCTCACCTCACCTAAACCGTCAAAACCCACCCCCCGACTATCATCGTGGCTGCCCTAAAGCCGGCTGGTTTCCGAACCATGGACTTCGGATCGGGCACTGCGTACGCAGAGTCGGACGCCGACGACGAGTACGAGCGCAGCGTCGCCGCCAGCTCCCCCGTCCGCGACGGCGAGGCCTCCCCCATTGACTCGGAGCTCCCCTCATCCAACGAGCACACACCCACCACCTACGGCCACCGCAGCAGCGCCGACAGGCTACCCGAGACCATCATATCCGAGTGGACGGCTGAGGAGTGCGCCGACTTTATCGGCACCATTGGCCTCGAACACTATGCGGATCGGTTTCTCGGTGCGTTCCCTCGCTCCTTGCGAGAGGCAAATTACTGACGGTGTGTTTTTTGGTGCAGAAAACGAAATTGTCGGAGAAGCACTTGTCGCGCTGCAACATGACGATCTCAAGTCCATGGGCATCGCGAGTGTCGGCCACCGATTGACTATACTGAAGAGCGTTTACGATGTGAAGAAGGCACAAGACGTGCCTGTCGAGAGCGATCACTACGTTCCACTCTGTACGCCTCCCCAACGCCTCTTTCGCTGAAATGCCCCCGCTAACGTCTCCAGCCGCCGATGCCGAAGCACAATACGCGACAGCAACCCTCAAAGATATCAAGCACCTGGTCGAGCAGCTACGCCTCCGCGACGAGAGAGTGAGCATGGTGGAGCAGGAGCTGCGGCGCCTTAGTGAAGATTTCAGACGACTGCGCGAGGATATGCTACCGGCCCTGCGGCTGGCTAAGGAGACGACCCAGCCACTGCCAACCGTCAGCAACAGCTCAACGCCCAGCTACGGCTACGAAACGACCATCTCGCCACCAGCGCCCACATCAGCATCCACCCAGTCCCCAGGCCTCATGAGGCAGTACTCGACCAAGAAGATCATGCTTGCCCCGCCAAAGAACCCCTCCCCATCACACCTCCAGACCGCCCACGAACGATCCATCGCCGAGCAGACCCTCGACCCCTCGAGTGCCGCCGAGAGGGCAGTCCTCTCCTCGTCCCACCTGGCCGCCATGAACGGCTCCGGCCAGAACGCCACGTCCCCAATCTACAACCAGTCACCACACATGCCATCGCCCACCTCCCCCCAGGGCATGGCCACCCTCGGATCGAGATCCTACCGGTCCGAGGCCCCCACGCCATCCTCGAGAAGCACCTTTGCCGAGAGCGACTACGGCCACAAGGGCCGCGACCAGCCCGTGTCCGTGCCCCGGAGGGGCCAGACCCCTGTGCCCGACACTCCGAGCACCAGCAACGCCTCGGTCGAAATCTTCAAGTCTTTCCGCGTCAGCATGGACGACCCATGCTACAAGGTCCTCCCCGCCGCCCTCAAAAAGTACCAGATCAACGCCCCCTGGGACCAGTACGCCCTCTACATCGTCTACGGCGACCAGGAGCGCTGCCTCGGCCTCGAGGAGAAGCCCCTCATCCTCTTCAAGCAACTCGACAAGGAGGGCAAGAAGCCCATGTTCATGCTGCGGAAAACCAACAACGCGCAGCCAGACGGCGCAGGCGAGGTGCCCGGCAGCGCGGGCCTGGGCTCGGCCGGCAGGGGAGGCCCCATGCCCTACGACCCGCCAGGCGGTATCATCTAAACCACCAGGCGCCGCACCCTTGGTGCTACCCCCCTCGGCCTGTCATCACATCGGGTGGCCAGGCCCTGTTTTATCTATCACTCTTATTTGGGGGCGTCACCGGCAGCAGCCCGAGCATTTACGAGAGAGCATGCGGGTGGGATTTGGTCCCACGGCGGCGGGCCATTGCGCACCACCGCGACCGCGACGCTGGATCTGGGAGAGCCCCCGCTCATTTTTTCTGACGGGGCCACGTGTTGGATAGAGAGAGAAAGCGGGCACGACGACGGAACAAGAGCGAGCTTTTTTGGGACTCTTTTTGGAGGGGCAGACAGGCCCTCTCACATACCCTCCCGATGGGCGGGTTGATGGTGGACGGCCTATTTTCCCCGGGCCAGACGGGGCATGGCCGTGGCGGATGTCCTTTGTATTCTCGATACAAGTTTTTAGCAAATGTGGAGGTTTCTCGGTGGTCCATGGACATTTTGGAAAGAAGCGAGATGTTGTCCCCCCGCACGGCACTCTCGAGGTTAATGGCAGATGGCGCCACATGATCGTGATTGCGCTTTTTGTGTGTTTTGGGGGAGTGAAATTAACTCGGGGCAGATTTGTCGAGGGATGTCGTCCGGGCGGGTGTTTAGGGTTGATTGCGGTAGGGGGGCATATTTACCAGGGGTCGGGTGTTGGCGCGAGGCTATCTGATCTTGTAGAAGAGAGGGGATGGCAGGTTCCGAGGGGCCTGGCCCCCCCTGGACAGATTATAACCACCTGCCGAGTTTGACGGAGGGGCTTGGCAAGGCTGGTGATGTGGTTTAGGGTGCCGGGGGGTCCTTGGTTGGGTTACTTGGGTGAGAGGCATGGGTTGAATTCGGGATTTGGTTGGCCGCGAGGGGAGAGGGGATGAATGATGAATCGGTGAAGAGAAACGGGACGGCGATGTTGTTCATCGTGAGGATGGGGATGTGGTGGTTAAGATTGTTGTTCGGCTGATGGATGGCGCTGACAAGGACGTCAACTGGCGTGGATCTCCACAATTCATTAGCCCGCATAGATCTCCACAACTCATCAACTGCCTCGTTGGCTCAGTGGTAAAGCGCATCACTAGTAATGATGAGATCACTGGTTCGATTCCAGTACGAGGCACTGACCTTCACTTTTGCCTCCTTCCCCAACATCACCATTCTCTTTTTGCCGCAGGGTCAATTTCAAACATGCCAGTTTGAATTTGGCCTTTTACTGTGTCACACCGCTCAGCGTTGGTACGAAATGTCATGAATACCAATTCTCATGGGAACCCCAACCACCATGGCGTCTCTCACGCACCCATCAGTTCTTTTCACACGGCATGCCATTTGGAGCCCGTCAAGTGACATCGGTGTCACAATAACGGACTTCAAGCTTGCCCCCTCCCCCTCCCCTCGTTCAAACCAGGTCAAAAACAAAGCAAGCCCCGCCCGACGCCGAATTCCGAGTTTGTGTCGCATGTCCCAAATCCATTCCCTCGGAGCGCTTCATATCACGTTCGCGCCCGTGGAGACGCCTAGGTCAGGAAGCCCTTCTTGGTGAGGTGGTCCCAGATGTCCTTTGTGAGCTTGTCGGGCATCGAGTACAGGTCGATGGAGAACTCGCCGGCTGGGAGTTATTAGCAACAGCTCTCATCGGGGTAGCACCTGGGAGACCTACAGTCCACGTCCGTCTTGATGTACATGCTGTCGGTGCGCTGGTCGGTGATCATCTGGATGACGTGCAGCAGGTCCGACTCCTCGAGACGGGCGAGGCCGTCGGCGAGCTTCTCGTAATCGTACTTCTGGCTCGCCTTCTTGGGCACGGCGGCGCCCTTGCGCTTGACGCGGTCCTCGTCGGTGGGGAGGGGTCCCGTCTCGCGCAGGATCTGCTGGAGCGACTGCGAGGGGTTCTTGAAGGAGACGGTGTGCTCGACGACGTAGTGGTTCGACTGGAAGTTGAGGTCGTGGGCGACGGTCTGCTTGGACTTTTCGGTCGTGTACATGTCGATGGTCATCTCGAACTCGCCCCAGCCCTCGTTCTCGCAGGTGAAGGGGGGCTTGGTGAATGCTGTTGAGCAAGGGTCAGTCGAGCGGTCCGTCGCGGTATGTGGGTTTGTCTACGACGTACTCTGGACAGGGTTCTCGAAGGAGGGGTGCAGGTTGTAGACGACGCGCTGGAAGCAGTCGGCCGTGTGCTGCTCGCCATCCTCGTCGAGGATGAAGATGTTCACGGACCACTTGCGCATCGGGAAGCCTTCCGCCTGTTGGGGGAGGTCGGGCCTGGGTGGGCGGTCAGTCAATCTGTCGTGGGATCGGAGGAGGAAGGGTATCATCGTACAGGACATTTTGGTCGGTGACCAGGCGAACGCGGCGCTGTGGGAGAGAGTGTCAGTCAGTGTCCATGTTGTTTGTGATGCCATGCGAGGCGCGAGGGAGTTTGTCAGTCCAGGATAGGATGCATCCTTCCGCCATCGATTTGCAGTGCTTCGTCAGAGGGCTGGCGCATCTCTTCTATGCGCAACTCGCGACCGCTTGGCCGTCATATGATAGCGCCAAGAACACAAGGCGCCCAACGTCGTCCCATCGCCAGGCAGACCGCGCAGCATCCACAAACGGGCCTGATCTGAGCAGTGCATGTCCGCGCTTCGTAAAGCGTTGCATCCATATGCCTTCCCAAGGTGACCTCGGGAACCAAAACGACGTGTCGCTTGTCGAGGATAGTGTTATCCCCGTGCCACCTCAAGTCTCCGTTGTCGCGTCGCATCCCTCGCAGCGCACTTGCCGCCTGGCGTCGCTGTTTGCCCGCGTGATCAAGCACCGCAAACTCCGCAGAACAATATCGCAGCATATCATCCAGAGAGGAATCCAATCCGTACCTCAACTATCATGATGTCGGAGGGTCAGGCTTCGGCGCCTGCACGAGGTGGTGGCTGGTGTTGTTGTATGTAGGGAAGCGAGTGGTCGGGAAGACTGCGTCGCGCGTCTGAGCTCGGTATCGCTATTTCTGGAGAAGAGAAGTTCTGGCCTTCTGAATGGCGAAGGAAATGTCGGTCGTTGAGGAAGGGCGGATGTCTTTGTCGGAGCTGGTTGGCCTTGTCTTGGTGACGTCCTGACGGTGTTTGGCAATTGGAAAGGCTGAAGGAGAAGTGGGGTGCGGTTAGCGCCGCCATATTCACCCCTCTGGAGGGTGAGCCTGGGAGCGCTATTCCAACGCCCACTGCCGTGCAGCTTCAAATTTTTGTTGTCAGAATTATATGACGGCCATGCAGAGCTTAAGCAAAGCTACAAGGTCAAAGAAAAGCAAACACATATCATTTGTAGCAACAGACACTTTCGATGACTTGAATCTGGGTGTTATTCCGCGTCTCTACGGAGCTATCTACGGGGACACACCCTGGGACGGGCGGGGAAGGGGTAGGTGAAGTGTCATGGTGCTCGTCGGGGGGAAGTGTGTTGTGATGCTGGGGGCCGGCTCTTGTCATCATGACCACACCCTCTGCCTATACGGTGGCCGAAGGAGCTTCTGCAGCGTCCCTCGACGACACGGTGATGCGACTCCCCGGGTCGGGGGAAGTCGTAGGTAGGGTATCTCTGGTCATTGATCCATGCTTGTGGCCCTCTCCAATCAATATTCACTTTTGAGTCTGTGCAGTGACGTGTGACGAGGGTAGGGGGGGTCGGTTTGTTGCATCGCCTTGATTTGGAGCCAGCGCGGCGGCTCGTTGCCAGCTCACTTTGGAGGCATTTCTATATCTCCGTCAAGTTAAGACGAGGCCTCAGGGGCAGCGGCCTCGGGGGCAGCAGTCTCCGCAGCCTCGGCAGCCTGCTTGAACAGCACCTCGTTGTCCTTCTGGGCCTGAAGGAAGGAGTCCTTGAAGAGGTTGGCGTCTGGACCGGGTTAGCTAGCGGTCTGGAGCACGGGCTTTGCGGGGGTGACTTACTCTCGGCGTTGGCGAAGCGGATAGCGAAGGTGACAGCCTCGGGCTCGCCCTCGCTGACATCGGCAGCGGCGTTCCAAACCCAAGAGCGGTCAGAGCCGACGTTGGGGGACAGCTTCATCTCGGGGACGACTGGGGAGGGTCAGCGGGGGTACATGATTCGGGAGCGGGCGGGTGACATACTGTAGTGGTTGGCGCAGACCTTGAGGGTCTTGTCGCGGCGCATGACCAGGCGGGTCTTGCCGTTCTCCTTGTGCTTCAGCAGGCGGACGTCACCGGTGCCACGCTCCTTCCACTCGCTCGACTCCTTGACGAACTTGAAGAGCTTCGCGCGCATCTTGAACAGCTGCTCCTCCGACTCCTCGTTTGTGCGGGTCTCGACCTTGTCGGTGAGCTTGACGACGGGCTCGAAGTGGACGTCCTCGGACTCGGGGGCCTCGTCGTCATCCTGGGGATCATGTCAGCGCGCTGTAATGTTACGAGGTCGAGGTTGCGGGTTGTACGCACACCTTTGGCGGCCTCGGCGGCCTCGCGCTGAGCCTTGTTGCTGCCCGAGTTGTCGCCGCGGTCCTCCTCCTCCTTCTTCTCCTTCTTGGCGCCGCCTCCGAACATGGAGAAGACGGACGACTGGGTGGTCGTGGCGGGCTTTTCTGCCTCAGCGGCGGCGGGGGCAGCAGCTTCGGTGGTCTCGGGCTTGGTCTCCTCAACCTTGGTCTCCTCGACCTTGGGCTCGGTGGCTTCGGCGGCAGACATGATGGCGATGGATGGTGTGGTAATGGCTGTAGGCGATGTTGTTAGCTATTGTTCTATGACAGGAGCTGGCTCGACAGAAGCATGGGATGTCGTCAAGTCGTGGCGGTTGCCGGCGGGCTTGAGAGGCGCCCGTTGCCGGCAACCCATCTAGTGCCCTGGAATTTGCCCCTCATCCCAAAAAGGCGGGGGGCTTTGCACGGCTTCCGAACGTCGCGCAGAGCTCGGCGTCGGGGTGTAGCGCCTGAAAATTGAATGAGGGAGACTCACGGGTTCGAATGACTTGGCGGATGCTTTATAGCTGTTGTGGAATGAGAGCGATGTCTGAACGTGGTGGACGAAGATGCGGCGATGTTTTTTCGACGATGCTGGAGCGAAAGTGGGCGCCTTGAAATGAAGGAAATCCCCCGCTTCGCGGCTTGGTCAGGCACCTGAGGCACGAGTCACATGTGGCGCGACGGCCCAACGCCACAGTGAAAGCAGCTGGCACGCTGTCGCGCCACATTCAGCGCCACAAACAGTGAATTCTTCCTTCTCGACAGCACCTTCCACTTTCACCTTTCACATTGTTGTTCAACGGTCTGTCCTTCTCTGCGCTTGTTAGAATCATCAGTCCTCCCGTATTCTTTTGAGTTGATGGACTCGCGATTCTGGCATTTCCTCGCTATCAAAAAACCTCCACAGGCACCGTGGCTCGATGATACGGCCATCCAAGTTAATCGACTCAATGCCTCAACTCTATCAACGACCGCCCAAGTGAAATGCCACTTTGATGAGCATCATGGCTGACACAGTCTTCCAGGCTTGTATTCTCACCTGTTCCGAGCTGTGGTCTGCAGTGTATCGCAGCCGGCCGACCAGTCACCGGGTTTCTTGAGCGACACTGCGTCAAGGCTCACAATACCTGCAGGCGCAACCCGTGGCTCAGCCTGCCTGGCCTGACACATCGTGAATATCGATAGCCTTGTGCCTCATCCGCAGCAACTTCACTCGCAGCGACCGCATCATGGCAACACCACGTGATGAGCTAATTCAGGCTGTTCGCTGAAGGATTCAGACCCTGTCCCGACTACCCAAGTCTGCCGTCGGTGCAATCGTTGAACGCGAGGAATACGCATGGCCGATGTCAATGAATCCTTCGAGTTCGAAGCAAATTTTCTGTGTTTCAGTCAACTCCCTCGTCTTCACCCGCTGCCTCACTATGGCACCGTCGTTCGAAACACTTCGCACCCTCGTCACTGCCGTCGGGGCACTGAGTTGCCTTGGCACTGCCACTCACTTGGCATCCGTGTTCTGGATGTTCATTCGGCCGGGTAGCATCCGCCGATATCTGAAAACCGCAGACGGGAAGCCAGCATGGGCGCTCGTCACTGGCGCCAGCGGTGGCATCGGAGGACAGCTCGCTCATGAGCTTGCCTCGCTGGGCTTCAATGTCGTCCTGCATGGCCGAAGCCAGGTCAAGCTGGATGCTGCGGAGAGAGGTCTCACTCAGGTCCACCCCGATCGCGAATTCCGCACTATCGTCATCGATACATCGCATGCCTTCGCCGCAGGAGAAAGCAGCGCCTCCTGGGTCGCTTCCCTTCAGGACATCAACCTCACTGTTCTCATCAACAATGCCGGCGGCACCACGGAGAAAAGATGGCCCCCGTCGATGGCTTCACCGCCGACAGGCTCATCACCGATGCCAGCGTCAACGCCATGTTCCCGACACTCCTGATTCACCAGGCGATCCCGCTGCTGGAGAAGAACCCAAACGGACTCATCATCAACATCGGTTCCCTCGCGGACCTCGGCGTCCCGCTGGGTGGGAGCTACCCCGCCAGCAAGGCCTTCTTATCCACCATGACCGAGGTCCTCTCTCGCGAGATGAAGCTGCTTGGGCGCGGCATTGAGGTCCTGGGCATAAGGTCGGCAACGTACATGGCACCAAGAACTCCGGGTTCGATGAGAAGGACTTCTTCTCGCCGGACGCATCCTCTATGGCCAAGGCGGTGATTGCGAGGGTCGGGTGTGGGCACCACATCGTCGTCGGCCACTGGAGACACGCACTGCAGTTTGAGACGATGAACCTTCTTCCCAAGTTCGTGCTGGACCACTTCCTCACCAACGTGACGAGTGGCTTTAAGGACGCGAAGAGTGGCAAGGATGAGTGATATCTAGTGGCGGTGTTTCGTTTCATGGGGGCACGTTGCAGGGAAGCATGTCGACCGTCATCAAACTCCATTTCGAACCCTGCACTGCATTGCCTTGGGCCCGCCTACCTGCTATCTGAGCATCAGCGTGAAGCCATGGATGAGCTTGGTAAATGTTGATCAGATGATTCCAGAACTTTCATTTGACAAAGCTGTCCTGCACCAAGGTAGGGAACCCCAGCTACTGCCATGCCCCTTGATAGATTCTAATCATTCCTCCCAAGATCCGTCTTCTACTTTGCCTTTCGAGCCAACTCGGTCCGACCCGAACCTAACTGTAATCGCACCTTAAATCGCCCCCAAAACCATCAGATGACGTGCTGCATCGACTCGCGCCCCCTGGCTGGACGGAACTCTTTACCCCGAAGCCAGGCGCCGCCCCGAGTCACAGAGTCGCATTCATAGAAAGCAGGCAAGATACCAATCGCCGGGGCATGCCTGGCGCACCACTCGGACGAAAGCAGGTGCCGAGTGCAGATGTCTCCCCCGGTCCCCGACGCACCCCGGACAATTGTGGGCTGGCAATGAACCCGATACATACCGTGGCATTGCGAGTAATGCGACATCCCCCCCTCAATCTACGTATCGGTGTTAATCACCCTGACCGGACTAGCCCGACTCTTTCGGCGGAGCTCCTGGCTCCGGAGAGGCTGTCCATCACCAAGTCCACCACTCGGAGGCACCTATCTGTCGCGGGCCTCTCGAGGGGAAGAAAGGGTGGGCTCGCGGTAATTGGGGGGATCACTATCCTCCATCGTCGGGGATGAGCAAGGGGAACTGAATGAGAGGGCGGAAATAGGGGTCATGCTCGTCGCCACCGCGGTCGGAGGTCCAAAGGTTCGAGTCGCGGGGGAGTATTAAAACCGCCCAGGCGTTCGTCCGTTCGTTGGTCAAGAGTGGTTGGCTTTGAGTTTGCACTGCCGAAGCCAAGACCGTTCCCGTCGTTTCACAGTAGCATCTTCCTTCAGACGACATCATGCGCGTCCCTCAGACCTGGGCCTTGGCCCTCCTTACCGGCGTCTCGGCCAAGAACATCTACGTCTCCCCCACCGGAAACGGCTCCGGCACCCTCGAGAGCCCGTACGGCTCCATCCAGACGGCCGTCAATGCCGCCGCGGCCGGAGACACCATCTTCCTCCGGGCCGGCACGTACGCCCCGTCGTCCAACATCCAGGTCGGCAAGAGCGGTACCAGGACCTCTCCCATCACCGTCCGGCCGTACAACTCGGAGAAGGTCATCATCAATGGCGAGAACATGCCCGGCACCCCCAAGGCCCTGAATGAGGCCCTGCCCAACGGCGAGCGCGGCATCTTCCACATCCAGAACGCCCAGTACTGGGCCTTCTACAACCTTGAGTATGACCCCCTTGACCTCCTTGATGTCTCCTACTTCCCTTTCTGACTTTATGCAGGCTGATCAACGGCCCCTACGGCATCTACGCCCGCGATGCCTCGCACAACTACTACGAGGGCCTGTCGACCCACGACAACTACGAGACCGGCTTCCAGCTCGAGGGCGCCTCGTCCAACAACACCGTCCTCAACCTGGACTCCTACCGCAACCGCGACCCGCGCAAGAACGGCGAGAGCGCTGACGGCTTCGCCTGCAAGAGCGGCTCGGGCACTGGCAACGTGCTCCGCAACGCCCGCCTCTGGGACAACGTCGACGACGGCCTTGACCTGTTCATGTTCGGCAGCCCTGGTACGTATCCTGCCCTCTATCATGGCTCCCGACACAGCTAACACCCTCGCAGTGACCCTCGAGGAGGTCTACGCCTGGGGCAACGGCGTCAACCGCTGGGGCTTCAGCCCCTTCGAGGGCGACGGCAACGGCTTCAAGCTCGGCATCACCGACAACCCTCCCGCCAACCACATCGTCCGCAACTGCATGGCCTTCCAGAACCTCAAGAAGGGCTTCATCGACAACGGCAACCCCGGCAAGCTGACCATGGAGCGCAACACGGCCTGGAAGAACGGCGACCTCGGCTTCCACCTCCGCAGCTCCTCCTCCACCCTCCGCAACAACATCGCCGTCAACAACGTTGGCTCCTCCCAGGCCAGCCTCATCAGCTCCGTCTCCGCCTCGGGCAACTCGTGGCAGTCGGGCTCCTGGTCCGACAGCTCCTTCTCGAGCACCGACGCCTCTACCCTCAAGGGTGCGCGTGGCTCCAACGGCAAGGTCCGTGGAAGCAACTTCCTGCTTCCCGCCTCCGGTGCTGCCATTGGCGCGACCACGCAGCAGGAGGTTTAGGGGGTGTCCCGCAGGGGAATGGGTGATGCAACTGTACATAGGAGAGGAGGGTGCCGTGAGGCGCCTAGTATATACAACGCGAGGCTTAATACATACAATGCCTAATAGAACCTGTATCCATTACCCATGTGCATCGTCGATGTGGTACTCCTACACGGGTTCGGACTAGAATCGTGGGTTTCCAGGATCGTACTCGATCATGCCACGCTGGAGCCATCGCACCTTTCCCGTCAGGGGGTCCATGATGCAGGCGTAGTGAGTGCACTCATTGATAATGGGGAACTCCATCATCCACTCTTCCAGGAAGCTCTCCCTAACGCCCTTCTTAGGTCTTGAGGCCGGACCGTGTACGCCCTCGTCGAGGCACAGTCCGTTCTTGTCCTCGCTTTTCACGTCTTCGGGGTTCGAGCTCCTACTGCCGACCGTGTGTAGCAGCCACTTCTCCTGCATCATGCCCATACGTTGCTCCGAGTCCTCGAGAAAGAGCTCTTGGCCCAGAAGCGCGGCTTGGGCATTGGTTGGGTCGGCCGGTGAGCCTGGCCTTCGGCGACAGCAGCTGGAACTATGTGTATCGTGGTTTGCCTGTACGATAAACTGGTTGGACGTCTTGATCTTGCCGGTGTGGAGGTCCTTCTCGATGACAACAGCTTCTTTCGAGTCGGAGAGTGTCAGATAGCAGGGTGACGACGGCTCTTTGGCAAGACGGGTGGCTAGTGATAGCAGCGGTGATGGCGCGTTGTCGCTGGTGGACGTCTGTTCGAGCGGCCAGGTCTTCTTGTCGAGGATGACGGACCGAAGGATGGACGAGATGGAAGGGCGGAAACCGAGGAGAACGAGAAGCTGGTGCTTTCGCAGTGCCTTCTTGGAGCACTGTCGCGTGGGCCGGTAGTTAAGTGAAAGGGAGAGACCGGGTCTGGTAATGCCTGGTCAGTGTATGCTCGTTTTTGAGGTCCAGGGGAGCTTGCCTGGCAGCTGTGAGAGTGCCTACGAAGCCGGCGTATGTGACTGAGGTGGCGATAACAAGCTCGGGGTCCTGCCTCGAATCCACAAACTCCACGACGATCAGAAGCTCCCTCAAAGGATCCATGCCCCAATCGAGGGTCCGGAAATGCATCAGGCGGCTTCCCTTGATGCCGTCGGCGCTGCGTCGTGGCTCGGTGAGAATGCATCCCGCCGTGCAGCTCATCAGGGCGTCGAGAAGAATGTTGAGCGCAATGACGAGATAGAGGTCGACACCGGCAGTCTTTGAAATGCTTCGCACTTCGCGATTATGCTCATCATCGTAGAGTCTCCTGAACAGTGCCTTTGCGCAGAATCTAGCCACGCGGCAGAGTAGCGGATATCGGAAGATGGAGAGAAGTAGCTCGTCGAAAACGTTGGTTACATCGCGCATCCGCGGCGCAAAGTCTCGGGCTACTTCGACATAACGCTGCTCTGGTGGAAGAGCAACATCTATTCGATACGTCGGGATTGGACCATCAGGCAGTGGCATTGTAACAATGTGCGATAGCTTGAGGTGATTGAAGAGGATGGAGTGGCGCAGAGCGATTTTTGGGATGCGATGATATTCTGGCGGTTGGTGGTTGACAGAGGCGACCGACCGGGGTCGACAGGCAGCAGTACTGGCAGCCCGGTGCGGGGTGCGGGAGTCCAGCACCGCCGTGGAGGTCACTGGCGGGGCACCTCGGTGTCAACATGGAAGGGAAGGTGTTACTCAGTAGGTAGGTAAGCCTCACCGTCAATCCTTCTTTCTTCCAAGTTCAACAGGATGATACGAAGGCTTGGCTTCCCCTTCGCTCAATTGAGGCACTGGCGAAACGGAGACGGAAGCAATCATTAATCTCATCATCTTATACATGTGCCAAAGCCAGTATGAGGGGCAACAGCGCCAAGCTCGACAGACGCCGACCGGGAGCTCCAGAGTCGTCGTCCTCATCATTCGAACCTCCACCGCTCCCTTCGCCATCCCCATCGCCCGCGGCCTCGTCCTCGTCATCGTCCTCGTCATCGCCGATAGATCCAAACTCACCTCTTTGAGGCTCGCGACTCCCTTGAGCGATATTATCTCCAGGCGAAAGACATACGGTCATCATGTCGATTCGATTGACGCCCTGAGTCTGTTGCATCACGTTCGTGCTGATCAAAACGGGCCAGGACTGCCGCACCGACAGGTCGTACAGCTCATCGCGGCGATGATTCCAGCCACGATAATCGATCGAGTACGTCCACAAGTTGAAAAGCTTCGTGTCTCTAGGGAACTCAAGCCCGGGCACTTGTGCTAATTCGCAGACGGACGCGTTGCCGAGACTCCTCGGGTCCACTGAGAGATGTGTCAGTAAGGTATGCTTCCACCTGGCATTAGGCATACGTGCAACACTTACCTGGCCTGACCATGGTCTTGATCCCGCACTTTTCCTTGGCGTCTTCGCTGAGCCCGGGACACCTCCTGTCGTTTGTTGCTTGCGTGAGCCGGAGTGCCGCGACGCACTCGTCGCCCAAGACGCCGCTGCACCCAACGCTGGGGCCGACTGATTCCGCTCCGTCCGACGTGTGGTTGACCGGAGCAATGGGGTAGATACACACATACGGGATCATCCCGTCCTCCGCCGTGGTGTTGATGAAGCTGTCGGGGACGCTGAGCATGTAGTTGAGCATCGGGAATTCCATCCATTCCGACTGGTCTGTAACAGAGTACTCATCTCTCCGCTGGTCAGATAGTGCCAGGGTCAAGCGCCAGTCATTTACCGTGTGCAAGCGAAACGACTCAGAGGCGGAGGCGTTATGGTAAAATGTGCCCTCTTCGACGCCTGGGATGCGTCCGCCGCACATGGTCGAATTTGAGCCCCGTTGTGCAAGGGCAAGACATGAAAGTCCCATGAAGACCAGACTGAGGCCGGGCTTCGATGCGTGCATTGTGCTGATCGTGACGGGTGATAAAGTTGATGACCTTGCTGTGATACCAACGTCCGCTTTCTTGCGATACCTGAACAGGATCAATCACTGCTTCTTATATCCCACAGGCCAACATTTACAAACTCAGTCTTGGACTCTGGGCTGTCAGCATTGGCAGTTGTCATCCTTCCATTCTGGGCTTGTGAGCGCGCCTCTCAAGCTCGGACTCGCCTGTCCGATCCAGTGCCCTTGCTAGATTTTGTATTCGTCTCTGCCGAAAGGATTGATTGTCTGGTTCACCCACTCGGGGTTTCACGAATGACGACAGTGACTTGGCGAGCTATTCCTTCGGGCGAAGACATTTGAACGCGGGTATATAAGATCGACACCTAGGCCCTTGGCCCTGTGACGATCACCGTCCCGGGAACTTGGCGCGCTCTTGCCGTTGGCCAGTGTCGCCGCATCGGCACCCTATCTTGGCATTTGTGTTGTCATGAGGCCCTGTCTTCTGAAGGGAAAGCAAAATGCGAGCACGGGAATCTTTTTTATAGGCCAGGCTTACTCGCATGTGCCTTAGGTGCCGGGCGAAGATGCCGGCTTCCGTGGAATTGCATCTCCCGCACCCGCAGCATCACTTCGACAGGCCGCCAGCCCGACGACACTCGAGAGTCAATCTTCTGATGCTTTCGGGAACAGAAGCAAAAATGAATAGATGCCGAAACACGGGATCGAACCGTGGGCCTTCGCATTTCATCGTGTTACGAGTGCGACGCTCTACCACTGAGCCATTCCGGCGTCACATGCTGCAGGTCGACTGTTGCGGGCATTCGTTGTCACAAGCTGCGGCTCCGAGCCTTCAAACAGCGGAACTCTGCTGCCAGAGGAGACCTAGAACACTTCACGTGTATCCGCCGGTGCTGAGATCTTGAGCATACGAGATGTGATGTAGTTGCGGGGTTTCTGGTGGGTCTTGACGTGACTGGAAGATCGTGTGTTGGCTCGGCACGGAGTGGAGGACATCGTCTGTACGGATGCTTTGGGACTTTCATTGTGTTTTCTAAATCCGAGCCCAATGCCTGCATAATCCTACAGCCGAGACTTGCCCCCCGGTGCGACGACCTTGAGCGCCTCATACGTCGCCTCTGCAGGCCCGTCAACGTGATATCCCGAATGCTTCAACAAGCTCTCGGCCGTGAGCAGACCAGCATGGAGTTCGCTCACACTTCTCACCCCCAGTAGACGCAGACCTCTCTCAATCTCGATCCGCAGTAGCTCAATTGCCCTCTCGACGCCCGGCTGGCCATACGCACCTAGAGGATAGAGCAGGCCACGACCAATACCGACACCTCGAGCTCCCAGACAAAGCGCCTTGATGACGTCGGTACCACGACGCACACCGCCATCGACGAAGACTTCGATCTTATCCTGCAGCCCACGCTCCCGGAGAACCGGCATCGTCTCAGCCAGTACCTCAAGAGATGATCGAGCGAATTCGAGCTGCCGTCCGCCGTGGTTCGAAAGAACGACCCCAGCCACGCCATGCTCCACAGCTTTGAGCACATCTTCGACACTCTGAACACCTTTGAGCACGATTGGCATGTTGGTGATGCTCTTGAACCAGGGGATATCGTCCCACGAAAGGGTTGAGTCGAGGAAAGTCGATGTTCCCTGATACACCTCAGGGTGCCATTCCTCACCGTTTTGGCTGGCTTCAAGCTGTCGAGCGCGTAGATCCTTCTCCCGCCTCCCGACCTGGGGGTTATCCACGGTGATGAAGAGGCCCTTGCAGCCACGCAGTTCGGCTCGCTGGACGATCTCCTTGGTAACTTCCCGGTCCTCGTTGACGTAGAGCTGCATCCAGTGGACTTGATTCTCGTCTCGACGGGCGTCGACAATTTCGTCGAAAGAGCATGAAGAGAGTGTTGGGATCATGTGGATGATATTGTGGGTGCCAGCGGCACGGGTGAAGGCAACCTCGCCTTCGGGGTGGGCAAGCTTGTTGAGGGCCGTAGCAGTGATGTAGAAGGGGAGGGATGATTGGGTGCCGAGAAGTGTTGTGGAAACATCGACCTGCTTGACGTTGACTAGGACGCGAGGTCGGAACCAAACGCGGTGAAAGGCTCGATGGTTCTCTTGTAAGGTCTTTGGAGAATTCTCAGGTCAGTTGATTCGTGATGCTTGGTGTTTGAAGATCAGGGGCTCATACAATCTCATCGTCGGCTGCGCTGGAGAAGTATGCCCACGATGTCGGGTTCAGGACTTGCCGCGCCACCGATTCAAAGTCGAAGAGGTTGAGGCAGTGGGATAGCGGCGGCTTGTTGGCGGGCTGAGGAGGATGTTGAACTTCCTTCTTCATCAGTTGAACTCTATCAACCTTGACGAGCGGCTGCTCCTCCGTGGATGGACGGCCCTGCTGCGACGGGATGCTTGTCTCAGTGGCGTTGGACTGAACGACGGGACCTAGGTGCTTCTTTTGATCCAAGTGTTTGTCGAGAGTTCCAGCTGGATGAATGGGATCATAGGCTGCCGTGGCGTCTTTGCCCTTGGCTGTGTTAGCGTTGGTGGCCGTTAAGAGGGAGACAGCCGCTGTTTCGACGTCAGTCAGACTCACTGCATACTTCAAGATCGACTGCTGACCGCCAGGATGATCTGAATAACCATCGTTAGCCTGGTATTCGTAGCTAGTTATAGGCATCAACCCACCTGGGAGGAAATCAGTCATGTCGTAGGCTTTTCCCTACAGAGCAATCTGTTAGCGTGCTGAGCCCCAGGGCCACAAGGAGGCTGCCCTTACATGTACAATGACCCAGCAGGACTCCGCATTGTTGTGGGTTGCAACTTCGCTGTCTGTAAGACTGTCGGCTGCCATTTCGAGGTATGCAGTGAACAGAGAGAGTCTGTGTGAAGGACAGTAGCGGCTACAGGTAGGTAGGAAGATTGAACATGCACTGGGAGAGTGGCCCCTGGACACACGTGGGACCTAGACCCTTCCCGTTATCTGTGGGGGGTTGCATCGTGGAAAATTCGGCCCCTGATCGTCGTCAGCTCATCCCGACGCTAGCAGACTCGCCCGAAACTCACATCGGCCGCTGAGCCTGCGGATTGGACGGGAGCCTTGATAACCGATGGCACATTGGATGTGCCGTCTTATCCATTCATGTAGGATCAGGGATTATTTGCACGGCCGGATGCATGTTTCCAGAAACATAAGGTAATCGTACAAGACCTCCGGCGCAAAGCCCACATGTGTTCGAGGCACGACATTTGGCATCCACATGACGCCATTCCGTTGACTTGACCTGACCAAAAGCCGAGGTTTTCAAACGGCAATGGGATCATCGAGGGTGTGGTGCTGAAGACGCCATCGAGACAGTCACCTCAAGGATCAAAAGATTTCGTAATAATTCAATACTTCTTCATGTACTTCGGCGCAGGAATCGTCACTGCCATCGCCATCATGATCCCTGGGATCTGTATCAGTCTCAGCTAGACAAGCTTCAAGCTGCCTCCGATGACGTCTCGACCAGGGGCTTCTTGCCATATAGTGAGTAGCTGTAAAAAGTCAGCAGGGTAAACCTCATTGCAGAACATCAGGCACGTACATCGGCCAGTAAGCATGGATACTCCGATTGGCCATGTCCTTCCTCACATCGACAAGGAACAGCTCAACCTCCTCAGGTGTCCAGCCGTGTGCGCGGGTAAGAGGCGCCATGGTGATGGCGGAAAGACCCGAGGAGAAGTTCTCGTAGCACCAGGCCCCGATCTCCTTGTACTTCTTCTCCTTGGGCCACGGGTTCATCGGCCACTTGAGACGCTCAATTGTGACATCGACGAAGCCGACCTCACGCATGATGTCCGCGAGCTCAGGGATGCTCGCGAACGCACGGCCAAATTTGACAGAGGCTTCGAGGAGGAGATCAAACGCCCTGCTGAGGGCGCTGTCCTTGGGAATAGAATCGTCGTCAGAGACGACCCTGAGATCGGCCTCTTGGAGCTCCAGGTAACCACCTGGCTCGAGGTTTCTAGGAGTAAGGGTTAGCAACGATCGGCGAGGTAGCATAGAAGGGAACGTCATACTCAAGGCTTCTCTTGAAAAGATCGCGCCAGTTGGCAATGCTGGAGTTCATGAAGCGGCTGTGGATGTAGTCGAAGTTGTGGGAGAAGGTCCATTCCTCCTCAATATCGTCGATCTGGAAGGTCACGTTGGGAGGGACGCTTCGTGGAAGTCAGCAAGAATCTGCTTGCACATGGCGGCGAGGGAGCTGATGACTTACAAGCTGGACTGGATAGGGGAAAGGTCGACGCCGATGACCTGGCTTTGTCAGTACAGGGCAATCACCTGTTGATGACTTCAATGTGACACTGCTTACCTTTGCGCCGGGATGCTCATCACCAAAGTCGGTGGCCCAAATACCGGTTCCGGTGCCAATGTCGAGGACATTCTTGACGTCGGAATCAGCATCGTTGGGCGGGGCAAGACCGAGCTTGTTGTCGAAGGTGATGGTAAAGAGGTTGTGCTGCAGATCTGCACGACTGTGTGTGAGAGAAACGTCCATTTGACGCGAGACTCAATGAGACCTACCCAGCCGGTCGCTCTCCTGTTCGTCGTTCGGCAAGGCATATTCTACGCATCGTCAGTCACACACAGAAGAAGAGCCACAGCAGCCACTAGAGCAAGACGTACTGCCGTCCTTGTATGCATGGTACGTCCGCCCGTTCTCTCGGCGGTAGTTGTAGATAGAGGTGCTGACACTGGCCGTCGACGAGGCCGCATCCTAGATAGGCGTCAGTACTCGCCAAGGCGGGCTATATGAGCTCACTCGCCTCCGTCAGCGTGGGATCGTTCTGCTCCACCTTCGCAGAATGTCGTTAGCCATCGTCGATCACGGCGCTGCACTACTCGGAGGCGACCGCAATACTAACCACATCGTCGGCAACGAGCACAGGCCCAGAGGTATCTTGGTTGTCCGCCATCGCGTGAGCCGTTGTCTGTTGTTGTTTCGATCTTCTTTGACGTGGGAGAAACAGACAGTCTGGCAACCCCGCATCGCCGGCTTTGGGGAGTCCCGGATTTATACCACTTGGGTGTCTTGCATGAACCGGCCGGCCCATGCCCGCCTGATGTGGGCTGTTGGTTTGCCAAGGCGGGCTGGCCGGGTGAAGTACTGGAGGCGAGGTCACTCGAATGCTGTGCTGTACCTTACCGACCGCCGCTTTGTGGTGCCTTGCTGTCTTGTAGGGGCGAATTTGACCGTTGGAAATCCATCTTGATACCTGGTCCACGGCGCTGTAAGGAGATCCCCATTCCCGTCACTTCTCCAACCAACCCAACAGTGAAAGTTACCAGATCAGTGAGGTATTACATGTACTAGCGGTTGGTCCTTCATGCAGACATATCTGCACAATGTGCCTGAAGCTGCAGGGATCCCCGCTCCGCCACCTATTTCACATGCAAGATGCTCATATGCACCAACAGGCGAGATTGCACTCTGCTTCTGGAACATCTGCCGCTTTTGGGGCGTCACGGAACTGGCCGAAGTCCGCGGCGATGTGGAAGCATGTAATGCGATTACTATGACTGAGGGTCTGAGACTAAAGCCACGGAAGCCAAAAACATACGCACATCACCTCCCTCATTCTGCTACTACTCGCCCATCCGAAATCCTCATGTTCAGGTGGCTAGGCTTAGACTTTCCCCTCAAGGCACCGGAGAGTACCTCCCATGGCTTAGCTCGACAGATTCCCTTCGTAAGGATGAGTCGTCCTCGTCTTCCTTGACGGAGACGTACTTGACCCAATGGCTATCTTCGACACATGTCCATAGACCATTCAGCAATGTGAAGCCTACGACGCCCAAAGCAACAACAGGCGCCAGTTGCCCGACTCCTTCGATGTGTTTCTCGGGGTTGCCATCTTCCTTGTTCAGCCACTCAGACTTGTCGACCCAGCGACGGAGCGGTATGATCGTTACCCAGTTCCAAATGATCAATATCGTACTGAGCGCCCAGATGAGGAATTTGATCAGTCGGAAGATGGGGAACCAGCCAGTCAACATCTCCAGCACCGTCGAGGGTGTGATGCGGGTCCCCCGTTGCCGGGAGTCTTGCTTCCTGCCCCCCTGATTGCTAAGAGCGAGCTCAACGGATGTGGCGACCAGAGTAAGAGCCGAAGCTGCCAGGAGAATAATACATTGGCTTTTGACATCTCGCCTAGAGCCAGTATGTGTGAGGTGTTTCTGCTGACTTTCCGTCAGGTTGAAAAAGGGATTAACCGCGTTCTCCAGAATGCAGTATGCGGGAGCAATGATGAGACTGTCCCATTGACCTTTGTTCGGAACTTGGTTCTGAACAGCGGGGACATCGGTGAAGTCGCTCTCTGTCATTTTGGTGGACCGGATTAAGGTGCCGATGCAGATGCCGAAGATGATGATACGGGCGAGTGCTGACAAGAACCACTTGTACGGACTGCGCACAAGAATGAATGCAAGTACAGAGGTTGTCAGCCCGACAAGAACCATGTGAACAGCGACGTAGTACTTCGACGACTTAGAGTCAGTAAATTCCTTTTACGGCTATGTCAGGAGTCATCAGGAGTCGGACCGAGGAGTGGTATCGCATGCACCCCAAGTAGAGAACGACTCGCGAGACAGACTCCCGCGACTCCTAACACAGCATAATAGGTTAATAGAGAACTGGGGTTAACGGTACGTGGTAGAGAGATATGTTGCATTGGGTGGTGGAGTAGAAGGCGCCCCCAACAGCAAGGATGAGCAGAAGCTGTGTATCGGCACAGGACATGATGAAGTCGTCGACCATACTGTGGAGCTTGTTGGACGCTTTCAAGAACCATTTGAACAGATTTGGGTGGCTGCGCGAGACATCCATGGTCAGCATCGACACAAAAACATTGACTCAAGGGGTGAATTCACCTTTTCGGCCAAGATAGCGGGAATAGAGCAAGACGCAAGAGGGTGAAGAAGAGACCCAAGCCCCAGACTATGACGCTGAGAACTATGAACGAGACGAAAATCTGTATTCCGAGGTTAAAAGCATGATTAGGAAGTGTTGTTAGACGAAAAGCCGATGCGCTGGAGATGACTTACGCCATACCCGGCGATGTCAGGGTCGGCCTCGAATTCCCCTTTGCCGACCCCAGCAAAGCTGACGACATTTCCTGATGAGTCGAATTCGATGGTGCAGTTTGCAGCAGTGATGTTGATCCCATGCATGTAGCATGTTTCAAGGGTTGACGGTCTTTGGCCCATTTTGATGACAAGACGTGATGCCGACTGGACTTGCTTGAGATGGTGAGTGAGAGCCTGTGGAGAAACATGCAAGAGGGCTATTCGTAGCCAAGCCCTTGAGATTGGAAGCATCGCGGTATTTGTAGATCTTTCAAGCTGTGCCTTGTAGGAGCAACTTTTCAGAGAGCCTCGTTGTGGCCCCCAATTCCAGCCGTTTCGCCCTGCTGCTGTGAAGTCAATGATTCGCCCAATCCGAAAGCTACAAACTTTACTCTTGCATATGTATTGGTGCTTCGGTGAGCCATTTTAGTTATATGCAGATAGGATGGTGTAGTCGGCACCACTGATGATGCAGCTTTTGCGATTTTCATTGATGCAGTGCACCCACATCATGCGAGAACAAATTTCTGCAAGAATCTATTAGTAGCAAGTCCATCGGGAACTCAGCCTGACGCTGCTGTGGTAAGACACCCCCAAAGTGAGATTGATCGTCATCGGGTCATGTACCCAACTTTTAGATCAGACTGGCAGGCTGGAGCCTGGTGCCATGAAAGTGTGTCAATTGTGATATTGAAGCTGAAATGGAGACACATTGGATCAGGAAAGTATGTTTGCCCGATCAGAACAAGGCCAACGGGTTCACGGCATCTGCAGGTAGGGCCGTGGCAACGTCCCAATGCTCAACGATGCAGGTTCCCTTGAACCTGAAAATGTCCATGACGGCGGTGAGTGGCTGCCCCGGAATCTCCATCTTCGTATGAACCCAACCAGTGCCGTTGCTGAATGAGTGTCGCAAAATTGTGAAGTTGGCCACTTCGGAGATCGGCCCGATGTAGTCGATTGCGTTCTGTCGGCCGCTGAGGGCGTACGGGTTGTGCTGGATGTATTCTTCCGCCATGGTTTGTTGGATCGCAGCCTTTGCGTCCTTTTTGATGTAGAACTTTTGGAGGAAGTCTTCAAAAATCTTCTGCTGGATCCATGGAGGGGTAGGGTGGTTTGTCGAGCAAGTTGAGGGTTGAGGTGTTGTAGGATGGGCCATGGCCAGGTGGTCGCTGAAGGAGGCTATGGCTGCCACAGCTACGGCAAGTGTAGGGACGCGCATTTTCATGAGTCTGAGTCTGAGATTCTCTCTGAGAGATGCCTGTAACAGTGAATTGAGGACTGATTTTGGATGTGATGCCGGTGAGGGAGATCCCTTTGGATGCAGCAATGAAGGTCGGAGTACCTAGTGGGTGTTATAGGGCCGAGTCTGACCCGAGCAACTCAACGGGATGAACCTATCCAATTTGTTTATGCTTCTTGGATTTGTTAAGGTAAGCAACGGGAGTATCAGCTATCGCAATTCTCTAAAGAAGATTCATAAGCTGTTTCGACGCATAAATCCGCAAACCTTCCGTGATTTGTTCTTGCTATGAGGAGAGACCACGCTATTCGCCGGTAAATACACCCAGATCAGTAAGCAGGTGGTAGTATTCGACTGTGCGGGCCACACTCGGCCGGTATCTGGGCCGCCGTAGTCTCCAGAAAGTCCGCAGAGGAGCTAGGATCGACTCGATCCATGGCCACAACCCTCCGGATGGACCCAGCAATCTCCGTCTCCGCGCTTCCCTGGATACCCTTGAAGTTGAGATTAAAGTCATGAGTAGAAATTTTGTTCGTCACGGTTGAAGCTCCATCTAAATGTCCATTAGCCCTTCCGGCACCCTCGAAGATGTATGGGATGAGGTTTCCAGAGGCGGATCTCAGGGTCATTACTGTCTTGTAATTTCATGCGATTGTCCGACTATCGAGTGGCGTGCTCGAGTCTTTAATCCAGCCGGCGCTGAAGATGCCCCGTTCTCGGTGGCTTTCCATCTCCAAGACGACCCGAATCCTGAAACCCTCCGGCACTTCTTTCACGATTTGTCAGTCGACTCAGCACTATCACCACACGGGCCACTTCAGGTTCCAGAGCCACAGCATGAGAGCTATGGAAGCCTCAAATCATTTTTTGACCGAAGACTGGATAGTAAGTACACCGGTAGCGGCTTTACACTCACTTCACCATCAACCTAGTCAGAGCATACACGTACAAGTATTCGGCAGGAGAAGCTGCATCATGAGTCTTCTCATCTCCGCCGCAGCTCTGGGAGCACTCTCTTTAGTTCCTTCCCAAGTCCATGAACAATTCTTTCATCACCTGTACGTCCGGCCCATTGCTACGAAACATGGTGCCACTGTGTTCTTCGGTGTCACAGCGGCTCTCAGTCTTGTCCGGGAATTAAAGCGGACACTCAACGCGTTCGCTCTGAACAAGTGGCGCCTGGTAGCTCCCGGAAAGTGGCACTGGCCTTCCGAGATTTCTGTTGTTACTGGAGGATGTGGGGGAATTGGAAAGGAGCTTGTCTTGAAGCTCCGTGCCCGCGGCGTCCGAGTCGCCATCTTGGATCTCTTGCCGCTCCCGGGCGACTTCGAAGACGATTCATCAATTTTATTCATCAAGACCGACATTACTTCACCGGAACAAGTTGCAGAAGCCGCCCAGACGATTCGCGACACTTTTGGCCACCCCTCGATCCTCATCAACAATGCTGGCCTCGGCGCCCCGCACTCGATCCTCGACACACCCCCGGGATATCTTTCCAAGATGTTCGGGGTCAATGCTGTGGCCTTGTGGCTGATGACCCAGACCTTCCTTCCCGATATAATTTCGAAGAACAAAGGGTAAATCCTCAACCTGGGCAGCGTGACGGCGCACATGGCTCTCCCATCTGCTGTAGACTACTGTGCTTCGAAGGCGGCAGCACTGACATTCCATGAGGGAGTCAACTCGGAGTTGAAGGTCAAATACAAAGCTGACGGGGTCATCACAACGATCATCCAGCGTTCATGGGTTAGGACACCGATGTCTCCAGACAATGCAGATGAGATTGAGCACAAGCAGGGCAAGATGCTCAGGCCCGAGGCAGTCGCAGAAGCAGCTCTGGAATACATCTGGTCCTGTAAGGGCGGCCACGTTATCCTGCCCAATAGCCTAAGCTTCTTCAGCACGCTGAAGGGTTGGCCGAACTGGGCACAGGAGCTTATGCGGGACGCCATGGGGAGATCCAGCCTCCTCTAGGGATTAAAGTCTAGAGAGTGCACTGGGCTGCGGGCGGCGGTTTACGAGCCTTGAAGGGGAAGCCCTACGGTGTGACGTGGGAGATATTTCAACACTACTTTGGGTCAGGAATCCGCCCTTTTCATTGTCAGAGTGGGGTCGGTGGTTTGGACCAGACGTGAGACCAGATATTCGTGATGATACCAAGATATGGAGGAGCACCATTACCAAGCAGACCCGCACATGCAATTCAGATTCCGACTGACGAACCAAGAACGAAGCGCGGTTACCGAAACAATATTCGATGCCCGACAACCTTTATCTTCAGTCTTCACCAAGGCAAAACCCAAAAAGACCAGCCGCCTCCCTGTTTTGACATTGCCGCCGCTGCCAGCATTGGTAAGGTATTTCTTCACGCACTTTGAGCCCCGCCGCATCTTCCATCCAGCCACAGACATCATCGACATGGCGAGACAGAACGTCCTCGTCACCGGATCCAATGGCTATATCGGTGCCGCAGTGTGCAGGGCCTTCAACCGCGCTGGATGGCGTGTGTTCGGGCTTGTCCGTCGGCCCGAGGCAGCCATTGAAGTTTCCGCTGTGGAGGTGACACCCATACTGGGCGACTTGGACTTGGACGTTGTCTCAACTTTCGGCAAATACACCGATACCGTCGATGTCATTGTCAGCGCCACAGAGGTGCTTCCCGGATACGCTGAGCACTACGAAAAGGCCATGACCTTGATTCGTGCTCTAACGAAGAAGAGCAACGACAACGGTGTCCGGCCCCTAGTTCTCTGGACGTCTGGGTGCAAAGACTATGGCATCACCGACGTGGATGGCGCGCAAGGTCTCGCGCCACACACCGAAGACTCGCCAGTTGCACCTTGGCTGGATTTCCTCGTCCCACGCGCCACTAGCTGCATGAGAGTCTTCGACAACACGGACACCTTCGACGCCGCTCTTCTGCGCCCTACCAACGTGTACGGTCTCGGAAGCAGCCACTACGCTCGGTGGTTCGAGACAGCTGCTGAGGTCAAGAAGACCGGACAGAAGCTTGCCCTCACGGTCGATTCCAAGACTATTGTTCATGGGATGCACGTCGACGACTGTGGCGAAGCGTACGTCGCCCTTGCTGAGCATCCTGACCGGGGCAAGGTCGGCGGGCAGGCCTTCAACATCTCAGCTCATTCGTTCGAGACCACTGGGCAAGTCTGGGCTGCACTTCAGCACGTGTATGGGATCGACGGACAGGTCGAGTTCGTGCAGCCAGAAGATGCCAAAGAGCAGACGCCGCAGACGCTGGCATGGATTTTCGGGTACAGTCAGTGGGTGAGCAGCGAGAAGATTCGAGACTTGACCGGTTGGTCCGACAAAAGGATGTTGTTCGGCGAGGGTATTTCAGTCTATCGCAGGGCTTATGAGACTTGGGCGGCAACTCCGGAAGCGGGTGCGGTCAGACAGGCGGAGATGGTCAAGCAGGTCCTTAACAAGTAAAACAAGTAAAACAAGAACGGAACATAGGTAGACATTGGCACTGGTGTTGCTATGCCTAGGGGGTGGGGCAGGTTGTAAATTCAAGTTGGACTCCCAGTCTCATTGTCGGTGTGGAGTCAAGAAAGACATCGATGTCCTCTGTCCATTTTAAACATTAAATCTACCTGACCTAGCTAGGTAGGCTAAACAACATGCCTGACCCGTGTCATGCCAGAATGAGAGCTGCCACCAGAGTGACAAACAGCCCACTAAACCCGAGGAAGAATCGAGCCGCAGACCCCTCGATATCTTCTGTATCAACCCGCATGCAGAGAAGGCTCACCGCCTCTTGTCCAACATCAGACGCATTCGTCTTGACCATAATGACCTGCAGCGCGCGCGACTCGTTCCTGAAGACACGTCCACCGTCCTCAGCCCCGGGATCGAAGATGCTCGTGGTGCTGAACGAGATCAGATCGCCGCTCTTGTACTGCCACCTGTTCACCGCCGTCGCATTACTCGCCGCGTTCAAGTCTCCCACGCCACGCAGTATGGCGCTAGTCTTCCTCTCATCAACACTGTAACCGAATGAATTGGCGCATGCGGGCAATCTTGCCCAAGTTGTGTCGGGGTGCTCGCAGGTCCCGTTGACCAGGATCTCCTGCTGGAGGATGGCGGAGATGCAGGCAGAGCCGAGAGCCGGCGTGCAGTCGGTGCTGTCGGCGTCGTCGTCACCGAAAGCGTTGGTAACGTTTTTCGCCAGGCCGGAATAAGTGTACTCGGTTGCGATGCAGAAAGGGCCAGTGTCATTGATTTGCGACGACACGTTTCCGCCAGAGGGCCAGTTGAAGTCATACGTCGTGATGACCATGTGCGGGATCGTATCGGGCTTGTCGGCCAGCCTTGCATGTGGCACGGCGAACTCGCTCACGTTGACGCCTTGAACAAGTCAGTGCATCTGTGATGGGAAGTCGGCACATGGGTACTTACGCCAGTTCCACTCGACATTCACGAGATCAGAGTCAACCTCAGACACTGGGTCCCTGTCAAACGGGTTGAACTTGACGGATCGTGTCAGATTCGGCTGGATCCGGGCCTGTTCTAGGAGTTCCAACGATTGATCATCGACTGGCAGCAACTTTTTGGGAGAGCCAACGCCAAACCAGCCCCTGTCTATCTCCTTGGCTTCTTGCGCCGCTGCCGTGGCAGCCAGGAGAAGAATGGTGGTGTAGATGGAGAACATGGCGACAAAATAATCCGGTGAGACTCTGACTTACATGAAGCCATCGTGGACGACGGGAGTCTTGCCATGCTCAACTTATATCGAACCCAGACATCGTGAAGACGTCACTGGAAAAATGCATCTTGAGGTACTACGTCATGCTCGAATCGATGCAAGCGCGCAACATGCACTGCAATCCTTCGAGGGGCTACAGCGAATAGCGCGGCTGTCAGCAATGATATTTCCCTGGTTCGGCTACCAACCCCTGCACATGGCCTCGGAATCCGACACGAATTGGGAATGAAGCTGCATGGGTCTTCCGCTCTGGGAACCACCAAGCTCATTGAAGCTTTTCGGGCCCCTGGGTCATCCGGGGTAAGTCCCGCCCCTGGCCGTCGAGTTTGAGGAATGGCAGTGTGACCGGGCGTACCTGGCTGGTCAAGGCGAGCAAAGATCGGCCCATTTGGCGGACATCGACCTCTGCGAGGAAGCTGAAGTGTCATGTCTCCGAAAGAACCGCCGAAGGATTCCCGGACAGAGTCTAGAACGTGAGCCGAGCTTGATCAGACAAACTTGCCTTGACCTGCCCGTGCATACATGGGCGGCTGAATCAACAGACATGACAACAATATCTTGACTCAACCACTCGCTCAACGACAGAGAGGGAAAAGGGGATCGCATCTTGTCGGCCTGACCGCCAAAAACAAAACAAAAGAAATGGACAATGCGCGAATCGAACGCGCGACCTTCAGCATGCTAAGCAGACGTTATACCACTAAACCAATCGCCCATTGATGAAGATCTCTCTCGGGACAGGCCTCACAGAGTGTGACCGTGCTGATGAACAATGGTGTAGAATTTACAGGAGAAAGGTTGTAATTATCAGGTCAATGAAAAGGCTCGGTCTAAATACTAAAGAAAAGAAAGAAAGCTACCAGTCTTCATACCGAGGTGTCAACCCGAACCATACACGACCCAATCCCCTGGATCTTGGTCCACTGCTCATGCGCCTCCCTGACGTTCTCCAGGTCCCAGATCTTCTTGATAGGAACCTCGATCTTACGCTGAACAAGCAGGTTCAGTAGCTCTTCCACATCGGACATGAAACTGCTGCGGTCCCGGTCGATGTAGTAGAAGCTCGTGCTCCTCTTGGTCCACATGCACCCATTCTTGGCGAAAAGCTTGATCATACCCGGCAGCTGGGACCGCGGCTTGCCGGTATCGCCCTGGACGAGGTTGAGATTGGCTCCAAAGCCAACGAGGCGGCTCTGCTCGTCGCGGACGAGGATGTTCCACGATTCGTCCCAGCTCTCGAAGCCAAGGGCGTCGTAGACGACGTGAGCACCACCACGGGACTCCATCTCGGCCATCCACTGCTTGTCGGTGTACTTGAACGGTGTGGCGCCCTGGAGACGAATGGCTTCGTGATTACGCTCGGATGCGGTGCCGAAGACTTCGGCGCCTTCGAGGAGGCAGAGAGTCATGATGGCGTAACCGACGGCGCCGCTCATGCTGTGGACGAAGACGCGCTTGCCCTTGCCGACGAGATCGGTGGCGTGATGCACCAGGCCGTAGGCGGTGTTCCAGTCGAGAATCAGTCCGAGGGCCTCGCGCATGTCGACGCTCTCGGGGACGGCAATCAGGTACTTCTCGGCGATGTTGATCTTGGTGGCCTCCGACTCATAGACGGAGACGGCAGTGACGAGGTCGCCGGGCTTGAACCTGCCGCTGCGCTCGCCATTTGAAGCGACGCGGCCGATGAAGCAGTAGCCGGGGTTCAGGGGGGCGGCCCTTTGTAGGGGGTAGACGCCGAGTCGCATGTTGACATCTGCCGCGGAGAAGCCCGAGTAGATGACGTTGACCTGGGTCTCGCCTTTGCTTGGTGGCGGGAGCTTATCGTCGACGACTTGGACGTTTGATGCGTCGCCATGGGCTGAGATGAGGACTCTGCGAATGGTGGACATGGTGAAAGTTGGATGGATGGAGGTGGTGAAGGTGCGGGTTTGAAGTGTGGTTCGGTGCTAAAAGTGTCTGAGGAAGATGTGCGATGAATCGTTGGATGGTAGAGTATGATGAAAATAATAGTGAGACTTGATTGAAAAATCCGAAGAACATCTTGACTCTTATACACGAAAGACATGTCGTTCAGACTCTCAAATGATGGCTTGCTTCGCCATGGAGGGATGTCGATCAGCTGCGGTTTGCACCCCCTTCTCGCGACTTTCGGGGCTATACTGCGCCTCTGCAGCCTGAAATGTTCGCAGCTGGCCCCTGAGAGGCTACTGAAAATGAGGGCGAGTCGGGACTTTGGGGGCTGAACCAGGGGTCTTCGCCCCAGCGGCTCCAAGCATCGCGAGTGTCCGACGGTCGCATACCTCCTGCTCGTACGTACGCGTACTCGTACCGCTGGAAGGGCGAAAAGCCCCCGTCCTTTAAAACCCCCCCACTTAATCGTATCAAGCTGTCGGAACCTTACATTGCAAGGCTGGTCGAGAAGAGCTTACGGGGCTGAAGCTTTGGAGTTTAGCAGGCGGATAATGTTACCTGTACCTGTACCACCAGAGGAAGACGAGCGGCCTATTCTTGCGGACAATGTTTGGCCACTTGGGCCATCGTACATTGACATCTCCCGAGTTACCCCCAATCGAGTCGTGGTGTCTTATCGTGAACTGTATCCAAGTACCTAGGTAGCTGCAATTTGATGTGCAGAACCCTCCGTGAACTCTGTTTGACAGCAAACATCCAGCACTGAGGTGTGCTTGTCATCGCGCCGAGAGGTGAAGGGGGGGTCAGGATGCCCACTGCTCTCGCGTCTTCCCAAAGCGCGAGCCTCGTGGAAGCAAGTAGACCCCCTTCGCGCCCCGAGAAGATCCCCAAACTACCTAGATGCTTACCATCTTCGGCCGAGTTTCGGCTCATCGTCCAATGACACATGAATGCTTGCCGTCTCTTGCTCGGCCTCTGAAAGTACATGTATCCATGCGCTCGCATCTTTCGTCCAGACAGGCGAGTGCTCTGGATTGCAGTTGCACCGTGTGAATAGGGCAACCCCCCGTAGCGACCACCATGACCACCGTGCCTCATTCCGATCTCAAACGAAACAACAACTTGAACCACGAGCGAAGATATCGCAGTTCGTCATTCTTTCTCATGGCTTCCGACTCACCCCTTTAACTTCCTCTGGCCACCGCCCTCCACTTTCCTTCCTCATCCGCAAGACGCCGCTTATTCGGCACCCATCGTTTAAGCATGAGCCATCGGAAAAGTCAAGAGCCCTGGAGATATTGCGACCAAGGTCCACTATTTAACAGAGACACATCACCCGGGCCACTCATACCGTGCCGAGCGCGTGCCCGACAAGCCCGGGAGTCCGGTTAAACAGCAGCCCCGGTCGGCTGGGAAATGTCCTGAATCCTGACGGGACTTGGCAATTAGAAATGACGCGTTGCCGAGGTCGCATTGCAGGTAAATCGTACAGCGTACTCCTCGTACTTAGCCCTTGTCGCCGCTGAGGGGTCATGGGTTGTTGAATAGCCATGTTGCGATACGCGCATAAGAGGTTGCAGGATGGGGATAAAAGGGGAGCTCACTGACCTCTTGAAGCCTCCACGACTTGGGCGGAGCAGGTAGCAGTCTTCTGCCACGGAAAATACCTCCATCAAAGCGGCCGACAACCCCTACTCATACCTGCATTCAACCATGAAAGGTCTCCTTAAAGTCGTCGGGCTCCAGCTTGGCCTGAGCCTTGCTCTGGCCAAACCATGCGAGCCCCGTGATGGCGAGCCAAAGTGGGCAGATGTAAGTCTCCTCTGGCCGAGTCCCTTCTCACGGTTTCTGACAGCCACATTCAGATCCCCGTGTCTTCCGGCACCCTGGAATGGGTCCCTTGCTATGCCAAGGCAGACTGCGCTCGCCTCGAGGTCCCCATGGACTACGATGATCCCGAGGGCGCCAAGGTCATCCTCGCAGTCATCCGCCACAAGGCGACTGACACGGAGAACTACAAGGGGCCCGTCATCTTCAACTCTGGCGTGAGTGGTGTGAAATTCCTTGCAGAAAAGTCTGCCGTCTAATGCCTCTAGGGCCCAAACAACTCCGGGGTTGACTGGCTGGAGGATCCAGACGGAATGCGTCCTGAATTCGTCCATAGCCTGATCGGGAAGAACCATGTCAGTCCTCCCATCACATGCATAACCTCTACTTCATCTGACCAAAGCCATAGGACATCGTCATGTACGACCCGCGGTCCTACTCCCGCTCCGTCCCGCGCATCTCCTGCTGGGCCACCGAGCAGCGCCGCAACCTCTGGGCCGTCTCCTCGCCCGGCATCGCCGCCCAGTACGACGACCCTGCCTTCCTCGCCACCCTCCAGCACCGTGCGCGCATCGAGAACTCGGCCTGCGCCGACATGATGGGCGACTCTGGCATCCTCGAGCACGTCAGCACCACGCACTCGGCGCGCGATCTGCACTCCCTCATGACCGCTCTCGGCCAGGAGAAGCTTCGCTACCTCGGCCAGAGCTACGGCTGCCTCCTCGGCACCTTCTTCGCATCCATGTACCCTGACAAGGTCGAGCGCCTCGTGTGCGACGGCAACATCGACCCCCGCGAGGTTCTCAACGGCAATTTCGCGACGAAGCCGGGTGATACGGACCAGCTTCTTGACTTCTTCGCCGAGAGCTGCGCTGCCGACGAGCAATGCCTTCTCCACCTCCCTTCGTCCAAGGATGTCCGAAAACGCGTCGACACTATTCTCGAGAACTCCCGCTTCGCGCCTGCGTTCGCCAGCCTGGGCCAATGGGATTACAACATCCATCCCCCGACGTTCACTGCTTTGCTGACGCAGATTTTGCCGGGGGGCATCGGCAACCCATACTGGACGTTTGGCGGCATCGCTTTTGCCCTGGCCCTGGTCGAACAGGGTGGCATGGGGACAGCCGAGAATCTCCTGGCTGAGACGTCTTGGCCCAGTGAGTCGGCATTCACCGACACGATCTACAGGTCTCCCCACGATCCCGATGCTGGGAGAAAGGGGTTTTCCAACAAGTACCCCATAACCGAGGACTGGACTATCTGCAATGACCTCCCGGCCATGCCCGAAGATTTGGGAGAGTTCAAGGCCATTCTCGATGAGGCCCGCGCCCAGGATCAGTTGGCAGCTGCCGTTGTCGGTCAGGTCCTCAATTGCATGGGCCGCCAGGTTCGAGCAAAGGGGCTGTACACCGGTAAGCTTCTCGATCTTGCCTCATTACAAGACTTAACAACTGACATGCGGAAAGGTCCTTTTGGCGGTAACACCAGCCACCCCATCCTCTTCACCAATGCCCGCGTCGACCCCTCGACATCGGTCAGAATGGCCTATTCCAACGCGGAAATTTTCACTGACTCGAGTCTTCTCGTCTACGAGGCTGTCGGCGTGAGTACCCTGACGCTCTTCTCCACATCTGAAGGCAAATGCTGACCCTCTCTACAGCACAGCGTCATGTGGCTCAGCCAGTGTGTCATGGACCACATCAACAAATACTACCAGGATGGAACTCTCCCTCCCGAGGACGCCAAGTGTCAGGTTGATGTTCCCATCGACTGGAGTTCCCCAGTGTAGGTAGCTTTATGGGATCTCGGAGGTGATGAAATTGGATAGGCGGGTAATGCAAGATGAGAAAGTCAAAAGAAAGAAGCCCTGATGAACGAAACGCATGTGTTGTGATGGATGGTTTAGGGGTGGTGGTATTGCTGCTGAGGACGGACATTTGCTGAGTCATCAGATACCCTTATCACACCGTACCTCCGCGTAAAGGCCGCTCATCCCTCACTCATTCCACCCTCATCATCTCAGAATCAAGACTCTTCTCTGGAATCTATCTTCTCCGATATGGCGACCGACTACTCCAGCATCCCGACCCCTCCCACGTGCTACGCTGATTTCTGCCTCGTGCCGGTCCGCCACCCCTTACCTAGACCCTCGACCCCTCACTAATACCCACACAGGTCGGCACCGCACACCCCTCAGTAGCCGAGGAGGTCGCAGAGGTCCAGAAGCTGCTCAAGGCCAGCGGGCTCAAGTACCACATGCACTCGGCAGGAACAACAGTCGGTACGTAGACTACCCGGACTTCCCGAGTCGCTCCGGCTAACCGCGCACAGAGGGAAGCTGGGACGATGTCTTCAAGGTCATCGGCCAGGCGCACTCGCTCGTGCACCAGCGGAACGTAGTCCGCATCCAGACGTCGATGCGCGTCGGCACGCGAACAGACAAGAAGCAGGGCTTCGAAGACAAGGTCAAGAGGGTTGAGGACCTGCTCGCAAAGGCCGAGTAGACCGCATACCACCTTGACCACAAAAATTGAAGACCGAAAGTTTGAAATTGGTATTCTCTGGTATACAACTACACGAGTAACCCCCACGGACGTGCGCCATGCCCCCCCCACTGCTCGCATTTTTGTGACCGTACGAAAGACGAACAGGCCTCCCATAATTAGACAACAATATATAGAATGAGCTTGGAAAACGGCGGGTGTTGGAGAAGAGGAGGCCAGAGCCCACACGCTTAACCGCGCATGGTCTGCTTCTTGGCCATCTTCTTCTGCTCCTTCTCGCGCTCCTTGTCGAGGAACTTCTTCTGGGCCTTGGCGTCGAGGGAGGCGAGCTCCTGGTCGCGCTTGAGCTTCTTGGCGCGCTCGCGCTCGGCGGCGCGCTCCTCGGCGACGAGGGCGTCGGCCTCCTTGCGGAGCTGGGAGACCTGCTCCTCGCGCACCTTGTTGAGCTTGCGGGTGATCTCGGGGCGGAGCTTGCCGGTGGAGACGAGGGTGTCGGGGAGGCGGATGGCGAGCTCGAAGAGGGGAGTGAGCTTGGAGTAGTCGTTGTTGCCGGGGAGGCTGTAGCGGAGGAAGACGCGCTTGCGGGAGTTGTTGGCCTCCTCGAGGCTGGGGGGCGTTAGCGGGGGGAGCACGTCAGAAAAATGTTGGAGATACTCACGTCTTGGGCTTGACGATGGGCTGGTCGGAGATGATGAGGTAGTCAAAGTTGTCGCCGGCGTCCTCGACGGCCTTGATGACCTCGGGGGTGAGGAGAAGGTCGGTGATCTCAGCGCTCTCGCTCATGACGGAAAGCCAGTTGGGCAGCTTGGAGATGTCCTTGGTGAAGGTCAGGGACAGGTCGTAGCGGTCCTCGCGGGTCTGCTTCATGCGCTCCTTGGCGACAATGGCCCAGACAAAGCCGTCAAAGGTGCTCTTGGAGTCCTTGCTGCGCAGCTCGTGGGCACCAGGGGCCGAGGGAACGCTGAGCAACTCCTTGCCGTCAAAGGGGTAGATAGTAGCGTCCATGAAGTCGCGGGGCGCGGGGGACGAGTCCCAGAAGAAGCTGATGATGGTCTCGGAGATGGAGATCATGGGGTTGAAGCGCTTCGTGAGGGTCAGGTCAATGTCGGCGAAGGCGACGTTCTGGCGGCCGGTGGCGTAGGAGGAGAACTCGAACAGCGACTTCTCGCGGATGCTCTTCTCGGCGGCCGGGGCGACGTCGGGGGTCGCGCGGGCGTCGAAGCCGACGGAGGCGAACTCGGCGCGGAGAACGGGAGCGTGAGCAAGAGCCCACTTCTTGGCCTTCTTGCGGTTCAGGGAGGCGCCGCAGAGGTGGATAAGGAAGACGACCAGGCTGATGGCGATGATGGCGCCCTCCATCTTGAACTCGGAGAGGGCGTGACGCTCGTGGATCGCCCACCACCGTCCAAAGGGCACATTGGCCGGCGCCGAGGCGGGGCCGGCGAAGGTGTTGGCCTTGGGGACGACGGTATCGACGGGGACGGGCTCGGGGGCTTCGACAAAGTCTGCGAAGTCTGGGAGGGGAGGAGGAAGTCAGCGGCGCACTTTGCTACGTGGCGAGCAAAAGGGGGGAGGAGGGGAGCTAGCTCAGCGCATCAATTGAGGGGGAGGACTCACCCGCATCACCACCGGCAATTGGCGTTTCCGCCGCCTTGCCGCCAAAGAAACCCATGATTCCGGTACCAGGAGGAGATATGCCAGGGGAGAAGGAGGAGGAGGAGGAGGGGGTGGGTGGTCGAACAGTGGAAGCTCCCCAGGATTTGATGCGGCTGGCTGCACGATGTGGAAGTCGGGGGAACGGTTTGCGGAGGTGTCTTTGGGGGTTGACGAAATCACATAATTAGTGGTCCGGATTGGGTGAGTATTCTGACCACTCACGAGCTTGCTGCGGGGAGCCTGGACCGGCCTGGGGATTTATGGGGCCATGTGTCGGCGCTCGGCGTTTCTTGTGACCGGTTGCTCCGGGCGACGGAGGTGTGGAAAGTCAACTGTGACGCATGAATCTGCCCACGACGTCGACATCGTGAGACGGAGTTTCGCCCGCGAAAAACGAATTGAAAGACACAAACAACTTCTCCTCCCCTTGAATCGACACCGGATGCCATTAAGATGCCTAGAGGGCTTTCGCAGCGGACATATGGCCGGTCCACGAGGACAAGGCCGGCCCTAATGGAGCTACCGCAGAGCCCCATCCGGAGACCGCCGCCAACGGAGCAGTTCACGATAGATGAGGACGACGACAGCATCATCCAGCAGTTGGAGAAGCAGCTCGAGCTCATCGAGATCGGGGACGAGTCCGGCTCAACGACGGGGTCATCAGCACCGGAGCAGCATGCAGACGACGACAGCAAAGATGAGCCAGAGATTGTCATCCTCGCCGACGACGTCGATGAGATCGCTCTCCACGACGCGCACCAGGCCCCAGCACCAATCTCCAAAAGAACATCCATCATCGAGTCCGTCAAAGAACCAGCCCCAGCCGCTGCCCCGGAACCAACCTCCGACGAGGGCCTCCGCGTCCTCACCTGGCACGACGTCTGCCCCCAAGGCGACACCATCACCAAAATCGCCGAAGCCTCCTACGCCGAGGTCTACCGCGTCCGCAACGCCCGCGGCACCTCCATCATCAAATGCATCCGGCTCCCCTCACCGCTCAAGCCCCAGACAAAAGCTCAGATGCGCTCCGGCCTCGTGGACGAGGAGCCTCACGCCCAGACGGACTTGCAGGGCGAGCTGCGCATCTCCGAGTGGCTGGCTGACATTCCGGGATTCGTCATCTACAAGGAGCGGTATATCGTCGAGGGGCGCGCGCCGAAGAGTTTGCTTGAGACGCATCAGGCGTTCCAGAAGAAGATGCGCAGACAGGACCCGGATAGGTTGCAGTTCTACCCGAGTCCGAGCCGGTATCTCGACGGGACGCGGTTTTTGGTGGTGGAGCTCGGAGACGCAGGCGTAGCGTTGGAGGATTTCGAGCTCACGACGGCCGAACAGCTGTGGGACATCTTCTTCCTCGTCGCCGTTGCGCTGGCTCGGGCCGAGGACCTAATCGCATTCGAGGTGAGTCCCCCCCTCAGAGTCCACAGTACACCAACTGACCAACCCAGCACCGTGACCTCCACGAAGGAAACCTCTGCATCCGCCAAGTCAACAAACCTCGCAAAAGAAACCCCTCCCGTCCAGGCCCGTCCTTCGGCCACTCAGGTCTCGACATCACCATCCTCGACTATGGCCTCTCCCGCGCCGAGGAGCCCCTGACAGACAACGACGAATCTCTCCTCTCCGTCGACGATCCCGAAATCGTCGCCCTCGACCTCGAGAAGGACCTGAGCATCTTCACCAGCACCCACGCCGACCAATGCAAAGTCTACCGACAAATGCGCTCCTTTCTCCTCTCAGGCGGCACCTCCCGCAAATGCCTCCCCCCTTCGTCACACCGCACGCCCTACCAAGCCGTCAAGTTCCCTCGGGGCAGCACCTCCCCCAAACCAGGCCCCGTCTCCTGGGCCGTCTCAGCACCGTACACCAACGTCCTCTGGCTGGCGTACATCTACCAATACGCCCTTTCGCACTTCTCCGGCCCCGAAGCCGATGCCGCCCGCTGGCGCCGCGACACAGCCGAGCTCTGGCGCCATCTCGACCCAGACGCAAAGTCCGGCACGCCTGTCTTCGCCTGCGCCGCTGAAGTGGTGCGCTTCGCTCTCGAGGCAGGCTGGATCAGTGAAGAGCAGATCATGGGCGATGCCAACGGGACAGCGCGTTCGTTCCTCGATGTGGAGCGGGAGCATGAGGAGAGCATCATCCTCAGCGCCGATATTGTCGAAGACGAGACGCCCGCGACACCGAGAGTTAGGCGGTCCGGACGGACAAAGGCGACGGCATGACCTCCTGTTTTTTCTTGACATTCCTGCATCCCAGCGATATCCCACAGCGTACCAACCAACAGGCGAGCATTCTGCATTTTGAAAACCGAAGAAGTAGACCATTGTACACAGTAGCACCCCATAGAGCGAGTATACCCACCCATTTTCATCTGCCTCGACGCCACAGACCCGGGCCGCGCGACGCCAACGACCTCAAGGTTTAAACCAGAACGTCTGGGCAGGCTCTCTTTCGACGACACTCGAGACCAATGCCCATGAGTGACAAGATGAGCAGCCGAGACAAACTCGGCGATGACACCACACCTGATACCCATCGACAAATCCCCCTCCTCCCCCGTCTCGGCCCCAACCAAGGCAGTGCACGCGATGTCACACCGCCTCTTCCCCCAGGGACGAACACGACTCATTCTCGTCCGAACTTTCCGAATCGCGTCTCCAAGAAAAAGGGAGGAGCCTCAAATTCAACCACAGTCTCCCCCTATCTTCCCTGTCCCCTCTCCTCGGCACGTCCTCTCCGTCGTCCTGGCTGGGTGCAGGCGGGGTAGGCACGCCCGCCCGGACACGACCCTTGCCGAGCCCATGAAATCCGGGGAAGACCGTCTGGGGAAACCCGGGGAAAAGAAGGGGGAAAGACACAAGATGGCGTCAGACGCTATGCAATGCACGGTGATGAGGCCCAGCCCCGCGTACCAGGAAGCCGGCCCCCTGGGCAGAAACACAGACCAAGGATCCCGCGACGAGGTGGTATCGTACATGCTGTGTGATTATGCTGCGGTGTATGGCTAAAATGAAATAGGTATCCCGTGACCGTTCCCGATGCATTCCAGGGGTGAGGGGGCGCCGGTCCTCCGCGGAGTGTAGATGGCTTGCCCTCCCACACCCCACCCTTCTCCTCCCGCAAGTTGTTCTCCCAAATATGCTCGTCTCTAACTGTGTGATGACGTGATGAAACTGGATGATGATGATGATGATGATGATGTGTGTAAATGCCAAAAACATTGAACGCCTCCATCCCGCGCTGTGCGCGGGGAGCCCGCCTCGCCGATCAGGCAAGGTCGAGTATGATGATAGTAAAACTCCGTCAAACCCCAATATCCGTCCCATGCGTGAGTGGGTGAGTCGCCGCGGCGTGTCTCCCCATGTTCAGTACATACATTTCGTGCAGAGAGACAAATCGAAACAAAAAAGAACAAGAGAACCGACCATGGATCCCAGTGGTACGGTAGCCACCCCGGGACCCCCCCCATGCGATGATGTGATGCGATGCACCTCGTGCGCCCTAGATGTGATGGATCAAAATTGGAATGGCTGGCAATGCAATGCGCTCGCTCACATGACCTCTGACCCCAAGGGACCAAGCGAGGGGGAGGAGACCTTGGCAGCGAGAAAGGGCGCCGGCGGCCGGCCCCCAAGCGTGAGTGAGGTGAGGGGGTGAATGAGGTGAGACGGCGTGCATGGGCGGCCGTGGGGTGCAATCTCTGCAGCTGCCCGTGCTGATAACGCAATGGGAGCCGCTAGAGGGAGGACGGCGTGCAGATGAGCTGGCCGGCGTGGGAGGTAGGCTTTGTGAGGAGGTGCGGAATTGGTCGCGTTCCGGGGGCCTGAGGTTGCGCTGCGTTGCAGTGTCTGGTTGCACCAGGCGGGCGCCCCACGTTCTCCAGCTCAACGCCCCTGGGGCCATCATCCGGGGGGACCGCTAACCCCGCCCGTGCCGAGGAATTTGCTGGGGCAGATTGAGCGGGGGGACGAGGGGGGGCCCCGAAAAATTGTTTTCTACCCCCGGCGACCGCCGCCAGGAGAGGTCGTGCCGTGGGTACCCTGTCTGTTGGTCGCAGGCCGAGAAGCACTTCGGGCCATTTTTCTGAGGGGGGCTTGCTTCAGCTGGCCCGCCTCGTATGCAAAGTGGGTGAAAGATGGAGCAGAAGGCGAGGCTTCAACTTCAACCACCCCCTTAACGACCGATCAGTGGTGTGACGAGCTCGATGCTCTTGGGCCGCGAGTAGCCACTTGGGTTCCGGGTCGGCAGGGGGCGGTCCATGCCGTTGGTGTAGTTGTAGTACCCAGAGTACCCGTCGTAGGTGGAAGGGAAGAAGGCCGAGCCGGGGCCCTTGTTGTACGAGCCAGCAGGGCTCGTGGCCGCGCTCTTGGAGAAGGGCCAAAGGCTCGACTGCGGGCCCGTGGGCGAGGGCGGACTGGGCGGGTGGACGGTGAGGGAGCGCAACGCCGACATGGCCGACGAGTGGTGCGGGCTTGTGGACTCGTCGAGCCCCGCAGAAGACGAGTAGTAGTGCGAGCTCGGCCGCGAGGGGGAGGCGCGCGGGATGATGTCTCTCGGCTCGTTGTACTCCGTGGCGTAGATGGGGTGGCCGCTCGAGAGGTAGGAGCCCGCTCCCGAGTGGCCGTCGAAGCCCGTGGGACTGTGGTCATACATGCGGCACCTGATCGGGTGTGAGCATGAGGCGGGCCACGAGAGGAGGGGGGAAAGGGGAGACTCACGTTTCGGAGCAGTAGAGCGAGGCCTCGTCATGCGGGATGAATTGCTTCTCGCAGGTCATGCTGTGAGATGTGCCGTTAGCAGCCACGTCTGGGACGTCCGATGCAGGAACGATATCAGGAGGCGAGGAGAACGAGGAAGGGCAAAGGCACGAGGCCGGTGATTGGGGCGTTGTGTGTCTTGGAGGACCAGCCGGCGAATGGGAAGTGGTGCGTGGAGAGCAGCCGGCCTGTTTTGGAAGTGACACTGCAGGACTCCCGGAGGATTGCAAAGCGGCGGGGGGTTGCAGCCGGAGAGCGGGAGGAGACTTGCCCTCCGCATCGGAGCCCATCGTCTCAATGCAGGAAGCTTCCAACAAAGCTGGTCCAGCAGGCTCCGAGAGCACTGGGGGGAAAACGCGGGGCTGTGGGGGCAGAGGCAGAAGAAAAAGAAAGCATGCCGGTCAGGGCAGGGCAAGGCTCGGGGAGTTTGGGGTTGGATGGATTCGATCGAGGTGGAGGGGCCGAGGAGAAAGCTGGAGGAGAGCATACCAAAACTGGGGAAAGCTTTCCCTCTCGTCAGCCCAGACGTCCTGGGCATCCCGTTCCCGGTCCCGGGTCTTCCTTCCCAGCTTCTGTGTCGACACGGGTGTGGTCCTCCGGTTCATCGAGGGTCTCTTGTAGCGGGAGGGGTCTGTGGCGGTGACAGCCTTGCGTACGTCGGTCATGGATGTGTTGGCAGAGCTATGACCGGACTTTCTGCGTGTGTGGTGCATTTGTTTCGAGTGGTGGCCGTCGGCCTGGTGTAGTTGGGGGTTGGCCAGTTTGAAAGTCTGGGGGCCCGGCGGGCGTTAAGTATAAACAGTCGCGCCGGGGCGGGACGGTTGGACGGGGGTGTGTAGGCCTTGGACAATGGAGGGGGGACCTGACGTTCGGCGGGCGGGCGACACGGAGGGCCGGAAGGATCGTCGCACTATTAGTGGAGGGATAGCGGGGTCGGCCGCTGGCTGTGTGTCCTGTGCGGTCACTGGCTGCTGTCGAAGGTGCCCGTAAGGGTTTGGGGGAGAGCCTGAAGGGTGGAAGTGGAGGGGGGGCAAGAGGTGCGACGGGACGTGAGTCGGCGGGGACCTTGTGACGATGAAAGTCGACTCGTGCTGCGACAGAGGAACGATTCCGGTCGAAGTGTTCTCGGCTGACGGTTTTGTAAAGTCTCGGTGAGGGAGCACGAGAGAAAAATTTTCTCGACTTGGCCCTGTTTCTCCAAGGGACCAGAGCTTGCAAGGCAAGCACAGATGTTGTGATATGATATGCTGCAGGGAGGCAGGCGAAAGAGGGGCCGCTGAGCGCTCGTGCTGTTCTGGCTGGCTGTCCTTTGGCTGTTGGTCCGGCCGTGCGTACGAGAGAGACGGGATTTAAGCCCAAATGAGGGTCGGGGTGGCGAGGTCTAGAAGTATGCAAGAGGGACCGCAACGTGAGGAATTTCGTTCGTCTTGGTTGACCTTGCAGACGAGCCGACTCCCCCGTATGCAAGCAGGTACGCAGGTAGGTCGGCACCAAGTGGGTGGTGCGATGGGAGGGGAGGGGAGGGAGGGGAGGGGAGGGGGGCAGGACAGGTTGGGGGGGCGTGTGAAGGGCCCAGAGAGTGAGTGAGAGGCGTGTAAGGGTTGCTGTCGACCAAGGAATCTAGAGCTCTCGTCCCCCGTGGCGTGCTGAGCTGGGGGAGTTAGGCGGGTAGAGTGTGGATGCGGTTTATTTGGCCGAGCTGATGAGAAGCGACGGTTGGCGTTGCAAGTCGACCAGGTTTGAAAGGGTTGGAAGGGGGGGCCGGGGGGGGGGGTCGACGTCTTGCGTGGGGTGCGTTGAGGGCGTGAGAACGTGAGTGAGTGTGTGGTGTGTGGTGTGTGCCAGTGGTGTGTAGTGTTCCAGGAGGAGCAGTGCTAGGCGATGGGGGTTAAGGCACAGGGGTGTTTCTTGGGTGCGTCCAGGGGGCCACTGCGGAAACCGGCCGGCTGTGGGATTCGAAGGACGGACGAGAGGGTTTTTGCAGTCAAGTCTCGTCGACTGACAGTGTCGACTGTGTTTCGATTTGTGCGTTGAAAAAAAAAATCGTCTCGTCTTCAGATGCGTGCGGACGAGCAAAAGTGTCCGAGGATCCGGAATGACGGAATCTCCCAAAATGTTGTGCTGCGAGAACGAGCCCACGCCCGCGGATGATTGGCGGCGAGTTGCAACGGGCGGTGATAAGTGGTCCGCGACGACCAAGTGGGTTCACTTCGTCGTGGACTGGGCTCCCTGGGGGGTTCTCTGGGGCTCTGGGGCCGTCGGGTCTGGTCTGGTCGTCCGGTCTTTGCGGTGTGTTTCCGATGGCGTGTTTTCCGGAAGGCCGCTGTGTTCGCCGTGTGCGAGGAAAGGGAGAGAGCGGTTTCAGGTGTTGGCGGATGGAAGCGGGAGCAGAAGGTCAGGCGACGGTAGTGCAGGCAGATCTGGGATCTGGGTTGTGATACTTGTAGATTGCCAGAGGTAGAGGGAAAGCTCGGCGGATATAAGCCTCGGCCGACTCGTTGCGAGGAGTCAGACGCTAGATGATGGTGTGAAGAGATACAGGACCGTGATTTTCAGGGTTCCCGGGGCAGGCAGGGCACGACCGAACACCGGTGCGGGAACGGACGCAGTTCGGGACGGATGGCGGATGGAGATGGTGGATGGCGGATGGAGATGGTGGATGGGGGAGAGATAAGGGCGGAGGAGGGTCCAAGAGTGATGATGATAGGGGCGAGACGTTGAAGGGGAAGGGTCCAGGTTCTTATCGACGGGGAAATCCAGTGCCGGGATGACTCTTTCAAAAGTTGTCGTGGACTTTTCTCTCTCTCTGTTCCCTCGGTCGTCGGCTCGTATGCAGCCCGGTGTCGTGCTTGACCACGCAATAGCCCACAGCGGACAGCTCGGTATGGGCCGTCGATGTCGTGATGATCCTCCAGATTGGCGCAAGGCCGTTGCCGCGATGTGCCGAAAGCGGAGGGTGGGGAAACAGGAACCTCTTCTCGGCTCTGCTCTGGCCTGCAGCAGTACAGTTTCGGGCTGTGAACGCAACTTTTTGGCGACCTGGCGAAATGAGCGGCCAATGGGCGGAGAGCAACCTTGATAGTGCGTTGCAGCGAGGGAGGAATTGTTCGTAAATTAAACGCCGGCCAGACAGATGGTTCGGTTGTTCTGTGCGCTTGTGCAGGCGGACGGACGAGATGAGAAGTGAGGAAACCTGATGGTTCGACTTTTTGGAGGGGCACCTTGATTCTGCACCGCTGCTTTTGATGCCGTCCTGAGGCGAGGCCTGGCCTGGCCGCCGGATGGACCGCGAAAGTCTCTTCACCGACTCCTGTTTGTTGTGCTTCGCTGTGTTTTCTCCCGTCCGCCTCAATTACGATCCCGATCGCGTCATGCGGCTCAGCCCGAACCCGGGGGTGCTGGCGGCATCTACAGATTTTTTTCGTTCCTTCTCCCTCGTTCGTGGGCATCGATCGATCTCGATCGAAAGGGGGGGTGAGTCAAGATTGTTGCTTGGTCCCGGCGACGACTCCGGGGCCTTGTTTGGAGCCCTGGAACTGGAGGACACCGCTGGCCGGTCGTGCTAGGGGCGTGCTCTAGAGCGAGGCTAGGAGTCGGTAGCTCGGATCCTGGGACGCTGGCAGGGTGCTTTTGCTGCGGGCTCTCCAGGGCCACGGGGGCTTTGGAGGCTTTGGGGGGGAAACCTCCAGGGGAGGTCCCCTGTCGAATCTAGGCGAATCAGGCACTTCGGGCGGCAGGCCAGCGGCGCTAAATCGACGACGGCTCGATCCCTGTTCCTGGCAGAAGGCGGGGTGCCTTGGACGGGAGGGAATTTGGGACGAGGCGTGGGGTGGTGTTGTGACGATGACTGGGACTGGCAATGTGAGTGAGGAATGATGCGCTACCCGGATTCTAATCACAGATGCGGGCGCTGTTGAGATGGAAGTGGAAGTGGAAGTGGACGGCTGGGGAGTCGGACTCGGCCACCCGACGGGCAGATGGCCGAAGCATTCCACGGGCAGGCAGATTGGCGGCAGGTACGATACGCAGACGGCCTTGCTCCTTCCCACGCCGTGCATGCGAGTGCAGGCACCATGACGGAAGGCGCGGGGCACCTCGGGCTCGGTGACTTGTTGCCTCATGCCGATGGCACATCGCACCTTCCGCCGCCGCCCCAAGACCAGGCATGAGGAAGTCACGACCAATCGATGGCCATTTTTGGCTGCCTGCCTGCCATCCACCTCCTTCCCGCCCAGCGATACCTGGCCTCGTCGTAGGCATGCGCGTCTCTTGAGGTGAGGTGTCAACTCGAAGCTGTCCATCCGACCTTCGTCATCACCCTCGGCGGAACTGGCGGGTGACGAACAACTTGTCCTCTGACCTCATCCCTCACCTCCCGTCCGACTACAGCTGCTGCTCCCGGCGCCCCCAAATTCCGACTGGCCGCACTTTGAAGCCCGCGTCCGGCAGCGCCCAACAACGCAAGCCCATGACGAATGTGGCCGATTACTTGAGAGAAACTCGACCTCAAGCTATCCCAGGACGCACCCGACACGAGCTTCAACCTCTCACAAGCCGGCCCTACGCCGCCACCCCTCATCTTCACCCTCGCCGTCGTCATGCCCTTCTGCAGATGCGGCTGCGGCTGCGGATGCACGCGCAGACGCAGACATGGACGCAGGGCCGCCACGGTGTGGTTGCCTTGTCGTTGAAGTGGTGGGCAGCATCCACCTCCGCATGGGACCGGCCACCTGACGGGTCACCAAGCCCAAAAGCCCAGATATGATGCATCACGGCCTCCGGCCACCTGAGACCCCTTGCCACGCCGCAGTTCGTCTGGCCTCGTCTCGTCCTATCTTGTCGGCTCAAACATCCCCCTCAACCACCCCGGCCACCACCCCTTCACGGCACCTCACGCCAAGATCCAGTCAACGGCCATACCCCTCTGGCGGAAGCGAGACGGTGATCTGATCTGTCCTGTCCTGACCTGGATGGACTGGACGGACGCGCACGACCATCAGACTCTGGGTCCCTGCCCTATGGCGTCTGACGGCGTCGCTCGGCCCTGACGGGTGCAGACATCGACAAAGGACCAGGGGCCCTAAGGGATCCCAAGGGTCCATCAAGGGAGCAGCCATCTCGTACGGTAGAGCTGGTGCCAGCGAGATCAGACTCGCGCTAGAAACGCCATCCAGGTCCCTTGGACGCGTTGACGACGTCGTCGTCCGACCTTTCGTTACGTACTAGGCTGCCATCGCCCTCCCTTCGGACCCTCAAGACCATTCACATCATCCACTGCCCTGAGCACGTTTCGGCCTTCTGACATGCCACCGTCTTCGTCCGAGCCCGAGCCGCCCGGACATACGGCGGGGGCCCGCTCCATCAAACGCAACCGTGGATCACGCCGGGGCCGTCCACGCCGTACATCTCGCCCGTCAATTCGCGAGGACCGCCGCCCGTAAGCAGCCGGGGCCCCGTCTTGACACCGCGGTGCGCATGATGGCTTGGAGATTGGTATCATCGCCGTGCAACCCTCTTGCACTGCCATTGGCCATGACGTGTGTGCGCCTGCAGAGAGAGGCTGCGGATGCTACAGTACGCGGCCGAGATCGTCGTCGCCGAAGATACTGTCTCGGGACTTGTGTGCAGATCGGCACCCAGGCCGAAGCGGCGGCGGCAACCTCGGTCACACCACTATCACGGCGCTTCATCACAGCCATGCCATGCCATGCCTCGTCGCGGTGCCATGTCATGCCTCCTCGTCGCGGTGCGCTGCAGCTCATGCAGGACTCGAGCGCCAGCGAGTCCACCGGACTGATACGCTCCCATCATGCGCCTCTCATTGTATCGCGATAAGACGTGCTTCGCCTGCCTTCCGCATTTGGACGCCAGCAGCGATCAGCAAGTTCGGTCGGATACGTCTCCAGCGAGCAACACGACGCGGGCGACGACGCAACACACACGCAGACGCGCACGCAGCGAGCGCCGGCAACGCCATCAAACGCCAACAGGCAAGCAAACTGGGCTTGATGTTCATGCAATCATTAGACCGTCGTCTCGGCTGCGGGTAATCTGCGAATAGACGCAGGGAGAGACTGACGACTGGTCATTGCGACGCATCCCAGCGTGATCGAGACCAGTCTATCAACAGCCGGCCACTGTCGTGCTCTGATGACCGCTGCGCGCAGCTGCAAGCACTATACTGCCTGCCTGATGGACTCTAGCCCCGTCAGCGCACCCCCTCCCCCTCCCGACCTGTAGCGTGTCACGCAGTAACGGCACCGCTGGTCGGTTCATCTATTTCATCCTCGCCCGCCCGCCATTCGACGTGGGGGATGCTTGGACGGGGGAACACGCCATAATTATCCCAGGCTCAATCAAGCCCACCCCGGATTCCGGATGAATGGCTCGCAATATGGGCTCTCGTTTGGGCTCGTCCCCCAGCATCTCCAACCCCCACCGAGGCTTCCTCTCTGCATGATCACGAACCACATCCAGGCCCCCTCTCGGCAGGCACGGGGCCGGGGTTGTCGAGGAGGGGTCGTATTGGCGGACGATAAGTAAGTATGATGCACAAGGCGCGCCCGGTGGGAGGAGGCCAGCTGACCACGGGCATGAGGGCCCTGTCGGCGCACCCAACCATCGTCGCGTTGGTGGCTGCCGAGTGGTCGTGAGGGTGCTCGCAAGGCCCCTTGTCCAAATATCCGCCGACGTCAACCCCAGGCTCGGATCAGGGGTCGGTCGTCATCGAGGGCGCAGACGGGCTTTGATCCCCCACCATGAGCGTCATCTTCTGCGCGTCAACCCATGGTGCGACTTCAGCCGAGGTACCCCGGGAGCTGCGATGAGGTGAGGGCATCGTCTGCCCTCGTCATCAACTTGCCCGTCGACCGAGGCCCAGTCACGTCGCGACGGCCAGCATGCACCCCACGGTGCACGTCTTGGACCTTTGGAGCTCCTGCCCTGGAGCTCCTGGAGCTCCTATCAACCCCTCGGCTCTGGTGCATCCAAATTGTCGCAGACCACTCTGGAATGCCAGGGCAGATGATGAGCCTGGCCTGAAGCTGTATCCTCCAATGCTGCAAGGGCTCGTTTCCGACGGCGACCCGATGACCGAACGCCCGCTCCATCTGCGCTCGCTGGCATCGACCACCACCTCAAGACTTTGGATGAATGGCCCGTCATCACCTATCAACAACCCCTACCAACGGCCACAGCTTCCTGACACACCCCACGCCCAACATCTGCAGGCGTCCTGAGCTGTGCCGACCTCATCGACAGTGCAGCGGGTATTCTCGGATCTTCGCCATGACCATGGCTCGGGGCCAGGTCCTGCAGCAGCACGCCGGCCGGTGGATCTCTCCCACGCGGTCACCCCACCGACGGCTTTTTAGAGTGGACCGCCGTGGTCAGATAGAGATCCATCGCGGCCTTGCGGGCGTCGGATGCAAGATAAGAAGAAAAAAACTCTGGCACAACCACTCGCAGCACGCAATCCTCCCGCCAGCGCCTCCACCAGTTCTGGAGACCGACCGGCGCCTCGGCCGCTCTCGACCTGAACACAAAAGCGCGCCGGGAGACATGCCTGCGCCGAAGTCGGCCACGCCCAATGCCTCTCCCGATAACCAGGGCCCTGGACTCACACAGCAGCACAGACAAACAGACAAGACAGAATATCCCTTTGGCGTGGGCGTGCTTGTAGCACACTTTCAACCCAATCCACTGTCAATCCCACAGTCCACGGAGAAAACTGCCGGTCCCTGATTCCCCCGGTCTGTCCTCGAGTCGATGTGTGCCTCTTGGCTCCGTAGCCTTGACTCGCGCCCATCTGCGGCACGCGCCGCAGCCGCGCTCCTCGCTGTGGGAGTCGATCATCGCAGACAGGCCTTGATTTTGGCTCATGCCTGCCCCGAGTCAGGGCATGGCGAACTTTTTTGCCCATGTCGATCATCGATCGTCACAGGGTCCAACGTCGTCGCGCTACGGCTTGTCAGTCACATGGCTCACCAACGAACGAGGCGGCGTCTCTCTGTGCAGCCATCACGATCGCCTGGTCTGGCAATTGATCAGTGATGGCCGGCGATCACTCTATCCCGACGAATGCTCGTGCTCTCTCGCGTAAATTTTTGAGGCGCACATCGAACGGCCGAGTCTCGGAGACTTGCCATGCCGTGCAACCGTCGTTCGGGATACGGGATGGGCCAGGCGCGTCCCCGACGACGGGGCGTTGGTGTTCTGGCCCACGATGTGGTTTCCGCCCCGAGATGAAGGGCAAATTGCTTTCCGACAAAGGGGGACCGGCCCGGGGCGTGGCGATTTTCCCTTCTCGACCGCTATCAGGCTTCCGGTCGCGTGCCCTGTTTCCGGGAATCCTCTTTGCCTGCCGGGTCGTGGGCCTCCAGACGTCTGGTGACTTTTTTGGGTGCTGTTTCCCGTCGCCGCCCCCCTCGGTGAGGCCAATGGAACGCGATATTGAAGACCCTGACGTTATCGCATCTGACACTTGTAGAGGTTGCGCCGTAATATCCCCGTTACTCAGCACGCCCCCTTGATATCAGACGGACTTTTGCTCCTGACCTGAACCTCCAGGGCTCAGCCCTGCCAAGGGGGCCCGGACCCGGCGTGACCGTCTCTCGTCAGATCGCACCCCTCCTCCCACTCACTCCTGCACGCCTGACGCGACCCCTGTGGAGCGGCATCTCGCGAGGAAATGGCGAGCGACGGCGCCATCTCGCGTGCTGGGCGCCCAGGCGCCTGGCGAGTTTGTCTGGGGAAGAGGTAGCACGTCATTGGCGTGGGGGATCGTGTCATTGAGCCTCACACACTTGAGTTTGACGCCTGCCTTTTGCGGCGGTGTGTGTTGGGTTAGGTTTGGGTGTTTCTCCGAGGAAGGGGTTCGTTCGTGCGGTATGGCGCCATGAGAGGGGATCATGGTAGGTGTGTGTCGTAAAGGATTGCTCATTCATGGGCGGCATTGCGATGGGGCGTGTAGAAGTTGATGAAGGCGGTTTATGGTGATGTTCGAGAGCGGTGGGAGGTGGGTGTCCTTCATCGGACTGTGACGATGCCAAATCGTGAACATTGACGACATCGCGACGATGCTGCTCGCAACAACAATGCAGGCCTGGGCTACTCCGGGTATGATTCTACGAGTCTACGCGACTGCTGATCAGCCTGTCGCCCAAACCATGACCATGACTTCTTCTCATCCAACGCCGTGGCGACTGCCAAAGTGAAATATCCTGACTCTTCCACGACCTCACATCGACATGTCACCTCCCAGCTGACGAGGTGATTCGTCGAGGGCTGACAAGCATTGCTTGATATCATCGGAACGTCAGGCCCTCCCGCAGCCCTGAGGCCATCGCCTCCCCACTGGTCCAGCAGATATACACCTCATGGCAAGGCATGCCCTTCACTTCGACCGCAAAGTCGTCGCTCATGTCCTTCATTACCAACCCAATCCTCCTTCAATATACAAGCTGTAATCCCGGGTCACCTCCCCATACCATGCCTGACCTCACGGATGATAATACGTCTCATGCCTCGGACTCCCCTCCCCACCCTGCAACCTCTCCGCGCTCAACTCCGAAAACGCCCTCGCATCCCTCCCAGGCCTTTCACTCCTCAGCGTTGTCGCAGGACTATACTGCCTCTGCCCTTGATACTGTGCCGGCGGCCAATTCCCCGCCCGCTGATGCGTGTAATTCCTCGGCTGGTGCGGATACACCTGCACCATACTCACCTGCGGCACCCATCCTCCATTCCCGACCTTTGGCGACGCAGCGCCCTCCTCCGAATCACCCCCCACAGTTCGCGCATGGCTCTGACTGGAAGAACCCGTCCCCGTACCGTCGGCGAAGTAGCCGTGCTGCTGGGGACTCACGGGCGAGCCGTCGGAGGGAAGTTCGACGGGCGGACCGGTGTAGGGCGGCACGGAGCGGGCGCGGGCGTCGTGATCGGGCGCGGCTTGGAAGTAGGGCGATGGGGAGGAGGCGAGGGCTGATGTCTGTGCCGGAGACCAGCCGGCTTCGGAGACGCTGTTGTGGTAGGGGTGGCCGGGGGGAAGGAAGGGGCCTTGTTGCTGGGAGGCGTGGCGTTGTGCGGCCTTCCGGCGATGGCGGCGGAGGCAGAAGATGCAGCCTGCTAGGAGGGCGATGAGGACGACGCCGCCGCCGACGGCGATGCCGACTATGGCGCCTGTTGAGAGGGCTGGGCTGTCGTCGGAGCCTAGTCCGCCGCCGACGTCTCGCGTGGGCGTCCGTACGGCGATGTTGGCCTTGCGCGTCATCAGCGCCGTGAGGTCTTGATGTCCGAATCCTCCTTCAGGTGCCGTCTTTGTTGCCCCGCCGGCACCATCACCCCCGATGACATCGACAACGTCCGACGGCACGGCGTACCGCGTCTTATCGGGCTCGTAGAGCGCCCAGGGGCTACTGTTATTATTCTGCCTCCCGAGGTCGGCGTTATGCGTCCCCCACTGCTCGGGGGCATCGCAGTCGTCGATAAGAGGGAAGTGGCCGCCGATGATGAGCATCTGAGCCTTTCCGGGGGCCATGTTGCATGAGAGAGAGTGGTGTGGGTAATCGCCAGTCTCGGTGGTGTTGGGGTACATCTTGATCCAGGTGAAGGTCGGGAGGGAGAGGATGTAGAGGTCGTCGAAGCCTGCGCCCTCTTCGTCGTAGGGGGCGGCGCCTCCGTAGACGTAGCTGGGAAAGGTCAGGGATTGGGATGCTCAGAGGCTTGGGAGACTTACATGTTGTAAGACGACTGGTCATCGGCCCAGGTCACGTCGGTGCAGAAACGCCTGCGCCGCTCGGGGGTCTGCCCGGTGGCATTCTGCGAGTACCACTTGCCGCTCAGCACGTCGTACAGCAGGATCTCGTCCATCCTCTGGCCGACGGCTCCATCGGTGCCGTTCTGCGCTTCATCCCTGACGCCGCCAAAGTAGACGAGCATCCCAGCATCGCCGGCTGGGATAAACACCATGCCCCCTTCGGCCCTGCGCACGCTATCAGGCCCTGTCGTGTTGGTCCACTCGCCCGTGTCCATGGTGTACTTGACCATCTGCGACGTAGCCACGGGCGGCGTGTCGCCCCAGCCTGGAACCGAAGCGTTACCCAGCCATCCGCCATAGTAATAGCCCTCGCCACGACTGGATACGGAGGCCGATGCGCCATAGCTGGGGCGGCGGATCTCGTCGCCTCGCGGGGCCCCTAGGTCGTCCCAGTGGTCGTTCAGCACGTCGTAGGAGAAGAGATCAAATGGAGAGGGTGGCTCGTCTTGGAACTCGCCGCCGAAGAGGTACAGCCGCTTGTTGACGTCGTCGGCCCAGAGCGCGCCGCCGTGGACGCTGGGCACCGACGCGTTCTTGCTTAGGTTTGCCTGGAGCTGCGGCATGCCCGTGCCGGCTACTGTCTTGAGGTCCTGGTAGAGAAGCCATGTATCTGGGGATGTCAGTCGAGAATCTTCGTCCATGGCCTCCAAGGAACTCACTCGTGTAGTTGTCAGGCGCCGACGAGATGGGATTCCAATTGACGAGCCCCCCATCAATGAACAGCTTATCGTCCACCACGGCCGTTTGATGCCCAAAGCGGCGGCAGAAGTTCTTGACCGGATCTCTCTGCTGCGTCGAGAGCCCGACAAACAAGGCAAGAACGAGGCCGATGATCGACAGCTGTCTCGTCGTCGCCAGATGGACCCCCGATCTCCGGACGGCCCCAGACCGACCGGCAGAGGAGCCGCGACAAAGAGTGGACCGGGACATTTTGGTGGGTGTGCGGCGAGGGAGCAGGGCCCGTCAGTCGCTCATAGCTCGCCGTCGCATGTGCACAGGGGGGACGCCCAGGATGGGTGCGGTCGATGGGGGGTCGAGGTCAACTCGGCGCGGATGAACGAGGGAACATGGGCTTTTCGATTTGTGAGACAAAGTGCAGCACGATGGAGGAAGAGAGAAGCTTTGAGACGGGTGGGAAGAAATGACGCTTCGATATGGTTTCTTTACGAGGAGAGAGAGGCAGAAACGAGAGAGGGGGATGGGTGTGCTGGGCCAGGCGGTGTCCCTTCTTCCTCCTCTTCCTTCTGCAGCTCAGCGCGAGGAACAACTTGCGCGGGCTACCTACCCAACACACACACACACACCACCACCACCACCACCCGGGCTCCCGTCGAAGGGGATACAGACGCACGGAGCGCGCCCGCGTGGCTTCCCGCTACACGGCGCCAGACGTTCTTCGAGCTTTCCCGGCACAGGCACAGGGCAAGCAAACAAGCCTATGGGCATGTTCCGGCCTCCGCCAGGGGGGCCGAGACGAGACGAATGGGATGATGGGATGCGAGGTGTTGAGCGGCGGCAGAACCGCTGCGATTGGTCTCGAGGCGGCGCCGATGCTTCGGTTCGTGGCTCGGGCACCAAGGGGTCGCCGGTGGGAAGGCCATCTGTCGTGGGCGACAACGTTCTTTCTGCCTGGCTCGACCGCTGCCAGCAGACCCATCTGCCGGTGCGGTGCGGTACCTTTGGGGGCGGAAACCAGGTCGCTCCCCTTCGCTGCTGGGGTGCCCTGGCAGGTACCCGGCTGACGCGACGTCCGAGTCGCACAAGGTCGTGTCGGGGGTTGGATGTGCGGTAGAGGGTTGCACGAGCAACCCGGTCCAGGGCGAGAATGGCGTGGAGGCTTGGGACATGCGTCGTGACTAGAGCAAACTAGCGATGCTGCTCTGGCGGTCTCGGGCCAATGGGGGCTGCTCGCCGGGCCTCAGCTGGCGCTGGTCTGCCCCGATGGCTCGCATGGTCCCCGAGGCCGTCTGACGGGGCGGGGGGACGAAGGACGGATGACTGGCGGCCCGGGAGTCTCGTGTCAGCCTTGGGACGCGGGACGATGCGACGCCGGCGATCCCCTGGCGCCGCAGCCTGGGCCCAGGCGGGTTTGTCGTCGATGGATATGACATGGGGGAGATGCAGTGCCGAGGGGTTGCATGTACGCCTTGCATGAGGGAGCCAGGCACCGGTGCTGTGATCAGGAAGGACGACCGTCTCCCGTTGGGAGTATATCATTCGAACGAAAGCGGGCGTTGACTCCGCCATGAATGGCATACAAGGCTGCACGAGGCAGCTGTCAAGAGCATCGTCTGTTGGACGAGGAAAGCGGAAGGCTTGCGCGAGGAATCCTCTACAACGTCGGTTGCTTGTCAGACTCTGACCCAGTTCCATGGTACAAGTCCGTCTCTGGCCCAGATATCAGGGCCCCCTTGCGTGCCGCTTGCGTCATAATCATCTGGCGGATGCACTCCTCGGTCTCGAGGACCATGACTTCTCCGTCATGGTCCATGACCACGGCAGCCTTTAGGCGATGTACGTCGTACAAAGACGGGTCTGGTGAAACATTCTTGAACTGATGGACGAGGGCAATGCTGAGATAGCTCTCCATGGCCTTGTGATTGTTGAGGATGGTGGCGAAGGCAAGGCCCAGCTGGCAGAATGAACCAGGAATGTCAATTCCCTCTTGCTCCAGCCGGACACGTATGTGGCCGATGAGAACGAGGAGATCAATAAGCCCCTTGTTTGTGTAATGTGCCCTGAAGGCATCAACCACATAGTCCTGATACGACGTGAGCAGGTCGCATCCGTCGGTGCCGGAGTTCAGAAGAAGAATGATGAACCGCTTCCATGCCAGGTAGGGGGCGTCGGCGCCTCCGGTGATATGTCTGACGTTTTCTCGGGTTTCTTCAGCGGTGAATGGCGGGGTACTTTTGTGCCGTTCAATGAGCCACTCCATCATTCGCATGTTGCCCATCTCAACCAAGGGCGGGATGCCGTTTTTCGCCAGGACCTCGTGCAGGTCCCGTGCGATAAGGCCAGCTCGAGGAGGTTCCTCCGGAGTAGCATCGCTCTCGGCCTTGTCGGTAGAAATCTTTGACGCTTTGTCGGATGGGTGGAAGAGGGCAGCTCCGATGAGGTCGAGTTCGCTCACCCGCCACTTGCCTGAGGTGTGACGCCGCTGAGACAGGCGGTCATAGTGCGAGTGGGCAGATTCGAATCGCCTGGAAGCCAGGTAGAGGTCCTTGGCCCGGCTTTTTTGGCCTGGGTCTTGTGCCGACCACTTCTCCTCCTGGAGTGCCGCATCGGTCGCGTCGAATGGCCGGACGCCAGGCGCCTCGTAGGCGTCGAGGTCCAGCAGGGTCTCTGAGATTTGAAAAGGCTCCCAATTCTCTGCCAGCGGTAGAGGCTTGAGATTTTTCTTCCTCTTGATTTTGATGAGGCCGGTGTTCAGAAGCAGACAGGCAGGACGCGTCGTGTGAAGGTGAGCGGCCTGGAGATGGGCCGCGAATCCTGGAGGCGAGGCCCAGGTGCGCGTCGTGTGATGCGGTAGTCGAAACATGCTGGGCTATGATGCGAAAAGAGACAATAAGCTCATGGCTGCGTGCCGAGTGAGCGTTGAAAAGCAATTGAGATGCGTCGTGAAAATGACAGGTTGAAATGTGAAATGAGACGCGGCAGGAGGGAGATATCCGAGGTGCAGCTGCTGGAAGTTGGGGGAGGTGCACTGGATCACGTGGGGCAGCCGGGGAAGGAACCCGACTCCACTTGCCGCAGGCTCCGCTTGTTGGGGCGCCTTCTCCAGATTCGAGGCACGGGCCATCACTTGGAAAAGTCCGACGAGATGACTCAGCATTCTTTTCTGCAGCAACCTGATGCAATGCTCGAAACGCCAAAGCAACATCGTCACGACCACCACCTCGAAATACAGCGACCGACATCTCAGCCTCCGGACACCTCCCACCTCTTCAAATCAACAGTCGTCCTGCCCAAGTCTTATCAACATGCCGCCTGCTGCGAAAAAGAGAAAGACTCGCTCGTCTGTCGAAGACGCCCCTCCCGCAGACGTCCAGGTCCCCGAAGCCGAACCCGCACCAGCAACATCCCCCTCCCCCGCCACAGAACCCGAAGCATCGACATCAGCACCAGAGCCGGCCTCAGAGACTACACCGGCCCTTCCAGCAGCAGATGCATCCACAGCCGCAGCCGCAAAGACACAAGACCGCCTCGCCCGCTTCAAGGCGCTCCAGGCGCGGGCCAAGTCGTCCTCAGACCAGAACCTCAAAGAGGCCGCCCGCGAGTCGCAGCGGCTCGAGGTCGACCCCTCGCAGTTGACGGCTCTACACCGCAAGCAGGCCATTGCCTCACACAAGCTCCTCAAGGCCGATATCGAGGACTCGGGCGGCGACTTTGAGCGCCAGCGGGCGTGGGACTGGACCGTCGACGAGAGCGAGCAGTGGGACAAGCGGCTGAAGCGCAAGGCCGCGCACCGCGACAACACAGCCTTCCAGAGCTACCACGCCGAGAGCAACAAGATCTACAAGGCCCAGCTGCGCAACATCCAGCCCGACCTGGCCGCCTACGAACGCGACAAGATGGCCGCCATCGAGCGGTCCGCCGCCTCAGGCGGCCTTGACATTGTCGAGACGGAGGACGGCGAGCTCATCGCCGTCGACAAAGACGGCTCCTTCTACTCGACCGCCGACTCGACCTCTTTTGCGCAGAACAAGCCGGCAAAAGACAACATCGACCGCCTTGTTGCAGACATGCGCCGCGCTGAGGACAACCGCCAGAAGAAGCGTCGCGAGCGTATGGCAAAGGACGGCGCCGAGGACGGAGACGTCACGTACATCAACGAGAAGAACAAGCAGTTCAACCAGAAGCTGTCGCGCTTCTACAACAAATACACCCAGGAGATCAGGGACAGCTTCGAGCGCGGCACGATGATTTAGGGCAGCAGGATAGGGAGAGCGGGATGGTTGCATACGGTTGGTTGGGTCTATTCAGGGCGGGCGCCCCAGCATGTCTTTTTTTGCTCTGATACATTATGATACACTGGACGGCCTAGGCATTGGCCATCGTCTCATGACAACCGTACCTTTTCTCCTCTCACAGCATTGTCTTCCGCCACGCCTTGCTTGCGAGAGCCTCAATCTCGGGAACCTCGACGGGACCCCGCGTGGTCTCATCGCCCAGGGCCTCGACCGCGGCCTCGGCAACCGTCTCGACGGGCAGGGGCTTGGCAGCTGCAGCGCCCAGGAAGCCGCTAAAGGCACCGCGCGTGACCGAGTTGAATAGGGTGCCGCCAAACGTCATGGCGGCCATGGGCAGGGTGAAGGAGCGCGAGCTATCATACATGAACGGCGCGCGGAGGAAGACGCCGCGCATGCGGGGGAACTCTGTCGAGATCGCGCTCTCGGCCTCGCGCTTAGTGGTGATGTACCGCGCAGGCAGGACGGGCGCGCCCCCGGCGGCGGAGAGGTAGAGGAAGGCACCTGCGTTCTCGGCGGCAGCCTGCTTGGCGAGCATGATGGCGCTGTCACGGTTCATGATCTCGTAGGAGAACTGGTCGCGGGGGTCGGCGGGGCGGATATCCTCCTCACCGGCCTTTTGCTCAAGGGGGCTGCGGACGCCGCGGTCCTTGACGGGGGCGAAGACCTTTTGGAAGCCGGCGATGGGAGACTCGCGGCCTGAGACGAGGCCCTTGTAGTCGGCCTCGAGGAGGATGCCCATGGTGTGCACGACGTAGTCTGCGCCCTTGAGGAGAGGGGCGTACGTCGCCGGCCGGAGGATGTCGGCGCGCTCCCAGGTGACGTTGCGGGCCCAGGGCGGCGGCGAGGCGGAGGAAGTGACGGTATCCCATTTCGGCTCACCGGAGCGGCTGAAGATGTCAGTCTGGGAACAAGGGAGAGGTTTAGAGAGAGCTTACCTGACGGATGTGACCTCCCATCCTCTCTGAACGGCGTATTTGCAGATTCTGGACCCGACGAAGCCGCTGCCACCGCAGACGACGAGTTTCTTAGCTGCTGCTTTCGACATGGTGATGGCGGTGGGTATTTGTCGGCAGTGCGAGGTGAATGTTTGGAAAAAGGAAAATCCAAGGCTTTGTATCAGATGAGATGCAATTGCAGTTGCTTGTGTGGAGGAATTGGAAAAATATCGGCGGTTCGGCCGTTGTTTTATGAGATGAAGCTCCGCCGATTTCGAGCTCCGAACATGTCAACTTTGAATCGGACGATGCTGAGCAGAGTGATGAAATCATGAGTACCCGTAACGGGAGCTTGCCCCTGCTCGTAACGACAGGACGCTAAGCCTACATTGGGGGTGAGGATCTGAGTCAGCACGAGATGTGCAGATGTTGGCAACCACTGACATGGGGCAGAAGCCTCAATTTTTGCAAGTTCAATGGGGAATGACGATCGAAGCGGGCCCAGGAGAAAGATAAGTCCTCTAGGCTGCAATTGAATGCGGCAGGCAAATGCGCGGACATGCGGCGTTATGCGTTATGGTTTGAAGGAAGCGTTATGCTGCACCTCTGCGGGCCCAAGGCTGAGCGTGACAGGGGCCGGCACTCCGTCCGGTACTCGCTGGTTGGCTGGCAATTTCGGGCGACAGCGCAAGGCTGACATAGTGTTCAAATGGCGGTCCTTCGCGACTCCAGCCAAACTCTCCATCCATATCACCGCCATCGCCCCTCCCCCGCTTCCACAACACAACTATCCACGCATCCGAGGCGCACACTCCCGCCCTGCGCTTCCAATCATGGCGCCCTCAAACGCCTTGGGCAAACGCGTAAAGGGCACGCAAATCACCCGCCCCTTCATCTACGGCACCACCGCCCGCCCCTTCCACCCCCAACACAACCCCAAACCGCCTGGCGTGCCCGAAGACCACACGCACTCATGGCAGGTCTTCGTCATGGGCGCCGACAACGTCGATCTGACCTACTGGTTGCGTCGCGTTCAGTTCAAGCTGCACGAGTCCATACCGAGTCCTCTGCGCAGTACGTCCCCGTCGCCCGTTCCCTAGCACATATGCCCCCGCTAATACTTCGGTCTCCCAGACATTGACGGCGAACCCGGCAAACCCTTCACAGTCGACGAAACAGGCTGGGGCGAGTTCGAGATAACAATCAAGCTCTACTACGCCTCCGAATCCGGCGAGAAGCCCCAGACACTCTACCACCACCTCCGCCTCCATCCCTACGGCCGCACAGAGGAAGAAAAGGAAGAAATGCGCAGCGGCACCGGCGAGGTCCGCGCCTGGATATACGAAGAACAAGTCTTCAACGAGCCCTTTGAAGCCTTCTACGACACCCTCACCTCCGGCGCCCACCCCAAGGGCCACCCAGGCGGCGCCGCCGCCGCCACGGCAGGAGGCAAGGGCAAGGGCGGCGCTAAAGCCAAACCCCTCCCTCCCCTCCCCCAGCCCCCCGGCTCCCGCGGCGCCGTCCCCGTCACGGACGTCTGGGAACGCACCGCCCTCATCCCGACATCATCCAAGGACGGCTGCGACTTTAGCCGCGACACCGAAGCCCTAGAGATCAAAAAGCTGCGCGACGCACAAGACAAGGTCCAAGCGATGTGTCGCAAGATGCTAGACGAGCTCAAGGGCAAAGAGGCGGAGCTGGCGGCGCTCAAGGCCGAGAATGCAGCAGCAGCGCAACAGGGCGGCGACGCGGCGCTCAAGTCGTAGAACGGCAAGGGCGGCGCGGCGCGACGCGCTCCAGCGGCGCGGGGCAGGAAAAAACAGCAGCCAAAGCCCAGAGGCGGCGTCGGCGTCTCCAAGGCGGATAGCATGGAGGCGCTCGATGCCGCGAGGTGGTGCGTCGGGCAGCTTGAGACGATGCTCGGAGAGGAGTCGGCTCCGAAGGCTAAGGCGCCGCAGAGTCTCAAGAGGGTCAGCTTCGCCTCTGCCTCGGCCGGTAAGAAGGCCAGAAGCAACAACGGCAAGGCGTAGGCAGGAGAAGACGTCTCTGATATCAGGGACACGGCATGCCGAGGGTCGGCAGGCGCCTAAAAGGGGAGTATAAATATCCCGCCGTGTATACGTAAACACCGAGCAGGCACTGCTCTCCAGCACATCACCACAATACATGATACCCATTTTCCATGACACTTTCCCCAGTCACCATTGGGCATGCGTTCATTGTAGATGGGAGTTGATTCATCTGACGGCGGCATCATCGCCCGCCCACGACCCCGGCTCCTCTAATCCAAGCCTAGGAGAGAAATTCCTACACCCTCGGCCGCATTCTGCGCCAAGGCCAGGCCACGTATGGCCCGGTAAACCCAATGTTTGTACCATGTTTTTACAAGAAAACAACAATCCCTCCAACCGCCCTGCTTCCCCCGTAAGAGAAGCGGGCATCGTACAACAACAAGTCCACCTCGCAAATGACAAAGGAAAAAGGTCTCCCAGCAGACGGCCGTCATCTGCGCGGCTCGTCCGGAAAGAACGTTGTGTGTGTAGGTGAGATGTGATGCTCGCCGTATGGCGGTCGCGCATCATCCGGGGGGTTCAAGGGGAGCTCTGCCCACACCGAGTGTTCCCCCCTCTCGAGAAATCCAAATCGCTGTAAACCTCCTCCGGTATATCCTCCCTTCGAAACTTTTGTACTTTGTTTGACCCCCGCTGAGGCCGTCGTCGTTCCGACGGACCCCGTGTGGGAATCGTCTGATGGTCCCGCAAGCAACACCCAACGCCTTGCGGATGAATACACATTAACAATAGGAAATAAGTGCGTCGCCGCAAATGGCGGGACGCGTGGTTGATTCCCCGGAGATCCTGAGCGCCGTGCAGGTTCGTCAGGGACAGGGAAGCAGAGAAACGAAGACGTGTGTGCATGCGATGCCATGCCGTGCCATGCCGATGCCGCTATGTAGCAGAAGCAGAAGCAATGAGCAGGGAGTCATGAAAACGTCAGGTGTGGAGAGTGCTCGCATGCTGGTGATGCAATGCAGGCTGTGGAAGGACAAGACTGGAGGAGAGCGCGCTTAGTGCGCCGCCTCGTACGCCGGGGGAGGCATCTCCTCCCGGTCGTCCCAGAGTCCGTTCGAGGGCTGCTGGCGGTTCTTCTCGTCGTAGACGCGGCGGGCGATCTCGCCGGCCATCTTCATGATCCAGTCCTCGGCCGGGGCGGGCTGCGCAGGTTGCGCGGGGGCCTTTTCCGGCGAGTAGCGTGAGGACTTCTCAGGGACGGGAGACTGAGCGGCGGGCGCGGGGACCTCGGCGCGCGGCGTCTCCATGGTGATGGGCGCGCTGGGGACCTCGACCGGCGCCTGGTACATGCCTGGAACCAGAGGGGGCCGGCTCAGGCGCGAGGGCTCGTGGAAGCGAACGCGCGTAGAGGCAGACAGCTCGTGCTCCTCGAGTTCCTCAGGGATAGACTCCTCGGTCAGAGGCGAGTCCGTGGAGGGGCCGGTGACGGAGGCCGAGTCCGAGTTGGTCTCGCCGGCCTCGCTGTCCGTGCCAAACTCGCTCTTGGTGCGCCTCAAGTTGACAACGCGCGTCTTCTTCTTGCGGCCAACATAGGACCTGGGCCTGTTGCCAGAGCCCATGGAGAGACCGGCAGCCGAGCCGAGGCTCACGAGTGACGGTCTTGACGGCAGGTGACCATGGGCGGCACTGCCGGTGTCTGAGAAGGTGTACGTGGTGGAGTTCACGGGGCCCGCGAAGGAGTTGGATTTTGACAGGCAGGGCGTCGCCGTGGGAGGCGTGCTGGTGGCCGAGTCCGACACAGCCTGGCCGGTCCACGCGCGGAAGACGACATCCCTGATGCCGGGGGTGAACAGCGAGAAGGTCCTGTGTGAGTCGTTGAGGGCTCCGAGGCGGAGCAGGTTCTTCTGAGAGAAGAGCGACTGGACCTCAGGCCCGCCCTCAAGCGACAGGGACGAAATCTCATTGGCGTCGAGGAGGTTGCCGTGGGCGTCGACGGGGTCCAGGGGCGGACTGGCGAGCGGGTCCACGACGGCCTCGTCCTCGCGGGGCACTTCGGTGGTCTTCGGCACCGAGTCGGGGCACCACAGCTGCAGGGACAGACGGTGGATGATGGCCGGCAGCTCGTCCATCATGAGGGTGCGGAGCTTGGCCTCAATGGTCCGTTGCAGGTAGTCGCGCACGAACTGGATGGAGTCAAAGGTGGACGACACCTTGAGCGACTCGAGGGGGTCATTGCGGAAGACCAGGGTCAGGCCCTTTTGGCGGGAGAAGACCAGGATGATGAAGGCGGACAGCTTGATGTCCGAGAGAGTGATGGACAGGGGGATGGTGAGTCCCGAGGCGGCAGCCAGGGGCTGGGGCGAGGTGAAGCTGGGCTTCGAGGAGAGGTAGGTGTTCATCGGATTCGCCTAATGTTGTTTTGATATCAGCCTTCTGCTATGGGCGCACGGTCTTTTGGAGAACCCCTGCACGGGGCTGTCGCAAGGGGGCCGAGGGGGGCCAAAGGGGGAAAAGTCGTGACGCGCATCCCGGTCGGCAATTTGCGAAGCAATGCGGACCGCGGGATCAGGGATGAGAGCAGTTTGACTCATCGGGGGGAATGTAAAAAAAAAACACAACGGGCGCGTCTGCAAGGGAGAGGGAGGGGAGAGGGGTTTTGGGAAGGGAGGGGGGAGAAACAATGTGGATGGATGGGGTTGGTGCTGTGGTTTGATGGGATGGAAAGAGCTGGAGGAGCTCTAAGAAGGGGCAGCCAGTTTGCGCTCGCAGAACTGCCGCCCGACTGTGTGCTGCCAGAAACTTCGGAAAGCCGCAGTGGATGGATGTAGCGAGCGAGAGCCGAGGAAAGCAGAGCTCCAACTCGCGCATCGTATGATGCAGATATCGGGCAAAGTCCGAGCCGAAAAAAAAGGCGGCCAAACGTACCTGGACGCGAGTCTTCAGCGTCAGGAAGGCATCTCCCGAATATGACATTTTGAAGATTCCGCGGAACCTGTCCTCTGCCAGGTCGCCAATCTCGAGAATCTCCAGATCTGGGGGCACGGAGCCCAGGTTGAGCTCTGTGACGAGGATGTCGTCGACGATGATGGGCGGCTTGGGCGACTTGTTCAGGGCCGTGGTGAGGAGGTCGCGGGCGCGCTGGTAAAAGTCCTCGTCGGCCGCGAGCGGCGACCAGTTGAAGTTGAAGGCCATGTTGAAATGGCTATTGCGGGCGGCCAACCATGGGGCGATGGACGGGGGGCGCGGCCTTGCTGGTGCCCAGTGGTCGCGTGTGTGAGGTGAGGCTTTCGGGGCGTGGCGGTTTGCTCGGGTGCTTCGGTGGAGGTCTCGGAGTGGAGGGTTTCGTTGGTATTAGAAGTGCGAATGGAGGCGCTCGTTGAGGAGGGCGACGGCGATGCGATTAGGTCGTGATGCCGGAGTCGGGTGATGGTTGATGTGAGGTGGGAGGTTGGAGGAGAGAGGTAGGTACAGTAGGGCAAAGGAGGTGTTGTGTGTGTGGGATGCGGGATCTCCAAATGACGCCAGTGGGATATTATTCCGGGGCAGAGGGAGGAACGGGCAGCAAAGGGGAGGAGCACCGGGGGCTCGGGGTTGGGTGGTCTGGGCTGTTTCCGCAGGGCAGGCACCTCAGTCACCTCAGTGCTGCAGTCAGGCCAGTGAAAAAAAGCCTGCGGGATGGTACGGAGCCCGCGCGGGCGAACGGGGCCGCCTGCAGCCCATTGTAGCGCGAAATTTTTTCCATCCCTCCCCGAGCGCCGGTACCTGCCCCCCCTGTTTGCGTGCAGGAGGTACCTATTCCCGGATGTTTGGCCCCCCCGGCACGCGACACTGCCCAGTTGACAAGTCTGGTCATCAGCCAATGGCACGCGACGGATTGGTGCGCGGTGGAGCAAGCCCCAGACCAGGAGGGCAACGGCGCTGGAGAAGGGGGGAAGGCACGATGCAAGTCACCCGAGGCCATCCGATGACCTGCGCTCGCCCGCCCCGTGCTCGGTTACTGGCCGCGGTACACTGAAAAAGCAGGCCAAGAGAAGCGCGGTTGATTGCTCGTCATGCGCCGTCCGTTGTCGTTGTTGACCTCAGAGCCAGCACCGGCGAGAGGGAATCATGCTCGCTCCCGGGGGCGTCCTAGTCGCTGGTGGCTGATGAGAAAACCAAAACAAACAAACACCATCTTTCGCCCTAGCGAGATTTGATCATCGCCCATCTATGATACCATCTCCGTCGTTGGCAGTTGGTTCGGGGTTCCGTTCGAAGACCTTCTCTGTCCTTTTACCCCTCAGATCATCAGCGCCCGTCCCACGCCGTCAGCCAAGACGTGGGCCGAGGTCTCTCCCCAGGTGGCCCGACCATCAGCACACACACACATTCAGGCCGCTGCATCCTGCGATTGATGGAGGGCAGCGCTGCCTCGAGACTGGACGAACCCTCTCCAGGAACAAGGCACGTCCGCTGCTGCATTTCCTTGATTCGGCCACCACCTCGCGCATCCTCTGGATCTGTCGCATCCGGCGAAGGCCGGGAAGGACGAAGGAAACCCAGATTATGCATGATGATTCTCCATTCCTGATGGTTCGATGGCCCTGCGTCGGGGTGGATTCTCGACGGGGCGCGGGCTTTCGTGTCGGCCCCGACTCCATCACGTTAATGCCGTGTATGTGTGTAGAAACTACTAGCTGTGCGACCACACTCACAATCTGAACTACACACCCGACTGTTGCCATGCAGAGACTATGGCAATCACGAGCAGCTTCGTGATGTGTCGAGCTTCTGGTATGCGGCCGTGCCGTTGAAGACAGATGACTTGATGAGGCCCCGGATTTCCACTCAAAACTCCACTTAAAACCACTTTCCGGGGTTCGACGCCGAGAGCTGCTCGCGCTGGTTGACGTCGGGGCTGTCGTCATAGCTCTCAGCACGGGGTGACTGGGACAGGTCATGTCGTGTGCACGTAGACAAAGATGATGGACGACTTGAGTCGACTCAACAGAAGCTTTGCGACTCGAATATCGGCCTTTGATCATCACCGCCTGCCTAAAGTTCTAATCGTCCCGAGCCATCTCGTAGCGCTTCTCGGGCTGACGCCACCAACCGCCATCCATCTGACAACAACACCACATCATCACCATAAGCCATGCCATCTCAAAAACCATCAGGTCCTCTGAGACTCCGTGACAAGTGGCTCGAGTTCGTTGGTGAAGGTTCAGCGAATACTGTCTGGGCCGTTCACTTTACAGAATCCTCCGGCGGCGATGCTGCGACAAGAAAGCTCCGAGACGACTGTAGTAAGTACAACTTCACTCCCTGCCCAGAAACACCCCTGACATCCCCCAGACGGCTTCCTCCTTCGCATCCAAAAACACCAAACCGGCCTCGACGGCTCAGACTCCTCCTTCTCCGCCCACGACCAGCTCTCCTACCTCTCCTCCACCATCCTCCCCCTTTTCAGCCCCGACCCCTCCCTCATCGTCACCCATCGCCCCATCCACCTCGATCAGTCCCTCATCGACGAAGCCAACGCCGTCCTCGCCGAGCTCGACGAAAAGCGCGCCGCCCACGATGACGGCAACTCCCACCAGCCACACTCCCACCTCCCCCTCCGCGGCCGCAAGTTCACCGGCTCCCGCGTCGGCCCCGCTGGCACGCACATGCTGACCGAGGACTTCCGCCCGCGCAACCCCCGCGAGCGCTTCGCCGAGATCAAGCCAAAGTGGCTCGCCCAGTCGCCCACCGCCCCGCGCGACGCCCGGGTGTGCCGTAACTGCGCTGTTGCTGCCAAGCGCTTCGCCGACGCCCCTGAGGGCAAGAAGCCTGCGAAATCAGACCCGGAGAAGTACGGTTGTCCGCTGCACCTCGTCTCGTCGCCGCCTGCGCCTGGCGGGGAAGATCCGGCCGAGAAGGATGCCGCTCCGGGAGACTGGAAGACTCTCGCTGAGCGCATCTTCCGACTGAGCACTTTCGGGCAAGATGCTCAGGACCCGAGGCATGCGCACTTTCTCTTCTGGGTTGCGCGACAGCATGAGTTGTTGCGGTATCTCCGTGCCTTGCAGGCGCGCTTTGCCCATGGTGGGACGTTTTTGACGACAACTGAGGATAACCCGGATGAGGATTTGCTCCTTGCCATGACACTGCGGGACTGTTCGCTGTTCTTCCGGTATGAGGTGCTCGAAGATGATGCAGAAGTCAACGGCCAAGTCAAGGAGAAACCCATGAGATTCCGGCTGCTCGACTTCAAGCTTGCCGACCTGGACAAAAAGTCACCCAGCAAGATCCCCAGTTGGCAGGAGACGGAGCGCGGGTTAATCGATGGCGGCTGGTATGACGGGAAGAAGGACATGCCACATTGCCGGCTCAAGAGGGGGCCACTTGACGAGGGCGACGGCGTAGACACGTCGAGGCTGAAGGACCACCAGGGTCTGGGCGCCGTGTATGAGGAATAAGGGAAAGCACGAGACGTGTGTATTTGTAGCACTGCTCGGAAAAGTGCCACCGTCGGGCGATCGCTGGACCTTCCGACCTTGATGGGCACGGTTTCACTCCCGGCGGGGCACAGAGAATCGAGGATCTGTGTCATTCAGATTTATTTGCAATTGCAGTGTTCAACAGAAATAGCAAATGTAAATCGCGCCTGTACCGAAAACGCCATCCAAGCCCAACATCTATCAAGAAAATCTGGTGCAAATTCCAACGTCTAAATGCTCGCCACCGAGAAACTCAGAACACTGCCCGTCGCTAGGCCGGCGACGAGACATAGTCCCATGAAGCCGCCGGCGACCTCACGCTCACCATCGTCGACCCATTCACCACTTGCCATCATACAACTCGCGCCCAGCCAGCCGTTGGTCAGGCCGAACAGGAACTGCACAATGACGAGGTAGAAGAAGTCGCTCGATATCGCGGCGCCACGACCGCCAATGTTGCAGAGCAGGTACATGGGCAGGAACCCGAGACGAGCGGCAGCAATGGCCAGTAGCACAGGCGGGCGGTGGCGCAGCGAGAAGGGCAGAGCTGTAGCCATGCGGCCCGCCAGGTCACCAGCGTTCCACATGAAGAAGGCCAGCGGGATGAATGCCTCGGGCTGTAGCAGGCGCGGCGCATCGCCAGCGGAACCGCGCACTGAGAGGATCTTGCCGGTGAAGACGGGGAAGAACATGGAGGCGGCGAAGCAGAGGGCGACGGCGGCGGAGAGCCAGCGCAGCTTGCTCAGGAGGGTGAGGAATCCCACCCTCTTGCGGCGAGACTCTGTCGACGTGATGCTCGCAAGGGACGAGGCCATGGCGCGCGACTCGACGATTCGGTCATGGCGGTTGATGAGCGGTATGAAGGCCACGAGGGAGATGAGCGAGATGGCGACGGCAGTGAGGAAGTAGATGAAGGCCGAAGTCGAGTCCTTGGCCTCCTCGTCGTCACCGGCTCCCGCGCCCGCGCCGGGGCGGACGGGAACCGCAAGAACAGAAAAGATCTGTGCGAGGGCGGGCAGCACGCCTGCGACGCCCTGGCCGGCCATCAGGGCCTGCATGTACTCCGGGCGGCCGAAAGAAGCCGCGAAGGCAAAGGCACCGTTCTGGATGAGGCCGGCGGCATAGGCTGTGCCGGCGACCATGACCAGCAGAAATCCGAGGTATACAGAGGGCGAGACATCCAGCCAGAGCGAGGTGGAGGCAGTGAGGAGGATGAAGATGCCGGTGTTGATGACGAGGGCGAGGTTAATACGGTAGGGGTACGAGGCCTTAGCCTGCATCGAGGTCAGGACGGCCATGGCGCTGAGGTTTGTGATGGTCGAGACGGTGAGGATGGCGGATTGGAAGTTCTGGGTGATCCAGACGTCGTCTTGGAAGCGCATTTGGAAGTAGGGCGCTGCGGCGAGGAACATGTTCCTGGGAGGGGGGGGGGGGGTTAGCTGGGGTCGACAGGTCGGGGAAGGAGAGGGCCAGTGCGTACCAGGCCCAGAGCATGGCCATGCCGAGGAGGGCGAAGATGCCGTACTCGACCCAGGAGAAGGGCACCTCGTCCCTGCCGTCCTGGAGGAGCGAGGAGCACTCGACGGCGGTGACATCGTCGGCGGAGGGTTCCTCGGCGAGGGGTTGGTAGTCCTCGCTCTCCAGCTTCTGGCGGAAGAAGCCCCTGATGCGGTCCATGGTTGTATGTATGATAAGGCTTCGGGGCCTTGGGAAGGGTTCGTTGTCGGGCTATCTGTGCATTGAGGATGACGGATATCGGGCTGTCGGACGGGAGGTTCGGGTGGGTTGGAGATGTTGAAGGTCGGACTGTAAACGAGAGTTCTCGTGACCGATGCTGCCGTTCGGCGGGTTCCGACAGAATGGATGAATGACCGCGGGGTCTGGCGATATCGGACAAGGGTTCAGGGCTTGCGCCGCCAGCTGTCCGTCATCTGCGTTGTTCACGGGGTCCGGGGTCGATCGGGTTGACGCCTGGTGATGGGACTTGATGATGCGTTTCGTCCAGTTGCGGCGCGGATGCTTATCGGATTCGGGTTATCAGCTGAGCCAAGCGTGTCGGCCAATCACCGCTCGGTTGTGTGACCCGCCCCCACTTTGAGAGACAGCAAGCGGTGGTGATGGTTCCGAAGACGCACACGCTTCCCGCACCATCTCTCCACGACCAAGCCACTCAGCAATGTGCAACGGCTGCCTCGCCGAACGAGAGATGCCGCTTTTCATGCGCCAGAAAGGTTTAACGGTCAAAAGGACATCTTTTTGACAGCGGCAACTCTGTTCTAGCTGTCCTACCCCGCGTACTCGAGTCGTCAACATGGATCAGGTCGAATCGTCAACAAACGTCATGCTGGCTTCTGTGTTCTTAACGCCACTCCTTCAGTCCTATGCATCAGGTAGAGGTCGGGGCCCAGATTGAAGACCCCTCGTAGCTGGTCCGATGGCATCGGCACAGGTCCTTCAAGGCGGCAGTCAGCATCCATCTGCCGCTCAAGGCACCCTTGGCGTCGGGAACAGATCCCAGTATTAGCGCAGCTCGTTTCTGCTTCACGAACGACTGGCCCGCGTCTATCCCACTGCCTGAGCATGATACCAAGCTGGCGGTCCGTCCTTGAGGCTTGGGCCCAGGCAGGCCTGCGGCACGGTTCCATACATACATAACCCCTGCAACGAGGCCATCGGCGCAGAATGCGGCCTATTTCGGGCCACGTCCACAGGGCTGAGCACCTGTAGCACTCAGGGGTCCAGCTGGCCTCGCCCCCAATGTCGAAAGTCCCCTCGGATATTCGTACCCTGATTGCCCCCCTTGCCGCCGGGGCTTGATGCACCCTGGTTCAACGGATTGGGAGGCTGGGCGTCTAATCACCCAATTGTCCCCCCGCAGCGTTTTCTCCCGTTGTCACCCTCCTGTCGCGACAATCTGCTCAGCGATCTACTCTCCGCAACTCCGACTTCACGTCTTGGACGATCACGCCTACCATACCAGAAGCGAGCTGCACCGGGTCCAGTCCTGCCTGGAGGACCAAACATGGTCATCATCACCAGTCAGAGCGGCGTGGTCCTCGGCCCCCTCACCACCGTCTGGGTGCCGCCAGCAACATGCACCGCCATCCTGCCCCTTTGCGCGACCTGCGACGTCGGCTTTCAAGGCCAGATGTGCGAGTTGAGAGATGACGGCCTGGGCTACGCCCGCGACAACACGGACTGCTGGCCTCCAGTCCTGTCCAAGGTCGCCTCGCCAAACCCACCCTTCCTTGGATGGGGCTTCTACTCCCCAGGTCTCGAGTGCCCGACAGGATACACATCGGCATGTACAGCCGAGTACGGCCATCGGCCAGACTGGCAGAACCAGTTCGACCTCGTCCCTGGGGAGACCGCCATCGGGTGCTGTCCAGAGTGAGTCCCCGGCCATCGCGCTGTCTAGGCGAACCCGAGCTTTCTGGCTAACAATTGCGCAGTGGCTACCAATGCACCAACTACTACGGCAACACCTGCATCCAAGTCGCCTCAACCACCACCGTTGCTGTCGAGACGGGCGCCTGCTCAGGGAACGACTTCACCGGGATAGAAGTCGCCTCATTCCCCGACATCATCACCCGCACCGAGTCCCTCGGCGGCGATTCGAGCAACCCACCGACGGCAGTGCAGACGGTCACGGAGCTGCGCACCATGACGCTTCTTGCGCCCATGTTCCAGATCAACTTCCAGTCCACCGATCTTCCGGACTACACCAGCACCGTCTCAACAACAGGCACGACCTCTGAATCGACCACAACGCAAAGCTCGGCGACAACGGCCACGACGGCCGGTGCTTCTGCCGGCGCCGAAAACGCCGGCCTCTCAGGCGGCGCCGAAATCGGCGTCATCGTCGGTTCCATCGCTGGAGGATTGGTTCTCCTCGCTCTCGTCGCGTGGGGCAGCTTCCGGTGGAGGCAGCAACGCAGCGCCGCTGCGCAGCCTGCAGCGGTGGCAGCAGTAGCAGCCAGCGCATGGGGACAGCCACCGCAGGCCCAGTACCACCAGATGTACCCGCAGCAGCAGCAGTCCTCGGAATACTACGACTACAGCGGCTGGGGCGCCGCGGGGCCTGTCGAGCTGGACAGAGGACAGGGCACGCCAGCAGAGTTGGACCGAGGGGAGGGTTTGCCGGCGGAGCTGGGCCGTGGTCAAGGCACACCGGCTGAGATGTCGACGTACACGGATGACTCGAGGGGGCATAGTCCGTACAAGCCGCCAGGGTCAGACGGGGGTTACTACCAGTATCGGTAGTGTGAGGTCTATGGACGTTGTTGCTGCAGACTTTCGCCGTGAAGGCATCTGGGGGACTTTGTCGGGACGGACATCCATCCTTCACTCAAATGAGAGCCCTCCCAACAGCTTGCCAGCGCCACCGTTACGTGCCTGGCGCCTTGTCCCTGCCTGACAACGCCATGTGTCGGTCAGGTACCTAGCTATTATCATCCCCTGCAGGTAGCGCACGTTTCAACAAGACCGCCGCGGCAATCCGTAAGGGACGTGGAGGTTGAATCGGCTGAAGTCTGCGACAAGGCTTGCAAAGCCGCACAGGCTACTCTAAGCCTCTGGGGATTCATAATTAACATAGCTGGTAAATTTTTGACAGGCGCTGCCCCTGTCCGCCACATGGCCGAGTTGTGGGAGTTGAGTTGACCACACTCAGAGCCACACAACGCCTCCATTCAAATAAGCTGTGTTTTTCTTCTCAAGCCACCTCAACCTTCGGTTCTCAGTCACTAAGAAGGCCGTCCCCTTCGTCTGTTCTCTTTTTAATCCCTCTCATCATCGATTCAAACCTCTTACGACTTTTGCCAAGGTCGACGTTCTCCAAGTTTTGCCAGCTTTCTCCCTCAGTACTCGTCAAACTGTCTTCTTTACAAAGAACAGCAGTCCTACAATAGGTACCACCATCAACACCACCGCCATGGAACCCTTCAAAGTGGTCGAGATGACCATCCGTCGCTCATTAAACACTGTCATTTTCCGAATCCTGACGACCAAGTCCGTCACCTTCAAATACCTCATCACCCGCAAGATGGACTTCGCCATGGCCGAATCCCATACATCCAAAGACTTCGCCTTCGATACAGTCCCCCTCGGGGACTGGAATGCCGGAAAACTTGTTGAAGTGGATGGGCGTCTCGTGCTGGATCAGACGGACAAAATCGATCTTGAGAGCGGAGCGGTGTGGCATCCCAAGAAGATCGACGAGCTCGACCTTCCCCAGCAGCTCGACGGTTATGACTTCACCAGCGACTGGCAGTGCCAAGGGCATGAGACAGGCAAAATCATCCCCACACCCAGTGTACTTGCTGCCGACTGCCGCACGGCCATCTGCCTCTACACTTGGAACCCGTCAATCACTACTCCCAATGAAGAAAGCATCATCTATCAGCTGGTTGCTGGCTCCGGCATCGCCCCCAAGTTTCTGGGCCACATCACAGAGAACAGAGACCGCATCATCGGCTACGTCGTGGAAAAGATCCACGGCCGTGCCGCCACTGCGGCCGACTACCCTCAATGCCGGGCCGCCCTATCCATCCTCCATCGTCTGGGTATCAAGTACGGCAGAATCACAAGTAATTCGTTCATCGTCGAAGAAGACACGGGCCGCGTCTACCTCTCAGGCTTCTCCAACGCAAGTCTCTACGGCACAGCCGATGACGTCTACATGAAGGAGCAGTTTTACCTTGCGGACGTCCTTGGCATCGATGCCCACCGAAAAGAACAGGCAGGTCTGGAAGATGCGCAGCGCAAGGAACGAGAAGCCCGCCGCGACGCCGAAGCCAGCAAAGAAAACGAGACACCCACCCGCCCCGGGCTCGGCCAACGCAGGTCGAGCAGGCTGCAGAGGCTGTGCCGTCGCTTCACTCAAAAAGAACACAAGAACTGGGCTTCTGTGTTCACGAGTACCGACAAGGGCAGGATTTGAACCTACGCGGGCGAACCCAACCGATGGCCGAAGAGAAACCGGGGAAACCGGGGCTCGTTCGAGTCTGTCGCCTTAACCACTCGGCCCCTTTGCCTGAATTTTGGGTGGAGGGCCATGATGGAAGTGGCGCAATGTACTGGGGAGTATAATTGAATGGGAGTTGTTGGGCGTTTTGCAAGGCTTCAAAGCTCATAGCGATGTTTCTTCTGGGGGGCGTAGGCGAATCGCTCTACTCATGGGTAAATCCTATGCCAACAGTTTTGTCTGCGTTGAAAAAGCTAGGTACTGAAATCAAACGTCCGGCTTTTCACTCTTGATATCTTGTCTATGAGTCCTATGATTGCTCTACTCGAGGGGGTAAACAACAACGCGGTCCAGATCAGCGCCCTTGCAATCAGTGCCATTCGTAAACCCACCAACACGCAGTGTGTTCTTGCCCTGCTTCAAGGGCAACTTGATGGTCGCGGACAGCAGCGTGCCCTTGTGCGTGGACCTCTGGGGGATCTTGTGCACTTGCTTGTCATCTCCGTTGACGATGATTCTGCTGAAGCGACGAAGCTGCCATGTACCACCGATGCGATCAGGCTGACCGTACGCTAGTCTGGGGTTAGCAACAGGACCTAGTGTAGTTGTGATAGGAGACTCACGCTGATCGCCGTAACCCATGTCATCAATGTCTGTGAGAGAGTGAGCATGATTATCTGAGGCAAGATTGGGGGAGCTTACTTTGATAGTAGAACGAAACCCACTGGTCACCTCCTTGACCGTCCACCGTCAGGGTGATGCCGCTTTCGTCGCCGTGAATGCCTGTGGCGATTACGCCATGGCTCGCAAAGTTCTGTGGGCGGCTCGGGTTAGTTTCTGCCATCGCAAAGGAGGAACCCAGCTTAACTCACGGCTTCTTGAAGGAAGGCTCCGCCACGGAGCTCCCCGTCCTTGGAGTAATACGACGCGCCCTCGACTGGAGCCCATTCACCGGTTTCACTGGAGAAATTAGTTAGAACTTGTCTCAGCAATGGTTGACCGGATCTTCTCACGTGTTGAGATCGTAAACGTCGTGCCAAAGTAGCTTCATGTCTCGCTTTTCCTCATCGATCTCAATGGGTAGCCAGACATTCCGACTGTCCCAGATGGAGTTCATGTCCCACTGGCAAAATGTCAGAAGTGTCTCAAGGGTACATGTTCGCGGCCTGTCGTACCTGGTCACCCATGTAGATGTGCGTCGTCTTCTTCGTTCCGGCGAAACGCCAAGAAAACCCGGATTGGGTGCTAAAGGTGCGTGTGTACGGCGGGGCGATGAAGAATGGCTGGGACCAGGGGCCCTTGAGGGAATCTGCGCGCATGGCGATGGAGTCTGGAGAGAGTATTAGTATCTGCATCGGTCACGGGTTCCATCCAGGAAGTCTCACTGTTTGGACGGTACCCTGTCTTGTGGCTCATGATGGCGAAATAGCTGCGGTCTGTTTGGATGATCGTAGGCGCTTCAAAATCGTACTTCTTGAAACAGTGAACCACCTCAGTGAGCTCAGTGAGATCATCGTTGAAAGCACTGATGAAAACATCGCGACCATCAACACCATCGCCGCTAGAGTACATTGCGTATGACTTGCCATCCTTGTAGTCGGTAAAGATACCGAAATCTTGGGATGGTGTTCCGAGGGGCTGGACAGCGTTTTGAAACTTATAAGGACCCGCGATGTGATCTGCGATTGCGAATCCTTGCGCAAGACGAGAGTATTTATCATCGTCCGCATGCCAGAACATCTAGAGGGGGTGTCAACATGGTGGCCAGTAGCTGGAATGACCTTGGCAGACTCACGTGGTACTTGCTAGTCTTCTTGTTGAAGATGACCTTTGGCCTCTGCATGACACCCTTAGGAGACAGCCACTCATGGCCCTCCTGAGGCTCTGGGATGAATCAGCAACCTGATCAACTTCCCCGAAGAAACACCACGTACCTAATGCCAGCCCATGGAATTCCCACGTGGCCAGATCCGGCGAGCTGTACACAGACACGCCACCGCCCTCATGCTGATCCTCGGTCTTGTACTCTCCAAACCAGTAGAAACGGCCAGTCTCATGGTCAACCGTCAAGCCGCCAGCATGAGCATTGAAGACGTTTCCGGCTGTGTCGAGCCATGTGGCTCCGGGGACAATCCAGACTGCATTCGCGTGAGCTTCGGTATCAGAGAGACAGGGAAAATTGTGCCATACCCATGACTGTGGCTGATTATACGGGGGTACAAGCTGCTGTGGTTGTAATGCCGAGGCTTGACCTGACCAATTTACCAACTGATATATGTCCAACTGCGAAAGTCCGAATTTCCGTGAATTGTTCCGGTCAGATCACAATGTGTCCCATCACAACTCTGCAAACAGACCACGACACAGCAACGCCCAAAGTAAATTCTCTGGTCTTGGATCTCGGCCCAGAAAGACCCGAGCCGGTCGGTCCATGACCGAGGTGCATCTTGGCACTCGCCTTGGCACCAACGGTCATCTAGTTCCGCTGCCCCGCGTCACGCCAACGGGCTAGCGTAGTAGATCCAGGAAAACGCAAAATCGACCCCCCTGGGAAATGCTGTGCTTCGAAAGCGGGTTGCGGGCGTAATTATCCACGGAATGGCGCCTGCTGATTTCTCTTGGTAGATCCTTGCCTCGTAAAGGCTGGGCTGCAATCTGTCCCCGCAAAGCACGATGCATTTGCCCAAGCGTGGCGGAGCATCGAATCTCCGTTTTGACCCTGCTTCGTCTTGTTTTGCTCCGAGATGCAGCTCCGAGATGCGGCAGAGAAGTGTTGGCAGGCGTGGGAGGTGCAGAGGAGTGCAAGACGTGCAGCACGATGTTACGTGGAGGCATGTGCCGGGGTTCATCTCCATCAAACCTCAGAGGCCGACACGACACGTTCATCAAAAGTCCAAACAACAGCATCTCTTCCCACGGGTGATTTTCTTCCATTTTAGCCATACGAGACTGGCAAATCGGCCAGTAGTGAGCCTTCAAGCCCGCCCTCGCTGCCATGACAAACAAGCCAGAGAGCACGGTGCTTCCCCCACACTGCTCTCGCTCCTAAATGACTCGAGCGAACGAACCATCATCAAAACACTCTGCCCTCTGGATGGCGCGCCTCGGGCCTGTCACACCGACACTCCCTTGGCCTTGACGTCGACGACGGGAAACCCCAGTGTGGCGCTCGCCTGGCGCATGTGATGAGGGCCAAGAGCATTGGCGCACATAAACAGGGCAAAGATTCGCAGCGGGACTCGGTTTATCGCAGTGCCGGCCCCTTTCGTCAAGGGTCATCTATTGGCTCACGGGGCAAATCTAGATCTCCCTTTGGCCGGGGGCCTGCAGCACACCCCCGGACGGGGGGGCTGTGTACGCGGGAGTTTGACCAAGCCCAACCACCAACGCCAAGGAAACACCATCTACACTTTTGGGGCACCAAGCCTGTCGTTGGACTGGTTGGATGCGGGGAATCAAGGGGGAAACAGCTTGGGATGGCCATGGCGCACGAGGAGCTCGGGTCGGTTTCTCCCGAGACGTAACCTCGCTTGAGGCACGTTGTCGTTGATCGAGACCGCTTCGAGGTGACTGTCCGACGGACCTGGCCGGCCAAGCCTTCGCTTGATGGCTTTCGTCCACGGTGACCCCAGATCCCCCCGCCTTTCCCAGCGAGCTGTCTCGCCCCGCCCCCGCCCTTTGCCTTGAGCCAGTCGGTTGGTGGCTGGAGGTAGGATCACGGGATGGCTGCAAGGCCTACCTTGGCGGTTCAGGAGTCGGGATACCTGTAGGCGAAGGGCGTCCGGCAAGGGCCGAGTATATAGAAGACGAGTCGCTCGCCTCCTCACTGTTCCAATCGTTACTCGCCTCCCCCAGTCTTCTCCCCCCTCCCACCAGCAGGCCTCTTTCTCCTTAGAAGCCTGTGCCCTCTCAACCATGGGTGCCCCCGAAGCCGACGAGACCGCCACCGGCGTGTCCAAGACCATGAGCCACAACGAGATCGAGGCCCCCGAGGCCTTCCACAGGAGCCAGATCGAGGCGGCCCTCCACGCCGCCGAGGAAGAGTCCCGTCTCCCCCGCAAGACGCTCTTCAAGAACTACTGGCCCGCCATCGTCTACAGCTCCCTCCTCTCCCTGGCCCTCGTCATGGAGGGCATGGACCTCGGAATGCTCAACAACCTCTTCGGACACCCTGCCTTCGTCCAGAACTTCGGAGAGCTCCAGAGCGATGGCAAGTACCGCATCGCCACGCGCTGGCAGGGTGCCGTGAGTGGCGCCAACCAGGCCGGCAGCGTCGTCGGTCTCCTCCTCAACGGTTGGCTCCAGTCGCGCTACGGCTCCAGGAAGGTCTACATGGGCGCCATGGTGCTCATGGCGGGAACCATCTTCATCCTCTTCTTCGCCACCAGTATTGAGATGCTCGTCATCGGTAACGTTTTCTGCGGTATCCCCTGGGGTATCTTCCAGACCCTCTCGACGGCGTACGCAGCCGAGATTTGCCCTGCTGCCATGCGCGGCTACCTCACGGCATGGGTTTCCATGTGCTGGGGCATGGGATCGTTCCTGGCCCAGGCCGTCCTTCGCGGCTCGCTCGGCCTGCAGGGTAACTGGGGGTGGAAGGTTCCTTACGCGCTGCAATGGGTCTGGATCCCTCCCCTGCTTGTGGTCGGCTTCCTGTGCCCTGAGAGCCCGTGGTACCTCGTCCGACGCGGCCGTATCGACGATGCAGAGAAATCCCTTCGCCGGCTCGCGAAGAAGGGCCACTACACCGAGGAGACGATGGCGCAGACCCTGGCGCTGATGAAGCATACCAACGAGATGGAGAAGGTCGACTCGGCCGACGCCAGCTACCAGGACTGCTTCCGCGGCACAAACCTGCGTCGTACCCTCATCGTCTGCGCCGTCTGGTGGATTCAGTGCTTCAACGGACAAGCCCTGACCGGCTACGCGGCCCAGTTCCTCCAGGCCGCCGGCATGAGCGTCACCATGTCCTTCAACTACAGCATGGCCATCCAGTCCGTCAACATCCTGGCCACCGGTATCGCCATCTCGCTCATGGGCCACGTCGGTCGGCGCTGGTTCTACGTCATTGGATCCAACGGTATCGGTCTGTGGATGGCCGTCATCGGCATCCTCGGCGCGCTCAAGCAGACGACGGCTACGGCCACCGCTGTGGCCGCGATGCTGATCCTCACCAACTTCACCTTCAAGGTTTCCCTCGGACCGGCCTGCTTCGTTATCGCCGGCGAGATGTCCTCGAGCCGCGTGCGCGCGCAGACCATTGTCCTCGGCCGCAGCACCTACATCATCGGCGCCCTGATTAACAACCAGTTGACGCCGAGGATGGTCAGCCAAGCGGACGACGCATGGGGCTGGGGCATGCTGGCTGGCTGGTTCTACTTTGGCTGCTGCGTCATCTACGCCGTCTGGCTGTGGTTCAAGCTGCCCGAGACCAAGAACAGGAGCTTCGCCGAGCTGGAGTACCTCTTCCAGAAGAAGGTGCCGGCGCGCAAGTTCGCCAAGCACCCCGTTGATGGTAAGTTTTGGCCCTCTGCCGGGAAGAAATTGTTGCTGACCGTTTGCAGTGTTCGAGAACATTTCCGCCGAGGCCTCGATGGGCGACAAGGACCGCCAGCAGTACAAGAAGGCTGTTGCCGAGGCGGAGGAGAAGAGGGAGATTTAGGTCTGGTCGGTTGGCCGCTGAAGACGAGACTCGGAGGACCACTGAACTGGTCAGGACTCTTTGCATGTGAGATGATGGCCGCCTTTTGGTCCTCTCGGATTTCTCCGCCGATACTTCTTCTCTACTTGTTCGCTCTTGGCGTAAATAGCTCGAATCGAACAAGTCTCCTGAGCCTTATCGTCTGCCGTGCTTACGTGCTTACGTGCAGCACTTGGTGTCCTCTTCCAGCCTGAAGTGGAGATGTAAGCTGGCAAGCCATTCGCTAATTGAACAACGGGAGATGAGAGTTGGGGGCTGAATCGGCGGATACCGCCAGGGGAGTATAGGTGAGACGATGTAAAGCAGGGGGAACCAAGCAGCAGCATATAAGGATGTCAAAGTCTCTTCGTTTCGCACCTTTCGAGTTATCGCCCACGTTCTCGGACACGATGTATGCGCGACTCCTCGGCCTCACGGCGCTCGTCGTCGCATCCCTCGCCTACCTTCTCGGAGGCCGCGCCCCAGCACCGCGTGAGCCCTACATGCAGGGCCGCAACCGCACGGTGCTCTTCATCGGCAACCAGGAAGCTGGCCTTGTTAACGCGCAGGTAGCCACGGCAGCGGCATTGCTTGAGGGCTTCCCCGACATCGAGGTGCACTTTGCCTCGTTCCCGAAGCTGCGCAGCAAGCTGGAGCGCGTATCAGCAGCTGCAGGACGGGACGCGATCTTCCACGAGCTCGAGGGCGTCGACTTTTCCGCCGCGAGCAATGCCAGGGGCAATACGCTCGACAACGTCCCTCACCCGCCGGGATCGGCGGGTATCGCCAAATTGACGCATGACCTGCCGACGTTGATCTGCCCGTGGAAAGCGGAAGACTACCTCGCACTCTTCTACGAGATAAGCAGAGTCATCGACAAGGTCGACCCGGCCGTCGTGGTGCTCGACACATTCTTCCATCCGGCCGTGGATGCGGCGAGAGAGAGGCATCGGATGCACGCCTTTGTGACGCCCAACACGCTGGTGGACAACTTCATCGGGCTGCAGCCGAGGGGCGCCATCTTCTGGAAGTACCCGGCCGTCTCGTCGGGCTTCTCGTTCCCCGTGCCCTGGCGCAACATTCCCGAGAATATCTACCTCAACATTCGCTTCATTTACGCGGTGCTGCTGATGCCGGACCTGGCGGCAATGCGCGCGGCCTTGCGGGCGGGTGGTGTCTCGGAGCCGAGCGACTTTTTCAACGTGCACCGCGATGACACGCCGTGGATCACGCAGACGACTGAGGGTGCCTCGATTCCGGTGGATTACGTGCCGCCCAACGTCACGTCGGTCGGGCCAATCTCGCTCTCGTCCGCGCCGGCGGCCGAGCAGGACGCCGAGCTAGCCGCATGGATGAAGAAGGCGCCGACGGTGCTCGTCAACCTCGGGAGCATGGTCAAGTACAATGAGCAGCGGGCGGGGGCCATGGCAAAGGCTATCGCCGAGGTAGTCGAGAGGACGGGCGTCCAGGTGCTTTGGAAGTTCGGCAAGTTCGGCGAGTACGACGATGAGGCACTGGCGCCGCTGGTGAAGCATGTCGAGAGCGGAAGGGTACGGATGCCGAGTTGGTTGGCGGCCGATCCGCTGTCGCTGCTCGAGACGGGCGACATAGTGCTGTCGGTGCACCACGGTGGCTCTGGGTGCTACCATGAGACGATATCGTGAGTCGACTCTTGGCACTGAGTGAAGATGTGAAAGCTGACAGACTACAGGGCCGGCGTCCCCCACATGATTTTGCCGCTGTGGTCAGACCTGTACAACTTTGCGATGCGGGTCGAGGATATTGGCGTGGGTGTCTGGGGATGTCGACAGACGAGTCCCAACTGGACGGCCGAGTGTCTGGCGGAGGCCATGATCAAGGGTCTCGAGGGGGAGAAGGCGGTGGCGATGAGGAAGACGGCGAGCGAGCTGGGGGAGAAGGTCAGGTCGAGGGGAGTTGGACGGGACCTTGCGGCGAAGGAGGTGGCCCGGTGGGCATATGTACGTTAAGGGGATGAGAGGTTGAAGTCGGGGGATTGAAAGTTGGGCGATTTCAAGGAACGTTCACTGGACTGATGAGCTCATCAGTGGCGCAATCAAGCCTCTGTGGCGCTCTTAGCCCTGAAACTTTTGACTCTGTGGCGCCGTCTCAGGCCCTCCCTCACTGTACGTCGGCCCCGAAACCCGCCCGTATTCCCGCCGGATCGGTCGCCGCGGGGGGCCGGCCACCTATTTGATCGCCAGACACCCCTGAACCTCAGGCAACCCACTCACTCCCGTCCTCAAGCCACACCAGCGACGCGTCACGCCCTTGACAACGACACATCACCGACACCACCAGTCCTCAAAGAAACACCTCTTGGCCTGCAGTGAAACAGTGCTTCGCGACTGAGGGAACCTCCTCAGAACTCTCTCAAACATGGCCCCGAAACGGCGCATGATGCTCTATCCCGAGCCCATCCGAGCGTGAGTCGGCGCCAAGCCACGGGGCCGGACCTGCATCGGCATCAGCATCACCTGCATGTTGCGTGTGTCTTTTCAACGGCTAACTTCTGCCAGCCCGGATGTCCCACCTGCGCAGGTCAACAAGACGAACCCGCGCATCTACGGATGGCCACTCGTGGCTTCAGCCGCCATGTACGTTCCCCTTCGCCCAAGATGCTCCTCAGAGCCCTCCGGCTGACCCGGCAGAATGGAAAACGTCGGCTTCATCCGCAAGGCCGCCTGGAAGAACGCCCGCTTCGGTTCCCTCCGTGAAATATGCGACCACATCGTCAAGACGGAGCCGCGCCATGATCCCGCTGTCTATCCTGTCCAAGACCTGCCAGAGGCCAGCACCGGTGACGCTTCATCCGACGATGGCACCACCATGGACGTCGCCCCCGGCCCCTGCGCCACCGCCACCTACCGCGAGCTCTACCTCTCCGGCGAGCTGACCCCCCTCGACGTCGCTCGCGCTATCCTCCCCCTTATCCGCCGCGACACCACCCCGCCCGGCGAGCACTCCGTCGCCTGGATTGAGGTCCGCCCCGACCTCATCCTCGAGGCCGCCGCCGCCTCTACCCGTCGCTACGCCGAGGGTCGCTCCCTGGGTCCCCTCGACGGCGTACCCACTGCGGTAAAGGACGACTACGACATGGAGGGCTACAAGACCTCCCTCGGCACCTGCCACAACTACGCCCCCGACGTCGTCACCAGCGACGAGGTGTGCTGGTGCATCCGCAAGCTTGAAGAAACGGGCGCCGTCAACCTCGGCAAGCTCTCTCTCCACGAGTTCGGCATGGACACGGCAGGATACAACATCGTCCACGGCACGCCCCGGAACCCTCACGACCCCTCGTACTACCCAGGCGGCAGCTCCACCGGCTCAGCGTATGCCGTCGCCTCGGGCCTCGTGCCCCTCTCCCTCGGCGCAGATGGCGGCGGCAGCATCCGTCTCCCTGCCTCCTTCTGCTCAGTCTTTGGACTCAAGCCCACGCACGGCCGCGTCTCCTTCTATCCAGGACAGAATCTCTCCGGCACCGCCGCCGTACGCGGCCCTCTCGCCGCGGACATGCGCTCCCTGATCGCCATGTACGAGGTCGCCAGCGCCCCTGACCCGCGCTCCGACTTCCCCCCTTCGCCTCCCTTCCGCTTCTCCGGTGACGGCGCCGCTCGCCCCAAGATCCTCGGCCTCCCCGAGGCATGGTTCTCCCGCGCTGAGCCCTCCGTCCAGAAACTATGCCGCGCCCTCATCGCTCGACTCGTGAAGGAAAAGGGCTACACCGTCGTTCCCGTCGACATCCCCCTCGTAGCTGAAGGTCAGATCGCACACGCCATTACTCTCCTCGCCGATGCCGCCAGCCTGTTGCAGGATATGACGGGAATCTCCCCCGCCAACCGCATCCTCTTCGCCCTCGGCCGCACTACCCCGGCATGGGACTACCTCCTAGCCCAGAAGCTGCGACGCGTTCTCATGCAGCATCTCGCCTGGCTGTGGGAGCAGCATCCGGGCATGATCCTCGTGACGCCGACGAGCGCCTCGGCCGGATGGCCTATCCGCAAAGAGAGGGAGCTCAAGTATGGTGTTAGTGACGGCGATCAGACCATGAAGACGATGGAGTACGTCTGGATGGGCAATTTCTGCGGCGTCCCTAGCATCACAGTGCCCGCAGGATTTGCGCCGGCCGAGGGAAAGGACGCAGAGGCTCCCGCCACGGTGCCTGTTGGACTCATGGGCACGGGCGAGTGGTGCTCTGAAGAGTCCCTGCTGCGGTTCGGCCTGGACGCCGAGGAAGTCGGCGCTGACCTGCAGCGACGGCCGCCAAACTACGTCGACGTTATTGCACTGGCGAAGGCGCAGCGGGCGAGAGAGCAGAGAGGCGAAGTGGGTGACGACGCTGGGAGCACGAGTCCCATTCTGCCTCAGGCGGCGTAGTCGTGTGAGGATAATAGGGGCAACTCTGCTCTATGAAGCTGGGAGAAATCTAGCCCGTAATGAAGAAGGACAGCTTGGTTTTCATGAGGAAGATCGTCGGACATCTTGGCATCCATGACAAGGGGCTGAGGATAGTGACGATGTGTCTCGGTGGATCAAAAAGCAAAAGACATGGACAATGCGCGAATCGAACGCGCGACCTTCAGCATGCTAAGCAGACGTTATACCACTAAACCAATCGCCCATTGTTATCAAACATGGCGAGAACGTACTCTCATGATTTCAACCAGACTGACATTCTGCGTGTGGCATTCTAAGATCCGAGGCACCCCAATAGACAAAGAGAGGCTGACCATGTTTCCTTTTCGAGGAAAAGAATATGATCCAGTGTTCTATTCTCGTCTTGGATCTACCTATGAACTGCAGCGGCAAACCTCGAACTGCCCACCAGAGCAGACACATCGGCACTGCCACAGTAGATGTTAGCACAAGTGGCTTCAGAAAAAAACCTGCATCATGGCCTTTTGACAGGATGTTCCTCTCTTGTACTGGGGGGAACATACGCTCGAACCACATCGATCGGCGTGGCAGTTGAAGCCACTGCAGCTCTGGCGCTTCTCCAGATCAAAGGGGCTCGTCACGGGGGCCGTGGCTGCGCGGGCGGACAGGGCGCCGAGAAGCTGGCGCTCATCGACATCGGCGCGCTTGGCCATGGGCTGACCGACAGCGGCGTGCAGCTCGGCGGCTTGACGCTCGGTGAGGGCGGCGGTGCCGACGACGGTGAAGTCGGATGAGACGGCGCGGAGGACGAGGTCTGAGCCGGCGTGGAAGTAGGCGGCGTCGGTACGAGCTTTGAGGGCGGCAGCTACCGAGTTGCCCTGCGGTCCAAAGATTAGCAGTTGTATCATTCTTATTTCGGGGATGGCGTGGCATACTGAAGCGAGAGGGTTGGCCCAAGCCGTGGCGGCAAGAGCGAGAGCGGCAATACTGAACTTCATGATGAGGATGCGAGGAGATGAGATAAAGAGCCTGAAGGACTCGAGTCAAAGATTCAGTTCCATGCGTCGAACGGCGTAGCTTTTATACCTAGGATTGAGGCATAACTGGGTGTGTCAATGTCATCTTGTACTGCCAGAAGCACTGGAGCGCTTCTGCAGACCAAGACGGTGTATTGCCGTATGAGGCAGCCGAAAGCTGTGCCACATTGGCAGACGTGTGACGTCTGCGGATCAAGAGGCCATCATGGTAAGAATCCTTCAGGCCGGCAGATACGCGGAGAGCAATTGGCCAGTCGTATTTGTCTGTAGTCATCCATGGCCATGCGTCACTTAGCAGTTGGAGAAGATCAGCACCGCCAGGTAATAGGCAGTATTTGCTTGACAGAGCAGGCAAGTCCGGCTTCCATTCTCTCAGCATGTCTGTATTCTTTCTACAAAGAGATCAAGTCGACGCAGGAACTGGCACAGGTAGTCGGCAGCTCGCCATGCTCTTTCGCTCATGTTGCCATTCTGCAGTCCAAGTTCATTTCGATCGCTGCCCACCAAAGTTTCGCGGTGTGTCTTGGAATCCCCGCGTTCGCCCAGAATCGCCAAGTGCCGGGATAGGAAGGCGAACGTTGAGCCCCTCACTACCTCTGTAAGCTCATGCGGTGTTGAGTCCCAAGAACCCAATAAGTGGCTTATTGCAACACGAGTGTCGGCATCCTTCGCGATCAGCATGCGATAAAAACAGGCTGTGGCAAAAGAAGACAGGTCCGACTGTCTTCCTCCCCTCTGTGTGGTGTTCCAAGACACACACCATGCATGGAGCTATGCTTGAGGGTCTTGGTGCATGAATGACGCGGCCTCTTCGACATTGGTCCAAGATAATGCAAACTTTACGTGCTGTGCCGTCTTGTTGACAGCGAATGTTGCCAGACTTCTCCGTGTGCCCTGGAATACCAAATCAACACTTTCTGCATCTGCGACATAGATGAGTCGGTTGTCGACGGTTGAGAAGCCAATGCCATGCCACCATACACTGCAATACACCCAATCTCCCAGCCAGATGATCAAACTCTGGTGCAACCTGTGGCATAGGTCGCCGGCAACAATGCCAAGGCTTTACGAGAAAGCGGCCTCGCTGCCCCGAGCTCAAAGACAGGAAGAAGAGGGTGAACTCGCTGTTCATATAGACCTTGAAGACTTCATGGGCTGGGTCGGTGGATCCATAGTCGAAAACTTGCATCCCAGGCTCATCCGTCATCTGACGAGAAAAATTCGCCACCCCTCGCAGGACAACACAACATGCTCCAGTCATCTGCGGCATCGGTGTGCTCGAGCGTATCAGTCAGATATCTCGGAAGCCCACCGAGCCTCCCTCAGCACACCGCATCGGAGGCAAAACAAGTGGCTCTCGTACCCCTGTGCTCGGCCGAGTGCCGAACACCTGACAGGGTCCTTTTCGTAAAGTCAGCGACGATAAGAGTTGAAAATACCTTGTTATTCAGGTTCAACCCCGGCAGTCTCAGTCCCGTGCCAGGGGCGCGCGGAGCCTCATACCCACTCGGAAAGACCGCGTACTGCCTGATAATGCGCCGTCGTCATCGCGCCGTCTCGCGACAGGGGGGAGTCAAGCTTTTCGCCGACTTTTCAGCCCCTTCTCGAAGGCTTCTTTCCCGTCTTGACCCGACCTGTTCCCTGCGAGGGCCCCATCAGGGACCGGGCGTTTTTCGTCGGGCTGACTCGTTGTGCCCTCCGGCTCCGCTGGTCGCGGTGAACTGCCGATGGGCGAGAGGGGCACGGGCGGCTCGTCGGCACGGAGGCGGTCGTTCGTTGGACAGTGGGAGGGTCGTAGCGCTTGAGATGGCCCCGTTGGCGCTGCCGTGATCCGATCCTAGCGTGCTTCCCGGGCCCAGGCTTGGCGAGCCCGATGTGCGGCGCGGGTGTTCTTGGCGGCCGCCGCATGGCGACGACGTGTCGTGGGAGAAGAAGTAAAAGACGGGAGATGATGGAAGATTATGCTCGCCATTCGCAGCTCTCACGGAGTCTCACTGCCTCAAGGTTGTAGCAACAGAGTCTCCCAGGACTGAAGATGTGCATGCTAGGATCAGACCCTGAACCTCCTGAAGCACCCGTGGACGTCAAGTGAACTTGAAGTCGACCATCACAACACTGTGACAGGTAAACCCCCACGATAATTCTCCTGTCATCCCCATCCAAGCCCCTCCCTCCCTGGCCTTTTGGTGCCTCCTGCCCCTCCCGCGCCCCCTACATCTTCCGACATATTCTCGCCGCAGAGCCGCACCCACCGCGGCCTTCTGGCCGCGTTGCTAGCAACCCGCCGGTCCACTTCATCTCGGACGTACTCGGTGAGATATCGCCAGACATCATGCGCCGTCGACACCTCGAACTCTGTGGTCCGCGCCCTCCAAACGAGACAGTTTTTCTGCCTCCACGACTTGGGGCCCCTCGCTTTCGCCCCGGGATCCCGTTGTAAGCTTCTTCCCCCCCATCCCCGTGCCTCCGCCACCGGAGAATCCCCTTGAGCGTTGGGGCATTCGACACGGACATGTTGAGCCCGTGGGGCTCCGCGGTGTCTCCGCCGTCGGGGCCTGACCGGCGATGAAACCCCAGGCGGGACCCAGAAGTTCCAAAGTGACGCATTTTTGACCGTATATGAAGGACTCTGTCGTCCCCTCCCTCTCTTCTAGCCCTCAGGCTCTTCTCTTTTCATCCCTCTCATCACACCCCTTCTCCCTCAGCCCCTCTCAGACGTCACCATGCGTTCGTTTCTCGGCACGGGCGACGCCCTGCGCATGCAGCAGATCGCCCTCGTCGTGGCCCCTGCCTTCATCGTCTTCGGCTACAACCAGTCCAACGTCGGCGGCCTCCTCAGCCTCCAGGACTGGACGACACACTTCCCCGAAATCGATACGGTGCACTCCACGGGCGCAGAGAAGAAGACCAAGTCGACGCTGCAGGGCCTTGTCGTCGCCACCTTCACCATTGGTGCCCTCATCGGCGCTCTGTCCACATCCTGGACCGGTGACCGCTTCGGCCGTCGCAACGTTATCTTCGCCGCCGGCGTTTTCACTCTGATCGGCGAGATCCTCGAGTGTTCTGCCTTCCACCTCGCCCAGCTCGTCGTCGGCCGCGTCCTCATCGGTCTCGGCATCGGCCAGCACAGCACCATCGTTCCCGTCTGGCTCAGCGAAACCACCGGCGCCAAGAACCGCGGTCGTCAGGTCGTTCTTACCGGACTTTTCATGAGCGCAGGATACATGCTGCAGAGCTGGATCAACCTCGGTTTCTGGGAGCTCCACAACGGACCAGTAACGTGGCGCCCGCCCATCGCCTTGCCCATCGTCCTGTCTCTCGTCCTCCTCGCCTCAATCTACATGTTCCCCGAGTCCCCACGCTGGCTTCTGATGCGCAGCCGCACTACCGAGGCCCGCTCTGCCCTGGCGAAGCTCCGCGGTCATGGCGAGGATGCGTACGAGGTCACAGCTGAGCTGCAAGGCATCGAGCACTCTCTCGAGGAGACGGCCAAGGGAGGAGCCGTCCGCGTCTCTGATATGTTCAAGATGGGCGAGGAGAAGCTCTTCTACCGCTTCATGCTCTGCATGATGCTCCAGTTCTTCCAACAAATGTCTGGAACGAACCTCATATCCGTTTACTCCACTATTTTGTTCCAAGATAACCTCGGTTTGGGATACGAGATGGCGCGCATCCTGTCGGGTGGCACACTGACGTGGAAGTTTCTGTCGTCCTTCCTTGGCTTCATCTGCATCGATCGCTTTGGTCGCCGCGTCGTTTTCATCATCAGTGGCACAGGCATGTCCCTCTGCATGGTCGCTCTGGCCATCGCTACCTCGTTCCCCAAGGACAACAAGGCGGCCCAGATCGCCGCGGCGCTCTTCATCTTCCTCTTCAACACGTTCGTGCCTATCGGCTTCCTGGGCGCAAACTTCCTGTACGCTACCGAGGTGGCGCCCATGAAGCTGCGCATGGCCATGACCTCTGCCTCGCTGGCAAACCACTGGGTCTGGAACTTCCTGGTCGTCATGGTTACTCCCGTGGCTATTCAGACCATTGGATGGAGGTACTACATCATCTACGCTGTCATCGGCGCATGCATCCCCCTTTCGGTGTACCTCTTCTTCCCTGAGACGGCGGGTCGCAACCTGGAGGAGATTGACCTCATGTTCCGCCAGTCGCCGTCGGTCTGGGGCACGGTACGTTTTGCGAAGACGAGGCCTATTGCCATGCCGCAGGAGTTTGCCGAGGGCAAGTCGGGCGAGGACACGGACTACGTTGAGCACAAGAAGGAGGTTGCGTAAGCGAGGGAGGGAGATGTGGTTGGGAGGAGGGCCGAGGGGCGGCACAAGATGTAGTCGTTTTGGGCTTGAATACGTCAACGTCTTGGTCACGACTGCTTGAGCGGTATGGCGCGAGGGAAATGATGTGCAACTGTGTCCTCTGTACGCCGTGAATAAATGTGCGACCTGGTAAGGGGATATTGAGTGAAAAGTCTCCGAAGTTCACGTCACGGATCAGCTGTTGAAGCCTGAGTTTCCCCGCACCTGTAGTTCCAAGGGCGCTCTCAAGAAGGCCAAAACCGTCGAACATACACCTGGGCAGTTCACACATCTACACCATCGAAACACCTCACTTGAGCGTCCTAAACCTCTGAAAAGCCATGTCTTCTCCTACTCGCCGCCCATACACGGGCTCCTGCCACTGCGGCGCCACCCGCTACGTCGTCTTCCTCACCCTCCCGCACACGCCCACCCCCCTGCAGCCTGGCCAGACGCGCTCCCCCAAGGGCGTGCAGAACTTCTACCGCTGCAACTGCACCCTTTGCCAAAAGGCCGGCCTCCTTCACGTGCGCCCTCTCTCGCCCACCGACGACTTCCTCCTACTCGCGCCGCAGGACCCTTTCAACGGGCTTGGCGACTACGTCGTGCCCGACGTCAAGTACCCTCCCTCGCACTGGCTCTTCTGCAAGTCCTGCGGCATGCGCTGCGTCAGCCTCCGTGGCGCCGGCGGCGTTTCGGAGCTTGATATTGACGAAGCCGGGCTCGGCCCCGTTGCCGACCGGCTCCGGGAGGCGTGCCTTGTCGGCGCCGATGGGAAGGTGTCGGCGTGGAGGCCCGAGAAGCCTGCCGGTGTCGCCGATTGGGATGGGTACCTCAGCATCAATGGGTACTCCTTGGACGCGGGTCAGGAGGGATTGGATCTGCGGGAGTGGAAGGAGAAGAAATGGGTGCTGTACCTGGACCTGCTGGAGCTCAAGGGGAAGGGGAACGCAGCTGAGGTGGTGTACGATCGGCCCCAGGAGGGAGGGGCCTACTAACTGAGGATTGGAGGTTCTCTGAGGGGAAATGGTGAGTTGCTCCGGGCATTTTTCAGCTCAACAGGTGAGAAATAAGAGAAAATACACAGCGCAGGCGAAGAGCTCGTTGATGTCAGCAATGCAGCATCTTTGAGGAGAGACACTCAAGGGAACGGACATGCTCAAAAGCCACAGCTGGCCCTTTGAGGCCCTGTACTTTCCGTCGTATAGTGAGTGAGTCCACACCCCCATGCGGCGCCGTCTGGCCCCCGACGGCGATCCTAAAAGCCCAATGCCGACGCTGACAGCGCCTCCATCGGGCTGAGGTGGCGGCCTAAACTTGGACTGGCCGCCCTTGGCGGTGCTTGGCTCATACAACCCACCGAAACTCATCGCAAACGACTCTTCAAGTTCATCTCAACCATCAACCACCAACGTCCATCGCATCCGTTCATCTACCTTCAGTCGTCCCAACCAGACAAGCGAACCGATACAGTGTACCCGCAAAGCGACAGACCGCAACATGCAGCAACAGGGCGAGGGCCAGCCCAGCGGCCCGCCCCCTCCTTACCCGGACGATCCGAACCCTCCGCCGCCCAAGACCCCCCTCGCCGCGCCCGTCAAGCGCAAGGTGAGAATCCCGGCGCCGTCAAGCACATTCGGCCGACTGACGCTCCACAGGAAAAGCTGGTGAGACAGGATTCGGACCTCAAGGCCTGCTCGAACTGGCACACCCTCCTCGTGAGCGTTGCCGACGACACCAGCGTGGCACCACCCCGCGATTCGAAGCAGCAGGAGCCCGCCAACCCGCCGCCTCGATCAGTTCTGCACTTCTGGTCGCCCTCCAGCGCCCCTTCCAAGTCGTCCACCTACGTCCCGACGCAGTTGACCGAGGAGAACCTGCGCTACATCCAAGGCTTCCAGGATTTGGGCGCGTTTGCCTTCCCGCTGCCGCTGGGCGCTTCCCCGGCCGAGATTCACGACTACCTCACCTCTCTATCCGCTGACCCTGGCCCTGGCGAAGACGGCGCCGACTCAGAAGACGACTCGGAAGACGCAGTCGAGACCATCGGCGCCCAGCTCGCTCTCCTGCCACCATCAGCCGACGGCCCACGCTGGCGCATGTTCACCGTCTCTGCACTGAGCGACTCGCCCGATGCGCTGTTCGCGTCTGGTGACGCACCGGCGTGGAAATGGGCCAAGCCAAACACCGTCTATGGGCGAAAGTCGGGGTCCTGGGCCGTCGAACCGGCGGTTGCTGTTGAGAATGCCGCGTGGGAGGCTGGGAGGGATATCATGCTGCTCGTGCGCGGATTCTACGAGGAGCACCGCGCTTGGATGCTGGAGAACCCGGTTTTCCGGCTGCTGAAGAAGGGGGAGGTGCGGCCGAGGATCGTGGGAGCAGGGGAGACGGCGTGGGAGGATGAGGAAGTCAGTGAACATGCTTGAGGGGACGTATGGGAACGGGTCGGTAGTTGATGTTGACGAGGAGCCATGGCTGGAGGATGGGTTGTTTTCTGGGATTAGAGATGTATTAGGCAGGACCATGCGTTGTAACGGCAGACCTCAACTCGGATGATGTTGTCAGACGATCAAGTGACAGAATTACCGTGACATCGGCATGTCGGTAAGGTCATTGATGTCTACTAATCGGCTACATGCCTTATTGTCACGTCAAGGGTTGAGCAAAGGAGACATGAATACACTGGAGTCCCTGGTGGTTTTCTTGCCGTTACTCTGCCACCATCAGGATCAGAACGCAGGAAGCAGTACCTGCTTATCAGCGTCGGGCCCGATGAGATTGGCATGCGGGCATAGATTGGCGAACATGCGCAGCTGGGACCACTGACATTTTAATACTTGAAAGGCTTCACGGTAAAGGGTGTTGTGACGAGTTAAGAAGAAGCACGACTGGCATTGCTTCAACTTCACATTACATTACACGCCCTACACCGCCCCCCCAAGGCGTCCCCTACTTGGCCTCAGTCCTCTTGATCCAGTCGCTGACGACGTCGGCAATCTCGTCGCTGTTCTTCTCCAGATGCATAAAGTGGCCGTTGCCCTTGATACCAATGTCACCCAGCTTGATGTATTCCGGGTCGCCGCCAACCTGGCGCAGGTAGTCGATGGTGCAGTGGTCGTAGGTGACGTGGACACTGGCCTCGCCGGTGATCTGGACGTAGGGCACGCTGGCGACCTTGGGGAGCTGGCGCGCGGGTTCCTTCTGGCGGTAGCAGTTGCGGAAGGCCAGGGTCTCGTTGCCGACGGACTCGACCTGCAGTTCAGAGGGGTCCGACACGGGAGGGTCGTACTGGGGCGAGTCAGTGGTGGTTCCGACGGGATGCATTTATGAGGGAGGTGATCTTCAGGCCCGAAGGACTTTGGGGCAGAAGATGTCTCAAGAGACTCGAAATAGCACGGCATGAGAGGAAGTAAACTTACATCAAGGGGCGTCAGGCTGAGGCCCCAGGGGTTGGTGCGCGAACCACCCAGTCCCCAGCCGTAACTCCAGAAGGGAATCGTGGTGCCCTCGATGTTGATATTGCCGGCAATGCGCTCGGGACAGTCGTTGGACATGACGAGGGGAGCGCGAGCACCCATGGAGTGGGAGATGACATAGGCGGGCTCGCCGATCAGACGCAGCAGCTCGCAGCCCGACGCCCGCATGGCCAGCTCAAAGTTGGCAAAGTTCATGTTGATGGGGATGAATGCCTTCTGGAACTGGTCGAACACGGGGTCACCGACACGGCCGGTGCCGGGCCACTGCGTGTGAAGCTGCGACTGTGGGTAGGTGTTGAAGACGGACACAGCGGTGAAGCCCATCTCGACGGCCAGGGTGCTCATGCTCGACACCATGGTGTAGTCGGCGATGTTATTAGCCGAGGACCTTCCGACGGCGGCGTAGTCGACGACGTAGACGGTGTGACCCTTCTTCAGAAAGTTGGAGGCCCAGCCGGGACGGCCGTCGGGGGTGTTGAGCCAGGAGGTACCGGAGCCGCCTCCGCCGTGGATGAGAACGATGGGCTTGGCATCGCCCGTGCGGCCTCCGCCGACGGGCGTGAGCTTCTCGACGTAGAGCTGGTCGGCAGTGATGTCGCCGCCGGCCGGGGAGGGGACCGGGCGGCCGCCGACGTAGAAGAAGTCGCGGTGGTGGGCGGCCTCGCGGGAGGGGCACTTTGCGCTCACGGCGTTCTCGCCCTTGCAGCTGACGCAGGCGGCGGCGGCCGAGAGGCCCCAGGCGGTGGTCGCGACGACCTTCGCGAGATGCACCATATTGGGAGGGAGGGGGGAGTGAGTATTAAGGGGGAGGGGGTGGGAGGGGGAAAGGAAGAAGAAAATAGAAACGAGGAAACGGCTAGCACAGACAATATCTGTCTAACGGCGGCGGGAGAGCGTGCTGGACTGGGTTGCAGCAGCAACGGGGAAAAAGAGCGAAACGCCGGGGGATGCTGGGAAAGACGAGAAGGTGGTGGCGGCGGCGGATGGGCGATCGTCCTCTTCTTCATACAAGTACGGGCATGCAGCGTTTGAGATTAAGGGACAGAGAAGCCTTGGGCGGGACGGGCCCCGCGGACGTTCGTTCGGACTTGAGCGTTCTGCAGGGCCGTTCGGCTCCTCGTCCTGCATCGCACATGTCTCCTCTTTGAGGTGGTTGTGCCGGGGCGCGGCAGCTGGGTTGATGGGGAAGGCCCTGGAGTGTGAAGAACCATCGAATCTTGGCGGCGGAGTTTGACCCATGGTTATCGGGATGGTTAGTGGTCGGGCCCGTTGGTGGTCGGGGAGCGGTCCCCGATGATCCCTGGGGATTTTATGGTTGTTGGTTGTTGATGGGCAGGATCATGACTAGCAGGACGTCGATGCTACTCCGCTGGGGGTGGGATCGAGGATAAGTCCGCCGGTATAGGGTGCGAGATGATCAGGACGTCCAGATGGGTTGTGATGCGACCAGATGCTCCAAGTGGGTATACGGTTTCCAACCTGTTCAAGTTACCTGGAACTTCGTTGCCTGGAGCTGAACCCCAAACCCCCTACTCCATCTGATGTTTCTCCCACCCACGCCAGCGCAACCTTCGTATATGTGCCAGCGCTGCTAGCCCAGCCCAGACGGAGATGAAGAATAAGCGAGGGAACAGAGCCCTGTCTGTAGATTCCCTCCCCAAGTCCCCGGCGGGCGATTCTGCGGGCGAAGATCCCCAGCCCGAACTCCCCGGAGGCCCGATACAGGGGGGCGAGTCACGACCCCTGGAAACCCTGCGGGTGAGATTTCCATCACAAACAGGCAGCTCCTGCAGCTCGGCATCGGCGTGAACAATGCACGAAGCCACGACGGGATATCCTGGCGAACCCGAGTCAGTGGCACCGGGACAACAGGTAAGCCAGGGGGAGGGAGAGGAGGAGGACGAGCCATATATCAAAAGAGGGAGCAGCGCCTGCAGCCCGGTTCGTCTATGATTTGCATTCCCTTTTTGATCGGAGACTGAAGTTCGAAAATCGAAAATCGCACCGTCGGACCTCGGACTCGCACCATGGCCGACTCGGCGTCTGCCATGATCGGCGCGCCGCCCAACACCGATCGGGACTTGGACATCGTACGCGGATGGTACCGTCGCTTTGGCATGGGCAACATGGACCCGACAAAGGGCTTTCTGCTGGTCGCCCGCCAGCCGCTGGGTTACGTCCCCGAGTCGAAGCAGGCTGGTATCATCGGGGGCATGGTGGCCGTCATACTGGCCATCGTCGTGCCCACCGTCGCCCGTCTCATCGCCCGCAGTCGCGGGAAACACACACAGCTGGGCTCTGATGACTGGGCCATCGTCGCGGCAGCTGTGCGTCTTTTCCATCTCAGCCCTTGGTCTCGTCCATCTGCTTACACCGTGCTCACAGTCCGTCGCCGTCATCTACCCCGTCCTCCAAATCCTAGCCGTCGTTCAGGGCCAAGGAGGCCGACACACCTGGGAAGCGACGTACGAGAACTACCAAGCTTTGGCCTACTACCTCGCCATCAGCAGACACATCTTCTATGTCGCCGTCGGCCTAATCAAGATCTCCATCGCCCTCTTCGTGCGGCGCATCGCTGACCGCGCGTCACGAGCCTGGACGATCGTCGCGGACGTCTTCATCGCCACTGTCGCGGCGTACACCATCGCAGCCATGTTCTCCAACATCTTCATCTGCTCCCCGCCCCGCGCTGCCTGGGATATGGCCTATGGCGGTCAGATCCCAGCCCCGGGGGTGGTCTGCAAGAACGCTATTCTGAGCACGAAGATCCTCAGCACCGTTCACGTCGTCCAGGGCGCCTTGCTGCTGTTGACTCCCATCGTGATCCTGTGGAAGGTCAAGATGGACACGTGGAAGAAATGTCGCCTCTTCTTCATCTGGGCCGCCGGCGGCTTTGCTGTTATTGGCGGCCTGCTGCAGCACCTGACCGTCGTCATCGTCACGGATGATATCTTCTGGCAGTACCCCGGCATCTTGATATGGGTCTCTGTCGACCTGTGTCTGGGCATTTTGACGGCCTCGCTGCCTGTTCTTGATGCTGCTATCATGGGCTCGCTGAGGGCCGCGCGCACGATGCTCGGCAGTTCGGGACAGCAGACGCATCTTACCGACGGTTTTACCAATGGTACGACGACGAGGAGCGTTGCCCGAGGAGGGTCGCGGAAGGATAAGGAGTACTCCGAGTCGATTGAGGGGATCATCAACAAGGATGAGGGGACCGAGATGGCTATCCTGCGGACGGATGAGGTGCGGCTTGATTACGAGTCGGCGGAAGGAAGAGGGAGCAAGTTGGATACAAGGTAGACGAGCGAGAACTTGCAGTGCATCAATGATTTCTTTTCACTTCACTTCCTTTTCCCTATCCATACCGTACGTTCCCTCCAGCCTCCCCGAACCAGTCATCCGTCGCCAGCGCCTCGTCAGCCGACGCCCAGTTGACGACGGTGCTCTTCATCGTCGTGTACGCCCTGTAGGCATCCGCACCATTCTCGCTGCCCACGCCGCTGGCACTCGTCGCACCGCCCCAAGGACTGCTCGGGTCGTTTCGGTGGTGCGTGTTGACCCAGACGATGCCAGCATCAATCTGCCCTGAGACGCGGTGCGCCCTCGACAGGTCTCGCGTCCAGACCGCTGCGCCGAGCCCGAACTCGCTGTCGTTAGCCAGCGCCACCGCTTCGTCCTCTGTCTCGAAGCCCACGACGACGATGACGGGACCAAAGGCTTCCTCGCGCCAGATGCGCGTGGACAGCACGCTCTGCCCGGATGAGGACACGAGAACCGTCGGGGGTAGTAGTATCCCAATGAGAAGTCGGTGCCGTCCAGCTCGCCCGTGCCGGACATGCGTCGACCGCCGGTGAGGGCGGTGGCTTTGCCGCTCGAGAGAGCGTCGTCGACAAGGGTCTCGACGTTCTTGAGTTGCTTGGCGGAGATAAGGGGGCCCATCATGGTGGCTGGGTTCGAGGGGGCTCCCATGCGGCGCGTGATGGAGGCGACCTTGGCCTCAAGCTTCTCCAGAACCTGGGGCAGGATGGAGTTGTGCACAATGATACGTGTGCTGGCGACGCAGGTCTGGCCGCTGGCGACGAAGGACCCGAACACAATGCCGTTGACAGCCACATCAACACCCGCGTCGTCGAAGACGATGACAGGAGCTTTACCGCCCAGCTCGGCAGTGAAGCGGGAGAGATTCGCCCCCGCGATGGCGCCGATGGCTCGGCCCGCGACCGTGCCGCCTGTAACATCCACCTTTCGCACGAGCGGGTGCTCAACAAGAGCCTTGCCCGTCTCATACCCATATCCAGGCAACACATTGAACACACCGTCAGGCAATCCCGCCTCCTTGAGCAAGGCGCCAAGTTTGACGGTAGTAAGCGGCGTAAGCTCACTCGGCTTCACAACCACAGAGTTACCCGCCGCCAGAGCAGGCGCAAGCTTCTTGACGGCGATGAGGAGCGGGTGGTTGAAAGGTGTGATCTGCGCGACAACGCCGAGGGGCACGCGGTCGACCCAGTTGTGCAGCTTTCCCGCGGTGGGAAGGACGGGGCGCTCCTCGGTGCGGAGGAGTGCGGCGTAGTACCGGAACCAGCGGACGAGGGTCGGGACCTGGGCGTTCATCTCGCGGACGGCGCGGCCGGTCTGGCGGACCTCGAGGGGGATGAGAGAGGGGAGGGCGGCGGTGAGGAGGGTGGCGGCGGCGTCGAGGACGTCGGCGCGGGTTTGGCGGGGGGCGCGGGACCAGATGCCGGAGGTGAAGGCGGCGTGGGCGGAGCGGACGACATCGTCGACGTCTTCGGCTGAGGCGGCGGTGCAGCTGGGGGAGTCAGTCTGGGGGGGCTTGAGGATGGGTGACATGGCATACTTACTGCGCAAAGATCTCGCCTGTGGCGGGGTCTTCGATGGGGATGCTGGTCTCGTCAGGGATGTCATGGTGATATCTGGGCGCGCATGGGACTCACGCCTCTCCCCGACCCTTGCGCTCCTGGCCCATGGCCCAGAGGGAGTATGTTTCGGCCATTTCGGTCAGTCGATATGTGTGTAAACAGACAGATCAGGAGTTGCCTCCTCGTCGTCAGATACTTGTAGTCTGGCAGTCGTGTCACTGAGCGTTATCAACCCCGCCCTCATCGCATGCCCCCGGTGAGATAAGGCCTGGCCTCTGCGGAGCCGGCCGGCCGGTGTCATGTCTGCACTGGGCAGGTGGTGCTCACTGGTGCCAGTGTGAGCAGGGTATTTCCGGGGAGCGATGGGGCCTGGGCACGGGGCAGATAGGGGTATTTACAGCGCTGGAGGGGCATTGTTGACAGGCTGGGGTCTGAGTGCGGGGTTGTGTCGAATTGATAATTGCAGTTGATCATGATCGGTCTGATAGGGAAGGAAATGTGCAGAGACGGTGGAAGCTTAGGCCTGTTCGGTGAGGGGAGCGCTGTGTGTCTCCCTGGCTTTGACTCGGCCGAGTGCTCTGGAAGCGCCTGGTCTTTCAGGACACACCTCGCTGGATGGGATTGAGCTCACCGAAGCCTCAGGCTGCTTCAACATTCATCTGAGTGGTTCACAAGGGAGCTTAAGGTCTAGGATGGTACAGGGAAGGATGTTGCAAGAGATTTTGAGAGCTGGAGCTGTGTCCTGCCAGCCCTATTTACGATCTCTCCATTCTGGTCTGCAATCCCGTTCCTCTTCCCACCGCTAGCCGGACTCTCATCGTCATGAAAACTGAACCATCCGACCATCGATGGCCCCTGATATCCCCGCCAATGTCTCCGATACCATCTTCAAGGATTGTCAAGACAAGTCCAGACTTCACATGCTTCCTCCATAAGTCCGCACATCCGGTCGACCGAAGGCACATGACCCTGAATCATCACGTTGCTCCCATTCGATGATTCCGTGGACAAATGAGTTGCCGACTCTGTCCAGCTGGTGCCATCTGAGAAGCCTACCTCGAGAAGCGGCGGGAGTCTGGCTGCCTGGAGGCCAACCAGAGCATGTGAGTGCTTATTCAGCACCGTGCGCAGTGCGCTGCGCCGCCCGGACACTGTCATCAGCCTCGGCTTCCGGCAGCCAGAAGACATGCCGACCTCACCTCCGGCCGGGAACTCATCGCGGACCTCAACCACGCTCAACAACCACTCCCGGTCCCTCACCTCCCGTCCCCCGACGTACATATCTACCGGCCATCTCATCTCCACACTCATATCCCGGCCAAGCCTCTCCCGCTCTCATCCCATCTCCCTGGACGTCACCTCCCACATACACCTCATCCCTCACCACCATGACGGCTACGAAAACAGGTCCCCGCCCGTCGCTGACGGTCGTGGACAACCGTACCGGCCAGACCTACGAGCTGCCCATCACTCACAACTCGGTGCTGGCCACCGACATCAAGAAGATTCGCGCCGCTCCCGGCACCTCCGAGGACCGACCCGAGGATGAGACGGACCAGGGCCTCCGCGTGTACGACCCGGCCTACATGAACACGGCCGTCGTCCAGAGCCGCATCACCTACATCAACGGCCAGGAGGGCATCCTCCGCTACCGCGGCTACCCCATCGAGCAGCTCGTCAACCGCAGCAACTTCCTCGAGTCCGCGTTCCTCCTCATCTACGGCGACCTGCCCACTCCGCCTCAGGCCGCCAGCTGGCATGACGAGGTCATGCACCACACCTACATCCACACGGACATTGAGAACATGTTCAAGTCGTTCCGTTACGACTCTCACCCCATGTCCATGCTCACATCGGCCTTTGCCACACTGGGTGCTTTCGCCCCGGAAGCCAACCCCTCCCTCCGTGGCCAGAAGCTCTTCACCGCTGCCTCCTCTGGCGACCTCGAGGCCCTTAACGTTCTCGACAAGCAGATTCTTCGCATCATCGGCAAGGCGCCTACTCTCGCCGCCGCTGCCTACCGCATGCGCCAGGGCCGCCCCTTCAACCGTCCCGCCCAGGGGCTCTCGTACACTGGCAACTTCCTCTACCTCCTGGACAACCTCTCCGGCCACGAGTACCGCCCCCACCCCGTCCTCGAGCGGGCTCTTGACGCCCTCTTCATCATTCACGCCGACCACGAGGTCAACTGCTCCACCGCCACTGTCCTGCAAGTCGGCTCCTCTCTGGTTGACCCCTACAGCGTCGTCGCCGCCGGCTGCGCCGCCCTCTACGGCCCCTCGCACGGCGGCGCCTCCGAGTCGGCCATCCGCATGCTCATGGAGATTGGTTCGCCCGAGAACGTTCCCGCCTTCATGGAGAAGGTCGAGCGCCGCGAGCGCGTCCTCGTCGGCTTCGGCCACCGCGTCTACAAGAACGTCGACCCTCGCTCCACCGCCATTCGCCAGCTCGCCGAGGAGGTCTTCAAGGTCACCGGCCGCAACCAGCTGCTCGATACCGCCCTGACCCTGGCTGACTATGCTCGCAAGAGCGAGTTCATGCGCAAGCGCAACCTCTACCCCAACGTCGACTTCTATTCTGGGCTCATCTACCAGGCCATGGGCTTCCCCCTTGACTTCTACCCCGTCCTCTTCGCCGTCCCTCGCTGCGTCGGCTGGCTCGCCCACTGGCGCCAGCAGATGCTCAACCCTGCCGGCGTCAAGATCTGGCGGCCCCGCCAGCTGTACCTCGGCGAGGGCCAGCGCGACTACGTCGAGGCCGTCCACCGCCGGGACAAGGCGAACCCCACCGTATTCGACGCCCCGGTCCGTGTCAGCCACGGCGGTGACAGCAAGAGGAACCAGCTGGCGACGTTCAAGGACGAGCGTGGCGAGATCTTCCGGCCGAAGCTGTAGGCGTGGACCATGTGTAGGATATCGGGCTTGATTTGCTGCGGCGCTGGTGTTGTAGACTGGACGAGAGCAAACACCACTGGTGTTGTTGTTTGGATGAGTTTACCGCGAATAGATAGCGTCTCCAATCTACGATGTGCCTCTTTTTGCACGGGTTCAGGAAGGTTGAAAGATTCACGCTTGTTCGCTGTCTACTGACCATGCCTAGAATACACGCAATGCAATGCCATCGCTGCTAATGCTACAAGTATAACGCAAAACACCCTACAGAAGGGCGTTATTGCCGCAGTCGAACACTCCAGACACGGAGCTGTTCTCGTCGGCAAAGATGTCCATCAGCTCGGTGATGGACGCCCACAGGCCTGCGGCGTTCATGAAGAGGGACAGCAGGATCAGGCCGACGTTGATAGCCGACAGGCTGATCTTCTTCCAGCCGTCAAACTTGACATCCCAGTTAAGGTAGAACCAGAAGATGGCGCTGAGACCAAAGGTGAACCAGCCGATCGTTGTCGCAGAGGCGATGGACAGGATGGAATCGAAAATGGGAATGGCGTTGGACACGACGAAGCACACGATCCAGTAGACCGTCACAATGCCCGTCCAGATGCCCCACGACTTGAAGCTGTTGTCGGTGATCTGAGACGAGGCGCCGATGCCCTTCATGAGCTCGACGTAGATGTACTTGCAGCCCGTATGGCCGAAGGACAGACCCGTCGACAGCACGGCCGGCAGGATGATACCGAAGGCGATCTGGGCGGGGAGAATAGGGGCGGAGCCGAGCGAGGGCGAGACGGTATACTCGCCAGCCAGGCAGTAGACGATAATAGCGACGACGGTGAACAGGGAGATGGTGATGACCTCCTTGTAGGCCAGGGAGTACTTGAAGTCCTTGATAGGGTCGCGCATCTCGGCCATGTAGGAGACGAAGGAGATGTTGGCCGAGTAGGCGTAGGCGATGCGCAAGCAGGCGTTGACGAGGTCGCGGAAGCTGGGGTGGCCGATGATCTCGATCTTGCGCGTCCAATCCTCAGGAGCGCCTGCGGGGCCCTCAATGCCGACGCTGATGATGACGATCATGGCGGCCACGAAGGCGCTGAGGACGCAGGGCAGACCGGTCTTGGAGACGAACTTTGCCGTGCGAGGCAGGTTGCCGAGCCAGCAGGCGATGGAGCCGATACCGATGAAGCCGACGGTGCAGACGGCGTGGCGGCTCAGGGTGTTGAGGATGATGGACAAGGTGACGGCGGCAGAGGCACTGGTCATCATGACCTGGACGAGCAGGCCGATACCGATGACGACCTCGAAGCGGCGGCCGCCGACGATCTTGGCCATGTCAACGACGTTGATGACCGAGGGATAGCGGCGGAAGAACTGGAACAGCTCGTAGGCCGTGTACCACGACAGGCACCCGATGCCCACGACGGCGATGATACCGGGGATCAGACCGAGAGTGCGGAGCACACCAGGGAGGGAGAGGAAGCCGAGACCGATCTGGTTGGTCATGAGAATGAAGACGGTGTCCCACCGGGTCATGGTCCGGTAGGACTCACCGCCCTGGCCGCCGAAGGCGTTGTCGGCCTCCAGGTCCGCGCCGGCAGGCCGGTCGAGGTGGTCGAGCCGGCCCTTGTCGGAGCTGCTGGCGCTCGTGGCATCATATGCGTGCTGCTGGGGGGTGATATCGTCCCCGGAGGAGGGTGTGTGCGTCTCGGCCGTGTCGGCCCTCTTCTCGGACCGGAAGGCCAGCTTTTCCCTCAGGGCGGAGGCCATGGTGCCGGTGTTCTGGAGTGGGCGGGGGAAAAGTGGACGGTTTTCGTAAGAAAAACAAGGGTTTTGGGGGAGGGAGAGGAGCCGGTTGACGGGTATCCTGCTTGTTTTTCTGGGGAGTTCGGCCGTTGAGGGGGGAGGGGGGGAGGGAAGAGGTAGAAGAGAGGAGGAAGGAAGAGAGAAGATGGGTGTGTGAGGGCGGACGAGAAGATGTGCAGCAGCTCATGAAATATGTCTGCGGACGAGGGATTTCCAGACCGTGTCCCTCCAAGACGAACGGGACCTACGCGTCTCACGCTAATGGGCCCGACGGAGAAGGGGAACCGTCGGCGGGAAGATCGTCTAGGACCGCGAGTCGAGACGAGATAAGGAGGGCAGAGCAGGGGACGGGGCCGAAGAGGCCGTCCCCCGGACGGGCGTAGGAGCGAAAACACGGGGTCCCCATTCAAACGAATCCCGCAGATATCTCTGATCTGTGTCGAGAAAACGTGTCAAGGCCAGTCCCGGGGAAAGCAAGCACCCCTGGGGTCCGGGGACCAGCAAAAGGGGTTCATGACTTGCATGCTGTTACGTACAGCGGTGGACTCCGTCTCCGGGGATGCCGTTGAGAGTGAGGCTGCTGCCGCGGCTGTGTCGTGGGCCGGCCGTCGCTGCAAAGGGAGGGTGAGGCGATGGAGAAAATGGCATCTCTCCGGGTCCTCGCGTCCGTGTCGTTGAAAGAGTCGCCTCGTTGTGGCATGTTTCCGCGGCTCCATAGGGTCCACCCGGGGAGCCGCAAATTTGCGCTGCCGGCACTTGGGCCAGGGGATGATCTTCCAGAAGGCTTCTGACTCGCGGGAGCTTGGCGGTGGCGATGGGCGGAGGGCAGCAAAAAGACACAGCTGGAGACGACTTTCGTACGTGTTTAGAGTTCAAATCTGCAGTAAGGTTATTTCTGACAGGTCGTCTTGGAGCCGATGTCTTTGTCTGCCCGCCGTCAAGTCGTTATGGCCTCTCTCCCGGGGGATGTCCAGCATTGGGATAATGGCGATGCCACACCTTCAAAGGTAGACGACCCGCCGCGGGTACCAGCGGCTGCGGTTCATGCACGCGGCGCGCTAGTTAGTCACAGCGGATGCGCTGTAATGCCCGAAGCATTCCAACGTCCAGCATCTCGCCCCGGCAGCCCTACACCGGGCCGGTTGCTGTGGGTATTCCCGGCAGACACCCGGCGGCGGTGTCGCGGCGGCTTCGCGGGCGACTCGAAACAATGTGGGCACAATTGGGACCGGATATCAAGACCGGGCTTGGCAGCATCGTCATGGCGGGACGGGGAGAGTCAGTGCGGGCTGGACTTGAGGATTCGGAGATATAGAGGATAGTGATGGAGCGGTGTGCCTGGTGATGAGCGATCGATTTGACGATGAGTGATGTTGTTGAGACAAGATACTATCAACATCAATTGATCATATCCCAGGCATGACAGCTTGAAAGTCGACACCTGGTTTGATATGACAATTCTGTCAGGAAGCACTGCTGATGGCATGAGGTCTCATTTCTAGTGCTGCTAATCTCAGGCCTGCTACGGCCGAGAGTAAGGCTGTCACGGCGGAAGTTTCCCGAGCAGAGAGAACTCAGCAAGCCTTCAGGAGTCGAGGCGGCTCCTGCTCCTTACCACGTTGCTGCACATCTCCGAGCGGGAGATGCCTGCTGTAGATTGCCCATCAAGTAGTTCCACGACGTGAGTCTCTCGTATGCCCCTTCCAAGTAGGGGTCTGTTGCCAGGATGCCAGGGTGACTCCCTCGGCTGAAAAGGAGGTCTGACTTCAGTTTTGACATCCTCGGACATTGGACACCAAACCGTTATTCGGGACGGTGAAGTATGGCCCGGCAATGATTCCACAGACGTTTCTACTTTCGGGATCGAGTGCCCACAACACGCCCTGTTGAGGTGCCTCGGCTGGGTTTCTGGATAAACCAAGAGATGAGGCATAGGCAGGGCGCATATCCTCATCTCTGTCCTCGAAGGCTGATCCTCGTTATCTCGGCTCTCCACCAGGCAGGTCCGATGAAAATAATGGAGAGTTGTTGGAAAGATAGCGAAAGAGGAAGACAGTATGGTTTTGTTCATGTCACGACGTCAGCACATTCTATCCAACTTGTTGCCTCTGGGCAGGTGTCTTTGTCTTGAGCCGGCTGTCCTGCTCCTGAGTTGTTGACACCGGCCCGATGACCGGGCACCGGGAAGTTGACGGCCGGTTGTCCCTTACTTCTGTCTCAGCTCGCCGCTGCCAAGGAATTGCGCTCGCGCAATGGACCGCCATGAGACTGAGTGCCAAGGACAAGCTACATCACAGAACGAGCTACACCACCGGTGACCACACCGCGACGTGGATGTCCAAGAAGGCCGACTGCCTCTCATTGGTGTTGGGAGGTCAGACAAGACCAAAGGGCCAAAGGAAGCCAGGGCCGGGAATACCCTCCCTGCTGAACAGACATATGTTCTATATTATGAACGTGAGGTTGATTTGAGAGAGACCCGATCACCTGGAGACTCTGATCAAGATGAGTTCATGGTACAGCAGAGATTCATTATGAAGCCTCATGATGTGAGGTGTTATCATGAAGGTGCAGTTTCTGGGAGGGAAGGGGACGCTTCTGATGCGAATGAAAGAGGCCAATTCGCCTCGAACACATGTGTGGCTCATGAGCTCGATGCCAGCCATAAGAGGAAGGCCGGGTTGTGGCGTACCGGAAGCCGGGAAGCCGTTCGGCATGGACGCGGAGCGCCGGGGAACCAAACTGTGGAACTCGTGGTGGATCCAGGCGGTTGCTGCTGAGGCCGAGAAGATGACTGAAGAACAGTCTTGGTCTGTATTTATAAAAGCGTCCTGCTGTAAGCTACAGGAGTTGGCCATCGAAGGTGCTTGATGACAGTCTCGTCATGGTTCTCCACCTTGCCACTCTCACTTCAACAGGGTCACGTAATTGCCACCTTTCAAGTTCTAGTCGTTAAGGAGAAAGGGACATTCATCGACTGATGCCAGATTTTCAAGACGGCCTTGGCTTGTTGGACCCCAGTCTCCTCTATTTGGAGTTGAGATCGGTCTGACTTCGTATAGAGCTGAAGCTCAGTGCATGTGACGTGTAATGTTCCAAGATCAAGGCCTGTCGCCCGAGGTAAGTCCCATGTCGTTGCGGAAGCTCCATCTCAAACCGAGAAGGCAACATGCTCTCTGATAGGTCCGGTAGGCTTTCTTGAACGATCAGGCTATTAGTGCTTCAGTTTGCCGAAGCAAATGGGGGTAAGGTGGAACTCTCTGCTCTGGGCATAAGCAAAAGAACATCTGAAAGACACCTGCATGTAAGCTGATCCGATGCATCTAGGCGGGGCGATGGCCCTGTCTTGGGCGTTTTCAGGGGCCAGCTGCCGTAAGCAGGACAAGCCCCGAAGAAGACGTCGAGGGCGACATCACAGAGACAGGGGCAGCGCCTATAGTGCTGATGCTACCTGGAGACGCTGACGCTTGGTCTCACCTACAGCAGACGAGCTGACGATGATGCGGCCCATTGTAGGTGAGGGATCGACAGGACAGGTGTCGCCGAATCCGCGTATTTAACAAAGATGTACTCTCCCGTCGTTGGAGCAATGCCACACCCCTCACGATCTCACCTCAGTTCTCACCCAAACATCATCATGACAACCTTCACCAGCTTGCCTGACAGCCTCACCGAGGTGGACGTCATCATCGCTGGCGGCAAGATACCCCGATTCATCACGAGATATCCCTACTGATCCCCTTTAGGTGGCACCGCAGCCTGCGTGGTGGCCTCGCGCCTTAGCGACGCATCCCCGTCCCTATCGATCCTCGTCATCGAAGCCGGCCCCGACAGCGCCCATGATCCCGCCGTGCGCGTCCCCGTGCTTAGCTTCGGTAACACATTGCCAACGAGCAAGAACACGCTCTTCTACGAGGGTGTTCCGGAGCCGACCATCGGCGACAGACGTATCGTCGTCCCCGCGGGAGGCACCCTTGGCGGCGGCTCGGCCATCAACCTATCGACCTACAGCCGCGCTCAGCGTACGGACCTCGATGCATGGAAGACTCCGGGATGGGGAGCGAACGACCTGCTGCCGCTGATGAAGAGGGTCGAGACGTACCATGGCCCCGGGTCGGCCGAGACGCATGGCGACTCGGGGCCAGTGCAGGTGTCTGCCTCGACATTCCGCGTGTCTGAGACCGAGGAGGGGTTCATCGCCGCTGCTGCTAGCCGTGGGTGGCCGGAGGCGGTTGACATGCAGGATCTGGACACGGCAAATGTCGTTCAGCGGAATCTGCGGTACATCACGACGTATGGCGACCGGTCGGATGCTGCTGATGCGTACCTTCGGCCGCGGCTGAAGGATGGGAAACATCCTGGGCTGCAGGTCCTCGTTGAACATCAGGTTGGTCGCGTGCTGTTTGACGGCACCAAGGCGACGGGCGTTGAGGTCCGGCCGAACCCAAAGTTCCAGCCTGCCGTAGCCTCCCGGACGATCAAGGCTCGTCGTTTGGTCGTCTTGTCGTGCGGCGCCCTTGGCACACCACTTGTGCTGGAGCGATCCGGGGTCGGCAGCCCCGAGGTTCTCGCGAAGGCGGGAGTTGAAGTTGTGGCAGATCTCCCTGGCGTTGGCCATCAGTATCTCGACCATCACCTCCACGGCAAGTCGAAGCCCACTAATGTGCAGCAAGATAAATGCTGATCCCTCACAGTCCACCCCTACCTATCGAGCCTCGCCCCGGAGCAGACCATCGACGCAATCTTCTCAGGTCGTCGCGACCTCGGCGACCTCTTGGCTGTTGGCGACGGCATCCTGGGCTGGAACGTGTGCGACGTGACGGCCAAGCTGCGACCGGCCGACGCCGATGTGGCCACCATGAACCCTGTGGCTCGTACTGTCTGGGATCGCGACTACAAGGACGACCCGAGCCGGCCTCTGGCCATTATTACCCTGATCAACGGGTTCCCGGGTGATCCGACGTCAGTTCCAACCGGCCAATACCTCGCATCGTCAACATTCACGACCTACCCCCTTTCTCGGGGCCATGTGCACATCACAGGCCCCGGGGTAGATGACGCACCCGATTTCGCGACAGGACTCCTCTCTGATCCCGCGGACGCCGACATCGAAGCCTGCGCGTGGGCGTACAAGGCCCAGCGCGAGATCATGCGACGCGTCCCCGCCTACCGCGGCGAGTTTTCCGCTGGCCACCCGCCCTTCGCGGCCTCTTCAGGCGCCGCGTGCACCAAGACCGACGGGCCTCTGCCGTTGGAAATCGCTGACTTGACGTACTCGGCTGAGGATGACGAGGTGCTGAAGCGCTGGCTGCGCGAAACGGTGGGCTCGACGTGGCATTCGATGGGGACGTGCAAGATGGCGCCACGGGAGGCGATGGGCGTGGTGGATGCGGCGCTGGGGGTTTATGGCGTCCAGGGGTTGAAGATTGCTGACTTGAGTATTGCGCCGGGCAATGTGGGTGCGAACACGGCGAACACGGCGTTCGTGGTTGGTGAGAAGGCGGCGGAGGTGATTATCGCGGAGCTGGGGTTGGCATGAAGGAAGAAAGTTGGATGATTGATGGTTTGGGTCAGGGGAGCTTGAAGGCTTGAAGCAAAGGGCATTGGATGTTTACAGCGATAGCACGCTGATAAGCCGGCGGTTTGTTCCTTACAAACTTGGTGGGATTGCGCACGGGTGAGCTGAGGGCACGTCCAAACAGCGGACAGCCCCTATAAATTTCCCATGCCCAGGCACTGCCTCCCTGGAGTTGTAAGATGAAGTCGGGCCACTGGTGGTCTAACTTCTTTCTCTCCCTCCCCAGCGGTCACCGCCGTGGCGTCCCGTGGCGTCCCTTGACAGCGGCCGCTTCCGGCAGGTATCAACAGCCTCGCATGTTGCACATGGGCGTCAAGACTCGCCAAGGTCGGTTAGTCAGGATCAGCCCATGGTTAAGCTCGACGCCGACGACGTTGGGGAGTGAGGGGAGAGAGGCTTAAAAAGGTCAACCTCTGGCGTTCGCTGTTCTCCATCATCATCACCATCGCCATCAATCTTCATCATCATCAACCACCTCGACCCCTGGGACCCGTCCCCTGAACTGCCTGAAAGTCAGCCCCTGAACCCTGTCAAACCCCCCGCAGCACATCTTCAAAATGTCCACAACCCCCGAAGTCCAGGTCGCTACAGAGGCAATCTCCAGAGTAAGCACCCCGTGAACCCCTCCCACCCCTCCCCCTAACACCCTCCAGTCCATCAAGATCGTCATCGTCGGCGCCGGCTCCGTCGGCGCAACGACTGCGTACGCGATCCTCCTCAGCGGTCTCGCCGCCGACATCGTCCTCATCGACATTGACCGTCGCCGCGCCGAGGGCGAGGCCACAGACATCGGCCACGCCGCTCACTTCACCCACACCCGTGTTCGCGCCGGCGACTACGAAGACTGCGCCAACGCAACTCTCGTCATCATCACCGCCGGCGTCAACCAAAAGCCAGGCCAGACTCGCCTCGAGCTCGTCCAGACGAACTACGCCCTCTTCGCCGCCGTGGTCCCTCGCATCGCTGCCGCGGCACCGGATACCATCCTCATCGTCGCCACCAATCCCGCCGACGTCCTCACGCACGCTGCCGCAGAGCTCTCCGGGTTCCCCGCCCACCGCGTCATCGGCACCGGCACATCCCTCGACACCACGCGTTTCCGCCGCGAGCTGGGTGCACACTTTGCCATCAGCCCCCGCAGCGTCCACGCCTTCATCATCGGCGAGCATGGTGACTCGCAGCTGCCCGTGTGGTCACTCGCCAACATCTGCGGCATGCGCTTGCGAGACTACTGCCGCCAAGCCGGTCGGCCATACGATGAAGAAGCCATGGCTGCTTGCGCAGCACGTACCCGCGGTGCAGCCTATGCTATCATCGAGTCCAAGGGAAAGACGAACTACGGCATCGCCAGCGTCATCGTCAGTCTTGTCGAACCTATCGTCAAGGACTCGGATGCCATCATGACCGTCTCGCAGGTCGGTTCATATGCTGGTGTTTATGATGTCGCTCTCAGTATGCCCTGTAAGATCAACCGCCGCGGCGCCTTCCAAGAGGTGCCTCTGCTGCTGGACGAGTCTGAGACGGAACTGCTGCGCCGGTCTGCCACAAGCATCAAGGAGGTCATCACGTCGGTGAAGCGGGAATGATCTCTGACGGGACAGTCTTCGATATCTTCAAGCGTCTACTTTTACTTCATGAAATTAAGAACCCTCTCCTCCCATCCCATTTATTCCCTTCTCTTGCCCAGTGCTCAGTAGCAGTAATACCCTGGCCCAATGTCCGAGACACCACAGGTCTGGCTACAGCATGCCTCTGGATGATTGATGTCGCACGGCTCATCCTTGGGCAAGCAGGCCAGCGTCTCACAAACAGTCTTGGTCTCGGAAATTGTTTTTGTCTGCCCAACATGAGTCATTCTCCTCCAACTTTGCTTCTCAGAAACTCACCTCCGTGGCTTGCACCGTCTTCGTGATGGTCCCGCCCCCTCGCTTTCCCAAGCAGTGGCAAGCCTTCTGCACCTTTTTGGCGCCGTACTCCTCAAGGTGAACCGGAAGTCTCGGCAGTGCCTCAGTGTCTCGGCGGTCGATCTGAGCAAACGCCTCCTCGTCACGAGTCATCCGGCGTTTCTCGGGGCAGGTGGGAAGACGCGTTGTCACCGTCGTGTACTCTGTGTCGGTGCTGGAATCACATCAGTTCTTGCCATTTCTCGACAACAAAGTCACTCACACCGTGCTCGTCTCGGTTACGAAGACCGTCGCGACGTCATCCTTCGGCTTGTAGCTGTCGCAGAACTCGTAAGGGTCATCCTGCCGCTTCAGGATCTTGACCACATCATCGACTGCATGTCATGGCTCGCCACGTTCCTCGACTGCCCGGGAGTTGGAGTCGATATTTCGCTCAGGCGCCGCCTCTATCAGGCCACTGAAGATGGCGAGCAGCGTGCAAGCGATTCGAACACCCATTTCTGACATGAACAATATAAACCTTCTTGAGACAAGTCGCCCTTCAACTTCCCTCTTCTCCGATAATTCAAGACTTACAGCTCTTCTCATATCTCAGCTTGCTCCATGTAGCTGCTGACATGGTGCCGTTGTTGTCCATAGCAACGCAGATTACAGGCTGACTTCATGTTCCACCGCGACCAGGCTAAACTTACCTCCGATTAGCCTCTAGCTTGAACGAACATGCTTCTGGCCGCCTCCCTTCGATGAAGTAGATAATTCTCACATCAGATCTTGGCTTGCCTCGACACAGAGTGGTCCCTTGCCCAGGGCCTCAACTGTTTTTGGCGTGTCACAGAAGCTGACGAGCCGGGATGTACACGGCCTTGGTCTTCCTCTTTTGCCCGAAACGGACCGGTCATTCAGTTCACCTATAGATGGACCTTGAACGACGAAAAGGCCAGGACCTCATCTTCGACGTCAGATAATGCTGCCGGGCCCAGAGACCATCGCTTTGCCCCCTCATAACCACCATGTCATTCAGCTTGCCGGGCCCTCTCCAAGTCCAGCGTCGTGCCACCTGTTGCGACGAAGGAAGGCGTCCCTGACCCCGTTGAAGTCGCCGCCGCATCCGCCAAGGCTGCAAAGGCCGGACCCACGATTGCAGCTGGACGAGCCGAGGTGGACAAGGTCTGGAATCATTACGAGACATACGGCCTGAAGTGGTATGTCTGCCACACCCGTCACTCGGACCACCAGGCCTGTCCTCCCTACCGCATCGGACTGACCCAATGGATCATCGGCCGAAGCTCCAAGTACGCCTGGGTGGTCGCGCACGCATTGAAGCTGAAGAAGCAGGGCAAGCGACTCCTCATATATCACGACTAGTTCTCTTCGAAACTTATTACCTCTGTCGTCAAAAGCGAGACGCAGCCGGTCTGGCGAGGCCGGCTTGACAGATACCACCAACTCGGAAAGAATACCACTGGAATCCTGTATGTTGGCAAACCCGTGTGATGATCGACGGACCCCCGAGTTTCTCCGAGATAGCATCCTGATTTTTTCGATGGCCTTGGGATATGATCAAACGTGCAAGCCGTGTTCCATCCAGTGCTCTCGGGCAATGGTCAAGACTAATATTTCCCGCCTATTCTGCGTCATATGACACGGCGCCCTCCTCAAATCGACCCTACGACTGGCGCATGTAGACGCCCGACTAACGCCCAGACCAAGAGGAAGGGCGATCGCCATCTACATAAGCCCCTACACTTATTCAAGCCCGTGCCGTAGTGGCAGTAGGATTTCGCTTGAACCCTGAGCGGCGGTGACGTTCGCTCGGCTTTTCACGGGCCAAGAATAATATAGAGATGACGGGTTCCGAGCAGCCGTAAGGGTCGTAAGGTTGGCGATGGCCTCATTTCACTTGTCTCGGTTGGCTATGAACTCAGAACTGAAGAGCAGGCTGCCGTACGCAACTACTTGTCAAGAGCGACTACTTGAACAGAACATAGGCTGCAAGATTAACATCTCACAAGTGAGCATGGAATCATTATGGAGGAGCCCCTAGTAGCTGGCTTAGGTAGGTGAGCATTGAGTAGATTATCAAAAGAACGAGACACTACGTTGTGGCTGGTGAAATTATATGTTTGGTTGTTGAAAAAACAAGGGACTCGAGGTCCAATGCTCATACCTCTAAATTCCAGCTTCTAGCCGACAGGATCTTCGAAGGGGCAGCAACTAACACTTGACAACCCGAGTACCCCCCGCGATAAATGTTCAAGTGTCAAGTACCTTAGGCATGTTGTGTTTGATGCCTATTGTCCACTCGAACAATAGAAATAATGGTCCGGGCGTTTATTGTTCTCGTTTTGCTGTCTGACGGTTTCCTGCAATCTTCATTATTGACCGCGCTATTGTACGTATTTGAGGTCTTATCAGCAAGGCGATATTTTTCCAAGCCCGGCTCTCTCTTTGGAACGGAATTTTTCATCGCAACCTGTCTTGGTCAACCTTTGGGATTTGCTTTGGGGATTCCCAATTCAGCAACACAGAACAGTCAACCCCTATCTTCCTTTCAATCAACCACGACTCTTCTAACCCCTCCATCCCGACACGATCCATCATGTCGGATCAAAAACCATTCGGAGTCCCCCTCCGCTTCGACCCAGTCCCTGGCCGTGGCATCAATAAGTGTAAGCGTTCCCGTTTCACAAGAGTGAATGTCATGCATCTAACGGTAGTGCAGTCATGAAAAGGGGCCCCGATCCAGTCCCGGCTTACAACAGAGAAAAGCTCGAGCAGTCTGCGAGCGAACAACCCAAGGATGAGTACGACGAGCTCCTGAAGAACATCAAGCAGGAGTTCAACGATTCCGACACACACGGAACCCCTCGTCGAGTCCGCGCTGCTTGTATGTCCACCACTCTCCCAACAGAGTGCGGTGTTGTATTGCTGACTCGGTCCAGCCGTCATTCTCTCCTTCTCCAGGGGTGTGCCCGACATCACAATGAAGGAGCTCGGAACCATGCAGTTGAAGCGCGAGCAGCTTGTACTCAAAGCTGTCAAAGCCCTCGATGATGGCTTTCGCGAGGAGGCCGTGGCCGTCTTCTCCGGCCTCCAGAGCCTCCGCTTCGCTGAGGAGAGGGTGCTTGGCGCAGTCATCGGGCTTAGGAAGCGTCAGAAGAGTCTTCGGGCTCTGGAGAAGAGGGAGAAGCGGGTGAGCGTTGCCAAGCGCGAGGTGAAGAGGGCCAACAGTGAGCGCGATGCTGCCATCAAGGAGCGCGACGCTGCTACCCGGGAGCGGGATGCGATGGCCAGGGAGATTGCCCTCCTCAAGGCTGCTGATCGTTGAACACAAGTCCAGCAGTATGAGACTTCATGATGGAGGGCACAGGTTTGGTGCTGGATTCTTTCTCACGGTCTTCGAATGTATCAGGTCTTTGGTCATACATAGGCTTCCTGGGAGTTTGGAGTTGGGGAGGCCTTTTCGGGTACAGTGGTCCAGCAAGTTACAACACATCGCATTTGTCTCGATGGGGCACCTGAATTGTGCATGCTGGTGGTGTGGATGTGCTGCCCAGCCATGCACAAGACGACTCCAGGGCGGCGTCTCTTGGTCCTCTTGGTATTCTGGAAGACGGTCGTTCAAGCCAACCGAGGTCTTGGGAGGTGACTGTGGAGCGACGCCGGACCGATGGGTACGAGCGATCCCGACGGAAAGTAACGCTGTCTCGGGCTGCAAGTCCTGTGGGGAGGAGAGGAGGGATCGCCGATCGGGCTTTAGGCGGAGAGAATGGGCCATCTGATGGCCTTGTCAACTCGTGTTCGCTAGAGAACGTCCGGGGACTGGTGTTGGCGATAGCACTGCTTGAATGTACCTAAGCATGGTGGTTGTGGTGCTCGGTGAGACGTCAGTCATGATGGTCGATGCTTGGGTGTGGCTAGAGCCGTTGCCCTGGAGGCTGAAGTGGCGTTCAGATGGATGAGGAAGCCTGCAGCTGGCCCAGCTTGAGATGAACCCGAGCTGCTGAGCATGAAAATTTAATGTGAATACCCGCCTCAAGTGCCCGAAGCAGAGGATGTCAGGAACCTCTGTGAAGTCAGGGCGTGTGGCCTGTGCTGGCTCCCCAGAGCATCAATGATCACCTCATCGATCAGTGAACATTTACAGGCGGTAAGAGGCGGGGACAGGCGCGGGGCCTCAGCAGGGCACCCCCTGGCTTGCCGACTGCCACGCCAGAATAGTGGAGCACATCTGCCGCTAAGCCGCTAGCCTGGCCTCTAAAACCGAGCCCACCCCGCGATTTGGACAGAGAGTGACGTCGTGATGTCAACACGCTCGAGGTGTCAGAAATGAACGACTCGACACACCACAAGCGCTGCAGTCAAGGCAGTTGCTCCCACCAGGCTCTCCTCGCTGCATTTGCGGGCCTTTCTGCACCCAAGCCCGGATTTTTTTCTCCCTCGCTTCCTCGCTCTCTCATCCCTGTGATGGAGCATCGCCGTCGATCACACCAGCCTAACCCGCCTTGCCCGCCCAATTCATCACCGCGGTCTTGAGAGCCTCATCCCTCCGCATCCCGGCTCACCCCACGTCTTCCCCGGTCAACAGCTGGACGCCTCCAGAACGACTTGCCGAGCACACGGCCCTCGCACGGCAGCGCTCCCGCCATGTCGTGCTCGCTTATGGTCCGCAGGGCATTAAGTTGCAGCCCCTCCCCGTCAGCTACGCCGGCACAATCCGCATCCATCTCCAAGATGGCAAGATCCATGTCATCCTGAAAGGGCGTCCTTGGGGTTGCTCGCCAACAGTCAGCCCCAAAGCCCCTCCCGCGGGTGTGGTGTGCCGCGATCGCCACAACCTCCGGCCCAGCCTCATCCTTCTTCCACCCACCCACAGGAAAACCAAGAGAAACCAACCCCTGCGCGCATCCCCAACGGGCGCTGGCAGGGCCGTCATGCAGCCACGGCACACCACCCACGACCCCGGCAGCCGATTCACCGGGCAACGATGCAGTCGGTCGCCTCATGAGGCCTGTCGTATCCTGACCGACCGCTTCATTGTCCATTGATGTGGACCTCGTCCGTGGCTTGCCTTGCACAGCATTTCCGCCATTCCGCTGACGGCCGGGCGGCATCCCCAGTCAAGTCCCGGGCGAAGTGCGTGCTGACGGCAGCACGGATCCTTCCATGAACGATGAGAGAGGCATGTGGCTTGACCAACGGCCAATTCGATAGTCACCTGTGGAGGGGGAAAACAAAACGCCTCATCGGTAGCTGGGCCGACGCCTCTGGAGCCGACGTTTTGGCTTTGCAAGTGGCTTACTGTGGTGGCGACAGCTTGATAGTATCAACGCTACCGGCCGACTCCCAACCTCCTTGATAACAACGACGACCACCACCACGAACACAGAGTCAGAGGTGAGGTGAGCCCCTCTCGCGGCCAGTTTCTTTTCTGTACTGGTCTCCGGGCGATAGGCGTGGCAGCTTGGCCCGGCTCCGCTCCGCGCCCTGCGCCAACCCTGGCACGAGAAGCAAGTTTTGGTGCTACCACACACACCACGCCCACACACCAACACATCGCACCTCGCCGTGGTTGGCGCGTTCCTGTCCGCTACCCGGCCTATCCAACACCATACCGCGGCCGCCCTCCATTGGCCATGCGGTTGCATCTCCGTGCGTCTCTAGGCCGCACGCCAAGGTCGCCGACACGAGGTTTTCCTCTGCCTCTTCCCTTGCCTTCCATCGCCCGCCCGACGTTCATCCCCAGTCGGCTTGGGGCCCGTTCCTTTTGACTTTTGACTTGCCCGGCGGCGTCCTTTTGGCTCCCGCCGGTCATCTGGACAGGACGCCTTCTGGAATACGAAAGGCGGGCACAGCACGCGATGCCGATCCAGGGGCACTAATTCATCGCTAGAGCCTTCCTTATCCTCAAAGGACTGGCGGCCCTCGTCGTCGTCAGGGCATCGAGGACGTCAACGTCAGGATGTTTCCACCCTAACCCCAGGACGACAGACAACAACACTCGCGTCCCGCCGACCTGGCACGACCGGCGGTGACCGCCAAAACCATGAATCGTGCCATCCCGAGGCGACCGGGCGAGAGAAGGGGCATTAACAGGGCCGGCCTGTCAAAAGATACCACGCCCAGGGCCGGACCGCGTCCCATCACGTCAGTCCGGCAATGACAAGAGCCGCCGTCGGGCCTGCCAAATCCCTCAGCACATACACCACCTGCAGCAGCTCCAAGCCAAGCTTACAAGCAAGCTTGCAAGTCGTGCTTCCAGCTCTTCGAGCTTGGGCCCCTTCCGCCGCGCCGTCGACAACCTGTTTCCCAACCTTCCTCGTCCGCCGCCCCTGATTCGTCGAGTTTATTACCTGCCGGCCCCGGCCAGGGGGCCCCCCTGAACGGACTTGTTGTCCCTATGGCCCGTCCAACCTCTCTTCCTGCACCTCACGCAGCCTCACCACGACGTGCCATACATCATCGGCCAGGTTGCCTGGGCCGACGCCTTCTGGAGCAGAGACAGCAAGCAACCAGGCCACCAACGCACAGCAGGTAGTCAAGCAGTGTCCCCCCATCCGGTCCAGTCCAACCCAACAGCCACGCGATGTCTGCCCTGCCCTGCCCCTCATCGCCGAGAGACCTCCCCGCCCTCCCTCACGTCCTCACGTCCTGCCATGCTCGTATCACCCACTTGGCAGCTACCGACGGAGCCGACTAGCTTCAGCACTTTCTCCGATCCATCCACATCTCCATCATCTCACTCGTAGCCCGCCCGGCTTACCACTCACCTCTTGGGCCGTCTGCTGATGCTAATGCACGCCATGGCAGAGATGGGCGGCCGGACAACTCCTGCAAGATGGCACGGCATGCTCCACTGCCAGGACACACCTCCGGCCGCCGGATGCTCGTCATCGGGATAAGGTCGTGCAGGATATAAGCATACACACCGACCATCTGATTTTCTCATCCCCCCTTCTCCCCCCTCGATAGCTCTTCTCCAGCCTTCTCTCATCTCCCAGCCAACCTCTCGTTGCGGCTCCCTCCTGCTTTGGTAACTCTTTCGTTCAGGTTACTTAAGACCCTCGCTCACGAAGAAGTCTCTTCTCTACCCTGTCGCTCACCACTCACCCACACCCTTCGCTCAAACAACCCCGCCGCCCAACATGAAGTTCGGAACCGCCGTCCTCCTCGCCCTGCCAGCCCTGGCTCTGGCCACCGATGACTACGGTGACGACGACTACTGCGGCAAGTACGGCGGGTGCCACTGGGACACGGCGACCGTCACCACCGTGGTTGAGGTCACCACTACCTCCCCCTGCCCCACGACTGAGATCGTGTACGAGGGAGGCAACACCTACACCAAGACGTAAGTATCTTCCTGTCCTTCAGCCAAGGCCCCTCACTAACATTTGGCATAGGTACACCAAGTACACTACGGTTGTTGAGAAGGTCCCCACCACCATCTACCAGACGGTCAAGAAGCCCGACCAGACCGTCTACGACAAGGCCTACGAGACCAAGACCATCACCAAGGAGCACCCCGTCACGGAGACCAAGTACGTCGACGGCGAGACCGTCGTCGTCGTCCACACCGAGACCGAGTATATCAAGACCTGGGTCCCTGTTACACACTACGCCACCGTCGAGGCCCCGGATGTCACCCACACCTCGAAGGAGGTTGCCTACCAGACCATCACCAAGGAGCACCCTGTTACTCAGACCAAGGTATGTTGCTTCTGTCAGCATCAGCTACATGTTGCGTTACCTTTGAGAACAGTCACTGACCCTTTTTCTTAGACGGTTGAGGGCGAGGTCATCGTCGTCACTTACACCGAGACTGAGTACATCAAGACCTATGTCCCGGTGACTCACTACGAGACGGTCACTGGTGCCGATATTGTAAGTTCCTCGAATGAGTTCTCTCCTCGAAAGCATCTACTGACTCTTTGCAGACCAAGACAGCGGATCACCAGGAGACAGTCATCGTCACCAAGGGCCAAGACACCACCGTAACCAAAACCGTCCCAGGTGAGGTCGTTTACGTGACTGAGACCTGCACCGAGTACGCCACTCAGGTCAACGTCGTCACCGTCCACGTCACTGCCCCAGCCGAGCACAAGACCACCAGCGTCTACACCACTGTCGCCGTCTCCGAGGGATCCGAGGTGACCGTCACCATCCCCGGTGAGGTCATCTATGAGACCGAGACCTGCACCGAGTACGCCACCCAGGAGAACGTGGTCACCGTCCACGAAACTGGACCTGCTGTCCACAAGACCACCAGCGTCTACACGACCGTGACCGTCACGGAGGGATCCGAGGCCGTCGTCACGGCCCCTGGCGAGGTCATCTACGAAACTGTCCACAAGACCGTCACCGAGACCGTCCACGGCGCGCCCAGCACCGTGGTCGTGCCTCCTGTCGTCTCGACCACGGAAGTGATCGAGACCGAGACGACCACCGTCATCCCTCCCCCCGCGACCACTGAGCCTGTCGAGGTGCCCAGCGACACCCCCGTGCCCGCTGGCGCCGCCGAGGCCCGCGCCCCTCTCATGGCCATCGTCGTCGCTGCTGCCGGCGCCGTTGCCTTCCTCTGAGGGAACGTCCTTTCACTCTCGGACTATTTTTAATCTCCGTTCAAGTGTTTAGCCCCTTCAGGCATTTTCACCCTTCACACTCCTTCTTCTTCACTTCTTCGCCCCCTTGGGGGCCTGCGACTCTCACCCGAGAGGCGCATTACCCGTCGGTGCGCGAGGTATCACCTTGCGACCGAGGGCAACACCATTTCACCTCTTTTTAATGACAAACTCACGAGCTACGACGGCACACCGGATACAAAAGGCACACGGATATACCCACACTCATTTCACGGCGCGGCGGAACGGAACGGAACAGGTTGCCCCCTTGGAAGAAAGGGGCGGATGGGTAATGGGTGACCTGGAGGTCAATGATTGATCTTGTAATATCTTCTTGTATATACTTAGACTTGGGATGGCGTGTCTCTGGACTGAGGCCATGGTTTGAGGTAGGCCGGGAGCGGCTGGTAGTTAGGGAGATAATAACTAGTCAAGTTGTTTGCATGATGGTTGAGGATGATGGTTCGCTACCCAGGTACCTTCCTACCATGTCATCAAGAGAAGTTGCTACGGTGGATGAGCTGCTACGGTGGATGGGCTGCTACGGTGGATGGGCTGCTACGGTGGATGAGCCACGGCGGTGGATAGATTCAAACAGTGGTTCCAAGTTGGGTACCCGGTACTCAATAATTCCTGCCTCTGTAGACAGGACCGTGATTTGATGCTCATAATCGTGTTTTCATGAGTGAAATGCACACCACGCCGCCGACATCAAGCCACTCTCTGCCTCTCTCACTTCTTCTCCAGCTGCATCCCACCAGCGGTAAGAAGGAAAGGGGAGTACAGAGTCAACAACGTCAGCACAACCCACTTGAGCGGCTCCTTGACCTTGATAGGGACCTTTTCAATCGTCCCAGCGCTCACAATCCATCCCAAATTCGAAATCACCCCGCCTGTTGTACCCACGATGGCACTATCCTTGACAACCGCGTCTTCCTTCCTAGCATCTATACCGAAGCCCGCCAACATGGACACCATCCCCACCACCGCGATGAAGGCATCGCCCACAGGAGCAATGTTGTCCGAGTAGAACTTTGGCGCCTTCATCGTCGCCTCGAACATGGCCTTGCCGGCTGTTACGATGATGACGAGTCTGTTGATGATGTCGTCTGGGTCGGAGGAGCCGAAGGCGCCCCAGCCGGAGGTCATGGAGGCGCAGAGGAGGAGGGCTGATGTGACTTTGAGGGGACGAGGGGGCGAGCCGGCGTATTTGGAACGTTGGCTGAGGAGCATGGTTACGGCGAAGGCGGCGGCGGCGAAGCCGGAGATGATGTTTGTGATGCCGTTGGCGTAGTCAGGGCCTTCTTCCTTCTTTTCGGACTTGGCGGCGGTGTTGGCGGGTGTCTCGGCTTGAGCGAGGAAGGAGACATGGCCGTTGCCCGCTGTAGAGCCGGCGGTAAAAGCGGAAGCCATTGCGGACATCTTGGCTGGTCCCCTGGCGTGCTGCTGCGACTTGCTCGGCCACAGGATCTTCTGCATCTCCGTGACGGACTTGGTCGTCTGCAGGGTCTTCGTGATCTTGCCGTCGGGGAAGGGTGCTTTCTTGGTCACAAGCTTCACGAAGATGGTTGTTGGGGCAGCGATAATCAGCGCGCAGATATCGAGGAAGGACATCTCTGAGCCGACGAATTCCTCGTAAAGAGGCGTAATGATGGGAATGTAGATCCTCTTGTTCATGAGCCGTGAGAAGGTCTCGGCCATTCCGGCTATGAGGCTGGTGGTTTTATGTGTCAGTATACTGCTTCCAGAAGGCAATCTTTCGAAGTAAAGGGGGCAGACTTACTCAAAGATTCCCGTGATGAAGACTTTGCCAGAGCTGATGACCAGCTTCCCAAAGATTCCCGCAACCTTCTTGGCCATATCTTTCGGGCTCAGCTTCTCCTTCTTCTGGATGACCTCCTCGTTCAGCTGCATTACACAGCTCAGGAAGTTGGCAAACTGTCCATCAACCATGTCTCCCAGGGCCTTCAGTGCAGGATTGGCGTCATCGACAGCCCCCTCCTCCTTCGAGGACGCGTCCGAGGTCGCGCCGGAAAGGTTCGTGCGGAACTTATCCAGCAGCCAAGTAACCGTAGGATTGTCGAACCCGGGCAGGCTGTTCTTGGCCTTCTTCACCTCGGCCAGGGACTTCTCATCTCGATCTGGTATGTCCGCCCACTCCTCAATCTTCGCCTCCACCCCCTCGAATGCCTCGTCGACCGTGTCCCTGACCTCTTCAATCAAGCCGATGAAGTGGTTGATGTGGACGTTGATGATGTTCTTCACCACGAGATGCGTGCGCTTGATGTCCGGCCACGGCCAAAGTCCAGCGGCCCAGTCTTTGAACTGTTCCCACTTGACCTTGACCCATTCCCAGACGGCATCAAAGAAGGCGGCCACCTCGGACTTGACCGTTAGCCAGACTTCCTCGGCCTTCTCTTTAATCCAGATGACGACCTTCCAGAAGCCCTCTTCGGCCCGTGAGAGGATGATCTTTGCTTTGTCTACGAAGCCTTGACCGATGGCACAGAGGATGTCCCCGACGGAGCGGGACTTATTGGAGCTTGAGGTTCGCGAGCCGGCGATGTGAAGCGACTCTGAGGTACCAAGTTCGCTGAAGATGCTCCCCTTTGGTCCGAGGGACATGACCCAGGAGTCTTGGCCTTTAGTCGAAGCTGTTGACGTTCTCGAAGAGGCAACGCTGGCCGTAGTGGCAGCCTTCATCGTCGCCGGGGCACCATCAGAATATCCGTCCGGAAGCTCGTTCCTTATCTGGACAAGTTGCTTGAAGGCCTGAACTGCGCCGTCCTTGTCGTCCGGGCTGACGCCATTGGCGATGAGAGGGGCCGTCGAGCCGTCAGCCAGAGGGACTCGCAGATTGTCAAGATCGCCCACAGTCTTGATCCCTGAAAGCTTGTCCATGATCTTGACAAGGGGGTCGACCACGACGACCGAGCCCGGGGTCGACGTGACAGAGGCCTGGAATATGACGGCGCCGGAGAGGCCTTGTACGGGCTGCATGACCGTTACCGTCCCCTGGACGCCTGTCTTGAGATAGACAGGAACGCCGGGATTCAGCACGAGATAGCGTTCCTCGGTGTGAACGGAGACTTGGGTCTTCGAGACGAGTTGAACTGGCTCGTCGATGGCCGCCTCGCCATCGGCGTTTGTTACCGTGATACGGGTGGTGAATGTGTCAAACTTGACCGTGTCGCTGATATCTGTGGCCGGGAGGTAGATTGATCGCGGGCTCCACGTTCCCGTGGCAGGCTCTTGCGTCAGTTGAGTGAGATTCTGGCCGGCATTATGGCAGAAGAGGACATTGGAGGCATCCTGGGCCTTGTTCAAGTAGAAAGCGAAGTTGGAGGCGTCGGAGCAGATGGGCAGGGGCTCGGACCAGGCCGCAGGAGATGCCTCGGAGCCCGCGGCGCAGTGGGAGTAGAAGACGGTGCCCTGCTCGTTGAGGCCCCAGACGGCCGTCTCGCCGCCGATGGTGGAGGCCGCAAGGGACGAGACGCGGCGGAAGAGAACCTGGCTCGTAGCGGTGGAGGAGATGATCATAGTCCCACGGGACTGCTCCTTCTGGTTGTCAGGAGTGAAGAGGTAAATTCCGTCGCCGGCTGCAACAAAGAGATTGGTGTCGCCGGATGAGGTGAGGGAGGTTGCGATACTCGAGGCGCCGTCTGGGAGCACGAGCCTGGCGGGGTTCGGCGCGACGAAGGAGCCCTTCTTGGTGTATTGAGGGACGTAGATGAGACCGCGTGATGAGCCAATTGCTCCCATGGTGTAAATACCAGGCGATGTGTCCTTAGGGCGTCGTCCGAGAACGCTGGTCACCGATCCGGCTTGGAGCTCGATGGGGAGAGAGTGCCGGCTCCATTTGTGCTGGTCAGCCGGGTTGACGTAGTATCTGTCGATGAGCTTGGCGGGATCGCCTGGTTTGCGAAGGATGTCGACGAAGCAGTTCTGAACATCTCGTTTCCCGGACCTCGGGGGCAGGTTCATAAGGTAGATGTGGGCGATGCTCAGGGGCGAAGGGGGATGGCCGGACTCGGCATCGAAGGGGATCCGTTTCCAGTAAAGGTCGTCATCCCAGTCCTCGGGATCACTGGAGCGTCCCAGCGTCAGATACAGGTAGTCGTTGCCATTGACGGTGAGGACGAGTGCAAGGTCGAAGGCGAGGGTGGCGGCGTTTTGGGAGAGATCAAAGTGCTTGGCCTTAACGGGGGCGCCGTTGTGGTGAAGCTTGGAGAGGGGTGTAGAGAGATCGACCCTATTCCAGCCACTAGACGACTCCCTGACTTCTCGGGAGACGTAGAAGATGCCATTGGTCCCGATGGAGAAGAAGAGGGCATCGCCATTGGGGGTCTGGAGGACCTCAAAGGCGCGATCTGGAGCCATGACCACTGCATGTTTGTAGTTGGTCATGAGCTCCGTTTCTGCGCTGATATGCATGATGACTCTTTCGCTCCCTAATGCGGGAGACAGAGTATAAAGGGGAGTTGGGCAGGGAGACAGATGGTGTTTGCTGATCGGTAGGCAGGAGGGAGGCCAAGAGAAATGGTCAAGGGGAACTCAGGGGTTGAAGGTGCTTGGCTTGGAGATTGATAGAGTCTCATGGGCCCACGGCAAGATATGTAGGATCTGTATCGACCACAGAAACAGCTCGATCTCATCACCAGTCGCTCTCATTCTGAGGGTTTAGTTGCGGGCCACCTGATATCAGGAGCTCTCGGCCTGTCCGGCGCATCTCACGGCCCCTTCCGTGGTCTCTGCTGTCATCCGACCAAGCATCCCACATAGTTCCATGCAACATCAAGACGCCACGACGAAGATTCGGTAGCTGAAACAACCTCAGAACCGCCACCGCTAGTCAACCTTTCTTTCTCGGGTACCAGATCGTGAGAGCTACCCGATTTGCTGATATCGCGAGCTTGTATTCGGATCTAACCGTCCGCGCCTCAGCCAGCCCTATCTCCCCCGCATGACATCCCCGATATGTGTTGTCCGTACATACATAAGGCTCATGCCGCTGGAGGAGCGGCTGATGGGAATGGCTGTTCAGCGCTGACATGCCCCTCGCTTTAGCCGTGTTGGGAGAAGTTCGGGCTGTGCGACGATTAAGCCGGCATGATGCATGAGAGCCACGAGAACATCCTTTGCCCACCTTTACGCGACATGCACCCGGATGCTACATCTTGGCTATGGCGTCTCCGAGAGATGGGTTGGCAATATTGGACGGATAGGTGCTTGCGGACGAGAAGCATGACGCGGATATTGAACCTCGTCGCTTCAGCTGACAATTCTCTTGGCAGCCGAGCGTATCTACGTACTGTCAAGATGGCTGCTCAGGCTCAAGAAACTTAGTCATGCGCGCCACAAAGTTGCAGTCGCACAATGCATACCTAGTTGACACCGGCTCCGGAATGGCCGATGCTGACCGGGGCTTTCATTTCCTCGACGTTATGGACCGATCAATGCCCGGGGGCGACGAGTAGAGGGAGGAAACTCTATGTCTACAAGAACCATGACCTTTCTCTGCCCTAGGTGGTGAAGTAAAGTCTCAGCCATAATCAGACATCACAGCAGCAACCAACGCATCTCTTCCGACTCCTTTCCTCATCCCCCTTGCTACTTGCAACCTTGCCTTCGGGCATTTGGTCAATTTTGCTTCCACATATCTCTTCTCTGATCCCATCCTCCTTGGCCAACATGGACATGAACAAGCTATCCCCGCCACCACCCAGCAATATCGGCCAGCATGGCATCGACTACGTCGTCGCCACCAGCCAGGAGAGCGTCAACAGTACCATGATTACCTACCTCAGCGGCGTCGAGCAACCCTACATCTACCTTGCCTTCACCAGGGGCAAAACGCCAACCACCTATGATCCCGCGGCCAAGTATCATGAAATGGTCAGCGCGGCCGGAGCTGACATTTTCTCCGTCGAAAACGGCACGCCCGTGGATGACTCCCCCATTCTCCAGTCTCTCAAGAAGAACAAGTTCCGGCTCGCCGTCAAGGCCAAGATCGGCCTGCCCCCTGACCATCTTAACTACCCCGACGTCTTGATCATGGGCAAGAGCACGACCCAGGTCACCTTCAACCTTCTCTGCTCCGAATTCCAAGTCGCTCAGTTGGAGTACGACGAGGAGGTAGACGATTTGGCGTTCACAACCACCGACCAGGCTGACAGTGAGACCAACACCGCATGGGTGTTCAGCACCTCAGTCGGCATCTCCCTGGAGAACGTCGACGCGCGAACCGACGCCGCTATTGACAAGCTCGACAAGGAGACCAAGGACAAGATGAGGTCGTATAACGCAGACGTCTTCAGCGTGCAGAAGCTTCTCCTTGACCTCAGCAGGTTCGCCAGCGTGTCGGCGCCTACCATCATTGGCCCAGAGAGCGGGCTCCAGGGAGTACTCCAGGACCAATTTCAGGCCAACTACTTCAAAACCCTCGAGAAAAGCAAGGGCGGAAAACCCCTCCTCGGCTGTACCATGGTGGCCAACGCCAGTTCGAGAGCCCCGGATCCCTCCATCGCAGTGACGAGCTTCAACTATGCCATCATGCCCTGGATGGACGGCGCCGGCAAACCTACCAAGGACCCAAGTTCTTTCGAAGCTAAGATCGGAACGCTCAACTACCTCTGCGTCACCGACGACAGACCTCGCCCGCAGGCCCCCAACTGGTTCGGATACAATTGGATCAATACCAAAGCCGACGCCCAAGACCACCACGGCGTCGCCTCCGTTCGCCGGGGCAAAATGGCCCAATTCCTCAAGGACAAGATTGTCCCCCTTGCCCGACAGAACTGCTACCAGCCTAAAGTCCGCGTCAAGCTCAAGAATCTCACCGGCATGGGCGGCTCCAACTACTCCGCTGACATGCACGGCGGCCAGAAACCACACGACGTGGTTCTCTTCGACTCGGGTCGGCGCCTGTTCAAGATCCAGTGGGCGGCCGAAGACTACCAGGAGTCCGGAAACGCAGGCCACAACGGACAGATGCGCGTCAAGACGTACTACAGCCTCGAGCTCGACGTGGAAGGCACCGACATCATTGTCCGACAGGAGCAGTACGTCCACCTGTTCATCAAGAGCTTCGCGACCAGCAGCGAGGGAAATGTTCGCTCTCGCAAGCGGACCGACTATTACTCCATGGTCGTCCATGACGGCCAGATTGAAGCGGTCTGGGACGAGAAGCGCAGGCAGAGGACCGTCGGGCACGAGAAGCATCTGAAGAAGGATGTGTTCCAGGACTTTTGGACGGATATCAACGACACAGTGTCGTCCATCACGAGACAGCTGACGGAGGATTTGACGCCTGACTTGGGCGAGCTGCCCGTGTCTGTGATCCAGGGCTTTGTGTTCCCCGGGGGCAAGACGTTCACGTTTACCAAGGCCACCTTCTCGCCACATGGAGATCTCATGGCGTTCATCAACTATGTCGAGCCGCCAGAGGGGACGGGGCAGTAGGGGGTGTTGTGTTCTTTCTCTCTCTCCCTCACTTTCATATCATGTGATTTACTTTATTTCTTCACTTAAGTCACTTAAGTTGTCAGATTACTCGAATCAGGCGCAAATATTAAGGTCGTTAATAGGCGCGGCCGTGGGATACTGCACGTTGCTCGCGCTCATGGGGACGCGGCGAGATTGCGGTGCCGCCTGCGTTGGGCTATGAGGAATGCGAGTGATGGTGTAAAAATTTTCTATAATGTTACACGCCCTCTAGGTACACCCATCTTCGAGAATTTTCTAAGGCTCGTGATTGCCATGCCCTTGTCTAGTTCACGGTCGCGTCCGCAAGTGACTGAATGATGTTGCCTCCATCGAAAAGACCCCCACCAGGTGCCCGAGCACGGCAGAGGCTGTTTCCACGCTCAATGACGTTCTGGTCGCATTCCAAGTTGGACTGCTCGACGCAACTCAGTCTCCCACCGCCTTGACAGGTATCAATCGTCAGCAGGAAGCCGGTAGGTGGCTTCTTCGTTCAGGAACAGCACTCACAGTTGTTTCCGCCAGGAACACAGCGACCAGCAGCGCCGGACTGACTGGTGCAGGCGTCCTGCTTGAGGCTCGTGTTTGCGACGCAGCAAGTGCCGGAGGGAACAGGGCGGTTCTGGTTCTGTCTGCCGAGAAGAGCCGTATCGCGCCGGGCACCACCGAGGTTATCAACATTGACAACGCCGGCAGAGACGGAGGCGACGAGAGCCACGATGGTAGCGAGAGAGAACTTCATGATGGTGAAAGTGATGAGGTTCTGTCTGTGTTCGAGGGTGTATAAAATAGTAGCCGACCAGCGACAGAGAGTGTAATAGGTGCCTTGAGTGAATAGAAATGTGAGTACTAGCCTAGAGAAGCAATAATGAAATAGGTTGTCGCAAGGTGCTTAAATATGTGAGAGTCCTCGAGGTCTCAATGACGGGTTTGGCAGATTGTCGCCCTGCCCCGTGGAACGATCATCCGACATCAGCCCCTGCCGAGGCGCACTTCAGACTGGCACGGGATGCGTTTAAGATGGGACGAGACGAACATGGGAACTTTTTGGGGCGCGGAGGGGGAATGGGTGGGACACGTCGCATTGCATAGCAAATCTTGAAACTCAGGGCGAGAAGCGACAGCTGCATTGAGCGTCTGAGACGCCTGAAACGCTTCCGACGATGACAACTTGGGTGTTTGACCAAATTCAGAGGGTTCACTGCAAATTTGAAACCATCATAGTTCTCCACCTCCTTCACTGCAAAACAAGACAATTACGGCTACACGCTGCCATATGAACAGCGCTCTGCAGCGTGCCCTTGTACTCTTTTCATGGTTGTTGTGACTGGTACCCTGGATTGGTGGAACGACCCCTTGACCAATTCTGCCAGGGCCGCGACAGCGGGCAGCCGTATCCATCTGGCCCCTTCTGATTGCCCAGCTGTCTCAGGGGTCAGTCAGAGCTGGCACTTCTTGGTCACGGAGCAAGACAGGCGTGCTGGACCTTGAGAAATACAACACCACCATTATTCCTTTCATCAGGCCTGATTAGTAGTCGGATTAGTAACGACCAACGGATACCCGGTGTGGTATGTGTATGTCTTTTGATTCCTTGCTACGGTGGTCAAGCACGCCGCTACCGCTGAGAACTAAATCCCCTCTATGCAATGGACTGGACATCAGCGGACGCCACATGAGGTCAAGAGTTCATAATTGTCAGGGTCCTTGTAGTTGCCTTCCGGAGGGTTTGGACATGCCGCCAGGAAGGCATTGAATCTGTCATACTACCAGTAACTTCTGACGGGAGGAATTCATCACGCCCTGTCCGCTTCCTGATCACTTCAAACGCTCGTAAAGCGCTTCTAGTTTCTGTCAGCTGCACCATGTGGCCCAGTTGTGGTCAAAATCGCTCGTGCATCAGAAATACTGTATCCGCCACACATAGATGTCTGCTATGCCCTATGTTGGGACACACCAAAAGCTCACACAGCAGTCTATAGGTTCTCAACGCACGCCGAAAATCCTCCGCTTTAGGGAACGGGGAACGACACGGCATTAGTTCCATGTAATATCAGAGGCAAAATGACGGGCTCTCTTTGATGCCGCAACTCCTCCATCGCACCTCCCACCTTCTATACAATAGTTTACCCGGCGTCTTTGCCTGTAATCTCCTCGAGACTGCGGAGTGCCAGGCGAGCCCTGGGGCTCGGGCCGCTCACGGGGTTCGGCGGAACGTAGCCCCGAGGCTCTGCCTCTGGCTGAACCGGCGGAGACTGCCGGTCCCAACACCCCTGTCTTAGATGGCCGATCGGCCTCCAGCCGTGTTACTCCCCTCACAACCGCAAGTACGACGCCGACCGTGTCCGATTCCAATATCGTCGGCCCCTGACATTCTCCGAAGGCGATATTACACGGCTCCCGGATTTCATGTCGTCCAGCGACAGCATATCCGGTCAGCGAGACCGACCGACGCCCCCTTCGCGTCGCACTGGGAACACCGGCGCCGATGCGGCCTCCGGCACTGGCTCAAGGGTCGGCGCTGCAGCCTCGAGTCGGCGGAAGGCCTGCAACGAGTGCAGGCAGCAGAAGGTGGACAACATCCCCCCAACCCTTAGCTCCGAACGGACGGGATGCTGCTGACTGCCTCTCCAGCTGCGCTGCGAGGTCTCGGCTAATACCAGCGATGGCGAACCGCAGGACGTGTGCCGGCGGTGTCACCGGCTGGGCCTCGACTGCAAGATTGACGATGGCTTCCAGAGGACGCGGAAGAGACGGCAAGTACTTAGACGCAGGCAGGTCGGGCAGCTACCCGAGCTAACAAGCGCAGACGATCCGTAGATCTCGAGCAGGAAGTCAGAGACCTGAGGAAACAGCTCGACGACACGCGGAGAGCCTCGACCATCGTGGCCGAGCCCGCGATGCAAGACCCGAGTGCCATGGACTGGGAAATGCAGGCGACCGCTCCAACCGCCATATCGCCACACGCCCCCTTGGACGCCCTCGCCGGCCAGATCGGTATTCCCGGTCCCCTGTCCATGACAGGATCCGGCGCTTTCCTCACGGCAGGATCCCCTGATACGAACACGTCGCCCAGCGCCCAGGCCTCGAGGGCACCAGGCTTCACGACCAGGCCCGAGACGGACGGGGAGCACATACTACAGAGGGCGCCCTTTGCCTCGCCTCGGCCGCGCGCCCTGGGGAATACGGTTCTGTCGGTTGAAGAGATTGAGGAGCTGTTTCAGATGTGAGCATGGAGTTCCCCGTTTTGAATGACATTCTCGACCCGACGCTGACGCAATGCCATTGTACCTAGCTACTACGCAAACTACCACCAGTTTCTCCCGCTACTCGACATGATCAGGTCGCCACACGAGCACTACATGCTCTCGGAGCTGCTCTTCTGGAGCGTCATATGCGTGGCCGCGCGCCGCCTCAAATCACAGCCAACACTCCTCCCGAAGCTCGCTCGCAGCGTCACCGATTTGCTCTGGCGCACTCTTCGAACCGTGCCGCACTCGGTCGCCTTCGTCCAGGGCCTGGCAATCCTCTGCACCTGGCCCTTCCCAACGAGCAGCAGCACCAAAGACCCGACGTTTATGCTTGTTGGCCTCATGCTGCAGATCGGCACCCAGATGGGGCTGCACCTCGTGTCGCACGCCGAGGACTTCACCAAGGAGCGCGTTAATCTCGGGCCCTCGGACCGTGCCGAGTGGTGCAAGACGTGGGAGTACTGCAACGTAGTTGCGCAGAGGTGAGGAGGCCTTTCGTTTCAGCGTACTGTGCTGTGATCTCGCTGACGGTAGTGTTTCGACAGTGTGAGCGTCGGTTGCGGTGTTCCGATATTCCTGCAGCCGCCGGACGATGCTTGGTCTGGCGGGGAGCCCGTGGCTCTAGGCGGCGGCGCCATCTCGCGAGTCGGGATCGAGAGATTCAAGAGCAGGGTCTCGTCGTCGCTGGCCCCGCGGGTACAACAAGTCGGCAGCCAAGCAGCGGCAACCGCAGAGCGGCTCGTCACATACCGCCTGCTCGAAGCCGAGCTTGCCGAGCTCGGCCACGCAAGCGCAGGCCTGGACCGCTGGTACGTCGCCGCGGCCAAGGTCCACCTGCATGCCTTCTACCTGCTCGACCCGGCCTCGTCGACGGGCTATCAGGAACGCATCTGCCTCGTCTACGCGAGCGCGTACTCCCTCATCGAGCTGAGCCTCGAGCTCGACACGCATCCGGCAGGGTTCCTGGACCACTGTCCCTTTTTCTGCTACCAGGTTTTCGTCTGCGCCTCCATCATCGTTCTCAAGATCCAGTCCAACAGTTTCTTCAGTACGCTGTTGGACGTACCCGCCGGCACGAAGCTCATCGAGACAGCCATCGCCGCGCTGCGCAAGATGAGCGTCATGAACAACGACCTCCCCGCCCGTCTTGGCGACGTCATTGGGTTTTTCTGCGCGCTCTCGGATGCGGCAGTCATTGGTGGCAAGGTCGTCGAGGACGTCCAGCTGAAGCAGGTGCGGAACCGGCTCAGCATGAGCATCGTCTACGACAGCCTCTGGACGTGGCGCAAGCAGTTTGCCGCCATGGACTCGGAGGAGCAGACGCGTGAGAATGGGTACGGGTTTGACGACAGGTATGCCTGGAGTGGTCCTCATTGTCCCACTTATTGTGACAGGTAGCTAATGATCCTTAATTTCAGCGGCCGCATGGCCCAGGGAATGCACGACCCGAACAGCGCGTATAGCCTCGACTTTTCTCTTGAGTCCTGGGATTTCATGCTTTGACGGGGGACGACATTAGATCGAATCTCCCAGTGCAGATTCACTATCACGACGTTGATATCTTACAAGCGAAGGAAAAGGATGAAATTCGCCGCACACAAAAAAGGATGATATGCATCATGTGGAAATATGTACAAGGGACTTGCCTGGGAAAAAGGGGAAGAAAATAGACCCCATTTATGAGGTAGTCAACAAGCCGAGCCAGATGGGATATACCGAGGCCGCCGTGCTTGTTGCGGTCAGCTTCTTCAATCTCTGTCCACCGGTCGATGCCACCGGTCGTCCGCCGCTCGTCGCGTATAATGTCTATCCAGGCCCGTTGAATGGCTGTGCCCTCTCGTCTTCCTACTTGACGGCTGAATACACGGTTAGCTACGTCTTACGGTTCACTTCAAATGATCGCGATGGCAATTTTCAGTGGCCGAGTTTCGAAAACGTGCAAGCTTGAGGCTGCAGCGCAAAGTTCGAGGGGTAACAGGGTTGCAAGTTTAGAGAGCGGCATTCCACAGCCGGCAAGACTAACGTAGAACGGACCTGGCTTGTTTGACAGATTTTAATTGCTGTTGAAACGTACTGAAGATGATTCTAGTCTCGATGGAGACTCATCCAACTGTGACATGTACATTACTAGGTGCGCTCACACCTTGCTGTAGAGGCTGCCACCGGCCTCCAGATCCCTCGCCACGGCCTCTTCCAGCCCGACAATGGTGAAGAGCTTCTTTGGCGTGAAGCTCTCGTCCAGACCCGTCTTGCCCGTCTTCTTGATCAGCGAAAACACGTCCTTGACGGCCTTGTACACTGGGCCTATCGAGGCAAAGGGGTAGATGATCAGCTTAAAGCCGAGCTCCTGTGCTTCGGCGGCCGACCATGACGGCGTCGCGCCGTGCTCGACCATGTTGAGCAGCATCGGCGTCGGCGCCAGCTGGCGGCACACCTCGCGGGCCTCCTCGGCGGTCGTGACGCCCTCGAGGAAGCCCACGTCGGCGCCGGCGGCGACGGCGGCCTTGAGACGACGCACAGCCTCATCGAAGCCGTGCGTCTGCAGGGCGTCGGTACGCGCAATGATGACAATGTCGGATTCCAGGCGCCTACGTTCCTGGTACGCGGCGGCGATGCGCGACGAGAATGTCTCGACGTCGACGACGGCCTTGCCGCCGAGGTGGCCGCAGCGCTTCGTCTGGATCTGGTCTTCGATGTGGCAGCCGGCGATGCCAGAGCGGTGGTACTGCTGGATGGTGCGCGCGACCATGTTGGGCCCGCCGTAGCCCGTGTCGGCGTCGGCGATGAGCGGCACGGAGGGCTTGAGATTGGCGATCATCTCGGCGTGCTCGCGCATGTCGTTGAGCGAGGCGAAGCCCAGATCGGGCTGGCCGAGCTTGGACGCGCATGTGCCGGCACCGGTCTGGGAGGGTGTCAGGGGAGAGAGTCTGTTGAGCCGCCTCGCAGGACTGGACTTACCATGTAGATGCAGTCGAAGCCGACTTCGTGCGCGATGCGGGCGCTGAAGCCATCGTAGACGCCGGGGGCGATGAGGATCTCATCGCGCTGGAGGAGCTGCCTGAGCTTGGTGGCGGCGCTGATGGTCGAAGTGCCGTTTGTCTGAGAGCCCATGGTGATTGTGAAAATGGCGGCGGTGCTGGGGGTTGCAGGAGTTCACGAGTTTTTCGCTAGGTAGTCTTTGGCGAGATTGGTGTTGTAGAGGAATGTAAGCGTCTCTGAGTTGACCTGATGATCTTAGAACCCACTACTCGCTTCATCAAGCATAAGGTGCCCTTTTATATCATCATCATTCTTCTTGTACCCCCGACTTACGGCCTCCCCGCCGTCGAACTGCGTCGGCAGCTCGGCCTACATTTTGCCCCTCAAACTACCAGAACCTCCGATCGGCCAGCGGCAACTCCGATCGGCGCCGATCGGTCTTCACTTTGCTTCCCCAGAGTCCGATACTCCTCCCCATGAAGCTTCCCCGCGTTTCTCCGCATTTTCCAAGGTTGCTTGGGAGGCAGCAGAGTACCAAGAACTGGGGACCTAGGCTTGACTCGTGCTGGCCTCCATGTCTCGCCGGCTCGGCCTCGCCTCCATTCACCCGTAAATATGTTGGCTCCTACGAGACCATGGCACCGGCACACCTTAAGTCCGAGAACAGTCGACAGCTTCAGACATAAAAGGTCCTGAGCACCTTCGCTTCCAGTCTCAGAATAAGACATCAGCACCCCAGATATCTCAACCTGTCGGCTCAAAAGATTTCATCCACTTCACCGCACATCATCGATTCTACAAATCATGGCATTTGAAAATAAGGACACCTCGCCCTCGGGCGACGAGGTGGCTGACGTCTCCTACATGCAAGGCAAGCCAGAGTCTGACCACAAAGAAGACGCTGTCACTGCCAGGGCCGCGCTCGAGGAGCATAGCACCCTCGGCCACTGGGAGAGCCCCGAGTGGAGGAAGGTCGAGAAGGGTATCGTCCGCAAACTCGACATGACCCTTCTTCCCATGTGCTGGATCCTCTACATGTTCAACTACCTCGACCGCAACAACATTGCGTGAGTAGCACCGTGCTCGGTCCGAGACCGAGGCAATCGAAACACCTGCTGACATCCCCCTTTCCGCAGCCAAGCTCGCCTCGACAATTTTGAAGCCGACCTCGGCCTCGTAGGAAACCAGTTCAACGTCGCCGTATCCATCTTGAACGTGGGGTACATGCTAGCTCAGCTGCCTAGCAACATGATCCTGACCAGGGTCCGGCCTTCCGTCTACCTGCCGTCTGCGTCATTGTGTGGTCGATCGTGTCCGCAGCCACCGCCGGCGTGCATAACTTCTCGCAGCTGATCGCCGTCCGGTTCTTCCTAGGAATCGTCGAGGCGCCCTTCTTCCCCGGTGTGAGTTCCCCAGCCGTTGGTTGATAGCGTCGTGGTTTGACCTCTGCTGACCACCTTCCGCTGTTCCTGCACTAGGCCTTCTTTATGCTTTCCTCGTGGTACACCCGCAAAGAACTCGCCCTCCGAACAGCCATCCTCTACTCGGGCCTGGTCCTCGCCACCGCCTTCTCCGGCCTCATCGCTGCAGGCATTTTCGCCGGACTTACAGGCGCCCGCGGGTTGACGGGGTGGCAATGGCTGTTCATCGTCGAGGGAGCCGGTAGCGCATTCTTCGCCCTCTTCGCCTTTGGCATCCTGCCCGATTTCCCCGAGTTCAAGACCGGCAGCGCCCGATGGCTGTTCAGCGATGCCGAGAGCGAGCTGGCGCAGCAGCGCATTGCCCTGGATCGTGTCTCACTGCCCGAGGCCTCCCGCTCCGTGTGGCACGGCCTCAGCATGGCTGCCAAAGACATCCGAACCTGGATCTTCGTCGTCATCCTGACTGCAAACCACAGCGCTTACGGCTTCAACAACTTCTTCCCGACGTGAGTGCGGTGATACAGTCAGTTATTGCATTTCATGCTGACCATGCCCTCCTAGCATCGTCCGCTCCATGAACTTTGGCGGCAGAACCATCACCCTCCTCCTCACCGCGCCGCCCTACATCTTTGGCGCCATCGTCTCCCTGGCCGTGGCCTGCTCGAGCGATCGCTTCAACGAGCGCGGCTACCACACGAGCGGGCCCATGGTGTTCGCCATCATCGGCTTCATCATCTCCGTCGCGACGCTCAACAACTCGGCGCGCTACTTTGCCTCGTTCCTCTACTGCGCGGGCGCCTTTGCCGCTAACGCGGCCGTCTACTCCTGGGCCGCGTCTTCGCTGAACCAGACACCCGAGAAACGCGCGTGCGCGACAGCCATGGTCAACCTGCTCTCTCAGTTTGGCAATATCTGGAGCCCCTACTTCTTCCCATCAAGCGACGGCCCGCGCTACGTCATGGCCATGCTGCTCATGATGGCCTTTTGCGCGCTGAGCATCGCCGCCGCGATGCTGATGAAGTTCTTGCTCAAGAAGGCGAACCGGGAGCTGCTGGCTGAGGCCGAGCGGACGGGACAGGGCAAGCCGCAGCTGTACACGACCTGAGGAGGGGTGTTGAATTTCTTGCTTCTTGTTTTGAGCTGGAGATGGCGCTCGCGTGGCAGACCGGTAACCCATGTCTGGGTATGCTCTGTCCGCCGGTCGGTCATTCCAATGCAGAAAATAACTCTTCGAACTTTGCCGCCAACGACAATCTTCCTCATCATTTGACCAGCGTGGGTGCTGGCTAGACGGTCCATTGATTTAGAAGCTTGTTGATGCAAGTTTGCTTTGGCGATGCCGCCACATATACCCTGCCTGACCCCTGCATCTACACGTGACCTCTAGGCACATGGATCCAGCCTGACTCGGAACTCGCCTTACCTTTTTATGCGCTCTACGGAGCCTGAGACCGGCTCTCCTAGAAGAATAGAACACGCTTTTCTTCTTGTGCCTCCATTCCCTCGTCACTGAACCCTTCCCCCGGCACCCGGCTTGGTTTTGTGGCGAGACTCCCACCCGTCGTCACATTTGCTGAGTCAATCGCAGCGGCAGGTCGACGGGGACTAGCTTAGTCAGCATCCCCGTCAAAGGACCCAACAGGTTGCGTGACTGGCTGAGTCAGCAGCCTGTGTCGATTGACTGAGTCAGCAAGGGGGCCTCAGGGGGTGCCGGGGAAAATATCCCTCATTTTCACGCGTGATGATGTAGAATTAAATATGATTGTGCTATCTACACTCAATCATCTCCAAGACATCCATCCACAGGCTTACTCCTCGCAGGTGTCCGTCTCCGTGGGCTCAGCCGAGGTGGTGGTCACGGGGGCGGCCGAGGACGAGGTGACGGGGCTGGTAGGGGTAGGCAGGCACGAGCAGGCAGACGAGACGCGGGAGATGATGTTGTCTCCGCAGGCCTTGGAAGCGTACTCGGGAACGGCCTTGACGTCAGCCTCCCAGCCGTCGAGGTAGGTGGCGCAGAACTCCTGCGACTCCTCGAGGCGGCCGGAGACGGAGGTAGAGCGGAGGGCGCGCAGGCAGTTGTCGGCGTTGCAGCTCTTAGGCTTGCACTTCTCTTTCTTGGTAGGCTTTACGAGGTAGCCACCGCGCTCGATGGTGTTGATCCAGACGAAGCCCGAGGGGAACTCGGCGTAGGACGACCAACTGCCAACGAAGGTGGGGTTCTGGCCGGCCTGGAGACCGTCGTCCTCGGGGTAGATGTCGAAGTAAGCGACCTCGCAGACGGAGTCACCGGTAGGGTCCTGGGGGATGGAGGAAACGTCGTAGACGCGGAGACCGGCGCCGTAGCTGGACTGGTAGACGAGACCGTCGTACTTGTTGATGTACTGGTTGTGGTCGATCGAGCGGACAGTAGCCTTGTACAGGCCAGTCTGCTTGGGAGCAGTCAGGTCGGAGATATCCCAGATGTAGGTGACGGCGAAGCGGTCAATGGCGGGGCCGACGTGGGGGCCGGTGCGGCCGACCTCATCGTACTCATCGTCCATGACGAGGTACTCCTGCCACTCCTTGTCGAGGACAGCACCCTGGTGAGTGTACTGAACACCCTCGTAACCGGTGATGGAGAGGATGGTGGCGTTGGCCTTGTCGGTGACATCGTAGATGGTGAGGGAGTCCTCGTTGTAGCCGTAGCAGATGTCGCGGCCGACGTACTCGGTGTGGGGACCGCGGTAGACCAGGCACTCGGCGTCGTGGATGTAGCCGTCCTCCTTGGCGCAGCCGATGCGGGTGGGCTTGGAGGGGTCCTTCAGGTCGAAGAAGATGAAGCCACCAAGGCAGTCGACGTCACGGGGACGCGAGCCGACCGAGGCACCCCACTGGGACTCCTCGTTGATGACGACGTTGTGGGAAGAGCCGATGGCGAGCTCGTTGAAGAAACCGGTCAGGTCGCTGCGGGTGAACTGGACGGGCTTGTCACCCTCCTTGAGGTCGATGGTGAGGAGCTTCTTGAGGTCGAAGATCTGGACACCGTGACCCTCGAGCTCGGAGCCGACGACGATGTAGTTCTTGTAGCGACGGACCTCCTTCCACAGGGAGCGGGCAGCCGAGGGGACGACGGCGGGCAGGAAGCCGAGGACCTTGATGCGGCCCTCGGGCAGAATCTCGACGAACGAGGTACCGTCGTACTGGCCGTTGGCGATGAACTCGCGACCCGACTCAGGGTCAACCCAACCCCAGGAGCCCGAGCCAGTGCGAAGCTGGGCGTCGGAGCCGGGGGAGCCGAGCTCGGCGTGGTTGACGAAGTCGTAGAGGTCGATGTTCTTGCACTTGAAGGTGTGAAGAGGGTCGCCCTTGACGGCCTCGGCAACGCCGTTGACACACCTAGGGTATCGGTCAGCTTGCGATGTTGTTTCCTCAGAGGTACGGGGAGACTCACTTGGTGTAGTTCAGGCGAGGCCACTTGGTGGAGTCGAGGAGGCCGGCGGCGGCCTCACCCTGCCAGAACTCGAGCTTGGTGGACATGATCTTCTCGTGAATAATACCGTTGTCGTAGACCTCTGTTCACTGTTAGAGACATCCCAGGTTCGGGCATCGAGAGCAGAACATACCGGCAGCGAGGGCCTCGTCCTTGGGGAGCTCCTTGCCAACGACGGCAGAAGCCGCCGTGAGGACGGCTCCGGCAATGGTGTTGTAGCGCATGGTGAGGGCTGTGTCAAGAGTCCTTGCGTGGAATTTGTTTGGCTTCTGATCTCCTCAACGATCCTGCTGCTCTAGAAGGGCGGCCGGGTGTGTGATGGATGAGCACGGAGGGGATGAGGAGAGGAAGGGAAACAGAACAAAGGCCGCGGGATGCAGATCCATAGATAATGTACTACTACGAGGAGCTTCGCTCGCCGCCTGCTGACCCGGGCTAGGCACGACAAGGCAGGAGGATACGACCCCAGAGCTGCCAGGATCCGGGATGGCATCCCGTCGGCGAGAGCTGGCCCTGGCATCACAAGGAGGGGAGGGGGCGAGCCAATGCGGAGGCCCGTCTGATTGCTGGAGGCTTCCATCCGCAATGCTACCCTAGTATCCTCGCCTTTAGGAGGCGCCGCTGGAATTGGAAGCTCGACGGCGGGATACCATCATGGCCGGTCGGCGGCGGCGAGGCGAAGATGTCGACGGGAATATTGCCAAGAGTTCGCGGCATGGCGCTACAGCCGAAAGGGGGAGGAGGATGGCTGTCCCTGCGGGGCGTCATCCACGGCACCGGGGATTGGCGAATGGGAGGCCGATTTTTTTGGATTTGCTAACCTTCCATTTCCAGGTTCGGGTGCGGCGCCGATGTCGACACTGGCCTTGGACCCCGCTCCCCGCCCTGTACCTGCCCGGTCGCCACCCGCTCGCTAGGGGACGCCCCCGTAAGCCCAGGGCCGTTGGGGCCTGGGAGATGCGCGCTAGCTCAGGGCCCCAGTGGATAAGCTTGTTTGGATGTGGAAGGTGCTCGACCCCTGCCGACGGGAACAAACCTAACGTTCTTTCCAACGTCTCCCGAGCCTCCGTTCCCGCCTCCCGCCTGCCTTTTCCTCAGGCAGCGCCCAAAAAGACCACCCTCCCGGGCCTCCCCTCTTTCTGCCCGTGTCGACTGCACCTTCGGAGATTGTCAGCTCTTAGCCTCGCCTGCCTCGCGAGCCGAGCTTCGCTCCTCATCACGGCCAATAATGACGTGACGCCAGGGCGGTTTGTCACGGCATCGCCGGACCTGCCCATTCAGTTCGCCTTGTGCGCCACACCGGCCTCGTCCAGCACGTGAAGCTGATCTCTCTCGTCATCACTACCTGCATCCATCTCTAAAGTTCCCCTTCGCCATTCGTGCGATTTGCCACATGGCCTGCCCCGCGTTGCCGTTGAGCCGGCCTAGCTGGCTTGGCTGCCGATATCTAGCTGTGCGTGCGGGGTTCCGCCGACCCTGATGGCCAGGCTCTGCGAACCTACACCTGGACTTGCACAGGCGGGCAGGCCATGTTGATGATGAAGGTCTGCCCGTCGCGCTCCAGCATCATGGCCATCCAGAGGAGCATGCCAAAGTCGTCTGCGTTCTGGGACCATTCTGAGAGCTGGTCTTCCACGCCACGTCCGAACGACTGCTCGCCAGTCTCCCCGGGCAGCAGTGGACACTTGAGAAGCAGCAGATCGCCAAGGGTCAGGACCCGGCTGCCTCTCTGGTGTTTGACTGCGGCCAGCCGTCGATACCGTTTCATCCACTCGTCGTCGGCCGCCGGCTCCCACAGGATGCTAGTGCAGGGGAGTGGTACGACGATCGCCTCCGGACATTGACCCCGCGAGGGGGTGCGACCTTCAATGTTGAGTAGCAGGTCTATCATGTACAGAAGGCAGCCGACTCTGGACATTGTCAGCAGTGCAAATCATGCCGAGGCAGGCAACGCACCTTTTCAGGCTTTCCAGAAGCACCCAGTCATCACGCTTCAGGCTGGCTGGCTCCGGGTCCTGGTGCAGATCTATTTGGCTGAATATGTGCCGGGAGAACGTCTGCAGAGGGAAAATTAGTGTCATCGTGCGAGAGGACCGGAGAGGCATCTTGGTCACCTCGGCAGTCGAAACCATGCCAGCCGCATTATCCGTCGCCCTCGCCTCCTCAACCTGAGACTGCAACAGGACATACAACACCACGGCTTGAAGTGCCTGAAGTTGGCGCGGAGTATCCAAGGTCGCAAACTGCAAGGTCAGATCTCCCTTCTCCTGCTTTCAAGATGGACGTACCACAGCGGACAGCCGAGACACATGCCCGTAGATATGAGGCCACGCCGACTGATCCCCCTCATGTGCGGGAGAGTAACATGCGGCAAGGTTGCTTGCACATACGGCCAGTATATCTGGTAGGCATGTATGCTGCTGAGCTGCTGAGCAGGGCTTGCTCTGGCGGGCACATGGCGGATGAATGATAGGTGGTAAGTCCTGGCCGGCAGCCATCATGCGAGGATACTCCGCGATTTTTCTGATAAGCATTCGGGCCGTGAAGGAATCCTCGGCGGCCATACGCACCCGCGGCATGAGCGACTGGCTTTGGTTGCTCTGTCCTATGCCGAACTCCTGCTGAGCTGCTTCGGATTCCAAGACGAAAAAGCCATGGTTGAGGTCATCTTCATCAGGAGTCCTGTTTGGCAAGCCTCCGGGTGAAGTGCCATCGAGGAACTCGTCCACAGCCTGGCGGTGTAGGCTGTCTAATTCGTTGGCCTTCTCAGGGGTAGGCTCCGAAGGTTGCGGCGCAGCTCTAGGCCTCGCCGCCGCAGACCGAATGGCCCTTAGGCTGACGGGCCGGGCCGTCTCGGCGCGATGATGCTGGATGTAGAAACAGTCCAGGTGGCGCTGCGAGCATCGCGAACACGGCGTCTCCTGCGTGCATCGGGCTTTTGCCAGCCGGCAGTGGGTGCACGACTTGACGCGGGGTTTGGGAGGCATCGATTGGAATGATCGAGAGTAGCTGAAGCTGAGAAGTCGCTCAAATGCAATGGTTGGTAGACGACAGCGGAGTTGTGACGAATCGGCGTTTAAAGGGGGTGAGCCCCTTTATCCCCATCCCCACCGTGCTGACGACCTTGGCATCCCCGGACTTCTGATCCAATGACAATTCGCCGGAGATGGAGGCCAATCAAGAGGTCGATTCAGCGGCATCACGACGATGTTTGCATCGGTATTTACGATGAAGCACCGGGTGAGCCCTGAAGGAAGCCTGTATTTCCGTCATGGGATGTCGTGTGGGCAGTTGTGGCAATGGTATAAGTCGCAGCCAGAACCCGAAATGTGACGATGAAAAGGACTCGAGTTCACAGATCAGCCTCCATCTTACTGTTTCACTGACAAACTCGAATCCAAACCAAAAACCTCGCAAACAACATTGAATCTTTGACACTCCAAACATGGCCCCCTCACCCGATCTTTCGTCAGTCAATTTCCACAACCAGACGGCAATTGTTACTGGAACGACCAACGGACTCGGCCTGAGCGTCAGCGAGGAGCTCGTCAAGCGCAACATCGGCACCCTCATCATGGGTGTCCGCAATGTCGACAAGGGCGAACAGGTCAAGGCTGACTTGTTATCCCTATGCCCCGCAAATCAAAAGCCCATCATCCACGTTGTGCCCCTCCAATTGGGCGACTTCAACAGCGTTGTTGCCTTTGCGGAGAAAGTCCGCAACATCACCTTGACACTCGACATTCTTCTTCTCAACGCCGGCCTAGGCGGGTATGATTTCCGCACCACCGAGAGCGGCCATGAGAGTATCATGCAAATCAACGTCTACTCCAACGCCCTCTTGGCCCTCGAGCTGCTCCCGCTCCTAAAACAGACTGCCCTCGCAAAAGGGACGCCCTCACGCCTCACCTGGGTCGGCAGCTTCGTGCAGATGGACCACACCCTAGCCAAGAAGCCCCTGTCTCCGGACGAACCCATCATCGCACAGTTCGACGACCCCAAGCGATTCAACGCCAGCCGCTACCAGGACTCGAAGCTCATGAGCACAATGATCGTCAGGCAACTTGCGCAAAGGGTGGACAGGTCCCTTGTCATCTTCAACGAGGTCTCCCCCGGCCCGGTGCTGACGAACTTTGCCTCGTCGTATCCGGCGTACTTCCGAGTGGGGATCGCAATATTGGGGTGTATCATGAGCAAGACGAAGTCACTTGCCGAGGGCGTGAATAAGTACATCCATGCCGTGGGTGTGGCGGGCGAGGAGACGCATGGGGAGTATATCAGCGATTATGTGGTTGCACCGTAAGTCGGCCTCATCTGAAGACATGGCCAAGACTGACACGTTCCAGGAGAGCGGAATTTGTTGATACGGAAGTTGGCAAGAGGTTGGAAGAGAAGTTCGTCGAAGAGGTTATGGAAGAGTGCAAGAGAGCAGACCCCAAATTGGCTGGGCTTGATTCTCTGCAAGAGCCTTTGGGGATTCGATTGGGGTGAGGATCATCCGAAGTGGCATCAAGGGGTACACCTCTTCTGCAAAATATCTCATATTAAGAACTCAGAGCATACTTCAATATCGTTATCACGAACAAATTTGTCTTCTCCTTGCACCGCAGAATATTCACTCGTCAGGCAGCCAGCTCAGTACTCCACTTGTAACATGTCACCTATAGCACGTATGGAACGAACGCGTGCCTTCCTTTATAACCCCCCAACGTCCCGTACCTTCCATCGATCCCCCGTCAGTGTCCCAACGCGACCGTAGCTTAGCGGTAATATTGTCAGACAATTTTGGCATGACGGGAGGGTTTGACGGTTTGATTCCCACGCGGACCGAGTAAAACTTCACTCCAGTTTTCTACCCCTCCGGATTCCTGCGTAACAGGATGCCCGGAGGGGGTCTTTATGCTATTTTGCAGGCTTCTCACTGCGGCTAGTGTTGTTCCTTGGCAGACAGACTGAAAATACAGCATGTATGGCAGATACAGCCAGGCACAGATGGCCAGTCACATACACAGCATCTTTCATTCTTAGCACTCCCTATGGAACTGCCAAGTCTCAGGCCTGCCTGCCGGCGTTCTCCTCTCACCCGAGGCCACCACTGCAAGCCCAATAGGAGGGGCCGAACACTACGGGCCCAGCCGCTGGCTGCAGCAAACATGCAGGACAGTTCTCGTCCCCAGACCGGACCCCATGAGTGTGGAGGCGAACGGGCAATCATACCCCGGCAGGGGACATCCCATTTGTCTTCGGCACTCTGCCCTGGGGGTGCGGGGAAAGGCACACTCTAAATTTCATTCAGATCGGCCATTGAAACCCTAACAAGAATGGCGCGCACCTAATCCAGCCCTCCCCCGGCTCACATTACCCCGAGCCACGAATTGATGCGACTTGGAACTCAGGCCTCAACCGGCGTCTCAACCGGGGCCTCGACAGGCGGGTCAACAGGCGCTCCCGTCTTGATGACCTCCCAAATCCACTCGCTCAGCTCCTCCTCCTGCTCGAGCCACGGCTTCAAGCACCTCAGCTTCTTGGTAACGAGATCCGCGACCAGAGTCGCGAAGACGCGCTCGCCCCAGGGGTTCAGGTGGGTGCGATCGCGCGTCGGTCCCTCAAGGTTGAACTCATCCGCCCCCACCTGTCCGAGCGCCTGCACGAACTCGGTGCTCGCCTTGTTCAGATCGATGTATGGCGTACGGACCTCCTTGGCCGCAGCAATCGTCCTATTCCTCTCGTTCGCGAGATTTTGCACCACCAGACCACCGCTGAACGTCCTCCTCGTCAGCGACGTGACGAGCAGCGGCGTGCCGCCCGCGGCGCGGACCTCGCCGGCGAGACGCTCGAGATTGGCCTGGTAATCGTCGAGGGTGATGTTCTTCTCGACCTTTTGGTCGTTGTGGCCGAACTGGATGGTGACGTAGACATCGTGGGATTCGGCGGTGGAGCGGACGGCGTCGAGGACGCGGGCCCAGTGGCCACCTGATACAAAGTCGACGGAGGTGGCGCCGCTCTTGGCGAAGTTTGTGCCGACGGCGGGGGAGACGAGGTAGGAGGTGACGAAGGGGTCGCCCCAGCCGCCGCGGGTGGCGGTTGTCGAGTCGCCGGCGAGGTAGAAGGCGGGGGGTTTCTTGGAGCAGCGGTGGCGGGGCTCGGGGGCGGAGAGGGCGGTCTGCATGAGGCCGGCTGTGAGGAGGAGGAAGAACTTCATGATGGAGGAGGTAAGGGGGGATGTTGAGGTTGAGGGTGTTGGGGAGTCTCTTGGCGAGTTGTGGGCGACATGCTGGTGGTATTTATGCTTGATCTTGCGTGATGATGAAATGGTCCACCTGTCCAGAGCCGAGAGAAGGATGAAATCTCCTTCGTGGAATTACAATGGCCCCCTTGTGGCGGTTGAGGAGAGCGCGTTTAGATGCCCCGAGAAACGAGGCAGAGATCCGCTCGGCCGGTGCGGGTGACGATGTAGCAATGATCGGCTCTTGGTCCCCATTTCGACATTTGCGGGGGCGGGGGCGGGGGTCTTGAGAGGCAGGAATAATTGTCAAGGTGGCTTCAGAAAGGTATCTCCTGGGGTTGCTTTGGTGATGGATCAAGAGGGCACTGTCCGAGAGTTTGGAGGTTTAGGAGTCGGACGAGAGGAAGTCGTCGCTTTCGGTTCGACCTGCAGCCCTGTCTGAAGTCGTGCTTGATGGCTTCGACCTGCTCCCCATGGCCAACTTGAAGTGCACAGGAGTGGACATGGACATGCTCGTGTGCCTCGTACGGAAGCAGTACCCGTCCAGCGTCAACTGTCTTCAAGTTCATGGGCCTCCAAGTCCCAGCTTCAAGTTGTGTCGACTGGATGTCTCACAGCAAGCATGGCCAAGCCCGTACCCGCGCGGCCCGAGTCCCCCGGACTTGCTTCCCCGACTCTCCCGCACTCGGCATGCCGGCGCAGGGTGGCAAAGCTCCGTCTCAGCTCAGGCGCCATGCCATCTGACACGGGATTCGCTGACAGGTCACGTCCCCCCGGCATTCGACATCGACGACGTAACCGCGGGGCAAACTAAGGTAAACCTCCATCCTTCTGCCTGGCGCATCTTCACCACCAAGTCCCGAACCATCACCACCACGCATCAACCCACGATATCCCGTACGACTTCATCGCTGCTCGTACGCCGGCGCCGCCCGCCATGATCGTTCCTATCGTCCCCGACCCCGACTCCGAGTCGTGCTGCACCTGCGCCTCCCTCCTGCACAACGTCCCCCAAACAGCCCCCGGCTCCGAGAAACCTCTCCCCTTCCCCCGACGTCTCCCATGCTGCAACCGCATCATCTGCGGCTCCTGTCTCCACGTAAACATCCCTCTCCTCTTCTTCCCCTATTCCCAGCTAACAAACCCACCACAGTCCAACGCCCGCTTCGCCTCCTACTGCCCCTACTGCCAAACATCAACCCCCTCCCTCCCCCCTCGCCTCAAATCTCCCCCTCCGACCCTCCCCCCCGACTCCCCTCCACCACCCTACCGCCACTCCCCCTCCCCTCCCCCATCCAAGGCCGAAGCCGACTCCCAACCCCAAGACGTCCTCCACTTCCTCGACCACGAGCACGACACAATCCCCTCCCTCTCCCTACGCTACAACGTCCCCGCCCCCGTCCTCCGCCGCGCCAACAACCTCACAAGCGACCACCTCCTCGCCGCGCGCCGCACCGTCCTCATCCCCGCCTCCCATTACTCCGGAGGCACCAGCCTCTCCCCGCGCCCTATAGCCGGCGAGCTCGACGAGCGTCGCAAGGCCGCCGTACGCCGCTTCATGGTGACCTGTAAAGTCGCAGACTACGACGTCGCGACGCTCTACCTCGAACAGGCCGGGCATGACCTCCACGCCGCTGTCGAGCAGTATCTAGGCGACGACGCCTGGGAGCGCGCACATCCCAAGGGCAAGGGCAAGGCAAAAGCAGAGTCATCACGGAGGGGCTTGTTTCGCTGGTGAAGAAGGTTCACGAGTTCGAGCATGCATATTCGGGGGTATTTGCTTTCATTCATCATCGCTGTCTGTACCACCACCGGGCGTCTGGTCTCGCCCTCGGGTTCTGCACCCACACCGTTATATACCCAGATAGAGCGTGGGAAGACACACTCCCAACAAGCAACCGCCCCAACGCCAGTGCTTCGCCTAAAAACAAGAACGATAAAAACATACACCGCTCATTACGCTCAGAAAGCAGAACGCGTCCGCAGATCCGAGATCTTCCTCTCAATCTCCCGCACCGACCGATCCAGCTCCCCTGCAATCATCTGCTTCTTGTCGTTTGGAAGCAGCGTGTATCGCTCGCACAGGTCGCCGTCGATGACGCCCTTGACCGGCGCATAGTAGCCCCTGTACATCAGGTGGTCGCGGCCCGCCAGCGGCGCGTCCTCGCTGCGCAGGTGCTGCTCGAGCGTCGCGAAGAAGTCGGCGTCCTCGCGAGTGACGAAGGGAATCAGCACACCGATCGTGCCGCTGATGCCGCTCCACAGGAGCACGTCCTGGCCGCCCACCACCAGGCTCGTCTTTGTGATGCTCGTCGGAATGTCCTGCGCGTAGAAGTGGCTGACCAAGTTCAGACGGTGCGGCGTGCCGTGCAGGTAGCCTCGCGTGTTGAGGAGGTGCACGCCCGCACCCTCGCTGTCGGCCTCTTGGCTGGCCTTTTCCGGTGCACGCATGATCCACAGGTTGCCGAACTTGTCGCCGCCCGCGACCGACTCGTAGTCGACCATGGTAGTGCAAGTCGTCCAGCGCGCCACCGTATCGTCCACGAAGGGAATGAGGCTGTTCGTGTCTGCCTTGTACACCACGTACGTGACGCCTTGCTGGACGTCGCCCACAATGATGCGGTTGCCTTGCGTGCTCAGCGACTTGATGAGCTGCGCTGCCACCTCGGCCTGCGCCTTTCTCAGCAGCTGCCGCATGCCTAGGTCGTACACCCGCAGCATCTTGCCGATACCCGCCAGGAGCTTGCCCTGGAAGGCGATCAGCGCTGTCGGCGCCTCCTCCACCTTGGTCTTGTGAATGAACTCCAGCTCCTTGCCGTCTGGGCTGAAGCGATAGATGTGGATGTATCCCTCAGTGCATGACCTAGGGTTGAGCACCATGTCCTTGCCGGTGCCTACCACCAGGAACGCCTCGTTATCCTGGCTCGTGAACGAAACGATGGCGGCGCTGACAGCGGCCTCGTTGTTTTCGAGGTGGACCGTCTGTAGTGTCTGCAGCTCTTCCGACAGCGGATCAATGACGTTAATGCATGATGCCCAGTGACCCTTGCTCCTCGGGTAGCCAAACTCGAGCGGCGGCAGCACACGCGCGTCGCCGTTGGTCACGCTGGGGTCGGCCAACAGCTGTGCCCGCAGGTCCGGCGGCAGCGTGTGGTTGTCTGCCTCGATAGTGTAGAACATGGGATGTTCAGGGTGCTTGACCAGACGGCGCGGCGTGTGGTTGAGTGGAATGGACTTTTGCGTCAGAGTGTCGCCCAGCTTCTCGACAGAGAAAATCCTGTTGCGTGTCAGCGATGATGGCCATGAAACGCGAGTCCGGTGTGATTGAGGACAGAAGATGCACTTCAGTAGGAACAATTGGTAATGTATGCGTAAAACCTCATAGCCTTGTAGGCGTAGGTCCCGTTTTTCATCATGTGTGCAGAGGAAAGGGGGGAGAGACGAAGAAAGGGGGACAACCGTACCTGAGAGACTGGCCTTGAATACCAACGACACCCTCCTCGCACTGCTCGCTGCTGAAGTTCCATCCCCATTCGAGGTCGACGTAGTTGAGTGGCGTCACGACGAAGCCCTTTGTGATGGGGTCGGCGTAGCCAAGCCACGGCCGGGAGCTGAGGCCGAGGACGCACGTCCTTCCCTGAACGGTGACCTGGAATAGCTTGACGGGGCGAGGGCCGAGGAATTTCTGCCTCGTGTCGGTGAGCTCGCCAGTCACCTCGTCCAGAACCGTCCTCAGGTAGACACCCGAGTGGAGGCCGATGTGCAGGTAGAGTGTGGAGCCGCCCGAGGAAGAGTCCTCCATGGACATGACGGCCAGGGACGTGGGCGGCGCGGTCAGGGCCTGGACAGACTTGCTTTCCAGCGTGCTCTCAGGGTCGAGGCTGAGGACACGCACAGTGCTGTCATCACAACCAACCGCCAGGAACGAGCTGCGGAGGCGGCCCTCAGGCACCTCGCCGAGGCTTAGGCAGGTGACAGTGCCGAACATCTCCTTCTTCTCGTCGTACTCGGCCAGCGCGCCATCCGAGTCCATCTCAAAGTAGACAATCTCGCCAGAGCTGAGGGCGACGGCGACTTGGTGCTGGTTGGTCGTTGCGGCCACGATGGAACGGTGCTGTGGCGCCGCCCACTCGTTCACCTGGCCGTACCTGATATGCCTGATGCCCTTGGGATGCACCTGGATCAAACCATCGTCACCGAGGAGCTGGGCGGCCAGCGTGGGCACCGACGTCAAGAAGCCCGAGTCGCTGACCTCCTCGACAGTCTCGCCAATGCTGAGCACCAGCGTGGCGTTGGCAAAGGAGAGCACAATGTAGGCATCGTACTCGTCACCACGGTTGAGCTTGAGCGTCCAGACGGCCGACGGGATGCCTGGCAGCTCTGAAGCGACAATCTCGTTCACCTCCAGGCCATGTTTCAGCATCCGGAAGGTGCTCCTGGCGCCGTTACCACAGGCGGTGTAGATCTGGGGGGCGTCCTCGCCAGTCAGGTTGGCAACCTTGCAGTCGAGGAGAGGGTTCATCGAGTCGACGCTCTCGACGAGGGCCAGGTTCTCCAGGGGGCGGGGGTAGAAGTAGACGGCTTCGTAGGGCTTCGTAGGGTCGGCGCTGAATGCCTCGCTGCTGAACTCGAGCTCCTCGTCGTCATCGCCAAGCTTCTCGAACTGGTAGAAGTGGTAATCGCCAAATTGGCTCGCCGCGAAGAGAAAACCGCTCTTGAGGATGCAGAGGCTCGATGCCACGGGGATGGTGTCGAAGTACTTGATCTTGAGCTTCTGCACCTCACCGGTGGGATTGCCCTCGGCGTCCTCGGCCATATCTATGGTCACCTTGAACAGGTCGCCGTCATCGGTCTGTAGGAGGAAGAAGAAAGCGCCTGCGCTGCCCTTCAGCTTGTGCATGACACCAGACACGATGTGGCGCTTGCGCGAGGGGTCCTCGGTGGCGCCGCGTCGCCGAGGGATGGCTACCCGGAAGGCGTCCTGGTTGGAGTGACGGTAGGTGATATTCTCTTCGCCGCACACTAGGACACCACTGGGACCGTCGTTGCCTCCAGGGACCTGGAAGAGGAGCGATGCCGTGGGATCCACGGGCTCTGACCACTTCCTCACGACGTGGTTCAGACCCAGGTCCAACTCGTAGTAGACGAGTTGCGTCTCGACATCTTGGGCAGCTTGACCGGTAGGGTCCTGATCGGCCTCGGCGTACTCAATCTCGAGAGCGGCGAAGACGGGGTTGGCGTAACCAACATCCAGCGCGACCATGGAGAGCACAAGGACGCCTGGCTTGTGGGCCTCCAGAGGCGACGAGATGGTCAACTCGGCCTGGGAGTTTCTGTTCAGAACGTAGACGAGCTTGTTCTTCTCGACCGAGGCGATGAGGCACGCCCTGCCCTTCGGATCCGCGGCCAGGTACTCGCCAGGCACAACGCGACGGACGCCCGACTTTCCAAATGTCTCCAGGTGGAGACGGTTGAAGCGGTTCTGTGCGGGAACGTACTCGATGATGGCAATCCGGCCCGAGTCGGTCGCCAGGATCACGTAGTCTAGGGATCAACGCTTTAGCGCAATGCTCTCACGAGTGGCTGCGGCGTCCCGCTCTTCAGGAAACGGAGGCTTCTCGAATCACTATGAGGCCAAAAAGGAGGGGGTTGGGGAGAATGGCTTACCCTTGTTGCTGCCTGCCAGGCGGAAGGCCGCGATGGACCGGATGATGCCAAAGACGTCGTGCGACAGCATGGTGACGACCTTGCCCTGCGCGGGATCAGGCCGCCAAAGGGTGAGGCGGGAACCGGACGCCGTGATGACCTGCTGCTCCTTTGTGCCGGAGAACTGCCCCAGGACGGCCGTCGTCACGTTTGTGGGCGGCTGGACCGTCAGGGAGTACAGAAACATGTTGGAGGTGGTAGCCATCGTGGCAGCTGAGGCGCAGAAGCTCTGCGCGGCATCAGCTGGGAGATGGGGGTGGCCTTGTGATGGATTGAAGAAGTGCGACCGAGCGCGCGATTGAGGGAGGGAGCGGTGCGGTGCGGTGCTGGTGAAGGTTCGGTACAAAATTTCGAAGCTCGTTTGAAAACACGCGCGCCGGCTGGAGCTGTGGTGGGGCGGGACACTTTCGGAACTCGGGGTCGGTTTATCCGGCATGGGCCAAAAATTCCCCGGCCCACGTCGGAAGATGCATTGGATCAGCATCATGATCCCACGCCGTTGTTGCAAAAGACAGTCGAGCTACGCAACTTGATCGCCATGGAGCCTGTACTCAGAGCAGCGGCCAACGGCCTCTGCACGAGGTGCTCCGTCACCCTCAAGAGGCAATTGGCGACGGGACAGGCCGCGAGGGCTATGTCCAAGGCCGCAGTATCAGCCCACTCGATCCGAACCATCCACTCGACTATCCCGAGGCGATCGCGAGACTCCCTGGCCGCGACGAGGGCCTTTTCCTCGACGGCTACGACTCAGGGTGCTGCTTCCGCTGCCGCCGCTGCCGCGCCGGGTCAGCAGGCCGAGAAGCCTGTTCTCAAGCCCGACGACCTCTTCCACTCGTACAGCAACAGCCCGATCCCCCAGATCCGCCGCCGCGCCGCCTTCATGAAGCAGCATGCCTACTGCCCGCATCCCGACCACCGGCCCACCAAGGTCCCGACCATCGCTCCCCAGGGCCCCGAGGCCGAGCGCGAGACAGGTCAGCTCGCCCCGGCACACGTCGACTTCGAGTGCCCCGACTGCGGCGTGCCCGTGTCCTGCTCCAAGGAGCACTGGATGGACGACTATGAGGCGCACTTGGAGGTGTGCGACCAGCTGAGGCAGATCAACGAGGACGACCATGACCTGCACTCTGGCCGCGCGTTCCCCGAGTTCGTCATGGCCGAGGACCAGATGCCCGAGGCCGTGGTCAACATGACAAACTGGGACACCTTCATGTTCACGCGCGAGTTTGAGGCCGTCAACGACGAGCGCAGCATGCGCCAGGTCACAAAGATGCTGACTTACCCCGTCACCATCGCCAGTGTGCTCCACGAGCTCAGCCCGTACAGCCTGAAGAAGGGTGGCAGGATCACCAACGAGGGCATCCGCAGTCTGAGCGGTAAGTCTGCCTGCGTCTCGACCTGATGCCTCCCTCCGCTGACCCATCCCCGACAGCCCTCCGCTACTCCCTCCACCCCCCTCGCATGGGCAAGGGTAACGACATCAAGGACCTCCGCCCAGAGGCGCCCCCCGTCCGCGTCTTCTGCCTGGGCGCGCGCGCCGAGTCGTCCCTCCCGCGCAACGTCTGGACGCAGCTGGCCTACCTCTTCCCCGAGAGCAGGATCCATCTCATCATGATCGGGCCCGAGAGCATGGCCAACCGCGACGACGAATTCCCCCTGCCCCCTCGCACGCCCTCCAACCCCTACGGCATGGTGGTCGAGGACCGCATCTCGTCCAACATGAAGATCAGCACCATCGTCGACTACTACCACTCGATCCACAAGACGGGCTACTTTGAGCCCTACGATCCCTACTTTGACTGCTTCGTCCTCTTCCACCCCGGTCTCGGCCACCCGGCCAGCAGCCACGAGTGGGCCGAGACGCTGCCGCAGCTGCTCGAGACAAAGGTGCCCATCATCGCCACGGGGTACACGCAGTTCGATATGGAGCGCGACATTGAGTGGGTGCGCAAGACGGCGGCTGGCGAGTTTGATATCCTTCTGGAGCCGGGCGAGAACCTGTTCCGCAGTCTGCGGTGGGACATCAACGACCTCGACCCGCAGGACGTCAGCTGCGGCAACTGGGGCGTTTGGGCCTTCCGCGGCAAGAGGTATGTGCTGTGTGCTTTTCCTGTAGATTTGAATGATGCTGACGTGCTGCAGGTACGAAACGACGCTGAAGGACTCGTAGGCGGGGGAAGGACGTTGCCTGTATATCCATGTATAGAGTGTACAATATCAAGAAGCATTCCACTGGCCAGCTGTCCTGTCGTGAGATCCTATCACTTGTGTTCCGAAGTGGAGCAGATGATGTGTTGTGAGTCGAGCTTTAACTCGCGCTGTGCACCTCTGCGGCCGAGTGCCTGCCTGCCTGCCTGCCTTCCTGCCTGTTGTGCCGGATGCACACCTGCCGAGCATTCACCACCACGTACCTGCCTGCCACAGCAGGAACCCTTAGAGGTGACGTTTTTTTATCCTATGCAACCCACCAGGCCTCCACAAATGGGAGTGGTGCAGCGGGTTAGAGCCTTGCAAAAATTAAGTATCTCAGGGGCCATCGCTCTACAGGCCTGAGACGCGCCTCCCACTGAACCCATCCAGGGAGGGGCGTGAACCGATCCCGGGGAGTCGTGAGCTGAGTTCGATTCTCAGCCTCGTCTTTTGTTTTTCTTGCAAATTTCGAGGCCGTGGACATGCGAGGGAATCAACAGCCGTCTGGCATGCTGCCGCAGAGAAATTCAACAACGTGCAGGATCGGTTTGGGGCCCCCAGCCGCGGTTGACTTGCCTCAGCTCCTTTACAGCATTTGAAGCTATTCCCAACCAACTTCCATCTTCAACAACTCCACTTCCTCTGCGCAGCAACCACGGGTGAAACTGCCCCTTGCTGCAACCCCTGAAGCCAAGTTCCCCAGACAAGAAACACCACATGCCCGGCCGAGGGCAATCTCCTGTGCATCCGCCATGCAGCTGACGCAGACGGCCTATGCAGCCGTCATGCATGCATCTGGGCCGGGGCCGGGGCCGGGAAGGAGCTCGCCGGCCTCGAGCCGTAGCCTCCTGAACTTGGGGATGTACAGGTACAAGCATCACGACCAACAGCCGCAGCCGGGCCTTGTACTCGCAGTATTCCAGCGGCCGGCGACGCACGGTTCAGGCGGCTCAGCGCCCCAGCCACGCCGCTAATGCAGCTTCCGCGGCGCAAGCTTCGGGCAGGTGCAGTCGGGTCGGGGGGTGCTCCGCCGGTTTTCTGGGCCGCCTGGATCGTGCCTGCCCTGCTTTCCGCCCGCATGCACCCAAAGTCGACGACAACTCAACTCCCGACCGACGACCTCTCCCTTCTCCCCTCACCACGCCACGAACCTCGCCCGCGCAGAGCGATGAGCATGCCCGACGATAGAGCCTGGCAGTCATGACCGCCGCCGCTCCAGCTCGGGCGCCGACCCCACACCTCAAGAGCTCCGCGAGCCCGTCCAAGCCTCCGGCGACCGCCACCAACAGCCATCCGACCCCTCCTCCTCCTCCTTCACATGGCGCTCCTCCCGTGCCGGCCACGGCTCCGAAGCAGACCCGGCCCGTTCGCCCCGCCAATGCCGACTTCCTCTCCGACAAGGCCACGGCCGCCTTCATCCGCCGGGTGCTCTGCGCCCAACACCTCGCCGAGAGGGGCCGCGATACCCCCGCTCCCATCGACGCTCTCCTCCCGCCGCTGACTAGCCGCAACGATGTCGACCTTCAGTTATACGCTCTGCTCTCGGTCATACTGCGCGAGTTCGTCCAGGCGTGGTACAGCAAGATCACCCCCGACGAGGCCTTTGTTGCCGAGATTGTCCAGATCATCGCCCACGTTACACGTGCTCTGGAGCAGCGCATCCGCAAGGTTGATCTGGAGAGTTTGCTGCTGGATGAGCTGCCCGATTTGCTGGACAGGCATATCACGAGTCAGTCACTCTTTCTGCTTTTTGCGGCGTTGCCGAACCTCGCTGACCCTTCGCGCCAGCCTATCGCATAGCCCACACCCCCTCGGCGCACCCGCCTGCCGTGGTCGATCCCCGCGAGGTCTACCACTCATTGAACCCCCTGGCCGCGCTGTCGCCTGTGCCCAAGCATGGCGATCCCGAATCAGCTGCCCTGCAGCGCGAGAACGAAGCTCTCTACCGCCAGCTGCTCGTCAACGGGCTTCTGGCCGTCCTGCTGCCCACCGAAGATCTCGAGAATGACTGTCTCACGTCCCTGGTTGGGCAGATCCTCTCCGAAATGATCATCGGCAATGTCGTCGTCGGGAAGATATCGCAGCCGTGGATGATCCTGGAGTGTCTCATCATCCTCGCCAGGGTTCTCGGGAGGAAAGACGCCACAAAGGAGACGCTGGGCGAGGGTGTTGTTGAGGCCATAGCCCAGGAGGCCTCGGGCGATCCGGCTCCCGTGCCAGCTCGTCAGGCATGGTCTTTCTCTTCTCTCTTCTGGCTGATCGTCCACTGGGTGTTCCTCATCTTCGCGGCCGGAAGAACCCTCGTCCTGACGGTCATGTCGTCCTCGTCTCTGCCTTCGAGGCTGTCACTGGTTGACGAAGGCAAGCGTGGCTTCGCCCCTGGCGTCGGCGCAACCACAAAGACGGCCCTCGGCATACCGACGAACGCGCCATCAAAGGCGCCACTCTTGACTTTCAAGCTCTGGACCTGCATCTCGACCCTGATCGAGGTCGACGCCCGCATGCCCTGGCTCAGTGGCTTCTTGTCCATGCTCCAGCTAGGCGTTGTCAGAACGCCAGGTCGTCTCGCCGGCCTCGATGGCCCTCTTGATAGGTGAGTGATGCTCATCTCGGCTGTCTCGATATTCCTTCTGCGTGTGCCGCTTCCTTTCGTGCCACTCCTTCCGCCCCATGCATAGTCACACCACATGGTGTCTCGGTCATAGGACTCGCGAATGCTCCAGTGAGCTTCGACAAACGACTCGTCTTCCTGCGAGTGACAAGAGACCCGGGCAACCCTCTACGCGGCACGGGCGAGGAGGGCCCGGCGATGCTGCCTTGGACTCCCGTTCGTCAATCTGGGTGGATGGGCTCATCGCATCTGCATGCGTCGCGACGGGCCAAGATCCCCCCGACACCATCACCGCCCTCATCTGCTGCTGTGCGACACACCTCGGGCCATTTTTCTTCATCGATTCGAGCCGGGTGCAGACCGCGGCGCGCGGCAGAGGTCCGCCAATGGCCGAGACATGCGGCCATTGTCGCGCCCGATTTGCTTCGCGGGGGTGGTCTGGCGGACTGGCTCCTCCAGCGACGAGCCTCGATTACGCGCCGACGCCAGGCCCGTCACGTCCGGACCAGGATCAGCAACGCTCGCCCGTCAAACCTCGTTTAACGCCCTCAGCTTCCGCTCTTCCCCCCTCTTCTCCTCTCGCCGCGCTCCTGCTTTTCCCGCTTCTGCCGTCTGCTAGTCGCGCTCAGCCGCCCTGGCCGCCGTCTCCGTCTCTCGAGCTCTCTCTCTCGTCACTCAACCTGTTCCGCCTGCCCCGTCTTTTGTCATGGTTTCCCGGATGCCATCACACGCCTGGCTCCCCACCCGGCTCACGCTGCGCCGAAGGGATCTACTCGGATCTGGCAAAATGATGGACGAATCCGGTCGACATCGCCCCTGTCACTCCACGCCTACCTCGAGCACATCGTTCGATTGCTACCTTGGCTGACGGCAGTGGCCATCCCATCCCACCCCTTCTGGAGGACCTCCTCTCTCCGGTATAGCCTCGCGAACAAGGTCGAGAGATGGCTACCCGGGGCTACACCCACCCTCCTTGAGCGATTCAAGCAAGCAAACACCCTCCTTGGACGCAACAACTACTCATAAATGTCGTCCAGCCTACCCCCTCCGCTTCTGTCATCTATCAAAAGAGCCAGCCTCACGTCCGTGCGCTCGGGAAGTCCCCGCATGACAGTGAGATTTCCCCTGGTTCTCACCCCTGGCAAGTTCAAGCCTCAAATCTTGCGTTTTGCCCGCCCTATTTCGTTTACCTTGGCCTCGCCGGGTACCTCTCGCCCCCGGTGCCTGCTCTTGCAATGGGCGGATGCAACCCGGCATCCCCTTCCGGCCGCCCTCCCTTGCAGGTCTTGCAGGTCCCATCTCCTCACACCACCCTCTTCCTCGAGGCCTGTCTGCCCAGCCAAGGCCACCCCAGACCCCCACGCATTGAACACATTGATGCCCAGGCGAGGCCTGCGATGATCACTCCATGAGGCGACGAAGACAATGGACAATAGGCCACGGACCGTCGCCTGGACTAATTGCCCTGCTCGACCGGAAGGAGAACTTTCATATCTCACCAGAATCACCAGAAACCGAGCACCACCGACTAACATGGCCCTCCTCGTCGCAGGCTCTTCTCCCACACGATCCACTCACACCTCCTCGAGGCGTCGCATCTCCCCCCTCTCCTCCGTGCCATCCGTGGCGCTCTCTTCCCCAACAACGCCCCGGGCGTCTCGACCCTCGTGGCCCCCTCATCCGACGAGGCCCTGCTTGCCCTGCGCCGCCGCTGCGCTAGCGCGCTCTACGCTCTCGTGCCGAGATGGCTCGCCAGGCTGTATCTCGGCGGGCGCGGCCTCGGCGACCGCTCGCCGCCACCGTGGCGGTCCGGTCCGCAGACACCAGGCGAGCCCAGGCCGGCTAGCGGCGCTGGGGCCGCGTCTGGCGAGGCTGCCGTTGGGCAGCAGCGGCGCGATCAGCAGCAGCGCACCAACGGCCCCCAGCGGGCCACGGCGACGGCCAACCAGGGGAAGCCGGTGGCTGCGGAGGCCCTCGATGAGGAGCAACAGGAGGAGGAGCGGATCCTTACAGAGATCGAAGAAGGGATCCTGGACGTTTTCTCCGACGAGTACTGCAACAGGCACTTCCTCTACGGGGTCCTGGAGCTCGTGCTCGTGCGCCTGATGCCCGAGCTCTCCGAGAAGGGCATCGCCGAGCTGTGGGAGGAGCGCTTGAGCTAGGTGGGGGGGGACGAGGCGAGGGGGGCGTGCGTGCTTGTTTGCTTGCTTGCCGCGAGTCGAGACTTGATACCCGTGTGATGTAGCCTGTTGCCCCTTTTTTGTTATCCCCGTTGCCGCTGCCGCTGCCAATACCCCCTTTTCCGCGATTGCATGCATAATGTGCTGAGTGAGGCGGTAAGCCCTAAGGCCCTGGTCTGTGATCGACCCCTGGATGCTGTCAGTTGGCCGCCATCACGTTGTGATGTTGGGAGATGGTTTGAGGGATGCAGAATAGGGCGCTGACTCCGATCAGAAATGCAGAGAGCCGCCCGAGAGTCTCGATTCACACTATCCGTTTCCCTTGGGGGAAAGGGGGCCAGCGCATGCCTCCCCCTGTCCCCCTCGCCCACGACCACGTCAAGAGACCCCATTACCAAAAGTGAAAAAATATGCCCCAGAGGCAGAGGGTTCCGCCGTGGCGGTCCCTTATTCCCGTGTTATCCTCGCGGACGATCCGTCTTCCGTTCCCAGCCCCCGTTGTGGTTTGTGCGTGTGCAGTTCATGTAGTAGTTGTAGTTGTTGTGTCCGTCCCCTTTCCCAGTCTCTTGACGTGTCGGCTTCCTCCTCCTTCCACTGCCTCTCTGGTTGATGTCTTGCGTACAAGTACATCATGGTCCCGTCCTAGGAAAGAATTTAAAAGATGATGATATAATAGAAGAAAGAAAGACGGGCGAGAAGGAGGCGCATGCGGTGACGGGAGTGCTGGAAATCGCAATGGTGTTGGAAAATGACGGAACGGGCGATTATGTGCGGTCAATGGTATATCAGACTTGGTGGAGGTTGGAAGCGGTGGGTGCCTTCGCGTGAGCGGAGGAAGGCTTCCTTGATGGAGAAGAGAAGAGCAATGCTGCAAGAGTGAGGGTATCGAGAGAAATAGGGGGTAAAATATGTCGGCACATCGTGTGTGTTTGTGGTTGTTGTGTTCTGTCGTGGGACGTCGGGCTTCTTTCCGAAGAAAGGCGTCTGTTCTTCTTCCATTGGGTAGCTGCTGTGGTCAGTGGCCCTGCGGCGTGCGTCGTGAGACGTGATCCGTGTATCTGTTTTCCTTGTTTTTGTTTGCCGTCCGTCCCGCGAGGGATCGTGTAGTGGAGGGTTTTTCGTCCTTCGCAGAACCTCCCGGCTGTCAAAGTTGTCCTGTAAACCGCCACCCTCTTCCGGTGTCCAGAGAAAGAAATCACGGCCAGGGTCTTTGGTCTAAGGCGTCGCCGAGCCAGTGTGTACCATCTCGACATCCCCCTCGGGAATCCGCGACAGCCCTCCAAGACCGGCAACCTTTGCCATTTGCGACTGATGAAGCCGGAGCTTGTCCGTCAAGCGCAGCAGGGTGTTGTAGTCGTTGTGGTCGACGAAGACGCCCTGGCCACTGTTGTTGATGAAGCTGAGCAGCGTGTCGACAGCACGTCTGGCGTCCTCCTGCGTTGGCGAAGTTGGCGTCGAGCCTGCGGGGGTAGAAGACATGCCGCTCGCAACATGGTCCGATGTCGACCGCCCAGCCATGCTGCTGTTGCTGCTGCTATGCCGAAGATGCGGCGATGCAATGCCAAAGACCCCTTGAGTCAGTTCATGCGTTGGCGAATCGAGAGCTGACGTCGGCGCCGTACTTGCGGGAGGGAGAACTCGAGGCGTCGATTCTGTAGAATTCTGCTGTTGCTGGTTCATGTACTCCATGTCGAGGGTCGGGAACGTCTGGCTTCGGGGTCGTTGGAAGTTGGAACCCGCGCTGGTTGTGATGAAGGCTCCCGTGTTGGGATCCGGAGAGAAGTGGAAGCTCCGCGCCGGGCTCAACGTCGCGGCGGACATCGTGCCCCCTGTTGCTGCGTCGGCTGACAGGGCCGTGTTGAGGGACGTGACGCTCTGGGAGGCGGATCGGCGGAAGCCGCCACCTTCGGATGGGTAGGAAAGGAAGCCGAGGCCGTGCTGGGCCGTCTCCTCGTCGCTGCGGTCCGCTGAAGTCGGTGATGTGGCTGTAGCAGCAGCATCTCCGGCAGGCGAGGTCGGGGAGATCACGCCGTGGCCGAGAGCAGGCGAAGAAGAAGTCGACATCTTGACATGCCCCGTGGGAATACTCGTCTCGGAAGCGCGGCGAAGCAGACGAGGCATGCCAACACCATTCTTCTGCTTGAACTTGTCGACCCACGTGCGGTTAAGGACCTTGAGAAGACTGTCGTCCCCGCCGCCCGTGTTGACGGCAAAATGCCTTGCCTGGTGGAGGAGCTCCTCATCGGAGATCTCCACACCAATCTGCTGCTGCTTCCGGACCCAGATGGACATTGCCTTGTCAATGTCCGGGAGCTTTCCCTTGCTGCGCTTGATGGGCGACTGGCTCCTGTCGTCGGTCTTGTGCAGGAACGTCTCTTTTCTGCGGAGGACCTTGGACACGGTGCTAGGGGGTTTGGTGGTCAGATGGAACGACGGGAGGGAGGGGAGGAAGCCCGGAAAGCCTTACCTCCTTTCTACGCCGAACATGTTGCCGATTTCTGTCTGCTTCATTGAAGGGTTGGCCTGGTGGACTTCGCACATCTTTCTGCGGTCTTCGTCGGTTAGGGTCTTCCGAGGCTGGGATGGCGGTGGCCGAGCGGGCATGGCTCTGCCGGGCGAGGGGGACATTAGGGATGGCATGGAAATGGGCGGTGCCGAGTGCGAGGAGTAGCCGCCGCTTGGATTCGTTAGCATGCTGGGCCAGGTGGCCTGTTGCTGTGGGATCGTGAGCATCGGCAGCGGCGGATGCGACTGGTGATGCTGGTGATGATGATGCTGTTGTTGCTGGGACTGCATAGGCTGGAGCGGTTGCAGAGGTTGTAGCGGTGGTGGAGGCGGCGGCATGCGCTGGATAGATTCTGAGGGAAGACCGTGTGCGCTGTATCCGAAGCCTACGTAGTCGGCCATGGCGTTCTGGTGATACTGGTTCATGTCCGTCCACCCCTCGGAGTCGTGGGACTGGTGCTGGCCTCCGCCGCCGCCAAAGTGGTGGTGGCTCAGGGCCAGCTGTCCCTGGTGTTCCACGCCGGACGAAGCCATCATCGAGTCGTCGTGGTGTGGCGGGAGACCTTCGTGATGCAGACCCTCGTGGCTCTCGACAGTCGACTCCATCATTGTGTGGTGCATGTCTCGCGGGCCTTGTCGTCCTCTTGTATAGTACTCAGGGGGGGTGGGAGGCGGATTAGAAAAAGGGGGGGCGTGTGGGAGAGAGAGAGAAGGGCCCAAGCCTCCGTGGCGTCAGGTGACGAGGAAGGGAAGGGAAAGAGAGACTTGGTGACCCCTTAGGAAGGCTCGGGGGCGGGCTGCTCTGCTGCTGAAGGCAAGGTGGTGAGCAGGGAGGAGAGGGGATCACGCCCGGTCATGGGACGCGGGACGGGGCCAGGGCAGACGCAGGACGGGAGAGGCCGGTTCAGGCCGGGGCAGGGGGAGGATGTCGTCCGGCGGAGTCGAGATGTGGGGGATTCTGGTTCCCGGCAGGCGGTCGACGGGGAGGAGGACCTGTAGCTTCATGAAGCAGACCAGAGAGAGGCTGCAGCAGGCTATGGCACGCCCCCAATCGGTCCCCCGACAGCGGTGCGTGTAAGCGGTCTGTCTTCTGGCTGTCTTCGGTCAGGGTGGTACCGGACGGGGTAGGTATGCAGGAAGCAGCTGCAGCAGCGGTAGCCAGCCAGGAGAGTTGGGGGTGGTAGCAGGAGAAGGGGGGAGGAAAGGTCGTTGCCCGCCCGTCGTCGGCAAGGATCCCAAAGGGGGGGAGGACCGTCCTCCGGCTTGCTGCGAGGCAAGAAGAGGACCTGCAGCCGGGGGAGGGGGAACAAGAGGAGGATGAGGGGAAGAAGACTCTGGCGCAGAAGAAGTCGAGGAACCTTTCTCAGGCACGGCGGTCGGCTAGTTGATGCTGCTTCGTCCTGGGCAGCAGCAGGCCGTGGAGCGCGAGCAGATGCTCGGCGCCTCGAGCATGAGTAAGTCGTGCTTATGGGCCCCCCGGCGCGGTGTCAGACAAGATGCCGGGGGAAGTTGAGGTGTTATGAAAGGTATCAAGTGGTCTTGGTTTCTATTGCGGTCACTCTGTCGTCGTTGATGTCGTCGTCGTCGTCTAGTGATCCTCGGCCGGTCGTGCGTCTGCTATCGTAGGCTGGGCGGTTGGCGTCTATCGGGGCCCTCGAATGGGTGGGAGCAAACAAAGGCGTGCCTGTGCCTGTATGTGTGTGCCTGTTGTGTCCAGTGTGCGTGCGTGTTGGCCTGCCGTCATGGGCTGGAAAGGAGTGCATATGCAAGAGTGCAGTCGGCCGCCAACGTGGGTGAGGCGAGGCGATGCGAGGCGAGGACGAGGCGAGGGGTCGGGCTTGAGCCGCGCGTGAGGCGAGTTTTGAGTTTCCGCGTCCTCGAGGGGATGGGATATCAGACGGGGTGTTTTTTTTCGCGGGCACACAGATTCGGCGCCGGGCCCTCGACTATCACATATGTATTTCCCTTCCCCCTCTCTCTCGCTCTCGATCAGTCAGTGGACTCGGCCGCTCGCCCTCTTGGTCAATGGAGAGCTAAGTACCGGCAAGGGTCGGCCAGGGAAAAAAGATGGGGGTGTTGCTGGTGGTACCTAGACAAGACCAGACGGAGGACGGGGGGGAGGGGGTGTGGTGTGTGGTGGGTAGGATTGGTCTGATGAGGGCAGGGGGGTCGAGGGGGGAGCCCATTGGAGGAGGGGTTTCACTCTGGACGGCCATGTTGAGGAAGAAGAGGTGTGGACACAGGTTAGGTGCTAGGACGAAGCTGGGGGGGGTGTGCCGGGGGTGGTTGGGGGGGGGGAGAGGAAGGGGAAGGGGAGGGGAGGATGAGATGGGCAAGGGTAGGGCAACAGGGCCAGGGCAGGCCTGGCACGGGTGAATGACAAGGCCGGTCCAGGGCACTCCGGACGATACACGGGGAAGAAAGTGTGCATTGCTCGCTCGTACAATAAAGTACAGAACGGTGCAACGAGTACAGCACCATGCCCATCTATCCGCGGAGCGCTATGCTGAAGATCGGGGTGGATGGGGAGGGGGTAGACATCCAAGACAAAGGGCGGCGGCCCCAGCGGCATCGCCATCAGCCCCTTCCGAGCAGAAAGACACGGCCTCGGCCACGAGAAATGGCTCGGGTATAACGAAAGGAAGCGAGCAGCAACCACCGACCTCGGCGTCCGGCCGTTCCCAGAGACCCGGTGAGAGATGGCTCGTGAGATGGCGCACCGCCTCGCATCGAACGGTCTGGAGGAAAGCCACAAGATCCCAGGGTCCGGAGGTAAAGTAGCAGCAGAGCAGGCAGAGCTCTAGGGGAGAATGGGAGAGCACTCAAGGGGAGGGGGGCGCCATTGCCAGCCACACCGTGACCCTCAGTCTGTGTCTCTCTTCGCTGCCCACACCATCCTCTCTCTCTCTTCCCCTTCATGTGTGGGGACATGTCTTGACCGGGCCACCAACAGAAGCTTTTCGAGAGACTCGAGAGGGGCCTACCCCCCCTGGCTCGGGAATGTTGATGGTTGCGCTTAGGGAACGAGAGTACGATGGTCGAGGATCTGACGGGCCTTTCCATGCTCATTAATCAAAAATACAGCTTCAGCTCTAGCCTTGGCGCGCCTTGGGAATATAGGACAAAAGTATGGTATACCACATTCATTCGTCCCGGCCTGGCTTGAGGTGTGCCTGTAGCACTCCTCGAGTAATAAACGCTGCTGCCGCGAGGAACGTTCAGGGCATACTCACCACACAACCAGCGAGGCATTGACGGCCATTGTTTGTGCCCATGTCCCCCTCCCGTGTGCCGGTGCCGTAGGTCGTCGCGCGCCGCCTGTCATGTCATGCCATGCCCCCCTGCCCTGCCCTGCCTTGCAAAACCCTGTCCCTCCCCCCTTCGCCCGCCATTGCTGCCGCCGCCGCCGATGATGCCTTTTCAGTCCGGTCCCGTTGTCAGCAGCGCACGATCCGAATGGGGAGGGGGCCCCTGTGGGATCGAGCGGGCGGCGGGAAAAGGTTGCAGCAGGCTAACTGACGCTCGCTGTAGACCCTTGTCTAGGTCTCCCGAGCCTGAAGCCCAAGCTTCCAACGTTCCCGTGCTGAGCTTCGGGCCCCCGGTCATGCTTCGCAGGGGCCCGACGAGGGGACACACTCAGAGAGAGAGAAGGACGGTGCTCGGAAGAAATCGAGTCCTCGCCAACAACATCCATGAACCTGGCTCTCTATTCATCATCTCGTCGTCCCTTCCCGGAGCCCCCTCCGCCTCAGGGGAGATCGACTGAGTTCTCAACGGGCCCTGACCGCCCGACCTATCCCATCCATGCCGGAGAATGAAAATGCCTCCAGGGGCCATCCCGGTCAAGCCTAATCAAGCCCGCCAGGAGAGGGGTGCTTCAGGGGGGGCAAGCTCAGCGCGGCCGAACCTCAGCGCGGTCCGCCCGCTTCGCCCAGGATTTTTTGGTGATGTGCCCCCCGGGAAAGATGCACAGCACGGAGCACACCACAGCTGTCAGACTTTCGACGGGAGGGAGGCAGCAGGGCCGCCTGCAGATATCCGAACCCGGACCACTGCACTACGGCACTGGGTCGACGATCGCCCGCTCTCCAAAGCCCATCCTATCCTATCCCATCTCATCACTGGACGGGGGGAGGACCATCTTTTTCGTCTGGTCTTTTTTCCTTGTTCCGTCCTCCCTGTCTTCCGATATGCCAGCACCGCACAGACACAGACATCAGGCACACGCCCTGGTACGGTACCTGACGGACGACAGCGACAGAAGAGTCGTGCTCATGTCTCGCCCACGTTGTACATGTCCCGGGACACAATACACGTGCCCGATAATGCAAAAACGGCGGCGCATGAATCCGGGGCGCCGCCGCGCGAAGAAAAAAGATCCCGCCACGCCTCGCGCTTTGATGTCGATTTTAATCTCCCCTCACGCCCATCCTTCCAACACGAGCTCGCCGCCCAACCAAGCTATCGTCTTCAGCGATCATCCCGGGGCTACTCCGCTGAGGCTTCGCGGGCCGCCTGGCGGCAGGACTTGGAGAGGTGAGGGGTTCAGTCCAGGCAGTCAAGTTCCCTGGACAGGCGCACGCCCCAGTGCCCGTGACCTTGGCTGACCTCCCGAGTCAAGACGCGCTCGCCCTCTGATACGTCAGAAGGGGGCGTGAGATGGCGATGGCGATGCGAGCAGATCGGGCTAGCAGTGTGCTGTGGTGGGCATGGGACGGGCCTTGTGACGAAGAAACCTCCCATGGAAATCACCCGCCATCATGCTCCGCCCGCCGTCACCCGTCACCCGTCACCCGCCTTCCCGCACGCCAGGGCTGTTTGGTCAGGTTTCTCGTTCTCGTCCTCGTGTCATCGCTCCCGGTAGCGTCGAGGGGGCTCAGCGGCTGGACGATGGGACGCTCTCGTCCAACGAGATGCTCTTCAACCCTGTCCGCCCTGCTCATTGGACATTAATGGGAAACAAGGGCATTCGCCATTGGACGAAAAACAAGGTCAAGAGGTCAAGAGGTCTCGCGGGAGGACGCTCTGCCCTTCTCGTTGGTCAGCGGGCCTTCACGAATGATCCCTGACGTCCGCGCCGCCGCCGCGAGGAAACGGCGTGATTGCGGAGCAGCAGAGCGAGGGGAGGGACTTTGTGGGCGGCCGACTCGAAAAGAGCGAGGGTACCCGGGCCGGGGAGAAAGGTGATTATCAGGAAGATGGTCAGGGCGGGCAGGGCAGATCAGTAAGGCATGGCATGGCATGGCACGGCATGGTCTGTTCGGTCCCGGCGCATGCACTGCTGGCGGGGAATCCCCGGCGGACCGTCCAATGTCGAGATGGATGACCTGATGTGATGGCCCAGGCATGTCACTTCTGTAGGCTGTCCATTCGCCGGCTTGTCTGCTCCTCCCGGTCGTGATGGGAAGAGGAGACGCGTTCTGGAAGACCAGAGAATCTGGCCACGAGACCAGGGAGCAGAAGACGGCGGCGGGGGTCGACGCACGCCGCAGAGGGCTCGTTTGCTTTTGGAGGTCCCAGGGTTCGATGCTCAACCATATGGCCGCCGGCCACTCATCGTCGTAAGGGGCATGTTTGTGTCAAGGCGCGGGGGGGCTTGGCCCATGACGATAGGGTCGGGGACACTCGGCCCCGGACAGGCGAGCGAGCGGCCTTTTGCCCGACGAGATATGACATCCCAGGCACATCGTCATCCAGGACCAAGGATACTCGTACAATGTAAAGCCCGCACAGGTCCCCCCGTGGACAAGGTGGACGCGGCCGATCTGGCCGCGACCTCGAGCGTCATCCCCCGGATCTTTACAAGGAACGGGCCAGGCCAAGTCAAAGCGCTGTCTGGCTGCCCCTTGCCCCCATGTCATCCTCGCGCGATGCCTCCCGCGGGGCCCTGACTCGGTGTCCCGCACCCAGGACCCCACTGAATAAATAATAAAGCTCGGGTACTTGCAGCACAGATTGTTGCTTGCTGCGGCGTCTGTGGGCCGTCCCGCTGAGGGCACATCAAAGACGCCAGCCAACAGGGGAGGGCAGCAGAGCGGGTGGAGAGAGAGGAAGCACATCGCCCCGTCGTCCGTGAGCCTGCTGTTCGCGATTCCGCGGACAGGGGGACCGCCTCGGGCACGTTGCCCTGTGCAGGGTAGCAATATATGAAGGCTCATCTCGCAGTGTGCGCGGCCAAGAGCCCCGGCTTGGATTCGCATCGTGCGCAGTTGGCCGATCCGCCCGTCCGACTAGACCGAGTTTGGCCGGCTGGGGCCATGATGCCCTCTTCTCAGCGGCTTTGTAGGACCCTGTTCAGTCCAGAGGATGATGATGATGATGGAGTGGAGGGTGAACGATCTCACGGCCCCACGAGCCACCCTCTTCCCCCATACCACAGAGTTAGTCAGATCAGAGCAGCTTGCAAACAACAAAGCCAAAAGACAAGACAGACAGACCCACCGCCGGGGTGTGAAGTGAAGGCTTGACAGGGCCCTGCTCCCGCTTCCCCCCCTCCCACCGGCCCTCGGCGGCAAAAGGCGCCATATAAGAGGCTGGCTGGCGAAATCAACGTCTGGTGGAGGACCGTCTCTGCGCTCTGTCACTGGTCAAAACTGTCCGGGCCGCTGACCAGGCCAGGCCGGCAAAATGTCTCCAGCCCATCTGGCCGTGGCCAGTGGTCGAGATTGACGGGGCTAGCAGCGACGAGGTATGCACTAGGGTTCGGAAGCGCGGGCGGGCGCTCTCGCGCACTTCGATTCTCGGCGTGCGTGCGTGCGAGCGAGCGACCAAAGCGAAAAGGCATAATGAGAGGTGAGAGGTGACGTTGAATCCCCGGCGGCATCAACACCGCTACCGACAAGAGATGTCGTCGGCAGAAGATTTCCGACCTAGGCGCCCCGAATCAATGGCGGCGGCCGTTTCATGCCCCTTTCTCGTATGCGGCCCTCTAGGCGGCCAGGACGCACAGCTTGCATGTGTCCCACGCTCTGGTCCTGGGTCCCGTCGTCGCTGTGGTCGCATGTGGAGGGGCCCTCGGCTATGCATGCTGGCCGCCCTCTTTGCGTCCTTGGCTCTGACATCGGATGGTGGCCGCCGCCTGCATTTGGGGGGGCGGTCGGTCGACCAACACCTCGTCCACCCCTCCCCTAAACTCCGCGTGCGTGCCGCTGAGCTGCTGATCCAGCCAGCGAGCGGCCTTGTACTCTTGTCCGCCGGTTCATCTGTTGCATCGGGTCTTGAGGCTCACGAAAAGGGGGGCGTGAATCGCAAGGCAAATATTCAGCCGAATGTAGAAACAGATAAATTTCTTATATATTGATCAGCCCTTACGCTCGGACAGAGGGCGAGGCTGGGCCGGGCTGCCAGGGCGGGCCGTGGCCTTGCCTTCTTCTCTTCGTGTCGGCCCGCGCTCGGCGCGCCTGTAGTCTCTATCTACGCGGCTTGTTAGTTGTCCCTCTGCAGGGGGACGAGAGCTGCGTCGAGGAAACATGACCCCGAGGCTCGCGCCCGCACGAGCACAGGCAGAGTGGCTGAGCCTTGATCCGATCCTGCGAGGGTTGCTCCAGAAGGATGGGGGGCAAGGCTTCCGTCAAACAGCCTCGAGGCCATCCGCAGCCCATCGGCCTACGTCGCGGCGCGGCACGGCGCACCCTCCCGCCGGGGAGAGCATACATGGGCTGCTTCACATCCCATGTCCTTTATCGTTTCACAATAGTGACTGTGCCATAGCGTCAGCGAGATGGTCACACCGAGAGATCCCGAAGGGCTGGCTGGCTGGCCGGGGTGCGGCTCCCGGGGTAGGAAGAGTCGGAACATACCAATGTCCTCATCGGCGAGCTCATGCGACAGGCCGACCCTCTGCGGCTGGTGCTTGACGGACTTTCCGTACACGACGGCCGTCTTGAACTGCTCCAGAATGCTCCGGTGAATGGCGTTACACTGGGAGGCGTCTCGGTCAGCTGGGGGCAATGTCTCGGCCAACAGCCTGGCACGAGGCCATGCCATGCCGTGTCAATGCGGGCACACGTACGAAATCTTCAACCGTCGACTTGCCGTTGCGGAGAACGACGGGCTGCGAGTAATCGGGCATCTTGCCCTTGGGCTTGGTGTAGACGCGGACCAGCTTCAGCTTATCCCACCTGCGGGTTACACGACATTAGCATATGCTCATCAAGGCGGGAAAGCCGCGCGTGGCGGCAAGCGCGGTGCTCACATGGCCTCCATCAGCTCGTCAATGTTCCAGCCGTGCTCGGAGCTGATTGGCACGGCGTTGGGGATGCGGTAGAGCAGGTCGAGCTCCTCGATGCTGATGGCGTCGATCTTGTTGAGCACGTAGATGACGGGGATGTAGCTTCGGCTCCTCGCCTCGAGGACATCGATGAGGTCGTCGATGGTCGCGTCACAGCGGATGGCGATGTCTGCCGAGTTGATTCTGTACTCGTTCATGACGGCCTTGATCTCGTCGTGTGAGATGTTGTTCAAAGGCACAGTGTTGGTGATGTTCAGGCCGCCCTTGTCCTTCTTCTTGAAGGTGATGTTGGGGGGCGACTTGTTGATGCGGATTCCGAAGCCCTCCAGTTCTGCCTCGATAACTCTCTTGTCCGTGAGCGGCTTGTTGACGTCGAGGACGATGAAGATGAGATGGCACGTCTTGGCCACGGCAATGACCTGACGACCTCGACCACGGCCATCCTTTGCACCCTCGATAATACCGGGCAAATCAATCATCTGAAGGGGAGCACCTGGTCTCAACATCAGCAAACTGCTCCGCACACGCCGTCCGGCCGCAACCTACCATTGTACGTGACCTGACCCGGCACACTCGTCAAGGTGGTGAACTCATAAGCGGCGGCCTCGGAATGCTGGCCCGTCAAGTGGCTCATGAGCGTACTCTTGCCCACCGACGGGAAGCCGATAAAGCCGATACTGGCAACACCCGTCCTGGCAACGTCGAAACCCGCGCCGCCACCACCGCCGCCGCCGCTGGGCGTCAGCAGCTCGCGCTTGAGCTTCGCGAGCTTGGCCTTGAGCTGACCCAAATGGAACGAAGTAGCCTTGTTCTTCTGGGTGCGGTTCATCTGAAAGGGGTCAGCGGGCGTTCTGGGAACAGTGAACCCCGATGCCGATGGGAATCCTGAATTCGAGATGGCCTGCGTCCTTCGGCTTGCGGCAATCGAGAGGCCCTTCTCGAAGCGTCTCCACGGAAGCACAGCGCTTCCGCATCAATCGCCATCAATACTCGAGACCACAGCCATCCCGTATCCATCATTCCGCCGTGTATCGTTTTTTCGCATCGTTGTCGTCGCCCGCCCGACAGGAACTCACCTCGCTCTCAATCTCCTTGATCTGTACACAGCACATTAGCACAAGTCTTTCGTCTTCGTCCGCTTTAGAGCAGCACAATCTCCCACGCACCTTGTCCACGGTGGTCGCCATATTGCCGGTATTTTCAGCCCACGGGCGTCGTTGACCGTCCTATGTGTGGTTTTTCGTGTCGGCTCTTGCCTTCGCTTCGTCGAGAGGGTGGCTTCGTTTGCCGCCCGGTCGGTCGTGATCGTCGCGTCGTTCGCGGCGAAAATTCGTAATCGCCGTGTGCTGCGTTCTTCGGATGCAATTGCAACAACGCCCGTGCCTTCGTTCGTCGTGGTCGTCGTTGGTGATGCAGGATGCAACAAGTTCGGTTTTCGTGGTGGGGTAAAAATTTGGCGGGGGCGGAGTTTGCCGTCCACACTTTTTGGCAGCAGCTTCGAGTCGGTGACACCTTCCCCGTGATGTCACTGGTGTCAAGCCCCACCGCCTTTCACATTGTTCGTCCTCGACGAGCAGCAACTTCACCAACACATCACCGCGAACCAAGTACATCAACGTCTTACTCATTCCTGGCGTGATCGCTACTCTACGAAGCATTCGTGTGTTCTACTAGCAGCTGTGTTGTAGCATGCAGTTGCAGCGCAGTGCGGTGCCCCCGGCCATCAGCCCACTGCCAGATGCCTGGGCGGAGAAACTTCCTCCCTCCGTTCAAAACAAAGTAAACATCTCCGCAGCCCCGGAGTCGTCGTTCGGTCATTAATGCGCGCCGTTGGCCACCTCAGAGGCGTTGCTCACGCCGTCAACGTGGTTCGGCGGCGGGGTCGTCGCCATGGCTGTCTCCGGTACAGCCTCTTCATGGCTCATGGGCGGCGATGGATGGACGCCGTTGGGGAGAGACGGGCTCTTCTGGTGACGGCAGTTCTGGAGAAGGTGCTCCAGGCCCTGCTCTCTGCAAATACGGGCGTAGTCCGCGTCGTCGGGGTACACCTGCTGTAGCCCGCGTCTGGGTACCCTCTTCTCAGGGAAGGGCGTCTTGCTGGTTTGCGCCGGCCGCGCGTTGTTCTCGCGAATCAGAACTCCGTTGCGGTAGAATTTGCCACCCGGCGCGAATCCAAGGTACCGCGCGCTGTCTGGGTCCGACTTCCAGTGACCCGGTGCCTTCATGCGGTCAGCGTCCTGAGGCTGCGGGACCTCTCTGTACGCGACGATCAACTCGACGTCCCGGAGGTGAGGGAATGACGGGATGATGTATAAAAGTTCGGACACCTAGGCGGCATGTTAGCAAACAGATGATGCAAACTCGAATGGAGCAGGTACGTACCTTGACGAAGAACATGTCCGTCTGCAGGTAGAGGGCATTGGCCTCGAGGCGGAGTCGTTGGGGAGTCTGGGGATGCAGCCTGTGTGGGTTCTCGCCTCCGAAGTAATCAGGGAGCTCGGCGCCCATGTCGACAAAGCTGTTGGAAGTGAGGGCGTAACGATCGGCCTCCATCATCCAGATGCTCTTCTTGGCCAACTCAGGGGCCGGGACGCGTTCCCAGGCAGTGAAGCCGGCGAGGTCGAGATCTTTGAGTCCGAGGAGCAGGGCCACGTTGTGGTTTGACACCCATTGCTCCCGACCTTCAGGCGTGCCGAGAGTTTCAGGCCGGATCGTGTCGTACCGCACACCTTGGATGTAGGCGAACTTGCGTGCGATCTCCGGGCGTTGCGGGTTGGCGCAGCCATCGAGCCAGCGGAGGAGGGGTGGCAGCTTGGCAAGTCGCTGTCGGCGCTCCTCCTCACGCGCAAGACGCACTTCGACCTCGTGTGCGGCGCGTTTGCGCTCGGCTTCCTCCCGCTTCTGGCGTTCGCGAAGCTCGCGCTCCTTGCGCTCATTCTCTTCGCGTTGGCGTCGGGCCTCCTCGCGCTGACGACGAGCCTCTTCAGCCGCCTCGTGTTCGAGTTGTTCCTTGCGCAGCCGCTCCTCTTCGTCGCGCAGCTTCTGGGCAGCCTCTTCCTCCTCTTTGCGCTTACGCTCGGCCTCGAGCCTCGCCTTCTCGTCCTCCTCCCGCTTCCGAGTCTCCGCTTCCTCGCGAGCGCGCTGTGCCTCTTCCTCGGCTTTCTTGGCCTCCTCGGCCCGCCTGACCTCCTCGGCTCGCTTAGCTTCCTCGAAGCGCTTGGCTTCTTCGACCCGCTTGGCTTCCTCCAGGCGTTTGGCTTCCTCGGCCTCCCGCTTCAGACGTGCCTCTTCGGCAGCGCGCTTCTGCTCTTCCTCTTCCTTCCGCTTGCGCTCGTCTTCTTCGCGGCGACGTGCCTCTTGCTCCTCTGCCTCGCGCTGTCGCTTGTCGGCTTCCTTCTGCTTGGCGGCCTCCTCGGCTTTCCGCTCCTCGGCCAGTCGTTTCTTGCGTTCATCGTCGGCCTTCTTGCGGCGCTCATCACCTTCGCTCTCGCGTCGCTTCTTGGCTTCGTCGTGGGAAGGCGCATCTGCCATCTCTACGTCAACCTCTTCGGACTTGACGTGGATGCTCGACTTGTCGATGGAAGAAGCCTTCGCTGCTGGCTTGGACTGGGCATCTTGGTCGAGAGGGGTCTTCGCCTTGCGGCCGTCGTCGTCTTTGCTGGCAGACTTGGTTTTGTGAGAGCCTTCGCGATCGCGAGGATGCTTTTGTGCTTCGGTCGACTTGATGCGGCGCTCCTTGCCGTCACTGTCGAGCCGGCGTCGCTTCACCGGCCCATCTGTCGAATCCTTCTCGCCGTTGCTAGAGTGCGGAGGCGTGACGCTAGATCTGTGCCGCTTGCCTGGCAGGTCGCCCGCCGGTCGCTCTCGAGATTCATCCCTCTTCAGTGCCTTCGTTCTGTCGTGATATTTCTCTGACAGGGGCTCCTTGGTCGTCTTCTCTGGCGCATCGTCCGGCTTGTATTCGCGAGGGCTAGTCGGTTCCCGCACCGAGGGCGTGTTGGATGCCATGCTAGACCGGCGATTTTTGTCTCTCTCGCCACGCAGTTCTCCCTTCGAGACGAGCTTCCGACGTGGCTTGACGGCCTCGCCATCCGATGACAGGGCTGCAAGGTCGGACTCTGGCTTTTTCGGCTTGGCGCTTATCTTCTGCGAGGCGGCTGGAGATGGCTCTCGATCGGAAAGACCTGTCGTACTGAGGCGGTCATCCTTCTTGGGCCGGGCGTGTCCTCGCTTGGGCGAAGTCTGTTCATCGTGCTGGGAAATGGACTGCGACCGCGGCTTGTCCTTGGGGCTGGTTACGTTGCGTGTCGCAGACTTCTTCTTCCCCTCCACCTCTCGTGAGGGGCTGGCGAGGTTGCGCCTTGGTTCCCGTGGCTCTTCTTTGACCACGCTGCGAGACGATGGCCGCGCCGCATCACGGTCCTGGGCGCGGACGCGCTCTCGCTTGGGTGACTTGGTCTTTGGGTTCGAGCGGTGTGACTTCTTGTAAGCGTCGAAGGCGTCCTTGAGCATCTGCTCCTCCTCCTTCCAGTTGGTGCCCTGCTTCTGCTGGGCAATCTCATAGTAGGTCATTCCTCTAAACTTGCGAGTGGGATCGAACGACGCTTGTTCAAGGAGGAGCTGAACAACCTTAATGTTCTCCTGTCCGATGGCAGCCAGCATTGGCGTCACAGGCTCTCCCTGAAGCATAATGGGTCGTGGGTCGGGGTCGGCACTACCGAGGGCCAGGAGCAGCTGCAGGACGACATCGTGACCGCCCTTAGCCGCAGCGACCATGGCCTCCGAGTCATCGCAGCCGTCTTTGACTTGGAGCACGCGCGTAACTGTCTCCTCGTCGCCCCTGGCAGCAGCAGCCCGTAGTGTCTTCTCATCGAGATTGACATAGAGATGGTGGTTTCCGATCTTCTGCGCCCTCACGTTCCCAGGCCGCCGCGCGACGAGAGCCGGGGCCGGAGACTGGCGTGGACTGTCGGCGCCATGCGACGATTTTCCGTCGTGGTGATCGGTGTGGTGGAGCTCCTCTGACGTCTTGCGTGTTCCTGCGCGCCTCTGCTTGGCCTCCATGAGCGCCGCCCGGATCTCGCTGGCGTTGTCCAGCTCTTCGTTGATGCGGTCCAGGGGCTCCTCACCCTCCAGGTTGGCCTTCCGAGGATTCACGCCGGCAGCCAGCAGCAGTTTGACAACGTCGAGGTGGCCGTTCTCCACAGCGTCCAGCAAGGGAGTGTCTTTTTGTCCGTTGACGCAGTCGACATTACATCCTGCGTTAATGAGCAGCTCCACAATCTCCTCGAAGCCGTTGATCGCAGCGCTTTGCAACGGCGTGTTGCCCGCATAGTCGGCGAAGTCGATGTCGTTAGGTCGCTCTCCTAGTCTCTGCTTGGCAACCTCGAATTCGCCCTTGGTGCATGCGCGCGCAAGAGGCGTCTGGCCATGAGCGTCAACGTGTCTCTTGCTCGACGGTAGCTTCGCGGGAGACATGTTCATGTCGGCGGTGGCCGGCGTGGAGATGTTCCGCACCTTGGCGTGGCGGGGATTATGGTTTCCACTGGCCGAGGAGTCGTCCGAATGGTACTCTGTCGAACGCAGCGGCGCGGGCAGCCGTTTCTTCTTGTGGCTTAGGCCATTTATCGAGTTGGAAGGTAGTTGGGTAGAGATGCTGCGCCGGTGAGCGCGTGTCGGTGGTGAGATGGAGCGCCCGTTCTTGCTGTTGTTGTCGTGGTTCCATTTGGCGGAGAGAGTCTTGGTCTCCCGGTGCGCACTCCTGGCCTCCTTGGAGCTCGACTTCTCCTTCGAGGCCGCCCAGTCTGGGCGGTCTTCGAGGCGACGGCGACGTGCAGCCTTGCGCTCCTCAGCGTGCTCATCGTCCGAGGCCGCCCTCGATGCCTTTCTCTTCAGGGACACCAGCTGGTCAGTGGACTTGGCGCGGTCTTTGTTGGAGAGCCTCGGAGACTTTTTGCGCTCTGCGTCCGATTCCGAGTCGTGGCCGGCGGTAGCAGCGTGGGTGGGACGCCGGCGGTGGTTGGGAGGTGAGGTAGGCGCCGAGCTGAGGCCACTGGAGCCGTCCTGGTTCTTGAGGGACTTTTCGGGCCTGAGGGAGTCTTTGTCGGCGCGATGCGCCTTCTTCTTGCCGTGGGTGTCACCGGTGGCCTTGGACTTCTCGCGGTCGGGAGCGTCCTTGAAGGGCTCCGCATCACGACGCTTGCGGGGGGCGACGTGGGTATCGTCAGCATCGCTCACGTCTTCGTGCTTCACCTTGCGAATCTTGGACGGCGAGTGGCCATCCTTGCCTGGTAGCACGATGGTCTCGGCATCCGAATCGCGGCCGTCCGTGTTTTCGGTCTCTGGCGGGGCGGGGGCGGTGACGCGAGGGGCGTTGGACACCACCTTGGGGTTTTCAGCGGCCGTCGACGACGAGACGACGACGGTCGCGTCGCCGCCTTCACTCTTGGCGTCCGGGACGGATGCCTTTAGAGTCGACTTTTCGGGCTCCTCGCTAGGCTGGACAGTCGGTCGAGGGGGAGAAGCCGCGGGCTTCGCGTTGTCGGGCCCGGAAGCATTCTCATCCATGTCATTTATCTTGAGATGGTCGCGGGTGCTGGCACCATCCTGGCCACGGCTCGGGCACGATGCGGAGACAGCCGTGCTGCTTGATGGGCTCGGTGTTGGCGTCGTCGTGTCGTCGGCGTGGATGGTCGCCACCGATGATTGTTGTGTTCGCGAAGGGCGGGACGACACGACACCACGGCCGGACCAAATCAGACCCAGCCCCCTGACAGACGGCGACGGAGGATGGCGACGAGGGGGGGTAAGAGGGTTGCGACGAGGTGTCGGGGGTCGAACTACCGATTCAATCAATTAAACTGGATGCGATAATGCGCCTGCTGGGGAAATGGAGGATAGAAGGTCGGTGGGGGGACGGGAGAATGGGTGGTGTTGACTCCCGGGTCGTGGATCTCGGTGATGCTTTCGAGTGAGTGGGAGCCAGGACGAGTTTCGAGACCACCTCCCAGTCCAAGTCCCCAAGTCCTCTTCTCGGATGGAGTTCAAAGTCTGACCGCGGTCCTTGTGATTGGCCAGGGCGAATAGCAGGGGTTGTCCTTTCCTTGGACCGCCTCCTCCTTCTCACTGAGATGACGCGGGAAGAGGAGGAAGGAGCGCCTGTCTAACCGAAACGGGCACCGAGGATATTTGGCCATCTCGGGAGAGTGGAGCGCTTGGTTGGGCTCTGTTAGTTGATTATCGTGCCTACCCCCTTTTGCTCGACCTCGCCACAGTAGGGGCGACCAGGCCTGCCGGCGCTAGTGTTCGGCACTATGCAGAATTCGAGGCACCAACCAACCCGCTAAAGCACTCAGCTCACACCTCAGCAGCTGGGCGATACGACACGAGAGGGCCACGGGTCCTTTTCCTCAAGGCAAGGCAAAGGCAGGCTGCGGACGGCGGAGACGGACGGAACCCTGAGAGGGAAGGCAGGCCAAGGAGTCCAAGCCAAGTCCATGCATAATCATCGACAATCCGAGACTCGATTTCGGCCGACCTAGAAGAGATGGAAAGGTCCAGATGCCCTTGAGGCGCGCGTGGGAGCAAGTCGGGAGTGGCTTTGCTTGTGGGTCCACATGCCCGCGACCGGGTCCAATCGAATGCCTCTTGCGGCAAACCCTCTGAATGCGACTGCCAGTGTGTCTGCCTGGAAGGAATCCAAGGCGTTTTCAGACAAAACACCCCGATTGCTTGGTACTTCCAGCATTCCAACCCATCAGCCAGGCCCATCGAAACACCTACCCCTTCCGTTCCTTCGACCCGACCCCGCGAAGAGGGCTCGCGTGATCGTCGCCATTCTGTCCCCGACAATGGCCGCCAAGCTCCCCTACACCCTCGATGACGCCAGGGTCGAGCGTCTCCCGCCCGCCGTCTACTACATCCCCGATTTCATCACCGGGGACGAGGAGCAAGCCATCCTGCACAAGGTACCGCGCAGGGCGAGAACCCCCGTCTCGCTGCAGTGAGGCTGACCGAGCTGCTGCCTGCAGATTGCGGATGCGCCCAAGCCTCGCTGGAAGCAGCTGACGCACCGCCGCCTCCAGACCTGGCCCTCCGACCTCGTCAACAACAAGCTCCTTCAGGCGCCGCTACCCTCCTGGCTCGAGGCTCCCATCATCAGCCGCCTGCTGTCGCTCCCTCGGTCGCAGCAAGACACGAACAACGTCTTCTCCGAGAGCCCCCACAAGCGCCCGAACCATGTCCTCATCAACGAGTACCCGCCGGGTATAGGCATCATGCCTCATAAGGCGAGTCTGCACGGTAGGTGGGCTGCGTGAGGGATGTGTTTACTCATATGTGTGATTCATGCAGGACGGCCCTGCCTACCATCCCGTGGTCTGCACGGTCAGCCTGGGCGCCAGCCTTTGCCTCAACCTCTACAAGAGCAAGGATGACGGCGCCCTGGACCCGGAGCCCATATGGAGGATCCTCCAGGAGCCGCGCAGCCTGCTCATCACGACTGAGACCCTGTATACCGACTATCTGCACGGAATTGCCGACATTGAGGAAGATGTCGACCTGTCTGCCGAGACTGTCGCCAACTGGGAGCTTCTGCGCTCCCCGGAAAGCCTCTCTGCCGGCCGCAACGTGCGGGCCACGCGGACCAGCCTGACATATCGCGATGTGATGCAAGTGAGCCAGCTGGGCGCCAAGTTTGGCATGTTCGGCAAGCGATGATGCTCAGAAGAGAAAGGGAACGATCCTCCACTTGGGGGCGACCTTGGCACGCCCAAACTTGTCTGCGTACCACGCCTTGGTGCCGTTGGCCGTGCTCGCAAGGTTGACGAAGACGAAAAGAAGCGCCGTGCCAACCGTTCCGTTCACCCAGTGCCCTTCCGGCGCCGCTGCCACGCTGATGCCGAGGTAGATGAGGCACTCGCAGAAGTAATGGGCGCAGACGATGTTCTTGAACAGGCCCTCGCTCGGAAGGGTGTACTTTCGGAGGCCTGCCAGGTACCGGTGACACCATGCCTGCTGTGTCCAGCCGTAGAGGAAGAGCGCCACGCCCAGGATCTGCTTGGGGGCGAGAACATTGGCCACGGCTACCGTCTCGGGAGGGCTCAGTATGGTTTCTGTACCTTGTTAGCATATGATGGCCAGACCAGAGGGTGTGTCACTCACGCGATCCCTCGATCCATACGGCCAGCCCGATACCCACGTAGAAGCACATGCCCATGATCCAGTGCACGAACCACATGTCCGACTTGCTCGGCCGCATGACGAAGTAGCACTCGTACAGCCTGCGCACGCCTTGAACGTACAACATTCCCCAGGCCAGAACTGTCTGCTCCCAGCCCATCGCCGCGGGCGTAGGTCCCGCTCCCTCGGCCATGTGCGCAAACGTCTCCCACTTGGCCAGCAGCCTCATCACAACGCCTCCGCCAAGCAGAAGTTCCAGGCCCCAGAAGACGGAGCCCGCCACGCTCACGACGTAGAAGTGGTTGAACCACGAGTGCGGGATGCGGCCATACGTCGTCACCGTCTTGAGGGCATCGTGGAACCCGCCCTGCGGCGTCTGCTTCCCCGGCTTGGCGCCGGACGCTCGCGGGCCATAGTCCAAGATCAGCCCTCGTGAGAGCCGGGGCGTCAAGTGCAGCGAGAGGATGACAATGATGGCGAAGGTGAAGCAACCCTTGAAGATGGCCGAGGGAGGGACGGCGAGTACGGCGAGGATGATGTTGAGAACGAGCCGTGGAAAGGGTAATTCCTCGATGAGGGCGATTATGTTGGAAAGGCGGAGAGCCTCTGTGTCGAGGACAAGCATCGCGAGGGGGTGACGTTTCGCGGTGACGAGAGAGGGATGGGTGTTGATGTGGTCAAGGTCGTTGAGGTCCGGACATGGGGGGCGAGTTGGCCGGTGATTAACCGGGTGGTCAGGCTGGCGTGTCTGCCCAAACAATGAGACTGGACGACACTGGACGACATCAACATTGACTTCCCCTGTCTCCGTGTCAGTCACGGATCGGTTCGAGGAGATTTTGGACGTTGATGCCATGCTTAGAATGCGGTTTATTATTCACATAGGTTTACTCCAAGCCAGCTATCAATCCATAATCCCTGCCGATGTCAGATGTCAGTTTGGGTTGTTCGGATTTCTATGGATTGGATATTTAAGATATCGTTGCAACATAACCCGGGCCGACCAAACATCAGCTTGAACACCTCGAAATATCTCATACAGGTAGATTTGGTTGCAGTATTCATAATTCGCTAAACATGGTCGATTTGCCCCCGTCCCTCGGCGTCTTCGCGGCTGAACAACCCTCCATAAACACCACGATCCTATCGCATCCCGTCATAGGAAACAAATACCACCTCGGCCATTCTCAAAACGGTCCTTCGACCAAAATACCACCCAACAATCTGCCTGGCGTCAGCAGGCACCTACAAAAGCCCTCGACGTCTCCCATATACAAGGCTGACAAGATCAGACGGAGGGCTGACTCGGCCCAACACCAGCCCCGAAGCCACAATGTCACCCACATCGCGAACGGGACTCAGACGCCGAAGGAAGACCGAAACAACATACAGCCACGATGGGCTGGAACTCGCATACTACGATATGAACAAGTCGAATTCTGGGAACGCGAATAAGCCACGGGGAGATGCATCCCAAGTTGCCAATACGAGGATCCTCACGGAGATCCCTCCTCTATGAACAAGCACATCCGATACCGACGCCGTGCGGCCGGCCGTGCGCCAAGCCCAGGCCGCATCTCTCGGCATCATCGGGGCACTCTTCAGACGGTCCTCCGCGGCCGCTCGCCGCCCCGACCTCGTATAACCAACGCACACCATCCCGTCTCTGCACGACAAGTCACTCTAGGCCGGCCAGGCCGTTCCATAGGCATCTTGGCCTTCTCACACCAACACACATCGCACACAACCAATGCAACCCAATATCATGTGTAGGCTCAGAACGCCTTGTATGGTGTATTATCTACCCCCTACTTCGGCTGAAATCGATTCAACAATGGCATCCAAGACTCCGGAGACCGCTTTGATGCGGAGGGTCCCTTCCTTCCGAAAATGCTCCTGCCCTAGTTTGACCGCCGCCCGGGACACCGTTTCTGGTCTCGAGTCCGTCCACCATGCAAAATGGGGTATATGCGTCGTCTGCTGCGAGAAGGAGAGAGCGCGCATGCGTGCGGGAAGAAAAAAGTTTGGTGATGATACAGGCACGAAAGAAAGCGGTAAAACGCCTGACCCCCGTCCCCTCCTCACCTGGCGTATCGTGGTATGCGACCGCCGAGGTATAATAATAATCATAACATGGCACTTCGAGGTGTGCCGACGCATCTTCGGTGTAGGATCGGGATGCTTGGTGCCTTTGTTGGTGGCCGTGTCTCGCATTCAACTACTCCTTTTCGTAGTGATGCCGACTTTCCGACCGTGGTCTCGTGACTCGTCTCAAAAATTCGATCTTGCCGGGCCGTCCGTTCCCCGGGCCGCTCACTTGCGGCTCTTGCGGTCCAGCTCAACCTTGCTGTACCAGGCAGCGCCGACCATGGTGAGGATCATGCCAGTACCGTTGAACAGGTGCACCTCGACTCCAAATGCGACGATGCCCAGAAGCACCGTCAGGCACTGTTTCAGGTTACCGCAGACGGAGATTGTCAGGGCACCGGCCACCTTGTTGGTCTGGAAAGAGGCGACGTTGAGGGCGAAGGCGAGGGTGCCGTTACCGAGGAGGGCGATGAGGGTCCAGAAAGCGAAGCCCTCGTTGGTGTTCATCTCGCGGACGCGGCTGAACTCGCCGGCGGCAAAGGCGCACAGCAGAGACTGAAGGACGGCGTAGGGCGACATGCGGAGGAGGACCTCCATGGCGGGGAGGGAAAGAGGGCCGGTCATGATACGGTTGGTGGCGACGGTCTGCGCAAGGGACGGACATGTCAGCCTTTGTCATGCGAATACCGGAGTTCACGTGGGGGAGAGCATACCTTGACAGCGGCAGAGAGAACACCGGCAAAGGTGAGCAGGAAGCCCATGTCGGTGAAGGTGTATTCGCCAATGGTGGTGAGGGCGGCGCCGAGCATGATGGGCACCAGGGTGAGGTAGGTGATGGTATCGTAGGTGCGGGAGTAGACAACGCGATAAATGAGAACCGTGAAGACGGGGACGGAGGTGCGAAGCACCTGGTAGAAGGGAACCGAGACCATGGCCCTGCGACTGTCAGCTATGTCTCTCGTGTGAGGGGGGGTGTCGGGGTACACGTACAGGGACAGGTTGGACACGGCAATGTTAATGGTGAAGAGCAAGCTGAAGGCGAGCAGGACGAGGTTCTCCCGCCTGCCGAGGCGAGACATGGTGAAGTAGTTCATCTGCAGGAGGCCGTAGCAGCCGATGGTCGCGCATGATGCGTGTAGCGATGTGAGAAGCCATGGGAAGGGGAACTGGTGAGGGTCAGCAAAAGTGATCGGCAGGGGCCGGGGCGGTAGGGTGGACATACGACTCCGAGGACCAGCTTGTTGTAGAGAGTCAGGATCAGACTGAAGAAGAAGTAGGCGCTCAACCAGGCGAACTTGACATTTGGCGAGATTGAGTATTCCACCGGCTTCTCCACCGTCTTGTCCTTCAGGTTGTTGGTGATGCCAGCGCGGGCCTCGACGTCATACTGGCTGGCGTCGACTCCTTTCTCGTCGCCGTCCAGCAGGCCGTCGCGCTCCTCGCTGCGACGGTCCAGGGAGGGTTCCTCCTGGTTTGACGCCATTGTGAAGTGGGATCTGTGAAGCTGCGGACAGCGGGTGTGTCGTCGAACGGAAGTCGGGTTCGGTCACAAGGCCGAGACGATGCGGAGCGAGTTTAGGTTGCTGTGCTGGTCGGGTTCAGGACGGCGGCGGCAGCAGGAAAACGGCGAGCAGAAAGGCACTCCGGTAGCGACTGCTGAAGAAACAAAAGGCGCGAGGACGCTGTATCGCTGCAGGAGAAATCAAGTCGTGGCTGTCCGATCCGGCGAGTTGCTCTGGGAGGTCGAAGAAAAGTACGCGGAGGGGCTCGATGAAAGGGGGCTCGAGGCGGGCTCGCTGTCGCAGGTCCAAGAGGTAGGTGATCGTCGTCGGCGCGCTTCCGAAGTATGCAGGAAAAGATTAGGGCGATCGTCGAACGGGCGGAAGGGGAAGCGAGGGTTTGGAAGCGGTGCCTGGTGAAAGGGGGACGGGGAGGAGGAGGAAGTTTGCTTGATCAGATCCGGGGGTTGGACGAAGATGGGGACCGTGGACCGTGGACGACGACGGGGCCAGGGCCGGGATAAGAAGGCAAAAGCCCAAAACGTGGCGGCGGTGGGGGAATGACTTTCACGCGCGTTGTAGGGGCTGCAGAATGGAAACTCGGGACCAGTCTAGGGGAGGAATAGGGGCCCCCTCCAGCACTCCAGAAGGACGAGAATGCTGAAAGGAGTTCAGCGCGGGCGCGGCGCGGCGAGTACAGGGGGCAGGGGCCTTGGGCCACGGGGCCATTGGCCACCAGGGACGGGCGCTCATTCTGGCGGCACGTGGATCCACTCTAGATGTCTTGGCGGGATGGATGACGTCCGGGTTGGACCTGGGCCAGGCTGTTGGAGGATTTTGAGGGGGCTCCACATTGGTCGGAGTGAGTTGAGCGCGATCCCGACAAGACCTGGCATCTACATAGGTGGCTGCTGACGCTCGATACAAGCGCGTTGTGGAATGGCGGTTGATTCCGACGCCTGAGCTGGCTGTGGGAGAACGGTCAGAGACGAAGTCCCCTCGGTCTCGAGAGGGCATGAGATTCAATTCCCCAAGACGAGACGGGGAAGGGGGGAGCATGGTCGCACCTGCCACTGCAGATCTCGACTGACATTCGAGGCACCTTACTTGTAGGTTCCTTCCTAGCGGCCCGCTTATCTCACATCTCCCCGGTACTTCTTCTGCGCGCCGTTCTCCGGCTCAATGACAGGTATCCCGGTACGTACCCCTCCAACGTTCCTCCCTCCTCTAGCTAGCCCACTCGTTCCTGCCCCATCAAGACTTTTTGGACAGAGCGCGTCAAGAATGAAAGGCCGGGTCCCGCTCCCAAAGTCTTGGGAGAGTCTTGGCAGCCGCGTAATCTCTTCGTGCTTGCACCTGCTCCTCACACAACAACAGAAACGGGCCCTCGAATCATCCCGTCGCCTCGCCTCCCCTTTGCTCTGGCAAGTCTGGGCATCGGTCGCTGAGACTCGCCTTGTCTGGACCTGAACGCGCCCAGCCGCGACGCATCCGCATGCCTCCCTCCTCTCCCTCCGAGTCCGCCGCGGTCGCCGCCTCCTCTGATTCCTCACCCTCCTGATGCAGCGCTTCTTCTGACCCGATGGAGGGTGGCAGGGCATCCCCCGGGTCGCAAGCGCACAGCCCCAGCCTTATGGAAAGTCCGAGAGGACCGAATGTCGTTCCCGCCGCTCCGGGTAAGACGGCGCCGCCCCCTCTTCCTGCTAAGAAACTGGGTTTGAAATGACCATCAACGCTTCCAGGGTTCCCGTCGTTCAATCAGCTGCTCCGGGTTAGACTGCGATTCATCCGGCCGCCAGTTCAAGTTTCTCTGCCCCTGTCTGTCTGCCTGCCGCCTGCCGATGCTTCTGCAGGTGGTGTGCTGCCCTGCACTGGAATCCGGCCTTCCAAAGTCCGCTGTTTGCCAGTCCTGGGCGTTCTGCGGCTCTCTGGTTCGTCGTGGCCCTGGCTTCGGACCCCAATTTCATGCAGCTCCGGCGCTCAATGTGGCCCGGCCTGGCAAATCACACCTGAATGCCGAGCCTATGCCCAGGCACTCGCGAAATAGGGGGTGGAGATGGCACGCCCACAACCGGTGCGACATGGGACCTTGAAGGGGGGCAGACAAAAGTGAGCGACGAGCGAGCAAGCGAGCAATCAAGCAATCGAGAGAGAAGCCAGACAATCATCTAACCGACGCCGGACCTGTCACCCGCCCGCCGCCCAAGCCGACCCACGGCGACGAGAGAAGCTTGACCGGAGAGGCAGGATTTGCCGGCGTACAAATGCGAGTGTGTGTGGCTGTCCATGCGATCTTCCCGCTCTGCTGAGGATGCTTATTTTCGCCGCCGGGGCCGGGGATCCAGGGGCAGTGACCATCATGCCCGATGGGGCACAGTGAAGCTGGCTCGAGTTTGAGCTTTGCGCGATGGCCAGAGATGCAAATATGCTTAAAACTGCCCGAGTCTCGCCTCGTCGCCATGGTGCCCGACCCGACTGACAGCGACAATAGGTTGCACTCGGGATCTGACAACACGCTGGTGCCGCTGCTGCTTACTCTGGGACAGACAGCTCTTTGTCGACGACACCTGTGAGCGAAGGCGTCGGACGCCCGGGCGAGTCGCGACACCCGGCCGTGATAGTATCCAAGCATCTCGGGTACTCGGCCGTTTCACTTGGCCCCCCAAGAGCACGCCCGAACGTTGCCTCTGTCCCGAAAAGCAATCTATCTGCCAATACTCTGTCGTCGACTCAGGTGCACTCACGATTGAACACACACAGCACTGCATCAATCTTCCCTGCCGCGATTCATAAGGCTTCAAGTCAAGACGACAGCACCATCGACCACCTTGCAGAAGCAAAGAACACACACGTACGCCCGAGTCGTCGGGTGTGTCCGTGTCACCTCATGTCCGCCCACCTCCATGTTAGCTCCCGCCCAATGTCTCGCCCTCTGTAGCCCGGGAGCCCTGCATGGCCCAGTCCGAGGCTTCAGATGAGACGTCGACGTTCGTTCTAGATCTGGCATCGCCAGCAATGTGGCCACAAACGTCCCTTCTTTCCCCTGGGAAGCTCGGCATCCCGACCTGCCAAGCCCTAATCCGCCATGGCCTCCTTCGAGTTTGGGCCCTGCCTCGGAAGCCGGTGATCTTCCTGCCAAGACGGCATCTCACGTCACACAACCTCGCTCCCTTTCGTCAGCCGCTTCGTCGTCAGTAGGCCTGGCGATTTCCAGCAAACGACCTCCCAACGAGCCGCAACAAGAAGACCACGAGCCGCCACTGCTACTACCGGCATCGACAGCCGCCTGCCACTCTACATGCCGCCGTACAGCCCGTCCCATTGTTTGATGTGGGCCGCCGTGTCGCAGCAGCCTCGCATCAGAGCCACGCTGGCTGGCAGGCTAGTCAGGGACGCGAGGGTGCTGCGTAATTGATGGAGCCTCCGAAACACCGTCCGGCACTTTGGCAAACAATTGCGCACGCGTCAGGGACACACCGGGAGAGCGTCCTGTCTTTACTCGTCCAGGCATCGCCCCTGCGTGCCAGACCGACTCGACTTGGGACGAGTATCAGATATGCGAGATCGTGAACCTCCTGCCAAGAACGGTGCATCAACGGCTGGACCGATGCTGCCTGGCTGTCGTTCCCTTTCCCTCGCGGGGGAGCTTTCAATATGGCGGCCGCCGTTCCTACTCATCCTGGGACGCATCATCCCCGGCTTCTCTCCCTCCAGCAACGGTCTTTTCCCCATAACGCCTCGTCTGTTCAACGGCCTCGTCCAGTCCTGTCTTTCCTAGAGCTCTGTCCCTCGTTCCCTGTCCTTCCAACGGCGTCCAAACTCCGCAGACGGCCGCCGCAGCCCCTCCCCACGTCGTGGGTTGAGTGTCCGGGCCCACGAAGATATCCCGATCGACATATCACGTTACGTGTCGTGATTCATTAGCACGCCTGCTGCTGTTTCGGGAGCATCATCGATGCCAGGTCATCGGTAGAAAACAAAGACACCCCCATTCTGATCCTCCCTGGACCCAACGTCCGCTCCAAACCCTCGAGATGGAGTTCTCCAAACCCCTCGAACATCGGATTCCACACTTGCTATCCTCAGCACATGCCCGAAGGCTGCTTCTCCTATCAGTCCCCGCGGTTCTTTTCCTCCTGGCGACCCTCTCACACCGCCTATACTCAGATGGAACATGGGTGAGCCTGAACATTCCTACCCCCCCCGCCGCGTACCATCCCCTGGAATCCGGGGGAGGCTATTTTGGGCACATGGCCCGCGACCCCTCCAAAATCCAGTACTGACCTCCCTCCAGGATGGCGTGCCATACACCAGACCCCTTGCGGAGCTGAACGACAAGGAATGCGCAGAGGGATCCCCCAACATCAGCATGCCCTCGCAGACCACGGGCAGGTTCCACTTCGTGATCGCAGCGAGTAAGCCCAACAAGCACTTCTGTCGTGCGCTGGTCTCGTCGACGGTCAACCGCTACGGTCCCCCAGTCATCGCGGGCTGGCACGGCCAGGGCGCACTGGATGCCGCCGAGACGCACCTTGCAAAGGTCCGCGCCGTCTCCTACTATCTCGACAACCTGCCACCGACAGCCAACGACGACCTCTTTCTGCTGCTCGACGGTTACGACGTGCAGCTGCAACTGGGGCCCGACGTGCTCATCGACCGCTACTATAAGGCTGCAGCCCTCGAGGATGAGCGCGTCATCCAGCAGCTCGGCCCGACGCTCGCCGAAAAGGTCGCCGGACCCCTAGGGCGTTACATCTTCTTCGGCGCCGACAAGATCTGTTGGCCCGTCGACTTCACTCGTCCGGCATGCTGGGCGGTGCCCGAGGTTCCGAACATGGACAGCCTCGCCTTCGGCCCCAAGACGGACGGCGATGAAGCCCCCTATTTCCGGCCCCGCTGGCTCAACAGCGGCACCATCATGGGTCCCGTCCGCGAGGCGCGAGCCTTCTTCGCCGCGACTCTGAACATCATCAACGCCACTTGGGATGCCGAGTTTCCCTTCCACGAGAGCGACCAATACTACATGGCTGAGCTCTGGGGCCTCCAGGAGACGGAGCGGATCAACGCACAACTGCACGCGGACCCGAACGCCGCTCATCCCCGCGGACCCGACGGCGCAAAGTGGCCCACCCTCGCCGTCGGCGGCAAACACAATCATCACGTCGCCGTCGACTACGGCAGCGCCCTCTTCCAGACTTGGGCCGGCTACGAACAGTTCGTCGACTGGCGCCCCTTCCCCGAGCCCGGCTTCGGCCGTGCCATCCACCAGAACGTACGCGACGACCCCCGTTTCCGCCCCTGGGTGCTTCGTCTTGCTGGCGACGCCATCGCTGCCATCGACCGCATCTTCCGCTCCACGGACGATTCGTCCATGGGCGCCACCTCGGACGAGCTCCTGGCACGCTCAGAGTTCGGTTCCAACGTTGTTACCCGCACCGTCATGCCCGTCTACCACTGCACCGGTGCAAAGGACGCCCTCGACACCTTCTACCCTCGCATGTGGTTCTACCACCATGCCCAGGCACTCGTGCGATCTGCCGTCCGCCACTTCAAAGCTGGCCGCGCCTTCGCCCCGCGCCCTGTGGACGGCAGGCTTTGGTACCCCGCGCACCCGTACCCGCGGGCCGCCGCGCCCGACGACGGTGGCGCGTGGGCGGACGGCAGCGATGGCTCGGGCGAGCTCAGCTGGGTGGACTTTGCGTCCATGTGCAAGGAGCACGAGGCGGATGTGTTTGCGGTCGAGATGCTGGGATGAGCTTGCCAGCGGGCAGAGGTTGTGGCATAATACCCTAGTAGATATGGAAGCACCGAACGAGGCGTTAGCTTGAACGTTGAATTAAAATATTGTTATTTCCAGGTGGTTGCAGTGGGCAGTCGTGACCATGCGGTGTGGCAGGGAGTGGGAAGGATGACTGTAAGGTAAATTCTCCCCGTCGTTGCATCCATCGCCGACCACTCGTCAACCTCACAACCTCTCAACCTACATCATCCTCCCGCATACCCTACGAGAACATCATTATGTCGTCTTCGAAACCCAAGCGCCTCATCGTCTGCTGCGACGGTACCTGGTTCAACAGCCACCACGGCTTCGTCAAGACCTCCTGGTACAAGCGTATCGGCACCCTCCAAGTCCCCTCGAACGTCACCCGCATCTCGCGATGTTTCCGCCGCACCTGCTCCGACGGCAAGGTGCAGGTAGTCAACTACCAGTCCGGCGTCGGCACGGGCAGCAACATGCTGGATACTCTCACAGGCGGGGCTTTTGGCATGGGCATCGCCATGGTGAGTGCCTGCATTGCTGTGGTTCAAGGATCGAGCTGACATGTTTGGCAGCGCATCAAAGAAGTCTACAGCTTCCTCGCGGCCAACTACTTTGATGGTGACGAGATCATCCTCATCGGCTTCTCCCGCGGCGCCTTCACCGCGCGATCTGTGGCCGGCATGATCGCCAAGCTGGGCCTGCTCACGAGGGAGGGCATTGGCCACTTTTACCCTATCTTCATGGACATGAACAGATGGAACTGCGGCGGCGAGGACCAGTTCCCCAACGTGCCCTTCGCCAATAAGCCTCATGGTCCCGGTGCTGCTGAGGCATACAGGGCCAGACTGGAGGAGGTGGGTGGTTCTGGCAAAGTCATGGAGGACACGGCTGACCATTTCGCAGCTCGGCCTCACACGCGTCCGTCAGGGTGGCGGCGCTGGCAGTCTCATCACTGTCAAGGCTATCGCGTGCTGGGACACGGTCGGGAGTCTCGGCATCCCGCAGATCGAGTGGCTCAACAAGCTCGGTGGACACTTGGCCCAGAGCAGCACACATCAGTTTTGGGACACGAGCTTGTCGGACCGAGTTGAGCATGCCTTCCACGCCCTCGCCCTCGATGAAACACGCATCTCCTTTACTCCCGCTGTGTGGGAACGTCTGCCAGAGAACGCCTGCTCGACGGACCTGCGTCAGGTCTGGTTTCCAGGAAGTCATGGCAACATCGGCGGAGGTACTGATGATCAAGGCATGGCCGATATCACCCTCGCGTGTCAGTCTTTCGAGTCTCTCTTTCTCGCACGCGTGTTGTACTGACTCAACATCAGGGATGATGGATCAGCTGGCATCCATCGACGTCGAGTTTGACGACGATTCGTTCAACTATACCGTCGCCCGCACGCAGGCCTGTTACGACTCCACGCCGCCAAAGGCTTTCATCCCCAAGGCCTTCGCCAAGGAGCCCATCTACACCGCCAACAACCCTCGTCGCCCTTGGGCCCTCGGCGCCATCTGCCGTGACACGAACCTCCTCTGGCGACTCACAGGATCCCACGTGCGCCGTCCCGGCATGCAGCGTCAGGCAGCGACAGGATGCAGCAAGGGTGCCCGTCCGCCCTTCCTTAAAGACACCAGCGAGCGCATTCACTCGTCGGTCCGCGTACGCATGCTCTGCGAGGGCCTCGACCTCAACGACGAGGGACTCTGGACCTGCAGGGCCCTGCGGGGCTACTGGCAGCTCAAGAAGCGAAGGCTCACCTTTGACAGCCTGGAGGAGCCGACCGAAGCGATCGAGGGTGGCGGCGAGCGGTACGTCTACGTGTATGTCGGTCCGCTTGACGAGTCGGCTGAGCGTACGCTGGCGGAGGAGCCCATGGGGCCGTTTGAGCGTCGGCTGCTGGAGATGACGGCTGGCGAGCCCAATGTATGGCAGTACGCGTCCGTTTGAGGTAGCAGCAATGGGAGGCATGTCGACGCTTGGTCTTTGGTGATGACGAGGTACGATGACTAGGTGCTCTCGCGCCACGAAAGGAGCAGACAAGGAACACATGTGAAGCTGCGCGCTCACGTCTACCATGGTTGCGTTGCCAACGGCGGAGTGGCTTAGACTGGACATGATGCACTGGTCCCTCTCCAGCTTGTCAGCTGCCTCAGTTAGTTGTCCAGCAAACCTCGCCACGCGATGACCGATGAGATCCATGACCGTTTGCATCTATTTCGCGGCAAGACTTGGACCTCTGCCCGTACTGCGGCCGCCTATTGACGCAATCCAGGTCATTGAAATGTCCTTGCAACAGTGCAAGCGCGGCTGTCTGCACGTATATATTGAGGGCAGCCAGGGAATTTGAGAACAGCCCGCCTCTTCTGCGGCACATACCTGGTCTTTGTCCATCAAAGATGCCGATGGGTCTGTCTTACCGACTGCCGTTGCGCCGGCAGGGGTGCATTATACTTCGTCGTCGATGACTGAGGAGATGGCATATCTGGTAGCAGCGAGGACGAGGAGTTGGAGGCATTTATGCGGATTGTACCTTGTGTTCCGGCCATTTCATGTGCATGTAAGAAGCGATCCAAGGGTTTTGAACAATTCTCGTCTTCGTAAACGAACAGAAATAACAAACAAGAGGCAAGATCAATGACTCTAAAGCAAGTGGATCGCCGCGAGAAGTCCCAACAGCCCAGTGACGCAAGCCATCCACAGACCACCCAACCGGACAGGATCCCCATCACGACCGGTATACACAAACTTGGAGTGATCAACCAGAAAGCTTCGCAGCCAGAAGTGCCACTGCCATTCCGGGTACACCATGAGATTCTTCCCAGACTTGGGTTCGACATACCAGTTTGTGCAGCCAGACGACCATACCAAGCTCTTGGCACGGTCCTGGATCCAGCTGTTCTCTTCGTCTTCTGCGTCCTGTGTGACCTCAACAGCTGAGATGGCGCCAGTCTGGCGGGCCTTGAGAATTGGTTCCAGCATGTTGAGGGCAAAGTTGATTTGGCATTCGCTGGAGAAGATGACGGAGAGGTGGCCGTTGACAGTGTTGGGTCCCATCATGATGAAGAAGTTGGGGAAGCCAGCTACGCATGTTCCGTAGTAGGCCTGTGGTAGGCCGTCGTTGTGAGTTTGCCACTACAGCAATATGTCAGCTTCGTGAATCATGCCGGGGGTCTCAATGAGGGACATACATGGTTATGAATGGAGACACCATTGCGCCCAATGATGTTCAGATGGCTCAAGAGAGTGGTAGTCTCGAAGCCGGTTGCCAGAATGACGGCATCAATTTTGATCTCGCGTCCGGACTTGAAGATGGCCGAATCCTTTGTCAGTCTCTCCACCGCATCATCGTGGACAAGCTCAACATTGTCCCGATGCAAGCAGTCGAGATAGCCTGTATCGAAGACTCGGCGTTTGCATCCGACTTCAAACTTGGGCATCAATGCGTCGACATATCGGGGCGGGGCTGCCCTCTTGATGTAGGCCCTGGACGCCTCAGCCAGCTTCTGTCGTGCACGACCGCCGGTCTTGGTGTCAAACATGAGCCATTCAGCTTCCAGCTCTGCATAGATCTTGCCGCGCAGAATTTTCATGGCTCCAGGTACATGACGCATGATCGACTTGAAGGCGTCCGAGTACTTGGGGTTTGGTCTCTCGAGAAGCCAGTGGGGTTGGCGGACAACCTGCACAACTTTCGCGGCTGTCTCGCTGACCACGGGCACGAACTGTGTTGCGCTGCAGCCATTGCCTAAGAAACCGACCGTTAGTCTGACACTGACATGTGACTAGCCATTTATCGAATGACTTACCCAGCACCAGAACCTGCTTGCCAGTGTGATCAAACGAGTGGTCCCAGAGCGCCGAGTGGAAAATTTTCCCAGCGAACTCATCACGACCAGGGAGATCGCACTTTTTGGGCAAGCTCAGAGCGCCAACCGCGGAAACGAGCGCCCGTGAACGGATCTGAAAAGATCTGTTCTGATTCTGATCAAATACGTCGACAACCCACGTTGACGTCTCAGAATCCCACTGCGCCTTCTGGACGGTGTGCTCCAGATGAGTATGAGGTGCCAGATTCCACTTGCGCGCGACAGTGTGAAAGTACTGCAGAAGCTCCGGTTGCATGACAAACTTTTGCGACCAATCTGGATTCATGGCAAAGGAGTAGGAGTAGAAGTGGGATGGAACCTGCTTGGACTCAGCATCTAGAACCGGCCAGGAAGTTCAATGGCACTCACATCGACGCCGCATCCAGGATACGTGTTGATCGCCCACGTGCCGCCAATGTCGTTCAGCTTTTCGAAAATCTTGAAGGTAGCACCTCTGAATTTCCTCATAAGCTGTACCGCGAGGCCGATCCCCGACATGCCTCCCCCGATGATAACGACATCGGTGTCGACATTGACGGACTTGAGAGACGTCATCTTGTCTGTTGACTGTGGGCAATAGTGAAGAGTAAAGGAGACAAAAGCTGAGCCGTACTGAAGCTTGGGAATCGTGGTTTCTTTGCCGTGACTTCACCACAGGTTTTTGAGACTGCTCCGACTTTTGATGACGGAGTCGATCGTGTAGGGAAGTTTAGGTATTCCGCTCACCCGAACGGAACCTGAGGGCCATTCGGGTTCTAGAAGGCCTATTCGTGTCTCAAATGATGATGACTTGGAACGCCCAAGATGCGCGTCTCAGGCCATCGCCCCCCGAACATCGCTAGCGGCGCCTATTTCTCCCCATCCAGCATGGCGCCAAGTCATTTCTGAGGATCTTTATCCCGAAACGGTCAAATAGGCGTCCCACTCGATCAGCACCCCCCAAAGTCCTGGAACTGCAGTTGGAAGCTGAAGAGGACTAACGGCATTAGGGCAATTAGGCCTTTCGGATGTTGGTCATGCTGCACACAGTTTGATCTCCGTCGAGAGGAAGCAAGATTGGAGACGCCCGGCAGTGTAGTCTTGACGCTAAGCCTGTACCCCAGCTTTTCCGGGATCGGGGCTCCAACTCCAACTTGAGTCAATGAGCATTCTGGGGGAGCATGATGCGGGGAACAGCGACAAACATGGATCTACATAAAGGTGTTCATTGTGTCGCTACACCTCTGCCACTTTTCCCATCACCCCATCACAAGTCTTTTGACCTGTATTCTGAAGCATTTAGCACACTCGCAATGGCACGAAAGTATCTCGGAGGCTCTGGTGAGGGTCTCACCGTATGGATCAGCATTGCTGCTTCCACCGTCCTGATATTTTACGGTTACGACCAAGTAGGTATCAAGCTGGCTGAAGACGCCAGTGACCTGCGCTAACAATCTCCAGGGCATCTTTGGAAACATCCTCGTGTCCGACGACTTCATCAGGACCGTTGGATATCCCTCGGTTGAGGCTCAAGGCACCATGACCTCTGTCTACAATCTCGGCTGCTTCGCCGGCGCCCTCTCGACCCTCTATACCGGCGATAAGCTTGGACGGCCCAACTCTCTGATCCTCGGAAGTGTCATCATTGCCATCGGTGCCATCATCCAGTCGACGGTCTACGGTCCGGTGCAGATGTACGTCGGAAGAGTCGTTGCAGGTCAGTCAGATTCCTGGGCGAAATCGAGGATAATTCGTCCGATTAACGGCAGCAGGCCTCGGCACTGGTATCAATACGTCGACCGCGGGTGTCTGGCAGTCCGAGACAGCCAAGGTCAGCAGCCGTGGAAAGCTCATCATCATTCAGATGGCCAACTGCATCCTCGGCTTCTCAATCTCCAACTGGCTGACTCTCGGCTTCTCCTTCGCCCCCGGAAGCGTCAGTTGGAGATTCCCCCTGGCCTTCCAAATATGTGAGTGAATCGCCGTTCTTTCATGGCTAGGTACGCTGGGCATGACTGACAGGTGATGCAGTCTTCTCTATTCTCGTCTGCTCGATGTGCCCCTTCCTGCCCGATTCACCGCGTCTGCTTATCCGGAAAGAACGTCACGAGGAAGCGCTTGAAATCCTTGCTGCTCTCGAAGGCCACGGCGCAACCGTCGAAAGCCCTTCCGTCCGAACCCAATATGCCATTATCAAAGACATCATGGACAAGGAGCATGGCGAAACCTACACCTGGTGGCAACTGCTTACTGGCAAGAGTCCCTCTGGCGTGGTACGACGCATGATTCTCGGAGCGTGGATGCAGTGCATGAACCAGGTATGCTTGAACCGCTCTGCCGAATCTCGTCGGCAGCTTCGTTCTAACATGCATAGATCTCCGGTATCAACGTTACAAGCTACTACATGACCTACGTGTTCATCAACGCCCTAGGCTTCAGTGAGCTCATGTCTCGAATCTTGGCGGCCGCAGGCTCCATCGACTACCTCATTTTCTCGTTCCTGGCCTACTTCGTCATCGAGCGTTATGGTCGCCGTCGCGTTATGATGGTCTCTGCAGCAGCTTGCGCTGGGTGCTGGACGCTCATCTCCATCGCAGCCTCCCAGATCGAGATGGAGAACGGCAACAGGTTCCAGTGGGGCTGTGCCGCCATCTTTGGCTTCTTTGCCTTCTTTGCGTCGTTTGGCATGGGCGTATTGGCTGTGCCTTGGCTGTATCCCACCGAGGTCAACGCTTTGGCGTTCCGTGCCAAGGGAACCAGCTTGGCCATGGCATCAAACTGGTATGCAACGTGTACAAAATCCTGCGATCTAGACCTCCCGATGAGCTAACAGAAGACAGGATCATGAACTACATGGTGGCACAGATCACCCCTCCCGGCATTGCCAATCTAGGGTGGCGCTTCTGGCTCATCTGGGCCGTCATCTGCGCTTCGTTCGTTCCGATCACCTTCTTCTTTTACCCCGAGACCGCGAACCGGTCACTGGAGGACATCGATCGATTCTTTGCCGACCACCCTGGCGTCTTCGTCTTCCGCAATAAGATTGCCACGCAGCTGCACCGGCCCGACATTTACATCGAGGCAGACAATCTCATCGCACACAGGGAAGCTGGCGTCGACAACGACAAGAAAGACAGCAGCATTGTTGAGAAGGAGCTTGCCTAGGCGCCTTGTCTGTTATCTTAGGTAGACTTGGAGGTCTCCGGCCGTTGGCTCAACCCGAAGGACTACACATTCCCAACTCCTCCAACTACTGTACGAGAATCGTACCAGAAGAGCCGCAATTTTGTCCTGTCACCTTGCTCCTCGATTTTGATTAGTACGCGTTAATGCTCTTGAATCGTAAAGAGGTTTTTTAAAACAAAGAAAGAAGAATAAAATGTTTCCAGAAGAGTGAGGACACGCCGTTGAGTGCCGTTTCTGAGGCAGATCATACGTAGTGCCTACATCCACGGTACTTTCCAAATTCGGCTCTTGTAATCATATTTTCTTAGCTTTGACCGGCTACCAGCGTGTTTCGTTTCCGATGATTTGATTGAGCGGGCAATTTTAAACCGGTCTTTACACGTACTGCATCAAACATGACACCAAGAGAGTCCTCGAGAGGGCGGTATTGAGAGGTTCAATTCGAATCAACTATACTTTTGACATGGCCCGCTGTTCTTCTCATGGCATCACGTCGCTTCTGCTAGCCCCTGGAAAAACTCACTGACAGCCCAAGCACCAGGATCAGGAATCTTCCCCATCCAGGAATCCTCTGATCCAACGTAGACCGATCTCCCAAAAGCAGGCTTCAGAGCCTTCGTATTTTCCGCTCCAGTTGCAGCTTCGGCGGCAGCCTGCTTGACATCCAGCGTGGTGGCTAGGCTCGTGACAAACGGCACCAAGGCGTCCATCAGGGTCCGATCTCCAGGCCTCGCGGGAGTGTACCTGTTGAGAGTACGCAGCGCGAAGGTCAATGCTGAGGACCACATAGACATGTCTACCGGTGTCGGGTCATTGTCGTCAAGCTGGCGGAGGCCTTGGACCAGACCACTCAGGAAGATGGTGAAGATGGCGCCCGATGTTCCATCCATTGCAGTTTCCACGACTGCTTTGATGTCAGATACGAATGTGACTGCATCCAGCGTCGTTGAGGGATAAGTCAGAGCTTCGAGGATGGCCTCGGCTCCACGCTTCATTCCCGTTCCGCAATCACCATCGCCAACGATTGTGTCGTATCGAGTAACTTCTGGCTCCGCTCCAATCAGACGATGGAGGCCCGACTCGACAAGGCGTCTAGTGACGCCGGAGTCGATAGTCAGCCCGCTTGATGGCTTCAACGAGGCTGCGACATGCTCGCTGCCACTGGTAGGACCAGACTCCGCTGACCATGCTGAAGATGGCAGAGGTGATGCCCAGCCCAGAGCCTCGGCCGGAAAGTCCAGCAATTCAAGCATGGACATCTCCTCACCGAGCCCAGTATCCTCAAGCTTGAGTAGTGTAATACTGAAACCAGGGCCGTTAAGAGAGCTTAAAAAGGGGCCGGAATAGATTCTGAGCGGACGGTGACCGTAACGGCTCTGAAGCTGGTTGACGACCTCCGTCGTGATGGCTCCAAGTTCGAGAGCCGACACACCGCCGAGATTGTTGATGAGGAGAACGACACGATCGCATGACTGGATGGATACGTAGCTTCGGTCGGGATCAGTTTGATCCAGCAGCTGCTGAAGCATCGTGTCGACTAGGTCGGGGAGTGCTTTGGTAGCCCGTATAGATCCCGGCTCGTTGTGAATCCCCATACCAATTTCGATCTCGTTCTGGCTCAGGGCTTCTCCTAACGCGACACGTCCTGGGACGTGGACGTGACCAAGGGAAGCACCGACTGTGGCTGTGTTGGCTGCAACTTGGCGTGCTAGCTGATGAACTTCAGCTAACGAACCTCCCATCTCTGCAAGAGCGCCGCAAAGCTTCATAACAAGGACTGTTCCTGCGAGCCCTCTTCGTCCGACCTTTCCGCTCTTCTGGCGTCCAACCCCGACATCGTCGCCAACAGCGAATAGCTCAACCTCTATGTTGCCTGCACGTGCGTCCTCTGCAGCCATGCCGAAGTTGAGAACATCGCCGGTGTAGTTCATGATGAGTATAAAGACGCCCTTGTCCGTCGGCACATGTTTGAGGCCTTGCCGGACCTGCTCAGCGGAGGGAGATGCAAATATGGTGCCGGCAACGGAAGCAGTCAGGAAGCCTTTGCCGACGTAGCCTGCAAACCCTGGCTCGTGACCGCTTCCCCCGCCTGTGACAATAGACACCTTGCCATGGTGCTGGCTGTTGAGACGGCGATGTATGATTTTGTGATCTTTTTGGAATCCGAGAGACGGGTTGGTCGCGATGGTAGCTTGGAGCGAGTCCAAGACTAACTTGGTGGGATCGTGAATGAAATGCTTAGAGCTCATTTTGAAAGATGGAAACGTCGGGATGATGACAGATGGTATTCTGGACGAGTCAAACGTTTTCTGCATAGCATTGCTGCTCCAGGACACGGTATAAGATGCTTTTTGCTTGTCACCTTCATCGACTTCTCTGTATGAAACATTGTGCATCAGCCCATGGCCAAGCTTTAGCCACATACAGTATGATACGCGTGCAACAAGCTGCTTTGCTGTCGAAGCCTCAAGTCTGCTCTGCAGCCAACTGGTTCCCACGCCTTCACATTCCTTTGATCCATGCTTGCCTTTGAGCAGACGAAGCGCCGCCGTAACGTTGACATCCAGTCCGATCTCGTCCACGAAGGCTAAGGTACCTACCTAGGCAATCATTAGTCCAGAGAGGGGCGCGCTTTTTGTCCCAAAAGGGGCAAATAGCGCGGGCGACATCGATTTCCAGTGAGGTTAGGTTCCCCAATTCCTCCCGTCTCCACTGTACTAGTAGTGCGCCCCTGGCGTCCGTGACGTTCAGCCCAAGACTAGCAATACATGCTAGGGAGGCTCTCCATCTAAATCAGGACAAATAAGCGCTGCCCACTTCCCTAGGTTGGGGAGGAACGTCTCGTGACTCAAGTCGCGGGGGCATCAGTGGCGGACGGGCGGGATGGCTGGACTGACTGCCCGGTTAGCTGACTTCAAGTGATCAAGCGGTGCTTCGAGCTCGCGGGACTCGGAGGCCCGGGAGCAGGTGAGGGGGGCTGTGTTCAAGTTGTGCTCCAAGCCGCGCCGTGCGGGAAGGTTTATAGCATCAGATCCCCAGGAACCGCAATGCGATAAGGCTACTTCTCCAACAAACAATCGTTCGACTCTTCTCATCCTGATCTTCTCGAGTAAGCTATGGCGTTCTTCGTGGAAGGCAAGACAGCTGTGGTCACCGGAGCTGGCTCTGGCATCTGCTTCTCTTTCGCAAAACTGCTCCTCCAGCGAAAATGCAATGTCGTTCTGGCAGACCTTCTGTTGAGGCCCGAGGCCGAGCGTCTTCTCCAGGATTTTTCATCACCAGGGGCCAGAGCAAGAGCAGTGTTCCAGAAGACCGACGTCACCAAGTGGGATCAGCTTGACCGTGCTCTCGAAGTAGCGAAGAAGGAGTTTGGCGGGTTCGACATTGTCTGCCCAGGTGCTGGTGTCTACGAGCCGGTAAGCATTTTCTCTCCCCTCCATTCCCGTGCACCTTTGTACACCTAGTATCTGACCTCGGTCTTAGCTCTTTTCTAATTTCTGGCACCCTCCCGGATCGCTTCCGTCTAAAGACGCCGCCAACAACAACCGATACGCCAGTCTCGACATCAATCTTGTCCACCCCATCTACGCAACCCAACAAGCCATCACGCACTTCATTCAGCGTGGCAAGCCCGGCGCCGTCGTCCACGTCTCCTCCATCGCCGCCCAAAGGCCCGTGCTCACGGCGCCCCTCTACGTCGCGGCCAAGAGCGGTATCTCCAACTTCATCCGCTCCCTTGCGGAGCTGGAGAAGCCGCCCCGGCCGAACCTGCCCAGCATCCGCGTCAATGGCGTTGCGCCGGGCGTCATCAAGACGCCGCTGTGGACGGAGAACCCCGAGAAGCTGCGGTGGATCGACACTGTCAAGGACGTCTGGGTCGAGCCTGAGGAGGTGGCCGAGGCGATGCTGGCCCTCGTCGAGAAGGAGGAGTATGTCGGAGGCACGGTGCTAGAGGTTGGGAAGGGCCAGATGCGGCAGGTGGAGGTCCTGAATGACGCCGGGCCAACAGGAGCTGGGCACACGGTGGGTAATGCTGCCAAGGGAGCGGACGAGGTGTGGGAGAATCTTTCCGCTCGCTCGGTTTGATGGATAGAAGCGAGTTGGGAGATGACACTTGGCTGGAGAATCACATACTGTAGCTGTGTAACTTCTATTGTTTGCAGACTCCCATGGTTAAAGATGTCACGAGTCAACGATTCGACTTTGGTGCCGAACATTGCCGCAATGCGTCCCTCCGCAGCTGTCACTCTGGCCTCCCGTCCACTGCCTCAATGGATCCGAGGCAGCCCGAGGCTAGAATCACGGCGTGACTGCTGATCACATCACACGGTGTACCTACTAGTACTAGTAGTAAGGTACTGGTAGGCTACATGGCACGAGAGGGCGGCACGCGGGGACTCAGACGCGGGGAACTTAGTAGTAGAAGTGCGGGGCACAGGGGCGAGCACTTGGGGCGCTACGGGCTACTGGTCCTAGTAGTAGGGATTACCCTTAGGCCGGCGGGGGCACCTCATATTAAATGGCCACCTCAGCCGCGCTCCAGCTCACGACGGGACGGTTTCATGGTTGTCGTCACTGGATGCTCGCCTCTATTGCTGCCAGCACCATTGCCCCCTCAAGTCACCCGAGCAAGCGTATTTGACAACCGGTGCTCAGCGCACTCATGGAACAGTCTTTGAACAGATCCAGGAGGTCGCGGGCAGGATGGTCAGTCAGGCTTCTCCCCGAGTGCGAGGCCTCCTCCACCATGGCACTAACTCCTCGAAAGCTCTCAATGCCGTCGCCTCAGAATCAAGTGCGACGAGCAATACCCACGGTGCCAGCAATGCAAAAAGCGAAACCGCGTGTGCAATCTCGCCGAATCTCGATTCCGCACCTACGACCCCCCGAACGAGACGGCCTTCCAGCGACCTGGTCGACCCGACTCCCATGATGACCGGTCTGCGCTTCTGCAGTCGATCACATTGAGCTCCAGGACGGGTTCGAACGACTCCGAGTCGCACTTTGCAGCACCATCGAATCTATCGGCGCCTGACGTGCACTTTCCAGACTCGCCCTCCGTCTCTGTGCTGGGTACGACATCAAGCCGCTGTCATGGCCGGTCTGATGAGTTCGACGGCGTGCTGGGTCAGCGGCAAGTTCGGCTGACGCCCTTGTCGAATGAGGACCAACGTATCGCATCAATTGATAATCCCATGGTGGACGATGAAGCCCACGAAGGAGCGACATCGGGAGACGATACATCGTCAGTGTCGAGGGAGCCTCAAGCACATGCAGCGACACCTGGCCAGGGGATTTACGTCCCCCCAGCGGAAGAAGCATCGACCACCGGGGTGTCGCATCAGCACGAATCTGGTTGCCCAGGAACAAGCCATGGGTCGATTGACCAGGCAACTCCATCATATGTTCTCTCCGCCGGCCGTGGTCCCGATGTCAGCATCAGAAACGGGCTGGAGACGACCGAAGAGAGGGCCTTCTTGTTGCGTCATTTCGCTACCACTACTGGAAAATGGTGAGCACAGCCGGCAGCCTTTGGAAGGGTACAGCTAACGCTTTGGCGGCAGGATGGATCTATTTGATCTGGACTGCTTTTACAGTCGTCAGGTACCCATACTCGCGCTGTATAGCCCACTAATCATGTTTTCTGCCTGCGCATTTTCAGCACGACAGCTCAGCCTGACGCCAGGGCCGCGACGGCGGCGAGACTCACACCACTGCTCTTACCTGTATGCCAAAAGGCAGGAGCAGGCTACGCATCAACGGGACTACACTTGGATCGCAGAGGCCTACTACGACGCCGCCATAACCCTCCTCCGACAGCACATATCAGATTTTACCTCCCCGGAACTCAACCCCTCGTCAGTTGCTGCTGCACAAGAGTCCGAGGCGGCTAACGTGGCCTCTTTCGACATGTCCTCGCCCACTCTACATAAGAAGGACTTCTCGCGTGCCATACTGCACGACGACATTGTGATAGCCGTCATGATCCTCAGCAACTACGAATTTCTCGGAGGAGCTGCGCCGAAATGGTCTGACCACCTTGACGGTACCAGATCCTTTCTACGTCTGTCGGATGAGGCTGGGCTTCTGGATTTTGCGCCGCCCTCGCCGATGTCTGACTCTGCCCCCGGCCATCTGCGACATCTGCGGCCCTGCTTCTGGAACTTTGCTCGGCAGGATATGCTCTCTGCTTGTGAGAAACCCCCTTTCACGGCTTATAGATAAGCGCTGACGATGGACAAGTGATTAATGGAAAGAAGACGCGGCTAGAGATTGATGACGTTACTATGTGGCAGCGGATGGGCTTGGATCTGGACGCAGACGGCCGGTTGAGAGACACGTCGCTGTTGACTCAGAACCCTGCCAGCGCGAATCGGGTCGATATGATATCGAACACCTTGATTTGGATGCTAGGAAAGCTGGTAAATTTGGTGGCAACATGTCACGAGGAGATGGAGACCGACTCGGCGGACCCGGCAGACACAAACACTTCATCCGAGAGAGGCTCGTTCCTGGACAGGTGGCTTGCACTGACGCACGAGCTCCAAGCGTGGCACGACGCCCTGCCACCGCTCTTCCGGCCCTGCACACGCGTCCTGTTACCGCAAAGGACCGCACGTCGCGGCATCGACCGCCAGCTCAGAACCAAGCCGCTGATCGACCACGAGACGTGGCACAGCGACAGCATGTGCGCCTCGACGATGCAGTCCTGGCACATGTCGCAGATCATGCTCCTCCTCTACAAGCCGCCGAGCGTCTCGGTGCGACAGCTGCCCTGGATTCCAAAGACGCAGCCCCTGAACAGGTTTCCGGATACTCTGGCAGACCTCAATCAGATGAACGACATGCTGCAGTATCACGCCGTCGAGATCTGCGCCATCGCGCTGTCACGTCCGGAGGAGGCGACGCGCATCCACATGCTGCAGCCGCTATACATGGCTGGCCGGTGCCTAACAGATGTGTCTGATCGCGGGACGGTTGTGAGGCTGATTGACGGCATCGAGGATGAGCTCGGATGGCACGCGAAGTACAGAGCGGACGCGCTTCTGGCCGAGTGGGACACGGACAGAGACACCCTCGAGTATTACGACGAGACAGCCTAGACACACACAACCCAGCATGTCGTTCCCACCGCGACGAACAACAGCCCAATCTTTCGGCTTATGCGTGCTCTCTCCTACCCATCCACCGATACTGCGGCCGCGACCTCTCCCACTACCAACGGACTCATGACGAGTCCGCGCAGTGAGGCGTCGACGTCTACGTGCCCCTCGAAGAGACGGAGACTGTGAAGGAGATCTGGATCAGACGCTGCCCGGATCAGATCAGGTACCCGATTCTGCAGGCACGCACCCCAGGCACGCACCCCCTCCCTCCCCCGGCTCCCAAGATTCCTCAACTTTCACGAGCACCCGCAACTTGTCACCAGTCATGCCCGCACCATCATTGTCGGCCCGCAGCTGAAACGGCTGCAAGAAAGAAGCGAACACAGCATGAAGTTGCCGGCCAAGAAATGCTCTCGTTTCTTCGCGGACACGGGTCCCGACGGCATGACCATGATGATCGCCTTTGAGAACCCCCGCCCAAAGCAACCGTCCTCGAGAGAAACCGCCGAGGCATCTCCCGTTATCGCCGTATCCTGACATCGTTGATAGAGAGGACCTTGTGTACACGTGCGCCGATCTCGAAGGGACAGGCGCAGTTCAACCTTGTTCTGGGGAGTTGGGAGGTGTGTCCGGGCTGATACTGCACGACCGAGACGGCCGACGGTTCTGCGTTGGTGAGGTTCACCTGGGGCGAATGGAGGCTGCGCTCGAGGTTGGCACCGCGTCTGGCATGTCGTTCTACTTCTCCGAGTTTGAAGGAGGGTACCCGTACGTGCAACGCATAGAGATGATGGGGCAAGATGGCGACGGCGACGGCGACAACGGCATCGACAGAGACGGCACCCTCACAGTGCAGTGGTCCGGCTTGTTGGAGTGGTGGGTGTCGGAGACGCGGTGTAAGCTCTATTATCATGAGCAGACGAGCCCAACTCTTGTTTCTATGTCCAGCGACGAGAATTAGTCGCTCAAGGAGCTTACATCTACGCTCTGGCTTCAAAGAGAAGGAGTGCTTCTAGGCTGCAGGAGTCACCGTACACAAAACCAAAAAGACATACAACACCGGGTATTCGCTGGTCGTCACCGACCCAACTACTGATCCAGCCCTCATTGGTTTGACTAAAGGAGAGCGGACGGGATCCCGTATTTTCCAATGGGTGTGGTCGTATGTGCTAGGAGGGGGCTGGACGGCGGGTCATGCCAGTTGGAGGTCAAGCGGTGAGGGTGTCGCGATCGTATATATTCCGAGCCACAGCCCTAGAATCGAGGGCATCAATCAAGGTCTCACGGCCTCTAAAGTCACTCTATTGAGGTTTGCCTTACTGCGCTGGAGGAATGGAACGCGTTGGGACCTGACGGGCAGGTCTTCCGACGACACGCCTTTCATCAACGGGCTCTAGCGTTGAGCAAGCTATACCTCACTTCCCGGGGAAACCACCGCGTCGAGAGACCCTCCCAAGTCCATGACAGTCAGTTATAATGACGCGAGAGCGCGGGAGCGATGTGAGAAGTTGGGTAACGCCTGGCAATAAGCTTTCCTAATTCCTTTTAACCTGGAGATCGAGGTACAGTGTCAGAAAGTGCGAATAAAACAGTAAAACACTGTATGGTCAATCCATCTCGGTTTCCGGATGTTTGGAAAACTTGACCCTCATATCTCAACGAATATCAATTATGAAGCTCCGGGAGCTCGTTTCTGAGTCGCGAGTCGACGTCTGTCGTGGTAGCGACGTCTATCATGGCGATCGAGCCGACCTCTGTTGCAGGCGAGCCGACGCAACAGACATCGCTCGTGACTGCATCGTGGGAGACGTCTGGGTCCGGGGACGGAGAGCCTGCTCCAGAGCCAACGCAGAATACTGCCGAGTCATTCCTCACCAGGACAGGAACGGCACCTGCTCAGATGACACCCACGCAGATCGAAGGGGAGCCTGGATCGACGTCGGCCGACGGAGACGACGCTGCCGAGTCTGCCGGTCCGGGCGAATCCGCCTCAGAGTCTGTCCCCAGCCCTGGCGACTCGACCGGCTCGGGGGATTCTGCTGTGGTCGATGATCCGACGTCTGCATCCCTGGGCACCACCACGGGGTCGGACAGCACTCCGTTTCCTTCATCCGCGACAACGGCCACCGAGGACGGCGTCGCGCCTGAAATCACTTCCGACGAGACGGCTCCTCTCCAGAGCGAGGCTGTCGGGGTACTGCCGACAGCCGCGACACCTTCATTCGCCACAGGTGCCTCGTCCGGCCTTGACATCCAGGCCCTCTGGATGCTTCTATTCGCGTCAATCGTTACTGCCGCCATCGTGCACTAGGCTTTACTGGAGCGCGTGCAAGTGAGCAGCAGCAGTGCACAAAAATCGGGCTAGGTATTCGAGTAGATCCAATTCATTAATCGCGCGCGTACTGCGCAACCTAATCAAGTTTATCCCCTAGCTCCACCCCACGGCTGTCGCGATGCGAATACTAGGAAGTCGCTGAGATCGTGCGCAAGGTTGTGTCCCATGCCCCCCCCCGCCGTGCCCTCCGTCAACTGCTTCTAGCTCGACCTCGAGATCATGCGGCATGCTTCGCCTGGTGTCCCAGCGGACACAACTCTGGAGCGAGCCGCTCGCGGCCAGGCTGGTTGCCACGGATGCGCAACCGGTAGTGTCAGATGTGTAGCAAGCCGGGGCGAGATACCTGCCGTGCACGAGCCCTGCCAGGGGACTCGAAACCGAACTCCCCGAACCAGTTGACGATGTCCTCCAGCTCGTCGTCAGACCGGCGCATGGGTTCTGTGCTGCCCGAGTATAAGTCGCCGGCACCTCCGAGTATAGCGACCTGGAAGGCTGTCTAATCCAGCGTCTTGTCTGGCATGATGCTTGTGTTCACCAAGGAGCCGGACTTGGGGACGTTGATGCGGCCGTGACGGAACGTTAGCATGTTCATGGTGTATGGCGTCGAGTGTAAGAGTATGGCATCGTCGTTCGTAGACGGCGCGAAACAGCTCGCGAGTGCACCTCGGCTTGCTCCCAGTGCTTGAGGGGGGAGGGGCGGCGGCACCGGAGCGCTGGCAACGGCCTCAGGCGGTGCGTCGGCGTCAGTGAGGGAGGCCACCGACACTTGGTCTGCCGCCGGGGCAGTCCCGACGCCAGAAGACAGAATCCGCCTTGAAAGGTTCTGCAGATGGAACGGATCCACTGGTGTCTGGCTGCTCTCCTCGGCATCTGACGTTGGCGGTGTATTGCTGGGCCTGAGTCCGCGGCACCAGGGCTGCCCGCTGCCACGGCGTGCCGAGGCAAGTCGACGGAGCGAGGGCACAATCTCGTCGGCCTCGATCTTCCCCAGTACATGGTATTTGATTGTTCTTGTAATGCAAGAAAGACGTGAAGATGCATGTCTCGTCGACCGCGGTGACCTCGACGTAGTGGCTGGAGGCATGGTGGCCGGGGTAGGCAATATGGAAGATGGGCTTTCCCCCCTCTTCTCTGACGTGGAGGGTTGAGTGACAATGGCCTAAGGGAAGCACACTAGCCCTGGTCTCTTCGCGGCATGGCGTGAAGAAGCGCAGTCACATACTGAGAATAGAACCACTTATGGACCGTGGACGCCACAACTTAACACTAGTTCGGGCCTTGCACAGCCGGCTACCCACCAACCGGGATTCAGAGTGCCTTTGATCTGGTGGCCCTCTGCCACCTTTAGACGGGCTGGACCCTCTTCTAGGAATAGGGTTCAGGCCTCCAGTCCCGATCAGTAATTTGGATTCAGGGCTAAGGCACCTCCGCAGCACATTGCTCCCTGTGCACTGCCCCGACTTGACAGGCACTGCCCATAGGGCTGCAGCACAGCCAAGCCTTTCGGCCATGATGGCTTCATCAGGAGGTAATTCTGGGTGGCTTTGGAACTATAAAGTAACGTTGATCCTCTGCTCATTGCTTTCGCCTTACCATTCTCATCGTCATCATTCACATCAGCATCCCAGCATCATTCCATCATCATAGCATTCAATCATCGGCATTCTCATACACTTCCGTCTTCACACCGGCATCATGAAGTTCTCCCTCGTTACATTTCTCCTCTCCACCACTGCCATCGTTGCGGCAAAGCCTGTCTCTCTCAACTCTACTACCACAACCGACAAGCCCACTGCCACTGGCGTGCCTCAAGCAGCCCAGACTCTCTACCCATCCCTTCAAGTCCGTTTCAAGTCCAAGGAGCCAAACACTCTTGCCCGCCACACAAACACCGGCCATCTCCTCAGCAACCCCAACGAGGAAGTCCACACAGCTGTCCTCTTCGAAGTCTCCGAGGCCCAGGTGGCCGGCAAAACCTGCCGCTTCGTCTTCCGTCTCTCTCAGGATGACTGGGCCATCGGTCCTGGCAACTCACCTGCTCAATTCGACATCTACCGCTGGGGCGGATGCCTTAACGACGACTATGCTTGGTCGACTCGTCCGGCCCCAGTAATCCACTCCGGGACTGTTACACCCAAGAAGGGACAAGAGGCCGTCTGGAGTTCAATCGACATGAGGGCGTGGCCATCGGAGCCGTACCTGGGATCGTCGCCGGATTTCCCCTGCCAGAGTGGCGAGCTTAGCTTTGAGATGGTTGCAACACCCGGAAGCAACATTGGCTGGACCAACGGCAGGGGCGGTGGATTGAGCCTTGTCGTTGTTTAGATCCACGGGCTGTTTCTTGGCATTGGAGCGTTCTGCAGTATTAGCATGCTGCATAGCAACAGGTTCGACCTCGGTTCAGGTCTAGTAGACATCACCAGCAATCAATTTCTGTCATCTTTCTACCTGAATATCATCTTCCAATGCCAATCACCCCCTAGTGACATGCCCTTGAAACCGCAGAATCCAGGAGCTTCACCATTTACGCAGCGCTTGGCCAACGTCGGTCCCTTGAGCCGCAGCACTATCGATGTCAAGCGCGTTTGCCTCCGAGTCAGCCATGTCCCACACCATGCACAATCTCCAAAGCCACATCGACACCGACCGCCCTCAGCTTCTCCGCCGCGTTCGTGCTCTGACTGATTCGACCAAATCCTCTGCCATTCCGTGCACGAGAGCAGTCGGGGGATAGTCCTTAGTCAGACCAAAGACGACCGGAAAAACTTTCGATGCTCGGGCTTGATCACTTCCCCGCCCGACTCCCTGATCTGCTGAGAAAGCCCCGGGACTCCGGTGATAATCTCTGGGAATAGTGCAAGTTGCTTGATGGCGGTAATCCGCATCCACTCGGCAATTTCGCCCTTTGTGTCGATGGTGTAGACACATTTCAACTGTGGACGACAGTCGACCGTACCCTCCATCAGAGACTGTCTAACCCAAAGGAGCGACGGAGGAGCGGGTCATTGGCGGATGGGAGGAGACGCGCAGACTCGGCGGAGCTCATGACAAACCACGACGCGAGGAGTGGTATAAAGACCGGAGGGACGCCCGGCTGGCCTGGTTTCCAACTTTCCCTTCTACATAACGCAAGCCTACTAACGAGAGCCAATTTTTCCACTTGTTCCATCTTTGGCCCGCACTTGGAGAGTGATCGTAACACGATCGAACGGAGTGAGCAATGGCCTACTACAAGCAGTACGGATCTGGGTATCGAGGCGGTAGCCGGAGTGCGGGGCGGTTCTCTTCCCGTCCTCGTTCGTACACGACCAGTTGCGGGAGGGTATCCCGAACGGTGTACGGGTATTCGCGAGCAAGCGGAGGGGCGCGGAGCAGCATAGCCTCACCAGTTGTCAAGTACGGAGACCCTATGCATGCGTATTTCACCACGATCCCCATCCCTCTCTATGATCAGGGGCCCTCGACTGGAGCGAACTACCTGGTGGTTCCGTTGTCCGGGTGTGTGGACAGTGTGCTGCAGAATGCGAAGAAGACGAGAGTCTATGTCGCCGGTTTTCGGCTGGAGGCCGATGTGCGCTTCTCTAGGCGTCTGCGTTGTTTTGTTCAGAGCGTCCAAACTTGTGTCAAGGACGGGGAGGGTCAGGTCCTCTTGAGTGCTGGGTCAATGCAGGGCGAGTTCGACCCGGGTCAGCAGGGTCTCATGAGTATGGAAGACCCGCGCCTCCAACAGCTTAGAGAACCCTTATACACACGCCTCGGGAACGACGGGACGCTTTTCGGTGCCGATGTAAAGTCTGGTGCGCCTTTCCGTCCGGGCGTGAAGCTCCAGAAGGATGGAGGGACAGAGAAGATCGGGACGCGGGGACGTGTCGAGACGGAGCTGGGGCGAGGCAACCTTGGGGCGACGACATCGATGGAAACGGAGAGGCTATCGGCCTATATTCCTGTAAAGGGCTTGTACACGATGGGGACCGATAGGCGTGATGTTCTTCTCATTGGCCTTCGGGCGAAGACGATTCTGAACCTTCCCAACGCGGAGGTTGTTACGGGAAGGCGCGTCGGACTTCTGGAGAATGTTCGGGTCATCGTATACATGCGTTCGAAGATGACTTGATTGGGTTTGCGGTCTTTTTTTCCTAGAGTCTTGGTTAGTAGTAGTAGTGGCTTTCTAGTTGAGTAATTCAACCTGTTGAAATGAGTATGATCGGAGTGCTTGTGATAACGAACTTTGACTACTACCTTTATGTATCGACAAAGACGCCCGTATTATCATACTGCCACCACCACAGCAGGAGCTAAGCGATGAAGGCATTACCCTGGCACTATATACGCACTATACTGTGGTTTCACTCAGGACGCCCTTCCAGAACTGCTTGGGAAAAAACGCCGGTACGGGATTATTTTGAAAATTCCCCGGCTTTCATACTCTTAGAAACTCGGCTTTGTCGGGGCACGTTTCAGTCCGAGTCGTGATATTGACTGGGCGCCGATGTGAGATCACGTGCCTTATTTCGTTACTTACTGAAAACTAACGGACTGCCATTGCGCCAGAAACACCTTAGGCCGCCTAGCGCAATGGTAGCGCGTCAGTTTTCGGCTTTAAATCGCTCACTGAAGGTTGCAGGTTCGAGTCCTGCGGCGGTCGAGCATACGAAAGATCCCACACGGCCAACATGATCATATGATTGCTCTTTTTGCACATCATTTTGTTCGCCCGCACACACTCTACCTCATGCTGACCATTTGGGAGCCTTATAGCACGTGTGGGTGGTTTAATTTGCGTTTTTGGGTTGAGTCCAGGTACTATCAGAGGGATTTGGCCGCATCTGTGAGACTGTGCCAGTAACGTTTTTTTTTTGTCTCAAGGGTTTCACCAGAGTCTTTATCAGTACACTGGACTACTAGCTTTAAACCCTGCGCGACTTTAGGTTAAGCAAGATGTCTTCATCGGCTTCCAGGAAGCCATATCCCACGTGGCCGGCACGGCGAATCAAGACGTGAGGAGGCGCGCGGCGAGTCCGAGGCTGGGCCTCAACCGTCAGGGCGGGCCTTTAGGGTTGGAGAATGGCCATCCACAGACCGCCATGTCGCGGGCGCCTCGGGCCTCTAGCAGATATGACATGACATCCCAGGCGAGGCGGGCGGCTGCAGGACAGGGCGGCATTGTGTGGCCGCAGACTGCAGGCCGGTGGACGTCAGAGGTCCCGGGGACAGGTCAAGGTCGGGATCACCGAAGGGCCCCTGCTCCCCGCACTTCCATCTGGTGGTTGTGACTGGGAGCTCGGCGTCGGCGAGATGATTGCTGGGGCAGATGCAGCCAGTGTCTGTGCGCTTGTGCGTCTGCAGGCCCCATTACCGGGCATGTCTGGTCGATTTTACATGTCAGAGTCCTGGAGAAAAGCAGCATGCGAAACACATTGAAGCATGCGTCTCTCGTCACTTCGCCAGGGATCCATCTTGCGCCCTGTGTCTCTTGTATAGATAGATGCATTTCTGTACCTCCCATCAGCTCTCCCCCTCAAGCCCATTCAACCTCTCGTCTCCTCGTTGAAAAGACGGGACGACAATCGGCAGTCGGCAGTCGGCAGGCTACAGGACGAAACAAGAGGGCGGACGAGGCAGCTGCGCCAGCCCAGCCCGTCAAGCCGGCGCTAGTCCCCGCCAAAGTACCTTTTCCTACCATCCTCACAGAATAGGTACAAGCCAAACTTACCTTACCTCCCTCGCCTTGGCTCTGGTCTCCCCGTCCGGGTTGCGACGAAGAGGAAAGGGCTGCGCTGCGACTGCGACGGGACGGCCGCCCTTTGTCTCTGATGCGCCGCCGCTTCAATTGAACCTGTCCCGTCGGTCGCTCACAATCTTCACCTCTCATCCCAACGCTATCTACTCATCCACGCGACGCGACGCCTGCCTCAGCACTATCTTCTCCAGACGACTCGACTCGACGACAACGCTTCGGGCGCACTGGCAGCTGCATCGACTTGACTCGACTCAACCGCCCTCGACATCCCCCCGGCAGCCCGCGCAACTTGAACACCCTGCTTCCGTCGTCATCCCAAGACTCGGGACCGACTTGAACCTCCCCCGTCGCACGGCATTCCGCGTCGCATGCGCGCACCGGGCCACCATGGTGGGCCGTGAGAATGGGACCTCGACAGCGCACCGCGCCCCGGCCCTGCAGGTCATCGTCTTGGTACGTTTCCGTCCTCCGTCACTCCCCGTCCCCCGGGTCTCCCCAGTTCTTTCCTCCCGCCCGGCTCGCTTCACGCCGCCGGACGGCTGTGAGATGTGACACGGCCGGCCTCCCCCCTCCGAACTTCCCCTCTGCTAGGTGCGGCCCCTGCTAACCTCGCCAGGGCTCCGGCGGCGGCCCGCTCGAGAACAACACATCATCCTTCCTGGTCCGCTCCCTAGCCGCAAAGTGGCAGAGGGGCTCGCTCGTCTCCGTCGATGCTGGCGTCCACCTCGCACCCATCCTTAAGATCCTCCAAGAGACCCAGCCCCCGGATCTCGCCAGTCTGCCTCTCCCGCACGTCCTCCAGGATGGGCCCTTTGCCGGCCTCGAGCTGGAGTCGCCCCACGCCATCAAGAACGCCGCTGCCATCAACCTCGACTTGCTCGAGACATTTCTCATCACTCACCCGCATCTTGATCACATCAGTGCCCTCGTCGTCAACACATCGGCCCTCCCCGGCGGTCCCCGCGCCAAAAAGGTCGCCGGCCTGCCCATGACCATCGAGGCCCTCAAGAACCACGTCTTCAACAACGTCCTCTGGCCTAATTTGTCAGACGAGAACCAGGGCGCCGGACTCATCACCTACCTCCGCCTCGTCGACGGCGGAAGCCCTGCCATGGGCCAGGGGCATGGCAAAGGCTACGTCGAGGTCGGCCTGCATCTCTGTGTGAAAGCTGCTTCCATCTCACATGGTGCCCCCGTCGACGTCACCCGCCCGGCACGCGGCTCACACTCCTCTGCCACAGGCACACCAGTCCGCTACTCATCCTTCGACGCCTCCTCCATGACACCCTCGCACTCGCAGACGCAGCTCCACCAGCAGCAGCACCAGTACCACCACCATGGCCACGGCTCACATCCGCACCACCCCCATCACGCCCTGCACAACTCCCACATCGCTTCGCCCCGGTCCATCCAGCAACCCTCGCCCTCCCTCGTCCCAGGCCACCGCGCCTCCTCTTTCCCTCTGGCAGGCTTCGGCAGCAGTGCCGCCGCCCCCGCTCCCCCCGGCACCCCAGGCCAGTCCATGCCCATGCTGGGCGAGCCGCAGCTCCCCCTGGCCCCCGTGTACGACTCGACGGCCTACTTCCTGCGCGACTCCAAGACCGGCTCCGAAGTCCTCATGTTCGGCGACGTCGAGCCCGACCGCCTCTCCCCCTTCCCCCGCAACCGCGGCATCTGGGAGGAGGCCGCCCCCAAAATCGCCCGCGGCGACCTCCGCGCCATCTTCATAGAGTGCAGCTACGACGACAGCCACCCGGACGATTACATGTTTGGCCACCTCAAGCCGGAATACATCGCCGACGAAATGCGCACCCTCGCCGAGCTCGTCGATCTGTGCAGGAATCCCCTGGAAGCCACCCTCCCCGACGGCGCCCGCGACAGGGATGCCATGGCCGCGACGCCACCCTCCGGGCCGATGCTGCTCCAGTCGTTTCGGGATAAGAAGCGGAAGCGCCAGAACTCAAACGTCCCCGGCCAGCTGTTCCGGCGCAGGACGGGAGACAGCGGCGGCGAGGCCGTCAGCCCAAAGACGTGCCGCGGCCGTAACGACTCGGCCGTCAGCGGCGAGCTGGACCTCGCCGCTCCGGCGTCAGCACCCGCCTCGGCACCGGGCCCCTCCCACACACCGCACCTCGCCACCCCCACAGCAGAACTCACCCTCCGCGACGTCGAAGCCCGCGACCCCACACAGCCCGCCGACCTCGCCGCCGCAGACAGTATCCTCGAAGACGAAGCCGATGCCGCGGCAGACGCCATGCGCGCCCCCCCCCTCGATGGCCTGCGCGTCGTCATCATACATATCAAGGATACCCTCGACGGCACAGACCAGGGGGCCCGTATCCTCGACGAGCTGCGCGAGCATGAGGCAGAGCAGCCCACGGGGGTGGAGTATATCATTTCAAAGCCGGGGATGAGTATTCTCATTTAGGGGGAAGCTCCCAGGCGGGATATATCGCGATGTGAGGAAAGGAAAGAGGGGGAGCACGTCACTTTGCAGCAAAACGGCCCGCGTGCCCGGCTGGCGTTTGGGAAGCGAGGGGAGGGCGCGAGCTTTCGGATTTTTGTGATTTGAGTTTGATTTGGAAATGAAATCTTGGACAGCAAAATGATGAGCTTCCTTCGTGAGAGTCATGATATTCAGTCTACAAGGGCATAGGCCACGACAGCAAAAATACTGACCACCGCAGGGCTCGAACCTGCAACCTCCTGATGAAACTACTGATCGTAGTCAGATACTCTGCCAATTGAGCCAGGCGGCCTATTTGATGAGAAATTGTTGGATAGGCAAGAATATGATGGTGGTGGCGCTAGGAAAAGTCTGCACGTTGGTGTGGGCGCCGGTGTGGGGCGCGGAACGGACGACACCATGGAAGTTGGGAAGCTGGCATTGTCAGGGGTACTGGTCTTTCGCTACGGCTGCTAATTCCCCCTTTCTCTCTATCCACATTTTGTTCTCCTCAAGTTTCAAGAAACACCTCGCAAGTCTGTGTTCACGACGAGGTCATCCCGCCCCTTGAGGTGGACCACAATAGTCAAGCCCTCGATGCCCAGACCCTCATCGGCCCCCGTGTCATCCGCTCCAGAGACCTCGTGGCTCTGGGCTCCCTCGCGTAGCACCTTCTCCGCCTTGAGCTGCCGTACCTCGGCCGTGAGGTCCATGTACCGTGTCCGCCATGCGCACGTGTGGTTTGGCGGCATGATGGGCACAGGGCTGAGCATGTCTTCTCCCCTTTCCACCCTTCGCTCGGCAACCGGTTCCGCCGGCGGCGAGAACTTGCCTATGCTTGAGTCGGATGCGAGCGCCTCTTCCACCTCGGCGACTGTCAGAGGCCGCTTCTGGTAGGCCTTGGGTCGGTACGGAAGGAATAGCTCGTCCGGATCGTATGGCTGCCCTGGAACCGGCGTGCCAGGATGGGAGCTGTGCGAAGCCCTGGCATCTCCGTCTGGTTCCTCACTTTCTGGGTGTGCCATACCGGGACTGCAGTTGACGCACCCCTTTTGTCCGTTCCTACCTCCGCCGGCCTGTGAATTTTCCGACTCTTCCTGCTCGGGCCTGGTGACCTTGCGAAGTTGACGGCGACGGAACTCGGGCTCCTCATGTGCAGCGTGACGAGGAATGTCACTCATCTTTTCGATTCTCCGCAAAGGTTTGTGATGCCAGGGAAGGCCTTGTGGTTTGCCCTCTGAGCGAGGCGCCTCAGCTTCGGCATGCTTGTGGACTGGCGTCTGCTTCTGTGGTGTCGCCATGCCACTGCTCATGAGCGGCGACGAGGCAGGGCGCTTCGGTTGATCCTGGACTGGCTGTACTGTTTCAATCTGGTGCAGGCTCTCCCGTGGGTTGCCTGGAGCTTTCTCGGCCTTCAGGAGCCACGCCGGAGTTTTTGAGAGGCGGACCTTGGGAACTGGCACTCCTTCGGCCGGGGAGTCCAGGCTGATTGTGTGAGACCGAGGCCAGCTCTTGATCCGATCTAGCGGATCTTTCCCAATTGTATGGCTCTTTGGTCGACCCGTAACGGGTAGGGTAGGATCGACGCTGATGCTGTGAGGAGCCCGCAGAGCCGATGGGGATATCGATGTTCCGAGACTGGACATGCGCGAGGCCGTCCTGGGCCTGGTCTGCTCAGGGTCCCGCTCCTCAGAAGCCGGGTGCTCGTGATTTACAGCAGCACCCGCAGCCAGATGCTCCATGATGTGCTTTGTGTTTTGGAGGTCTTCGGCATGATGGTAGAGTTCGTCAATCTTCTTCTCGATGGAATTCATCGATTTGCAATGTGGCTCCTCCTCGGGTCCAGGGCATGCCTCGAGCGTCCCGAGCTCTCCCACCGCGGCTGCTGAAACTGACTCCTCATGTACCTCGTGTCGCCCTTCATGCGGACTATGTGCCACCGACGTTGCAACAGATCGGTGTGCGGACACGGCCCTCTGGCTCGGAAGGCAGTCGGAGAGTCTGGTGGCCTTGCGTGGCCGTGCCGGGGTCGGGGCCAGCTTCGGTTTCGCGGCGGCCCCCTTGATTCTCTGATCTGCCAAGACGAAAGGGTTGTTTCGCACAGCAACCGCGCTGTTGATGCCCTGAAGTGGCTTCTTGGGCGTCGAAGGAACGTCCAAGGGACTCTTGGCCACATCTTGCTCCTCAGCCAGGGGCGTCATGTCTCTTGGCTTTGGCGTCCTGTCGGCCACGCTCTTAATATTTTGAGTGGCGGCCGCAGCATTGGGCTCCGGTTCGACATGATGACCAGCCACTTCGCTTGTACACTTGACGCAGGTTGAGTGTCCGCACGACGGGCAAAACTTGCGGGAGGTAACTGGTGCACCGCATGAGTGGCACACTCTGACAACGGTGCTGATGCTCTTGTGTCCGTCGATTGCGGTTGGTCCCGTGTCTTCGTCGTCCGAGAGCTAGCCGGACGGTCTGTCGATGCCAAACTCATCAAAGATATCTCGGGCATCCCGGCGACGGAGAGTCGAGGTGCTTGGAGGGTAGTCGGTGGACTCGATGGAGACCAAGGTCTGGCCGGATGCTTGTCTTGAAGAAGACTCGACTGCACGTAGATCGGGCATCGTGAGGGCTGGCCTGAGCCCCGAATCCCGGCCACCCTGTTGGGCCGAGCGAAGTTGCATGGCTGATGCCGTCGAGCGAAGATATGCCATTGACAAGTCGTGATCTCGTGGCCCATGGGGCTTCCGCCCACCGCGGCCACGGAACCATAGCTCCGTCAGCCCGTGGTCCTCCCGGTGATTCTTGCGCCCATGGGGCATGCCTAAAAAAGCATGCTCGTTCGGTGGTGGGATGTACTCTTCGACGTATCGGTTCCGCTGAGCCGGCTGTGCGAACGTCCTTTCTGGCCGGCGCCCCTAGCCCTGCCACGTATTCTCACGCTCTCTCTCTTCCCACAGCTCTGAAACCTGCGGCTCCGTAAGCTGACGGATACGGGCGGAAACAACGCCTTTGGGAGTTATGACGGAAGACAGGCTTGACCGGCCGGGCGTTGCTGTCGGCGTGATGGTGCCGTCGTCGTCATCGTCAATGAAAGGAGCGGTCATGTTGAGAGATATGGGTAAATTCTGCATCGGGCGTGGCGAGATTGATGATGTTGACGCCAGAGCCGGAGGCCTGCCCTGGGAATGAAAGCTGATGTTGATGTTGTTGTATTTCTAGGTAGATAATGAAGTGCATTTTAGGAAGATAGGTTGGCTTGGCAAGAAGATGCCCAAGGCAGGAGAAGAGCATATGGTGTACCTACGTTTCATCCCTCAAGGGTCACGTCGCGGAAGGAGCCACCACGAACATGCAGCGGTTTGCGGCAGGGGCAACACGTGAAACATGGCACGCAGCATCTGATTAGGCGGCGCAGCGCCGTCGCTAGAATGAGACTACGGCAGGACGCAGCTTGTAGGTAGGGAATAAGTGTTTTGATCTGGTGTACAACGTCTCATGCTCTAGACGGGACTTCTAACAACCCTCGCGAAGCCATCTCCTTTACTTCAGGGAGGCCTGGAGGCTCTCGAGGACCTGGCGGAGGAACGTCAGCTAGTGATCTAGAATGCATAGAACGCGGGGCGACTCACCTCGAGCTCGATCTTGGCCTCGGCAACATCCTGCTCGCTGCCGCCGCCGTTGGCAACCTTCTGGGCCTCGGCGATCTGGGCGCGGACGGCCTCGGCGCTGAAGTCCTCAAGGGGGTAGCCCTCGACGGCGTTGATGCTGAGGACGGAGTTGGGCTGGACAACAGCGAATCCGCCGGACACTGCGTCTCGTCAGTATGGCGTGTTCATCTTCCAAGTGTTCCTCCCAACAAAAATATTATCGGTCGGCGTGTTCGGACGTACGGAAGAACTGCTTGCTGCCGGACTCCTCAATGACCTCGATCAGACCAGGCTTGAGCTGCTCAATGGAGGGAACGTGGTTGGCGAGGACACCCATCTCACCCGACTCGGCGGGGATGTTGACCTGGACGACATCCTGGGACTTGTAGATGGACTGCAGGGCGCGCGTGCGGCAATTAGCTTTGGCTCGATCAATTGGCCGTCGACGGCGTTCCGGGACCATCCCCTGCCGTTATCATCGTCATCGTACCTGGTGAGGGAGCGACAGGCTCAGCTTGATCTGTTGTGACGACCAGTCAGCTTTTGTTCTCTGCGTCCGTCTTCGAACTTGCGGCTCCGGCGGTCGGTCGGGGGGAATCGGAGGCGCGGGCTGCTTTGCTTGCCTTGTCGGGGACGGCGTCGGCGTAAGTCCTGCGCTGCAGAGGAGCCCGGAGGACGGCGGGGCGAGCCCGGAGAGCGGCGCGCGCGAGGCGGAGGGAGTTCATGATGGGCTGGGCGGGCAATTGACGGGTGTTGCTGGAGGAGCTTCAGGTGAGGTCGGTTAGGAATCTTTCGGCTCGTCTCCATTCGCGATTCGGCTAGCGGGCGGGAAGATTTGCCATCACGGGGAATGTCACGTGGGTCTTTCACCCGGTAACGGCCGGCAGGTGAGATGCGATGACAGGGGTTGCATTCATCGGGGCATTCTTGTAGGCGTAAAGCAGGCGTTCAGAAGAATCCAATTCTTCGTCATGATCTCCAAGGTTGTCCGCTTCAAGCTCGAAGACGATGTTTGCAGATGCATCAGTCATGGCAGATCTGCCCTCAACCACTTCGCCACAGCAACGACACAACTCTTTGCGCAGTCAGTTGCCCCCCGACGCACCCTGGGCATGATCTTCACGCCTCAAAACCTCGCCTCACCTGCCGTCGCGACACGTGGGCCACTTCGACGGTCATGTTTCCGAGGAGACGGCGCCGTCGGGAATCGCCCGTCGATCAGCGGCACTGTTGATCCCTCATCCCGGGAGGTGTGGTGAGACAACTCACACCGCTGTTGGGGGTTTTGATCGGCGGGAGTCCCGTGATGAGCCTCTCTGCACACGTCGCCGACGAGGCGCAGAGTGTCCGGACAGAGATGGGATGTGCAATTCGTCAAATGCTGTCGTGGCCTTGGCAAATCACTCAGTCCTCGCGGGGTGGTATGATTCTGGATGGGAGGTGTTGAAATGGCGGCGGCGTGACGTCTGATGTCGAATCATATCCGGAAGTCTACCGAGGATTGACTGTCTTAGTGCTATCGTCATCCAAGCTTCCCGCGCTCAGTTCAGCCTTCACTTTCATCCCGGACCCGGCAGCTTGTCGCAACAAAGGTGCCTGGTCCTTTGACGCCGGCTCCAACCGCCAGACGTCCTGCTCTGGGCCTTCGACCGACAACAGGACGTCAGGGTCTCGCCTAAACAGAGCGGCTGAGAGCACTCAAGGTTCGACTAACCTCGAAGCCCCCCGAGTCTTAAAACACATCGCTAGTAGACCTTTGCTCTGGTTCCCCGATTTCCTTTGTCCTGAGAGTGACATGGAGCTACATCCCCGTCAAAACGGCCAACTTCGAGCTCGTCAACGTGGGAAAACGGCAACTGCTGTGCATCGTGAGCTGCATCGAGCCACCCGCACTAAAAACCCCGTAGCGTGGCATGGCTTCACATCTTCCCCGCCCTCGTCGTCAGCCTCGCAAGCAAACTGCACATAGCAAGACAGACCGCCCATCTCGCTGGCACTTCTTTTCTTTTCCCAGGCCGCCGATGCCGCTCCCCCTTCTTTCCTTCGACGTCGCAATCCTCGATGCTAGCGCGCCTCTGAATGCGGGGTCGAACAGGCCAACAGGGCCCTTGTCGCCGCTTCACCCTGCTCGTCCCGCGATGCAGGGGTAGCGAGCATCAGGATCAGGATCAAACTGCAGCAGCAGTGGGCAGGGCCGAGCGAGAGCGAGCGAAGCGTGGGGTGTCACCATGCCATCGCGCCGCATGTGCCAGCGTGCATGCTACCACCACCCTCATGCGTGCAAATCAGCGGCCGACACCCGGTTTGGGGGTGCGCGATATATCGCGACGTTGCAAAGGGGTCACGAGCTCGACAATGTGGCATGGGAGGGGACCGGGAGAGACGCGGCTGTTCAACGGGGCCCCGACATCAGACGACCTGGCGTGATCCATCAACCGCCATGTTGGGATGTCATCAGAACGTGGTCTGCTCAGACTTTCCGGTCCTTTGTCTCTCAAAAGCAGGAGTTGGAGCCCAAGGTCTTGTCCGCAGTTTCTCTCGCAACGCACCTCGGGAGGTATTGTGCCCCTGATATCTTCCACCAAACAGCAAGTCTCCCAGTGGCGAAGCGGACCGCTCGTAGAGCCCGCCGAGACAAGATCGCCGGTGGTGCCTCTGGTCAAAGGCCCGTTGCGCCTGGCGACCAATCTCGGGGTTGCCTCATTGCGTCCCACAACGTATGTGTGTGTCTACAAACTGATCTGCAGGGCCAGCAGGACCTTGGAGTTGCGGACGCGCATGTGAAGGGGACGAACGGCAGCACAGCAGCAGCGCCTCCGCTCTCAAGCCCGTCAGACGACCTCAGAGACGTCGGCGCCGCTCCGACATTGCCATTCGTCTTCCCCCAGTCGAAGTGCCATCCAGGAATGCCCGCGCGGTACTCGTAACACGCCATGCGGGATGGCTCAGGGCCCCGTATCCCCCAGCGGATGCCAGTGGTGTATCTCACACGCGGGACACGTTCTAGTTGAGACGACACCAGGACATGGCGCATTGAACGTCTAAGCTCAATGGGGAGCTCACGAGAATGCGGCGGCGCCGCTGGCAGAAACGCCCCCGTGTAAGCAACGTGCACCCTTGCTGCCGCCCCCGAGCTCGACTCGGACGTCACCCGCCGCCAGGGTCAATCCGAAACTCCGGGGGCTGTGGTATGCTTAATGGGCAATGGGAGAAGGGGTGGAAACGACGACGCGTTTCCCTCGCAGGGCCGCCCGAGGGCTACAGCTTTTCTTGCTTTCGCCAGAGGGCTCGGCGGGGTCACGGTGTCCTCGCGTCGCATCGATGATGACAAGACCAAGACGGCGTCGGCAGGCCAGAGACTACCAATGCCACTCTCCAGGTTTTCGGGGTGAGGGGGAAACGGACGGACACACACCACCCAAAGGCTTGGACAACACCGCCCAAGGCCTTGGAGGTGGTGGCCGGCCTTGGACAGACATTATTCGGAGGCCAGGCGAGAGGTCTCACCTGCATGCGCTCGCTGATGCTGCTGCAGGAATGCGGCGTCGAGGTGCAGCTGCACATGAACGCCGCCCGAGCGCTGGTCCCGAAAGCAGCAAGTCAAGCACCACCGCCCAAGGATGTCCCCTGAGAGCATGGCTCCGGGTGTCCCTGTCCGTATGCCTGCAGTGCATCCCGAGTGAACTGTTCTGCCTGGCGCGGTGCAGGTCGACCCGGCCGCGGGATGGGATGAGCGTTGCAGGTGAGACAGACAGACGGCGGCCTGCTGCCAGTGACATGTCGGTCCCTGGTGACAGGGTCCGAGGGGTCAGCCAAGCGGCGTGAAAGTTGAGATGGGTTCCTCTGATGTTGACACGCCGTGTCTTGTGTGTCCGGGCAGGCTGCAGGAAGCGCGAGTAATTCCTAAGCTAAGCAGCAAGCACCCGCGACGATTGCCGGCCGGTCGGTGTCCGCATGTGCCTCGGACGCTCTGTGCCAGTCGAGGACTTACTCGCTACTCGCCCAGGGGTGGAAGATGGGAGGCAGATGTCCCCATCACGAGACGGGCCCGGCAGGTTGATCTGTCACATCGCATCCAATCTCTGAAGGGCCGTCTGGTCTCCAATGGCACGGCAGCGGCGCCAACCTCTTCGTCCGGCGGTTGCTGGCCCCCTCCTTTTTCTTGCTCCAGCGGTGAGAACGGCATGTCCATGCCGACGATGTGTTTGGCGAGGAGGGGATCGTCTTCACCGCCCCCAGACGAAGCAGACGAGCGATCCGCCGCAAAGCTCGGGCCCCGGAGATTTAAGATGGGGGGAAGAGCAGGGAAGCACAGCAGGGGAGGACGAAACGGTTCGGCATTCAGTGCTAGTCGAGTCCGTTTTGGTCCCCGTGCGCGACCGTTTCTTTCGAGAGCGAGAAGTCTGCGCTGGCCCGCAAGAGATCCCACCGCCAGCCCCAAACCGTGGTGCATCCGGGCGCGATGGAGCCGGCGATGGGCGATGGGAAGGCAAGGGGAAATCCATCACGGGCCCTCAACTCGATTCACGATTCACGATCCTTGACCCGAATCAAATCGCCCGGCCGAACTCTTTCCACCCCATCGTCAACAAAGTCAAACCGTCAACAGTCGATCGCAATTCAACCAACCACTGGCGCGGCATAGGTCAGGGCCCTCGGAAAGCCTCTCAACTCTCTAGCGACGGCGGGTCTCGGCTCGCTTTGCTCGTGGAGTCTCTCCCCCAATATTTGCCGGGCTCGGAGGGGGTGTAAGATGGCGATGGGGGGCCTTGCGAAGGAGGGGACCGAAGAAAACAATCAAAAAGAACGCCGAAAAGCAGGGAGGCGGACAGTGAGCGACGGCGGCGCGATGGGGATGTCCACGCCCGCGCTCAGGTACCGCAGTACGAGGGCGCCCTGGACTTTCTGGGGTGCTTTCAGGGCACCTGCCGCCAAAACGAGTACCTGCGCGTGTCGAACCTGCCCCCATGCGAGCTACGGAGGCGAGGACGGTGGGAAGTCGCGATAGAGGACACTGTACCCGCCGTCCGGGACTCGGCAACTGCGGGGAAGTTGGCGCATTCTGGCCACTCACGAGCCGTCTTGATCCCGCGAAATCCCGCAACGACGGGGTAGCGCCTTCTCGGCGTCGATGCGGTGCCCGCCATGGGGCACTGTGAAATTACTGTCCGGGCGGCGGCGCCCTGCACTGCTTCTGTCTCGCCGCAGCGCACGCAGGTTACAGCGCGCCATCGCCTGGAGCTGCCCTCTTTCTTTCAATTGATGAATGAGCTTGCGAGCCTCCCGGGGGCGCTTGTTTTCCGCGTCGGAGCCCCTCCGGACGATGAGGTGGATGGCCTGCAGGTTCATCTAAAACCGTGCCGGGTCAACCCCCACCAATTTTTGAGATATTTTCTGGCAAACCCGAGGACCAGTCGAATAACAACACGCGACCACAGGACGGGGGGCCGGGCATGACATGGCCGAGTGCATGGCACGGCGCGTTGTGCGGCAACGAGCGAGCGTGTTGTTCCTCAGTTCGCCTCCCTCGGGCACCGTTGTCGGCCGGAGTGTCTCCCGGATCCGTGGGCGATCCTTACTGTCAGCGGTAGGATGCTGGCCGCTCGCAAGGCTGAGGTCATGGATGACACACGCCGGAGCCTGACTTGCCACTTGTACTAGGCAGTCGTGGTTTCGGGGGGGCTTTGCGCGCTGCGCAGCGTTGCGCAGCAGTGGTCACTGGTCTTGGTGGTTCCGGCGAGTCATCGATGACACTCCCTTTGGGTAATGCAATCGCCGGGCCGTTCGAACGGGTCCCGCAGGGGACGAGGAGCCGAGGAGAGAGCCCGCTCCGGAGATGGACGCTCGGATGGGATGAAACTTGTTGGATGACAAGCCCGCCAGCGGCTCGGCGTGGAAGAGGAATGACCAAGGCCAAGCCGCCGTGCCTGCGCACACGGAAAATGGGGGTCCCGTTCAAGTTGCCTGTCATTCGAGTCCAATTGCCAGGGCTCACAGAGAGGGAGGCGAACCACTGGCAGGGGCCTGCCAAGCCTGTACGCGGGTGCCGCTCGACGACATTGCAGCGAGCGGATTCGTGGCTCCCTCGGTGCATCGCCGAGCCATGTCGGTGTCGCACTGTCGCCTGCGCATTCCGTCAATCGACAGGGCTGTGGCCGTTCCCCTGTCGGTCTTTTTTCCTTCTGTCTCAGGGGAGGTTCCTCAGGATGTCTCTAGAGGGTCACAGTGCAGATGCCATCAACACATCGATTTGGGGTGCACTGGACAGAAAGATGTCGGCTGGGTCCGCGGTCTGGCCCCGTCCGTGAATTGGAGCTTCTTCGAATTTTGCTGGCTTGGTAGTATTTTTTTCTCTCTGCTTCAAAAATTTTCCCAGCGGTCGCGAGCATCCACTTGGACGGCAGACGCCCTCGGCGAGCGGACTGGTCGGGGCCCGCCTGGCCAGCGGGAGCCGGGCGCGAAAGCTCAAAGTGCCTTCAAAGTCGACGGCCCGCGATGGTCTGGTGGCGGGCTACCGGCGGCTACCTCGATTCAATGTCTTCGATGGCTCGCTGCAGTGGGGACCGGGTTTCGGAGGGCGACTCAACCCCACGCCCCGTTCAGCATTTTCGCATTTCCAGGGCGAAAGAGCCTGAGGCCAACGCGGGAACAAGAGCGAGACCGGCCCACATCCATCATCCCTACCGTTTGGTTACGTGCAGGTACCAGGCCGCCCACCCTCGGAAACGGTCCCCTCGGCCCTCCGTTTCCCGTCCCTTGCCCTGGCGCCGCCCTGCAGTGCCTGCCCATAGCCACCCACCCATTCGCCCGATGCGGGCATGTGGACGGCCAATGTACAGCTACACACACCGTAACCCGTTTTACGTACGCGCACCACTGCTGTGCCCTGTAAATTCAAGTAATGCTCTCGTCAACGCCCTGTACAGTGCCACGGCCCCCCCACCAAGGCAAAAGAGGCGGGCTGTCCGCGTTTGTTCGGTCACTCGACTCGACCGTCGCCGCCTTTTTCCTTTGCCCTTCCAACTCCCACGCCCACGCCCCTCGCCCACGCACTGCCCGCTCAGCTTCGTCGCCCACCCACCACGCCCCCCGGTCTGCTCCCTTTCCCGCCTTGCACTTGCACTTGGGGGATTCCGAATATATCGCAGCCCGGCCGCCGTCTTCTTCCCTCCCACCTTTCTCTCCGAAAAACTTTCCCGTTCCCTCTGAATTGCTCACCTCTGCCTCTGCCACACACGACTCCTGGCCTAGGTTCGCGACACACTCTCTACCTGCGACACACTTGCATTCCTGGGGAGATCAGCCTGACCCGTCAGGGATTCCCACGCTTCTGAGCCCGCGCCTGAGCCCGTTCCCGTCTGCGCCCCCCGGCCACCCTTCCCCCCGACGTCATTGGGATTTCCAGAAGGCTCATCCCAGGCCCTTTGTGAGCCAGGATCAACAAACAAGGAGGACCCTGAGGACTGCCGTGTTGTACACGCCGCGACCCCCGAATACTCCCCTTTTTCCCAGGAGGCGAAGCACACCAGCCCTACCTACACCACCATCCACCGCCTGGAGTCTCGAGGCTCCCATCCAATACACAGCAACACACCCAGCCCACCGCTCCCTCGACCATGTTTCCCTCGTCCTCATAGCAATACGGTCCCTAGGGACACTTTGACATTGCTCTGCTTCGCGGAACACGCAGACAACCTCGCTCTACGCCGAGGACGACGCCTCGACCGCAACAAACCCTCCACTTACACGTGCGTGGGATCGAAAAACAACGCCACACCAACCGCATTTCCTCACAAATCCAACATATCTCCTCCGTCCTCTGGACACACGACACCGAAACCGAACAAACCCCCAAAATCACAATACAATGCACAACTCGATCCACGCTGTGGCGCCCAGCGCCCTCTCCTGGTCCGCACACTCGGCTACCCTCACGTCAATAGCGGACGAGGAGGCCGGCGATGTTGACGAGCCTCCCGATTCGCGTCTCCCTTACTCGCCTATCAAGGACTCCTTCAAGCGCAACCCCATCCGCCGCTCCATCGACCAGCAGCACCAGTCCTCCCTCCTCACCAGGGCCCTCCACAGCACCTCAGAAGACGACGCCGACGACCGCTCCCACTTCTTCACCCTCAGGCGGCCGACCAAGAGCAACGCCAGCCTCGCCTCCACCGCAGACCTCACCAGCGACACCGGTCTCACGAGCCCTTCGCGTACCAACACGCCCAGCCCGCCCCTTCCCGAGCTGAGATTCCTCAACCTCAACGGAGACCGCGTCCACGAAGAGAAGCACGCCCCTGCTCTCGCCCCCGCGGCCGAGGTCAAGAAGGAGCCCAGGAAGAGGTGCATCCAGTTTGCCTGCGCGGCCAAGCCTACCAGCAAGCCTGTTGAACGACCCGCCGCCGTGGCTGCCCCGGCACCCGCTCCCGTTTCCGTGCCCACTGCTTCGCCCAAGCCTCCTCGCAAGCGCTGCATCAAGTTTGCCTGCCCCGCCCCGCGCTCCACGCCGACGCAGAGCACGCCTCCCGCTGTTGAGCGTCTTGAGGCTGCAGCCGCTCGTCTGCACCCCTCCCGCGAGACATCCCCCGCCACGGTCCGCAAGGCTCGCCCGACTTCGCATTCTCGCTCCCCTCGCCCTCCTCGTTCCCGCCAGTCGTCTCGCGGCGGTGACACGCCCAGGAAGGCCCTGCCGCAGAAGAAGTACATCACCTGCACCGACCGCGACCTCCACCATGACGCAGCCCGCTTCCACGAGTTCGCCAGCGACGACCACTCGGACGAGGACTGGATCAGGGAGACTGCCCCGGCCCAGGCCCGCAAGCTTACCATCAGTGACACCCTGGCCAAGGAGAACGAGATCCGCAGACTCGCCGCCGAGGCTGAGGCTGAGGCCGAGGCCGAGGAGCAAGAGGATGATGAGAACGTGGCTGGTATCGACGACGAGGATGATGAGGACGACGATGAGGATGACCTCGACGACGGCCTCTCCGGTTACGCTACTGAGGATGAGGAGGAGGATGATGATGACGAAGAAGACGACGAGGACGATGACTCGGTTGGATACCACACCGACGAGGAGACCGGCTTTGCTGCTTCCGACGATGAGAACGACGACCTCCAGCTCTGGACACCCGCGCAGCCGGCGGCACGCCTCTCCGGCGTCAGCTCGGTCCCGCGTCGCGTCTCCAACGGCGCTCAGTCCGACTCGTCCATCGGGTCTTTCAGCAGCATCCGCGCCGTCCGCTTCGGCAAGGTCCGCCGCATGAAGATTCGTCCCGGCACGCCCGAGCTCCCTGACAGCACCGACTTTGTTTGCGGAACTCTCGACGAGGACAGGCCCATGGAGGAGGCCTACATCTCCTGCATGGCCGCCCGCCGTCGTGAGAAGCACGTCGTCATCCCTCAGGACATCGACCCCAGCTTCCCGGCCTCCGACCCCGAGGATGAGGCCGAGGAGGAGTTCAACCCTGTCAAGCACGCGAGCGACGACGAGGATGTCTGGCTGCACGGCGAGATGGACGACCTGCACCACGAGCAAGAGCGCAGGAGCCGCAAGCTCAAGAAGAGCGACCACTCTCCCAAGCGCTACCACTCGCCACCCCCCAACAAGCGCCACCACTCTCCTCCCATCGCTCTCAAGACCCGCGGCCGCTCTCCGGCTCCGGTCAAGGGCCTGTTCGATCGCCGCTCGCCCCGCAGGATCCGCTCTCCTCCGCCTCCGCAGATGCTCCGGTCGCCCCCGGCCTCGCTCCGCAACGGCCACCCGGCCATGAACATCAACAAGGAGCTCGGCACCCGCCCCGGCCTGACTGTCACCAAGTCACTCCCCCGCCCCTCTGCCATGTTCCCGCTCCGCCGCCGTGGCCCCAACGGCAAGGCCGCCATCCCCGAGACCGACGGCGATGTGCACGTGCGCAGCGCCATCGACATCGTCAAGGGCCTCGAGCAGAAGCGCCAGCGTCGCAAGGAGAAGTACTACCAAAAGTACTGCAACCGCGCGCGCAAGGGTCAGGTGCACGAGCGCAGGCCCCTGCCCGGCACTGGCTGCGAGCGGATGCGCGAGCTCGGTCTGATCATGGCCGGCAAGATCGACCAGGGCAACTACGTCCTGTCCATCTAGGCGTGATCCATCACGCCACCCTTTTCTTGATTTTCCTAGAGTCTCACAAGCATCGGGCCATTTCAGCGCTTGACACGGCGTTACACCTGCATGGGGAGGTGCCAGGGGGCACCAGCATCAGCATGAGAAGCATGATTTTCCGATTTTATCTCTTTCCTATCTACCCTCGTCCCCCCATATCTCTTCTACCTGTACATACTTTGGGGCCGCTGGCCCCGCAGACACACGATTGATCACGTCGGGGCATTCAGAGAGGAGCCCGGACGCGACGGCTTGGGCGAGGAGTTCTCTATACCCCCGGGGACGGTTCATCCGCTTTGCATTTACTTTCTGGCTGGAGCATTCGGCGGCAGCAGCAGCATCGTACACGGCCATAGGCGTAGCTTTGTAATGCAACCACGGGCACTTGCCTGTTGACAACATTTTCGAGGTGGTTCAATGAAGTGACTTTGTGGTGTGATTTGGATGAAATCAAGTGAATGCGTGACCCAAGCTTTGGTCAAAGCAACAAGTGGCCTCGAGGCGGGTGGCGGCGGCGACGGAGGCGGGTTCGGTAAACTTGTCCTCACCGAGGAGTGACTGGACGGGGGGTGGGCGGGGTGCCTTAATAACCAGGCGCCCACCGCCCGCCGCGGCCCAGACCTCCTTTCGTCCTGCCAACTTTGACCCATCCTCCTATCGGGCATCCCCAATTCTAACGACCTTGACGATCTTGACGCTCAACGAACCCAAGCCTGCTTGCAGTTGCCATTTTCCTCGGCGACATCCTCCATCTTCGAAGCGACCGACCGCACCCCAAACCCGAAAGACAAACCTCAAGCGTCATCGATTTCCCGCCACCACCGCAGCGATGTGGATAGTCAACTGGTGTATGTTCCCCCTTCGCCGCTGCGTGGCATCATCGGGGCATCGCGGGCTGACATTTGCCGGGGTTGACTCCGAATAGTCTACGATGTCCTCTCCAGCCTCGGCCTGCTGAACAAGCACGCCAAGCTGCTGTTCCTGGGTCTTGACAACGCCGGCAAGACGACCCTTCTTCACATGCTCAAGGTGGGTATCCCAGGCCAGGCCGACATCGAAGAAGAGGACCACGAGAGCTGACGCAGCGGAAACCGCAGAACGACCGTGTTGCCATCCTCCAGCCCACCCTTCACCCCAGTCAGTAGACCCCCTCCCCGTCCCCAGATGGCACGTGTCCAGACGCAGCTAACCTCTGCCTCCCGCAACAGCATCCGAGGAGCTCGCCATCGGCAACGTCCGCTTCACGACCTTCGACCTGGGCGGTCACCAGCAGGCGCGCCGCCTGTGGAAGGACTACTTCCCCGAGGTCAACGGCATCGTCTTCCTGGTCGACGCCAAGGACCACGAGCGCTTCACCGAGTCCAAGGCCGAGCTCGACGCGCTCCTGGCCATGGAGGAGCTGTCCAAGGTGCCCTTCTGCGTCCTGGGCAACAAGATCGACCACCCCGACGCCGTCTCCGAGGACGAGCTCCGCCACCAGCTCGGCCTGTACCAGACGACGGGCAAGGGCAAGGTCCCTCTTGAGGGAATCCGGCCGATCGAGGTCTTCATGGTCTCGGTCGTCATGCGCCAGGGTATGTTTGGGCAAGATTCGGCGAGTGATACGGGGCAGAGGCTGACGTGTGCAACTCAGGATACGGCGACGGCATCAGGTGGCTGTCGCAGTACGTCTAAGCGGACGCGGCGACGGGGGAGGATCATGGGCATGTCCGCGGCGGCAGGACTGTACGAACACACGACAAGCGGGCGTTCACGCGTCTTGGGGGAGCGTGCAGACGAAGCAGGAGCGGAGGCAGGAATCAAGGCTGGAATAACTATGGGGAGGATAATGACGGGATGGGGCAACGCTGGCCAATGCTGGGGGACGATCACGATGGGCTTCCTGACGCTCCGGGGCAGCAACTGCACGTGCCCGGGTGGCAGAGGATGGCCCCCGAGAAGCCGCCCAGCCTGCCATTTCCGTGCCGGACCGATCAGATCGTCAGCTTCATAGAGGCAGCAGTTTTGTTAGAGTTAGGGCAACATTGTGCGAACTACCACTCCAGTGCAGTGTCGCTTTGTGTGATGGCCCCCTGCCTGGCCTGGGAATGCGGGTTGGGGGTTTGCTGGGGGAGATGCTCCGGCGTTGGGGAATGGGGGGCGGGGGTTGATGTCATGATGCTGCTTACTCACCTGGACGAAGGGAGCCTCAGCCAAGTTATTCACTGTCACGATTGTTTCGGGGGCTTTCTGGATGATAGGAGTCGAGCGGCATGTTTGCCAGCGGTGGTAAATCAGCCGAGGAAGCAATCTGATCTCACATGAAAGACTGCCGGCCAAGTGCCCTGTCCCTCAAGCTGATGGTCAACACCCAACGACTTGAACGAACTTGAAGTCTACGACGTTGGCGATGTCGTCGGCGACAACGAAAACACCTTTCTCCATCGAAGACGACTGGCATCGACCACGCACCATTCCGAGGAGTTGACATTGATCCCATGACCTTGGGCAGATTATTACCAGAATTACACACACATAAATAAGCTAAATGCTGAATGTTGATCTGGCTGCTCTATTGAGAGTCAGGCAGTACTACTTCAGCCACATGAAGTCGTACGACACTGGCTATTCTAGGATCATATCCTTCCATGTTTCATTCCATTTCCCCGACTTCGGCAACACCGAGAGAAGTTCTCTCCCGAAGGGATCCCTGGGCGCGACGCGGGGTATGGGGTTCGAATGTAGTAGTCCTAGGCTGCACAAAAGATGCAAACCCTCGGATGAGCCCCTCTCCTGTTAATAAATGCTCGTTCTGTCTAATCGGCATTTGCCTGATCGTATGGCTGCCTAGCAGGCAGGTGTCTGGAAGCTTCAAGGACGTGCGCCTCGGCAACCCAGAATAGTTCGTCTGAGGAGTCATGTACTGAATGGACATGAAGCTGACTAGCGTACACAGCAAGTGACAGCGGGAATGCGAAACCGAGAGATGCAGGGACTGATCTGCGGTGGATTTATGGTTAAATTAGTAAATTGCTTGGGTATTCTTGCCCGAACTGTTCTTCGTGAACGACTCATGGAGCTGTAGGCTACTCTAAAGACTCGTACGATTTTTACTTGACACGCATCATGCTCGCCAACGGGGTGGCGCAATGGCAGCGAAGTCCATGCACACGGTAATATTTGCTGTACTATGCGAGATGCCCGAGAGACGGTGACAACTTCGCTTCTGGGAACGACAAGATCACCCGACGGCTAAGGTACTTAAAGAGCTGTTCTCCCCAGACAACTTCAACTTTGCGACTCTCAGCATCTCCATTCGCTTCCTCAGACAACTTCAGCTTACACCATTTGATAATTACAACAAACCAAACCTGAAATTCACTCCCCGGAATCTACTCCTTCAAGATGCACTTCTCAGCTCTCGTCAAGGCTGTCTTCGCTATGGCCATGCTCGCTCAGGGCACCGCCGCTGTAAGTCTCCGCCTGGAAAATGATCAAACTACCAATTCTAACAATATCAAGTGCAATGGCAAGGCCGACGATTGCTGCTGGAACGACGAAGCTGGCTGTGACAACCAACATGGACTGAAGAACCCCTGCTGGAGGCCAGAGTATCAGGCAAACCTCTGCAAGAACTTCAAGACTGACGCTGGCGGACCGGTCAGCTGCGTGAGTCAATCCTGAGTTCGATTGGGGTAATTTGTACTGACTGGATTTATAGAATGGCGCGGACTGCTGTGCTATTAGCACTGGCTGGGGAAGGGGATGCCCTTAGATTCGGTCTCCAGTATCATTTCTAGACTAATCGATCCAATTTATACGGTATTCTACCTGCTTTGACAGCCAGCGCTAGCTGAGTAGGCATCCCTACTTCACCTCAACCCGACTTCCTCGTGTACCACATCGCCATTCTCGCAAACGTGCCGCACCCATCCCTCGTCATCTGAGTCGTCGCTGTCAGAGTCATCGGAGGCCTCGAGAGTCACCCCCATGACTTGCTCCTCCCGCTGTTCGTCGCTTCGTTTCTCCGTCGTGCAAGTCCAGACTTTCATTTCGCCGAGCGTCATTCTCGCAACGTCCACCTTCGCCCTCCAGTGCGGCACTACCTTTCTGTACTCAATGGCAAAGACCTTTTCACCCGGAGTCCGCGTCTGGTCCGATTCCTTGCCGGCCTCGGAGTGCTGTGCGCCAGCTTGCACGTCCACAAGGGCTCCCGCCATGGGCAAGGGCAAGCCGCTGGCAGCGAGGGTCTTGGCAACGGGCAGCTTTGCTTGGTAATCTTGGGATCTTGCTGTGTTTCGGGAGCGCGTGATGTTCTGATCGAGAACTGTGTAGTACCCGACGATGAGATAGATCCTTTCGCAGCTCTGCACCATCTTCTCGATCCATATCTGCGTTTCGGGCTGCGCAGTTGCTTGGGCGAACCAGTCATCAGATTGCTCCAGCATGTACCTCCTGTACGTCGTCTTATCCACGGCGACGCGCCCGTCATCTTGAGACGAGAATTTGGCAGATAAGATGCTGGCGAATATCGCTTTCATGCTGGAGCGACTGCTCGCCTCCTGTTCGCCGACATGGATGACGTCGTGGGAAGGTAGCTCTGGCCAGCCATGGAAATCAAGAGGATGATATCGCTGATGAGGTTGGGCTTTGTTTGTGATTAGCCTCCCTAGCTTGACGGACTCGAGAGGCAGCAGACGATCCACGATATAGCCTGATCGCGGGGCCATGTTTTAGTATCGAGGGTGGGTGTGGCGAGCAATACTTTAGGAGGTGGTGTTGAGCATCGGGATCATCGAGGTGAATTTAGGGCAATTTCAACCTCGTGTTGCTAGTCGACCAAGGTATTATCAATATCCTCTTCTCATCATTCGAACTATACAACATTCGTGAGCGCTGCCTGTCCAATGACACGCCGAGGACATCGGCCCAAGGTGAGGCCTTCCAAGACATCCCGTCCAGTAAGCTTCCTGCCTGGGTACTGGAGCATCGGCCTGCATGAGCCGAGCATGCAGGTAAGCGGTAAGCGCCGTGGCTGCACCATTGAGACCGGTGAGAGCCTGATTCTCGTGTACTGCGTTCCTCAGAATGAGGCTGTGGTTCCTGTTGGTCGTGACCGGTCTGCCGTGCCGCTTGCTCAGGCTTCAGAGTTCACCTAGGTAGGTAGGTACCTACGCTCGTGCCCCCATTCTACTTCAATTTTCTTGCGGCCTTGGGAGCTGACTCTGAGACCACACTCTTTTCTGACCTCTTGATCGAAATTCTTCCCCTTCCATGGGGTGTTTGATCGATCGTCGCGACCATGAACAGCCAACACCACCAAACATCGCATGAGCAGGAAAGCATCCCTGAGCAGCATGGAGCTCTCAAATACGCCACTGATCACCTCATTCGCTATATTCGAGATTATGATGTCAGCAAGGACGTGGGGTTTCTCGATCAAGCTATAATTCACGGCCTAGCGTCGGTGAGCACTTGCAATCAGGACGCTGGCACAGACGACTATCACACCGCCGAAATATGTTTGCGATGGTATCTTCTCGGTATGGTTTATCTCAAGCGCTTCAAACACTCGCATCACCAGTCAGATCTTCACAAGGCCATCGCTAGCATGGAATCTGCCATTGGCGTCCGACACGCTCCCGACATTCGCATGTGGCCCTCACTCACGGAACTGAAAAGCATGATATCCTCACGTCTTGCCTCACTCTTGACGGAGAGGTATGTCCTCAATAGAGAAGTGTCCGACCTGAACACCTCACTGTATATCTGCAAACAGCAAATCCCAATCGTTTCTGACGCGAGTGAGGAATGTTGGATACAACAAGTGCGCACATACGCCCTTTCCGTCACGTACCTTTATGACTTGATGAAGGATGGCTCTGTTCTCACCGAAGCCATGGATTTTCTCGAGAACACCGTCAAGGTCCTCCGCGTCACAAATGATCGGAGTTCAACTTTAGCAGACCTTGGTCTGCTCACTGTCGGCTGTATTCTACTTAGAGCCGGCAGTCAGTACCAACAGTTCGAGGACATGTTGAAGCTGTTCAAGGAAAGCGCCCAGCTCCCAGGCCAGACGAAACACAACCAGATACGTTTCGCCCACTCTCACTACCGTGGAAGCCGAAAAGTACACGAGGTGCTGGGTCGATCGTCCGCAATGGAGGAGTCGAAGAGCATCCTACGGCCTATCTTGAAACTCCGGCACGATCCAGCTGACACGTCGTTTAATCGAGTCGTCATCGACCTTTCACGCTGCCATTTGTTCACCTACCGCACACGAAAATGTATGGCAGATCTGGAAGAAGCCTTGATGCTGGCGAGATCCTTGGTGGCCATACCAACCACGACAGCCGAAGACAGCGAGGTGGAGGAGGACAGGATACTGGTACTAGCGGATTGTCTTCGCGAGCACTCAAACCACCGAGGCTTCGAAAACGATATTTCAGAGGCGATCCAGATCGTCGAGCGGGCGACGGAGTGTTTTCCCAGCGACGACATCATTACCGACCGCTTTCGAGAATCGCTGGTGGAGCTGTACTTGCTACGTTTCGAAAAGCAACGCAACTTTCAAGATCTAGACAAAGCCATTGATATTCAGAAACGGTTGTGCCAGGAAGAGAGTATCAGAGACTCCGCGCTACACACTATTGACCGACAACGCAGTCCTTCAGTATACGACCTCAATTTCTCCGACTTGCTTTTCATAAGATACGGAGTAACAGGCCAACCCTGTGACCTCTTCGCATCCATTGAGCTCGGGAAAATTTTCCTAGCTGGTGGCACTTCTCTCCCGCATGATAAGGACTATCTGGCGGTCTGTCACAACCTTATTCCGAAACTGGTCGAGGCAGCGTTCGTGACAAGAGATGTGAGATATGGCGAGAGAGCTTTACACTACGCAGATGAAGCTCTCAATAAAGCCCAAGAGATTGGTTGCGAGGACCAGATCATTTTGGCTTCGTTGTTGAACTTTCGAGGCATGACGAGAACCTTTCTGTCGACACGGGGACCGAGAGAGGAAGTCGATCTTTTGCGATTGGCGACGACAGACTTCCAGAAAGCTCTCGACATTTCACCGGCTGCGCACACCGCAAGGAGTGTTATTCATCTCAGACTGGCAGAAGCTCGGCAGCTTCTCTCTGAAGTCACGAATGAGACATCTCATCTCGAAGCTTCTCTCGAGGCCCTGAGAGACGCGATGGCTGGGATCAACTCAGCTGATACACTTCGACAAGTGACTGTTCCCAGAGCTGCTGGGGACATTCTCAGAACTCTTGCGAGACATGTGTCCGAGGAGCGCTCTGATCTCGCGTTTTCAGAGTCAGCCAGGATGTATGCAAAGGCTTGGAGTTTCAAAAAGGAGACTCCAATTGAGCGTCTCAGGGCAGCAAGGCTCGCGCTCGTCACCTATCCGCCGTCGGCTATCGAGGAATCAACTGTGTTGGGCATGGACGTGGTCGACTCTCTACCAGAACTCAACATCGGACAGATCAGCCGCTCAGGCCAGGAGTACATTCTCTCGTCATTGTCCGGAATCATCAGCGTCGTATGCTGCAACCTGCTCAAGAAAGGACGGTTGGCAGATGCTCTTTCTGTCCTGGAAAGAGGGCGCAGCGTCATCATCAGTCAACTCGTCGACAGGCACGACGATGTGCATCGCCTGCGGGAAACCCACGAACGACTGGCCACAAGACACTCAACCTTGTCGACTCAGATAAACGGGCTTCAGCTCTCCAAGTTCCTCACGGATGAGTTCTCAGACAAGATGCATGATACGAGTCGGCTTTTTCTACAAGATCGATACGATGATTGTGTCAAAGAGATCAGGGGCATCCCGGGGTTTGAGAGTTTCCTCCGCGGTCAGCCTCCAGATGAACTGCAACCAGCCACAGAGTCATGTTTCACCGTTGTGGTAAACATCTCACAGCGGGGAAGTGCGGTTATCATTCTATCCCATGGCAGTGTTCAACACATCGATCTCCCTCGTTTGACGTACGAGGAAGCCGAGACATGGCTGAAGAAGACCCTGGATGGGCCCAGCGCGATGCATCGGAGTCGCAACAAGGACTTTACCAAGTTTCTGAAGTGGCTGTGGATTTTCGGAATCAAAGAAGTCTTAGATGAGATCGACAAGCTCCACCACGACAAGTCGGTACTGCCACGAGTCTGGTGGATTGGATCCGGTCTCGCCGGCTCCATGCCTTTCCATGCAGCAGGAACACACACGGTCGGGGCAGATCTCGCAAGGGACAGCACCTTGCTGCGCTGCGTCTCATCGTACACGCCCTCCATCAAGATTCTTAGACGGGGCTTGCAAAGGCTGCGAGCAGCAAGCGCCGGCTCGGGTGCCGGGAGCGGCAAGATGCTTCTCGTGTCCATGCCGGAGACACCAGACGCCAACATTCTCCGAGGCGTTGTGGAAGAGGCGGACGAAATCGCCAAGATTGTGACTACTGCGATGACAGCCGAACATCTCTGTATGCCAAGCGTCAACCAGGTCCTCAGCAGATTAGGGGATGCTTCCATCATCCACTTCGCGTGCCACGGGAAAGCAGCCGACTCCCCGTCCGAGAGCAGCCTGATTCTCTGCCGCAACACACGTCCATCTGGGGAGCCAGCCGTCCTGGAGCAAGACCACTTGACAGTCGGCGCACTGGCGTCTGTCCATCACGAAAAGGCTCGTCTCGCATACCTATCGGCGTGTTCAACCGCTCAAAACAAGAGCAGACAGCTTGCCGACGAGGTCATCCATATCGTGAGCAGCTTCCAGGCGGCCAACTTTCCCTCAGTGGTTGGCTGCTTCTGGCCGGCCAACGACGCGGTCTCCAAGGAAGTGGCTGCGAACTTCTACGACGAGCTTCTCAGCGATGGTGAACCAAAGTGGGAGGAGGGCGCGGTGGCGCTGGCGTTGCATTCGGCAGTGATGAAGGCGCGGGATAGCAACAGGAAGGCACCGCTGAACTGGGCGCCGTATGTTCACTTTGGGTGCTAGGGCTTTCTTCTTGTTCCATGTCGGGTCGCTGGTGTTTGGCGTTGGGGTTTCTGGGTTGGATAGAAAGTGACTGTTGATGATCGTCCGCTAGGACAGAGGTACTTAGACAGCCCAGTGTGGGTACACCGGGAATAAGTTCCGTCCTAAGCCACTTTTAGCCACCCCTCCGTCGACGTCACAAGCAAGACGAGACAAGCTCCAGCTCAACACAACATTCCGTGCGACGCCGCAACGCCCCGACCAGCCTTTGCCCTCCGCTCCTCATCACCGATCCCAACCACCTGACCTCGCCTCCATCACCTGACGGCGTTGTCTTCCACCGTTGAATTGAGTCTCTCCCTTATCCACGCCGACGCTCTATCATGCTCCATCTCGTCCCACCGAGAGCCCTGCGCCATGGCTGAAGCACCCAACGCCATCTACGGCTTCCCGCCGGAAGCCTTCGACACCTCCAAACTCCCCGACTACGACACCGTCTTCGTCAGCGACGCCGACATTGAGGCGTTCATCGCCGCCCTCCACGCCCCCGACCCGCTACAGAGTCCCGTCGAGGACACGACGTCGCTCCGGTCCCCTACGAGGAGCTTCAGCTTCTTCGATGTCACGAAACGAGACTCCCAGTCCATCCACCGCGAAGAATCCGAACCCAATGCCGTCGCCGCTGCCGCTGCCGCCCAGACTGGCGACATTGTCGCGCCCCCCAGCCGGGCCTCGAGCAACAATGCCCGCGTGCACTCTCCGACTCCTATCCAGCATAGCAACAGCAACATGTTCATCACGGCCCAGAACGACTGGGCCCCCGTCAACGAGCGGGTACACAAGCGCGGCAGGCGGCGCAATGGGCGAGCCAAGGGCGCTGCCACGGCGCTGCTTGGCACCCGCACAAAGGACGAGACGCGTGAGGGCTACCTGTACGTGCTGCTCAAGTGGCCCATGCTGTTCTTCGTCGTCGCCTGGCTAGCCGGCCTCGCCATGACGTACCTCTACACACGACTCTACATCTGGGTGTATGAGCACTTCATCACCTGGCGCGGCCGCCGCCAGCAGCTGCGCATGGAGCTGCGCAAGACGAATAACTACCGGGACTGGGTGTCCGCCGCCCGCGAGCTCGATGATTACCTGGGCCGCCAGCGCTGGAAGGAGGAGAATGACTTTGCGTACTACGACTCCAAGACGGTGCGCCGCGTATGGGAGCAGCTGCGCAAGTGCCGTCTTCGCGCCGAGGCTGTCGAGAGAGGCGAGCCTGATGGTGGCAGCGGTGCCGGGAGTGACGAGGCCGAGATTGACCGCGTCAAGGGGAGGAAGACAGAGGCGAAGGACAAGCCCAAGGCTGTTGAGGAGCTCAAGGCTTTGCTGCAGGCGTGCGTCAAGAATAACTTTGTTGGCGTGGAGAACCCGAGGCTGTATAGCCAGACGTACTATGGCACGAAGAACTTGGTGCAGAATTTTGTGGACGAGGGTAGGTGCCCTTTCTTCTCGTTCAGGAGATTGAATACTGACAAGACGCAGTTGAGAAGAGCATCAAGTTCCTCCTGGACACCAAACAGCTCTCGATGGAGGAGAAGCGCACCGCCTTCAAGGGCATGCACGCCAACTATGGCCGTACGGCGCTGTGTCTTTCCGGCGGCGCGGCCTTTGCATACTATCACTTTGGTGTCGTCAAGGCATTGCTCGAGGCCGACTTCCTCCCCGATGTTATCACGGGGACGAGTGGCGGTGCGCTGGTAGCGGCTCTCGTGGCGACGCGCACCGATGAAGAGCTGAAGCAGCTCTTGGTGCCGGCGCTGGCGGGACGCATCACGGCCTGCAGCGAGTCCATGACGACGTGGGTGCGGCGGTGGTGGAAGACGGGTGCGCGCTTCGACTCGGTCACTTGGGCTCGCGACTGCAGCTGGTGGACACACGGGTCAATGACGTTCCGCGAGGCGTACGAGCGGACAGGCCGTATCCTGAACGTCTCGTGCGTGCCAGCCGACCCTCATTCGCCGACCATCCTGTGCAACTACCTGACGAGCCCCGACTGCGTCATCTGGTCGGCTGTCATCGCCTCGGCCGCCGTCCCCGGCATCCTCAACCCCGTGGTACTTATGATGAAGCAGCGCGACGGCACCTTGGCGCCTTACTCGTTCGGCCACAAGTGGAAGGATGGCAGCCTTCGCACCGACATCCCCATCAAGGCTCTCAACCTTCACTTCAACGTCAACTTCACCATTGTCTCTCAAGTCAACCCACACATCAACCTCTTCTTCTTCTCCTCGCGCGGCTCCGTCGGCCACCCTGTCACGCACCGCAAGGGCAAGGGCTGGCGCGGTGGCTACGTCATGTCTGCCGTGGAGAACTACCTCAAGCTCGACATGACAAAGTGGCTCAAGTTCATTCGGCACGCCGAGCTCCTCCCCCGCCCGCTGGGGCAGGACTGGTCCCAGCTGTTCCTGCAGCAATTTAGCGGCACCATCACCATTTGGCCCAAGACGGAGGCTTCGGACTTTTGGCACATCCTCTCGGACCCAGAGCCGGCAAGGCTGGCGCGGATGCTGCACGAGGGACAGCAGAGGGGGTTCCCTATCATCAAGTTTGTGGGGAACAGGCTCAAGGCGGAGAGGTTGATTGAGCGGGGGAGAAGGGAGACGAGGCCGTGGGTGAGGAGGGGGAGTATTGAGACGATACTTAGTGAGGATGATTTGCGGAGTTTGCTTAGGGGGACGGATGCAGACGAGGAGACGACCGACGGGGAGGTCACCACGCTGGTGGAGAATGATGTTGCTGTGACAGATGATGAGGAGGAGGAAGAGGAGGGAGAGGGGGTTGAGATGAGGAAAAAGATGTGAAGGGGTGGTTTTTGGTTTGTGGGGGGAGAGCATGGCGTTTTAGAGCGATGCATCATGGGCGTGATGGTGTCTATTTGGACGCGACTGTCAGTATAATTGAAGAGTCAAGCGTTAAGAAGAAGTCCTCATATTGTCTTGCTCGTTGCAACTCGTGTATTTTTGGCTGTATCACTTCCTGGGTTCCAGGTTGGGAGCGATACCCAGAGCATGGGCTGATCTCCAGGCAGGCCGCGCCATCACAAGCCATATTGTCCGGGGCTGTCATCCCCCAGTCTGCAATAGAGAAGGGCAGGTGGCACGATATCAGCATTTTCAGGCAATGAAGAGAGGCAGTCAGTGATGCGGAAAGTGGTGTTCCGTCGGCACGGAAGCCAGACAGGCACCTTTTGCATATGCATTCAATCTGTGACCTAGAAGATGAGGCAGATCTCCAAAAGCAGTAGGCAGCGTCGAAATCGTTTTTGGTGTTTACCTACTAGCTCTGATGCCCGCTCCTTCCGTTGCACTCCACCGGCCTGACATGCTGCCCGCTCCTGCCTCCCCAATTCACTTCACGCCACCAGTCTTGAAACCCACCCAACAACTTGCTCATTGTTTTCTTCTACCCTCTCTCCAAGGCAACTGCAAGTTCTCGACCTCTCAACTGCCACACCAACCTAAGACACCGGCCTGCCTTGAAGAATCGCAAAAACCTACCACCGTCCTTGGCTCGAGTTGTCGAGGCGCAACCACCTCCTTCTTGCCTGTATCTTCAGTACGGATGCACGGCGCATCAAAAAGACAGACCAGATTCCCCATGCCGCCAGCCTACGCCACATGCCACATCATTCCCGACCGCGACAATGAACCGCATGAGAGATCCTCGCCTCCACGAGGACCAAATCCGCCGCATACATGATCAAGCCGACCTGCTCGACCTACTCTGGGACGAGGACAAGGAGAACATCCACCCTCTAGCGATGCTGGAAACACGTACGTCTTCAACCCATTGTCTGGCTTCATCGCTGACGGCATTGCAGTTGCGAACGTCAACAACCGCCGCACACCCGCCCACATCCGCGACCCCAACAGCCCCGAGCTCGGTACAGCCCGTGTCGGGTTTGCGTCACGCTTCGAGGAGCTGGAGATCCAGAACGAGGGCCCACCGGAGTCTCTGAGGCCCTTTGCAAATACCCAACCCCACTACTACCAGGGCTACGAGAGGCCCTTCCGCAACGCAGACGGCGAGGACCCCTTTCCCCGGGCGACGCGTGGTTCCCGCCCTAGGGGCCAAGCGGAAGAGCCGGACGACAACTGGGAGATCTTTGTGGATGAGAGAGATAGGGAGCGACATTACTTCCACTACTCTAGCGACGAAGTGAGCCTCGACGAAGCCGTTGAGGAGGATGAGGAGGAGGATGAGTCGCATGCGCAGGATGTTGAACTTCCGCCCCACGCCTTGACCACCTTGACAGAGGCCCACACGCCCGAGCCGTGGATGCCAGAGTCTAGGACTTCCTCCCTAGAGCCGGAGCCAGAGTTGCCTCCGATGCAGACGAACCGACGCCTGGTGCCGTCCCTTTCAGAGGGAACACTCCTCGCTCCCCGACCCATCGCGCGGATGAGGCGCCAGAGGGGCTCGAGGGGGCTTAGAGAGCAGGCGAGGATGGAAATTCTGCGGAGGAATGAAGTCAACTCCGAGTCTTGAGGTGGTGGCCTAGGATTTGCTTCGAGATGTGTGTTGCTAGAAAGTGTATGAGTAGCGCGGAACAAGAAGCGGGCGTTTGAATTCAGGGGTTCACCAGCCACAACCTCGATTCATGATTCTGTGAGCAGCCACAAAGGTCCACGGGTTTCGAGATGTGACCATGCTATCACCACCAACACGAGCGGTCGACTTTGTCCCTGTTCAATATGAAAAGCTTTGATTCAACAGAGTCCGAAAAGCTAAAGATTGTAACAACAAAACCTCAGACCCCGGACCCAAACCCCAGCCCAGACTCAAACACAAGAATCAAGCCACGGCGACGTCTCCAGAACCAAAGCTGAGTGCTCACTGCTTAGATAATAAGGTTTGGGTGCCCGGACCCCACCACCGCCCCAGCGCCCACGTCTAGGCGCGACCAAGGGAAGGACAGATTTCCACTGCCGGCGCTGCCCCTTCCGTCACAGCACACACCCGCCTTTCCCTTGCCGGCTTAGCTAAGACTTGGTTCGAGCAGCCCGCCCGCGCTCTTAATATTTCCAACGAGGCCACAGTTGCGTTGCGCATGCGACAGACCACCAACCGTACAACAGCTCGTCACCCAACGCCGCCGCCACGATGAGCAGCGAGTACTCCTACGACGAGCAGGTGAGATCCCTCAGATCCTTGCCGGCGCTGCTGCTGCTGCTGTCCACCCCTGCTGCCCTCCCGCTGACCATGACTTCCAGGGACAATTCTTCCCTGTCTTCGTCCTCACGCTCACTGGGCTCGTCACACTCCCTCTGACCTACACCCTTCTCTTCCCGACAAAGGACATTGAGGCCAAGGCGCCGCGGATCAAGTCCGACTTCAAGCCCAAGGATGCCAACCTAATCCAGGCGCAGCGGAATGCGCAGAAGAGGAGGCAGCGGAGGGTCACCCGCGCCATCTTCGTCCTGGCCGGATGGGCCCTCATGGCCGGCATGGTCTACCTGATCATTAACACCCAGCGAACTGTTCCCAAGATCTGGAACCCCTACGACATTCTCGGCATCTCCGAGGTAGGCCTCCGTATCCCCCTTCCCCTCGACCATCCCCACTGACCCGTTCCCCGCAGACCGCAGACGAGAAGACCATCAAGAAGACGTACAAGAACCTGTCCCGACGCCTGCACCCCGACAAGGTCAAGCCCGACCCCGCCAAAAACGAGACCATCGAATCCCTCAACAATGTCTACGTCGAGATCTCAAAGGCATACCAGGCCCTCACCGACGAGGAGGTCCGCAACAACTTCATTCAGTTCGGCCACCCCGACGGCAAGCAGAGCTTCAGCATCGGAATCGCCCTCCCCAAGTGGGTCGTCTCCGACGGCAACGGCAAATACGTCGTCCTCCTCTACACACTCCTCCTGGGCGTCACCCTGCCCTACCTCGTCGGCTCGTGGTGGTACGGAACCTTGAGGATGTCCAAGGAGGGCGTCCTCATGGAGAGCGCCAACAACCTGTTCCGCGCGTACGAGGACGGCATCGAGGTCGGCGATATCATCACCGCTCTGAGCTCGGGCAAGGAGTTTGAAAAGTCATTCAAGGGCAACAAGGCCGATTCCGGACTCGCTAAGGTTGAGTCCCGCATCGCAGATGTTGGCATGTCCACAAAGGCCAAGCACGCGCTCGAGGACCTCGACAGCGGCGTCCGCCGCAAGGCTCTGGCGCTCCTCTGGGCTTACCTTGGTCGCGTCGAGCTCGACGACGACGCTCTCGACTCGGCAAAGTACGAGGTCGCCCCCATCGCCCACGCACTCAACCGCTCCTTCTCTACCATCGCCCAGGCCTTTGGCAACACGGGCCCCATTATCGGCTCTTTCCTCGCCAACCAGCACCTCGTCCAGGCCATGGTGCCCAAGTCTTCGCCCCTCCTCCAGCTTCCTTACTTCACCCCCGCCGTCGTCCGCTCCGTTGACGGTGACGCCAAGACGCACGTGACGATGCAGCAGTTCATGGACCTGCCCGACGCCCAGAGGCGGCATGTCGCCGTCGGCAAGGGCCTGCTCACCGACGCTCAGTACAAGGAGGCCATTAGCGTGGCCAAGCAGCTGCCCAACCTTCGTGTTGCCAAGGCCTTCTTCAAGGTCACCGGCGAACGCTTCATCATCCCCTCGTCTCTCGTTACGTTTGTCGTCAAGGGCCGCTTCATCCCCCCTGGCAGCGAGAACATCCCCCCCGTCGATGAGCTGGACCTCGAGGACGTCGATCCCGCCGAGGACGATATGGAGGCCTACTCCGGCCGCAAGAAGGCCATCGTCAAGGGACCCGACGGCAAGCCCGTTGCCGTCGAGCAGAAGAACGTCCTGCCCCCTCTCGCCCACGCCCCCTACTTCGCCCGCGACCACGCCCCCCGCTGGTCCGTCTTCCTTACCGATTCCAAGCAGGGCAAGATGGCCGTGCCTCCCTTCCACTTCCACGAGTTCGACCAGCCCATCTTCGACGACCAGGGCAAGCCCACCTTCAACATGCAGACCCTCAAGGCCCAGTTCGCTGCGCCGCCACAGCCCGGCCACTACACCTTTGTCATGCACCTCGTCAACGACAGCTACGTCGGCTTCGACACCAAGATGGAGGTCACCCTGGTGGTCGAGGACGCAAGCAGGGCCGCCACCATGGCCGCCGAGGATGAGATTAGCGAGCCGGAGGAGGGTAAGTTCAAGAAGCTCGTTCCCTGTCATCAAATACACACGCTGACCCGACACAGATTCCCTAGCCGGCCAGATGAGCGCGCTCAAGGGTGGCTCGGTGCCCGGCACCACCAAGCCGCGGAGGAAGGCGGAGGAGGAGTCGGACGACGAGAGCGGCACGGACGACGACGAGGCGGACGATACGAGCGACACAAACACCGACACGGAGGACGAGTCTTGAAGGGGCGCGCGCTACGGACGGGACGTTACGGGACGGGGTACGGAAAACCATGTGGGTTAAGCGAATTACCGGCGCAGCAGTGTAGAGTCAGGGAACAATACCCCATTTTTCTCAGCTTGAGGTGCCTGCGACGGTGTTTGACGTTTTCGTGGACAGGCTTGGCGTCGGGTAAGCTTTTCGTTGGCCCTGATGCGAGGAGCGTCCTAAGAGACGTGTTTCCCGCTGTTGTTGGAAGACAGACAGCGATCAGGATGAATAGCCAATGGGTCATCCAGCAGTTTGAGTCCAGCAAGTTTGAGAACAGCAGACTGGGGTAGCAAACTGAAGCAAAGTCGCAAAGACGACAACAATCCAGAATCAGACCCAAAGCTATAAAGAGCCCAGTCGACGGGCTCTTTTGCTCGACTGGTGCGATCCTGCAATCCAACCCATAAACCACATCTGTTCTGAACTTTCAACCCGGGCCCTTATCCCTCTGCAATCCGGGGCTCTCGCTCCCTTCTCTTGGCCTTGCTGCTTTTGCGCTGGCCTCAGGCGATGTGGCAGAGACGATGTCAATACTACGCCGTCCACAAGTTCGACACACCACTCTCTTGCCTCAGTCCCTGTGTGGTGCCAGGTCTACTCGGCAGGCACGCCAGCGCCCCTGCCGTGTCTCTCTCGAGGCAATGCGCTTTTACTTTTGTCCTGGCGGCACACGTCTGGGTTTCTCCCTGAACCAAGTTCTGCAAGACTGTGGCCGGCCTTCATCCGCATCAAACTCTCTTTCGCAGCACCGCAATCGTTCAACAACACCGGGCCCGGGGCACTCTGCTCTTCTGTCTTCATTCTGACATTGTCACCATCGAAATCAGTCATTGAGACCACGGTCTTCTTTCAGATACCAGTCGTCCCACCCTGTCGTCAGCATGTCTTGCTCTCCTCTCACGAAACGAGCCCGCCACGAAGTTGGAGGATACCAAGGGAGCTGGCAGCTCTCCCTCCGAAGTCGGCACTCGCGATATTGGTGACAGCGATGCTGAGGCTATCGCCACGCTATCGCCACCGAAGAGGTTCCCGGTTTCGGGCCCATCGATTCCGTTAAAGAGGGCACCAAGGACCAGCTGGCCAAGATCATCATCGCCTGGATTGAGGAGAACAAGGCAAACTTGACCCAAGCTGAGCGCGAGGGGTGTGTTCTTCGCCTTCTTTCGTTCATCCAGATCGTCGCAGCAATGAAGCTTGAGACCAACATCGCCAAGGTCCTTGGTCGGATGGGTAGCAATGACCAGATCAATGCCTCAATGGCTGTGCAGAGACTGCAAAGACATCCCAGGAAACCGCCAAAGCAATTTTCCACAGCAAGGCAAGTTCACGTTGGCACAGCTGGTCCAAATGGTGCTGATCATCCTCGGGATTCTTCAATAATAGACTGCCCGCACCGTCATCCTCACCTCCTACGCGACTTTGACTCATCGGAACCTGAACAGCGTCGAACTCTCGTTCTCATTCAAGGACGACAGGACACGAGAGCTGTATCAGTCGGAGTTCAAGAAGTCTCGTCTCAACGCCCAAGGCTTTTGGGCCGTCTTCCCCGAGGATGATAGACCAAGTCTGACGCACCGCCATCGACCAATACACCCATCAGATTACTGAGAATGTCCCTGACAACTTCGCCAACGGCTTGACGACACGCTTCTTCATTGAAGAAGAGATCAACCGCATCGAGGAGTCCGCCCTTGACATCGAATGGGTCCCATACGTCGCGCATCTCCAAAAGAAGCCCGAGTACACGGTTGACGTTGATGGCCAAAACCAGCTGGCATACATCCTCACCGAAATATACGCAGAACTCGATTAGTATGGTGACTGGGACTATGTCCCCCTCGGCGAGCGCCGCTTTCAGTGCCCTCTCCACACGTACGACCCAACCGCGTGCGGCGCAGACTTTGGCCTCATCACCATCAAATGTCATCACGCACCCACAGAAACGGGGAAATAGAAATACCAGCAGCCTTTTGAAATTCGCCGACGCACAAGAATCTCTAATACAAGCACCTGTCTATACACCCAGATCCGTGTCGTTGAGGCTCAGGAGGCCCTCGTTGTACATAGCACGCGCCACAGGGTAGACAGCGCGTGCGTAGTTGCTCTTCCGTTCGAGAACGTAGCGCGGGTTGATACCGTTGTTGGAGGCACCGTTCCGGGCCTTTTTAGGGCTGAAGGCATGTAGAAGATAGGTACAGTTGTAGTTTGTCGCCCAGGCGGGTGTGACGCCCGGGGTGAGGTCGAGGTCGGCAGGGATAGGGTCTCCATCGCGGAAGTCGGCATCCGGCCATTCGGGCGTAACAGTCTCGGTCTGGATATCAAAGAGCTTAGAGACGTCCCAGTCCATCCAGCTACCAGGGGCGAAACCGTCGCGGTTGAGGACAAGCATCTCGCAGCGAGCCTCGGGTCCGGCGTTAGAGGCGACAAGCTCCTCGGCGACGGCGGTGAGGGCTATGTTACTATGGGTAACCCAGCTGCCGTCGAAGACGTCGTTCATACGCTGCATCCATCTAGTAATCATGGCGCCGCCTGCAACGGACATGAAGGTACCGCTGTTTAGGTTGCCGATATGGTCGACACCCTTTTCGTCGCGAAACCCAAACTCACGGCCGCCGATAGCGTGGTAGCCCGAGTGGCGGAGAGCGTTAATACTGCGTAGCGGCTGGACGTCGAGATCGAGATAGATACCTCCGTACTGGTGAACCATCTTGACTCGGATGAAGTCCGATTTGTGTTCCATCATAGTGATATTGATACCGTTGGCGTGCTCGGGCACCTCTACTGTGTTGATGACAAGCTGGGGTAAGCCGAAGATAAGTCTCGTCCACTTCCCAGCCTGACCAGCGTAGGCGCGGCGGACGGGACTGCTATCGACGTCGACGTTTGTGTGTAGGTAGATAGTATCGGGGTTCCAGAAGTGATATGCACTGTACATAGACAGGAAGTGGCTGAACTGGAAGGGGAAGTCGGACTCGGGGTCTTTAAGGAGGAAGACATAATTAACAATATTCGGAATGGTAACTTTAGTCTCGGAACCGTCGGCGGCCTTGCACGTCGGGAGTTTTTCGAGGTAGGTGACTGGGCAGTTCGGGTCCGGCGGGTGGCCGGCGTAGAGGAGAAAGTCCTTCGCAGTCTGTGGTAGGGCGAGCCAGACGAAGGCAAGGAGGACAATGGCGGCGGCGGCGACAAGGACGCGTCGGGCTGTCGGCGGGAGGGGCATGATGAAGCGGCGGTGCTTGCTCTGTATCCATCCTGGGATAGATATGGCAAAGCTATGGGTGTTGTCCTTCATCCATCTCAGTGGGGTAGGCTGAGGGCCGCCCAGGAGGGCGTCGCTGTCCTCTTCCATGGGGGTGAAGAGGACTTCAGTTTCCTCCTTCATGGAGGAGAGGACAGCCATGGACGGGACGGCGAGGTCGGTGAGACGGCTGGGTGGAACGGTGAGAGGCCGTAGGGTGAAAGGCTGCGGGACTTGGGTGTGGATTGGCAGAGAGAGAAAAGAGGTGATTTAGGAGTACATGTAAAAGCCACAAAGGGGAAAAGAGAGCAGAGTCTACCACGGGCGATGCAACAAGAGGGCCGCGCAGATTCAACGGCCATCTTGGCATTTTTGATATACCTAGGAGACGCCCAACCGAAACGTGGGTGCATACATGTACCTACTACCCAAGGGGGGGGACATGGGAGGGGACGAGAGTCAACGGATCTCTGAGCTCTTCTTGGAGGCCGGATTCCGTGCGAGCGTGACTGGGACGTGACTTAGACGAGGGATACAGGCACTGACCAGGCTTGTTCGAGTGATGTTGTGATGACCAGGGGTGCCCCCCTCCCCCCCTCCCCCTCGAAAGGCTGTTCTGGGCCTTCGTGCGGTTGCTACTTCCGCTCGGCCATGGTACGCCCAAGACACCTCAATATCTTTTCCGCCGATTGGCCAAACTTTGAGCCAGAGGTAACATGGCTGCCTGAAGATGGCTGGAAGGAGTTGGCGGGATAGCCTGTATCCGTGCATAAGAAGACAGACTCCACCTGTTGGTCCTCGACTTGCAAGCCGAAAAGGGACATGACCCCTGACCAGACCACAAAATCAAACCACTCTGCTTTCTCCTGAACCATCTCTTCAATACCCACCATGGCCCGCAGGAAGATACTTACATCGTCTCGCCTTGCACTCTGCCGAGGCCCAAGAGCCCCTTGGTGGCACTTCGGATGAATCTGATAGCGTGCGTTTGTCAGAGTATTTGCCCGACGTGAGAAGGGTTTCCCAAGGCCAGGAATTTGCCCTTGCAAGCCATTTCCAGTAATAAAATAAAAATAAAAATTGCGCCCTTCATGAAGCAGAGCCGCCTTGGTGTCAGCTGATGAGAGGAACCCATCAGGCAGCGGGGTTCGCGGGCAGAAGTCCGCTTTGAGCCCTGAACGGTATTCGTAACGATTTCAGGGTCCTCTTCCATTGCCCCATGCTAACGGCCAGGTTGATTGGGACGGGGCCCTCCGTCGGCCCGCTTCCGAATCGTGAAAGGGTCTGGTCAGGGGCGGGGGACATGGGTGTATGTGGAAGCCCTGCGGATGCGCACCAACGTACCAACTGGTACCCACAAGTTATGTCCCTCTGGGGATGGCTTCGTATAGATAGAGTAGCTGTTGGTGGTGTATCGTTTCTGTCGACCCTGACCGATATTATGCCAAAATGAGAAAAGAAATAAGTGAACCCTGCACCGGAGAGGCTGCCGGCCGTCGCGAACCCGCACCCGTGCATTTCCGGTTTGCCGTCCAACAGATACTTGTCATAGAATCAGGGCGGCGACGCCACTCAATTGCCCACCTGAGTATGTAGGCAGGTACAGTCCCTGGCTCAAGTCACATTTATCCTTGAATTCAGTTGGCACTGTGTGTGAGTTGGACATAAACCATCGCCGAGACTTTATCTTTGCCCTCAATGAAGAGGGGATGTCTCCTCGGCTCTTATCCTCCCGTTCGAGCTAACTCTGTCCATTTACACGTCTTCTTTCCCATCCCCATGCCCAGCCTACACGCCGGGGTTGACCTTTCACATCGAGGTAGAAGGCTCCTGGCGAATGACGGCCTTTATGATGCGGAGGCCATGCTCTCTCGCAGGTGCACCTTGCTAGGATTAGTTCATATCTCTGCCCAAATAGGCGCACCTGGCGGAAGTCTGGACCGACATTTGCACGTATGACACACGGACTTGACGGTCTGCCTTGATCGAAGCAGCAGGGCGATGTTGGCGGAAGCATGGTAATATGGGTATGCAGAGGCACATCAGATGCGCTGATACAACCAGATGAGGGTGAAAGACACGATACGCAGCGGGCTCTCGCCCGCTGTGCATAGTATGCCCGTCAGAGCAAAATGCGAATCAGTGGCAAAGGACATCCTTAGACTCAAGGTGAGATTTACCCCGAGTCAACTGCCCCGGGAGCGAAGTGACTCGGCTGCGACTGCCAGTCAAACCTGCCGGGGGAACAGCCTGAATGTATCTCCTTTTGCCGACTCACTGGGGTCTTGCTGAGTGTCCTGCATTGACGGTTTCTGTCCTGCCGTTACGAGCATTCCGGCATGTTACCCCTCCATGCCCGTGGATCACTCTTTCGCCAACGGTGGGCTGGACTCATGCACATCGTCACCAACCGCCAACAGAACCGACGGATGTCTCCGCTCTCATACGATTCGAGGCCTCCCTCCGGAGTCTGGTCCTCCCCAGTAACTGCATTCACCGTCTCAGAAGGCAATTCGACCACAAAATGGTGTTGTGGGCTCAGTAGTGGCTGTTTTGGGGTACTGTTGTCGGTTGGAGCGACGTCTGGGTGACTATAAATGGAGATCTGCCCTCCACCATTTCTCAGGACTCCCTCATCATCCAGATCTCTTCTCTCCTCAAGCCCTCCTCTCAGCCAAGCTCCATTGTCTCAACCCCCCTCCGATTATCAAGATGCGCACCTCCGCCTTCCTCATCTCGGCCCTTTCGTCCACGGTCCTCGGTCTTGTCGTACCCCGGGTCACCGACGACAATGTCATGGCCATCACGAGCTTTGATACTGCCAAGACCTCTATCGACGAGGGCTTTATCATCCCCCAGAAGGTCCCCACTGGTCTCTACTCTGTCGCTGTCGATGTCGATACCGGAGTCGCTCACCACACGAGGCTCGAGTCGCCCAATGTGTCTGAGCTGCCTGAATCTACCACCAAGCCTACCACGTCCGGAGTCCCGGACTCGCCCCCCTGCTCGATGGATAGGAAGTTATTTAGCATGTCTAGCAGCATAGCTGTACAGCCTGGCAGAATCGCCAGCTACCTTGCCTGGTTAGGGCAGCTAATGCATGATGATATGGTCATTCCGTTTTCCCTGTTCTTGCCGGATGTGTTTGCATGTGGTCATCAAGATACGGGCTACACTAGGGTGCACAATGTATTTGAAACACTCGAACACAGCACATCCCCATTGTCGGGAAGCCTATTCGGGCAGGCCCGCTCTTGTCGCTCCTATCTTCAAAACGCCATTATACCCATATCCGCAGCTTCAGGGTATTCGAAAGTGATGATTGTGATATGTTGGCAGGCTTAGCATTTCAGCAGAGCCCTCCTCAGGATTAAATCAATACAAGAACAGCCGCTTCTTCGCATCTTCGACGACCCAGGCGAGGCCTTCCTCCAGGTTGGCGCCGGTCATGGCGCTGCAGCGCAGGATGTTCCAGCGATGTGTCCGGATAGACTCGAGCCGCAGGCCCTGTTGATGTCAGCATGCATGGGGGAAACTCCCGGGGGCAGGCGGCTCACCTGCAAGATCTCCTCCTCGTCCATGCATCCGTTGACGTCGGTCTTGTTCGCAAAGACCAGGAGACTTGCGCCGGACAGACGCTGTTTCGGTCAGTGAGGATCGGAGTGGGGCCTGAAGGGGGTGGCGAACCTCTTCTTGGAGCAGCCCATGGAGTTCTTCACGGCAATCGTCGATGCGGAGGCGGTCTGTGGCGTCGACTACCCAAATGAGGGCGTCTGTCTTCTCAAAGTAGTTGCGCCAGTACGAGCGTAGCGTTTTCTGTCCTCCTACATCCCCTGTACAGGGTCAGCGGCACATCTTCATCCGAGAAGAGGGGACGCACAGATGTTGAGCTTGTACCTGCGCCTGTCAGTTCTTCTGGGCATGCCGGAAAGATTGGAAGACTTACCCATCATAGTCGATGGTCTTGATGATGAACCCCAGGGTAGGGCTGACCGTGTTGACATCCTCGCCCATGATCTTCTTGACGATTGTGGTCTTTCCCGCGTTGTCCAAGCCCCTAAAAAGGGGGTCAGTCAGGCGTGCAGCGCAAAGCCTTGGAAGACTCACAGCATCAGGATTCGCATCTCCTTGTCCTTCAGCCGGGCCTTTCTCAGGATGGAAAGCATGATGGAGCAGATGTCAAAGAGTCATGTGACTCAACTTCCTGGCTCAGCTCTGTGTCGTGTCGAGCATGCTGATGGGATGCAGAATCGGGTCATGACCACCAAATGGAGGGGTGTGGTTGCGGGCAGGTGCTCCACGTGATGGGATTGGGTGGGTGCTTCGGTGTGCCTTTCGGTGTGGGGCTAGATATTCGGTCAGTCTCGGTGTGGGCCCGCCTCCTGCTGATATTCACGGTCTGGCCTACCACCTCAGTGAATACTCTGCGCCTTCCTCTTCTACTATTCCGGCGGGTTCCGCTTTAAATCACCCACGATTCAAGGCTAAAGAAATTAAATTCCATCTGCTCAATTTTCTTCGGTTTGCTCCAGACCACAAACAAACCCGCCTCGCCTGGCCCTTCCACCACGACTTCCACCACACCTCACTTGTTCCCACCACTCCATTAGCTTCTACCAGCTTGATTCTGCGTTCCACGCCTCATATACTGTCTTGTACACGAATGCAAGTATGAACCGCAACAAAACGCCGCTTACCTGGCTCCTGGGCGGCCAGGAGGCAGCTCAAATCCGTCCCGCCAATGGTGTCCTCCTGCCCCAGCAGCACCTCGAAGAGGACAGTGAGAGCGACAACTCGACCATTCGAAACTTTCGACCGAGCCCCAGCATTGCCGGCTCTATCCGTTCCACCACGAGCCACGAATGGGGTGATACGTCCTTCTGGTCCGAGGACTGGCCCGCCGAGACCTGGTATGATGCCCCCGAGACGGCCGCAGACATCCGCCACAGCATCGCTCCCGTGAACAAGATGGTCCGCTTCGAAGGCCGCTTGTTCCAGACGGGTCAGGAGGAGAGGGACCAGGATGAAGTTCTGGACAGCAAGGACTTCCTGTCCAAGTTCGTCGAGGGATGGAGGGACAATGTTCCCGTGTCGGAGAAGGTCGAGATGAACAAGAAGAATGTCGACAAGTACAGCGGCTGCTCCATCGACACCAACTCCGGCAAATACCTGGAGAAGATTGTTCAGCCCGCCTCGAAGCGGGATGTGAAGGAGTACAAGAAGTCCAAGCCGGCACTTCGCACCCACCGCGACGTGTGGTCGTCGAGGGTCCGCGCTGCACAGTACATGCAGAGGCTCAAGAACATGCCCAAGCCGAAGGACACACACACGCCCCCTGAGGGCTATGTGCAGACTGAGTACGAGAAGCCAGCCGTCAAGGACAACGAGTGCGTTCTTCGTCCTGCCACCGCCGAGGACATGCCCGGCGTTGCGGCCATCTACAACCATGAGGTCTTCAACAGCCTCCGCGCTTGGGACACCGAGAAGGTGCCCGTCTCCGACTTTGTCGGTCTCCTCAACGACTTGCAGAAGATCGACCTTCCCTTCATCGTCGCGGCCCAGCGCCTCGTTGTCGATCTCGAGGATGCCCTCGGCGAGCCCGAGAAGATTCTCGGCTTCGGATTCCTGGAGAAGCTGGACGGAGGTTTCGGAAGCGGCAAGCACGTCGGCGACATGTCGTGCCGCCTGAGCCTGTACGTGCACAATGAGCACCGCAAGAAGAACATCGGCAGCGCCATCATCGACCGCATCCTCATCTGCATGTCGCGCACGCACCCCGGCAGCGCCGTCGACCACAAGTGGGAGTCCGACGGCCATCATCCCTACAACGACGCCGAGAACAGCCGCATGGTCCGCTTCCTCCCGAACCGCATCATCGTCGAGGGCCTGTTCGCGGGCAAGAAGGACGAGGGATACGAGTGGTTCGACAAGATCATGGCCTCATTCCGCTTCAACGAAGCCGGCCACATCGATGGCGCCTACAGCACGCGCCGCGGCATGCGCAGCCAGTGCTTCGACAAGTTCACTTGGGTCTACATGGCTCAGATTCAGCCGGAGCCCCATTCGGGTGACCAGAACAAGGACGCAGAGGTGATTGAGGGCGCGGAGGAGCAGAAGCAGCTGCAGGAGGACGAGGAGTGAGGCTGGATGGGGGACGGAACAATTGCTGATGAACCATTGCTGACGAGAATACGACGAAACCGGAATGATGATACCGAGAGAAAGGGATACCACAAGGGAGAGATGGGTTTGCTGTACATTACCAGGTGGACGAGACTTGGGTGCGATGGGAACGCACAATGATCATGGAACGAGACCGCAGATGATGGTGTTGTGATGTTTTGATGTTGTTTCCCTTGCTGACCTAACCTACATGACGCTATCCTGAAACAGCGGAGCCCAGAACCCGCTAGAACGGGGGACCCGCGGTGAGCGTGGGCTGAGAACCGGACCACTCAGAAGCTGCGATTGGCAGCCCCCCATTGCGATAGGCGGCCGTTATAGGGGGGTTTTGGGGCCAGCTGCAGCGGGCAGGCCGCCTACAACCAGGGAAGAGCACTGAACGGGAGGGGGCACGATCCAATGACGTGAAGCATCGGGCCTGCAAGCCAGGCACCTGCATCGAAAAACCGGGACGCAAGACGCAGCTAAGGTCGCTGGTGCTCACGCCGGACGGAGACGAGCGAACGAGCACCTTGACGCAGACATACCTTCCTTTCCCTCGTGCTCTTCCGGGGTTTGTGTGAAGCCCTTTGCTATCTCCCTTCTCGGACCTTACTCTAGCTCGCATCTGGACGACGCCGTTGCCCGTGGCACAATCGTTTGTTTGGTTTCTACGAATCCGACCGTTTCCTTGGGGCTCGCTGAGCTTCGTGTGTCGGCAGGACGGGCATTGGCATTTCGGACCGGCCAAATCGTCACCACACCTCCTCTCGCGGCCAAGGCAGCTTTCTCGACGAAAAACGCCTCCCCCCTCAACAAACACCAACAAAACCCACTCAATGCCTCCGTCCTAGCGACGAAGACGCCCCACGAACCCGACGATATGGACGACGTGTCCAAGTTCCTGCAAGATGTCAAGGAGATGAATGCGCGGAGAACAGAGGAGGATGACGCGCGCCAGAGGGAGCTGGACGAGAAGATACAGCAGGAGAAGCGGGAGCGCCAGGCCCGTCGCGCAGGTACGTTTCTCGTCTGGCAACCGCTGTTTTTTTTCTCTTGTTTTGTTTGTCCCCGTTGCACCTTGCACCCGATCCGTCGAAGTCGAGAGCTGCCAGAGCCAGCCCAAGCCCGAAAATCAACAGCCAAAACAGCAGCCATGCTTATGGCGGCGCCGCGCTTTTAGCTCAAGGCCCGTCTGGCATAGCTCCATCGGCTTCGCATCGGCCCCAGCCTGTGCTCGTCTCTTTGCTCTCTTGTCCCGTCTTCCATGTCCTCCTCCTCCCGCCTGGGCCATCTTCCGTCCGAGCCTCAATGCGCTGCCCCTCTGCATGACATGCCATGCCTGCCGGGCCACTCGCTGACGTGCCCCAGAACGCGCCAGATCCATTTCTCCCCAGAAATCATCTCCCGCAAACACCCCACCACCTTCGTCCCACCGTAGCACCGCGCGCCTTTCCGAAAGCCTACGCCTCTCTCCCGGCCTCGACACCCAGGGAAGCCCGCGAGATCGTTCGCGAGCATCGCTGTCCAGAGACTCGCCCGACAGGGACGCCTACGGCAGCACAGATCCCACCCGCCGAGACTCCTCCCACGCACAATACCCAGATCCCGACGAAAAGCCTGCTGCCGCAACCGCCAGCATGGCGTCGCCCACATCGCCCCAGAACAACAACAACCCCCAGGGCCCGCGCACGCTGTCCTGGCAACGACGCCCGCCGTCCCGCGGCTCCGATCTGTCAAAGAGCAGGCCACTTTCCATGGTCGCCGCACAGAATGCCGCCAACAGGACATCCACAAGCACGCCGCCCGAACCCTCGCCCGAGGCCACTGAACAATCTTTTTCCAAAGACCAAATCGCCAATGCATTGGGCTCCAAGGACCCCTCGTGGTTCAGGCAGACCGCCGACAGGGGAGTCGGCTCGGCTGCCTACCGCAAAAACCAGGTCGAAGACTCCGACACTCTCGACATGTCCTCCGTAAAGACCGCCCTGCCCGGCATGGAACGCCCGCCGTCTACAGAGACCAGGGAGCTGCCCCGGCCGCCAAGACAGGAAGACTCCTCCCCTGAGCGCCGCCTCGTGTCGCCGCTGCCCATGCCTACCGCCCCGAGGCTCGACCCGCCGACGCAAGAAGACGAATCGACCGGCCGCCCTGGGTCGGCACTCAACTCGGGTCGCTCCTCGCCCACGAGGCCCATCTCCCCGACAAAGGGCATGGGCGGCTTCGTCCAGAGCGCCATGATGAAGCGCTCCGACAGCGTCAAGAGATGGAGCGTCACCTCGCCGCCCGGTCTCGCCCGCGCCGACTCTGTCGCCTCCAACCGAAACAGTATGCACTCACGATCTCGGTCCCGCCCCACCAGCATGTTCCGCGAGCGATCCGACGCCTCGATCGACCAAGTCTCGCGGCCGACCTCAAGCCACAGCAACAGCAACAAGGACATGCTCGGCAGCGCTGATGTCACGCCAAAGGCCAAGGAGCCTGCCACCGAGCTTCCGCCCCTTGACACGTCGGTCAAGGACCAAGATGACAAGACCACGCCACCCGTCAGCCCCTCCAAGACGATGGACCCCAGGCGCTGGAGCCCGACAAAGGCGAGCTGGCTCGAAACGGCCCTCAACAAGCCCGAGAGCCCCAAGCCCAAGCCCGCCGCGGCCGTTTCCAACCAGCCCGCGTGGATGGTCGAGCTGAACAAGGCAAAGGCGCAAAAGACAGGCGGCGACTCGGGAAGGAGCGGTTCCATCTCGTCACGGCACGAGGTCAACATTGGAGGACTTATGCGGTCCACGCCAATGGGCGCCGCGGCCAAGCCCCTGCCCACGGGCCTCGGCGGCATCTACTCACCCCCTACACCAGGCCAGCGTTCGTTCCGTGGCAACCTTCGGCCTACGTCCATCGACAAACCGGAGGTGAAGCCCAAGCCGGAAATGTCTCCCAGCCTAGACTCGGATGTCTTCTCCGACGACTCGAGCGCCCTCAAGCGATCCTCCACGACGAGCCTCGGCTCCGCCGCCGGGAGCAAGCCCCCCAAGCCGGAGACGCCGCCCAAGAAGGACTTCCGCGCGAATCTCAAGCCTCGCCAGCCTTCTGCTGCCGGCGGCTCGCAAGGCCAGGGTACCGAGTTCCAAAATGTCTTTGGCAACTTGCGGAGAACCAAGACTCAGAACTACGTTGCGCCCGACGAGCTCAAGGGCAACATCCTGCGCGGCAAGGCGGCGCTGAACGTGACGGATGGGCCCAAGCCGAGTGAGCGCAAGGATGAGTTCAAGGACGCCATCCTCAAGAAGAAGGAGGATTTCAAGAAGGCGCAGGAAGAGGGCAAGGGTGTCACGCGGAGTGTCACGTCTCCCATCGACAAGGCCATCCCAGAAGGCCTTGCCCGCGCGCAGGAGCTGGCAAAGTCGACCACTGGCCGCAACTCCGCTGGATATGGCATCGAGACTATCAAGTCGCCGCAGCAAGAGCAGAGGCCCATTGGCATTTCGCGGGACGAGCCTGTCGCTCCTCTGCGAGTCCAGAGCCCACCTGTCGAGCCCAAGTCGCCTGCGCTGCAAAAAGAGACCAGCGCCCCTGCACGACTGCAGACCAAGTCCAGCAGTGGCCTCGCCGACAGATTCAACCCTGCTCTGGCCGGCCTGCTGGCGAGGGGACCTCCCCCCATGGCTGCCAACGGCGGCAAGTCGTCCGAGGAGGCCGACTCCAAGCCGCCAGCTGCCGCGCCTGCTTCCGAGCCTTCTGCCCCCGGACCCCAGCTCACGCATATGACTAAAGGTCGTGCTCGTGGTCCCAAGCGGAAGGCTCCCAGCTCAACACAGTCGACAACTGCATCCAAGCCGACCAGCACGCCCAAGCCTGTGGCTGCGGCTGTCCCTGCTCCTCTCAAGGAGAACATCCCTCCCAGGGCGGCTGAGACGCCGAAGTCGCCTCCCAAGCCTCTGTCCCCCAAGATGGTCTTTAAGCCGGCGGAGACACCTGTCAAGGACATCTTCAAGCCGATCCAGAGCCCGCGGTCGCCTCCTCTCCCTACGTCTCCGTCAACTGCCCTGCCAAAGTCGATTCAGGAGCAGGTCACCGCCAGGGCCTCCGCGAGACCCCTGCCCTCTCCCCCAAAGCCCGCCGAGGTTGCCTCTCCCATGCAACCGGAGCCGCTGTTCGCAGCGCAAAAGTCGCCGCCGGCGAGTAGGCCCATTAGCACGTCTACTCCTTTCGCCTCGCTGCGGAGGACGCCGTCGCCTGTCAAGTCGGCGTTTGAGAGACCCGAGGAGGCGCCCGTGTCGCAGCCGTCGTCGCCGAAGAAGTTGGACATGAAGAGGATGTCTAGGTTCTTTGACGAGCCCAAGACGGAGACCAAGCCGGAGCCTAAGCCGGAGCCTAAGCCGGAGCCCAGGACCGAGCCGAAGCCTGAGCCTAGGGTGGAAGTCAAGCCAGAGCCAAAGGTTGAGCCCAAGTTTGAGCCCAAACCGATACCGAAGCTGGAGCATAAGAAGGAGCTCCGCATCGAGCCAAAGCCTCTCGCAGCCGTCGAGACCCCCATGAAGTCCGGCCGTGAGAGCGTCCCGCCGACTCCCGGCTCCCCATCCAAGCAGGCGAGCGAGGTCTCGTCCCTCCTCAACGGTTTCTTTGGTACATCCCGCCCCAAGCGCGATTACAACGTCGACTCTGCCGAGGTCCTCATGAATAGACCAGCAGGCGCCCCTCGGGTGCACACAACTGGCTTCGGACTCTTCCAGCTCTTCGGTGACGGCAAGAAGGTGCCGGTTCCGGCACATAACGAGCGCGTGCTCTTCGAGCAGGATATGTACATCTGCGCGCACCACTTTAATAACGAGGCTGGCAAGAAGGCAACCGAGGTATACTTCTGGGCCGGCGATCAGGTTGCCGAGTCGGCGATTGAGGATGCGCAGCTCTTCGCCAGCCGCGAGGCCCGCGCCATCGGCGGCCCCCTGATCAAGATCCGCCAGGGAAAGGAGACGCCCGCATTCCTCCAGGCCATGGGCGGCGTCGTCATCACCCGCCGCGGCTCAGGTAACAAGTACGACTCCCTCGCGGCCAACATGCTCTGCGGACGGCGTCACCTGGGGCAGGTCGTCTTTGACGAGGTCGACTTCACCCCCGCAAGCCTGTGCTCGGGATTCCCGTTCCTCATCACACAAAACGGCGGTTGCTACCTGTGGAAGGGGCGCGGCAGCAACGTCGACGAGCTCGGCTGTGCCCGCCTGATAGGTATGGACTTGACACTGACGGGCGAGCTCCACGAGATCGAGGACGGCGCGGAGCCCGCGCGCTTCTGGGACCTCTTTGGCCCTGGGGCTTCTGGGTCGAAGCCTCACTCTGCGGATCATTGGCGGCTGAAGCCAAACTACGACAAGTACTGCGGCCGGCTTTTCTGCTCCGACGCCGCGTCGCGACAGCAGGTGAGCCCACATCGCTTCCTCCTGACGACTTGCATGCGCTGACCTCCCTAGATCATCGAGCTGTCCCCCTTCAGCCAGGCCGACCTCTCGCCCTCGGGCATCTACGTCCTCGACGCCTTCTTCGAGATGTACATCGTCGTCGGCCGCGACGCCCAGCCTCACTACGCCTCGTTCCGCAACGCCCTCGACTTTGCGCAGGAATACGCCATCCTCGCCTCAGGCATGGAGGATCGGCCTTTCGTTCCCGTCTCGACCGTCGTGCTCGAGGGTATCCCGCGCGACCTGAAGCGTGTCTTCCGCACGTGGCGCGATGAGCGGAGCCCGACGGCCGCGCCGCAGCAGCTCAAGAGGGGAAGGAGCCTGAGGGTTGTGCCGCTTACGCAGGCGTTGCAGGCTATGAGCGAGTAAGGGGGAGGGGAGTGTATGAATGGAGAGAGGGAGGCTTGCTGTCTTTGGTTGCATCACACGCGAGGGGGCGTTGCGGCCGAGCGCCGGGATTGGAGTCTTGTCACAGCTTTTTGTTATTCTCCTCATCCTTGTGGACGGGCGTGTATGGAAGCGGCATATACGATTTTTCATGCAGTTGCTGAGTTGAGAGCGTGCGAGTGTTGATGTAACAGTCATGGGTGAAAACAGACATCACGATGCTACATTCGCAAGACACTTGATAAGTAAGCCATGATCCCATATGATTATTATCAACTCCAACGCCCGTCCCTTCACTTATTTACGTCCATGATGATGTCCCACAAACGCCCCCCATTCCGTATCCTCCGTCGCCCTGCTCGGCGGGCGTTCCTGCGCCACCGCCGGAGCCTCCTGCTGCTGCTGCTCATCAGTCGAATACACCGACGACGACCAGCTCTGCGGCCTGCCCAGCCACCCCGACGACGCCGGCCGTTGCGGCGTTCCCCGTCCCTCCAGGATCCGGAGCGTTTCTTCATGGACCTGCCTCGCCGGCTCCACGCTGCGCACGCCGCCCCCGTCTCGGACGAGGTTGGAGAGTAAGTCGTCTTCAGGCATCGGCGGCGCGAGACCGAGGTCTGTACGGCCGCCGGAGGTGTGGAGGGTGCCTTCTGTCCAGAGGCTTGCGGTCTCAGGGGGGTTGAGGAGGTTGGCGGTTGAGGAGGTGCGGTCGACCTGCGGCCTGCGGGAGGATTCCGGGGTGGTGTTGCTGCTGCCGGGGGTGGGAGGCCGCCAGGAGGCGGGGAAGCGCTGGGTGCTGGTAGATGAGCTGCGGAATAGAGCGTGGAGCTTCTCTGCGCCGGAGGGTTTCTTCTTCGAAGGGGCGGGTGAGGCGCTGCGGTTGATGGAGGGAGTGCCCTGGGTTCTGAAAGCAGGGTGGACGCGGCCGGCTGGCGTGACGGTTGTCCAGTTGGAACGGGCACCGGTGTACTCGCCCGAGTTGTCGATGGGATCGGTGGCCTTTTCTTTGCCCTTGCCCCTGTCGCGGCCGTCGTTGCTGAAGTAGTAGCTGCCTACTTCGTCGACCCATTGGCCGCTATCCTCCTCGCGGCCGTCGAGCTGTACGTCAACGGGGGTTTCGTCGACCGAGTAGCGCTCGACGAGCTGTTGGCGCCAGTCGTCGACGCGGTCCTGGTTGACCGGCGTGACGGGCGGTGATGGTGCTGGAGGAGGCGGCACGTAGAGAGCAAGCGGTCGAGGCGGCTCAGGCTGCCTGTTGCTTCCACCGCCGCCGCCCTGAGACGTAGTCCTCTTGAGTGCACGAGGCACGGGAATACCATCATCGTTGAGCTCCAGCACCCTTCGAGGCAGCTTCTGGTCCCTGCCCGTCCGCCTCCTATGCCTCTCGTTCCTCTTCCGACGCATCTCATACTCCGCATCGCGAACAGCACGGAGCTGATGCGCAAGCCTGTCGCTCTCCATCATGAGAAACCCAGCGAGATCATCAAAATGATGAATCCACGCCTCGACAAACCGCAGCAACGCCGGCTTGTACCCATCTCCGATCTTCTGACGTGCGATAATGTTGGCACGCAGATCAACGAGGTTCTCCGCCCTCGCACCCACGCAAGCCAGCATACAAGCCTCGCAGCACGACTGGATCACCGCAAACTTCTCGGGACGGAACCCAAACCTCTTCTCGAAATCAGCCACCTCGATCCACATGCCTGCAACGCTCGTCATGCGCTTCACAAACGCCAACACCGCATCCGAAGGCGGCATATCATCAACGCCCTTGTGGCGACGGATCCGATCGCTCTTGATGCCAACTTCAGAAGCTAGCAACAGGAAGAGCGAACGCATGCGCCATGGGTGCAGGCCCTTGTGCGCCTTGCATAGCACAGCAGCGTCAGGGACGAAGGGGACATCGGAGAAGATCTCAGACGCCTTGATGACGCCGCGGGCGACGCTGGCCGCGGGACGACGACATGATAAGGGAAGGACGGAGACCTGCTCCTTCTGTCGAGCGAGCCATGATTCCGATGGCTGGGACTGGCTAGGGACGGGCGCGAGGGAAAGGCACTTTGTGAGCTGTCGCACGGCCACGGACGTGATCTTGTCCGTCTGTTCGCGTAAGGACATGATGCCCAGCAAAATTTGAGGAAGAAGAAACTTACGGCTGTTGATGTACGTGTCGGTAGTATGTTGTGTCGTAGGGCTCTCCTGAGAGCCTAGAGGGTAAAGTGAGTGTTGGACCGTGATCGAATTGTCTGGTTGTGACGGGAGACGGGTGGGCAAACGCCTCCTTATAACATGTTCAACCCAAACAACTGTTCATCCTCAGATGTCGAACAATCTGGTCTGAGGTTCGACGAGCACCCATGGTCCAGGCACCCTGTTGTCTTCTTCAGCACGATCGTTCGTCACAGCGTGGGGTCTGCGACCATAGTCTCTTTGTCAAGAAGACTTGACCATAATGGACATGTTTCCAGTACGGTCGGGAGATTGCGACCTCGTTCTCCTGGTCAGGAACAAACAATGGATGACTCCCTTTGTGCGGATCTACCCAAAATCAGCCTGGACCATCTCTCCACGAAACAAACGAAACTTACAGTCCATGACCAAATCTTGTTCTGATCATCTGCACATTGTCACGAAATTCCAGGTGGATGGGAACGGTAATGCGGGCTGTTCATTGAGCCTTCGCGGCTGACTCCCCGCTAGAGAAAACCGATAAGAAGCAATAGCCAAGGCTTTTGACCCTCCCAGTATGACCATGGTCGATGTGCCCAGGTCGCAAATCAGAACCCTTCGCCTCTCGCGTATAGAGCGATGCGAGTCACGCCATACTAAGTCGATGTGCTGCGCCGTCGTCCCATGTGTCGTACATAATCCATAGATGCCCCAACGCCGATTCATGCCGTGAAGGCTTCGTGAAGTAGCTGCGCCCATGAGCAGGCAGTCTCTCATACATATCCGTGTGGCAGACGATGCGAGTTGTCCTGCTCCATCCGCAACCTCTCCAGACGAATCTTGGCCGCCTCGGTGCCGTCGTCGGGGTGGGCCGCCTCCTTGAACCACGGGTGGGCTAGGGCCTGCTTCGCCGTGATGCGATGCTGCGGGTCATACACGAAGATCTTTCGCAGCAGGTCGAGGAAGTTCTTGAAGAACGAGGTGTTGTGAGGGATAATGTCCTAAGCAAGATTAGCCGGGGTTCTGTGGTGGAAGAGATTGCTATGTGCCTACCTCGAGGCGCTTCATGGCCTTGACGAACCGCTTGGACGCCCGCGTGGTCTCTGCGGTAGGGTAGTCAAGCTTGGCTCTCTTGAAGTATCTGTTGACGTCAGAAGCCTGCCATGGGAAGCTGGGGTGTGGGCGTGACTTACTTGGCTGCAGGATTGCCGCCGCTGCGGGTGGCCATCTTGTTGACGCCCTGGATAAGGTGGGTGTCTATCCTCGAGCCGCACACCATTTCCATCATGGCGAGGTGCTCCAGGTTGTCATGCGTCTGGAACAAGGCATCACCTGTGTAGAACTCCACCAGGATGCAGCCGATACTCCAGATGTCGCAGGGGAATGACCACCCTAGCCCGAGGATAATCTCTGGCGCGCGATAGTGCCGAGTCGATACCACGGACGAGTGGTATTCGTCCTGGAAGGTGGCAGAGCCAAAATCGATGAGGCGAATCTCCGTGTCGAGCAGCACCCGCCTCTGGTTCGCCTGGCGGTTAACCGACGTTGAGGAGGAGGGAATCTTGCGGTTGTATGTGAAGGTCTGGTACGTGTTGTCGCAGAGAAGAATGTTCTCAGGCTTGAGATCAGTGTGGATGAGGTTCAGATCATGGAGGACTACGAGGTACGGGTCAGTGGCCTGCCTGGGAAGGACGGGGCGGGAGGCAGGGACGTACAGGCAACGCTGGTGAGCAGCTGGCGTGCAAAGCTCTGGATCTGGCTGTTGGGGAAGGGCACAAAGTTGTTTCCCTTGAGGAAGTCGAAGACGCTCTGGCCGAGGAGGTCCATGACGATACAGATGTGGCCTCGGAAGTCGAAGCAATCCCGCAGGTGGATGCATCGGTTGCGGTTCTCGTCATCGTTGGCCTTGAGGGTCTGCAACACGCGAAGCTCGATGCGAGATGCATCGCGGTATTTCTGGACGGAGCGGATGATCTTGATGGCGACGGCCTTGTTTCGCCTCCGATCCCGGGCTTTGACGACCTTGCCGAATGTGCCCTGACCGAGGAGCTGCACCATTTGATCTGTGTCCTATTAGTCGATATTCGAGATGAGGGAAGGGGGGCAATGTCGGGCGACGTACATCGGTCGGTGAGGTCGGCATCGGGAACGACAATGTAATGGCCATCGTCGTCATCGACCTTGATATTCTTACTGTGCGAGTTCTGCGGGGATGGAGTCAGCGATTGATGTGCGGAATGGGTTGAGACGAGGGGGAGGGATTTTACGTCTGGGATGACTCGGACGTTGACCTCGCCGGCCTTCTTGGGCGGATAGGGCGGCGGTCGGTAACTTGGGCAGGTATCGCCGAGGACCTCAATCTCGCGCTTCTTGGTCTCCTGGGCAATCTGCTGGCGAGTCCGCTTCCGCTTCTGGCCGGCGTGAGGGTCCTCGTAGGGGTAGCCGTTGGAGGACAGCGAGGTAGCGGCGGTGGTGTTTTGAGCCGAACTTGTTGTCCGGTCAGTAGAGATGGTTGAGCCGCTCGGGGTGGTGTGGTGAGAGCCGGCATACTTGTTATGGTGAAGGGGGTCGAGACGCTGTGGCTCATCGTCACGCTTTCGCTTCTTGGCGGGCGGGCGGGCGGCGGCGGAAGAAGCCAGGGCATCGGCAGCGTGAGCGCTGTGCTGCACGACCTTGACCGCGGACTTTACCCGCCCATTGGCATCGGGCTCGGGGGTGTCGTCAATGACGATAATCTCCTTGGGCAGGCCGTTCTTGTAGAACTTGTTCCAATCGGGCTCCCTTGAGCGTCTCTTTTTCCTGGCCGGCTCGTTCGCGGCTGAGTGGCCTGTGATGGGAGGCATGACGGGCGAGTATTCCGGGTGCTCGAGGCGCGAATTGGCTGTAGAGGCGAGGTGGTTTACGGGTCGGGCGGCGTTGGCTGCAGAGGAGCCTATGCCATTTGACGAAGCCGACACTTGGGCGGCGGTCGGATTCGAGGAGAGTGTCGACGGGGAGTAGTAGGAAGCGTGGGGATGCGGGAGCCTGGCGGAGGTCGCGGTCGCCGGATGAGGGAGGAGGTTGTGGGTGCCGTTGGGGTGGTTGAGGGCTGATCGGTACGAGGACGAGGTCGACGACGTGGAGGCCGAGGGAGGCGCGATTGCTGCTGCTGCTGCTGTGGAAGTTTGATACGCGGGGTGGACGTAAGGGTAGTGTGTATGTCTATTGTAATGAGCGTGTGGTGGTAGCGTCGCAGTCGCTGTTGTGGGCGTCGACATGATTCCCGGGCTTCGGGACCGTCAATCCTCGAGTTCCAAGGCGACCAGCGGAGTGTCAAGTAGGCCTGGTAGCGAACCGGGCCTGCTCGATCCGGGGGACGCGTCGACTTCTCGGTTTCTGGGGGAAGGGAAAGGGCGATTTGATGGGATGGGGGGGACAAGAAGTCGTTGTCGTGTCGAGTTGATTCTGTCAACACTGGATGGCGAGAAGGGCGAGGGCGAAATCGAGGGTGTAGACGACTGACTGCAGAGCGAGCAGACGAAAATGACGGGGCGACGGCGGAGGGCAGGAGCGTTTCGCACGTCAGGCGTCTGGTGGTAGTGCGTGCGTGCGTCGGGGCGACGGTCGGTCGGGTGGGCGTAGGCGTGGGCAAGGGCGAGGAGGACTGGGGACTGGTCTGGAAGAGAAGAGGGGGGGCCACTGGCCGGGAAGAGAGAGAGAGAGAGCCCTGCTTCGCCCACTGGGGGTTGCCCGGTCGGTCGGTTGTAGCAGTTGCCAGTGGCCGGGGGTGGAAGGGCGGGGGTCGAGTGTTTCCTCAGGCCTCGATAGCGGTCACGACGGACTCGATAGGCGGTCGGGGAAGGCTAAGCCGCAGTGGGGTCTGCGGGTAGGTACTTGCCTACAGTGGATGGGTGACGCGGTACTTCGCGAGTTGCGGACCTCGACTGAGCTGAGGCAGGCGCTGAGGACTTGGGCCGTTTGACTTTGAGAGGAATGAGACTTGAGGAAAATGAACCATGATGGAAACTCGACTCAAATACTGCCAGACCCGATTTCTCCTTGATTCGACTCAGATATGGAATGACCGGTGACTGGAGGCGAGGTGTTCCGTCGTGCTGTGCCGGACTGTACTGGTGTTGTCCTGTCGGGCAGGTGCCATCCAGTCAACCCTTCCTCGCCTGTTCTGGTTTGAAGCCGAAAGTTCCAATCCACCTCACGCCTCTTCCGCCGCTCTATCCGTTAGGCTGGCTTGTGAATGTCTGTCTGCTCTCCGCACATGTCCGCGGCTACCTAGGCAAGCCAGGCAGTTTCTTCTCGACCAAAAGGCAGGTTCTCATCCATCCGAGTCTCGAAGCACAGACAGACTCCCTCTCCCACCACTGTGTGTGCCACCCTCACACTATCGTGCCCGCTGCACGCCCGCCCGCCCACCCGATCCGTACAAGTGGGCCCGGGCTCCAGAGAGGGTCACAGTGAGGGCAGGGCTGGGGTTGGCTGATCCGCCTGGCACGCAAACGACGGGCGGGACGGCGGGCACTGACCAGTGAAGGAGGAGGGAGCGGGCAGGCGCGCCGAATCAGGGCAGGTACAGGCACGGGTACAGGTACAGGGAGAGCACGCTGTGCCCTGAGAAAGAACAGGCAGTCACGATCCAGAAAGGAAGGAACCATCAACCGCTGATGGTGTGCCTTGATGTTATCGGAGCAAACAAATGCCCTTCATCAACCTTCAATTAACAAATCAACCCGAGTCGAAATCAAAGCCTCCAAGTCCAAAGTCCAACACACCCTCTAACTTTTTGTACGGCAGCCAGCGTCAGTCTGGCCTGCTGGCTGCTGCTGGACGCTGGTCCGAGTGCCCTCCCAAACGCAGCCTCAATCAAAATCCTCTTGGCTGTGTTCAAGTCACGACCGTTCCAGGATGGAGTCTGGACGCAGTTCATCTTGTCGAGAGAGAAGAAACTGACAGCTCGCACGAAGGAATATCCAATAGATGCATCTCGGCAGCAGCGCTTGGTACCAGCTCAGCAGGAAACACCTCGTGTCCCCGCGTGAAGCCCCGTGAACGGAGGCACGCACTTGACGGAAGACATGCTCCCTCCCCAAAGTCAGACGGGTCGAATGCCGAGTCACCGAGGGAAGGGCACTGGAAGCACATCATCCCCAGCATCGAAACAGAAAGCCGAATCGAAGGGCCTTCCAGTAGTCCAAAGACAACACTGTCATACGAAACACGGATTCCATCCTCATCACTCCCAGTACTCTCAATCCGACAAATTCTCTGTTCCCCATGGCGACCAGGACAGTGCTGACAGAGGTTGCCGTCACCTTGGACAGTGGTGGGCCTGGTTTGCCACCCACCGTGTTCTGTCGTCAGCCACACTGGTGATATCGTCACTTTTCCCGCTGACAGCCACAGTGTCGCGTTTCCACCAGCAACGCCGCTAACGCCCCCGGCGCCCCTCACCCCGGCGGTTTTACTTTTCCTCGTTCGATCAGCAAGCAGCCACCCACTGCACAGCATGCACCAAACCGACACCACCGAGACGCAGGTTGCCTTGTGGCCAGGCCAGCCTCAGGCTCTCTGGAAGAAACGAGTCCGAGCCAGACAGCCAGCCAGCCTGTCCCGTCTGCCAGCTGCAGGTCCGGTCGGTCTCCTTCGAGTTCCGTGCCTCCGACAACCCTCGAAATTTCCGTGGTGCAGCGAGAAAACGGGCGAGCATCGCCGAGATGGATGGATGGAGTGACAGACAGACATCCTGCACTTGTCGTCTCGGACAAATGGTCCCAATCGCGGATGTGTTGCCCTGTTCTGCCGCAGATAGAGACAGCAGCCGTCTCAATGACACTGACCGGAGGCCAGAGCCCCTGGGCCTTGCCCCGGGATTTGCGTTGCCTCTCCCACCCACCGCACCTAACAGTTATCTATCTTCTGCGCAGACCCGCGGATTCCAACCTACCCGAAATGAGAACAGACAGGAGGACGTTTCCATCCAGCCCTTTGTCGTCTCGACCTGACCGCACAAGATAGTGGGAGAACGGCACGCAGCAACGGCCAACTCTGTTGCCGCCCGACCTGACTTGCATTCGCCACGGACCTGTCCCCGGCAGCCCTTGCCCCCTTCTGAGGGACCTGAGAGGGGGTAACCCGAGCAGCATCGAACCCAAAATGCCCGCTGGCCATGCTTCTTCCGTCCGGCGGGATGTCGAAGACAAAAACAGAACATTCGTTCTTCCTCTACAAAGGTCCAGGCCGCCCCAGACGCAGATCCGTCCATGGCCGGCCTGAAGGGAACACGACCATCGATCCCCCCGAAGAGCGATCCGTTTCATTTTCAGCGAGCAGCCTGTCCACCGTCGACAGGAAACGTCGCATCGAGGGACGCGGCCCAGCCTGCTCTGACTGGACCCGGGTCAGGGTCTCGGCGCACAAGACACATCAGCCCCCGTCGTGGACGGTGGCCCCCCGCGCCGCCAACTCGGCACGATTCATTCGCGGGTCTCTCTCTCAATCACACGCTGGCTGGCTGGCTGGCTGGCACCTCCATCCTCCAGCAACCCACGGCCAGCCGGCATCCTTCGCAACCCTGCTTCCTCACCCCCTCACTCGTCAGTGTGGCGAGACCCTTCCCACATCTCTCGGTCCGCCCCACGACACGACACGCCGGCACGCATTTGAGGACAGGCCAGCGTTGAAATGGCTTGTCTCCAGTCGCTCTCGTCAAGCTGGCTCGTGATGCCGGTCACTTGTCATCGGCGGTGGGTAATATTCCACCCGCGACACCACATATGATATCATGCGTGCCACCACTCTCCATTTCCAGGGCGTTAGCACTCGATAGCGGGCCACACCACTGTGCAGCCGCCGGCCTCACACGACGGCGGCATGCAGTAAGCAATCACTCCTCGGATAACCCGCCGCCGAGTCACGCCAGATCGGCCACCAAGACGCCCAACGTAGACCGGTCTTGGCGCCACTCCCCGTTAATGGATATCACATCTGTACAGTGCCGTATCGTCAACGCCCGGTGCCTGTGCCGCACGGAGTCTTCGTGATGAAGAGAGGGGTTCGCTCTCAGCTTCGCCATTTGTGATGTCACCCCTCTCTGGTCCTGAAAACAGCAGCAGCCCACGGCCATCATTTGTTCCTGTCTTCGGACGAGTCCTGAACGGCATCAGCCTCACCCGTGCCCCGGGGAGGCGGGTCGCGGGCTTTAAACCGCGGCCAAACACACACGGCCCCTACGCAAGGGATGAGACGGCCAGGAGTCAGCCTCGGCCACTCGGGCCACTGCCGCGTGAAGCAGCCTGGCATGGCAGCATCACCAGAATAATCAAACAGAGACGCGGGCCGGCCCAGGGAGACTGGTGGATCCTTCGATGGAAGAAAAACAAGGCTGCTTGGCCGGGCTTTCTGCCTGGCTTTCTCTAAGATGCCCCCGCGACGCCCCAAACGCCTCCCTCCTTGAGGAAAAAAGAGATGCTCCCGCACGGCAATGCGTCCTCCCATGCGTGAGTCAAGCAACACTACCCCGACTCCCTAGATGCCCCTGTTGAACACAACCCTACCATCCACGCCGCCACGGCCGTGGAACTCGGGCTCCAGCTTGTCGGCGGCGATGGCCTGCCTCTGCGGGAACACTGCCAGGGCCAGGGGCAGCACGGCAAAGCTCGTGCCCAGAATCAGAGCGAGGTTGACGGGCATGACCATGCGCGGCCGCGCCCGCAACCACTCGGTGCGCTGAAGGCGAACAAGGGCCAGAGGGGGCAGCACCATGATGGGCGTCGAGTTGAAGACCCTGCTAGCGGCCGTCTCGCCCACGGCCAGCCTCGCGGCGGCCTTGCTCTTGCCCAGGCTCGGCACGTCGTTCTCGCCCTTGCCCTCGGCGGCGAGGGCGGCCCTGTCGGTGTCGGAGAGGACGGGGTACACGTCGATGCCGGTGCGCATCTCCTCGCCGCGCATGAGGAAGACGTTGAGGGCGCCGGCGGTGGCGACGGCGGCGAAGGGCACGAGACGGGTCAGCGTCACGCGTGTGGCGGGCGTCAGGGACTTGAGGCGCGGCACCACCTTGTTGAGGCCGACGGCCACGCCGCAGGAGACGCTGACGGCGGCGAAGTAGGACTGGGCCATCTTGGACCAGGAGAGCGGTGAGGACTTGTTGGCGTTGGCAGAGTTAATGGCCACGTTCAGCGATTGGTTGATCACCTGCCAGGCGACGGTGCCACCGGTCTGTCGGAAGAGAAGTCAGTCTGGGAGTCCTAGGCGAGGCTATTCGGGGACGGAGGGATGACGCACTCCCAGTCCTGGCTGGAGCATGCCCGCCGTGACGATCAGGTTGGACAGCACAAAGGCCGACATGCGGAAGGGCAGCAGGATCGTCTCGCCCGTGTCGGGATGGAGGGTTGAGTCGACGAGCTTCTTGGCCTGCCACAGCTCGGGGCTCATGTGCTTGATCTTGCCCTGCTTGTAGTCGGTGAGGAGGCGCTTCGCGTTCTCAAGGCCCGTGGTACCGGCGAAGAGGGTGCTGGAGGGGGGAGAGGTCAGCGGGCGCGAAGCATTGCTGTGATGTAGGAAGCTCACCTTGGGTCCGTCAGGCCGACGGCGTGCTGGACGCGACCCCAGTATGTCGAGAGGTCATACTGCGAGGCGGGCAGCTGGCGGCTGCCGGGGAGGGACGAGGACATTGTCGCTGTCGCGGGGTGACTCGGCGGCGATTGGGGGGTGAACTCGCGTCGGGAGGGAGAGGAGGACTCGTCGGGGACAGCCGCCGCAGGGCCGAAGGTCGAGGAATGAGGAACGGCCTCTGTGGTGCTTTGGCGGGAGATTTTCGTGTGCTGTGCGACTCTGAGCAGTTCGGCCGAAAAATAGAGGGCGATAATCTCAACGAGCAGACGATTGGGTCTCGGGTGGAGTCACCGACCAGAGCCGTGGGCAGCCGAGTCCGAGATCGGAGTCAGGGTCCGACCGGCAGGGGAGAGGGGAGATAAGGGACTGAGATAGTGGGCTAACAGAATGGCGCGATAAGGGCAAGGGTTCGCGATAGGGGAGTATCTTGGTGTTTTGAGGCGATTTCACGGGTTGAACATGATAGCACGAGTTTTACGAGCGTCACTGTTCATAAACAAGATGTGATGGGAAGTTCAGAGTTGGTTGCATTGAGAGCGTCGGCAATGTCGTGAGACAGCCTTGCTGAGGTGATGGTGGAGTGTGCCAACCATCCCGGACCAGTATCAAAGAGATCCTGGTTCCGTGTGCTGCAATACTCTTCCTGAATGCCCCCGAAAATCAGTTCATAACTTCGTGTCCTCATTCCATCGTGAGTCGTGCCGGTGTCGTTATCGTGAATCGCCAAGTCGAGAGCGGCAGGCTTGCTGAGGTTGTTGGTTGAGATGTGTCAACCAATCCTGACCAGTGTCAAAGAGATCCTGGTTCCATGTGCTGCGATCCTCTTCCTGAATGTTCCAATGCCGGTTCATAACTTCGTGTGGTCGTCCCTTCGTGAGTCGTGCCAGTGTCGTCATCGTGAGCCGCCAATTTGACAAGAGGTTGTTGTGTTGAGAGCGAAGGCAATGTCGAGAGACAGCCTTGCCGATGATGATGGTTGAGATGTGTCAACCTTGTTGAGGATAATGGTCGAGATGTGTCAACCACTCCTGACCAGTTATCAAAAAGAACATGGTCTCACACGCTGCAATCCTCCTGCCAAAGCCCCAAAAGACAAGTTCATAACTTCATGTCGTCGTTCCATCGCGAGTCGTGCCTTTCGTGTCGTAATCGTGAGTCGCCAACTCGAGAGCGTGTCGTCTAAGTATCGAGGGTATCCATCCGCAGTTGTTGAGCAGCAAGAGTAGATCCGCAGAAGTCAACGCGCCAAAGTTGTACCGCAAGACTTGTTCCCATAATCGATCGCTCAAGAGTTGTTTGCGTAAAAGTCGTCATCTCGTGGCTCGTAACAGCAATCCCGCGCTCCTCGTTCCTCATCGCCCGGCCCCGTGCCTCGTGCTTCCAGCGCAGCGGTCTTCTCGACACAACTGGCTTGGTCGTCGTAAAAAGAACTCGGTGCCCTGTGGGCAGAGGAGTCTCGCTCAATTCTGGTTGGAAGCTAATTCTTTGTCAGAAACTCATCTTCCAAGGACACTGCTGGCTGCCAGCCATCAAAGGGACACTTACAAGGAGCCGGAGGGGCCGAAGCCACAGCGGCCAGCTGGTGAAGGCTGTTCACCGTTCTGCGGAACTCGGCCTCAGACTCCTGGGTTTTGCGACGGAGCTCCTCGCTCCTCTGCTGGTACATCCGAGCCTGCGCGTGGTGCTCGTTCACCACGGCCTGCACGTTGTTGTTGTGAGGGGCGGCATGCCCCAGCTGGGGGGGGACGGCAGCCATCACCGCCATGGCGCGGTCGTGCGCCTCGTCGCGGCATCTCTTGAGGGCCGAAAGGCCAAGGTTGGCTGCCTCAAGGCAGCGGGCGTACTGGCCCAGGAGGGCCGCGTGGACATTCTGGATGTCAATGAGTTGTCGGAGGAGGGCGGCGTTGCCCTCCCCCTCGGCGCGTATGCACAGCTGGTCGAGGTAACGAGCCGTCCTCGTGGTGACGAGGACGGTCTCCGCGCTGATCACGTACTCGAGGCGGGGGTCCTGGTTGTCAGCCATGGTGTGTATCGCGATGTCGAAAAAAGGGGGTTTTGTCTGGAAGCGTTGGTGTATCACGCGTCGTCGTGGTGGAAAAGGGAGGGCGACGGGTTAAGGGTAAAAGACGGAAAAGAGAGGTTAAATAGAATAGGAAGAGGACGGCTGATTTTTCTTCTTTACGCCTGATTTTCCTGAATTTAATTCTATACCTTCCGGTGGTGGAATATCACGGTGAGATGGAAGGACCCAGTGCGAGCCCCTGTTAGACAGACGGTGGTAGCACGGTGTAGTTGCCCTGTTTGTCAGAAATATCTGCAGTTGCAGTTTATATCGATGGACTTTTTGGGCGGGATCACGTGCTGCGGAGCTTTTTCAGCGCTCTCGTGCATTCCGTGATTCTCTTTGGAAGGAACTGGACACTGAAGACTTTAGGATGCTCTCCTTTGATCGTCCGAAGATCCTCTTTGATCCTCCAGCAACTTCTTCGTGCCGGCAAGCAGAATACCTCCACCCAGGTTGCTGATGTGCTGGTGAGGGGATATGCTGAATGATTAGCTGGTTAAGAAGCGTTGATAACATGTTCTCTTTGACGGGATATGAGTTCCGAGCTTTGGCAGGTCAAGAAGCTCGTCGACTCGACCCTCCACCCCGACGCGTGATGTCACTGAATGTGTTTTGCTCTGTGCACTGTTAACGGTGGTGTTCAGTGTTAGGTCTCACCTTGGTATCAACCGCCTTAATTTCGTCAACTCGTCCGATCTGGACATGTTCGAGCGCTTTGCGGGGTTCTTGAAAGGAGTCCACGTTGGCGTCGGTGGCGGTGGCCAGCCTAGGCTTTTGCATGGGTAGGTAACGCGACAGAGCGTTTGTATGCAGTCTCCAATGTTCAGACCAACAGAGCAAATCGAACTTTCAGCAACATGCCCGGATTGGCGACAATCGTTCCAACTTCTTCGACACCACGCTAGACAGCGACGAGACAACACAGCGACGACAACTGCTCGCACTTGATTCTCCAAACGCGCCGACGTCGATCATCGCGCGGCCGGCATCATTAGGGCTGACATTGACGCGGCGATCGAGACACTTCAGCACAAGCAGCAGCCCACTACAATGGCCTGCCCGTTGGAGCCAACACTCACGACGCAAGGAGGGTACTCAACTTTGTGACCCTTAAATAAATGCCAACGCTTGTTGCTGGCGGCGGAAGATTTGATAAAATCACCGTACAAGCCACCTCTTCCGAGGGAAAAAAGAGCTCATTTGCGTTTGAGAGGCATTAATGTCCAAGAAAGCGGGATAGAGAGGGTTCAAATCCAACAGCAGATCCTAAGTACCTATCGAGTCTATCAACCCCTTGCCGGGCCTAGACTTGCTGAGCCTGGACTCGCCATGTCCCATCCAAATGTCTGAGTCGTCCCCACAGTTGATGAAAGCCGTGTCATCGCCCAGGCCAGGGGAGACAGGTTGGCCCGTCTGGGATGCGGCGGGAGAGTCAGGCTCGGTGGGAGAGTCAGGCTCGGTGGGAGAGAGCCCTGGACTCAGGAGTTGTCTAAGAATGCTGCTTATGTAAATATCGATGAACTGTCACGCGGCTATCGCGTACTATCACGAAAGAAAGATGGCCTTTTGATTAGGCCCTTCAAGTCTTTGTAGTCAAGGACCTCCACTCCTGACCGATTACCTCTGATTATTCGTCATCACATAGAGCAAGATCACCTGAAGACAGAAGATGTTTACCCAAATCATTAAATTACACTCCATGGTTACATATGTGCTGTGACCGGGTATTGTGCCAGAACGCCAACACCACCTTCCCAATGCCGCTCTGCTGATGCTGCCAAACCCAAGGAACACAGACCTATATACTACTGCGACCCTGAAAACAAATAAGAGCCATATAAACAAAAAAAGAGGGAGAAACGCCAGAGGGCAGCTGCCCTCGACTCCTTTGTCCTCGACCCTCGGACGCTGTCGGCCAGCGACAAGAGACCCGACAAAGAGACACCCGCCTCACCCCGAAAACACAAACACGCAAAAGCAAACCAAGATTCAGAACACCTAAGGGAAGGACGCGCGGCTACCGCTGGCGCGGTGCGAGGACGGCAGACGGCCAGAGTCGGCATCGGTGATGAGCTTGTTCAGCACATTGCCGCGACGAGGGGCCTTGACGTCGATCTCGGCCAGGATGGGGGCCTCGACGCGCTGACGCTTCGTCGGCGGGTGGGCGTAGATGGGGCTGGCATCGCGAGATTGGATCTCGGCGATGCGCTTTGAGCGGCGCGTCGGCTCACCGCTACGAGGGGAGTCTTCGTAGCGGTTGTCGTTGTCGTAGTCGACCTCGTCCTCGTCCTCGTCCTCATCGAGGTCATCCTCGTCGGAGCGGCGGCGGCGCTTACTGCCGCCACCACGACGGCCTGGCGGAGGCTGGCGTGGAGGGCGCGATGGGCCCTTGGAGGGGGGCTTACACCACTTGTCCTCCTCGGTTTCACCGTTGTTCGAGTTGCGGGTGCTGCGCGAGGCGGCGACGCGCTTGGCCGTCAGCCGGATGTACAGATCCAGGTCCCCGAAGTGCTTGTCGATGGACACGCCGCCGCGCTGGTTGCGGACGACCTGGCGGGCGGAGGACTCGGTCTCGAGGTGGCGGTACGTGAGCCGGTACCAGAGGTAGTTCCCCTGCTGGCGCTCGCGGCGGCGGCCGCGCTCGCCGCGCTCACGGCGGGCGCGGTCCTCCTTGAGCCAGCGGGACCAGAGGTTGTACTCGCGCACCATCCACTCGTTGTACGTGTCGAGCAGGCCGTGGCAGTCGCGGGTGATGGCCATCGGGTTCTTCGGCTCGCGGCGGAAAGCGCGGTTCTCCGGACGAACGTCCAGGCCGCTGCCGATGAGACCGATGAGGTCGAAGCACCGCTCGAAGCAGTACAGGTGAAAGTAGCCGGCGTTCATGTACGGGTCGTGCAGGTTGCCGGAGCTCTCGGGGCGCTCGTCAAAGGCGACGCGCCAGAAGCCCTTGAGGATGGTGTTGTGCTTGGACGGGCAGTCGGACCAGCGGCACTTGCGGGTGCGGGGGTCCAGGCCGCCGCGGTCGTTGCAGCCGGCGGGCATGTTCTGCACCCAGACGCGGAGGGGCAGCTTCTGGGCGCGCCGACCCTTGATGTAGTCGGCGATCTCCTTGGCGTCAAAGGTGAGGTGGCCCTTCCACTCACCGTTGCGGTTGTACTGGAACTTGCCAGCGAGGAAGGGGGCGGGGGTCTCGGGTAGCTTGGCGTAGTACTTTGAGTAGTCGACCTCCTTGCCCTTTGACTTTGTCGGGATCAGGTCGGTACGGTCTGGGGAGTACGTGGGCAGCTGGAACGTGGACGACGTGGGGACGGCGTCGATGGGGCCGGGCGAGGCTGGCTCCGGGGGAGCAACGGTGGCCGGACGCGGTTCTGGGGTCGGATACCGGGTTGAGGGGGGACGGGAGGTCGGGGCCGAGACGGATTTGTCCAGAGGGGGAGCGTCAGAGAAGGTCAGGTTTGGGGGCAGCACCGGATCGAAGGGGAAGTTGGGGCCGACTTCGAAGCCGTAGAAGGTGTCGGTGTTGGCCGGGGGAGGAGGAGGAGGATGGGTTGAGGAGGAGGCGGCGGCAGCAGCAGCAGCTGCGGCACGGGAGGGAGGTGGTGGAGGCAACGTTGGTGGAAGGGTAGGAACTGAAGGATGGCCGGCGTACTGCTCCTGGATATCGTTCCCAGGTGGAGGCTGAGGCACAGGCAGAGGCAAGGGCAGCGGCTGGGCCTGAACTGGGGGTGACGGGGTGTTGGACTCGCCGCCCCAGAGGCTGTCATCGCCACAGGTCAGCCGTGGGTCGATGAGACCTTCAAAGGGATCGGGGATCGACACTGGTGCAGGAGGCTGTGACGTGGGTGCCGGTAGAGGCGGCGGCTGCATTGACGACTGCGCTGGCGGCAGCGGCAGTGGCAGAGGGTCGAAGGTGGACTGATCGGCGGGCTTTTGTGGTGATGGGCAGAAGAAGCTGTCGAACGTGGGGTTGGACGGCGTATCGAGGTTGGCCAGCGCCGCATCCCAGTCGTAGTTGTCGACGAAGCCCTCCATGACGGCGGAGTCGAAGGTCACAAGCACGGATGACCGCGCTTGCGGGATTATCGGGGATGCTGTTTTCGACGAAGAGGCCTGCCCTGTCGGAGATTGAGAATGTTCTAGATGTGTCGAGGTGGTTGAGGTTGATGTATGTGTGGCGATGGTGTGAGTTGATGATCCAGCAAATCGACTGAGACGGGCAGACTTTCGGCCGCTATATAAACTGGCGCGAGGGCTGCAGAACAAGACGGCTCGACGCGAGGACAGCGTATTTGACACGGGGACAGAAGAACATAAAGGTGCACAAAGCGTCTGGGTATCATTGTCTGCGTCCGAGCCCTACGACTGCGTCGTCGGCAGGCGGGATGGACAGCGTCTTTGAGCCATGGTCTGGCAGGGCTGCTTCGGAGGCAGACGACTTGTTCCTGCAGACAAGGAACGGGGCTATCTAAGAGGACGGGCGGGCCTTGTGCCAAAAGCACCGCCGCTGAGCAGCTGACACGGGATGCGTGTAGGGTGTTGAGGCCTGGGCAAAGTCAGTGGATGGCATGTCAACGAGATGCTGACGACTTTGGGTGAGGGACAGGAAAGATCAGAAGAGAATGGAAAGTTGTCGACAGTAAGGTGTTCAAATGATCGCTACAGTCTTGTTCATCATGTAGGGATGATGGCGGTGTTGGAGGCGGGGAAAAGGATTCCCGAGTCGAGAAAACGTACCTTTGACGAGACACCGCCCGATGTCTCCCCCGAAATAGGGAGAGACTCGGGCAAGCGTCCTCGAGGGGGTACCTCTCGAGGACAAGGCGGGCGTTTGGCACCTTGTGGCCAGGGACCGCAGAGGGTGGCCACACCTGGACGCGGCTTTGTCGAGGGGGCGATCGGATCAGATCGGGGTCCGGCGTCGCGCATCCGGCGTTCTTCAGGGCCGTCCGACGAGCTGCATGATGGAGGCGCGGGCTTCATGCGGTCAGAGGACGGCTGTTTGGTGTCGTATTGCTATCAATTCGCGCGTCCATCGTGCAGATGTCGTCGAGGACGGGTGAGGAAAAGAAGTGCAACGAGGTTGTTGAAAGGCCGGGTGGTGGACAATGAGGTGAAAGGGGAGCTTGATGAATGTTGAAGTCGAACGCTATGCTTGAAATTAGGTAAGGCTGGGTAGAGAGGGTGTGGCTGGGGTGAGATGAGCACGTGATGCAGTGGCTGCCGGGTTCTGTGTGGCTCCTCAGATGCGAGTCTGGGGTTGTGCTGTAGAATTTACCCGATTGGCTGCGGAGTTTGAGCACTGTGCGGCGGGGACGACAGACACCTCGCACTGGGACTTTCCCTCAAACAGCTGCTGAACAATGGAAGAGGCAGGCACGAAAGGGCAGGAACACTGGACGAAGGAGCCAAGCCAGGTTCGGCTCCGTCGAGTTGCACCACCGATGGGGCAGCATCTGTCGAAAACCTGTCTCTGAACTCGCCGTCCCTATCATTGATGCCCTCACCTGCAAGGTTTTTAATTTGGAGCACCACCCAGCAACATCTCTATGAACCATATATTTGGCTCCCCATCTCCGCCGATCTGCAGATGTACCCGTCGGATGGGCCACAGGAACCCGACGCGGCGAACCTTTGACTTTTGACGGCCCGTTCAAGTTGCCCCTCTCCTAGCATCGATCTTCAACACTCCATCGGCTTCCTCTGCGTGCCCCTCGACCAGAAACCTGTGCGACACTGATACGCCTGTCATCTCGTTTACACCTACAACCGCCTCGCGACTACACCCGTTTGTGCAACTCGACGCATCCTCGCCAGACATTGTCCAGTAGACAGACAGCTGCTGGCAGAAAAGACACCAACACCCTTGTCTTGTCCCGTTCGTCTTGTCCTGTTTGCAGGCTTGGCCAGAGCTCAACTCGCCCTGGCCTGGATTGGAAACCGGACCTGGCCTGGCCCCCGAGGCGCCTGAAGGACCCCTCTCGTATTCCCGCACCACCTGTTTCTCCCCCCCTGCCCCCCCAGAACCCCTGGGCTCCTACGTCACGGGCGCTTCTCCATTGGACCATCGGCCACGGCCACGGGCACAAACCCGGCCCACGTTCGTCCGCCGCACTGAGCAGCACCCGACAGCACAGCACAGCGCCGCCGCCGCTGGGCCGCTTTGCTTGCTTCGGCCGGCCCTCCTCCACATCTTTTGCTTCGCGGGAACCTACCTCGCCCAGCAAAAGCAAGACAGCCATACCCGCCGACCCAAAGCCCGACTCACACCAGCTTTGATCGGCAACAGCAGTCATGGCTGCACAGTTGGATCCCGAATTGCAAGACCAGCTCGACGAGCTCGAGAAGGAGCTCGAGGTGCGTTTCCCCCATTCCCCCGCCTTCACGCGACTCGCCCGCAATACCGGTTGTCCCCTCAATCGCACAACCTTGCGCCCGCCCGCCGACGAGCTCTGCGCCTCGGCGAGGCCCGTCGCGGACGTCTGTTTCCTGACAGCTGGCTGATCGTGTCTCTCTCCTCTAGGAAGGCGATATCACCGAGAAGGGGTAAGCCCGCGCTTCCGAACCCCTTCCTCCCCCTCCCGCGACGTGCCCCCTCTGACCTCGGGGCCCTAGGTACCAGAAGCGACGCACACAGCTGCTCTCCAGATACGGCGCATTCGACTTTTCCGGAGGCGAACAGCAGCAACAGCAGCGCCCTGGTGGACTCAGCATCCACTCACCCACAGATGGAGGACCCAACGAGGGCCATCGGGCTGCAGCGTTGGCAGCCCTCGGCGGCAGAGAATCCGACCCTAGCAGCCCTACGTCGCCATCCCAGCGATCGCAATCACCATACGCCCAGAGCTCTGCCGGCTACGTATCTCCCGATCCCACAAGTCCCCCGGGCCTGCTCCGTCCTGGCGGTCCCATGGGCGAGCTGCGGCCCGCCATCAGGCCACATGACTCCCTCTTCCTAGCGCCCGCACCAGGGGACCCCTCCTCGCGGTCAGGGACCATGGTTTCGACCGACTACGCCTTCAATCCCGACCAGCAGAGCGTCTACGATCAGCAGGGGCCCTACGCGCAACAGGGCGACGGCTACCAAGGCCACCAGGACCAGCAGCACATGTACCACGACCAATACCAACAACAACAAGATCCGTACCAGGGTCACTACGACAGCAGGTCCGGTACCATGCTCGACTCGACCGGCTACTTCTCTGGCTTCACCGGTCAGCAGGCCACCGATCAAACGCCTACGGCGCGTGAGGAATACGGTGTCCCCCAGCGCTACTCCTCCAGCGAGGCCTTCTCGCCCACCGCCGCCATGGCCCCGCCGATGCTGACTGCCAACGACCTGCCTCCTCCCGAGATACTCGAATACCAGATGCCCCTCGAACCCCGCGAGGTCCCTTTCGCCATCCAGGACCCTCACGACTCCAACACTCCCATGTCAAAGTTTGACAACATCGCCGCCGTCCTGCGGCACCGGGGGCGCACCACCGCCAAGCTGCCCGCCTACTGGGTGCTCGACAGCAAGGGCAAGGAGATCGCCTCCATCACCTGGGACAAACTCGCCTCGCGCGCCGAAAAGGTTGCCCAGGTGATCAGGGACAAGAGCTCGCTATACCGGGGAGACCGCGTCGCCCTCATCTACCGCGACTCGGAGATCATCGACTTCGCCATCGCCCTGCTTGGCTGCTTCATCGCCGGCGTCGTGGCCGTGCCGATTAACGACCTGCAAGACTACCAGAAGCTCAACCATATCCTCACCACCACGCAGGCGCATCTCGCCCTGACCACCGACCAGAACCTCAAGGCTTTCCAGCGCGACATCACCACCCAGAAGCTCAATTGGCCAAAGGGTGTCGAGTGGTGGAAGACCAACGAGTTCGGGAGTTTCCACCCTAAGAGGAAGGACGATATCCCGCCACTCACCGTCCCGGACCTGGCCTACATCGAGTTCTCCAGGGCCCCGACAGGCGACCTGAGGGGCGTCGTCCTGAGTCACCGCACCATCATGCACCAAATGGCCTGTCTGTCCGCCATTGTGTCTACGGTTCCCGGCAACGGTCCCGGGGATACCTTCAGCCGCTCCCTCCGTGACAAGAACGGTCGACTGATAGGCGGCGTGGCTGGCAGCGAGATCCTCCTGTCGTACCTGGACCCCAGGCAGGGTGTCGGCCTGATCCTGGGCGTCCTTCTCGCCGTGTATGGCGGTCACACGACCGTCTGGCTCGAGAACAAGGCTGTCGAGGTTCCAGGCCTCTACGCCAACCTCATCACCAAGTACAAGGCCACTCTCATGATCGCTGATTACCCCGGTCTGAAGCGTGCCGCCTACAACTACCAGCAGGACCCCATGACGACGAGAAATTACAAGAAGGGCATGGAGCCCAACTTCCAGGCCGTCAAGCTGTGTCTCATCGATACTCTCACCGTCGACAGCGAGTTCCACGAGGTGCTTGCGGACCGTTGGCTACGGCCGCTCCGCAACCCGCGCGCCCGCGAGGTCGTCGCCCCCATGCTTTGTCTGCCAGAACACGGTGGTATGGTCATCAGTATTCGCGACTGGCTAGGGGGCGAAGAGCGAATGGGTTGTCCCCTGAAGCTCGATCTCGGTGAGGACGTTTCCACCGACGAGGAGGTGGAAAAGGCAGTCAAGCCCACGCCTTCCAATGGCTTCGGCAGTCTTCTGGGCGGCGGCAACACGACGACTACAGAACAAAAGGCCAAGACGGAGCTTGGTGAGGTGCTCCTGGACCGCGAGGCCCTCAAGACCAACGAGGTTGTTGTCGTCGCCATTGGTGACGAGGCGAGAAAGAGGACGACAGAGCAGGGTACCGTCCGCGTGGGCGCCTTTGGATACCCGATACCCGATGCCACCGTGGCTGTCGTTGATCCCGAGACGGGCCTCCTCGCATCGCCGCACTCGGTCGGTGAGATCTGGGTAGACTCGCCGTCCCTGTCGGGCGGTTTCTGGGCTCTGCCTAAGCACACGGAGCAAATCTTCCACGCCCGGCCATACAAGTTCGAGGCCGGCGAGCCGACACCGACGCCAGTCGAGCCAGAGTTCCTGCGCACCGGTCTTCTCGGCACCATCATCGAAGGCAAGATCTTCGTGCTCGGCTTGTACGAGGACCGAATTCGGCAAAAGGTCGAATGGGTGGAGCACGGCACCGAGATTGCCGAGCACCGCTACTTCTTTGTCCAGCACATCGTTGTCAGCATTGTCAAGAATGTGCCCAAGATTTACGACTGCTCGGCCTTTGACGTCTTCGTCAACGAGGAGCATCTGCCCGTCGTGGTCCTCGAGTCTCCAGCGGCATCGACAGCCCCTCTAGCGTCAGGGCAACCGCCGCGACAGCTGGATCTCCCGCTGCTTGAGTCCCTGGCGGAGAAGTGCATGGAGGTCCTGATGCAGGAACACCATATGAGGCTCTACTGCATCATGATCACTGCACCAAACTCGCTGCCCAGGGTGGTGAAGAACGGTCGGAAGGAGATTGGCAACATGCTCTGTCGGCGTGAGTTCGATCTGGGCAACCTGCCATGCGTGCACGTCAAGTTTGGCGTTGAGCACGCCGTCCTCAACCTGCCCATCGGTGTTGACCCCATCGGAGGCATCTGGTCGCCGGCGGCTTCCGAGTCGCGCGCTGACATCCTCATGCCTGCCGACAAGCAGTATTCGGGTATCGACCGCCGCGAGGTCGTCATCGACGACCGGACGTCGACGCCCCTCAACAACTTCTCCAGCATCACCGACCTCATCCAGTGGCGCGTTGCCCGCCAGCCCGAGGAGTTGTCGTACTGCACCATTGACGGCCGCGGCAGAGAGGGCAAGGGCATCACGTGGAAGAAGTTCGACACGAAGGTGGCCGCAGTCGCCCTGTACCTCAAGAACAAAGTGCGGATTCGCGCGGGCGACCACGTCATTCTCATGTACACGCACTCGGAGGAGTTTGTCTTCGCAGTACACGCCTGTATCAACCTGGGAGCTGTTGTGATCCCCATCGCACCGCTCGACCAGAACCGGCTGAACGAAGACGTGCCGGCGTTCCTGCACGTCGTGGCCGACTACAACGTCAAGGCGTGCCTGGTCAACCAGGACGTCGACCACCTGATCAAGGTCAAGTCGGTCTCGAGCCACATCAAGCAGTCGGCGCAGATCCTCAAGATCGCCATCCCCAACTACTACAACACGACAAAGCCGCCCAAGCAGAACAGCGGGCTTAGGGACCTCGGCATCACCATGCAGCCGGCGTGGATTCAGCCCGGATACCCTGTTATTATTTGGACGTACTGGACACCCGACCAGCGCAGGATCTCGGTGCAGCTAGGCCACGACACCATCCTAGGCATGTGCAAGGTGCAGAAGGAGACGTGCCAGATGACAAGCTCACGTCCGGTCTTGGGCTGTGTCCGCAGCACGACAGGCCTTGGCTTCATCCACTCGGTGCTCATGGGAACATACATTGGCACGCCAACGTACCTGCTTTCGCCCGTCGAGTTTGCGCAGAACCCGCTGTCGCTCTTCGTCACGCTATCTCGGTACAAGATCAAGGACACGTACGCGACGCCGCAGATGCTGGACCACGCCATGGCTCTGATGCAGGGCAAGGGCTTTACGCTGCACGAGCTCAAGAACATGATGATTACGGCCGACGCGCGGCCGCGTGTCGATGTCTTCCAGAAGGTGCGCCTCCACTTTGCGGCGACAGGCCTCGACAGGACAGCCATCAACACAGTCTACTCGCACGTGCTCAACCCCATGATCGCATCGCGGTCGTACATGTGCATTGAGCCCATCGAGCTGTGGCTCGATACAAAGGCACTGCGCCGTGGCCTCATCATTCCGATCGACCCGGACACGGATTCCAAGGCGCTCCTGATCCAGGATTCGGGTATGGTACCTGTGTCGACACAGATCGCGATCGTCAACCCGGAGAGCCGGCTGCTGTGCCACGATGGCGAGTACGGTGAGATCTGGGTCGACTCGGAGGCGTGTGTCAAGGCCTTCTACGGATCCAAGGATGCTTTCGACGCCGAGAGATTCGATGGGCGCACCGTCGACGGCGACCCGAACATTCCTTACGTCCGCACGGGCGACCTGGGCTTCCTGCACAACGTCAGCAGACCTATCGGGCCCAACGGCGCGCAGGTCGATATGCAGGTCCTCTTTGTGCTCGGAAGCATCGGGGAGACGTTTGAGATCAACGGCCTGAGCCACTTCCCGATGGACATTGAGTACTCGGTCGAGCGATGCCACCGCAGCGTCGTGCCGAGCGGATGGTAAGTCACTTCCCCATCACGCTGTCTCCTGTATCTGATACTAACTGGTGTAGTGCCGTCTTCCAGGCGGGTGGCCTTGTGGTGGTGCTCGTCGAGGTGGCTCGTAAGGCGTACCTGGCCTCGATGGTACCGGTCATCGTCAATGCGATCCTGAACGAGCATCAGACCATCGTAGACATTGTGGCGTTTGTCAACAAGGGCGAGTTCCCGCGATCGCGGCTTGGCGAGAAGCAGCGCGGCAAGATCCTCGCGGGATGGGTGACGCGCAAGATGCGTACCATTGCGCAGTTTGCCATCCGCGACGCGGCGCCGATGCCCGGCGAGGCTGTTGGCGGCGAGACGACGGACCTCAACCGCGCATCTGTGGGCAGCCAGCGCAGCTCAGGTGTGCCAGCGGCTGGGTCGTCTAGCCTGCGGAACGTGGAGCATGCACCGCAGATTCTGGAGCAGGAGGAGCTTGACCAGCAGATGGGGCGGATGGCAGCGATTCCCCCGGCGGAGATGCCGGCCGACGACCAGCGCGCGTCCTACGGGTCAGCAGGTGGCGAGGCTCAGGGCCTCGGCGGTGCACCTCAGGGACGCGGGCTGCAGCTGGTTGACCACGGGAGCCAGGGCTACGGCTCGGGTGGCTACGACGGGCGATACGACGACGACCAAGACGATTCGCCGCCGGCCGTGGGACCCAAGCCTGGCGCAACACCGTCGATGGGCGGTTACCACGGGGCACCGCAGCTGCGGTTGCCGGGAGTGGATGGTCGCGAGAGCATGGACGAGTGGCGGAGCGGTGGCGGAGGTGGGCGGGACGAGGAGGACTGGACGACGGACGCCATCATGCACATGAACTTGGCGAGCGACATGGAGCGGCGGCAGAACCAGGGCGGGGCATAGGCTCCCCGACGCCCGCAGCTGCAGCCGCTTCACCGGCCGTCGTACGGGGGTTGACGTTTTCTTTTTGGTTGTCGGCGCGACGATTCCCCCTCTGGTCTTTCTCAGGAGCATCATATTATCATCATCATCATCCGGGAGGCGGGGCCACGGGTCTCCCGGCACACACACACTGGATAGCATGATGGGGTTTGTGGTTTACGAATTAGTCTTTATTCATCATGATTACTTGTTCACGTCTCTGCGTGTTTAATTAGGTGAGTTACGTCTAGAAACCCTCCTCCATCCACGACTCCATCTCGTGCTCGAGCTCGCGGCGGAGCAGGACATCGGCACCGGCCATGGTGCTGCCAGTCTTGGGGATGGTGAGGACGCCCTTTGCGACGAGATCCTGAGCGAGCTTGACGATGACGCCGTCGCAGCCCTTAGCAACGAGAATGTCGACGGCGACGGGGAGGAGCTCCTCGCGACCGGTGATGGAGGAGAGGGAGGGGACCTCGCCGAGGGGGAAGACGCTGTCGGGGGCTTCGGTGAAGACGGAGATGCGGCTGGTGCCGAAACCCAGAGGGGCGCCGGGGACGGAGGCGCTGTAGCGGTTGCGAGGGGAGGCGCCGCCTGTGGCGCCGGGGTAGAGGACGATGGAGCGGGTGCACTGGGCGACGTCGTCCGAGGGGGGAGGACCTCGGAGTTGAACCAGTCCATGAAGATTGTCTTGTTGCGGAGAGCATCTTCGCGCCAAGAGTCGGGGACGGAGTCGCCCCAGGCCCAGCGGGAGAGGGGGACGGGGTTGACGAAGGGGCGGCGGCCGTCGTGTTTGGCGGCGTAGTCGCGGTAGAAGGGCTCGCGAACGAGGGGGATCTGTTCCTTGGTGATGAGGGTGGCGTAGGTTGGGCCGAGGAGGGTGGCGAGGTCGACTGCGGGTGCGGACGAGGGACGGGATGACTGCCAGGCCGTGTTGATGTTGAAGGGGGTAGCTTCGGCGCCGATGAGGGAGGCGAGGGAGGCGGCGAAGTCGTTGAGGAGGCGGCCGGCGGCGGTGTTGGAGTTGGGGAAGCCCATGGTCAGGAGGGTGGAGGGGTACTTGTAGTCCTTTGCGCCGGTGTAGGAGGTGTAGTTTCCGCCGTACATGGCCTTGTTAGCCTTGTCCCAGAGGGCGGGGTCGCGGACGAGGAAGCCGGGGGTGTCGAGGGTAGGGCTCAGGGGCATGACATTGTCCAGGGAAACGAGACCGTGGGAGGGGCGGTTGCCGAAGATGCCTTGAGCTCCGGCTGGACCGCGAATGGAACCGCCCGTGTCGGAGCCGACGGCGATGTCAAGCCAGGGGTAGGAGGCGACGGAGGCGCCGGCACCGGCGGAGGAGGAGGAGGGGTTGTTGTAGCCATCGCCGCGGGGGTTGAAGGGGGCGTGGTAGTCGACCCAGTCTGCGGTGGGGGACTCGCCGTTGGCGAACTGCGACGTCTTCTGGTAGCCTACGACGATGCCGCCGGCGTCGATCAGGTTCTGGATGGCCGGGGCGGTACGGCGCGCGGGAGGGTAGAGGGACCACCAGGCGCGGTTACCGTTAGACTTGCGGGCACCGGCGAGGTCGTAGATGTCCTTGACGCCGATGCGGACGCCGGCCAGGGGCTTGTCGGCCGAGGGGGTGAAGTAGAGGCGCGAGGGGACGCCGACGGTCAGGGAGGCGGTAGAGGGGATCTGGGCCGACAGGGGCTGGAAGGTGTCCTCGGGGGAGTGGAGGAGGGCCTCGCTGAAGGCGCCGCCAAAGTCGACGTAGAGGCGGAAGGCCTGGTAGACTTCGCCGGAGCGGGTGTCGAGGAAGTAGGGGCCCGAGGGGATGGAGGCGTTCCCGGCAAAGGGGAGGACGAGGGAGCGGACGTCGTCGTGGAAGGAGGACTTGGACAGGCAAGGGCCCGGGGTGTGGCTGGCGAGGAGGACGGTGGAGAGGAAGCCGGACTGCCAAACGTCGTCCTTGGATGACCAGGTGTCGAAGAGGTCGGGGAGGGAGGATGCAGCAACCGAAGAGTCGGAGACGACGGTCACGGGGGTGAGGCCGAAGGACTGGGGGAGGTTGCGGACGTCGAGGGGCCCGGCGTGAGCGCGGCCTTGGGAGTAGGGGGAGACGTAGTAGTCGATGTCGCCGATCTTGAAGGAGGCGCCGGTTGTGACGAGCTGGGCTGCTGCCGAGGCGGCGAGGGCGAGGAGGGAGAGGGACTTCATGGTGAAGTGGCAGGGGAAGGGCAGAGGGGGGGGGATGTCTGTGGCCTCGATGCTGCTGCTGAACCAGGAGGAGAGGGCATACAGTGATGGCTGGGGCGCCAGGGCAGCTTTATAGTGCGATGCCTGGGTTGCATCCAGAGACTGGGCGCCTGGATGGGGAAGCTAGAGGAGCTATGCTGCATGTCTTGGAGAGCTGTGCGTGTGTGTTCCTGTGCCTGTTCCTGGCGGCGTGTCTTGGCGGACCGGGGGATGGCAATGGGTTGTCGTTGGGCTTATCAGTGACATCTCAGCGGGGCATGGCCCCAGGATCCCCGGTCATGGTGTTGGCCCGAGGGGATGGGATGTTTCTCGTGGGGTGTCGAGGTGTGTGCTGGGGTGTTCGGGCAGGGTGGTGTCTGTCAGGGCTGTCAGAGACAGCTTGACAGCGCGGACAGAAGAAGTCAGATCAAGTAGTGCAGACGGTTGAGTAGACAGGTGTCAGAATGTCACTGCTGTCTTCAGTCCTCGATGAAACCGTCGGCCAGGAACAACATAACGCCCGCCGGCCACGTGGGTGCGGCGCCGGCGCCAGGGGAACGGTTCGTGATGGCCTCTACCCGGGAATTAGGGTGGTACCATCCGAGGGTACCGATATCTCCTGCGAGGATTCGATAGTCCTGGCGCCACGCTTCTCAGAGGGGCATGGCTTGGTATGAGAGGTCCGGAGTTCCATTGCTGTCGGGCAACTCCAAGCTCGCCTGGCAAAGGCACAACGAAAGGTCCGAGATAAGGAATCCGGTGAGTCGGGGTGGAGGACGAGGAGGAGGAGGTCTTGTTGCTCGCTTGAGCTGCAGCTGGTGGATGTGCCCCGGAATTTGCTCTTATCGTGTCGGCCAACCTTGTGCGGGGTGATAGTGGTTGATAGGGGGCACGTTTAATTCTTATGTAAGGGCGGGCATCTTCACCCCTTTTCCAACTGGTCAGCACTTGATGGAACATGAACTCTTGACATAGATGCTCACCTTTCTCCGACAGGCAGACCCTTTCCACAACATCCACATCATGTCAAACTCGTCCCCAGATACCTGCAGAGAAATCGATGACATCCCAAGTCCCAGCGATAAGACACTCCGCATCCCTGCCGTTGGTGCTAGGCCCGATGAAGAAGCTCGAAATGAGCCGAAGCCGGCCCCAAGCATCCCGTCCTTCGGCCGATTCGATGCCCCTCCCCGTCCCCCACCCGACCTCCATGATAGCCGTCCATTACGTTGTCTTTATTCACTTCCGGTCCGTCAAAGAAGCCGACTGGCTGTTTGGCAGCTGTAGGCCGAACAGGTTCGTTGTCTTGGAGTATGGGGAACATCCACCCCTTTAAACACCTCAGTCTACGCCAATACGACCCTATCGTACAGACTGATGGACCCCGAGAGCCGACCAGGATAGGGGCTGGAGGAAGGTCTAGTCGTTCTTCTGCACCTTCGGGAACGCAAACCACACCCCCATCATCACCACAAGCAACCCCACCATGATCGGCTGCAACACCCAGACTCCCGTCGAGCCCGCGATCGCACCGACTGTGAACGGAGAAATAGTCCCCCTGCACCCCCAATCGCCAGCGCGAACCCCATGCAGACGACATGCAGATGCTTGGGGAGCAGCTTGGCCGCCAGAGTGATAGCAGCAGGGTAAAGCGGGCCAAGGAAGAAGCCGAGGAACACCGCCACAGCAGAAACGATGAACTGCGGGACGAGCCCAGAAGAGAAGCTGCCGCCCGATGGACAACGTGATGTAGGCCAGGACGGACAACCTCTCGCCAAACTTGTCCATCACAAAGCCCAAGAGCGCACGACCAGCCACCGTACTAGCCCAGAAACCTGACGAGGAGGCTCCGGCTGCAAAGGGATTGGCGTTTCTGACGCGTAGCGTGAGTGTCACCACCCAGCCTCCAGACCAACTGTGGTTCTTAGCTTCATAAGTAAGCGCTGAAGATACAGACTTGCCCTCGACGGCCATGATGGCAAATGCGGCGAAGCGGCACACGGGAGCGACGAGACCTACGCCGCGCTGGCCCCAGCGCATCTGGATTCGGGAGTTGGTGAAGGCCGCTACGGAGTAGCCCGCGAAGGGGGTGAGGAAGATGATGGACACGGGAGTGTAGCTTAGGTTGTAGTAGTCCTCGAACTGGGGAGGTCAGACGGGATTAAGGGGTTGACTTGTCAGGGAAAGAGACGTACGAAAGGAAGGAGGGCCTGGATAGCAGAGTGTTTGTTAGCTTGATGGTTGGGGGTTCAGAATTGGGTTGTCGTCACTTACACCGACGGCGACATCGTTCGCCCTGCGATCAAGTAGGAGAGATACGCGAAACCGAGCCGGGGAATATTTTTTCGAGGTTTGTTCCATTCTTGCTGGTTGGCATCCCCCAAGATTGGAGGCTGGGAGATGCTCGTCTGGGCTTCATCGTCGCCGGCTCCTGGCGGAGCCGTGCTGTTCCGCGAGAATTTGCTCGAGGGGATGTAAGGGGAAACCATCCGGACAACTGAGAGCCACTGGTTCCGGCACTCCACTTTGTGTCGTTGTCTGTGTCTGGGACATATTCGCGGCTTTCGTATCGAGGTCAGTTGAAGGAGTCGAGTAGTTGGAGTGTATAAAGGGCAATGTCGACGTCCACGGGTGTACAAAAGGGCGAGCAATGTGAATAAGCTGAAGTCAAGTGTCTTCGGAACACGAGCAGATACCCGTCGTTCGGCGTGACTCAATCCATCCAGGAGGATATGCCAAGGCCAACATGACGTCTCGAGAAGCGGAGAGTGATGTACATATTGTCTATGATTTTCAATCTTGGGCTTAGGTGGGCAATTTCAGCCATGCACGATGGCCGTCTGGCAGGTTGGAGAAATGAGATGCCAACCGGTTTCCTCTCTAGTGCAGTATTGAAGAAAAATAGCGGGTATGCATGTCCTGGACCGGCCCGTCTGACGGTTTCCCCGCGGACAATCTAGCGCTGCCTTCGTCATATGCACTTTATGCAGGCTGACATAGATAGGTATGAACAGAATGCAAGATCGGACTTTTTGCAGAACTGGTAGCTTGGGTTTCACTGCTTTGAGTTGAGTCTACTCTAACATCCTTGATATGTGGTACTCAAACACAGTTCAGCATCCACCGGCGAACGAAATAGTGGCACGTAAAGGGGCTGGAGCACTGACGTATAATCCTCCAACGAATCGGTCATAGATAGTCCATCATATCTACAGATGATCTCTTGACACAACAGATCGGACTGCCTGCTGTTGTAGTTGACCTACACGCTAACCCTCTTGTCAAGAAGCTCCATCTAACAACCCTACAGGTCAATCTTCTTCCCAACAGTCGCCATAACATCCTTCGCCGCCGGCCGTTCATCAACCCTCTTGAACCACCCCAGAAAGTTCTCCCTGCCCGGCGCCAGCACCCACGGCGCAACCGCATGCTCCCCATCAACCATCATCTTCAACAACCCATACAAATGCACATCCGCCGCCGAAAACCTTTCTCCAGCCAGATAGTCCCGTCCCTCCAGCTCATCATCCAGCCTGTTCAGCGCCCTGTTCACCGCCACCTTTCCATTCACCCTCGCCTCCGGCGTCGGCTGCCTATTCCCCTTGTAGAAATCGATCGAATCAGGCCCGTTGCGGAACCACTCGATGACGGGCTGCGCGATCTCCAGGTCCATTCTGCGCACCCACATGCGCGTTTCCGCCCTTTCGAGGGCGTTGGAACCGTAGAGGGAGGTGCCGCCCTTGGCGATTTCGTCGAGGTACTCGCAGATGGCTGTGATCTCGGTGATGACGACGGCATCATCGCCGTTGCCGACGCGGAGGGCGGGAAGTTCGCCCCGGGGGTTGATTTTGCGGTAGGCCAGACGGCGGTTTTGGAGAGTCATGATGTCGACCGGCTCGACGTCGATGGTGAGGCCCTTGCGCTCCAGGGCGAAGAGGCGCACGACCCAGGGGTTCGGAGCTGGGGCGTCGTAAAGCGTCAGGCTCATGTTGGGCTTTTTGGAGTGAGAGATGAAGTTGAAGTTGATGGTAGATGGAGATGCTGTGAAGCAGAGGCAGTCGATGATGATCGAATCACTTCATTACACCTGGACAACTTCTTTATATGTTCCCAGTTCCCAAACCATTGCCTCGCTTTCGGTTTCCCTTCCAATGCTAACCCCGAGCCTCGTCGTCGTTCACATTATCGGATCCCGTCTTCTTCGCTATCCCCGAGAATCATGCCTAAAGTCCGGCACGCCATCCACATGAAGTAAAAAAGTCATCGCTCTCACGGACCAAACTCTGCTTCGATGCCCTCCAAGTGGGTCGCTAGATTTACTGGGAACCAGCGCATCCCCGCGGACTGCAAGCCACCGACGTGTGCTGCACTGCTTCCCCTTCTTCCTCTGCTCCCCCTTGTAGTCCGTCCCACGTGACATCGCCTTGGATGACCAAACTCTGACTGAACGACCGAACATGCACTTAAACCTCGAAGCCATGCAATACCCCTGAGTGCAAAGTAACATGTATTCTCGCTCATAGCCTGTCATGCAGACCGGCCCGGGTCGCCCCAGTCTATCGCTCCCATGCATTCTTCGCTGTGCCATGCAACAAATTGCTTCACATTCCAGCCGTGCTCCGACCCGCCGCCGCTGCGCCGTACATAAAACAAAAACAGAACGGCCGCCCCTCGGCCTGGCCTGACATGTCCGGGTATCTTCGTCTTCATTCATCCGCCACGTCTCGCAGTATGCACCCCTCGACCCCAACTCTGGCCGCTCACAGCCAGCCCAGCAGGTCGAGAGTGCTTCGCGCGTCCGACGCGCTCATGCCGCTCACACCGACGGCCCGGGCCTGCGTGCCCTTGCGCAGCCGTTGCAGGCCCGCCGCCACCTTCCACGCCTCCTCCTCGTCGAGCACAAACAGGTAGCGCTTGTTCTCCTGGTCGCGAATCGTCGCCCGCAGCACGTGAAGGCCCCTAGCCTTCCACGCGCCAGTCTGCCCAGCCGAAGTCGACATGTTAGCATCGCGCAGCTTGCCGTCGCACAGTCCGACGCGACAGCTGTCCCGGCACGACCGGTGCAGCTCCGTCAGATACGCCTCGGCCTCGTCGCCCTGCAGGGATTTTCCAGCGCCTCTCTCCGCCGCGCGGCCAAATTGGCTCGCCGCCATCTTGTGCAGAAAACTCGTGGGCTGAGGGCCCGAACCAGACGCAGGGGTCGATGGAGCGAACAAGCAGTGCTGGGGGCACCATACCTCGACCGACTTGAGCGTCCAGGCCTTGACGTCCCACTCGCGCTGTGGAACACCTCGGACGTCGTCGTCGATGAACAGCCCCGCAGTCGTCACCCGGAGGATGAGCCCGTCCGTCACCGCGCCGACGCCCGACAACAAGTTGCTGGCCGGCGTCTTGGCGAACTGGTTCATGAACAGGTACACCGCCTTGATGACGATCTTGTCGGGGTCCTTGGTCGCGTACGGGGCGCGCATGCTAGGCGGCGGGGTCGTGTGCGCCGTGGTCGCCGACGGCGCCCAGGAGGATTCGGAGCCCACGGACGAGGCCGCCCGTCCGTGGTGGGATTTTCGGGGGTGATCGTACGGTCGGTAGGAGTGTGCCTCCTCTTCGGGATCGAGGTGGGTCCTCGATGACGGCGCCGGGGGCCGTCTGCTCTGGTTGTTCGATGAAGCTGTAGAACGCGGGGGTCTTGTTGGCGACGCAGCGGCTTTGGGGGTGGAAGCAGAAGCAGAAGCAGTAGCAGAAGCGGGGGCGCGAGGAGGTGGAGGAGCAGCAGAAGCAGTTGCGGAAGCAGTTGTGGACGCTGGGGCGCGAGGAGGAGGAGCAGAAGCAGTTGCTGAAGCAGACGCAGACGCAGATGCTGGGGCGCGAGCAGGAGGGGGGGCTGGGGTGGGAGCGGTGCCTTTCGGCCACGGGTTGGTCTTCTCGCCAACCCCCGAGTAGGCGTACGTACTTCCCTGACGGGCCGTCCGGGCGGCCGTTTCCGTTTCGCGGCGGAGGCGCTCTTCGGCCTCTTTCTTCCGGAGCTCCTCGAGCTCCTTTTTGCGTTCCTCGGCCTTCTTCTTGAGCTCTTCGGCCTCTCTGACCTTTCGCAGGGCCTCCTCTTTCTCCTTGGCCTCGCGGTCCGCCTTTTCCTTCTCCAGGCGCTCCCGCTCGGCCGTCTCTTTCTGCAGCTTCTGCCGGAGCTCTTCCTTTTCTCGCTCCTCGGCTTCCGCCTTTTCTCTGCGCTCGCGGGCCTCCTTTTCCCGCCTCTCACGTTCGCGGGCCTCCTTTTCGCGGAACTCCCGGAGACGGCGGGCGGCGTCGGCTTTCCGCTTGTCGTCCTCTGCCTTTTTCTTCCGTTCCTCCTCCTTTCGTTTCGTTTCCTCGCGGGCTCTTTCCCAAGCACTCGGGCCCGGCGGGGGCTCTTTCGGGGGCGGAGGTGGAGGCGGCTGCGGTTGCGGCGGGGGTGATTCGGATCTGGTGTTGGCGCCCGGGGGCGGTTGCTGCCACGATTGTTTCGGCCCGTTCGTGTTACCGTTCTGATTCGGAGGCGGTTCGTTGTGTGGTGGTGGCGGCGGGGGCGGAGACGATGAACCGGTGTTGGCGGTGCCACCGGGGCTGCCACCGGGGTGATGGGAGCCACCATAGGAGCTTCCACCGCTGGAAGACCCGGCGGGAGGCGCCTGAGCCTGCCACTGACCCATGGCCCAGGCCACGAGGCCGACGGCGATGATGAGCAGGAACATGCCGGTCGATCCCATGCCCTCAAAGTTGCGCCACCACGCCTGGAAGGCCGGAGCCATACTCTGGAAGAGGACGACAAGGATCAGGGCACAGGCGAAGCCGGCGGCGAAGCTGGGCCCGTTGGCGTTCATGGCGGGCAGGTAGATGAAGCCTCCGCCCTTGTCTCGCTGGGGGATGATGAAGATGTCATAGTTGCCAGGACCGAGGCCGCCGCCGCCGTTTGTGGTTTTGGGCTTCTCGCCATGTGGCGGGGGCGGGGGTGGTGGTCCATCCATGGGGGGCTGGGTTGTTGTGATGCGCTGTCAGGCACAATGGTCGGCCGTCCAGGGGTGACCGCTGTAACGCGGGCAGGTCGCCGGCGAAAATCAGGGTCGGAGGGAGCTGAGCTGAGCTCGAGCTCGAAAAGCAGGGCCGCAGAGCTCCGATCAGGGGATCGCGAGGCTCGCGGGAGGTGGTGTGGTTATGAAAGTCGAAGGGGATGGTATCTTGAATAGGCCATTGGAAGTCGTCAAGTCGTCAACTGGGGACGACGTCAGTATTCCGTTTTCCGTGGGCTCCTGGTCGATGCAGGGCATGTAGGAGAGCGACTCACTACAAAAGAAAGAGCCAACGCCGGATCCAAAGGCAAATGCAGGAAGCACAGGCAAGTCGTGGGTGGTTTGGTGCGTCTCCAGGTTTGGTGGTGACTGTTTGATGGCCTGCCACTCACGTCGAATGTCGACTAATTTTTTCGTGGGGGCGATGGATTGTTGTTGCGTCGCTGATGCTCTGGACAAAGGACTCGCAGAATTGATGTCTCTATGCTATGGGTTAGTAGGCGCTCGCGCGTCGAATTGACGATGGGAGCCCAGGTCGGGAGGAGGAGTCCAGGTGATGCCGGGAGGTGAAGAAAAGTTTGGCAAGGAAGGTCGTCGACGGGGCCCGGGTCATGTTTACTTGGATTTCTCATGAGGTGATGGGGGGGAAGGAGCTCCCCGTCTGGGTCTGGGTGGGCACACTTGTCAGTGGATCAGGAGGTCCAGCTCAGAAGCTTAGTGGCCGCGGCCACCGGGAAGGGGCGTTCGTTAGGCACCTGCATCCGCACTTGCTCCCCCACACAACGGCCGCCGTCTGTCTGTCTCCAGCTCCGTCACGGTGAGGCACTTTGGCTTTGTCCGCACATTGAGTTCACCACGACCTTGCTTCCACTAGCAGACTGTTTTCCCCTGGATCTGTCCTCGACAATTCTCTAAAACGCTTGATTGTCTTCCCGCGGCCCTGGGGATTCTTTTGGACCCTGAGAATCCTCCCCTTCTTACCGCGAGGCGGGCACCCTCGCACTGCATCGTCGATGGCCGGCTGATCTTCTTGCCAACGCCCGCCGTCGCCGGGACAGCCCACGATGATCAAAACAAACCGAATCCTGCCCTCTGCACGCAAGCCCCATGATGCCCACGAACCAGAACGCGCTTCTCTCGTCTTTGCAGCGCAAACCCCTCACTCTGCACGTCGACACAGGTCCAGTCTCCTGCAGAAGACACGACTCGGGCGTCTCTGACAGGCTCGCCACTTCGAGGCTTTGGCGGTGAATGGACGCCCAAGCTCCACCGGTGACAGCGAATCGCGGAAGAAGAGCTTCGTGGGCCGGTCGGTCGGTCGTGTGGGGGACATCGTTCATCCTGTCGCGAGCAATTTTCTCCCCAAGAAGGCCGAGCGAGCCGCCCACGAAAGGACCCTTCTTGACCTTCCCGCCAGCCAGCCGATCGTGTCGAGTCAAGTCATCATCGGAAGAACCCTTCAAGGGTGTGTGTGTGTGTCCGACGAAATTGCGAAATTTGCCGCCAGGCTGCCTCGGGGTGCCACATCTGAAATGACGGGGGGCACACTTGACACTGCAACCACTGCCGCACACGAACGGAACGGACTGGCCCTCGAGGCCTTCGTTGCCCGGCAACCGAGCGGGACGACCCTTTCTACCCGACGCACAGCGTGACAGACGTGACGTAGCGCCACCGGCTCCGTGGGGCGCCTGCAGGTTCTGGTTCAGGCTGCGAAACGGACGCCCAATCACCGCCGCCCCTGGACTTGTCTTTGTGTGTTTGGTGTCTGCGCGGATGGGATGCTCGGGGCCTGTCAGGGGCCTGTCATCTGGACGAAACGCGGCCCGCCTGATGTCGCCGGAGATGAGAGTCTTGAGAGCGCGTCAAGCTGTTGCTTGCTTCTCGAGCCCTGTCCCGAGAAGAAGGGCGGACCGGTGCCCTGGACCGGCAGCGGCAAGTCTGCCGCTGACTGGTGACCGGCTGGCTGGGATGACGGCATGCAGTTGCGCCCACGCCTCCATTGCGCTAGACCACTGGTGAGAAGATGGCGACACGATACACGGCCTGCTAGGATGCCCGCTCGTTGCTACCTACAACTCGGGAGACTCGCATCTCCACGCTTTAACGCCAGTAAGACCTCATCATATCATCTCAAATCGAAAAAGCAAGCATACGACCAGCTTGTTTGACCACTGCATGTCTCGGAGCACCTACTGCCCCTATCCCATTACCTACTTGGTGACCACCAGAATTATACAACATTGCTCCTGATTACAAGTCCGGATATCAGAAAAACCAAAGATGCCGGCCCGCTCCAGCCAGACAAAACCAACAGCGGAACGACCGAAAAAAGCAGGACGCTATGCAGCAATGCAGTCACACGTAGACCTCGTACACCCCTCACCCCCATCCACAGACCACAGCCCCGTCACAACTTCTTGATCCGGTTCTTGGCCACGCGCATCTTGCCTCCCACCCGGTCCGCATCGTCGTTGATCCGGTCCAACATCTCTGTCTGCGCCTCAATCTCGTCGTTGATCCGCAGCCCCATCTCCTTCTGCCGCCTCACAATCGCCGCCAGCGCCTCGACCTGCTCGTCCTGTTCGCTCATCATCTGCTTCTGGAGCTGCACCACGCTCTCGTTGCCCAGCTCCCTCGTCCGCTCCGTCTCCGGCAGAGGTGCACCCAGCACCCTGCCCCCCGCGCGCGGCGCCCCCGTGCCTAAGAGAGCGGCTTTGTCACTCGACGAAGCCCAGCCCTCACGTCCGCCACCCGGTCCGCCGCCGCCGCCTTGGAGTTGCTGCATGGCGGGCGAGAGGGAGGTGCTGAGCCGCTCGAGGCCATCGCGCTCGACGCGGGCGCTGGAGACGAGGTCGCGACGTCGTCTGAGCTCTCCGTCGCCGAGGCGGCCGGCCTCCTGCATGCGCCGCAGGCCGTCGGAGAGGGTGGTGATCATGCCGGCTGCCTTGACGAGGGAGCGCTTGGCGGCTGCGCCGGCCTCGGCGGCCGCGGTGGGGTTGGACGACTCTGCGGCCGCATCACGGCGCGAGAGAGCCAGGCGCGCCTCGTGCAGTGACGCCTTCATCTCGCGGTGCAGGTCTAGCCAGGACGTGGGGTCTGCGCCGACAGCTGCAGCAGCCGCGCCCGGCGGAAGCATTCCCGTAGCCGAAGCGGCCGAGTTGGATGTCGAACCGCCTGAGGGGAGGTTGAGGAAGGCGCGCCACGCCGGGGTATCGCGCCATCGGCGGTCGGGGGATTCTGCAAGTGTGCGCATGTAGGTCTCGAGACCTTTGCGGCGGGCCTCGGTCAGGTCGGCATTGTGGACTGTTGACTTGAACCAGGACTTGCCCGGCAGCTGGACGGGTGGCGGCGCGCCGGCCTGGCTGGTCATGGCGTCGTTGAGGGTGAGAAAGTCGGAGTAGCGCTTCTGAACGACATAGGAGCGGAGTGGCAGGCGCAGGGTGAGGTTGTAGAGTGTGTATGGCTTGGATTCGCCCGAGGAGACGATGGTGGAGGGTATGAGGATCTCGGCGGGCGGCGCCATCTTGGGGTCGGGGGGCGATGGTGCTCGCGTGAGCTGTCGCGGGTATCGGGTTGTGTTCGGATTGGGGTTCTTGGGACTGGTACACCCCGCGGGAGATGCTGTCGTCGAGATTTTATTTCGTTGACTGTAGGATTCTTGGAGAGGGTTGTGGATTTGTGTGTGTGCTGGATGACGTTGGGGGAGGAACTTGAAGCTAGAACACAGATGACGATGATGGCAGACCGAGGCAGCAGTCCAGTCGGGGGGTTGGTGTGTTTCGTTTCGGGGTCCCGGTCACTTTTTAGGTCCGCTGCGCAGGCGCCTTGGGCGCTGGAAAGAGTGGGTCCGACTGCTTGCAGTTCAAGCAACAGCCCAGCTCCTTTGACGACCAGGGGCGCACCACACCACCGTAAACAACAGGCTGTCGCTGATCGAGCTGCTAAGAGCCAATCGATTACTTGTCACAGAAATTGGATGATGTGACGGAGAGGGCAGTGGATGTTGGATGTGTTGGGCGAGCCAGACGAAGAGTCTGTTCTAGGAAAGACGGTCACGAAGAACACAGCTGCTGACTGACTGCTTGACTCGTCAGCTCCGCCCACTGACGACGTGTTGTTCATGCTGACCGACGACAAAAAGCACGGAAGCACCGTTGGGAGATTGCATGCATTGCTCGTGAGCGCGGGCCGGTAGGCAGTATACCCTAGATACTACCAAGGCCCACCCCTGACGCACCACCGCTCTGATGATGAAGACGTTTTTTTCTCTATCATGAGGCTCATTAAGAGGGACCTCGACTCTGCGCCGTCCGGGGCCGGTGTCCCAGCACTGGTCACAGGTTGTCCCTCGGGGTATACCGGCTGACTTCCTCCCCCCACAGCCTTTTCTGCCGTCAAACGGCCCTCCACATCTTACTCATTCACCGATATCGTCGGGCAGTGCTTAGAAGGTCTCCTGGTCGTCGACCTGGTCCTCGGGCGGGATCTCAAAGCCCTCCTCGGTCGAGTAGAGGATCGCCTGGATCTGCTTGACGAGTCCGTCCTCCTGCTTCTCCAGCTGGGGATCCTCCTCCACAGCCTGTTGGACCAGGAGCTCGATATCCCGGAGCTTGCTGAAGTAAAAGTCGCGCTCGCGCTCGAGGCCGGTAACGGACTCCTTCAGGGTGGCGTTCTCGGCCTGCAGGGCGGCAGTGCCGGGGCCGACGGCCTTTGCGACACGGGGGCCGGTCGTGGGCGTGGTGCCGCCTCCTCGTCGGGCAGCGCCGGCGCCGCCCGTGGCGACGCGGGGGGCAGGACCGCCGGTGGCCAGGCCGCCGCCCTTTCGCCTCGCGACGGCGTCGTACTCGTGGTCGGGGAAGTTGAGATCCCAGAACTTCTTGGTCCACTGGAGGAACTCGAGGTTGTCCTGCATCTTGCACTTGACGAGGGCTTCGACGGGGATGGGCTTGTCGATCTGGTGCCTCTGGAAAGTGTCTGCGATGGCGGCGTCAGTCACCGCTTGCGGGCGGGGGGTTTGTCGAGGTGGGGACGTACTCTGCAGGACCTTGAAGTTCTGGATGTAGGCATACTCAGAGGTGACGTTGAACTTGACGCGCGACATGGGAACGTCGAGGAAGATGCTGTCGAACACCTGGCAGAGTGCAGCGCTGCGGCACGGGGTGAGACAGTTAGCGATGACAACCCCGCGAAGGTGGGGGGAGATGGAGGGGAGAGATGAGGCTTACCCGGTACCGCATTGCTCGACCTTGGTGATGTTGAGCTGAAGGAGGCTGTTCAGCCATGTGATGAGCTCTTGCCTGGTGGTGGGAAGCCATCGTTAGTCTCTGGTGGTGGTGCCCGCGCAAAACAGGCAGCGTGATAGCTCTGAGGTTCAGTACCTGGACTCGCCCATCTTGAGGTCTGTGTTTGGAGAGTGTTGGAGGAGAGGTGAGAGGAAGGCGTGGTATGCTGAGGAAGCGCGGCTAGGAAAAGAGAGCGAACGCTACAGATGCGAGGTGCGGAAGTGGTTTGGAATGGCACAGCTTTGTTGGTGATGCAATGCAGGAAGGCCACCGGAAATGGGCGCTGGTTGTTGCTCTCCACGAGATGAGGGAACCAAAATTTGGGCAACAGCACCCGTCGTCCAATCAACCGTGGTGGGGTGAATGGGCCCGGGCGGCCCCTGAACCCCGCGGACGTGCTGACCAAATGGGATCACGTGGATATTCACTAAGGGAGCAGTCCTGTCTTATCGGGGTAGGTGACTTCACCGCCTTGGGTCGAGGACGCGGCAGAAAAAGATGATCCCCTGCTCTCCACCAAAAAAAATCTGGGAGAAGCGGCATTGGCGCTGGAGCAGAAGCACTTGGTGCTGGAGACTCCCCGACCACCATACAGCCACCAAAACACCTCCCACCACCCACAATGGCGCCCACACAGAAGAGAAAGCCCGCCGAGGACGACTTCGTCTTCACCCTCTCCGACCACGAGGGCGAGGTCTCCGAGGAGGAAAAGACACCCGCCCCGCCCCCGAAAAAGAAGGCCAAGACGACCAAGAAGGGCAAGGCCGGCAAGGGCAAGCGCAAGGAGGTCGAGGAGCCCGAGGAGGAGGCGCCCGAGGGCGTATGGGGTCACAATGACGAGGACGACGGCGCCCTGAACTCCGACTTTGAGTTCATCCAGGAGGGTGCGCAAGAGTTTGGCGAGGCCGACTTTGAGGGCTGGGGCTTCGACGGGGCGAAACCCGGTGTTAGCGCACAGAAGAAGGGTGTTGATCTGGACGACATCATTCAGAGGAGGCTGGAGAAGAAGAAGGCCGCCAAGAAGGAGGCAAAAGAAGAAGAGGATGCACCCGAGGCTGATGAGGAGGAGGCCGCGAACGACATGGACATCGACCTCGACGACGATGACGATGGCGTGCTTGCCGACGACGCCTTTGGCATGGGTGCCCAGGAGGGCGACGACGAGGAGGATGACGAGGAAGAGTCGCAGGCCGGAGACGACGAGGACGACGATGCCGCTTCGGACGACGACTCGGTCGCAACACCGGTGGACCACCCCGAAGACCAGGACATGGCTAGCGACGACGAGGATGACGCGGAGGAGCAAGCAAAGCGCGACGCCTTCTTCGCTCCCGAAGAGCCTGCGAAACCCGGCAAGAAAAACCTTGGCAACACATTCCAGGGCATGTCGCTGTCCCGGCCCATCCTTCGCGGCCTCGCCGGTGTTGGCTTCACCAAGCCTACGCCCATTCAAGCCAAGAGCATCCCCATCGCGCTCATGGGCAAGGACGTCGTCGGTGGCGCTGTGACGGGTTCCGGAAAGACGGGCGCTTTCGTGGTGCCTATCCTGGAGCGTCTGCTCTACCGCCCGAAGAAGGTCCCGACCAGCCGCGTCGTCATCCTGCTTCCCACCCGTGAGCTGGCCATCCAGTGTCACGCTGTGGCCGTCAAGCTGGCGGCATACACGGACATCAAGTTCTCCCTGGCCGTTGGTGGTCTGAGCCTCAAGATGCAGGAGCAGGAGCTCAAGCTGCGGCCGGACGTGATCATCGCAACGCCTGGTCGTTTCATCGATCACATGCGCAACTCGGCGAGCTTTGCCGTTGACGGTGTGGAGATCCTGGTTCTCGACGAGGCCGATCGCATGCTTGAAGATGGATTCGCCGACGAGCTCAACGAAATCCTCACGACGCTGCCCAAGTCGCGACAGACTATGCTCTTCTCTGCCACCATGACGTCGTCGGTCGACACGCTGATCCGTGTGGGCATGAACACGCCGGCCAGGATCATGGTCGACTCGCAGAAGAAGACGGTCGTGACGCTGACGCAAGAGTTCATCCGGCTGCGACCGGGGCGCGAGGACAAGCGCATGGGATACCTGCTGCACATCTGCAAGACGCTGTACACGGAACGTGTCATTGTCTTCTTCCGGCAGAAGAAGGACGCCCACAGGGCGCGCATCATCTTTGGTCTTCTGGGCCTGTCTTGCGCGGAGCTGCACGGTAGTCTGAACCAGACTCAGGTGAGTTATCAGGAGTATTTGCATAGAGGCGACATGATGCTAACGTCAACAGCGTATCCAAAGCGTCGAGGACTTCAGGGACGGCAAGGTCAACTACCTGCTGGCGACGGACCTGGCCTCTCGTGGTCTGGATATCAAGGGCATCGACACGGTCATCAACTACGAGGCGCCGCAAAAGCTCGAGATCTACGTGCACAGAGTCGGCCGTACCGCGCGTGCGGGACGTAGCGGTGTGGCTGTCACGTTGGCAGCCGAACCAGACCGCAAGGTCGTCAAGGCCGCCGTCAAGGCGGGCAAGGCACAAGGCGCCAAGATTCTGAGCCGCGTCGTCGAGGCCGCGGACGCGGACCAGTGGCAGGGCCGCGTGGACGAGCTCGACGCCGAGGTGGAGGAGATCATGGTGGAGGAGAAGGAGGAGCGCGAGCTGGCGCAGGTGGAGATGCAGGTGAAGAAGGGCGAGAACCTGATCCGGCACGAGGATGAGATCAAGGCGCGGCCGCGGCGGACGTGGTTCGAGTCCGAGAAGGACAAGAAGGCGGCCAAGGAGGCGGGCAAGGCGGAGCTCAACGACGGCGAGGGGGCGGCGCGCAAGAAGAAGGCGGCGGGCGGAAAGATGAGCAACAAGGACCGCAAGAAGCTCGACTCCAAGGCGGAGAGGGCTGAGGCGCCGACGTGGAAGAAGGGCAAGGCGGAGAGGGCGGGCAAGGGCGCTGTGTTGGATGTGAAGAAGCCCAAGGGGAAGAAGAAGCCGATGGGGCCGGTGAAGGGTAAGGCGATGAAGCCGCGGGGGAAGCGGTAGTCTGTGGGGTTAATGATACCATGTGTAGATACAGAAGTGAAGCTATTCAGACTTTCCACCATACTCCAGATCAATTAGGGGCTTGATAGTGGCTTCAGTGGCTGATGCGCTGTAACACGGGAACGCCCCCCGCCGTCTGATGACGGTGACGTAAGGAGGCGTCGGGCGATCTGCTCCGCACCTTGAACCTTTGGATTCAAAGGCCGGGAATCCTCCACCTGAGCTCCATCAGGCGTCGTCACCGGCCCTATCACGAGCTTCCCGACGTCTGTGTGTCTCTGTCTCGTGCCGCTACCGCTAGCCTAGACTCAGCACAGGCGACGGACTTGCGGCTCAACACCACCAACCTACGAAACTGCCTTCATCGCGGGCCGCCTTGTCATGTGCCTTGAATCACTCCCGCATCCATCTCAAGTCAAATCACCTGTAATCCGCGCCGAGGTCAGACGACGGCACCGCCTGGGCTGCACATCTCTCACGAAGCACAGCACTTTCGAGTCACCCTCCACTCCCTAAAGTCCCTAGACAGCACAGCACAGCACCCTGCACTGCACTTCTCCTCCGTCCTGCACCACCCCGGCAACTCCTCCACACCCTCGACCCAATCCCGCACCAGCACCACGGGCCGCTTTAGCTCTGGCAGTCTGGGCATCCCGTCTGACACCCACTCCCCGTCATCATAAGCTCGCGACGCGCACGCTCGCCCACCGCACCCCGTCCCACCGCATTTCTTGCCCTCGCCTTGGCACCAGAGGCAAGGCACGACAAGCAGGCAAGCTGGCGCCGAATCCTTTCAGACGCTGGCGACTGCGGCCTCCGCGCTCCCTCAACACCCAGCAGCAACAGCAACAGCAGCAGCAGCAGCAGCAGCAGCAACCACACCTCCACCCGCACCCGCATAACCGCCTCAGCCTGATCCGATACCTCTTCCCGCAGTCGCTGCGCGATCGATACCGCGAGCGCCTCCTCTCCTTCCGCCTCGACACCCTCCCCCGCTTCAAGCACGGCGTCCAAGCCCGCATATACCGCTACATCCTCGGCCGTCAGCGAAAGCGCCTCGAGAGCCGCCGCCTCGTCGACATTGTCCGCCGCCAGGGCCGCCGACTCCTCCACGGTCGCGACGCCCGACCCCGCGCCATTCCCCGTGCGCCGACCACAAACACCCTCGGGCTCGGCACGCCGTCCCAGAGGAACAACAACACCATGCCGACGCTCCCCGGCTTCGGCGGCGGCGCCGGCGCAGGGTACGGGGGCACGGGCAATAGCTATGGCTATGGCGCCTCGGACCCCTCGACCGTGCAGTCTGGCGCCGGCGATAGGGGGTCTCGCAGGAAGAGGTTCGCCGCCATGGCTAACAACATGTACAAGGCTGGCGCATCAGCTGTCAACGAGATCAAGGAAGGATATGCGCACATCCCGCGAGCCGGCGAGGGCGAGGACGGCCACGCCAGGACCACCATCCCGGGGTCCTTCCCCGACGTTGCCATCACAGTACAGGGCGACGACCAGATGGTTCTGTTTCCTTCGTATGCGAAGCGCCACGTCAAGCAGGACTGGACACAAGTGCCGGACGGTAGCTCGTCGTCAGACTCGTCGACTCCAGGGAGCATAAAGGACGAGGACTACTGGCGCCGCGAGTGGGAGAAGGACCAAGACGAGAGAGCCATTGTCGACGTCGACGTCCGCGGCTGGCTCTACTCGCCGCACAAGGGGCCCATGACGAGGCGCAACCGCATGCTCATCGGCCTCGCGCGGCAGCTTAGCGGTATTCCCGCGCCAAAAGCCGACGGCCCTCGCCCCGGCGCCGCCGACTCGGGGTTCCTATCCATGCACGAAGCCAACGAGGAGCGGCGCGAGCAGGAACAGGTTGCCCGCAAGGCTGCCGAGATTGAGTCCAAGGGCCAAGAAGAGAAGAGGGTCGCCTATCACGGCGGCTATAGCGAGGGCACCCACCAGGACGACAACAGGGCGCGCATGAGCTCTCGGCCCGCGAGTATCGCCTCGGTCCCGGGCTCGCCACGCATGACGGCCAAGGAGTACACGTCGGCCAGTGAAGTGACCGATGTTGAGCTGGCCATCGCCAACGCAAACCTCATGGCCCGTCTCGCCCCTTTCATGACCACCCCGCTCGTCGAGCTGCCCATCACAATATTCTTCTACAACGACGAAAAGTCAGCCTCGCGGACGGTACAGACGGACGACGCCGGCCATTTCGTCATCCGCGCCGCCCTCGACTTCGTGCCCACTCACGTCCGTGTGCTCGCCAATTCCGACCTCTCAACAACACAAGAAGTCAAGATCACCGAGCCCCACGGCGTCAGCCTCATCAGCGACATCGACGACACCATCAAACGCTCCAACATCCCCGCCGGTGCCAAAGAAATCTTCCGCAACACCTTTATCCGCGAGCTCCAAGACCTTACCATCGACGGCGTCCGTGAGTGGTACTCCAAGCTGCACTCCATGGGCGTCAGCATCCACTACTGCTCCAACAGCCCCTGGCAGCTCTTCCCCGTGCTGGCGACCTACTTCATGATCGCCGGCCTGCCGCCTGGATCACTCCACCTCAAGCAGTACAGCGGCATGCTCCAGGGCATCTTCGAGCCCGTCGCCGAGAGGAAGAGGGGCACGCTCAACAGGCTGCTACAGGACTTCCCCGAGCGCCGCTTCCTCTGCGTCGGTGACAGTGGCGAAGCTGACCTCGAGGTGTACACGGAGCTGGCCGTGAACCACCCGGGGCGTATCCTGGCCGTCTTCATCCGCGATGTCACCACCCCTGAGGAGACGGGTTTCTTCAGCTCGTCCTTCGACACGGGCAGCACGCAGGGCGCCAGACTCCGCGACGCCAGCGATGAGCGGCATAACCGCCCGGCCCTGCCGCCGCGCGGAGGGGCCAAGTCGGTCGGCCCCATGATGGGTGACCTGATCGACTTGTCCGACGAGCCGGCCGCTTCAGGCCAGGACAATCTGTCGATGCTCTCGCAGCTCAGCATGGACGGCCCTCGGCGCGCCGCTAGCACAACTGACCTCGCGGGACGCAAGGCACCGCCTCCGCCAAAGAAGCCGGCAGCCCTGCGCAGCACACCGTCTGACGAGGACCGGCCAGCGGCCACCAACTCACGAGGCGTCGCTGTCCCGCTGCCGCCCACGCGCAAGCCCATCCACTCCGTGAACAGCGCAAGCGACCTCCTCCGCAACGCTCGCATGCCAGCCGGACCTCCAAGCCGCGCAAGCACCGACTCCCTAACAAGCGTCAAGGCAGCTCCTCCACCCCCCGCCCCCCGCCGCAGCGGCACCTCAAGCAGCTCCGGCGGACCAACACGGCGCGCCTCCTCAGCCAACGACGACATCGACTACGACCCTCTCCCCGCTGCCGCACACCGCAACTCCTCCTTCAGCAGCAGCAGCGGCGTCGGCGCCGGCCTGGGTCCCGCGCCGCCTCTCCTCCGCAAGGCTGTGCCCAACGCGCTGTCCTCGGCGGGTGTATCGCCCACACTCTCGGCGCAGACGGCGCCACAAACGGCGGCGGACAAGAAGGTCGAGTTGTGGCAGAGGCGGCTCCAGCGAGCGCACGAGGTGCTGGATGCACAGGGCGTGAGGTTGTATACCTGGCGGAGGGGCGGGGATGTCGTTGATGAGGCGCTGGGGATTGTGAAGCGGGCGACGGGCGGTGCGAGAGGGGAGAGGAGCGCGAAGGATGATGGGGGCAGGTGGGAGAGGGAGTTGAAGAGGGAGCAGGGGCGGTAGGGGACGGACAATGGGTGGGTTGTTTCTTAGGTACCTTTTTTTGGGCCAGACACGGGGCATTGCATGGCGTACATGAGGGAAGAGCTAGGTGGTGAGGGTAGGGGGTCATAGGGGTAAAATATCACGTGTTGGTCTTGTGGTGCCTGTTTTGGATGCACCTGCCCGGCGTTTGCCTGAGTTCGCTCCTCCTTTTTTACACGCGCTGCTGTGGTGTGTTTCTCGCACCTTGCGTCTTGAATCCTCGGGACTTTTCTTCCACCTCAACCAACGCCGACACTTTCTCATCATTGGCAGACTCTCCAGAGTGCATTGTAAAGACGGCCTACTTCGGGAGAGATTCCCGCGCTTCTTCAACGCAATCTTGCCATGCCGCGTAAACGCAAACCCTCGCATTTGCTGCATCGCAGCCCAGCAGCCCTCGATTCCCCAACCATCGATTCTCCGGCACCACAACCAGAACCCGACGCCATGGATACCTCAGAGGGCCCGAAATTCCAGCTTGCTACTGAGGAGATTTGTTCGCGACTGAACCAGATTGACAAGTTGCGGGCCATCGGTGTCGGTGGCTGCGTTTCCCTCCCGCAGCTCGTTGTCTGTGGCGATCAGTCGACTGGAAAGAGTTCCATCTTGGAGCGACTCTCGGGCATATCGTTTCCTCGCAAGGACGGACTGTGCACCCGCTTCGCCACTGAAATCGTCCTGCGACACTCCAACACACCGCTCGTGGTCGTCGTCACTATCAGGCCTCATGCTTCCCGGGATTCCACCAGCCGCAGGGCTCTGGAGGCGTTCAAGAAGACCTTCTCGACTCTCGACAGCATGCATCTCCCGGATATCATTGAGGAGGCTGGAAGCCTAATGGGCTTGCGGGGATACGGTGCTGATGAGGGAAAGGCTTTCTCGCTTGACCTGTTGCACATCAGGGTTACCGGTTCGACGAGCCTTCACCTCACAATCGTCGACCTCCCGGGTCTCATTGCTGTTCAAAACGACGAGCAGACGCAGGATGATGTCAACCCTGTTCATTCCCTGGCTGACACGTATCTGAAGAGCCCCCGTACCATCATTCTTGCCGTCATCCAAGCAAGCAACGACATTGCCAACCAGTCTGTCAAGCAGAAGGCCAAGACGCACGACCCAGAGGGCATCCGAACCGTTGGCATCATCACCAAGCCAGATCTCATCAACCCTGGAACAGAGTCCCGCATCGTCCAACTTGCGAACAACGAAGGCAACGTGCGCTTGAACCTAGGATTCTTCCTGCTGAAGAACCTAGCGCCCAGCAACACCATACCTACATCTTCGCTGGGACCGGAGAAAGTCAACAAGAAGGAGAGAAGCTTCTTCAAGCAACCAGCCTGGGAGGGCCTCGACCCTGACCGCATCGGCATTACAAACATGAAGAAGTTTCTCCGCAATCTTCTCCAGGACCACATTGAGAGAGAGATCCCAAGCATCAAGGACGAGCTCAGGAAGAAGCTGGCTCATGCTGAGAGCGAGTACCAAGCTCTCGGAAAGCCGAGAAAGACGGCTCAAGACATCAGGACCTTCTTGATCGAGAGGAACATGGCCCTCCACCAGCTTATTCAGAACGCCCTTTCTGGAAATTATCTCTCAGGCTCGGCCTTCTTCTCTGACAACACTCGACTTCGCGCCATGATCCATCAGGAGAACATGGCCTTTGCCGAAGAAATGAGAACTAGTGGCGGAAAGAGGAAGATTACCAGCTCATCTTCTCAGGGACCTGACAGCTCAAACAAGACCCTTGCGACTATCAAGTCTGCCACCGAGGAGGTCGATCCCGAGCAGGGTCAGCTGCGTGTGACACATCATCAGATGATGGACTGGGTGAAAGAGGTAGGCAGAGCCCATGTTTTTGGCTGAACTGCGACTGATCCATGGCCAGGTCCATTCCAGAACCCGTGGGCTGGAGCTTTCCCGCAACTTCAACCACGGCTTGCTCGCAGAGTTCCACAGATGTCAAGCGAGCCGATGGATCTCCATCGCTGAGGTCCATCTTGGCAAGGTCCTGGCTCTAACCCAGTCATGGCTGCGCCAGGCGGTTAACACGACCATACACGATGAGGACCTCCGTCCCAACATCGTGGCCAGATGCCTCGACAGCCACAAGAACCTGGAATCCCAGGCCCGGGACGAGCTGCGAAAGATCTGGAGGATGAGCAGCGACCTCCTCTCACCTACAATCACTATTACACTGACAACGTGCAGAAGGCTCGCCTAGACGTACAGAGCCGTGCGCTCTGGAAGGCAGTCGACAGGGCGCAGCCGGAGCCTCCAGGCCGGAATTACAGCTACGGCTCAGGTGGCGACCCCAATGAGATCTTGGCTGCTTTTGAGCGGAATATCACGGTGAACATGGACAACCACGCTTGCGAGGAGGCTCTCGCAGCATTGCAGGCCTACTGCAAGGTATGAGGTTCCTTGCTGAAAGTATCGCCTTAGCTCACAGTAATCAGGTCGCACTCAAGACTTTCGTCGACAATGTCTGCAAGCAGGTCATCGAAAGACACATCCTGGCGCCCCTGCCGGCTATCTTCTCCCCGGCGGCAGTTTCAGAGCTTTCCGAGGAAGAGCTTCTGCGAATCGGCCGTGAGCCTGCCAAGAAACAGGGTGCTCGACAGCGTCTGGCGGCTCGAGCGGAAATCATGCGCAAGGGACTCCTTGAGTTGGAGAAGAACATGTGAGAAAGTCTGTGGACAGATGAAGCAGGGCGACGGACGGATCAAGAGTCATGTCCAACCAAGTATTGGGAGATGGTCGACAGGCGGTGACCTGAGAAGAGGTTATGGATGCAGAAATGACTGATGATGGGAAACATCTGAGCGACAGGCACTCAAGTTGAATGGCTTTGCACTGCATTGTTGGGAGTATGACGATGTGTGTTAGGGAGTCCAGGGAGATCACGGAGTGTAGCATCTGCAGCGAGACACGGATATGACACATCCACTGATAGACCTTACCAGTGCATCTGACGATGTGACTGACGACACTTGCCAGGTGATTGTCAAGCCCCAAAGCCTGACATATTGCATTTCAACTTTCAGGGCCTTTGTCTTGCTCAGTTGTCGATAGTGACCACCGACCAGAGGCATCACATCTCGACCGAAAAAATGAACACGCCAGATCTGATCATCATGTCTCGCTGAAATACTCACATCACAAGTCGTCGTCGTCAAAGTACATGTCACTTCAGGTAATCAGCACACCCCAGGAACGAAGACCGCGGCCCTGAGGGATCCCCATGCAGCGGCCTGGCCTCCCAGCCATCCCTCTTCAGAGATACTTCTCGCCCTTTCTCAACCTCACCATCCCAACCTCATCCTCAGTCCGAACCAGAGACACAGCCCCTCCAGCAGACGCCGCCCTGATGGCAACAGTCTCCTTCACAAACCCCTTCCTCCTCACGCCAGACCCCTGAGAGACAATCTCTGCCGGCGCCGCCGAGCTCCACGCCAGCGTCACCAAGTCATGCAAGTCACCCCAGGCGTCAACGACAGGACTCCATCGGACCGCGACGAACACAGCGTAGGAGAGCAGGATGACCACGTAGGCGTAGACGACAGCAAGGGCAAACACCACCGTCCCAAGAGGCTGGGCGGAGTGCCTTCCGAAGCCGTAGCCGTACCGGTACGCGTTAAAGTTGAGCGAGACGTGGGTGCGGCTCTTCTTATCGAGAAAGGCTATCAGCTCGGGAGTCGGGGTGTCCAGATCGAGTATGCGCATCTGGACGAGTTTCTTAAACTCTTCTCCGAACTGGTCTTGAGTCGCGTGGATGCGGCGGAGATTGACGGATTCGGGTTCTTCACCGGGCGCTGCGGTGCCGTTGCTGAGGAAATACATGAGAGGCCCGCGTTCGACGACGCCGTGCGTGCGGGAGATGGCGTCGGTGAGGACTACGGCGATGAAACTTTCAATGGTGGACCTGGTGGTCTCGTCGGAGGTGGTATCCTCCGCTTCGCTCCCGGGCTCGAACCTGACGGTGTTGTTGTTGCTGGCGGTGCGATCTGACAAGAAAGGGCCTAGGAGTAGACTCAGCCTTGTCGACCGCTCTGCAACTTTGACGCTGTTCGTTTCTCCTGTGTCGCTGCTGTTGAAGACTGGATCGAGGTACTTCAGCCATGATTCGTCGAAGTGAATCGTACTGTCTATATTCCCGCCATTCGTGGCCTCCCGCCAGCCGTTCGCTCTTTCAAAGGCGCCCAAGTCGGTGATGCTGGTCTGGAGGAGGTCTGTCTTGTTTGACTCGATGCTGAAAGAAGCGGGGATCCAGTGCGCCATAGCACCGCAGAGAACAAATTGATGCCCGGGCTCTGTGCTGCCGTTGACCGTGTAGGGCAGCGATGCTGAGAATAGAGGCGACGTCAGGGGTAGACCGTCCATAGTCTCTTGTTCCGCGCCGATGGAAAGGTTGTACGTCATCTCGAAGGGTGCGTTTCTTGCTGGAACTCGCGCATCTCTCATTCGGTCGCTCAGGAGACGGCTGGTGCGATGGCATCGGTCATCTTGTTTACCCGAGAAGCAGTTGAAGAAGGGATCGGTGCCCATCTTGCTGCTATCTCCGGCCCTGGTTTGGCGAGCAGCTTCCATCTCGCTTTCGTTCCAGACGAAACATTTGGAATTGACCAAAGGTTGGTACACTGGCATGACTTGTTTTTCGTCCGCGAGCTCGAGCCTATATTCGTCTATGAGACTGATGTGACCAATGAACTGATCTGCAATCATGGTCCGGAGCTGGCCGACGGTGGATGCGACAACAGACATCGGCGTGGTCGCAAATGTCCCTTCGGCGCCGTTATGCTTTTGGAGCTGTCGAGTAATCCTGCCGGAGTGGTCGGGGAAAGGAACGTGGTCGGACAGGCCGGCCATCTCCCAGCCAGACGCCCAGGTGTAGAGGGCGCCAAAGCCCGACCCGGGACATCCAATTTTGTAGTTGGCCGGTTCCTGCGCGCACTCTGTGATGTTGGCCACAACCCCATCGTCGAGTAGATCGGGCCAGTGGAGGTCGGGCGTGTCCATGAAGACGGGCACGGCGCCGGGGAAGAAGGGCGCTCTGACACGGAATCGACCAAGCTTCGGAACGATGAGAATGGCGGATGCGGGTCCCATGAGGACCGTCAGCATTGTGTTGATGAATAGGAAGATGACGAAAAGCGCGGCGCCCTTTCTTCCGCTCCAGAACTCCGGGCTGGCGAGGTAGAAGAGGTCTCCGACACGGTAGCCGGCGGTGACCATGCCGGCGGGGAGCCCTTTGCCGACGAGGCGCCGCTTGAAGACCTTGATGGAGATGTGGGCGAGGGAGGCCAGCACTGCGATTTCGTAAATCTTGGCCAGGAGCTGAAGCGCGTTGAGGATGTTGTTGATGGCAGTCTCGTCGAGCTTCGAGAGACGGCCCTCGTCAAACCAGTAGATGGTGCTGTGGTTGATCCAGAGCATGACCGCGGTCATCATCACCGCGGGGGCGTGAATGGCGGATCTCAGCACACGTTGCCACGTTCGGTAGACCAAGAGGCGAGGTTGCTCTGACGGGCTGGTGTATCCATGGTCGGTCGACGATGCCTGTGAGCTCGGCCGGTCAGTTTTCGAAGCCATGCTGTCGGTTAGCCGTCCAAGGGGTCAATGGGAGAAACGACTTGAAAAGCCGGGCGGGAGCCCTGGCTGATAAATACGCCGCGAAGAATCGCCCGCCGACCGTGAGGCACAGCTTGACAGCCTTGACGGCATATTGGTGTGCTGACCGGCTGCAGCTCTTCCTTGCAGCCTAACCAGTGAGATAAGATGCTGCCCGGGAGGATGCTTGGCATTGGGGGCCGAGTTCACTCTATTTGCTGGGGCCGCTGTCAGATGGTTTGGTAGAGACACCAAATGAGGTAGGGAGAGGCAAGGTGGTGTGGCAGTGAAGGAGCGATCGGTAAGGCTGTGAACTTGGTGTGGTCGACATGAGTGTTGGTGATGTTCCAGTTGCCATCGGTGCAGACTCCGGCCGTTATTCCGCTACATTTGGAGTCGTTCCGTCTGATGTGGATCAGTCCGGGCCGCCATTGTGAGGACCGGCGGCGGCACCTCGTCCGACCGGCGACAGGCGACAAGGCCGGCCTGTGCCCAGTGGCTGTTCGAAGACGTTCCTTGGTCTTGGCAGGGACTTGGTCGATACCCGTTTTATACGACGTCAGGTGTGGTCCTCCGGCGAAGCGCTCCCCACCGACGGAGGATGCGAGCTCAGGGGATTGGGAAGCCGGACGGCGGGGGACTCGGAGATGGAGCGAAGTTTGGAGCGAACACAGTGTAGTGCAGCCTGATGATTCCGACTCCCGAAGCGCGAAGCGCGATTTTTGAGGCACGCCTAGGTAACTTGACCCAACTGAGATGGGATCGACGGCATACGAGCATGAGCATCGGCTGTGACGGAGCTGTGAGAAATCATTAGAGACAGAAGTGAGAGGTTAAGAGGCCATCAAGGTGAAGCAGCGTGATGGAAGAGGTTGAGCACCCACGCCGAGTGATGAGCTGCCCAACTGTGCAGATGAGAGACACAACAACAGGCCACCGTTTGGCGGTGGAGTTGCGCCGAGGTCACCACGGGCGCTGCTGTCCGTGATTGGCGCAGGCAGCGGAAAGGATGACTAAGGCCCGCTATCTCTGCACCAGTGTGCTGCCAAGGCCTAGCGCGGCACCTTGAAGGCCCACGGCACCATGATGACGTCGGCGGGGTACTGCTGCTGCGTGCGGGCGGTGGAAGGAAGCTGGAAGGAAGCTGCGTGGCTCCTTCCATTGATCGGGACTTGCAACAGATCGACAGGAGGAAGTGCGTGTGAGGGAGGAACAAGCGTCTGATCTCACCTTCCCTGGGCACTGGAAGAGGCTCTTGCACGTGGAAGGCGCAAAAATTGTGTCGAATCTGACAGAGGGCGACATGGCAGCATCGAGAGCTTCAAACCCAACATGGCCGACAAACATGCCCCCGCTACTTCCGGTCGCGTCTCGGCTCTCAGCATCACCGCCCGTGACGTATCATCTTCCGGCGGCGACCCCATCGATGGCTCGAAAACTGGCTTGACCGACCCCGCCGCGCCTGGGCGTGTGCTTCCATGTCCGCGGCCCCTGGGCGGCAAGGCGGGCGTATTGACTTGTCTCGCCGAGTCGTGTCCGTTCCCCCTCAACGCATGGAAGCAGCTCAGCGGGAAGGCCCACCGACAGTGACGGCACGACTCCGAGGCGTCCGTCCAGCCGTTGAAAACAGAGCATTTCCCCTCTCTTCACCTCTCGCCTTCTCTTCTCTCTCCTCCATCTTCCTGCTTCTATCAATCATCCTCTACAACTTCAATCCCCTCCCTCAAACACCGACGCCCCACCAACAACCCCCACCACCACAGCCATCATGATCGAGATCCCCAAGGCCAGCAGCCTCACCGACCTCTTCTCCCTCAAGGGAAAGGTCGTCGTCGTCACGGGCGCCTCGGGCCCCCGCGGCATGGGCATTGAGGCCGCCCGCGGTGCCGCCGAGTTTGGCGCCGACCTGGCCATCACCTACTCGTCCCGCAAGGAGGGTGCCGAGAAGAACGCCGCCGAGCTCGAGAAGACCTACGGCGTCAAGGTCAAGATCTACAAGCTCGACATTGCCGACTACAACAGCGTCGAGAAGCTGGTCAAGGATGTCATTGCCGACTTTGGCAAGATTGACGGCTTCGTGGCCAAGTGAGTCCTGCCAATTGCCCCTCTCAACTGCCCCTTGCAGAACATCGCTAATTCCCGTGTGCAGTGCCGGCGCTACTGCCGACGCCGGCGTCATTGACGGCACCAAGGAGGCCTGGGACCACGTCGTCCAGATCGACCTCAACGGCACCGCCTACTGCGCCAAGGCCGTGGGCGCCCACTTCCGCGAGCGCGGCACCGGCTCCTTTGTCATCACCGCCTCCATGTCCGGCCACATCGCCAACTTCCCCCAGGAGCAGACCTCGTACAACGTGGCCAAGGCCGGCTGCATCCACATGGCCAAGTCGCTCGCCAACGAGTGGCGCGACTTTGCCCGCGTCAACTCCATCTCCCCCGGCTACATCAACACCGGCCTGTCCGACTTTGTCGGCCAGGAGACCCAGGACCTGTGGAACAGCATGATCCCCATGGGCCGCCAGGGTGACGCCAAGGAGCTCAAGGGCGCCTACGTCTACCTGCTGTCCGACGCCGCCTCGTACACCACCGGCACCGACATTGTCATTGACGGCGGCTACGTCTGCCGGTAGAGGGTCAATGGGAGGGCTACTTATGATTGATGCATATGATATGAATGGGACTTTGGTAATGCGAGGCGATGCCATTTAGGATAGATGGCAGGACGCTCGATATAGACAGGTCAAAATACAAGCTGGATACCCAATCTGTCGTGCTTGCCTTCTTTTCTACGCCTCGGGCTTCAGCTCAATCCAGAGCTCGACGCCCTCGGCCAATTCACCGCCAATGGTCCTGGGCTCGGTGCCCCGCTCGGTCAGGATGGTCAGCTTGATCTTCTCCTTGCCCTCTGCCACACCAGCATCAACACCAACGCGAAGCTCACTCGCCGAACCCTCGGGCACCGCGAGGTCCCAAGCCTTCTTGCCGTTCCCGGCGTCACGGCCCTCAGCGCCTTGAATGAAGCCATAGACATCGCGCGCCTCCTCAGATGCGACTGTGACATCAACGGCCGCGACACCCTTGGCCCCAGAGGGATGCTTCACATTCCCCGGCTCGCCATAAGGCACACGCAGATCCCGCGGCGTACGATCAAGACACCAAAAAGGCAGTTCCCCCGGCGTGAGCGCCTTCACCCCATCAGCCGCCGAAGCAAAGGAAATAGCCCACCGGATATCCGTGCCATCCTCCTGCGTACGACCGCCCGCCGAAGGGGCCGAATAGGCAACGGAGCGGGAACCCTCAGCCACACGGGCACGGACGCGGGCGAAGCGGTCCTCGGGGGAAGATCCCGGCCCGGAACCGGCGGCGATGCTGAGGGCGTAGTCGACGAAATGGCCCTCGCGCTCACGGCCCCAGCGGTGCTGGACGCGCGAGTCGGGGGTGACGTGGGGGAGGAAGGCGATGAGCTCGAGGTAGGTGCCGTCGGGGAAGAGGACGAGGGTGTTTGCTGTGCGGCCGTCGGCGTGGGTGCCGCCTGGGTAGAGGTGGAAGGCGGAGGAGAGCCAGGAGGGAGGGGAGAGGAGGGCGGAGTGGGGGATGAGGATGATGAGGTGGTCGAGGAAGGGTTGGGCCATGGTTGCGTTGGTGGTGTTTGTGTGGTGGTGGTTTGGGAGGAGAGGGAGGAGGTGATGTTTAGGGGTTGGGGTTTTGGAGTTTACCTAGGTACGCTATAGGGGGCGGAGGACCTGATTTGGGGGCGTGAGATGAGGCGACGCCCCGCTGTGATGGTGTCATTGCAACTTCACCCACTTCATCCCCTCGAGCGGCCCCATGCCGACTACTATCAATCACGACAGGCATTTTGTCACGCAGTAGTTCATGGCATCTCTCGCATTTCAAGCCACTATTATTTACTACCTAGGCACATCTCCAGAATGAAAAGACCCCAGTGAGCAAAGAAGACACACGTCTACATCAGGGCAACGGCGAAGAGCAGGGCCGCCACGAGGCTACCCGACGAAACGAGAGCCAGACGTCCCGAACCGGCTGTGGGGACGACCTCCGGCTGAGTGACGGAGGGGCTGTCGGGAGATGTCGCCGGCTTGGTGGACAGGGTTGAGGGAGGAGGCACGGGCGAGGGCTCCGGCTGCTCTTGGCCCGGCTGGCTGTGGCCGGGCTGGCTGGGGCCGGGCTGGTGAGGCGGGCTGGGCTCGGGGTGGCCTGATTGGCCTGGCTTGGTCGGGTGGTCGTCGGTGGGAGGAGGAGCGGGATATCCGGGGTTGGTTTCAACCGGAGGAGGCTGAGGGTGTCCGGGAATGGTCTCGACGGGGGGAGGCTGGGGGTAGCCAGGGTTGGTCTCGACCGGAGGATGAGGAGGATAGACGGCAGTGGTGTCGTCGGGGCAAGGCGAGGTCTCACCAGCGGGAGGTGGAGGAGGAGGGTAGTAAGGAGTCTCAGTCTCCTCTGGGCATGGCGTGGTCTCGCTGGGGTGCGGGCCTCCATCGGTAGGCTTTCCGGTAGGTTCACCGGTCGGTTCACCAGTCGGCTCATCCGTGGTGGTAGCAGCATCACACTCGGTGGTGCCGGGGATAGGGGGCGCGGTGGCACAGGCGCAGACCGAGTCGGCGCCCTCGATGACGCCCGGGACGGACTCGGCTGGGCAACCGGCGAGGACGCAGGGGATGAGGAGCTGGGAGAGGCTGGCGCGGGCTTCGGGCTGGCACTGGCAGGCGTAGTCGTCGACGCCGCAGCCGACGCCCGGGGCGGCGGAAGAGAAGCACGACTGGGCGCAGACGGGGACTGCGGAGGTGGCGACGGGGCCGCACTCGGAGGTCCTGTCGGGGCCGAGGGAGCAGGAGACGGGGGGCTCGGTGGGTTCAGCGGAGGGTTCGGCCGAAGGCTCGGCGGAAGGTTCAGCAGATGGTTCCGCAGACGGCTCAGCGGAAGGCTCAGCGGAGGGCTCGGCCGAGGGCTCGACTGAAGGCTCAGCAGACGGCTCGACTGAAGGCTCAGCAGAAGGCTCCGCGCTGGGCTCGACCGATGGCTCGGCAGACGGGCAGGGCGTCGACGGGTTCTCAGACACGCAGGCACAGAGACCCTCAACATCCGCCAGCAAGTCATCAAGATCGCCATCAGCAGTGCAACCGCCCAGGACGCAACCAAAGGCAGCCTCCTGCAGCGGCACCCAGTTGGCACACATGCAGGCGTAGTCATCAGCAGCGCAGCCTCCAACACTGGCAGCAGCATCAACGATGCACTGCCTTCCACAAGGGTTGACGCTCTCGCCAAGGGCGTTGCAGGGGGACTCTCCGGGCACGCAGCCTCCAGGGGGCGAGGTGGCCGTTGGGCCGGGGCCGGCCGTTGTGGTGGTCGGCGGCAGGGGGGGCGCGTCGGTGGTGGTGACGACGGGAGGAGCAGAGGAAGAGGCGAGAGTGCTGGTGGGTGTCGGGGGGTTGCGGACGCAGTTGCAGACGGAGGCGCCGGCGTTGATGGCGCTTTCGACGGCGGCGACGTTGGGGAGGCAGGCGCCCAGGACGCAGTTGGCGGCGCGGTTCTGGATGGCGGCCGATGAGGTTGGGTCGCAGCGGCCTGGGGGTGTTAGGAGAGGAAGTAGATGAGGAAGAAAGGGGTGGAAGATAGGGGTTAGGGGTTATGAGAGGAGGAAAGGGGGAGACGTACACTCAAGGTCGAGGCCGTTGGTGCATCCCACGGCCGAGGCGGCGGAGAGGATGCAGCTGGTCTATCATCACAGGTCAGTTTCTTTTTCTTCTCACTTCCTCCGGAAGTACTCACAGCGCAAGCAGGGAAGAGAGTCGTCAGGGTCGCGCAGGCCGAGACCTGTGCGGCGGCACGGGCGGCGAGGCCCACGGCCGCAAGGGCGAGGGAGGACTTCATCTTGAACGATCGACTTGTGTGCGTGCAAACGAGGGAAACGAGTGGTTTGCTGAAGCTGGGAGCGAACGTCGGGGAAGAGCTGCTGGCTAGAGAAGGGAGGAAGGAGAAGGCGAGGTAGGCTGGACGAGGACATTGCCCATATATCCTCGCCTCCTCTCGCCAGCTGTGCTGTGCCGCAGGCTCGACAACGCCTTGGAAAGATGGCCGGGGCCCTTGTTGGTGACGATGCCCGGTCTTTCACATGATGGTTGGGTTGGGCTCGGCTCCGTGAGCCGTGGGAGTCAGGGCGTGTTGTTGCTTTGCACCCGGCCGGATCGGGGTGGCACGGCCGGGACTATTGGGCCAACGGTCTGCTTGGAGGTGACATGGCATGGCGGCGCTGTCACATTGCAGGAAAGGATGGGCGGATACGAGGGGTGTGTACTGGAAGGAGGACATGTTGGGCTGCGCGGGAAATCAGGGAAAGACGTACTGGGCGTGGTGCAGCAGGAGGATTCTAGACTTCCGAGGGCGGGCAGAGGAGAGAGAGAGACGGCGGTGATGGTCTCGAGATGCAAGGGTGGGATCGGGCGAGGGGGGGCGTGGTCACGTTCTGGGAAGGGCATGGGTCTGTGAGCCGGGATGCGCGTTGGCGATGTCACGTAGGATGTCATTGTCAGCGACATCACGGGGAGGATAGAGGGGATCAGCCCTGCTCGGCATCGAGACTTTGGTTCCTTCAACTGAGAATTCGAACCTCGTCACTGTCAGTAGTGAGTTGGACATCGCCATCTATCGTTGTGCACTCAGTCCCGAGCCGCGAATTGCGCAATCAGCAGCTGGGTAAGGGGACATGCCCAAGAAATGAACAAACCCCTTTCCCGCTCCTCCATTGCATGTTGGTTGTTGGTCCTCAGCTCAATTCCATGTGCCCTGCCCAGGCGACGTCCACATGCTTGCCCCCCCTTTCCATGACCTCCCCTCGAGCGGACCTCGGCCGAGCAGCATCAGACCACTCAGAGGCAGGCTTTTCTCAAAGCAAGCCGCCCAAAAAGGAAAAGAGAGGTAATACGGGCCCGGGGTGCGAAAGCGGACCCCTGTAAAGTGCGGAGGTGAGATGAGATGGGGGAAGCGGTCGACGTCGATGTTTCCTGCGGTTGGCCTCAAGGGGCGGATGGCCCTGGCCCCTTGGATTAGGGGGGCAGCCCTGGGGCACGCACGGCTTGGGGAAATCGCGGGGAACCCCTGCTTGCCGCCGAGCTGGCTTCCGACAACCCTGGTCGGTCTTGGACGGGGAGACGGGCGAGCGAGCCTCTTTGGGAGATGGTGGTCAGGGCGGTGGCCGGATGGGGGAGGGGGCATATTTGCCGGGCTGGCAGGGCGCAGGACGCAGGGAGGGAGGGGAGGGGAGGTAGGACGAGGACAGGGGAGTGGCTGGGGAGAAATGAAGAGTGCTTGGTTCAAGTTGTTCCTCTGGGATGGTGTGCAGGCAGAGACCATCGTTTGCCTGGCAGCTTGGGTATGCTGTCATCGTTCTGGCGCGAGGAATAGACTCGATGGACGAAGCCTGTGCTCTTGGCACTGATCGCGAACCATTTCGTGGTGCTCTTCTCTCAAGGTGGACGTACCCAGGTTGAGGTGAGGTCGAAGGACGCCGTGGCTGCTTGCCCCTGAACTCTGTTCACCCCTCCACCGCCACCGCACATCATGACTACGATGCAGCCGCCACGGCTTCTCACGGGCTTGCCCCTGACACAAGAGGCTTTCGCAACGAAGACGTCTCCACGAGGAAATCTCATGCGCCTCATCACCGCCACCATCTCTCTCCCCCTCGATCGACACGAACATATGCCGAGCCACATCTCCATCGTCAGAATCTGTGTGGCACAATGTGGCCATCAAGCACATGATCCTCGATGTCCAGGCTCGTGTCGAGACCAGCATCACGATGGAAGACGGTCTTAGTGCGCTACGGCGTCGCCACCCTTCGTGAATCAAGTCGACATGACACCAATAACAAGACAGCCCCGCGAAGCGTCTTAAGTGCAGAAAGTATCTCAAGATCAATAGATACTGCATCATATAAGAAAGCAGATGGCGTGCTTCCATAACCTCCAGATAAAGCCAACTTGAAGCAAGGACCAGACTCCGAGCTCATCCTAAGCTCCGTCCCGTCCTGTCCCGCTCCGTCACCATGGCCTCTTTCACCCTCCGGGCCGCCCTCGCCGCCTCGGCCGTGCTGCTCGCCCAGCCAGCCGCGGCCTGGAACACCGAATATCCCGCCTGTCCCAGCCCCTTCACCCCCTTCGTCTACAAGGGCTGCTACGCCGACCCGGTCCAGAAGGGCCTCGTCTTCCGCTCCACCGTGCCCTCAGACGACATGACCGTCGAGAAGTGCAACGCCATCTGCAAGGGTAAGTCAACCTCACTCAGAAGCATACAGCCCGCTGACCCCTCCAGGAAACAACTTCAAGTACTCCGGCCTCGAGTACTACGGCATTTGCTACTGCGGCAACGTCCTCAACGCCGACGCCGCGGACAGCGAGGCAAACTGCAACACCGCCTGCGCCGGTGACCCAAAGCAGACCTGCGGCGGCGATGATTACTTCTCCGTCTACAGCGACCCAACCTTCCCCGACGCCCCCTTCGCCGTCACAGACTACGCCGACCAGGGCTGCCACACCGACCTCGTCAACGGCGGCCGCGCCCTCGGCTGGCTCGCCGACCTGCCCTCCCAGGATATGACGCCCGCTAAGTGCCTCGACTCGTGCCACGCCGACGGGCTCCCCTACGCCGGTCTCGAGTACGGCAGCGAGTGCTGGTGCGGCACCATCCTGGCCGCCAGCAGCTTGGCCGTCGACATCGGGCAGTGCGCGAAGCCTTGCAGCGGCGCGCTCGATCTGCTCTGCGGTGATGGCAACAGGCTGTCGCTGTTCAAGGCCAAGTGGGGGTCTTCGAAGCCGTGCGGCTCCGAGACTAAGGTGAAGACCAGCACCACCAGCACGACTTCGTCCACCGCTACGGCCAAGACGACGACTACGACCCCGGTCACTACTACGGGAAAGCAGGAGCCTCCCAAGAGCACCACAGACAAGCCGGAACCTCCCAAGTCTACTACCGGAAAGCCTGAACCTCCTAAGAGCACGACGGATAAGCCTGAGCCGCCCAAGTCTACCACTGATAGACCCGAGCCTCCCAAGTCGACTACTACTGGGAAGCCTGAGCCTCCTAAGAGCACCACTGATAGGCCTGAGCCCCCAAAGTCGACGACAGACAGGCCTGAGCCGCCCAAATCGTCCACTGGCAAGCCCGAGCCACCCAAGAGCACCACCGATAAGCCTGAGCCGCCCAAGTCGACGACCGGTCGACCTGAGCCTCCCAAGAGCACAACCGACAGACCCGAACCCCCGAAGACCACCACGGACAAGCCTGAGCCTCCCAAGACCACCACCGGGAAGCCCGAGCCCCCCAAGTCTTCAGACAAGCCCGAGCCTCCCAAGTCGTCAGAGAAGCCCGAGCCTCCCAAATCCTCGGAGAAGCCTGAGCCCCCCAAGACAACCACTAAGCCCATCGAGTCGACCCTCGTCACCACAACCAGGGGCACCGCCACCACAGCCGCTCCCCCCGTCTGTACAACCGTCGTCCCCTCCCACAACTACTGCTGCGGAGGCTGGTGCAGCCAGAACCTCCCCGACTTCGATGATCACCAGGGCTGCAAGAAGTCCCGCGCCTTCTGCCACCTCCAGACCGCAGCATGCTTCAAGTACGCCGGCTGGCCCGCCGCCTGGGAGTGCCACAAGTTCAAGCAGTGGTGCAACAGCGTCAACTCGTACTGCGACTCAGACTGCTCCACAAAGAAGGGCTCCTGCTCGCGCCACCACTGCCTCGGCCGCAACCCCCCCAAGGGCGGCCCTCCCCCCGTCACCAAGACCGTGCCCTGCTCCCCCGGCACGACCACCACGCCCACTACCACAACCACACCTCCCGTCGTCCCCTCACCCGAGGGCCTCTGCATCCAGCCCCAAGACGAGGAGCACAACTACGGCCCGGGCAACCCCGTCGGCGGCATCGACCTCCCCATCGTCACATGCAACAACGACCGCGAGGACCACGGCAAGGGCAACCACTTCAAGTGCTACTCGGAGCGTCAATTTGATCAGTCTCCCTCCTTCGAGCGCAAGGAGCTCTACAAGGCGTGCTCGCTGGCTTGTGTCGAGCAATACGACCAATGTATCGAGGGCTACGCTGAGGGCGGCATTGACAAGCCGCAAAGGCGGAAGCGCAGCCTCGGTGACAAGGATAAGGACAAGGATGGCAAGGGTCGCAAGGATGACGAAGATGATGACAAGAAGGGCGGCAAGAAGGACAAAGACGGAAAGGACCGCGACGACGATGATGGCAACAAAGACCGTAAGGACAAGGACGGAAAAGACCGCGACGACAATGACAGGAAGGATGGTAAGAAGGATAAGGATGGCAAGGGTCGCGACGGGGACAACGATGATGACGATGATGACAAAAAGGGCGGCAAGAAAGACAAGGACGACAAGAAGGATAAGGATGGTAAGGACAACAAGGATGACAAGGAGAAGAAGGCCCGCAAGAGGAGGTGCAAGATCCAGTACGGCGACTGCATCAGCGAGAACCGCCGCGCTGAAGCCAACTCCTTCTGCCTCAAGTACGACCAGCAGTAGAGGGGCCAGACTCCGCAGGAGGGGCCTCGACAGCGAGGTATGATTCGAGGAGGCTATGGTAGGCTCGGAGTCAATCCATGATCATACCTGGCAGGCTTCTATTCAGTTGATCGCCCTCAAGATTCCAAGCTCCCTTCCAAGCTATGTGGCACCCGCATGTGACTGAGGCTGATATCTCTTGCTGTCAAGCAAAAATACACATGCAATTGAAGTCATTTGGTCTCTCCATCGTCCAACAGGCCTGCTACATAGCCTTGAGCAAGTACTTCATGCCTGCCCAGTTCTCTTCGCCAGTCGGCACGATCTGATCTGCCGGCAAGACGAAGCCACCGCCGGCCGTGTTGGTGGGACGAAGCTCCATGGCCCATGCCAGTTCCGCGCCCATGATGTCAAACGCATAGTCCATGCTGAACACCAAGTCAGTCGCGTCTCCTAAAACTCGACTTAACTCAACTACTTACCTGCCCCCGCTCGCGGCGCCGAAGAAACCACATACGGGCCCCGGAATGTACACCGTCCCGTGGACAGCGGCGATGGCGGCGGCCGTCTCGTTCGCCAGGGCCATCTGGGCATCGAGGCCCTCGACACTGGCGGAGCAGTTGCCGCCGTAGGGCAGCAGGATGAGCTGGCTGAACGAGTGCCAATCGATGAACAGGGCCACGCCCGACGGGTGGGCAGCTACGACGGTGTCGGCGTGCGCTACTATGGCGCGCATCTCGGGGGTGTCCCCTGGGGCGAGGCCGCGGAAGTTCTGGGCGCAGGGGTCAGTCGAGGCGCCGCCGGGGGTGTCCCAGAGATGAGGCCAGTTGCGGTTGAGGTCGGTGCCGATGCAGGTCAGGTTGCCGTTGGGTGGCTGGCGGTTCTTGCGCCACATGCGGTCGGTTGTCTGAGAGTAGATGAAGCCTGTTCGGAAACTATTAGACTCTTGTCGAGTTGAAGTCTTGGGGCTGCTGACCATCTGGGTTCACGACGGGGATGATGTGGAAGTCGTACGAATCGAGGAGCCAGCTCGCCTCGGAGTCTTCCTTCAAATAGCCCGAGATGAGCTGGTACGCGATGTACTCGACGGTCTGGTCATGAGGGTCAGCAGAGGTCTTGCGTGTCAGTCTCGGCACATACCATGGTGGCAATCCACTCGCGGGCATGAGTGGTGGCATGCCAGTACACAGCCGGCTTGCTGCCGGGGCCGTCAGCGCCCCAGAGGTGGATGCCGCTGATGTCTCGGCCTTCGAAGGACTTGCCGATGGTGAAGAGCTTCGAGTTGTCAGGGAACGCCTGGTGCAGATCCCGAGTGAAGTTGAGATGGTCTTCGTATGGATGGTAAGAGTTGAACCAATCTGTGCTGGGTAGACCTGCCCGACAAGCATCGTCCTTGCCTGAGTAGGGCGTGAGATCGCCCTCGAGGGCGAGGTCGGCTCCAAGATCATCGTGGACAACACTGTGGCTAAGGCCGAGAGCCTCGAACGCGGCGATGTCATCGGGGGCGACGGCCAGGTCGATGTGGTCGCCCGTTTCGTGGCTCAGATCGACCGTGTGAAGGCTGGAGATCTTCTCCAGTAGCGAAGAGTCCCCGTGCGTGTCAATGTTGACGACTTTGTAGCCATGGTACGAGACGAACTCGCCCCGAGGGGCAAGCCGGTCGGCGACAACCAGGGGCAGAATGAGGGTCAGAGCGTGGGACCTCATGACAACGGTCGTTTGCAAGATGTGAAGACTGAGGGTTTCTTCGAGGGAGATCAGCGTCTTTTACAATTGACAGAACCAGGTGCCAAGTGCCGTGACCTTGTCCGCTTGCTCTAGGAGAGTGGCACAGGCTTTCTCGAAGTTGCAGTGAGCCGACGGCATCATCCGTTCTCGCCTGCAGCTAAAGTGTCAACAGAGGTTGTGATGGTTGGATGCCAATGGCTTGAGCTTGGCATGATGCCCGAAAAGCCAGCTCGCGAGTCATGGAGATGCTGTTGGTACGCTGTACCTGGGGATTCCCGGGGCGTACTAGTAGAAGGCAGGGATCAGACGGAAACAGGAGGTACCCGAACACTCCGAATCCGAATGATGGACCAAGTATACCTACCTAATGATCACGGGATTCGGGGCCGAAAAGTGTGTGTGCATCCGAATGCCCGACTTTCGTCTGCTCAAGATGCATCGGAACTAGCCTTTTCCACTCCCAGCGACTCTGGCTCGTTTTTTCGTCTTCCTGAGATCAAGGTCATAACTGGTTCGGTAGGCGGCGGAAGTTGATGCACCCTGGCCCGAGACCTGCTGCATCCAGCGTACCTTCATGAAGCATTGAGTCAATGGCTTCTCAGTCCTGACAAAGAGCCCCCCTGGCTCCATTCAAGATGAATCAAGTACCCGTACAACTTCTATGACCAGACCCCTAGGCCAACCAAGAACGGCTGTTAGAATTACTCGATGATCATATCTTTACTCGGCAGTTGGAAGCTTCACCCTCGGTAGTTAGGGTCACTGACCGACGAGTGCCTGACATTGGTTGTCCCGCCGAAGTCTTCCAAGTCAATCACATCTTGTGAGCCATGCCCTTCATATCCTGAAAATCATCGCAGTTCTGTTCTTCTGACACTATTCCGACTCGCTTCTTTTCGAATGAAAGGGGGTCCGTATCGCCATGACACCATGCAATAGATCGGCACAACCGCTGAGGGTGAAATCAATTGAGAAGCTACCACGCTGTCATGGCAGCAAGTCCTGGGAACCCCGGCCCTCTTTGGTACGCTGCTCTCAACGTAAGTACTGCTCACCAGGACAAGCAAAGCATAGTCCATTCAAATCTGACCAAGTCAGCATTGCTCGATACTTTCCTTTTCCAAAAGCGAACTCACCAACTGCAGGCCTTGTCTCGTTGGAAGCCTTGTCCCAACGAGCATGGCTCTCCTCTTCTTCGGGACGGCCTGGAGCCTCTGGAATGCGACTCTAACATGCCGAGCCTTGACGGCGTCTCGTCCCTTCATTGTAGTTCCAAAAAGCCCCTCCACCGCAGTTTTGCTGCTCGGGGCCACATCGACGCCTCGTCCTTCCTCCGACTGTACAGCCATGGCCTCGATCGTCAGTGTCTTGACCATTTCAGACGTGATGAACCCCAGCACATCGAGAACGTCATCTCCATGCCGGTGCTCTGCAATGACACCCAGCCCTGACCAAGCCCGGAAACGCTTGACCTTGCGCCACGTGAATGAGGCGTGGCGGTACTCGGACCACGTAGCATACTCGTCGAGAGTCATGTCGCGCGTCCTTTCGTCATCTCGCTGCAATTTCTCGAGCGAGGCAGCACTCGTCAATGCATCGGCTGCGGCGTCGTCGGCGTCGGGAAGCTGCTGGGAGAAGTATGAGGCAGGGTCCCAAGGGAGGTTCACGGTGGGGATGGCCTTCATGCTCTGCGCGACCTCGACCTCCGGCTCTTCGTCTTCGACGCCATCTTTGTCATCTGCACCTTTGGCAGTCTTGCGGATGGCTTTCCAGATCAGAAAGGTTCGAAGGCGATCGACCCGGGCAGTGTCGTGACGGAATTGGAAGATGAGGTCTGCTACAGTGAAGATGCGGGAGCCGCGGCGGAAGGCTAGATCGCTGGCTGTGGTGAGCTGTGCGTTCCATCAGTACTTGGATCAGAGCAGTTCATGTGGCGGATCACACACCAGGTGGACCACCTGTCCGTGGATGATGTCTTCGATGAGGTTCGTGGTATCATCCGAGGCATCCTGCGTCTCTCCTGCGATGTACATCATCCGTGGGGTGTTGGCATTGTACTTAAATCGCACATGTCTCCCACAAACCTACCTGCTGAATCTCTTGCTTGAACTGAGGAGTCATGGCGGCCATGATGGGTGTTCCTGTGCTTGCATGGAGTTCCGAATGAGCAGGAAGAAAGAGTGATATTGGGTTGATAGTGAGCAGCCGGTAGTGGACGAGACACTTAGTATGCATCCACAGGCCTAACACCATGGCCTTCTAGGTGGTGTAGAAGGATCATGTCCTTCGTTGAACAACAAAGCCCTCATCATGATTTGACATTTATAGCAGAAGGTGAGCATCCGTGGTGCGAAAACGCTAGCTGCACTGTGCCACGAAGGAGGTTGAAAAGGGGATGGGGAATGGCTGGTTCTCCGATGACTTGAGTACTCACCCAACCCATGATCCTGTCTTTTCCATTGGTCAGCTGAACGACCAATCGTTGCCTTGTTTCCGTGATTCAGCTCCACTTGCTCCTCCCCATTGGTTAGGCCTGAAGAAGAAGCAGGGGTAGCCACATGGCATTTGGCATCACAAGAGCAGCAGGTCAGGGATCGTCACATGCCTGGAACAACCAATGCAGTACAGCTTTTAAGATGTGAGGCTCCGTTGGGAGCGAGATGCCATTGCTACCTATTGAACGCTACCGCTATGAGTCCGGACCTGAAGTGGCCTTGATAAATTTTCCCTTGGAGAGAGCCACCATTTTGAACGACCTGGAAGATGAAGACAAGCTACAGCTCTGCTGCCTTGACGAAGAAATCATTGATCGCGTCCTCCTCCTCAGCTGAAAGCTCATCTGGCAGATGACTGATCAGCTCCTCAATCTCCTCAGGAGAAGTCTTTTCGTCCTGCAGCTTCAGGAGAAGATACTCCACCTCAGAGAGCGTCTCCTCTGAGGATGGCTCATCAGATGTGCTGCGTGGCAAGAGCCTGGAGTCTGATGGTGACGCCACGATGTTGGCAGGTTGCTCTGAGCTGGCCTCCGTCTTTTGTTTGACGGTGAAAGAAGATTCCGAGTCGTCGTTGCGGCGCACAAACGTGCGTGGAATGTACTCCGCATCTGGAGACGGAAGTGTCCGCAGAGGTGAGACAATCTCAGGGAAAATCTTGGAGTCTGAACTGGGAGCGAGAAGTGCGTTGGTATCGAGCTCAGCCCGGGCCCAAACACTAGTGATGGAAGCAGAGTGGGCTACCGGCAAGCCGATGAGGAGGGAAGAAACAGCTGCGCCGCTGAACTTCATGATGATGGTTTTGATAGATGATGTGAGAGGGTGAGAGGGTGAAGGTGGTGGATTGACAGTGGGGCTTTAATGGCAAGCTGGTCACTGGTATCTTGGGTTGGAATGTGCCCAACGATCGAGAGTCCCGAGAGAAGGGAGGGAAACGTGGCATTTATACCCTCCTGGCCCATTCGGACATGCCTAGCGGGGGAGGCTGGCCAAAGACATTCGCCACGCCGTCCTCTTGGCTACGCGTTCGAGAGGCTGGGATACGGCCATGCCGATGGCTCAGCAACCACGCTTGTCTCTCAGCCACCACTGTAAATAGGATGGCTCGGCGACTTTACTTCGTCATCGGTCTCGCCATCGCCGCCAGACCTTGGCCAGAAGCGTTTGACTGAGACATGCCATGTGCTTGCTTCGTGCTAGCGCGCCGTTCTGAGTCTCGCGTGGAAAGGTCTTGGATTTGGGTTCCTGTACCACGATAGCTGGGCCCTTCGAGACCAGGCTGAAGATAACGATAGCTGACCGCATGCGGCCGATGGCGAGGTGGCCTCGGGCTGCCCTGATACTATCTGTTTTTCACGTGGCTGGCATGCCATGTCTCAGGCTCATGCCATGTCTCAAACGTTCAACCTCCTCTGGCTCAGCTTGCCTTTCCCAGCCCCCTGGGAGCAGACTCATGTACTCGTGGGATCATGGCATGGCTTGAGAAACTTTCGTAGTTCGTGGCGTCGTCTGAAGCCGGGGAAAAGTCATGAGACAATGTCTCTTTCCTGACCTGGATGCGATGATCGCACCGGGCGAACTACATATTCATCCCATCTTCCGCACATTGATGACGGGTGGCTCTGCTGTCAGTTGGCGTTCCTATTCAGAAAAACAGCATATCTATTGAAAACCGACCAAGAGATGACACACGGTGATAAACCATCCCCTACAAGTAACCTAGACAACATTTTCAGAGCTTTAAACTCTTGTAAGGCGTATAGTCGCGGTCTCGTCCTCTTCAGGAATTTGGTTCACTTCCCTTCCCGAATGCATGTTTCCAGGTAGAGAGATTTCGGCGGGGGGCAAGTTTCATCACCGAAACCGTGAACAAACTCCCATGTGCTGAGGCGAACCATGTTGTGAAGGCTGACGATAGCCCTATGGCGCTCGTTCTTGGCCATCATGACCACCGCCCAGAGAGCCAAACCCGGGTTGAGAACACTGGTGCCATTGCCATCGGTCCTGCTGCTCTCGAGGGACACTACCTTGCGGCGCTTGCCTACCTTTTCGGGTGTGCCAGGGAAGTGGTAGAACTGGCACAGAACAAGGTTCTTCTCTGTGACGGCGTACGCGTAGCGAGTGTCTGCGACGGTCGTCAAGTCGGCCGACCAGGCAACAGGATGGTCTGTGGCCCATTTGAACAGATCACAGTTGTTATCTCGCCCAGCAATGCGCAGCCCCAGAGGCTCTGTGCCCCGGAAAACCGGCGGGCCTGGTTGCGGCAGGTCTGTTCCGCAACTCGGCGAATCTAAGCCCGAACAGACCTCACTTCTTTCATGATAGCTTTTAATAGGGGCGTTAAGTCTCAGAACCCTGGGTCGAAGAAGAGTCAAGGAACGGTCGAGAAATGCTTGCTTCCATCTGCTTGATATCAGAGATCTCGGTGAGGATGTTGACAAAGCTCAACGACGCAATCAGTGGCAGACCGTCATACTCCTGATCGAGGATGTCGCCGTAAGCGGCCAGAAATCTAATGAAGTTCACGTCTTCCCACTCAGCAACCTCAGCGATAACTTTTTAGTCAACAGCTGGGGGTATTTGGCGATCCTTGGACCCGGCTAGGTCAGAACCGACAAGAGACTAACGGGAGATTGGCTTATGGCGGGACTGTTTAGGTGGTGCTGGCTGTTCCCAGCTGTGAAACTCTGAGAGATAATCGGCAAGAATATCAACGTTTGGTGTAAATTGGGTATGCAGTATGGTTGTCGCGGAAGAAATGGTGTCCAAGCACGGGTGCTGGGTTCTATGCAGCCTCCAGTCAGAGGTCTGTTCATGTTATGATGGACGTCATGTCAGCCCCTGGCTTTTGTCCTTGCAGCTTGGCGTTAGGGCAGTCTACCCGAGCAGCACTGCGTCAGGCATGTTCACAATCCTCGGGAAAGCATCACAAAGAAACGATGGCTGTTCCTCGATCAATTATCGCGTTTGTTTTCATCAGAAGCATGCCCATCCGAGAACAAAGGTCACATATCAACAAAGCAGACACCAAGCTTTTCTTGTCATGCCGTCATTCCATTACAGGATATGTGCGCTTCAAATCATGACTTAGCCGTAATCTGTTCCGAAAGTATCATTCGGATGATTACCTAGGTACATTGTCATGTTGTCGTATAGCAAAATGGGAAGTTTAATCTCAGTGCCCTCACGCTGATCTGCGGCCTTGACAGCATTGTATCAGGAAAGAATTGGGTCTTTCATGCCACAAATGCTATCTTTCACCTTGTTTCACGGTGGACACCGCCAGCTACGCCATTAAGCATCGTTGTCCCGCAGCCACTATTCCTGCGGACCTTTTCAAAGCGTTGGTTCCTTTGGTGGCTTCTTTGTGCTTTCTTGCAACTTGAGAAGCGGCCATCAGTTCGACTGATTGAGGACACAGGTCACTGTACCTGGGGCCAGATTCTCGCAACCACTGCCAACACAGACTCTTCTTTGATCAATTGTCCAAACCCATCGCGTAGCCAGAACATCCAGCTGACAAAACACTCGTGATGTCCTTTTTTTTTTTTCATGCCAATGTGTTCTCCATAGCTGATCAAAAAGCCCATTCCTATCTCCAGTGCTCCACTTGCACAGTCGATACCCAAGATGGTTCAAGAAGCGACAGCAACCTCGCCCAACAAGGAGCAAAAGACACCCATGTCCTCCACGGAGCTCCTAGCCCCCCTTCCGCTATGTGATGGTCCCAAGCTGGCCCCATTCACCCAAAACTTCGAGCATCTCAAGTTCGAGCCCGAACTTGTCATCAGAGATCAGGATACTTACGCCCACGGCCTGATCATCAAGGCTAAGCTGGATGACAAAACTTATGGTATCAAATTTGTGAGTTCCACTCTGTTGCACGGTTCTGCCGGCTGACTTCCTTTCGGTTCATCGAAAAACGTAGCCACATCGATCCCACGCATTATCCCGAAATCAGCGAGGATGAAATTGCCCTCGCACGCATGCAGTCCGACCCGTTCTCTGCAGAGTGTCGTGCCTACGGGCGACTTCAAGAAGCGAGGGCAGAGCACTTGGCCGCCAAAGCCTACGGCTACGTTGCACTTTTCATCAACGACCAAACAGAAGAGATGTTCAAACCTGCCATGGCAATGACGGCCGACGGGGTTTGGAGCGGCCTGGTCGACTTCATGAACCATCTGCAAGAAGGTCCCTCGAGTACTGCTTACGCCCCCGACATCATCGAGCGGCCCTTGACGGAACCGATCTACGGCATCGTCAAAGAGTGGATGGGTGCCGACGAAGAGCACGATGTCGCAAGGCAATGGGCGCAGTCTCCTGAGGAGCAAATGGCAAAGCATCAGCGCTACCTCGACCGATTGCCGCGACAGCTCGAGAACCTCCATGAGTTGCACAGGCACGGCATCGTCGTGCGAGACTTGCACTCGTCGCAGTGGGTGGAGGGCGCCCTCGTGGACTTGAGCCATTCATGGACTATTCCGCATGTGCTGGGACAGGGAGACCGCGCCCGCCCTGACTGGACCTTTGCGAGCTTGGCAGCTCGGGATCTGTTCATGTTCCAGCGAGTCATCAACTTTCAAAACGAGCAGGTCGATCACATGGTCGACCGCCTGCATGGCCAAGGAGTATTTGGGCCTTTCAGGAAAAGCACTCTTATCTCATACCCCTCATCGGATTCTGTTCTTGAAGCCACAGATCTTGAGGACGCCCCTACTGCCCGACGAGAGGGCCTGCGGCCGCTTCCCCATCGACTCGCTCCGGTGCCGAGACATGAACCGGCACGAAAAAAGAATGGCAATCAGAAGCAGCTCCCCCTTTTGTTGTATACTGAGCGGTACGACCCCGAGGGCGCCTCGGGGTCCGCAGCCCTGATCCCATGGACAAATGGGCCCCGATGGGACCCGGCTCGCTTTGTGCCTGGGAAGCAACGTGGTGACGAAGAGAGCCACGGCGACGTGCTGGGGGGTTACATTGACAGTGTCAAGGCTGCGTCTCGACGAGACAGAATCATCAAGCTGGAGGCCATGTCAAAGATCAAGGGCGGGGGGTCGACGAAGGGGGGCAAGGTCACTAAGAGACGGAGGAAGCGGGCCAAGACGGCCGAGAGGTCTTAGATACCTTCCTTCCTTGTTTGTACATACTTTTGTTTTGTTTGCAGTCATCTCGGGTTGTTAGAGTTCTTGTTTTCGTGAGTTTTATTCTGCGTCTCATGCTGAGCATTGCCTGGTGCCCGTTCAATTGGACAGGCAGGCCCAACAACTTGGTCAGTCTTGCAACGCCATGGGCGTGCATGTTCACTCACCTTGAAATAAGGTACATAGGTTGAAATTCAGAGACGAGTAAAAGGTAACGCGGCCCCTCAATCTTTTGTGCAGGTATTCAGGTTGCTGGTCGATCTACCATCAGCATCGGTGTCCCGGGGTCCCTCCCTGCCTACCTCCTGGGCGACCGAGAATGGCTCGCGCGAGGACAGCAACCCACGTCAGGAAGCCACAGACGAGCAAATCTCATTCCGTGGCTCGCAAGAGGATCTCTCTACGGATGCAGGCGTCCTCGGCGGCGAGGCGATTGCGAGCCGAGGCACGGAATGCCCCTAATCCCCGCGCGGGGCCCCGCGTTTTCCCCACGGTGGCGTCGGCCGTGGTGACCAGCCAAGCGTCGACTGCCGAGGTCTGTATCTGAGTATACCGCGTATTCGGGGGCTGCCCAGGATATGATGTGCATTAGTCTCGCATGCTTATCCCAAGAAGACGTCCTCCTGACAGAGGGTATCGCGAAGTCGCGACTGGAACCGTTTCTGGTTAGCATCCAACGCCACAATGAAGGGGATTTGCACACCGTCAGTTGTAAGATGCTGACTTTTGGCTTCTTGGCAGGCTTCGCAACACCATCGTGGTGGTTGCAAGCTTCGGATCTGGCGTTCATGGGATCAAATCGCTGAACAGCGCCGTGTTGGAGGGCGTTGGGTGGGAATAGGAAGAGAGCGGTGTTCTCGCTTCGGCATGGGTGACTCCGTCGAGAAGGAGAACACTTGATGTCGGGAGCTTGAGAGGACAGAAAAAGTATAAGTAGGTAGGACAACATCGCTCTGGTGAAGTTCTGTCTCTCGCATCTCATCACGCGCCACCACTCACTCAGACTATCAACCGGATCTTTCCTGTCCAGACACCCGCCCCTCCCGTTCATCACCATGAAGTTCACTCAGATCATTGCTCTGTTCGCCTCCCTGGCCGCCGCTCTCCCGACCCAGAGTACCCCAGATGGATCTGAACTCCAGGCGCGCCAGAGTTCCACCCGCAATGACCTTGAAAGCGGGAGTGCCTCCAGCTGCCCTGGCGTCATCTTCATTTTCGCTCGGGCCTCGACGGAGCCCGGCAACATGGTGAGTCTGTGATTGACATGGTGTAAATACGTGTTGGGGAACGTGAATAGCTGACTCTGTGGCTACAGGGGCTAAGCGCAGGACCCAACGTCGCCAGCGGCCTCGAGAGCGAGTACCGCAACAACGTCTGGGTCCAGGGCGTCGGCGGACCGTACGGTGCCACCCTGGCGGACAACTTCCTGCCCGCCGGGACCAGCCGCGCTTCCATAGAAGAGGCCAAGCGTCTCTTCGCCTTGGCTGCGTCCAAGTGTCCCAACGCAGCCATTGTTGCCGGAGGGTATAGGTGCGTAGGCTCTCCCCTTCATGACGAGGTACCACTTCTGACACGCGCATCACAGCCAGGGCACGGCCGTCATGTCCAACGCCATCAGCGAGCTGTCGTCGGCGGTGCAGAACCAGGTCAAGGGCGTGGTCCTGTTCGGCTACACGAAGAATCTGCAGAACCTGCGCCGCATCCCGGGCTTCCCCTCCTCCAAGACGCAGATCTACTGTAACGTCTCCGATGCCGTGTGCTGGGGAAACCTGTTCATCCTCCCGGCGCACTTCCTGTACACCACCGACTCGAGCGTGGCGGCGCCGAGGTGGCTCATCAGGCAGATTGGCAGGGTTTAGCGGCGATGCTTGCCAGCTAAAGGGATTGAATGGGCTTTGGGGAAGGAGATGTGGTTTGATGGACCGGCTGATGTCTCGGCGTTGGTGCCGATGACGAGGGGATGGGAGGTAAGGGAGGGGAAGGGGGTGAGGGGAGTGAGACTGTCCCGGCTCAGTGATTTGGGAGTAGTTGGGTTCGTTATTTGCACTGTGTGTTGTATTCTTGAGCCTCTCAAGACGTCTTGGCCGGGGATGTTCCTGGAGAGCCATCGCACCATGCTTTCCCTGTGGTACAACTTGCCTTGATGTTCCTCCAGTTCCTTGAAATCTGATGACAGCCCTGCCGTGCAGGTCGCTTCATCAATCAGAAAGACCAGCGTTGTTGGTTTAGTGGTAAAATTCTCCGTTGCCATCGGGGAGCCCTGGGTTCGATTCCCAGACAACGCATTCCAAACATGTGATCACGGCCCATCTTTTTGGTGTTGAGTGCGAGCGAGAAGTGCGTCCCAAAGAGCCAGTCTTGACTTTTTTGACCTGCTGCATCGCGTATGACTTTGATGCAGTGAGCAGGCCTGGGACGCTGACGACAGATGGATGCGGTGTGTGAAAATAAACAACACAAGACAAGTGATGTGTGATTATCATGGTCTCGGCAGAACACCACTCAACGATGTTAGTGAAGTAACCGCTCACTTGACTCCCCTCCTGGCCAAGGCCGACGAAGCCGACCCCTGCCTTCAGCCCGTCGATTGGTTCCAGGCCTCGCGTCTCTGCCCTACAAGGCGTTCCAGCTGAACCCTAGCTTCCAGCTCCATCCGTCCACCACACCCAACTTTCACCTCTCGCTTGCCAGGACGGAACTCCCGATCACGACATTGATTCCCCGGATTGACGGGACAGTCAGGGTCCGAATGCCTGCCTGTTCTCCCCCGCGCAGCCTTGGGAGCTCAGGCAGTGCGGACCGCCGAGTGGGAACGCCATGACTGCCGCGATACCCTTGATTGGCCTCGGGCCTTGTCCAAGGCGCGGCTCTGCGGCAAACGGGTGACACGGGGAGCTTGGCGGGCCGTTCAGTGGGCATCGCTGACGCGTCAACTGAAGGGGGCCAAGGGCTCGGCCGGCGTCCGATGCATTGCTCGCTCCCCAAGTCGCCGTCTTGTCGTCTTGTCTCGGCTCCTTCCTGCGCTCAAATCAGCTGCAGCCTGAGCTGGATTTGAGGGGTCTGGAAAATTCCGTCTCTGGCCACCGAGGCAGACGTCACATCCGAGTCCCGCGACTGTGGGGTTCCTCCGTCTGTCCATCTCCATCCTCGACCTCACTCACCTCACTTGCCTTACTCAACTCCAACTCACATCCTCGCTGCGACTGCTGTGTTTACTGCTGTTGTTGCCTTTCTTCCTCGTCGCTCATTGCCCGCTCTCGTTGTGTTCCCTCTTGTTTCTTGCAACTTGAACCACCAAGGCGGGCCCTTCTCTTTTCGCATCCAGGCTTCGGCCCATCTCTAACGTCGCTATGGAGGGCCTTCTCAAAGTCCCGCCCATGATACGGACCCCCTCCGGCGCCAGCAGCGAGACTTACAATGACAAATACGTCATCAAATACAACTTTGGCGAGATTGGTGAGTCCTCCGTAGCCCTGTCTCTTTCCTCGGGACCCCTTCTGACGCTTCGCAGACTCGGACACGGCGACTCGTGAGATTGAGACGCTTATGGCCGACCTCGAAGCCGCCGGCCTACAGACCGAAGTGAGGGCCGGCTATGACCAGACCCTCCTTGTCTTCGTCAAGGCTCCGCGAGAGCTTCTCGGCAACACCGTCTACAAGTCCAGGGTCAAGGACTGGCTCTACGGCATCGTCCCCGACCATCCTGGCGGCCACAAGAACACCGTCGTCGACGGCCAGTACGAGGCCGAGGATATCCTCTCCACCTACCACCTCGTCAACTGGTCCAAGGAGCAGGGCGGCGCTGGCATCACCCCTGGCCTGGGCAAGTGGGAGCGCGTCGAGTCCATCTTCCCCCTGCACAACGAGCGCGCGAACCAGTCGCTGCTCACCCACCTCAGCAAGCACATCTTCCTGACCGCCGACGACCTCGACCAGATCCGCAACCTGTGGGGCTCAAAGGTCGCCTTCTACTTCGCCTTCATCCAGACCTACCTCGTCTTCCTCATCTTCCCCGCCGTCACCGGCGTCCTGGCCTGGCAGTTCCTGCCAAAGTATTCCCTCTTCTACGCCATCCTGACCTGCGTCTGGTGCACCGTCTTCCTGGAGTACTGGAAGATCCAGGAGGTCGACCTCAGCATCCGTTGGAACGTCAGGGGCATCGCCCACGTCAAGGTCAACCGTCCACAGTTCAAGTGGGAGTCGGTCACCACTGATGAAGGGGGACGTGTGCACCACCACTTCTCCCGGAGGAAGCAGGTCCTGCGCCAGCTGCTGCAGATCCCCTTCATTCTCTTCGCAACCCTGGCCCTGGGCACAATGATTGTTGTCGTCTTCGCCATCGAGGTCCTCATTTCCGAGTCGTACGAGGGGCCCTACAAGTCCTATCTGGTGCGTCCCTCTTGCCGAAGATACATACGTTGCTCGTCGCCCCCAGCTGACCCCTGACAGGAATACCTGCCCACCGTCCTCCTTGCCGTCGCCCTGCCATACATCACGTCCTATCTCGAAGAGGCAGCAGACAGCCTCACCGAGTTTGAAAACCACCGGACGGCCGATCATCACGAAATGTCGCTCACCCAAAAGGTCTTTGTCCTTAACATTGTCACAAACTACCTCCCCATCCTCCTGACCGCCTTCGTCTACGTCCCCTTTGGCGACGACGTCATCCCCTACCTCGAGACCATCATCAGCAAGGTCCTCGGCACCGTCGGCAAAGATTTTGAGCACCAGCCCTTCTCCACCGACTCGGACCGGCTCCGCGACGAGGTCATCGCCCTCGTTGTCACCGGCCAGCTCTCGGGCTTCTTTGAAGAGAACATACTGCCCTTCCTCAAGCACAAGTTCAGCGGCTGGTGGCGCGAGGTCCGCCGCATGCGTTCGAAAGACAGCATGCTCATGTCCGTGGTCCGCGACGACATTGACGAGGCCGAGTTCCTCAAGCGCGCCCGCAACCAGTCGACGCTGCCAAAGTACGACGTTCAAGAAGACATTGGCGAGATCGTCCTGCAGTTCGGCTACCTCGCCCTTTTTTCGCCCGTGTGGCCCCTCATTCCCATGGGCTTCCTCGTCAACAACTGGATCGAGCTGCGCTCCGACTTTCTCAAGATCTGCATCGAGCACCAGCGCCCGGCCCCAGTCCGCACCGACGGCATCGGTCCCTGGATTCACTCGCTCGACCTTCTCACCTGGCTAGGCAGCATCAGCACCGCTGCCATCGTCCACCTCTTCGGCTCGTCAACCCTCGGCATCGGCACCGGTGCCTGGTACACCCTGCCCTTCACCATCTTCGTGAGCGAGCACATATTCCTCGTCTTCCGCTCCCTCGTCTGCTTCGTCCTCGAGAAGCTCGGCTCCGAACAGATTCGCAAGGAGCGCAATCAGCGCTACGCCACCCGCGTCAAGCGCCTCGAGGAGCTCGAGGCGAACAAGCAGCACGGCCTCGGCCTCAGCGTCGCCGAGCGCGAGAGGCGCAAGTCCATCCGTGCCACCGGCAGCGACGTACTCTTTACCAAGCAGGTCGAGGACGGAAAGAGCGCCGCCGTCGCCGCCGGCTTGATCAACCGGGTCAAGCAGGTCGAGGAGTCGAGGCAGCTCGAGGGGCAGGAACCCAAGCTGGACTAACGAATGGTGCCTTCAGAGCCGCCGCATAGACAAAAATTATTTACTCTAGACGAATCCACATCATCCTGATGCTCCTGAACTTGAGACGCCGTGCTTGTCCCTAATGTTACTTCTGGCCGTGTACTACCTGTCGCAGTCCAGGTGCAGGCGGGTCCCAGACCACATCCTTGATTCCAAGGCGTGGCCGAGCCGGGATCCTCATCGTCTCCCCGGGCTGCTTTCCCGGGAGCTGTGCATCCCTCTCATTCTTTACCAGCAGCATCGGCGGCCACGTCTTGCCCTCAGCAATCTCGTACGCATCGTCCTCGCCCCGATCACCCAGCCCGATCGCCTCTCTGGCGCGCGAGCTCACGCACTCATAGAGCAGCCTCGCGTCATCAACCGTCCCCGCATGATAGAGCCCAACACACCATGAGGCCAGTGTCAACGGGTCACCGTTCCCATAAGGCGTGAATGCATTGCCGACGTTGTTGACCGCGACACAGGCGTTGAGCCCATACTCCCTGATCATGAGAGGCACGTTCAGTGTGCCCCTCTGCCGCGCATGGCTAGGGCTCCCCTCGCTTGGTCGTCCCATCATGAACATGTCGCTGGTCGGGAGTCCGACGAAGTGAACCGGCAGCCGCGTCCTGTGAAGTCGGCCCGCGAGATCGGCCATGGTTCGATCAGATGCTTGTGTCAGCCGTGTTGCATGGCCGAGCACCACGGTCTTCGCGCCTCTCCCCGTGGGCCACTTCTGCGCAACGAGGAAGTCAATCACGTCCCCCACATGGCCCAGTCCGTCCCCAGGGTCCAGGTTGTACTCGACGTGGAAGTCGAGGTGCAAGCCATAGCGCAGTGCCGTCTCTATGGCCCAGCGAATGTTCTGCAGGCCGGCCTCCTCTGTCTTCTCGACATACGGCGTTGTGCCGAGGACGTCAATGTCGGCGCCATAGTCGTCCAAGGCCGCTGAGAGGATAGCACGGTTGAGCTCGCCGCGCTCAGTGGAGAAGATGGGGTCCTGGGCGAAAGCGCAGATCTGCACGTGCAGCAGGTGGGAGAAGTCAGCCTTGAGGCGGATGGCGGACTCGAGGGAGGCGGTGCCGACGGTGTCGTCGATCTCGACAAAGGCACGCAGCGAGGTGACGCCTTGGGCGTAGCTGGCGGCGAGGAGCTGGGAGCCGCGGAGGTAGACGTCGGGTTGGGTGAAGCGTTTCTTGGCGAGAGAGGTGTTGGTGAGGGCTTCGTCAAAGGAGCCTGTTTGGGGGACGAGGTCTGAGTAGTCTGGATGGGAAGCCGAGGAGGGGTGGTTGCAGGTCAAGAGGTATGGCTTGTCGAGGTGGATGTGTGCGTGGCAGAGGCCCGGGAGGAGAAGATCTGGGTGGGAGGTCGCTGAGGATGGGCTCATGGAGGTAACAATTCCATCTGAAATGGTAATGTCCCATCGACTGAGGGAATCTTGGAAAGGAAGGATGACATGTTCGAAGTTCATAGTGTGATGAAGGCCAAAAGATTATGACAATTGTGCACAAAGTTGGCTCTGATAGCAGTGCATGAGTGAATGTCGAGAGTCAAAAGCATCAAGAATTAAGTACTCGAGTTGTTGAGAAATGATTTATCATAGAAGAAACCCTGGTAGCGACTGATATGACCTGATGGCAACCTTGATATCAATATCACCACTGCCTTGAGCGTCATCTTGAACCCCGCGATTCTCGGTGAACATGCGGGGCAGGACAAACAGTAGCTCACCGAATCGAGTGTTCTCGGTCAGGCTGAATACGGCACCAGTGGGGCTCTTGACCGAAAGTGGACCCCAGGAAAATTGTGCCCACCCACCAGGGCTCGCAAACCCTCTAAGCGAGGGTCCCGCCCCGTAGTGCGCCTGCGCCTGGCGCTCGCTCTGCAACTTTTCGTCCATCCCGCCGCCCGTCAACACCACGAGATCCTCATCCCGATCAACCACCCATCGACCAGTCAAGATGTCCGGCGCCGCCCTCAACAAGATCGCCCCCAACAGCCCCTCGCGGGCCAAGCCCTCCGAGCTCGAGCAGAGCATCGCTCAGGCTCTCTACGATCTTGAGACGAACACTGCCGACCTCAAGGTCGCCCTCCGCCCCCTGCAGTTCGTCTCTGCCCGTGAGGTGAGAATCACTTGAACTCCGTCCCTTCCCTGACCGAAAAAGGGGACGGATCGCGCACGCAATGCCATTCGGTTGCCCGCTGTGCGATCCATCCTCCTCCCGAAGAGAAACAATGAGAGGAAGAAACCCAATTCCACCCGAAAACCCTTTCCGAACCGAGTCCCCCGGCCTGCGACCGCCCGCGATGCGACCGACCCTCGAGTGGGCACCTCTTTGAAACACAATTGGTATCGATTCAACTCGGGGGCATCTATGGTCGCAATGCGGCGCTGGAAAAAACCACAACGGCTGGGGATTGCACGCGTTGGGAAATACGGGTGCGCGGCCCGAAAGGGCTGCCTCTCAAGGAATACACACAAACTCCTGGCACGCTCGACGAGAAATGAAACACTTTCTCGACAGCGGGACAGGACGGGAAGCGGTCCAAGGTTTCGTCCTGGAGCTCGCACGCTGACTCTTCTGGTCTTGATTAGATCGAGGTCGGCCACGGCAAGAAGGCTATCGTCGTCTTTGTCCCCGTCCCCTCCCTGCAGGGCTTCCACCGCGTCCAGCAGCGGTAAGCTTCCCTCCCCCCCCCTCTCGTCATGTTCCGCACCCTCTAACACCATCCCAGCCTCACCCGTGAGCTCGAGAAGAAGTTCTCCGACCGCCACGTCCTCTTCCTGGCCTCGCGCCGCATTCTGCCGCGCCCCAAGCGCTCCGCCCGCGCCCGCAACAGCCAGAAGCAGAAGCGCCCCTACAGCCGCACCCTGACCGCCGTCCACGACGCCATCCTCACCGACCTCGTCTACCCCGTCGAGATCGTTGGCAAGCGCCTCCGCACCAAGGAGGACGGCAACAAGACCCTCAAGGTCATCCTCGACGAGAAGGAGCGCGGCGGCGTCGACTACCGCCTCGACACCTACTCCGAGGTCTACCGCAAGCTCACCGGCCGCGGCGTCACCTTCGAGTTCCCCCAGTCCGGCGCCACCGAGTACTAAACGCTCGGTTTCTCTGCCATGCGGCACCACCGCTCTCCTCGGATGAGGGGCGGCAGACCGCTGACTAGGGACTGATGACGGAAAAAAAAAGGACATTTGGCATTACTGGCATGTCCCCCGCCCCGCCTCGCCGGGCTCGCCACCGGGTCACATATTCCCCCCCACGTCACCCTTGTGTGTTTTTCTACCGGACACTGGTGTCGAGTCGCGTGAGCGGGAACCGACGGGGACCGGTTCAACGACGGGGAATACCCTCGTCGACTGGGTTGGTGCGACATCAAAATGGGCTCGGCGTCTAGAGATGTAGCTTGAGAATTCAGCAGGCTGCCAAACATGGGTTGACGAAGATCACGACTTGTTTTTTATGGTTCCACACTCTTGATGATCCCGGTGCATTGTGATGGTTTGAAAGCACCGGATTGGCATTATGATTGTCTGGGTATCGTGGTATTGAAGTATGCTGCTCCATCATGCCCGGCTAATTCGCCCCAGGCCCAGGACGCTCCAGTAGGCCAGCTCCCTCTTCTCCTTGGCCTCCTTGTCCTTGCCGGGCGCGCTGCCGACCTCATCTCTCGGCTCCGCCTCCCACTCGACGCGCACAAACATGGGTATCTCCAACACGTCCTCGTCCTCCTTGAGTGGGCTCCTATCGACGTCCTTTTCGTCTCCGCTGGGCGGCGGCTGGAGAAGGTCGAGGCGCAGCGAGGCCGGGACGACCTCGACCACAACGCTAACCCAGTTCCTGCCCCTGTCCCAGATCTTGCCTGGCTCAGCCTGCTGCAGGCCGCCGGCCTCCTCGCCTCTGCGCTTCCTCTTGTCGCCGTCCTCCTTGAGGGCGTCGTCCCACATGTCCGTGTTGGCGTCAATCTCAAACTGAGGGCATAGCACCGTGACGGTGCTCGCGAAGCGGCCTGGCGTCCTCGCCGGCGTGGCCAGCGTGACCTTGACCGTCTCGAAGATGGGGTTCTTGAAGGTCAAGAGGTACTGCGCAGGCTTGAGGGGGGAGAGCCACAGCTCCTCGGGGATCGGAGGACGCTGCGACGAGGGGATATGAGCGGCCTCGGAGTGCAGCGGCCGTACCGAGATGGTGGGGATGTACGAGCCCGCGACGAGGCGGATGCGGAATCGCGTGTTGGAGATCTTGGCTTCAGGCTTGGTGATGATGTGCCTGCACACCGGACACCGCTTGGAGCGCTTCGTGCGGAGGAGGTAGGGGACGGGGCGCAGCTCCGATGTTAGGTGGACGGGGTGCGGCTGTTGAGCGGCATTCTGCTCGCGGGATACCGTTTCGTCCCAGGTCGAGTTCATGAGCTTCTCGATCTTTTCCGACTCGTCCAGGTCGGCCACCTTGAGGCCTTCGTCCAGATCGAGGGCCTCGCGCATGATGGGCACCTTGTCCCTAGGCTGCTTGTGACCCGAGTGGCCGCTGGTGTAGATGCTCATGATGCGTGACAGCGAGCCAGGCGAGGCGAAGCCCAGGTCACCCAAGGACCCCAGGCCGGCTGTCTGAGGGTTCGACTGGGCCAGCTGGTTCTGGTAGAAGGACTTGAGGCGGGAGTATTGCAGCTCGGCGTCCATGTCTTTGCTCTGAAGCGGCGGCTCGTCTGGGTTCTCCTTCCTGCGCTCCTTGTGCTCCTTGTATTCCCTCGTCGTCATGCGCGGCTTGCCACCATTCTGGATCTTGGACAGCTGCTGGTAGATGCCGTTGGGCTTGTCGAACTTGATGCCAATCTCACTGGAACTCCAGTGGCAGTAGGAGCAGGCGAGGATGTAGGGCCCTCCTGTTGGCGGGGCGGCGTTGTCGGCGCCGAGGAGGGCGGCATCCGGTGGCGTCTCGAGGCTGGTCACGGCAAGGGGGCCGATGCATATCGGACACTGGAAGCAGCTTCTTGTGCACCTGCGTCGTGTCAGCCAATAGCCCCTGAACTGGCCCGCCGCGTCGTTGTCACGTACCGGTTACCCTCGCTCTTCAGGTTGCTGCTGGGCACTTCGAAGAGGCAGCTCGGGCAGTAGTATGTGACAATCTCCTCGTTGACGCATCTCGGACACCGAATCTGGTGGCAGTCGTCGCAGTACATGAGGTATTCGAGCGGGAACAAGCTGTAGTTGGCGCGGGGCGCGCGAGGGTCGAATGTGCGGTCATCGTCGTCCGGTTCGCCCTCCGCCTGGGAGGCTCCGGAGCCGGGCTGCGAGTCGGAGCAGGGACATTGAATGTACGTGTAGGGTGTCAAAGGTGCCATCTTTCAGGCCATTGGGACACGGTTTGGCGGGCTTTCTGGCGTTTGCTGCGAGGTCGAGCTCTTGGGAGCTGGACGCGCCCGAGTGGTGATACAGTGCTGGAGCGGCTGTCCACCATTTTCGACACTGTCGGATACGCTATTATCGATAAGACATCGCTTACCTAATAACGATCCCGCGAAACCCTGCCTCATCGTCTCCCGCCCGTCCCCGGCAGTCGTCCCGACATGTCACCATCTGTCATCTTGTTGACATGTCTCACACCGGCCCGCGAGCCTTTGTCAACCCCTCGCCTGATGGTTTTGAATTGCTGCAGTCTGCCGATATTGCTGTCGCCGAAGCTCGTATCTCTCCTGACACTTTCAACCTCGTCCTCAGGCAACACAACCCGACGTCGGTCGTCGGCAGGTTCCCGAGGTGCAGACTCCGATGTCGTGATACCAGCCCCTGAACTGAACGATGATGCCTCTACCTGTCACTGATCCTCTCGCGAATAGATGAGCTCGCGCGGGCCGACCTCGCTCCGGGGCCTAGAGATGCACTGGACAAGACTCCGGCACCGAAGGCCAAACTTCCGCCAAAGTCCCGCATCGCGCTGCCGTCTTTTGGGTGCGGCGTCCCCGATGAGCACCATCGGTAGCGCCTCGGCTGGCCCTGTTCATTCGCCGCCACGTCGACAAGCTCGAGTGAGCTGGTGGAGTGAAACACATTCGGCGACCCGTCTCGCCTTGGGTACCCGAGAGCTGAACACACCTCCCAGCGAGACGGCGCACATTTTGCCTTACGTCTGCCACCCTCGGCTAATGCAGAGCGGAAACATGATGGGCGAGGATGCAACCCTCCGATCTTGGTCGCCTCGCCAGACAACTCCGCAAGGCCTGCATCCGAAGACGGCGAGGTTTCCATGGTGGATGGAACCGCTCCCGGCATACTTTCGCTTCTGGATGTCCTCCCCCGCGACAGAACACCGGCCTGCGAATCGCGTCGGTTGAACTGAGACATCCTGCTCAGCTGGGACGCTGAAATTTTGTGGGCGCCGTCGCCAGCAACAGCTTATCACCGGTGGGCTAGACCGTCTGTCACGTCAACGGTCTTCCTTTCGGGGCCGGCACGACTGTTTGCGGGAGCCCAAGTCGCCTCAATGCTCAGGGTCATCGAGAAGAGCCTTCAGATGATTATGAGCCGGGAGGCGCTTGGTGCCGTTGCTGAGGCGGCCGCGGCGTCGGCTCCCGCTGACCGAAGCAGATGACGCCTATACAGATTCCCTGTGAATGGCAGCCGTAGCCTGACGAGTGCCAGCTGCCGCCGAGAAAGAGCACGATGATTGAGTTGCCCGATTTAGCGATACTTTCAAATTGCTGTTGACCGCCCCATCAGCCGCAGAAGCAGATGCAGTGCACATGTGCCTCTTGCATCATGGCCGCCACCTGGGTTGGAGACGGGCCTGTGCTTGTTGCCAGCACGGTCTTTGGCTCAACAATCCCATCTCTGGCCTCAGCAACGTCATTGCATAGCAGTGACGGGAGAAGCTTTGGCTCGGCCGTACAGGGCGGCGCAGCAACTGGCAGGAGCTTGGGGAACCCGTCGAGATTTTAAACAGCAGCGGGGACGATGATCTGGCGTATGGAAACATTCCGATCCGGTTCGGCCGGTTGAGGAACTCTCCCATCTCGGCGAATCACGAGCTTGGGGAAACCCTTGGAGGGGACCGATCGCCCGCGCCCGTCGATCAATCGCTGGGTATGACTCTGGCTGACGGGCTAATCAAGACAGCTCGCTCACAGGGTTCTCCCCTCCACGAACGTCATCACGTCTGAATGAAGACGCCATCGCATCCCCCACATGCTGGATATGGCATCGCCGTTGCCTCTTCCAAGGGGAACCGGATCTGCGATCTACAAGTTCGAAGCTTGGCGAATCTGGGCGCTGCGGGAATGAGGATTACCGTCTTGGGGGGTGTCAAGGACGGCAAGGGTGTGCATCTGGCGGCGAGATGCGAGCCGTCGGCAGTCCCCTACTCCGACGCGTCGACCCAATGGTGCCCGCTGAGCAATCTAGAACGCCGTGTCTCAGATGCGAAGAGCTGTCATGGGTCGGATCACCACAGAGGCAGGCCTGCATCCGGACGGGGGGCAACAATACCGTGCAACCCACAAGAGCTGTGGCGAGACGGTTGCGGGCTGCACAGGCGAAAAGGCATCGCGAGACCGGCACCCGGTACTGCATCTGAGGAGAAGCAAGTACTAGGCTGAGGGGGAGAAGGGGGGTATGGAACATCCTGAGAGACTTCGAGGGGTCCGGCCGGGGTCCGTGGCTTGACGCTATCGCGGCGGCTACCCGGGCTTCCATACCTTACTACCGGAGCGACTCACTCTTGGAGGGGCCTCGTCCAGACTCAGTTACGTCGCCGGGAGCAGATCCCAGGTGTGCGACTTGTCCCCGTCTCCCCGTCTTGGTTCACCGGCGTATAATAACCATTGGCAGTGCCCCCCCCGCGGACAGCGCATCAGGCTGCTCTGAGCTCATTGCTGCGTTCCAGTCTGTCCACATGTGAACGACTTCGTCAAGACTCGACGCCATCACGGCACTTCAGCACACACAGACACACACACAACATTCCAGCTTGCAACCCACCCTGCATTCTTAGGCCTCGCTATCGACCGGGATCCCGTCCGCCCTCTCGGGTCTCGACTCCAGCATCGCCCACCCATCCGCCGCGCTGACGCGGGGTTCCCCTCCAGTGACGAGGTGTTGGCGAACGCCTTAGTGGCGGTCGAACGTGGTCTCGCCGGCGCTACTGGCTTTGGGCGCACGACTCGTGAGAGCCTGGACGCTTCCAGCTCAGGCACCGTCCCCCAAGTTCCTCAGCCGCCCGGGTCTCTCGCCCGCACGCTGTGCAATACAGATTCTCATTTTAATCATCGACATTCCCGGCACACGCGGGCCCCTTGCGCCATGTCTTCACGACGAGCGCCTCCTCTCCCGCCTGGCATGCAACAGGACCCCTCGGCGTGCATGAACCCCGGGAGCCTCATCAGCAGTAGCGACAACGGCTTCATGGAGCGGCGTGCTCCGGCTAATACGAAAGTCAAGAAGTGGGATGGTGCGGCACGGGCGTCCAGTTCTTGGGACAGCCTGAGAAGGGTGAGTTGAGCATCGTCCCCCAAGGTGGCCCTGGCGGCTTCATCTCATATGTGATGTGACATGAGACCAGATGCTGACCCGCACAGGACCCCGAGCTTTGGTATCGCGGGGGCAATTGCTTCGTTCACCTCTACGGCAAGGGACAGTCACAGAGAGGTCCAGCCTTCAAGGTCCCCTTCGCCTCGCTGCTGTCGGCCTACTGCCACCCGCTTCTGCAGCGATGCATTTCGCGGGACAGACTCGAGGTGGCCGGCCTCGGCTTGGACGAGTTCGATGACCTTGAGCTCTGGAACGAGCAGAACCCAACACGAAGGGTCGACCTATTCATCCCGGCGCCCCTCTCGGCCGACAAAGATGACGCCTTCCGTTACCACATCACCACACGTAACTTCTTCGCCTGGGTCTTCAGGCGATCCGTCGTGGGCGAGCATCTCGGCGCTGCTTTGAGCGACCTGCTTGACTCCATGGCCGAGTTTAGGACAGACGACTGTGACAATGTCGCCGACCTGCTCGACTACATGGACGAGGAGGGGTATCTAGGCGTCGACTCACACCCTGACCACGCCGTCGCCGTCCTGCGCCTCGCTGAGGCTCACCAAATCAAGGATGGCTACATCCATGCCTTTACCCATTGCGTAGGCATGAGCGATCACCTTGATTCAGCAGTAGAGTATGAAGTCAGTACACCCTTCTTCTGCCTTCACTCTTTGTATGCTAATTCCCATCCAGCAAGTGACCGTCGCTTCCAAACGGCTCATCCGGCGAAGTCGACTGGAGATGGACGTCAGGCTAGGCAAGGCCGGCAAGACGCTGCAGACCTTCCTTGAGGAAGACCTCGGCGAGCCAACCCTCATGCTGGCTCCCGGCGCCAGGGCGCACCTCGACCGCTTCAGGTCCTTCCTGCTGTCCTTCTACAGCTCGAGGCTGGGATACTACCCGCCTCCCACAATCGACAGCCGGCATACCATGTTCGAGCGTCAGATCTATCAGTCCATGCACGAGGACTTCCGGGCCCTCTATGAGTTCCTCGTTGACGAGACCTCGACGGCGAGCGACCGGGTCCCCAGCGACGGTGGCATCTCCGTCATCCAGTGCGTCCTGGCCTTTGACTCGCGCCGCCGCTACTTGACCCTCGACCACCCCTTTCCCCTCCTGCCCGAGGCCGGCGGCTTCTCAGCCGGCAAGCGGCAGACCTGGCTCTCGAGAGGCGACAAGCTCAGCCCCGACCAGCGGCTGCTGGCCCACGCCGCGCTTGTGCGGGCGACAAACATGGACCCGCGGGTGCTCGAGAACGGCCTCGTTCGCGCCTACCGCAAATTCGAGGAACACATGGTTGCGCCATCCACGCGCGTCGACCGCAGTGAGAAGATCAGCCTCACCGACGCCCGCAAGGTGCGCTGGATCATGATCTACAGCGTCTACCAGGTTCTTCGTCAGTGCGTCCGCGTGGCCCCGGAGGTCAGCGACACCGACGTCGACTACAACCTCTGCGTCTCCGTCGACGGCCTGCCGCCCTGGGAGGCCAACGGGGAAATCAACAGCCCCGCGAGCACTCAGGGCGCCTGGGATAAGGACGACGAGGAGGCCATGTACTCTCCTCTTATGGACTTCAGCATGGACATTGAGACCGAGGCGGATCATCAGATCCTGGTGCGCACCATTGTTCAGCAGACCGTACAGCCTGGCCAGGGGCCGCCGTCTTCGTCGTGGACGCTCTCCAGTGGCGGCGGCAACAGCTCTGGCGGCAGCCGACGCTCCAAGAGCATCAAGTCGGCGTCGCGCAAGTTCTCCCGCTCCATGAGCCTCTTCAACAAGAAGAGCGCGCCCGCGGGAGCGGAGCCCGTCTCGGCCCCGGCCCGCCGGAACTCGATGTACCAGGAGATCGTGGTCCGCGGGTATGGCAACGGCACCAATGACGTGGCGACCAAGTGCCCGCCGCCGCCGCTGCCCGAGATCGACACGGCAGCGGCTGCGGCGTACCGCCCACCTGTCGTCCGGTCGCACTCGCGCTCGTCCTACTCGAGCAGCGTGTACACCGACTCGGCAGGCGACGCCTCGAGCCGCCTCTCAGCTACAGACACGGCCGAGTCCTCGCTGCCGTCTGACAGCCCTCGCTCGAGCAAGTCACAGCCCGTGTCTGTCTCGGCTGGCGCCTGCCCGCCTATCCTCAGCCCGATCCCGGTGCGTTCGCGCCGCCGAGAGGTCGAGAGCATGATGTCTGACTCGGACGGCTTCAGCAGCGGCAGCGAGGAGGTGACGAGCCCGGACTACGCCAGGTGCTACGAGGACCTGGTCCAGGAGGAGCGTGACCGCGCCGAGCTGTGCCCTGCGCCGCTGCAGATCCGCAAGACGGCGTCGGCGGCGGGGTGCAGGAGGTCTTCCTTCTCCAACACGCCGCCCGAGGCGTATCCTGTGCAGGGACCTGCGGCGACGATGCCGAGGTTTGAGAAGGAGGTGATCCGCGGCCGGCGACGGGGGCGACACTTCTGAGGGGGTGAGGTTGGGGTTTTGGATTCATGGCGAATATTTTTAATATCGTGCTTGATACCCGCCGTCGCGCCTTGTTGGTGTCGGGCTGGCTGGCCACCGGCGTCTTTTGTAATTCTACGACAGTAATGAACAGGCTTGAGGCTTATTGGAAAAGGCTTGATGATTTCTCTTAACTTATGGCATAGATGCTTGGTCTAACATGGCTACATGCCAACAGATTCTCATCTTAACGTACACATCTCACTCGTCATTACATCCTTGCCGCGCCAGGCGGCGACCGATACTTCGTTTCGTCGCGCGACGTCCATCAGTCCCTCTTCGTATCCCGCGATGGGCCCGCCAGACCGTCGACAATCTCGCGACCCATAGAGACGATCATGTAAGTTGATCCGACGAGCCAGGCACCATTGGGAATAATCCAAAGGAAGATGAGGTCAAACGCAGTATTGTGGCCGATGTTGTCGAAGCCCGAGTAGTACTCCTTGAGCCAGTAGAGAACCGTCTTGCTGAGCGTCATGACGGCAGCGGAGAAGCCGACGAGGATGGCGACTGCGCCGGCGCGACCGGTAACGGCTACGCGAGGGGGGTTTGTCGGTGTCGTGGCGCCGGCGGGATCGTGGACGCGGCCGCGACGCAGGCAGATGTAGAGGTAGACGGCGTACATGAGGGACTCGACGACGTTGAGAGCGCTCTGGGCGCCGGTGAAGCCGTCGCGGGCGTGGAAGGCTTTGAAGCCGTAGACGCCGTCGATCTCGCCGTAGAGGGCGTAGGGGACCCAGAAGGGGGAGTGGAGGGCACCACCGGGCATGGTGTGAGGGCGGCCGAGGACGTAGCATGTGTCCCAGAAGACGAGGGGGAGGGAGATGGCGAGCCAGGCGAGGGTAAGGGTTGTGGGGTCGTGGGCGAAGACGCCTGGCGCGGCGACGGGGGAGGAGCGCGAGGCGGGTGCGCGGCGTGGTGTTTTGGTCGTGGAGAGCATGGTTTTTGGTTCGGGGGGCGGGGTGATGGTGTCGAAGGGGGCGTCGAGGGCGCGGGAGGAGGAGCGTGTCGAGACCATGGCGGCGATTTGTATGTAGGTGGGTTGGTAGTCGGTGATGTAGGAGGGAAGACGGGGGATGGCAGCGCCGGCGCTGTGTACGTAGAGTGATGGATGTTCCGGGGTGACAGGGGTAGTCGAGGTCACGTTCGGAGGAGGGGGATGCGAATACGACGAGGGTTGTGTCGGCACACCACCTGCTGCTTTTGGAAACGTGGTTGGCTGCGCTGCAGGACGGAGGAGGGAGGGATCTGGAGCGGCAATCTGGTGTGCCACGGACGAGCGAGTTGTCTGGGTGGTTGTGTGGTTGTGTGGTGGTGGTGGAGGGGTGGTCATTGGCGGGGGAGTCGGAAAGTGCAGTGTCCTCAGTGGCGTGTTCGCGACTCGGACTTCGCTGCACGGTCACGGTGTTCTGCAGGTCCCGTCCCGTCCAGTCCGAGTTCCCGGCCGGGGAAATGGTGGTCCCGGGCGAGGGTCTAACGGCGTTTGATTGGACGTAGGGGGAATGACGCTAGCCGTTGGTGGACCTCGCTTGGTTAAATCGGGGGCAGATCATCAGGGTCCGACTGGACCTGGGGTAAGGTATCTTCTGCGAAAGTATAGCAGGTGGGGTACTAATCTTGATGTATTCCAGAACACACCCAAAACACTACCTGTCCTCATGTTCGTAAACATCATCAAACCGGCGTCCCGTGACTCTGCTGCTCGTGTTCCTGCACCTCACCCTTCAACGACTCCCTACTCCCAACCGCCGTCGAGTTACCTGGACACTCACACTTCCCATTGTGCCCTTCCTTCTTGCACTTGGCCTCCTTCTCCTCCTCCTCGTCACAATCCCGCATCTTCTTCTCAACCACCTGCTTCATCCGCTCTACTTCTCGAATCGTCATGGCATCCACGCCCCTGGACGTTCGGCCCCAGCGCAGCCATACACCGTACGCACCCGTCGACACGGCTACCCGCATCGAAGTGTACGTGAAGAAGCTCCAAATGACCGACCTCACCAGGCTGCTGAACGCCACGACGAGTGTCACGGCGATGACAAACCCGGATACGCCAACTGAAGGACTGCCGTCAGCATTGATGGAAGTTTCCCGCTTCGCCCCAGGGGCAACTCACACATGATGGGCATCTGGGTCTTGAGGCTGATCTCGTTCTCTTCACTGAACTCGACGGCGTTCATCCCGAACACGCTTGACGTGAACGACAACGGAAGCTGCGCGGCAGTGGTCAGCCATATCCCTTGTCAAGCGAGCTGGTACCCACGAAGATGATGGTCACTATCGTGAACATCATGATGGACCGGCCCTGCTTCACCGTCTCCTCGGCCTGCCGCACAGACTCGTACGCCTGCACGACGCTGGCCTGCTGCTGCTTCAGTGACAGAAGCTCCTTGATCTAGGTCATCCGTCAGCGAAAGTCCCCACGACCAGACCCCCAAGACTCACATTCTCCGCCGCACTCAGCGCACTCCTCTTCAACCCCTCCAACTCAGCCACCCGATCCTCCACATCCGCCATCAACACCGTTGCATGGTTCGAGAACCAGTTATACTTCTTCTTCCTATTCACCGGATGATCATGCCCCAGCTCCCCATGGCCCGGCGACTGCGGCGCTCCGGTCCCATCCTCCAAACCTGACTCGGTCCTCGTCTTCAGCGCCGGCAGGATATCCGAATTGCGGTCCGGCTCCTTGTACGCCGCCACAGGGGACAGCATCTGCTGCACCAGCCGCTTAAATCGCTTGAGCACTTTTGCCTGCTGCGCGCCGAGGTACATCATCATGTCGAGCTCGTCGATGATGTCCTTGATCTCGCGCTGGAGCTTACCCTCGCGCCGGATATCGAGGAGCGGGACGTGAAGGCGCGTCGAGTCGGCTTCTTCGGCGCGAGAGCGGTAGATCCGGTTCGCTTCCTTGGTCCAGTGCCAGAGGTGCTCGAAGAGGACTGTTTGGTTGGATGCCTGGGGATGTCAGCGAATAACCACCTTTTCCCACCTCGAATACCTCGTCGCACTCACAATTCTACCTATCGACTCGGAGAAAATGTCCGTCAGCCGCGGCTGGTTATCTCTTGCTTTGGCTCGGTCGAAGAAGGTGTTGCTGCACTCGTCAAGGATGATAAGCGCCAAGTCATACGCCGATCGCAGCTCATACTTCGGCATCATCTTGAGCCGCACGCGAATCGACTTGTGCACCCCCGAAGGGTCGGGCTTGTTGATCCCGTACCGCTTCGGATAGCACGTCAGGATGGTGTTCTCGTCCAAGATCCACATCCACAACTGGTCGACCATGATGGCCCTTGTCAGCTTCTTCACGTCGTCACGACAATGATCGCACCCCTTCCGATCCGTCTCGTCCGTGTGGTGCGTCCATCCCCAGCCCTTCATGCAGTCTCCGCAGGTATGGTCGTCTTTCAACGGCCTGAGCCGGTGACAGACGCAGTGCCCCTTGCCGCCGCAACTGCACTGGTCTGCCTTTTCCCGCTGGCAAGATGGGCAAGCCCGTGGCCGGTGGCGCACCTTCGGGGTCAGGAACTGCCTGAGGATGTGCTTGTGCGCGCTTGGCTTCTTTTGGGGCGAGAAGACATGGTCTCCATGCGGTCGCGTCTGGCGAAAGACGACCTGGTCACGGTCTCGGGTCTCGGTGCTCCTCAGCGTCCAGTAGTACGACTGGTCGAGTGTCCGTCGGGGATGGAGAGGAGAATCTTTGAAGAGGTATTCTTGCACCATCCTCTCGTCCCTGAAGAGGGCCATGCTCTCGTAGAGCTTCGCAGCATCCATCAGGACGCTGGCGAGTGGATGTCGAAGCGTCGGCTGATGGTCCGGATTGGGGTCGAGTTGGTTGGAAAGTTCGTTGGCGACGTCCCCGACGTCAGAAAAGCCATGCCCTGGCTTGGAGCACCTTGCCAGCTTGCCCTTCTTCTCCGCCTCATGCTCAATCTTGGGAAGCCCACAATTGGGTAAGCCCTCCCTTGCTTTGAGACGGGCATTTCTTTCTTTACGTCGGTCATTCTCCTTCTTTTCCCTCTCCTGTTCAGTGGTGTTGAAGATGACGTTGGCCATCATGCTGCGCTTTCGGCTCGTCTCCCAGTGGAGGTAGGGCATCTGCTGATATGAGCCCAGGCAAGTCAAGCAAGGGGTAGTCCGACGTACGAAGAGGGTGAGAGTGCTTGAACCGTCTCTCAAACCATTGTCTGACAGTGTCAGTCATCTGATGTGTTGGGTTTCCAGACCTGCCGAGGCGAACTCACCCGTCGAGGGCGTCTCGCAGATGGGCCTCATATGACGCGAGTGCACCGGCAACTCCCCGCCCCCATGCTGCTGTCCACGCCAGTACTCCGTCCGCAGGACGTTGTACGACTTGGTGGGCGGAGCCTTCTCGCAGTGGATCTTGTCAAAGTCCGGTCGCTCCTCGCCATAGTACTGTGCTATCACTTGCTGCGCGGTTGTCAGACAATCATCCAGAGCAATCATCGGGTTCTGATGGCTCTTACCTCAACCCACTATTGACATGGTCAGCATAGGAGCCCAATTCCTCTCCGGCAGGCATCCATCTTACCTCCATATTGTTGGTAGGGATGTGGATGTACCGCACCCGATCATCCTTCGGCTGCACAATGTCCGCCTTGGTCAAGAGGTCCGCGATGCTCACCTTCTGGCTCGGGAAGCTGCCGCTGAAGGAAGAATGTTCCCGCTCCGAATACTTCTCAAGGTAGTACTCGCTCTCGGGTCTTTTCTTTCGGCTACTTGCTGGCCCCAGCCCTGGGGATGGGAAGTAGCCTGTGATGCGAGGCGTCGAGGGCCCGGGTGTGCCGCTGTATTGGTCGTCGAGCTCGACTTGTTTGTACTTGTATTCGATGATGTACGCCTTGGAGTCCTTCTTGAGGTCGTATTTGTTGTCTGTTGGTTGGCAATGAAGACGGAGTTGCTCCCTCATCTGGATATGTTCTGGAGAGGGGTTCTGATCGTTGGTGGGAAGGCAGTTGTCGAGCAGCGTTTTGAGATCCTCTTTAGGGATCCGCGACGCCGGAAGGCTGTTGTGATCCGGTCTCTTCTCGCCTGCTTTGGGGACCTTTCCCTGGCTTCTCAGTCGCCACTTCCACACCTCCTCGATGTTTTCCTTGTACTCCGTAGACCCTCGCCACGTCGACATGCTTTGGCTGAGGTTCAGTCCAGGATTCGGCTTCTTCTTGGTGCTCGGACCCCCTTGGTTGATTTCGTGACGCAGCATCTCGATCCGTTTGAGCTCGCGGTCGATTTCCAGGGCCGTCCTGAACATGGTCTTTCGCACAGAGCTCTCAACGATTGCATCCGCCTCAAGCTTCTGATGGGGACTCAGCTCCTCCGACCAGTTGCGCTCGCGGATGAGCTTGGCGCGTTCCATCGTGCGCTCATAGTCCCAGACATCGGGGTCTTTGAAGTATGCAGCGCGATGCGAGATGTCGATGCATGCCCCGTAGTGACAGATGTGATCGAGTACATTGAGCGAGTGGCCGACGGAGGAGACACAAGTGTGCAGCTCATCCGACTGAGGGAAGTGAGCCGAGTCGCTCGCGGAGCCGTTCATGGTGATCAGGCTGCGAACAGTGGCAGAAAAGGCATGACGGTGGAACAGCATCACCCGAAGAACATGAACCGGGACACCTGCATCACTTATGCTTCATCCCTCTCCCTCACCCGGTTACCAACCCGCAGCCTTGCTCGACAAAACCAAACGAGGCCACCGAGGACAAGACGGGTGAGGGATGCCACTCAACCTCCCCATTGGGAAGCGGCTGACATGACGTCCGCCCGTCGAGGCTACGCTATTGGTGGCCTGATCGAGCAGAGACGGATGGACATGCGGGTGATGGCGCGCATATGACGCCGCTGACCACCAATACGCCCAAAACGACCTGCAGGGTTCAGGCTGGCTGGCGGGTTTGGGGGCGGCGCACAGCTGAAGAGGCTGGGTGGCTGCGGCTTATGTTGGTGACTGGCTTGCAGGTAATGTAACCCCGGCGTGGTGATGGTGGTGGCATTGATAACGCAGCCTGATGTGTTGTCAGGATGAGAGGAACGTCTCGGTGAGATGTTTGTCAAGGGGAGAGGTTCGTTGGTAGTCCCGGTTATCATGCAGGATGGGGCACGTGCCAGGTGTCCGACATCCAAGCATCTAAGTGGATTGTAGTAATGCCAAGACAAGCGTATCTCTGTCATAGCAGTCTTCATCAGGGGCTCCGGCTTCGACACCGGGATGCACCGGCCGGGGCGCCCAGACGCGACCGGCCGGACGGCCCCACACGGCCCGGTCCGGATCTCGGCCGCTGAGGACTCAACTCTCCCCTTTCCAAGCCTAGCACCATCCATTGCGCACTCAACTCCATCCCAAATCACATGCTCCTTCTCAAATCACCCTTCACTCACCGTCCATGACGTGCTCCTAATATCTCCCCTCATCCCTCACCGCGACTCGCCCAGTGGAGTCCAACCATCTATCAAATCTGCAGGGCCCGATGGCGCAATCCTCACAATCACCAGGAAACCCGCCCCGATGAGGAAACACTCCCCCGTCTGCGTCATTTTACCCCCCTCGCTCGAGCGAAGCTACAGCCGTGCCGTTCGCCGCGTCCACCAACCACCGCATCCCCAAATGATGCCATGCCCATCATCTCGGCACTTTGCGGCTCGGCGCCCCGCTCGCGACATCGTGCCCCGAGGGACCACCACGGATCGACCCGAGAGTGAAATGTCACCTATATAAGGGGAAGCCTTGGCGATGTTATGGTAACTTTCGACGACACTCCTCTCGACAGCTTTGACAATGCATATCCGGACTCTCTCATTGTGGGCACTCGCGCAGTCCGCCGTCTCGGCCGCCAGGGGTCCCTTCCTCGAGGCTCAGGCCGATGGCACCTGGGTCATCGGCAACGACCTCTGGAACCTGACCCAAGGCCCCGTTCAAGCCAAGAAGCTCTTCTGGGAGGGCGTTCCAGGCCAAGACCTCGTCGGCTCTGCCGTCGGACACTACATCGGCTACGGTGAGTCCCCCTTCTTGATGTGTTATTGAAACCATCGCTGACACCCCCAGACGGCGAGATCAACCTCCGCTTCACCAACGCCACCATCGCCGCCAAGGGCACCCACTTCATCGACGTCAGCTTCTCCGCTCCCGCAGGCGACCTCCACTGGGTCATCTTCGACGACCTCCCCGGCGCATACCAGTACTTCGTCAACCGCGCCCTGCCCTCCATCAGCATCCTCCGGACCCTCTGGCGCCTCGCCCCGGAGCACTTCACCCACGGCCGCACCCACCTTCGCGACGAGCCGCTGCCCGATTTCGCCCTGTACGCAAACTCGACCAACGTCCAAGACGAGACGTGGCAGCTCGAAGACGGCTCGTACATCACAAAGTACGACTGGTCCAATGCCGTCCGCGACCGTGACTTTTACGGCGTCTATGGTCCTAGGGTGGGCTCTTGGTACATCCATCCTTCGACGGAGTACTACAACAGCGACCACTTTAGCCAGACCCTGACGGTTCACCGCGAGAGCAAGACGGGTGATGCTGTGCAGCTTAATGTTGTCCAGGATACGTCGCACTTCCGCCTGGGCGAGAAGACGCCTCAGCCACAGGGCAAGACGTGGGGGCCTTGGCTTTGGTACATCGTGAGTTGAACTCTTTGCCGAGTGGTGATTGAGGGAGGCTGATTTTGCCAGAACAACGGAAGCGTGCCTGATGTAAAGGCAAGGCGTGCGATCGAAGACCGCCGGTTCCCGTACAACTGGTTCGAGGACAAGGCCTACAACACCCGCGGCGGCCTGCAGGGCACTCTGGTGCTGTCCGACGGACGGCCGGCCTCGCGCGCCGCCGTCTTCCTCGGCGACGCCAACACCTCCGTCCGACCCTCGATTCAGGGCAGTGGCTACTACTACACCACCTACACCAACGACAAGGGCCGCTTCTCCTTCAAAGACGTGCGCACCGGCTCGTACGGCCTCTACGCCTGGGCTGATGGGGGCAAGTTGGCCGATGTCTACACCAACGTCACCCTCCCCGGTGTCGCCGTCGTCAAGGACAGCACGCGCAACCTTGGCCGCCTGACGTGGCAGGTCGCCGACCGCACCAAGCGCATCTTCCAGATTGGCGACTTTGACAAGAAGGCTCTTGGTTTCCGCAACGGCGGCGTCCCGTACCAGCATGGCGTGACCGAGAACAGTCCCGCCAACCTGACGTACGTCGTCGGCCAGTCGCAGACGTCGGACTGGTACTACGCCTCATCGGCCGTAGGACGTTGGGAGATCCAGTTCAACTTGACCGCCGAAGAGGTCGCCGCGGGCCGCGACGCCGTCCTGAGCGTGTCGTTGGCCGGATACTCGCAGAGCGGCGCCGTCGACGTCGACGTCAACGGCGAGCTGTACGGGTCGCTTGACAAGAACGTCCTCGCCAGCGATCCGGCGCTGTATCGCTCGGGCAAGACCTCGGGTGAATGGCGATTCTTGCAGTACAAGGTCGCTGCGGGAAAGCTGGTCGAGGGAGTCAACAAGGTTGGCTTCGCCGTGACGCGGTACACGAAGTTCAGGGGATTCCTTTGGGACAGCATCATCTTGGAATGGGAGTGACGCGGCGAGAAGTGTGGTGGTCCAATTGGTGTCCCGAAGTATTCAAGAAGGGTAGGAGATGTCGAAGCTCGGCAGTTCGAACACCTGCGCCAGTTAACATAATCGAGTCTCCCGCGCCCAGGACCATGATGAGCACTCACCCGATGGTCCGCACACCTGGCTCAAGATCGTATCTTTCGTCCATTGCCTCGCAGTCGACTCACCCGGCACCACTTTCCTTGGCCTGTTTCATTTTCGCCATCAGCATCCCCAGCGCACCATTCTCGCTGGTCACAGTTGGTATGGACAGTTGCGAGAGCACGCCTGCCATTTCCGACATGCCCCACGGTAATTGATCATGGCCCAGTATGCCTTTTGCTTTGACAAGATGAATGCCTTCGAGGATTTCGGCCATATCCTGACTGTCCCACACACTCTCCCTCCGGTGAAGAGAGCGCAACAGCTTCACAGTCCTCTGCTGCAAGTCGACATCGTCGCCGCAGTTCAGCCCGGCAAGAGTCACTGCAGGAACCATCTCGACAGCAAAGCTAAAGTTGGGCTTCGCCTCGGTCCCTCCAAGAGCAGGTGCGAGAGATTCCGCTATGGTGAGAATGTCGCGGCAGTCGTCCGGAGTGATGTCTTCGTTCATACCGTGAAGCTTAATCAAGGCGCCCCATACGGTCGAATGTAACGACAAGACGGTTGCTTTCCGCAGTTCAACAGCAGACGCGACGCCGCTGTTACGTAGGTTGGTGAAGAAGAGGTTGAATCGTGCTTGCCACTTGAGGAGCATGTCATCGAGAGTAGCCCATGTTATGCCAGCAGGGGCAAATGGCGTCGACGGTTCTCTAGGCGACGGGCCGGATTCTGTGCCGGGTGAACTATCGCACGTGAAAAAAGTCGAGTCGAGAAACGAGGTGTAGACGACGTCAAAGTCATGAAGTGTTTCCTCAGCATCGGTGGCCGAGCTGAACGGCACAGTGGGGTCGCCCATGTCGAGCGAGGGAGCGAGAAATGAGCCATGAGTCGGCACGAGTTCGTCGGCGACGTATATGGACGTGTCAAGGTGCAGCCGCGACAGCATGCCGGCGACATCGTGGAAGAGTTGAGGATTGCTGCTGCAGCTACTGCTTCCGCCACCGCCAAGGGTCTCAGGGGCTGCAGCCGTAGACCCGGGCTGACAGGATTCGAGCAGCCGCCAGCCGGCTCGTAGATGGCGCAGGGACTCGGCATGGCGGCCGACCATGTTCTCCAGGGTGGCGAAGATGACACAACAGACGAGGACGGCGTCGATGTTCTCTGGCGTGGGGGAGGACATGAGCGGCTGGATCTGGGAGATGGCGCGATTGTAGTGCTCGATGGCCAGGTCATGCTGTGTGCCGAATGGGCGCCGCCTGTCCCGGGATAGAAACGCGCGGTGGGCAGCGGCAAAGGCGCAGAGGGCGTGTTTGACGGGCTTAACAGTGTGGCTCAGCGGGAGCGCGTGGTTGTACCAGAAGACGGCCGGGCCAGAGCCGAGGGCAAGGTCTGCCACAGTGAAGCGACGAGCGTGGTCGAAGAGCTCCTTCTCCATCGGCAAGCCGGGTATATCCATGTTGATGGGCAGGAAGCAGAGCATCATCTGGCCGAGCTCTGAGCGCAGATTCTCATTGCGCGGCTTCATGCGGCCCTTGGTGGGCATGGCCACTGCACGACTGGGTGCCTTCGCCCGAGCCTTGTCTGGTGCTTCGTAACCGAGACATCGCAGGCCGCTGGCGATGCAGCGCCGACAAACGGGCTTCTCTTCGTCACATTTGAGATGGCGCGTCCTGAGATCCGGCAAGTGGTGAGCTGAGTGAAGGGGGCGCAGGCGAGGGAACTGGAAATTTAAGTAGTCGACTCACTTGCTGCGGATTGTTGTCAGCTTCATTCATTGACTGACGTCAATTCTCTGGTTGCAGCGCACTCACCATGTAACGCATCCTGTCCTCGTTTTTGGTACGCTTTTCCTAGACCACTTGACCCTCTTGGGGCCGCCGGGGGTTCCTGGGCCCGCGCCCGCGCCGGCATCGGCGGGGCCCCCGGAGCCCGCTTCCGCTCCGGATGGCGTGTTTGCCTGGCTCAGTGTCGACATGGCGGGAGCGGTGAAGAAGTGAGTGAGTGGCGAATGAGATCTTAGCAGCTGCCTGCAGGGCCAGATCGAACGCAAGCGAGGCTGTTGGAGAATGAACGTCAAAATATGATTGAGAACAAACTTGTCCTTTTTGCTCGGAACGGATAAGACAGTCAGGCCGTTGAATCTTCCCCGGCCACCGCTTGCTTTCCGTCCACAAAAATGCACAGCATCCTAGAGTTCCGGCGGCAGCCCCCATTGGTTGCCGGTAGTCCAAGCGGAGCCAGGGGCTAGCGTTTGCCCCTTTTCGGCCTCGCCGCGTGTCATGCTCCAGGCACCAGGCAGCTGCAGGGCTGAATGACGGGAAGGAACGAACTGCTGTGGAGGGGAAGGAGGAGATCGGGATGAAGAGATTCAGTTGGTTGACACATTTTTGATGCAGTCATCCAGATCTAGGCCGCTCTGCCACGTCAGACAGGCAGGCTGCCCTTCCTTCCTTATCAAAGGTGAATGGGTTGGGTAAGATGTCTGGCAGGACATCGGAAGGTGCCCGACACCTTATTTAGGCCGCACCCCGCCAGACGATCTTTACTGCCCATCTTCACAGCATGTTGGCTACAAATTGAAGGAAAAGGTAATCGAAAAGCTACCAGCCTCGGCTCACGGCAGTTGCCGCATTCCGAATTCTTTCCAGCGACCGACGGACCGCCACGACTCAGCACCGTGGACTTGACGTCAATCAACATGGAGCAAGAACGTGACAAAGCCCACACCGACCCGGTCGCAATTCCGACCACTGGCGCCCTTCATAGCGTTCTCGACCTTTTCTTTCCTGGCTTCGGCGTCTTCGCAGAGTCGGCTCGCCAGCATTGGGGCTTCGACCTAGGCCAATACGTCCACATCGCCCTTGCCGTCGCCATCGCCTTCTACGCCTGGTCCCTAGTCAGGGATGTCCTTCTCGGATCTCTCAAGACCATCTTCTTCTCGACCGCGGCGATCCCACCAGACGACGAGATTTACGTGCGTCTCACCTCTCCCCCACCCATCGTCCTCCCTGATCCATCCCATCTCCCATAACCCACCCCTGCCGCGCGTCAGCCCAACTGACCCCATCCACCCGTGTTCTAGAATGTTGTCATTAGCTGGATCGCGGCACAACCGACCGCTACAAACTCTCGGCGCTTCTTTGTCAACCTCAACCTCGCGACGAAACCATGGTCCCCCTGGATGTACCATGGCCACGACGAGCAAGATGATCCTGCCGACAACACCTTGTCCTACACGCCTAGCTACGGCACGCACCTCCTCTGGTTCCGCGGCCGCCCTGTCTTGCTGAATCGCTCCAAGGGCGAGCCGCTGACTGGCATTGGCGGCACGACGAAGCGCGATGATATCAGCCTATCCTGCTTCGGATTCTCTGCCGACACGCTCAAGAAGCTCCTCGAAACCGCCCAGGCCGACCACCTTCGCAAGGATCATGACAAAACCGTCATCTATCGCGGCCACATGGGCGTCAACACCGGCGCCAATTGGTCGCGCGCCACCTCTCGTCTGTCGCGTCCCTTCGATACCATCTACACCCGCGCCGGGCTGAAGGAGACCCTCGTCAACGATGTCAAAGACTACCTTTCGGCAGAGACCAAGGCCTGGTACGCCAACTGCGGCATTCCCTGGCGTCGCGGCTACCTTTTGACAGGCCCGCCTGGCACCGGAAAGTCGTCCATCAGTTTCGCGTTGGCGGGCCACTTTGGTCTCAAGATCTACACGGTCAGCCTGAGCTCACCGGGCGCCACCGAGGAGAACCTGTCCATGCTCTTTGAACAACTCCCGCAGTCGTGCATCGTGCTCTTCGAAGACGTCGACGCAGCTGGCCTCACTCGGACGAGGGCCGCCTCGTCAAAGGATGTCCCGTCACGAGCGCGACGCTCGCGGGGACCCTCATCTCGCCCAGGTCTGTCGCTATCGGGCCTGCTCAACCTTCTCGACGGCGTCGCGAGCCAGGAGGGACGCATCCTCATCATGACGACCAACCACGCCGAGGACCTCGACAAGGCGCTCATTCGCCCCGGGCGCGTCGACATGACCCTGCATTTTGGCCTCGCCGACGCAAACATGGCCGGCGCCATTTTCAAAGGCGTTTTTGCACACCTCCATCGGCTGCATTCAGCAACAGCCGACGACATTGACGACGACGAGACTGGCAGAAAGCGCCAGGCAGAGACGGTCAAGGCCAAGATCGAGGGAATGGCCAGCGATTTCGCTTCGAGAATCCCGCCTGCCGAGTTCAGTCCCGCCGAGATCCAGGGCTATCTGATTCGGCACCGAAAGGAGCCCGAGGCAGCTCTGGACGGGGCCCATGACTGGATCAGCGAGGCGAGAAAGAGGAGAAAAGAGGAGGCAGAGGAGCTTCTACGTGCAGGAGCCGACGGCGGTGAGTCTGCAGACAAGGGAGCCGAGGAGGGCGAAGAAGCAACCAACGACAGCGAAAGCGAGTGACCGGCCGGCCCAGGCCGAGGCCGAGAAGAATCTTCTCCGGAGAATGGGCCTAATATTACAGAATTTCTCCATTTGAGGAACAATTCCGCCGGCTGCGAGCCACCCCCAGCGTCCCCGCGTTGCCCGACTCCCCATGTCTCCACCGAACAAGCCGGTACTCGATGCAACGTCGCTCCGCCCAAGATGCACCGCGATGCCTCCTATTGATGCGCTTGTCAACCACAACCGACGCTAACATCGCGATCGTCCCTGCAACCCCCTCACCACTCTCGGGCTGATTGCTGCCGACATCAACCAACAACCGAGAAATATCGTCATTGCCCAGGGGCAATGCAGCTGTCAACCGAAGGCGCACGGGTATTCCCCTGGCCCGGATGCCACCCGATCACTCCACGCAGGCGGGGAAGATGTCGCGGGGGAGAAATCGTATAAGAGCTCCCGTCTCCGCGCGGCGGATTGGCCACCGCTGCTGATACCTCTGCCTCACGCCCGTTCCGACTCGGCATCATCGCATCATGGTCCGCCTGGCGCTTTTCCCGCTTCTCCTGTCCGCTGTGACGGGGCTTGTCGCGGCTCAAGGCAACAGCTCCGAGCCCCTCCAGGACAATGGTCTGACCAACCTCGTTCAATGGCATGTGATGATCTTCCGCTGGTCACGGTCGACGTCTTCAGAGACTAACCTGCTACTAGGGATACACACAGCTATGTGATCAACGGCGAGAGGCTGTTCCTCTTTTCGGGAGAGGTAAGTGCACCATGCTCGTCTGCTCAATGCACAGCAGGCTGACCTCGTCAACGACAGTTCCACTACTGGCGACTCCCAGTGTATGTTTGCCGACATCAATACTCAAGCCTCAATACTAATAATCTCCAGCCCCGAGCTCTGGCGTGATCTCCTCGAGAAGATGAAGGCGGCTGGGTACGATCTGCCCCCGAAATTCATCAACCCTCCGCTTCTCGCTGACACGGTATAGCTTCAATGCATTCTCCATCTACAACAGCTGGGGCTTCCACGAGCCCGCCCCCGGCGTCCTCGACTTCGACACGGGCGCCCACAACTTCACCAGCATCATGACCATCGCAAAGGAGATTGGCATCTACCTCCTCATCCGCCCCGGACCCTACGTCAACGCCGAGACCAACGCTGGTGGCTTCCCCCTGTGGCTGACCACGGGCGAGTACGGCAAGCTGCGCAACGACGACCCCCGCTACACGGCCGCCTGGGAGGGCTACTGGACGAGGATCTCCGAGATTATCGAGCCGCACCTGGTCACCAACGGCGGCAATGTTGCCATGTTCCAGGTCGGTCTCTCCTGGTGTCATTGCGGCGCTGAGGCTGACGATGCTGTGTAGATCGAGAACGAGCTCGGTGGCCAGTTCACGAACGACGCAGCCAGGACCATCAACAAGCCTGTGGCCAACTATATGCAGCTTCTTCAGGACGGCGCCCGGGCTGCGGGCATCGACGTCCCTGTCTTCCACAACGCCCCCAACGCGGTACGTCTGCCCTGTGAGAGAGGTGAGATGCTGTTGCTGACTCGGACTAGAGGACCTTCTCATGGTCTCACGACTTTGAGCCTAACGCGCTGGGCAACGTCGACACCGTCGGTCTCGATAGCTACCCCTCCTGCTGGAGCTGCAACCTCAGCGAGTGCACTCGCTTCAACGGCAACTACGTCCCCTACGTGCGTACCTTTTACATCGACTTTGCGCAGCAACTGACATGCTCGTGAACAGTTGATCGCCGACTACGTTAGCTACTTCGACGTTCAGGCCCCGTATGTCGCATCTCTCTTCCATGCCATTGCCCCTTGCGTTTGCTGATACCTAGTCCAACAGCACCCAGCCCAACTTCATGCCCGAGTTCCAGGGCGGCTCTTACAACCCCTGGGGTGGCCCAGAGGGCGGTTGCCCCGCAGACATCGGACATGAGTTCGCAAACCTCTTCTACCGCGATCTTGTGGGCCAGCACTCGACCGCCATCTCGCTTTACATGATGTACGGCGGCACGAACTGGGGCTGGCTTGCATGCCCCGTCGTTGCCACGAGCTACGACTACTCGTCGCCCATCTCAGAGAACCGCTACATTGGTGACAAGTTCTACGAGACGAAGCTGCTGCCTCTCTTCACGCGGGGTACGTTTCAACAGGGTTGATGGCTTGGCAAGTTGCTGACGTGATTTAGTTGCCCATGATCTTACACAAACGGCCAGGGTCGAGAGCGTAAGTGCTGCCTGATTCTTCAGCCATCTTGTGCGTTAAATCGTGCTAATACTTTGCCTCCAGAGCGTTCGTCGGTCGACCAACCCCCAAGTCCTCGTCACCGAGCTTCGCAACATCGACAACGATGCTGGCTTCTACGTCGTCAGGCACTCGTACTCGCCTTCGGGCACCCGGGAGGTCTTCCAGGTTGACGTGGACACCTCTGCTGGCCAGCGTAAGACATGTCCCTCTACAACAACTCACACGGACGAAAAGCTGACCGAACAGTGCGCATCCCTCAGCACGGGGGACAGATTGCCCTCAACGGCCACCAAGCCAAGATCCTCGTCACCGACTTCAACTTTGGCGCCAAGAGCCTGCTATACTCCACCGCCGAGGTCCTCTCCTTTGTCGTTTTTGGCGACTCTGAGATCCTTGCGCTGTGGCTGCCCGAGGGCGAGACTGGCGAGTTCACCGTCAAGGGCGCCGAGAGCATTGAGCAGATCGGCGATGACCAGCTCGGTCAATTCGAGGTTATCAAGGGAGACGACGGAGTCACTGTCTCCTACACCCAGGAAGAGGGCATCTTCACCGCCGCCCTTGATGATGGCACGACCATCCTATTCCTCGACCGCCAGGCGGCCTACCACTTCTGGGTTCCGACCCTCACCAATGCGCCTCATGCGCCCGTGAACGAGACCGGTGAGTTCAATGGAGAAGTCTGGCGGGACATTGACTAACGCCACCTGCTAGTTTTCGTCCACGGCCCCTACCTCGTCCGGTCCGCATCGTGGGACCAGGCCACTCGCACCCTCGACATCCAGGGAGACCTCGACGCGGCCACCACTCTGACCGTCTTCGCCCCTGCTTCCCTGTGCACACTCAAGTGGAACGGCGAGAAGGTCAAGATTGACTCCAGGGAGGGCCACAAGTTCACTGCTTCCCTTGAGGGCCCCCAGGCCTTCGAGCTCCCTGCTCTGGGCTCCTGGCGCTACACCGACAGTCTGCCTGAGATCTCGGCCGACTACGAGCCTACCTCGGCCGTCTGGGTTGGTGAGTTAATGCCAAGTCGTTGACAATTGGAGACCGTGTCCTGACCGATAATAGTGGCCAACCGCACCAACACGACAAACGAGGTGATCCCGGATCTGAAGAACCCGGTCCTTTACGTCGACGAATATGCCATCCACTACGGTAACCACATCTTCCGTGCCAGCTTCCCCACGACTGAGAACCCCCCGACCGGCGTTCACCTTAACCTCACCGGCGGTCTGGCGTTCGGATACTCCGTCTGGCTCAACGAGGACTACATCGGCTCCTACCTGGGCCTGTCCTACCTCGGCGCTTGGGGCCAGGACTTCTCGTTCGACAACGCCACCCTGTCCACCGACGGTGAGAACGTCCTCACCATTCTCATGGACAATTCGGGCCACGACCTGCGTGAAGTTGCCCTCGCTCCCCGTGGCATCACCAACGCCACGCTCCTGGGCCCCGACGAGTACGATTTCTCCGAGTGGAAGATTGCCGGCACCGCCGGCGGCGGCCAGGGCTACATCGACCCCGTCCGCGGTCCCCTCAACGAGGGTGGCCTCTACGCCGAGCGTCTCGGCATGCACCTCCCCGGATTCGACGACAAGGGCTGGACGGCCCACCCCGCCAACGCCACCACGCTCGACCACCCCTCCGCCGGCGTCAGGGTCTACCGCACCACCGTCGACCTCGACGTCCCCGCCGGCCTTGACGTCTCCATCTCCTTCAAGCTCACGGCGCCCTTCTACAAGGGTCTCGCTCCCAGCCAGGAGGGCTACGGCAACCAGGTCAGGACGCTCCTGTTCGTCAACGGCTACCAGTTCGGCCGCTTCAACCCGTACATCGGCCACCAGACGTCGTTCCCTGTGCCGCCTGGCATCCTGGACTACCATGGCGAGAACACCATTGCCGTGACTGTCTGGAGTCAGTCGGCCGATGGCGGAGAGCTCAAGGTTGATTGGGAGCTGGATTACGTGCACACCACCAGTTTTGACCTGGGCTTTGACAGCAACTACCTTAGGCCGGGGTGGACTGAGGACAGGCTGCAGTATGTGTAGGGTTGATAAGGTTCTCCTCACATGCGGTCGCGAGTTAGGCGCAGGGTTGCAGAACTGTAAATAGGACTGGTCCTTTGCCAATACATATTGACCGATCATCGAATGCTGTTCCGGGTCAACTGCAACTACTGTCTGACCCGGACTTGCTTCTATTTGGGCTACCTAGGCAAGGCTTCTGCTCAACTCTTAAATGGTGGAAGTAACCAGTCGGGTATTCTTATCTGCAACGTCCTTCTCGCTCGTCGTGTCGGGGTCCTCAAGTTTCGAGGGCTCGACGTGGCGAGTAGGCTTCCAGTCTAGAGTTTCTCGTCAGCGACACATGCCACGATGAGAGATATAAGATAGCGACTTACCACGCGTGTGCCAGGCAGGAACTCCGGCCTCAAACATCTCATCAATGTCCTCAAGGGTCTTGTTGGCGAGCTCCGGCATCCAGAAGACGGCCCAGAACAGGCCAAGAAGAGCGATGCCGCCGAAGATGAAGCCGACCTTTGAGCCAAGCCAGGCAGGCTCATTGAGAAGGAAGGGCAATGTGAAGGTGACGACGAAGTTGGCCAGGTTGGAGACGGTGAAGAAGACCATGGTCGACTTGTCGCGGAGCTTGACGTGGCAGATTTCGGATTTGACAACCAGCAGGCTGGACCATCATTAGTATCATGTAATCAGACTGACTTGGTGTGAACTTACTTTGCCCCGAAAGACGGGAAGTAGGTGGCAGGGAACATCATGGACATGGCCACGATGCCCTCCTTGACTGAGCGGCTTGGGTTGGCGACCATGCCGAGACCGCCCATGGTCATGAGCGCCAGCATAGTCAGGGTGCCGGCAACGAAGAACATGGGGCGACGGCCCGTCTTGTCGACGAAGAAGATGACGATCGCGGTGCCGAGGACCAGCAGGACGCGCTTGATCATGGTGGCTGTGAAGGGGTCGAAGACTCCAATGCTCTTGATGAAGACGGTTCCATAGTTTGAGGCGAAGGATTGACCGGTTGCTTGGGTCAGGAAAGCTGCGATGGTGCCGTGGAGGGTGCGTTTCTGGACATGAGGGGTCAGTTATGTCTGGATTCAGAAAGTGATGTGAAGACTCACCCTGTTAGTGCCCTTGAGCATGTCGGACCAATTGCCCTTGACGTTGTCTTCCTCGACAGCTTCGAGCAGGTACTTGGCCTCCTCCTCGGCTGGGTAATCGGCCTCGGCTCCGTTGAGGTAGCGCAGGCTCTTGACTGCATCTTCGTAGCGGCCCTGCCTGACCAGCCAACGAGGCGACTCGGGAACAAGGAAGGCAAGCAGAAGGGTCAGAACGGGCCAGATGAACATGAGGCCAAAGGGAATCAGCCAGCAGTTGTCGTCCTTGATCTTGCTCGTAAAGTTCGTGACGATTGATGAGATGAGGCCCGCGAAGATATGGTCGAAGGCGTAAAAGGCGACGAAGGTGCCTCGAACGGCGGCGGGAACGATCTCAGCCTGATACATCGGGACCAGCCAGGCTTCGATGCCGACGTGGATGTAGATGATCATGCGACCAACGAGCATCTGGCTGTAGGACTTTGACGTGATGCAGACCAGGCACCCGATGATACAGACGAGGTTCATGGTGACGAGGACCAGCTTGCGGCCCCATTTCTCGCCGACCTGGGCGCCGAAGATGACGCCTAGAGAGTAGGAGATGAGGGGGAGGGAGTTGAGGTAGGACAGCTTTGCGGATGTGAAGCCGTGTCGGTCCTGGCCGGGGAGCCACTCTCCGAACTTTCTCTCAAATGCTGTGGACGCGAAGGTTAGATTAAGCGATTTGTTGTCGGTGGAGGCACTCACGCGTCATGGCCTGGGTTGTGCTGAGCACCGTCGTCTCGAAGCCAAAGGTGAAGACGCTCAGCCCCAGCACGAAAGTCGAGAGGATCAGGTTACGGGTGACATTTTGCGTCACCCGCTTGTTGTGGTTGGTGAGGAACGAGACGAGCATGGCGGGCAGACGGTCCGATGCCGAGTCTGAACTTGTGATGCTTGTTGTCTTGGTGATGCCCAGGATTGATGCCGATGTAGGAGAGGGAGACCGACTCTTTATATCAGGGCGTTGTCAAGCTCCTGCTCCGGCCGAGACTTGAAGGGCTTTTCGTCAATTGCTCGAAGGGATTGCGTTTTTTGCGAGACATGGACCATCATCGTTGGAAGTCCTGGTTAAAGAGAAACTATCGGACTCCAATGTCGACGCCATCTTCGGGATGGCCCCGAGAAGCCAGTGAGAAAAGACATGATACCATCATCCTCGTGGTTCACATCATTCGAAAGACTTCCGCGGACGAGTTCGCGTCGCGAAGGGGAGCACTTCCGGGGCATGGAGCCAATAGGAAAGGGAGCTCGGGACGTTCCCCGAGGTCATCGTGGGGCGTGTCGGTTGTGTGCTCGACTGGCGGATGACGCCATCCCGTTCCCCGAGCATCCTGGCAAGGATAAGGGGAATTAGGGGTCTGTTGCTCGGACAAATTCGTCCCTACTCAAGCTAGGTAGGCCGACGGCTTCCGGGACCACATGGCGTAGCACGCTCTGATCTCTCGACAGACTGAGATCCAAGATGCAGCAAGTTCCAGGATCTGAGGATTGGGTATGGCTAATGGCCATTCATTGTATCGAATGGCCCACAGCCTCGGCTGATCTACCGCGTTGATTGACTCTGTGGGAAGTGAGACCTTCAAGCAAACCGCTTCGGCCATTGCTACAAACCTGCCGGAGGGTGTGTCGGGAAGCAAGTCCCGTCAGTCACAAAGTCGTCCGGGACATCGACATTGTCAAGCCAGTTCAGTCCTCCGGCCTGCCACCAATCTCCACCGAGTATCGCATCAGCAAGGTTGTCGCCAGCATTCCCCGTATCATTTGGCTGCGGTGACTGCCCAGCCCGAACGTCTCCGCCGCTGCTCTCCCGTGAGTGACGTCTCGCATCTCCAGCTGCAGACTCGGACACGGTATCCCGAAGACCTTGGTCTAATGCCGTCTGGAGAGTCCAGGCACATTGCCTTGCAAACGGCCTGCCTTGGCCCTCGTAAACGGCCAGAACTTCCATGGCTTGTTTCCAAATGGCTTCGAGGGGGGTGGCAGAACTTGGGTGCAGAGCTTGCCTATCGCGAGATATCAAGACCGCAAGGATGACAGTTCCCGCCGTGAATATGTCTACCGAGTTAGCCGTTAGCTTCAACTTTGGCTCCAAAACTTCTCGAGGAATGGGTTCTTACAGAATGTTGGATACCACCTGGCAAGGTCAAAGTCAATGAATGTTAAAGTTAGGGCAGCTCTAGGCACTCACCAGTTGGGCAATCGGCCAGAGTTCCTCACACATCTCGTATGCGTCGCCTTGATAATTTCCTGGGCTGCAAAAATGCACGAGTGGACACATCCCAGGATCATAGACTGCTGTAGGTGGGTTGGCGATGGGTTGTATGGATCCCCGGCTGAATCCAAAGAGTGCCGCCCCTTGGCTGCCTCAACTGTGACGGATCGGAAGAGCAGCATCTTGAGATGTAAATACCTAGGCAAAGCTTCGACTTAGCCTGGAAAAGAACACCATCACCGCTCTTGAAGGGGCTTACCGACAGAGCATGGCCACAGCCTGGCTCAAGACTGTGCTCTCGCCCAAGAAGTCTTCGTCGGCTCGAACAATGAGATGAGGTGGCAGCTGACTGTACCAATCTGCAAGCAGAGAGTCTAATCGTAGCAGCTCAAAATATTGTTCGAGACTGAAAGCTGTTTTCTCCGTCGTCTTTGTGACATCATGGGTGTACACAACTCTGTCGTGTAGGATCAGCCACATCGCTCAAGTTAGATTCGGAGAAGGGTCATACTTGAGCACTTCCAATAATATCTCCGAGTATCGCACTGAGTGGACAAAGTAAGCGAGAAAAGATAGCTCGCTCCTGGGTATGGGCTGTGCAGAGGAGAACGATTCTATGGAGAGCAGGTCGTCGTCGGCCAAGGCAGGGGGCGGGTCCGAGATCGGCCATGCCACCATCGGCGGCCGGCCGAACATCATCCCAAGAATCCTGCAATACTGTGAGATTTGGAGCCATGGCCAGAATTCAGAGACTGACCTATCCATTTGCAGACAGAATGACCACGTTCGGCGCCGCTCTTGCTGCTGGGCCTGGCTCTCGCTCGCAGGACTCAGATGAATCCCCAGCCCCTGAGCAGTTCGGATAGCAGTTCCTACCATGACCCAGCATTTGTTCACGTTGCCGGTAATCTGAAGGTAATGGGCCATGAGTATGTACACTTGAACTGATAGTATAGTGTTGTGGTTCATCGTGCGCTCTGTGATGAGGTGCTCAGCACGGTCGAAGAAAGTATCGCCGGTGACGGCCTTTGTAGAGCTCGACCTTCCCTCATGGCTAGGCGTAGAGTGGAGGGAGCCAAGCGCAATCAGAATATTGAAGAGGCCGAAAAAAGCCCGGATGGCGTCTGCATCTTCCGACTCGGGGCTTGATCCCGATGGGGGCGCGATTGTGGGTACGTTTTGCGTCCAGATCTCCTCATATCTAGGTACCGGGTCAGCATGTTCCTATAGAGAAGAAGTGGACGAGATAGCATGCCTCTGCTGGAAAGTTCTCTTATGAAGGATGGGGTTGAAAGGATAGATGTACTTCCAGTAGAACTGAAGATGATGATCTGCCACTCGTCGAGGAGGGAGCAGAAGCTGCTGCATGAGATCGGCAATGTCGAGCTCTGCCCTACGGCTGAGTCGGGAGCTTTGTGACGCCGGGGAATCTGTTGACGGCACCGGAATACCAGCGTCGCCGCGTCTTCTCTTCGAGGTCCCTCGAACCTCACTGAGAAATGCGGCGGCGCTGGATCGGCCAAGGAATACCGAACGCCCTCCCTCGCGGGTCTCCGAGTCGCCGTCAAGCAGGCCCTCCACACCCATGATGCTTCGCTCGTGTGGGCGAGTGGCACCGTCCCGCGCAAGGAGACTCGGAAGACTCCCACGTCGACTATTGTGGCCAAGCTGCGGAGGTAGGTGGTCTGTTTGGCGAGGCCCAGGGTCCGAGGTGTTAATCGGTGGTGATTCGTGAGCAGGTTCGTGTTGTCGAGGTACAGAGACTGCCGCCCCAGCAGGCCTTGAGCCTATCCCAACCGGCAAAGAAGCATCGCTTGGTAGGGCGACCTGCGTCCCAGCCTGCGAATTGGGGTAACGAGGGGCCGTCGGTTGATTCGTTTCGAAGGGCCGGTACCGCAGCGTGGCCAATGTCTCGGCGGATGAGATGTGTAAAGGCGGGAGGACATGGCTTTGCGGTGGCATGGCTGGGGCCCATCTCGGCTGAGTCCCAGAGCTATACTCAAGCTCGCGAATCCTCGTTTCCAGAGACCTCACGTAGTCGGGCGAGGTCTCGATGCTCGGCCCGGCGTAGACGCACTGGGCGGGACCCAGCTTCTTCCGGGCACACGCGTTGCACACCGGGCGGCCGCCGTCGCACCGAATCTTCCGATCGCGGCACTCCCGGCAGGCGAGTCGAATCTTTGGTCGTTTGGCGGCCGGCGCATCTTGATTCATCGTTGCTGGCGAGTGGTGGGAGCTGCATTGCTGCACGGGGATGCACCCGAAGCTCGGGGGACGTTCAGCGTGGTTTTCGGGGAGGTTCACTGATGATGGCGGGGAACGGGACAGGCTTCAATTGGTGGTGACGGATGGCGACATCGGGGGATGTGTTGACGCAAGCCGTACTGGAGTCTCCATCTTGAAAGCAGCATCATTTACTACTTTCCGTCAATGCGTTTGATTCTCACGGCGCCGAAGAGAAACATGCTGAAATCATTGATGAAGACGTAAAGTACTGGCCATTGAACGTCATTCCGACTCAAACACCTTGACCACATCTTGGCCTTGGCCTTCACGACCTTCAGGGACACAGTCACAGGTGTCATCAGCAGTGCAGCTTCAAGGTTGTCCTTCACGGCCCCGCTGTCTCAAACAGTACAACAGCAGCACCAGTAGCAACAGAGACTTCCAGCCGGAATCCATGCACCAACTCCAACTTGAACCAATTTCATCAGCAAAAAAAGCGCCGCTCAAGCGTTAATCGGGCGAAATGTTCCACTGACAGCCACTTTGAACGGGCTTGCATCTGCATGGGCCCACGAACGGGTGAGACAGTGTGGCAGAGCACCCTGGTCCTGCATGGCCTGCGCCTTCGAGATCCGCTGCGTGCCAGTGATCTCGCCCTACGGCGCCCCCATCAACAGGGCTTAGACAGCGCTCAGCCCTGCACCTGCTTGAAGAGAGGACGCCGACATGCAATACCCCTTGCACGTCAAGAAGCTGGACCTCGAGATCAGGAACACTTCAAGCTCTTGTAACATCGCCGAACTCACTCATCACGATAGAACCACAAGACGCATCATCAAGTCTACGAGATTTCTGACTCTACGGCCCGCCACCCCGAACAAGCAAGCCCTTGGGTACAGACACCCAACACCCATAGCAGACAACTGCCCTATCGCGTCTCCACACCAGCCATGGCAGACACCCAGTCCGCCGCGACAAAGCAGAAATACGAATCTCTTCTTCCACCACTCGACCCCGCACAGCAGAAACATGCGCAGGAGTCTCGGAGCGCTTCCACCTCTGGCATTCCTTCAAGCCTCATACCCCCCCCTAGCTCTTCGAGCCAGTCACGCAACCCAGTCGACGGGCGTATGTTCCAGACGAACAAGTCGGAAAAGCAAAAGCAAGATACACGGAACGACAGGCCTATGAGGCTCATGCAGGCGGGCGAGGTGGTTGGCGCTCTTACAGGCTTGCTGTGGCGATGGTAACCCGCGACATCATTCAAGCTTTGGTCCGTCAGGGGAGGCAGGATAGGGGGGAAGGTCGTCGGCAGCGTGATTGAAAGACGATACCCAGCACGATCATCGCACATTTTACGCAGCGTCCTATAGTAATTCGTTCACCAAATGAACCACTTCGAGCTTCAGTCGATCCGCCTGCCAGTTCATCCAAAATCATGATTTATCTTACTCCGTGTTGTTTTGTAGGCTTTGCCATCCCTTCAGGGTGTCATCCACTGTCAGCGTCCTCCATCTCTCCACAGCCCTGGGGCTCATTTGACATCTCAACTCACTTCATCAGCCTGCCAATGCACCAGCTCTGGTATCTGCAGCAAATCATACACCCTAAAACACCTCCAAGCCAATCGATTAGCGTCTACCTGCAGATTTCAAATCCGCGGATTCGGTTCAAATGACGTCGTCTCATCCTCCGCGGCTCAAGTGCCACAGAGCTCACTCACGACGCATTAGGGGAGGCTTAGCTGCCGATCGCCCCTCGGGCCATGATGAGCCAATCATCTTCCACGTCGGCGCCCGTAGATGCTCGTCTTGCAGACACGCGTATCGCCACGGATGCGGAAAGAGACTCAGCCCTGCCAAGAGGCGATACTCACGAGTATTAAAGCTTGATGCCATCTCGACGGATGAGATGAAGCGTAAGTAAATTGAGCTGTCAACGCACCACTCTGACTGCACTGCATCACATACTTTGGCCCTTTGAAGCACAAATCATCGACATCCCATACCCACCCTCCACTCCATTAGTATGAATCCTCATCCTCCAGTGTATGAGACTCTTGTCGTCAACTCGAGGCATGGCGGCGCCCAAGTCACGGTCGACAGAGTCGAACCATCAGGTCAAACAACGCCCGTCTGGGTCTTCAACAAGTCGGACAAAAAGACAGCAGCGCTACTCTACGCCAACGCTGCCAATGACCCCAACGCCCCTGCTGCAGGGACCATTCGCCATCACTCCGTCTCAGTCGCATCCGACATCAGCCTCCGCGGGGGACCAGTCTTCAAGATGAAGATAGTCGAGACCGACTACCCCGTGCGAAAGCAGGAGTTCACTTTCAACGGCGCCCGCTTCACCTGGGGCAAAGACGACGACACACTATCCCCGCGAAAGCTCTCCTTCAAGGATGCAGTGACGGGGCAAGTTTTGGGCCGGTATCGCAAATATCCCAACGGAAGATCAGCAGGAGCACGTCCGACGTTTGAGCTGTTCATACCGACGAGCAGTATCGATATGGACATGTTCATCGTCACGGGTATGTCGTCCATGGATACCTGGGACGGAGAGGAGGCGGCTGGTTTCAAGCTGCTGGGGAAACTTGTGGGAATTGCTGGATGAGAAGAAGGCTTGGCTCCGGCCTCGGAGGGTTCCAGGGGCCTCGAAAAGGGGCTCGGGGGTCCGCTGCAATGAGTGCGCGTCTCGGCGGTGAACTCATTAATATCTGTTGCTAGACTGATCTTGGAATGGTCCCCTGAAACTGCATGTCTGCTAGTATTGATCACGAGACACTCGCTTAGCGAGTCTCTGGCTAGTATCTCACGATAGCTTCATTTTCTCTTCATTCACCTGCAGAAATACTCCTGAGCTTGGACATTTCGATTGAAACCCCGCATTGGTGGGTCAAAATGGGTCCGGGAAGACATTCGCCAAGATTCCAGGCATCTTGAATGCCAAACGGCCCTTCCAACACAAGCAATGCGAGTCAGAGAGGTGAGTGCAATGCGGTGAATGGCGACAGGTCGCGATGTGGTCACGTTTCTTCGCTATTGACAGGAAGGGCTAGAACCTCATATGCGATGATTACTCGCGGTCATTAGCAGCATCGGTGCCTTGGCATCGCGAATGACTCGAAAGGGCCAATGCTAGTGGTGCAGAAACACTGCGCTTCTTGCTGCCTGCCACCTGATGTTTAAAAAGCTGCATGGACACACCCTGTTTGCTCGCCATCGGCCTTCTTCTTTGGACAAAGTGCTCGTTGAGGCTTGTCCCATTCTAGCGAACTCGGCCCTAGACGACGGGAAGCGATGTGACAGAACATGGTCAGCTGGATCTGGCCGGAAAAGGGCTGTGGGATAAGGGCCATCAGGGTTTGAGATGGCAGTCCTTCTACAGTAGGTGCTTGGCTCTGGATGGCGTCGACCCGGCTCACTATCGAGAACGAGACGTACTCTCACAGGTGCTTTTCAGGGGCAGTACCCGCAAGACAGGACACTGAATGGCTGCCTGCGCAGCCCGAGCGCTTCGGCCCGCCCGGCGAGCATTTTCGGCTGGGGGCGTCGGGGTATCTCTGCGTTCCAAGCTTTCAGGACCGACCCTGTCTACCGCTGCCTCAGCCGGCGCACCGGGATAACCATTACCAAGTGATGAGACGGGGTAATACTGCCCAGGTGGTCCCTTGACAGCTGTTTATCGCGGGGTACGCCAAAGTACCGGCCTCTCCTGCAACTTTCTCGGGCCTAATTGCCCCGCCCCGACGACTGACTCTTCCATCGATTAAAGCATCCGGGCCGCGCCGCAGCGCGAGTAGATTGCCTTTCTAGGCTATTGCCACGCGAGTCGTGCGAGTCTGGTTCATCGGGTAGATGCATCACGAAGCATCACTCAAAGGAATTTTCCACCTGCGTTGAGGGCTATACCTGACCTGCTTCGCTGCTACCGACGAGCTCAAGAATGGGAGGTACCTTGCGTCAGAGGATCGGAAAAGTAACGCCATTGTCTGCCCGGCACCACCACCGGACCGAACCCACCATCATCGGATCACCCTTTAAGCATAGAAATTCAGGTGGTCCGGGCTGTGTCGCGAGAGGTGCTCGGATCAGTCGGGGGCAGGGGTAGCCCTGCTCCTGTCACTGTGAAACCGCGAGACTGGACGGGATGACCATTCAGGATGGGGCCGTGTTCTTCAAGCTTGCTCTCGGATGCACCCGGTCTTGGAAGTTCTAGACCACGACGGTTGCTCACTGCCATATTGCTGGTTGCTAGACCGCGAGGGGGGCTACTATGTGGACGGGTCAGAATGCGCCGTCCTTGGGTTTTGCTACCTGAATGAGCATGATGTGAGCCCGGCGTTCATCTCGTGTCTAGCATTACTTTGAGGTACTCGAGAGGTTGGGAATGTGGTTTGGGGTGATGGGTGACGTGCACTGCTGCAACCAGATGAACCCCTCTCGTCATTCAGGGGCCAGGCTGCGCCGAGGACCTTGCCCCCGTCCCTTGAGAGTCGCTTCTTCCCAAATGGGCCTTCCATCGTATCATTCATCTATTCTGTCGGTCGAGTCGTGTAAATTACGAGCTGGATGAATCTTACGCAACGACAGCAAACGGGATGGCTCAACGTCAGCCCGCGTCCCGACGACGATAGTGGCAAGTTGGCGGCAGCACCCAAGGTCCGCGATCTATAAAACCCTCTTGGTCTCCCCAAGATCATCATATTTTCCATCAGCAACCACAAGATCTTCAGCTTCATCACAGCCCCCTACAGCAACCCAAACCTTCTTCTACCTTACAAGGAACTCTTTGACAACCGTCCTCCTTCAAGATGCATCCCACCACTCTCTTCTCTCTCGCCATGGCTGGCGCCGCGACTGCCCAGACCCTCAACATTCCCGCTCGCAATGGAGCCATCGAACATCTTCCCGAGCCCAGTATCATCAGTGGTCTCGAGGACATGGCCAACCGCGAGTTCGATCGCGGCCGTCCGTGCAACAACGACAAGGACAACGGCTCCGATGCCGCCGTCTTCATCCTTCGGCCCGGGGCCACCCTTCAAAATGCTATTATTGGAGGCGATGCTCTGGAGGGCGTGCACTGCGAAGGAAGCTGCACTATCCGGAACGTGTGGTTCCGCGATGTCTGCGAGGGTGAGTCCTACCATCACGATTCCGAGTCATGCCATAATTTAGACGCTGACATGATGACTTCATAGACGCCATATCCATCCTGAAGGACGGCAACGCTCTCATCGAAGGTGGTGGCGCCCAGGAGGCCAAGGACAAGGTCGTCCAGCACAACGGCAAGGGTACCGTGACAATCAAGGACTTCACCGTCGTCAACGCCGGAAAGCTCTACCGTGGCTGCGGTGACTGCACCAACAACGGAGGTCCTCGCAACGTCATCATCCAGAACGTCAAGGCGAACAACGTTGCCAACCTTGTTGGCATCAACAGCAACTACGGCGACACGAGCTCAGTCTCAGGAACCTGCGGAAAGGGCGTCAAGAAGGTCTGCCAGGAGTTTATTGGCGTCAAGAAGGGTGAGGGTAAGAGCACCGAGGTCGACACCACTGCTAGCTGCAAGGGCCAGTCCTCGCTTTCCGCTTGCTAAGAGGCTCCCTTGAGCGCCGGACATGCTTGTATTCTCTCTGCACACACTTCATTGCCCAATGGCGCTGTACATACATGAGGAGTCAAAAAGACTCTTATAGATCCCACCCATACATATCTCATATAGACTCGCGCAAATCTGAACGGTCGAGCCATCTTCTCACGAGCCACATAATGGTGGTATTCAGGGGCTGGGGCTGGTGCTTAGTCACCAGCTCATTCTGTAAATCCAGACGTGCACCCCTTTTCTGGCCCCATATCGTCGGCTCCGCATGTCCCCGGCTTCCTCCAGGTCCGGTCCGAATGCCTGGACTGATCGAGTCAGCCATCCAGCTCCCGCTATCCGCGGAGGCCGCAATTATCCAACATATAGCGCACATCATAAGATTCCATCGTCTACTCGAAGCGACGTGCGGCTATTTGCAGTGCTCCCATCACCAAGACAGGCCTGGTTCCTTTGGGCGGGCAAGGCCGAAGGCCAACGGGCAGGGCTGAGCCCGGCCGTTTGGGCTGTTTCATGATGCACGGCATATCCCGCAACCCTAGCAAAGCTTCTCGAATGCGAACTTCGGTCAATGCGTTTGCCCTTTCAATGGCACCTTGGAAGTCTGCCGAGAGCCGAGTCCTACGGTAAGATTGACACGGTGATACACGTCTTGCTCCGGCCGCGCCCGTCGGCTGCGGGAGCATTTGGTGATGCTCTGAGCAAATATTCAGAACATCTCTCCTTACGTGTAGATAGATGCTTGCGGCTCTGATCTCGCAGATTGCATGTAAAAGTTTCAGGTTTTTTCTGAAGTGCGGCCAACAACTGCAGGCGGCCTCTCTACCACCAGAATTGCCCACCACAAATCGATGTGAAACCAACGGAGGAAGCCCTGGAAGAACGATCAGCTGAGGAGATAGCAGTGCATTTTACGAATCCTTCCCTGAGCGATAGTGCGGGGTCTTATAGAGCTTCGAACGTCCTCGGTCCTCAAACACATTGTCCCAGCGGGCTGAGCAGCGCTCCCGGACCTCATTCCTTGCTTCAAGTGACCGACCTAGTTAGACTGCAGTGCTTGATCTCAGCATCATGACTCGGGTGTGGTTTTTCTTGGCGCATTACCCAATTCAGCAGTTCGCTACCAGCGGCCCAGCGCCATGACGCCGTGGGCACCTCAAGGGGCCTACCAAACCAGATGGGAATCCCACATCATGACTCGGAGCGGTCATGCACAGCTTTACCAACTGTTGCGGTGCCAGAATCTTGACTTGCCATGGTTATGGCTGACTGGCAAATGGCCAAATCCGTCACCAAGGTCGCACGCCTGACGAGTACTCTCCCATGCCCGACAATCATACCAGCTACCAACACGTGGACAGCGCAGGCGGCTATAGCGAGTTGAATATCATCCAGGCTTCAGCCGAAGAGATGTTTTTCGAGTATAAGAACCTCATCGCTTCCTCCCCGTTCAACACTTGAAGCTCCTCACCTCACACGGCCACCACCTTCTTTCACCTTGTTCACAGTTTCGTCCAGCATCGTCAACCCTCGCTCCACACTCTCAAGCAACCCCATTCATTCAAAATGCAGTTCTCCACGCTCAGCACGTCCGCTCTTCTCATGAGCCTTGCCTCCAACGTCGCAGCCATTCCCGCACCCAGCCCCCAGGCGCCCAACGCCGTTATTGTCCCCTCGGAGACCGTCAGCCTCACGGGCAAGAAGGTCGGCACCAGCCTTGTCAAGGAGCCCGCTCCCAGCAGCCCCGACAGCCAGGCCCTTCAGAAGCGCGGCGCCGTCATCGTCGTCGTTGGTATCGCGGGCACTGCCGCTTTGGCCAAGCTCGCTGAGATTGCCATCGAGATTGGCGCCGACACTATCAAGAACTTGGGCGAATGGAACGAGGTAAGCACTCACTTTGGTACCAAATGAGGAAACTGTGCTAACGTCAACACAAGTCTCGCGAGGCCTTCACCAAAGCGACGACGAACGAGATGTGGGCTCGGAACCCCGATTACAAGAAGTTCCCCGCCGTCGCCTGCTACAACAAGGGTTACCGCCTTGCCAACCCTGCGAATGTGGACGCTGTTGCGTCTGTGAAGTTCGAGCTTGGACTTCTCAACACCGAGTATGTCGCCAGCCTACATTATCGACATGACACTTTTCCAAAAACTCTGCTGACACTCAAAAGTTATGACTGCATGTACATCCAGGGGCCGAACCAATTCTTCACCGACAGCGAGGGCGGCTTCATCAACGTGAGTCTCCACAGTTCAGCCTTTACTTGATTTGACTGACCAAACAAGCTCTCGTACACGTACGATCCTACCCGCTGCTCCTTCGACCAGGCTACCGGCGATCTGTCTTGCACCTAAATGGTTTGAAGCACTGGATGAAGTTCATGTGTCCAATGATTTCGACTACCACCACTCGTTTAGCGTTAGTGCAACAATACAAATGATATCTGGCCATTTCAAAAATATTATTCAAGGGCTTTCAAACCAATTCATAGCTTGGGATGAGTTCAACTGGCAACTGCGCTTAATTGATCGGCTGCTTCTGGACATTTGCTGGTGCAGCGCATTAACAGATTCCGAGATTCAAGAAACCTTGGAACGTGGCCATTTTATCACGTTAGTACACTAAAGGCCATAGAACATGTGAGAACATTGAGGCTTTCATTATCATAAGGTTGATGGGTGTGGTGGCGGACAAGTGCAGGTGGCAGACCGCCGCCCTGTCTTCCCGTGTGGCGCCGCCCGGCCCGATGCCGGCCCCACTAATCCCGGACTGTCCACCCGGCTCGGCTCATTTAGCCTATACCGTGATCCAGCGCGCCATCCATGTCTCGACGATCTGCTTCGCCTCATCCACGAGACCCATGTCAAGCAGCAGCTGAGCCGTACCCCTCGTCGCCGACTCCAGAGCCGAAAAGATCCAAGCATGCGTGATGCTGGTGTGCTCTCCAATGAAGATGGTGTTGAATTCCGTCTTGTGGTAGGCGGGGATGTAGAGCTCCTGCTGACCAATGGTAGGAGAAGCCCACGCGCCGGCCTGGTGCTCATCAACCTCCCAGCACTGACGGTCGTACAGACCCGTCCACTGCTCGGTCGCGATGTCGCCGTGAACCTCGACCATCGCGCGCTGGATCATGGCCACGTGGTCCTCTTCGCTGAGAGCGGCGACCGAGCGCGCAGGAGTGCCGGAGGTGTAAGATCCGAGGATGACTCCAGGACCGGTTGAGTTGATCTGGTAGGCAGGGTAGCAGACGGAGCCGACGCCGGGGATGTCGGTCGAGCCGCAGCCACCGAAGATGGGGTTCTCCTGAGACTCCCAGAAGCGCGTCTTGTAGTGAAGAGCGATCTTGCACGACTGCTGGTAGTTGAGGGTCGAGATGGCGCGAGAGAGCAGGCTGGAGTAAGCGGGCATCCTCCAGAGGCGGACCTTGGAGAAGGGGGCGGACACGAGGGCGTAGTCGTACTCCTCAGACTGCGCCACAGCATCGAGCGGGCTGTCCCTCCAGGTCAGGGAGACCTTGGAGGTAGTCTCGTTGAACATGAGGCCGTCAATCTTCCTGCCGTAGGTGATCTTATCCTGAACATGGGGAGTGAAGGCACGGGGCAGCGAGCTGAGACCCTTGTCGATGGTGCGCCACTTGGTAGCCGCGAAGTAGACGGAGTCGTATTCCCACATGGGCGAGTTGCCAGAACCACCCAGGAAGTCGACCGTGTCGTCGTCAAGGCCGAGCTGGTAGCGGAGGAAGCCGGCCTCGGACCAGTGGAAGAGGCCGCGGTCAATGGAGTCGCGGTGCGCGCGGAAGATGTTCTCCGAGATGTTGCGCATGCGGTCGGGAGTCAGGTCGATGAGGCGGTCGAGGAACTTCTCGCCGAGCTCGGCGCCCTCGACGTCACTGGCGTTGGCCGAAGGCGGCAGGACGCTGGGATCGGCCGCGAGTTGAGCGCTGCTGGGGATGCGGCCGTTGGGGAGACGGTAGCCACGGGAGTTGGCGGGCGTGTTGGGAGAGCTCTGGATCCAAGGGATGAAGTTGACTGCGAGGTCGGAGTTGTTGCCGTTCATCTTGTTGAGGACGTCGGCAAGCTGGAACACCATCTTGTGGTCCTGGATGTCCAGGGTCTGGTTCTTGTCCTTGTAGGTGATGGAGACCGGGAAGCGCATGGGGCCCATCTCTTGGTACTGGTAATCGCCAGGGGCCGTGTCGTTGAGGTACTTGGTGCGAACACGTCCCCCGATCCGCTGTGTCGACTCGATGATGTGCCAGTTGGTCACTCCAACTGATTCGAGGAGCAGACTCGTCATCAAACCAGACATGCCGCCGCCGACAATGCCGATTCTTTTGCTCTTGGCCTCCTCGGTCGAGACAGAAGTGGTGTTCTTCGACTCCAGGTACCGGAAGCCATTGAACCAAAGTCCGTTCGCGTCGCCGATCTCGTGGAGTGACTGACGCTTGCGGAGGGGCTCCGACTGGAAGGTGATGGGCTCGGAGCGGCCGAGAAGGATGCCATCGGCGTAGGCGAGAAGGCAGCCGCGCTGGCTGACGTCCTTGGGGACGACCCAGACGAGACGGTCTGGGGCGGACTCCCTCTTGGTGAAGATGGTTGCCACCTCGTGATGAGCCTCGTCCGTGCTTCTCAGGCTGCAATCGCCGTAGACAACGCGGACGTTTCCATGGGGGAAGCTCTCGGCGTAGGTGAGGTGAACATTGTGAACCGATTCAGATGTGACACCGGAGAGGCCTTGGAAAGAGATGAAGTCCTGAGAGACGGGGACAGACAAGCTCTTGCCGGTCAGGGCGAGGAGGGAAACCAAAGTAGCCGTGGATGTGAACATCTTGCTGAGATTGAAGTGGCAAGGGATGGGTGAGCGTGAGGAGGTATCTTCATTGGAAACGGGACATGTCAGCTATCTTATATCACCACTCGCCTCCCCTCTGTAATAGACCTGTCGCCCTCGTCAAGAAGATATCACCCGCCACCTGAACCGGCCCAAGGTCGCCGATTACACATCAAGAAGATACGCCAGCATTAGAATGCTACGTAAGAAATGGCAAAGGTAGATAACAACAGTTGACCGATCAGACTGATCGCTCGGATTGTCCCTCACGGCGTACAGGAGAGGATGCATGTCGACAAAGTCCCACGTTGCCGATGTTCCGACATCGGTTCTCCAAAATATGCCTCGAGTAGGCAAGGTCTATCAGAAGTTTTCTCTCCGCGCCCTCCGCATTCTCCGCTCATGTTCACCGAGCTTATCGCGACCTCGACCGATGTCATTGGCCCGGCGGGCGAGGATTCTGGCTTCTACCGCGATGACGGTTGAAGATCCCTGCAGCCAGGCGATAACGAAGGATCCAACCAGGCGGACCCCCGTTTCTGCCCCTCATTAGATACGCGTTAAACCCAACGTCTTGGCACGCGGGGTGGCCAAGGAGGCCTGGGGACTTTCGATCGTGGCCAAGACTTGGAGGGGCAGGGCGGAATGTTCTGTGCGTTCAGTCTCGGCCGTGGCCCGGTGGAGGGATGGCTGTGGTCTGAACTTCGATCGGCGTCACATCCGTGCTGACTTGGGCCAGTCCAATGAAATGGGCAGCGCCTATTACTGGGACAAAAACGTAGAACCTGCGGCTTCCAGTTCAATTGCTCTCCGGTCTTGCCGTGTTACGAAGCGATCCCGAAATGGCAAACTTCAATTGACAGATACTCAACCCCCATCACCGTTCCACGTCGGACATCTCGACAAGATATCGGTTGGTCATAGCATTTCAACCTCGCCTACAATAAGCGGCGATAAGTAGCCGTCACCGAAGACTCTGCAGTCGTTCTATGCCGCTTCAATAGCCGACGCTCCGGATCGACTCAGCGACGGCCATCACAACACGTCTACAGGGCGCTGGTACCCACTCATGCAGTCCGGGTGCAAACCGGAGAGCAAGCGACCCCGCCGTCACCGAGGTGATAAGAGCCAAAATGCAGTGACGTAGACCGACACACCGACTTCTCGAGGCAACCGTCGGGCAACCTCGACCCGACCGGGCGGGCAGATAACCAGCCGACGTGGGATGGCAACATATGTTGTCATGTCAGGGACTGATAAGAAAGTCCTGACTCAACCCGGATCTACAGGAACTTTCCGGGTTGAGGAACGATGTGAGCTATTAATGCACAAGAGTGGACGATCGCGTGGAGGCTCGGGTCGCAGGGCGCAGGGCGTGGACACGACTCGACATGACACGACGTAGATGGAGTCGAGGCGCATTGAAGCGGGGACCCTAATTAGGTAGGTCGAGAGAACCGACCGGTCGTTATCATCTTGGCGGTCCTGATAACGGGACGCGCTCCGGCGACAAGTCTCCGATCGGGGGTCCGGGGTTTGGACGTTGGCCGAAAGCCGGGGTCGGCAAGCAGTGGGCTGGGAGGACGTGCTCCCGGATCTTATTTAACGGGTCGGTCTGGAGGCCATAACCAAGTCGTACAGCAGCTCGACACCTCCTCCAGTCAATCAACAGGCCAAAAAAGACCAAGATGCTTTCGACAAACATGATCAAGTGTGTCTCGCTCCTCCTGGCTTCGGCCGGAGCGGTGCTGGCAGCTCCTGCTTCTCCCATCACACACCTGGGAAGCCAGGGCCCGATTCTCTGTAAGTTATTCACTTTTTGTGGCGGAAAACATCAATACTGACCCAGTCAGCCGGCGGAGTGATGACCAAGGATTTGGTGTACACCAGCGGCACCATCCCATCCATCAACGGTACCATCCCGGAGGGCATTGAGGCCCAGACAGTGAGTTCAGTCGTCTTACTCTCGAGTGATTCTTTACTGAAACCATCGTAGCAAGTTGTTATCGAGAACATTGGCCGCATTCTCGAGGAGGCCGGGACTTCTTGGGATCTCGCCATTAAGACGACTGTCTTCCTCGCCGACATGGGAGATTTCGCGGCGATGAACGCCGTCTACAGCCGCCTGCTGCCCAACCCCAAGCCTGCACGGACGACCATCCAGGCCGGCAAGCTTCCGGGCAACTTTTTGGTGGAAATCGAGGCTGTTGTGGCGAGGCCCCATTGTTGAAAATAGCGGCTTCGGCCGACGGAACTGAGATTCTGTCAAAATATCAACGGAAAATCGAGTTTACCACAATTAATGTCGTATTATCGTCATTTTGAATAAGCTGATGGGTCTGTACGAATTGCAAAACAGGCATCCGAGTGAGGTAGATGGGAAAATCATGGCGTTGAAAGTGAGTGGCAAGTGCCCTGTGAAGAGCACCCATGAGGTCACCTCAACAGCAATTCAACACCTAGATGACAGCCACCATGTCTGCTCAAGAACCCTGCCAACTTTCCAACATACCACATACGACCACACCCATTGGAAAATACGGGATCCCGTCCGCTCTCCCATCGTCAAGCCAATGAGGGCCGGAGTAGTAGTTGGGTCGGTGACGACCAGCGAATGCCCGGTGTTGTATGTCTTTTTGGGTACTTTTCACCTAGCTGCAGTGTAGAGATCGATCAAAAAGACATTGTTTGTTCCTAGGTTTGTATCCGGAGGTAGCGGGCAGCGCGGAGGCCGTCTTCGGGCGGACCAACGGCATCAACTGGGGGTGTTGACAGACTCAACTACTTTTGAGCAATTGATGTGGAGACCTGGCAGATCTCGTGTAAGTAAGAGCTGTGGTCTTTGCAGTTGAGCATGTATGAGTTCTCGTGACTGGGATTCACTGGTGCCCCAGCCTTTCCAAGTTCTCTGGTCAGACGTTCAGTCTGCCCTGACCGAATATCATGTGCATCGGCCATCGTCATGCGCACCTATATCAGAGGCCACAAACCGCAGCGGGGTTCCCTCATTCCTCGCAAGCTTGAGCAGTAAACTCAGTCAAAGGGAACAGAACTCTGATAAATGTACTGATACCACACCATAGCCACCCGGCTTCCATCGTGGGCAATGGCTTTGAGGTGGCGTGGACGTGGCGGAGGTGGCAGAAATTTTGGACCACGAGCTCGACAGCAGTCAGATAAGAGTTGAGGATTCCCTTTCAAAAATGACCCAAATCCCCTTTTCCAATTCACTGTTGAAAATATTTCTCAATCCCACCCAACCCACATCTTTCGGAAGAGCGCGAGATCACTGACAACAACTTGTGCGCCGTCTCCTCGACCTGGCAGTCTCTGCCACCTAATACCCAGCAACAACTGTCGCAATGGCTGAACAGCTACCATTTGGGCTCAAAAGACTTGTAGATGGCCTTATAGCCATTGGGAGTCGTCAAATCCCGCAAGAAGATGTCGCAAGCCCGGCAATCGCCAACGCCTTCCTTCGGCTGCTCTCTCTCGATGTTCTACTTTTGATCGTCGATGAGCTCTCCGCGACGGACAGGCTGCGACTTTCTCACACCTGCAGAGACCTGCGTATTGTTGCCACTTTTGCCTGGCCTCGACAACTCCGCAATTTCACACAGCCTGCACCCAGCCGAGCGACTTTCAGCGCCGCTTTTGTCAATGTCTCCCTCGATCACTGGCTCTGCTACGAATGCCACACATTGCACAGAGTCGACTACGCCCACACAACGAGAACCCCAGTCCGGGTGCCTAGAAGATGCAGATTCAAGGAACTCTACCGTAAGCATCTTGTCAGCAACTACTCCGGAGGCAACCATGTCGGACAAGATCACATCCAGCTCGCGATCAAGTACAGCCGCAGTTGTAGCCTCGATGCAAATCAGGTCAGATTCTACAACGCTCTGATGGCGCCTGCCGCCAAAAGCATGCAATATCCCATTCAGACCGTCCATTTAGGCAGCATGCCTTGCATCCTTGCACAATGGTACTACGCCCGAGCAAAGATCGTCAACGACCGCTACCTGCTCTTCCAAAGATGGGTTTACAGACCAGGCGACACCTATGGCGTCGACCCTGCGCTTCCGCTCACCCGACAACGATTTTGGCCCACGGGCTGCTCACCCAAAATCTGTCCTCACATGGACGGCAAAGGAGATGCGGTCTATTCCGAAGCCATGGATGAAGAGGTCTGGGATGGACTAACAACGCTCCAAAAGGGGTTTGTCCATCTGCTTGACCACCAGCAGCCTCAAGCCCTGAAAATATCTTGCCGCACCTGTCCCACAGACTGCAGGATAGAGTTCATTGTGGACGAAAACGGTTATGAATCACTCGACATTCGCGCTTGGAAGGATCTTGGGGCTGGCCACGGCGGGTTGACGCCGCCCGCGCAGTGGGAGGCTTGCACTGATGAGTACTATGCCGCGCGGGAAGGTCGGACGAGGTTCACGCCTGGGAAAGCGAGATCTAGATGGGAGAAGATGAAGGGCAGGCCGATTCGGCCGGTAGGGGAGCTTGATCCTCTCCCAGCTGCGCAGGCGGATGTGCAAGGGCCAGGAGTGTTCCAGCGGGTCTTTCAATGGCTGGGGGAGCGTGTGCCAGAAGCAATCGCAGCCGTGACGAACATGGACCATTTCAGGTTGACCGTTTGAAAGGGTTGGGACTTAAGTTCATCCACCTTAGTTAGGTATTTCAGGATTCATCGCGACAAAATAGAACATAAGGGTTCGTCTTCCACTTCACTCACCAGCTAAGTTCAGCTTCTCCAGGCCGTGGTGGACGGCTTCAGGTTGCCACTGGCCCTTGTCATCCCCGCGTTTTAGCGGCATCCGAGCGCAGCTACCGGGATCACACACCCCTAGCCGCGTGTTTACCCCAGCCCGTAGTAGCGCCCGGCTTATCTCTCCAGGGGGTACATATGCTCGGCGGTCCCCTCGGAACGGTCCCGGCCTCCTTCACTCCCTCAAGCTCCAGTCGGACACCCGTCGGAATCATGGATCTGGAGCAGCAGCCCAACTTGCCCATCGACGTTCCGCCTCCGCCTGGCCCACGCGCTGAGTCCTCCACGTCGTCCAAAAGGAGGTATTCGACAGTCAATGGCGAGCCTGTCCAGCGGCAGAAGAGAGCCAAGTATACCCCAAATGCCTGGTGAGTATCCAGCTCCTGTCCGATGCTGCCCTTGTCGCTGAACCAGCAACAGCAAGCAGTGCAAGAAGCGAAAACTCAAATGCATCAAGAGCGCAGACGATGCCGACTGCCAGCGGTGCCTTGACGATGGCGCCGTGTGTGTGACGGTTGTCGCCCCCGCCTCGAGCACGAATGGTCGCGGCAAAGACTCTGAGGCGGAGAAGGAGGCGACACAGAGGCCTGGCCAGGATGTCATCTCGACGGAATCGTGAGTCTCCCGATCTGTCTAGAACACTTCAATTTCTAATGCTTGTAGACACAATGCCAATAGACGCGAGAGTTCGCGAATTGAGGGGCTCACCGAGGACATCTCCCGCCTCCAGGCGCAGGTCACGTCCCTAGTGCAGACGATGCGAGACCTCACCGAAGGCCGACCCCGTCTCGACTCAATCGCGCATCAGCAAGTCAGCCCAGCATACTCTGCGAACGCCCGAACCAGACAAAAGAGCCCCGTGCCAATGCAGCCTCATTTCGTCGGTCCGACGCGGTCTGCTTTCAGCCTTCGCATCGCCGAGTCGTCCCTCACTCGCATGGGTATCGGATCCAGCGAGGTCCCCCCTCCCAGCGCCCCAGAATCTCGGACAGGCTCACCAGGACCATCGTCACCTGAGCCGCCCCCAGCAGCGCCATCTGGATCCGGACCAGACCCTCTGCTGTCATTCCCAACCACTGAGATCATTCGCCTCCTCGACGTCTTTCAAGAGGAGGTAGAGTCTGTCTATCCCTTCATTGAGACCTCCGAGCTCGCCCCCAACGTCACACAGATCCTCGACATTGTGTATGGACCCCCAACGGACACCACGTCGCCGCAGGTCCGCAAGTCGCGGCAAAAGGACCTGCGCATCATCAAGGTCGCCGTTGCTACGGCTATCGTTATCGAGGCCCATGGGCGCAACGACGACAGCGCCAGGCTGGTCGACTCTGTCGAGTCGGAGATTAGCGTAGCCTCCCGGGTGGATGTCGACCTGAAGGAGGTGCAGCTCAACACGATGCTGGTAGGTCACTTGAACATGCCAAGGGGTAAGGAAGCGAAAGCTAACAGAGACATCTCAGAGCATCTTCTACTTCCACTGCGACGAGGAGCTGCTGGCCTGGCGTCTCATCGGAACAGCCGCACGTGCCGCCCTTGAGATGGGCCTCCATCGCAAGCAGAGCTTGATCGACAACTTCCCCGAGGTCCATCACAGAAACCTAGCGGTTCGCGTCTTCTGGTGCATCTACGCTCTTGACCGACGGTGGTCGTTCGGCACAAGCTTGTCTTTCGCGCTCCATGACCGAGACATTGACCCTGAGCTTCCTGAGCCAGTATGTCTACCTTGTTCTGATTGCTTTACCACCTGTGCTAACTCTCAACAGGGAGAAGACTTCCTCTATCTCGGTTGCATGGTCGCCTACGGTAGATTATGCTCCAGGGTTTGGGAGGCCCTCCCTCCCTTCGGTTCCACCTGCATCCCCAAAGACACCGCCGCCTACCTCGACTACATGGCGCAGAACTGGCTGGCCTCGATCCCCCGCGAGCTACAGCTTCGCCACCCCCGCCTCGGCCTCGCTCCGCGGATGCAACCACGCGTCCTGCACCGCCTGCGGGCTTTGCTGTACCTCCGCGGCAACAACATCCGCACCATCTTGAAACGCCAACACGTTCTCAGCACCGCCGCCATCGAGGCAGATGTCCGCGCGGCCCGCAACGTCGTCGACATCGCTCAAGATAGCCTGCAGGTTCTCGTGCATCTCAATGATAGCAGCGACATCTACGCCCGACAGCAGAGTGCCTTCAACTACTTCCTCCTCAGCTCTCTGGCTGTCATCTTCCTCGCCGTGTGCCACGCCCCGGCAATGTTCGCCGACCAGTGCAGGGACAGCTTCCTTGCGGCACTTGAGCTCGTCAAGGGCTTCTCACGCCACGGCAATGCGAGCAGGCGACTGTGGAAGAGTATTCGGGGCCTCGTCCCACGCGTCAAATCGCTTGGCCTGCGCTCAAACTCAACAGGCGTTGTGGAAGGTGCCAGGGCCGGGGAGAAGCAGCCAGAAGCGCAGGATGTTACGCAAGAGGACTCGGGCGTGGTTGCCGAGCAGAAGCAGACGGCACCTGATGCCACCGTGGGCGCCGATGCGCAGATTTGGCAGGAGATGTGGCCGCCGTTGGACCAGGAGACTAGCCCGGGTCTCAGCAGCTCCGTCCCTGACGCGTTCCACATGAGCGTTGACTTGATGAGTCTGTTCGACTCCTTCGGCATGCCTCCAGACCCTGGCATGCCACCTGGTCCTTACAGGGCCTTCGATGGCATGTTGCCCATCGGTGAGGCGGATGAGATCTCGAGGCGCTTTCAAGGCCTCATTTGAGGGGACGGGATGCAGTCAAATGACGAAGATGCTGTATTGTATGCAGTCTACTCAGATTTCGCTTGTGAAATACACCATCATGGCTCCCTGGTTCACCGTCTTTGCGAAAGCCTTAAGCTCTGCATGTGCGGCACACTCATTGTCGTAGTACGCCATGTCCTCCTTGGACGCAAATGTTGACTGCACTGCGATGGTGTACCCCTGGTTCCGTGGGTCGTCATACGATGTCCCTGCTTTCACTCCCAAGATGTAGGGCTTGCCGTCCTACCGCAGAGTTAGATAGGGGGTACTGAAGGAGATGCAGCCAGAAGGTTTCTTACCTTGACGGCTTTCTGTTGCATGCCTCGGTATAGATCAAGGAGCTTTGCACGGTCTTCCTCCTTGTTGATCTTGAATAGAGTGATGCGGTTTACAGACATTGTGGCGGCCGTGAGATGGTGTGGTGATGGGACTGATTCTTGCAGGCTTCAACTTCACTCCACTGGTGATTGGGGACTGTTATCAACAAGATGTCCCTTCATTGGCATCGATTATTGGAAGACGCTGCCGTCCTTCCGAGACGTACTGTGATTGTGCTTCTCCTGCCGGCGGCGAGGTTGCGATGGGTACCGAGTCAGGAAGGGCTTGCGTCGGAATTGTCGGAAAGCCACGGAAAGGGTCGCCGTGCCTTGGTTCCGAGCGACAGCGGGCATGGTCGAAGCCCCTGAATCGGCCCCTGAATCACCCCACCCTCACAGATAGCAGCAAGCTGTCACATGGAAGGTTGCTTCATGACCTTGAAAGATGCAAAGATATGGACGATAACGAGTCTATTCATGAGTATCCAGATGGACTTGATATCTAGTGCGATAAGAGCATTGCAAGAGCTTCTACTTCCGACTGATGGCAGGCAAGATCTGGCCGACGCACTGACCGAACCCGACTAGCTCGCCATCCACACCTCCAGCCCATCCAGTCAACGTAATGGTATCCCCGTCCTCGACAAACTTCCTCTCTTCTCCGCCCTCCAGTTTGATCGTGACCTTTCCTCCTTGTGTCTGCTCGAGAAAGCTGCCGTGCGTCCCGGCATCGAACCCGGAGATGGTTCCGGATCCAAAGAGATCGCCGGAGCGAAGGTTGCAGCCGGCCACGGTGTGATGAGCCAGCATCTGCGACCAAGACCATAGAAGGTTCTTGGAAGATGTTCTTGTCAGGGTGGTCGAGTTTCCCGTAGCAGCTGTGTTGGGATAAGAGTCAGCAAAGGCCGTTGAGGCTCGATCTGGATGAGTCGACTTACTCGTGATTGACACTTCAAGCTGGATATCCAGAATGTTGTCCTTCCTGTCTTCTTTCAGGTAAGATTGCAGCTCAGCTTCGTTCTTCAAGCCCTCCGTGCGGAATGGCTCCAATGCGTCAGCGAGGACGACCCAGGGGCTGATGCTGGTGCCGAAGTTCTTGGCGTTGAATGGGCCCAGGGGAACATATTCCCACTGCTGGATGTCGCGAGCGCTCCAGTCGTTCATCAAGACGTAGCCGAAGATGAAATCCTCAGCGTCTTCCAAAGCCACAGGCTCGCCCAGAACATTGCCCTTGCAAACAAACATGCCCATCTCAAGCTCGATGTCTAGCCGCGCGCACGGCCGGAAGATGGGCTCTGTAGCTCCGGGTGCCGGCAAGGCCTGGCCCCAGGGCCGTCGTAGCGGCGTTCCCGACACAACTACGGAGCTCGCGCGCCCATGATAAGCGACTGGGAGGTGATTGTAGTTGGGTTGAAGAGCGTTGGCAGGACCACGGAAGAGGGTGCCGACATTGAAAGCGTGGTTGCGCCCCGCGAAAAAGTCGGTGTAGTCCCCAATGGACAGGGGAAGATGAGTTGTGACGTCGGCAATGGGAAGCAGGGCTTCCTTCTGGAGAGAGGTGTTTGTCTTGATTTCATGTGAGGTGTTCTCGGAGAAGATGTCTTGGAGGTATTGTCGGATAGCCCGATGGTAAGGGCGCCCGAGAGCTGCGAAATCGTTCAGAGTTGTCTGCTCGAACACTCCCAGGTTGCTCTGCAGGTCTGTCGAAAGTTTGTTGAAGCCGGCAGAGGAAGCAAAAGCCGACAAGTCGAGCACATGGTCGCCCAGGGCGACGGCGGGTCGATGGCGGGGGTTCGACGCGGTGGAGATGATGCCAAAGGGGATGTTCTTCAGCGAGAAGTGAGATGACGCTGGAATGGGGAGCCAGGACTTCATGTTGGGCAAATGTGCTGTTGAAGAATCGGTGATTGATCTGATCGTCGTAGAACCCTTGCCTTGGCTGGCAAAGACAGGAGCTTCGAGTTGTAGATGCAATCAGATGTTCTCAAGCTCGGACTTGAGTCGCCTTTCTCTATGACATTCACAGGCACCGTCTGGCATATGATCCAAAGCTCCCGCTGCCGCACCTCGGAACATTTGAACCGCCAGAGCGCTAGGGGCCATGACTGGAGCACCAAAGCCAGCGTTGTCTCCCCGAGCCGGAATCTCGGGGGCCTTCGGATCCACTGAGGGGTCAGCGCATGGCCTGGAGCTACCCCGCGCTACTGTAAAGTCTGGCCGGACGAGGCGGTACTAAGCTGGCTTCGGGCTTGGAGGTTCCGAAAGGCGAATTCCCCCGTCACCCCGTGGTATCGAGGGAGCAACACTCGTTCCGAGACGGTTTGCAGATGATTTGTAACAGCATCAGACCATGGCAAGCCCAGGGTAGCACCCGGGCGTAAACTTTGCAACGACGGATAGTTCTTGGGGGCGGAGCTCTAGTTCGGCAGTTCTGAGATCGGACAGTCGAATGGGGCCGAAAGATGGCAGGCAGCGTCAACATAAACGGGACCCTACCTCCCTGGCAAGACTTAGAACTTCTCCGGAATCAATTCCAGACAATCAATCTGTTGGGAGATAAGATCCTCCGCCATAGCCACAATCATGCCTGTCAGCGACTTCAAAACCCCGGAGAAGTACAGCTACTTGAATGGCTTCGGCTCTTTTCACGAGTTGCGTCCCACCTGATCCACGCGATCCAAGTCAACCTGGCTAATGCCTATGTCCCAGGTCTGAGGCCATCTCAGGAGCTTTACCCATCGGAGCCAACTCTCCTCAAAAAGCTCCTCTCGGTCTGTACGCCGAGAAGCTTTCAGGAACCGCCTTCACAGCGCCGAGGCACGAGAACCTCCAATCATGGCTGTACCGCATCCTCCCCGCCGCCGCCCATACTAGGTTCGAACCCCTAGCGGACCAGACAGGCGAGGGTCTCGCAGCCGGCACCAAGGTGCACCAGATCCCGAACCAGCTACGATGGAACCCTTTCGACATCAATGAAAAGGCCGATTGGATCACCGGAATGCAGCTCGTTGGTGGCGCAGGTGATCCCGTCATGAAGCAAGGCATCTCCATCTCCATCTTCGCGGCCGGCTGCGACATGGAACCTCACACAGCTTTCTTCTCCTCTGACGGCGACGTCCTCGTCGTCTTGCAACACGGCGTGCTTGATGTTCAGACGGAACTCGGTAACCTCCTGGTGAGGCCCAAGGAGATCCTCGTCATCCCTCGCGGCATCCGCTACCGCATCACACTTCCCGAGGGCCCGGTTAGAGGCTACATTCTCGAACTGTACCAAGGTCATTTCACCCTCCCTGAGTTGGGTCCCATTGGCTCAAACTGCCTTGCCAATCCTCGGGACTTCCAGGTGCCTAAAGCGGCGTTCAGCACCAAGAAAGCCGACTGGACAATTGTGACCAAGTTCAACGGATCACTCTATGCAGCGAAGCAAGATCACACGCCCTTTGACGTCGTCGGTTGGCACGGTCGCTACTACCCGTACAAGTACGACCTTGGTCGCTTCTCTGTTATCGGAAGTGTCTCTTTCGACCATCCAGACCCCTCCATCTACACCGTTCTTACAGCGCCCTCGCCGATCCCCGGAACTGCCGTCGCAGACTTTGTCATCTTCCCTCCGCGGTGGCTCGTGCAAGAAGACACCTTCCGCCCTCCCTGGTACCATCGCAATACCATGTCAGAGTTCATGGGTCTCGTTTGTGGAGAGTACGACGCGAAGGCAGGAGGCGGCTTCATGCCGGCCGGGGCGAGTCTGCACAATGTCATGGCGGCCCATGGACCTGATGCGGATACCTTTGAGAAGGCGAGCAATGCCGAGCTTAAACCGCACAAGGTCGGAGAAGGCAGCTTGGCGTTCATGTTTGAGAGCAGTCTGATGATTGGAGTTAGTGACTGGGGATTGAAGCACTGTCAGAAGGTGCAGGAAGAGTACAGCAAGGAGAGTTGGGCGGGGCTTGTGCCTCACTTCACGGGCAAGGCGCCGGGTGAGGAGTAGGGCTGCGGGAAATTCAGCTTCACATCAAGGAAGTCGTCCTCGAATGAATCCAACCAGGTCGTCATTTCTCTGTCAGAATTGATTTTACGGTCTTTGTGAATCAACAGATTGGAATCCTTTGATTATGATCCAAACTGGGCCCATCGCAGAATAATAGTCTTGGTTCATCCATTGTGGCACTCGCAATCCATCGTCGTAGTCTTCGATTCTCGAGCCGAGATGTACTCAATGGTACAAGACAAACACTCGGAATCGAATACAATGCCAGAAGTGATGAACTGTGGAAATGAAACCGAAAACTCAATCAATTTCTCCATATCAACGAGACTATGCTTCGCATCAACTCTCCATTGGCCAAATTCCTACTTTGCAGCATCCATGTCCTGAACAGCCGACATGCCTGTGATGACAGAAGCACTGATGACCGGAACCTCATACTTGGACCGACCGTAAGTAAAGTAGTACACGACGCCAAACAAAATCCAGCCTGAAAGAACGACGATAGAGTAATTCATCGTCTGAGCCGAGACCGGCATCATGGTGGGGAATGTGCTGAAGATAATGACGACAGTCATCCACAGCAGGCTGACGACGTTCATCGCGGGTCCTAGATATCCTCCGAGCTTGAACTTGCCATAGTCGGCAGCGTAGAGGACTCGGCGTCCGCGTAACAACATGAAACCGATTGGCAACGCGTACGATAGGTACATGCCGATGATGGCCATCGAGAGCACGGCATTGAAGGCGGTGGTGTTGCCGAGGTAGATGAGTCCGAGAAGCATTTGAAGCGCCGTGACGAGGACGACGGCACGGATCGGGATGTGGTGCTGCTTGTTGACGAAGCTGAAGTAGTGGTCGAAGGGAGTAGCCTTGTCGCGAGCAAAGGCCCAGAGAGTCCTCGAAGTCGACGTGACGCCCGCGACGGTGGCCGCGATGGCGATAAGGATGAGTAGGAGAGACATGACTGTAGTGCCGGCTCGAGACTTGGTAACGTCGAGGTAGATCTGCATAAAAGGGAAGCCGGTTGGGGTCGTTAGGAGAGACTCCAAAGAGCCCGTGGAAAAGAGTAGAACGATCACATATGCCAGACCCATCAGACCATTAATAACGACGCTTCCAACCATGGCAAGGGGTACATTGCGGCTAGCATCAGGAAGCTCTTCGGCCAGATGGCATGCGGCGTCATATCTGTGGCAAAATGTTAGTGATTGAACATCAAGACGAGGGGCAAGACATACCCAAGGAAGGGATAGACTGCGCTGAGCAGACCCACGAGCCAGGATACCCCGTCGCTCGACCAGCCACTGTTGTTGACAAACTCGGTGAAAACAAACGAAGCCGTGTTCTTCTCGGACATGACTCCAAGGACAATGAGGATGGCGACGAAGCCGGCGACGTGGATCACGCCCGAGATGAGGTTGGCGTGGGGCAGGGCCTTAGACCCCCAGATGTTCATGACCATTGCATAGACGAGAACGGCCCAGTAGAAGAGCATGCCCTGCCATCTCTGGGGAACATAACTTTCATCGTTGAGGGTGATCAAGGCCTGGAGCTGTAGGCCGGCGGCAAAGGCGGCCGAAGCGGTGAGGATGGTTTGTCCACCGACGGAGATCCATCCGGTCAGGAAGGAGATGCTGGAACGAGAAGACTCCGCGGAGAGGGCAGCGACCCAGTGATATTGACCTGCAGAAGATAGCGTTAGCGAGCGGATGATTGAAGGTATGGGGTACGGGGCTGTTACCTCCGGCAGTTGGGTAGATGGACGCGATCTCGGCCAGCGAAGAAGCGATGCACACGGTGCAAAGGAAGGACAAGATACTATTGGGATATTAGTACGCCACGGTAGTTGTCGAAAGCAGTGCGACATACTAGTTGTAGAAGAGGCAAGGGGCTCCTCCGCCGATCAGGCCTGCTGCAATCACTGTAGACAAGGCCTCCCATGTGGCCATCAGACAGACACACAGAGAGATGAGCGGCAGAAGCGAGAAGCGTCGTTCAAGCTCCTGGACGTGGCCGAGCTGGGCCAGTCTTGCCTCATCGCCGTCGCCGAAGTGTGTAGACATGACCTTGTCCATGCCTGTGTCTTCCATCTTCTTGGCGTCCGCAGGTGCTGGGGACGGACCGGACATGGCTCGGGGTTTCGAAGATGTGAACTGCCGATCTGAACAAGATGATGAGACGATGGACAGAATGACCTGAGGAGCTCTTGAAAGTATGATGTTGTCAGAGACGACTCATGATGGGGCTGAGGCAGCGGTAGATGTAGTCGGCACCCCCTGAAATGGTAATCGTCGGACAAGACGTGCAGATGGTTATGACCGGTCAGGCATCTTGATACCGACTCGGTAACATCGCGCGCCCGATTGGCTAGCTGCAAGTAGCGATAAGCACCCTCGTGCGTAGAGTCCGGGGTAGACGGCAGGGCCCAGATGTACGAGTCGTGTTTGTGGCGGCGTTGGTGGTGTGCGAGCGCTCGGAAGGCGATAATGAGACCCTTCCGCGCTTCCGAGATATCTTGAGCCCCCGCCAACAGGCCGCGAGGCCCAGATACGCCAAAACCGCACCCCGCCTCTCGATAGGCCTAGGGCCGGAACAAATCGGCCAATCAAGTATTAATCCTAGACGTCCCTATCGAGCGTCAGGGTGGACTGACTCGTAGGCGACGAGAGGTCGATCTTGGGACGTGTCGCGTGGTCATCGAGCTCCAGAAGCAAAAGAAGCTCGATTTAATCGGCCAAAGTCAAATTTCTCTCTTCTCTGTTTCGTTCTTCTGCGCATCCTCTCAAATCAGTTCCCCTTTTGAGTTTGGTCGCTGGATCATCACATCACAATGGCTTCAATTCCACACCCGCTGTCTGCCCTTAGCATCGAGGAGACCAATGCGGCACGAGATGTCATCCTGGCAGCGCACAAAGGCAGCGTGCTTCAATTCCGCCACATTTACCTCCTCGAGCCACCCAAATCCGAAGTCGTCGCCTTCCTTGAGCTCGAGCACGCTGGCAAAGTCACCGCAGACACACCACGACCTGTTCGCACCGCACAGGTCTCATACGATGTCATTGGCGGCGAGAAATCCGCGGAGTACCACGAGACCATCGTGGATCTTCGCCAGGGAAAAGTGGTTGGCACCAAGATTGTCGACCAAATGCACCAAGCCAGCTTGATTCTGTGAGAACCACCACCACCCCTCGCGCTCCCCTGCCCGCACCAGTGTCTACTAAGATGTACTCTCTGCTGACTTGCTTCTGAACAGTGCCGAATTTGACGACCTCGCCGCAGCCTGCAAGGAATCAACCCTGTTTCAAGAAAAGATCGCCGCCCTCGAGCTCCCCGAAAAGTTCGAAGTCGTCGTTGAGCCGTGGCCATACGGCGCGCCCGACGTCATCGACGGAGATACGCGCATGTTTCAAGCCCTCATCTTTGCTCGCGATACTTCCAGCGGCAACCCGGACACCAACTTCTACGCCTTCCCCCTCCCTCTCATCCCCGTCATGGATGCCCGCACCAAGAAGATTGTGCGCATTGATGAGCTGGCGACCGGTGGCAAGGGCGACCCGCTGACGGGCAAAACCCACAAGCCCGCAGTGCTGGAACATTGCGCCGCGGCGGAATATGTCCCTGAACTGCTCCCGGGAGGCACAAGAGACGATCTGAAGCCGCTCACAGTCGTCCAACCTGACGGACCGAGCTTCACGGTAACGGACGGAAACTTGATCAAGTGGCAGAAATGGCAGCTGCGCGTCACATTCAACCCTCGTGAGGGAGCAGTTTTGCATGATATCAGGTTCGACGACCGGAGCATCATGTACAGGCTGAGCATGAGCGACATGGTGAGATTGCAACCCTAGGCGTCTCCCCTCTCGATTGTCCTGGTCTGACAGTTGCCCGTGGCACAGACTGTTCCGTATGCCGACCCTCGAACTCCTTTCCACCGGAAGCAAGCCTTTGACTTTGGCGACGGAGGTCTGGGCAACGCTGTCAACAACCTGACTCTCGGCTGCGATTGTCTCGGAGTCATCAAGGTGAGAATCCTACAACCATGTCGATGACGGAAATAGGCTAACAAATAAGTACTTCGACGGCGTTCTGACCGATGCTTCCGGTACCGCTCAGCCGACGAAGAACGTCATCTGCCTTCACGAACAGGACAACGGTATCGGTTGGAAACACACGAACTGGAGAACAGGCCGCGCCGTCGTCACAAGACGCCGTGAACTCGTACTCCAGTTCATCATCACGCTCGCCAACTACGAATACGTCTTCAATTTCAAGCTTGACCAAGCCGCAGGAATCACGGTCGAGTCACGGGCAACAGGCATCGTCTCTGTTGTCAATATTGATCCCGGGAAGACAAGCCCCTGGGGCAACGTCGTCAGCCCTGGAGCCCTAGCCCAGAACCACCAGCACATCTTCTGCGTCCGCATCGACCCAGCCATTGACGGACACCAGAACACCGTGGTACAGGAGGAGAGCCTTCCGGTGCGCATGGACAAGCGTACCAACCCGAACGGCAACTACTACGAGGTGCAGCAGACGCCCATCACGACGTCTGTCGGCCTTGACGTGGCGCCCTTCAATCACCGTGTCTTCAAGATCCAGAACACGAACAAGCTTAACCCCATCAGTGGCAAGCCCGTCTCTTACAAGATCACACCTCCCGCCACACAGCTGCTCCTTGCAGACCCCGGAAGTACGCAAGCCAAGCGTGCCCTGTTTGCCAAGCACCACCTCTGGGTCACCAAGTACAAGGACGACGAGCTGTACGCAGGCGGCCGCTACACTCTGATGAGCAAGCGAGAGATCGATGGTGTCTCTGACGCCGCTGCCCGGAATGACGATATTTTGAACGAGGATGTGGTCGTGTGGAGTGTTTTTGGCCTCACGCACAACCCAAGGATCGAGGACTGGCCTGTCATGTGAGTATCTCTGCGAGACTGATACGAGACATGGTTGGTACTAATGCTGCGTGTCCCCAGGCCTGTCGAGGTTATGCAACTGAACATTACGCCATCGGACTTCTTCACCAGGAATCCGGCCATTGATGTGCCGTCGGACAAGGATATCGGGTCGAAGGCAACCAACGGGTGCTGCAGTTGAGAATGTGGGCAGACGTTGGGGATCGGATGGGCAAGACATGTGATACTGGGACTGATAGGCACTGGTGTAACAGGATCTCTTGATGAACTTGATGAACTTTTGATGCAAACGCTTGATGCCCCTTGACCAACACACAATGCACATTTTTTCACCTACCTAGTAGTTTGGACACATCGACAAGCTGATATTATTGACCCGATAACATTAAAACAAGAATTTTGGGTTCACCCATCCTCCATGAACAGCTGCCAACACAGCGGTCTTGCTGCAAAACGCGTGCACGAACGTCGAAGTATTCGCCCATCGTCAAGTTCTCCACGAAGCCAAATCTCGCAAGCTTGATAATTGAAACTGCCCAAGCACTCGAGCGCAGTCTTCGTACAACTGATATTAGTAGCATCCATCACTTGTCCAGGACAAGTCGGTCACCGCCTACACCGGCCCAACCTCTCATTTGACCGTTGCAACCACCAGTCCGATAAGTAATCTGACACTGCCCGCATGAGGTCATCTGGCCTCATCGCTGATACTCGTAATACAGTACACGGTTTCCGATGGAAGGCGTCTTTGTGAGTCCCCTTCCGAGCAGGTATGGTGGCCACCATCATGTCTCACCTGTCACCTCGTGTTCCGAGGTTCCGCCACGGGCATTTCCGACTGGAGGTACACTTCAGCCTCACCACCAACAGCCATTCCGAGCGCTCCCTACCCCGCAACAGCATCTTGATCACTAGTGCGGGGTTGCGGGGAGCTCCCGTTACGACCTGGGGCTCCGGAAGGAACATGCGGTTGCACAGAAAGCACCTCTCGGCGAATGTCTTGACTAATTGCGATGCTGTGATAAGTCTGACTGGCTAGAGGAGGCTTCTGACGGCTTTTGAATGGGCCTGAGACCTGGAAAGAAACCCGGAATTCCGCCGGAGGAATGTCATACCCAGGATATATTCAAACTCTCACTGCCGTACTTCGAACTTCACCTCCAGTCTCCAACATTCCCACAGGACGTCTTTTCCTCCACTCCTTATCTGTCCCGACTTCATACCCAAAATGGCCATCATTGGCGTCTTCTCGGCCCTCGGCCACCAAGCCCAGGAGAACGTGACAGCAGCCATCGCCATTGCGCTCGTCGCAGTGCCTATCGTCTATGTCGTGGCAAACGAGTTCATCCGGTCCAATGCGCGCATCAAGAATATGGGGGGCCCACGGGGACTTCCACTGATCGGAAATCTCTGGGACATTCGGAACAACGCGGCCGAGCAGTATCGCGCATGGGCGAAGAAGTTTGGCTCGGTGTACCAGGTCCAACTTGGCAACGTGCCCATCGTCATCGTCAACTCGGCTGCCGCAGCCAAGGTACTTTTCGGGCAGAACTCGCAGGCCTTGAGCTCGCGGCCTGAGACGTACACTTTTCACAGGGTGAGCTGAACGATGAAGTGCGACTGGACCTCCACGACGCATGCTGACAGCTAGCAACCAGGTCGTGTCAAGCACTGCGGGAACTACAATCGGAACCTCGCCTTACAGCGAGAGCCTCAAACGAAGGAGAAAGGGTGCTGCATCGGCCCTGAACCGACCATCCGTCCAGACCTACGTCCCGCTACTCGACGTTGAGACGAGAGACTTCATCGACGAGCTCTACACTGACGGAAAGGCCGGCCAGATGGCCATCGATCCCATGCCCATGATCCAACGATTGTCGCTGTCGCTCGCCTTGACACTCAATTGGGGCGTGAGGATGAGCAATCGCGGCGATCTCTTCGAGGAGATTACCCACGTCGAGGAAGAGGTCAGCCGGTTCCGATCCACGACGGGCAACTACCAGGACTATGTTCCCCTCCTCCGCCTGAACCCGTTCAACCTGCACTCGGCCAAGGCCCGCGAGATGCGCCAGCGCCGTGACGTCTACCTCACGGCACTCAACCGTGACCTGGATCAGCGCCTCAAGGACGGCACTTACAAGCCCTGCATCCAGGCCAACATCATGCTTGATGAAGAGGCAAAGCTCAACAGCGAGGAGCTCACTTCCATCAGCTTGACCATGCTGTCGGGGGGCCTCGATACGCTGACGACTCTTGTGGCGTGGTTCATCGGGCTCCTGGTCCACCACCCTGAGGTGCAGGAGAAGGCTATCAACGAGATCCGGGCATTCTTTGGGGATGATGAGCCGTTGTGCGACGCAGAAGACGACCAGAAGTGCCCGTACATGGTCGCTCTTGTTCGCGAGTCGCTCCGCTACTTCACCGTCCTACGACTTGCGCTCCCGAGGGCCACGGTCCGCGATGTCGTGTACGAGGGCATCACAATTCCCAAGGGAACGACTCTGTTCCTCAACGCGTGGGCGTGCAACATGGGTAGGTCCTATCTCATTCTAGCCATACGGCCATAGCTAATCCCTCCATCCGTAGATGACCAAGTCTGGACCGACCCCGAAGCGTTCAGACCCGAGCGTTGGCTCGAGCAGCCCGATGCGCCCATGTTCACCTACGGCGTGGGCTACCGCATGTGCGCCGGATCGCTCCTGGCGAACAGGGAGCTGTACATGATCTACATGCGGATGATCAACAGCTTCAAGATTATGAGGCATGACGAGTTCGAGTCCGACCCGATCAAGGGCAACGCGGACCCGACGAGCCTTGTGGCTCTGCCGAAGCGGTACCGTGCGGTGTTTGTGCCTCGCAATGCCGATGCGCTGCGAAAGGCGCTGGAGGCGACGAGGGAGAAGGAGCCTGAAAAGATGTAAGGGACGGTTGGTGATGCCCGGTGGTATTGATGACACCTCATGAAGCTGGGGAGAGAGAGTGTGCGGCTTTCGGCTGAACACTGAGCTCACAATGGTACAATGGATGAAGCAGGTGACCCGAAATGAAACAATGTTGCCCTGCCATCTGTGGTCGCAGCGGCCACCTGAAGATGCAGTGAGTTTGCCGGCCGAACCGCTGATTGTGACTGCATCATCTGAACGTCACCGACAGAACCCTCCGGCCAAGCGTCGTCAAATCTCTGCCATCCAGGCCTCACTCGAAAATCCCGCTGACAATGCTTGCAGTAACCCTTTGCCCGATGACTTTCGGCTCCTGCATGGACAGTTGCCCATCCGTAGCAAAGCGGGTTCCAACGAAATCCAGCCGAAGGAGATGTTCGCAGGTACCGCGATGGTGACTCTCAGCCTGGATTCGCCTCAGGTTGTTTCGACACCGAAGACCCTTGTCTGTGCGACGGCTGCGCCGGTGGTCTTTCAGATAACCACACTGCCCGAGGGTCGGGCCGACGTCTCAGTATCGAGCTTAACCAGTGTCACTCCGCGAGCGCCTGTTGGCGAAAGCAAAGTCGCGGGAGCTAGCATGAGCCCCGTGCATAGCAAGCAAGCGAACAGAGGCTGTTGTGCTGGCCGACCGTGGCCCTGTGGGTGTCATCGTACCGTCCAAACGGTCCAAGCCACTGCAATTTGGGGGCATTGAAGGAGAACAGCTTTGATGCCACGACGCGAGGCCGAGAGTGCGAGTCAAGAAGGTTCCGTAGCGCGGATGCCAAGAGGGCGGAGGAAGACCCGGCATCATGCGATGCGAGGAGTCGCCGCTGTCCAACGCTCGGCCTTTGAAGCCCAATCGCCCGCATTCCCAGGACGGGCAAGATGGGCGAAGAAATACCCACGAGCCCTCTGCGGATTTGGCGCCGGTTGGTCGTTGTAGACGTGACTCGGCATTTCGAGGTTGACTTGGGACGATGGCAGCGATCAACACCTCCTGAACGACCGTGCGGGCTGCGGCAGCTGCACATGTGGGTTACAGCCTAAGAACTCCTAGCCCAGGCTAGACTGGGTAAGGCCAGCTGCTTCGGCGGGCGTTGAGTGTCGGCCGGGAGACCGAGCGAGCATCGGCCCATGTCCCGACGGACGGCGTTGGAGACAGCCTCGGTGGACGGTGCATGATTGACACGGAATTCCATTGCTGCTAAATCTTCCCATCCTCATCGAAACACGGCCGTTTCTGGCACGGCGGGTTTCTCGTTGTACCGCGATACCAGCAGCGACTGCTGCTCCAGCGCGACGTACCTGACGTACTGTCCCATGGACACGGCCAACGGCAGCTCCTTGGGGAAGAAGACATCCCACAGGGTCGAAGGAAGCGGGACGACGGTGGTCGACTTGACCTGGTCCCGGGGGAGGTAGATGACGTCTGTGCCGCGGCGAACCCTGTCGTCCGTGGCTACTGCGGCGAGGACGAACAGGCTGAAGTGGATGAGACTATGGGCCATGTCAGCAGGCGTACTATGATAGAGGACGGATGTCAACTGACACCAGGATGGTCTGTAGGAAGGGCATTAACCACATCTTGTTGATGACTTCGTCGGTGGCAATGGGAAACCCAAATTTGTCCAAGCCTGGCGTCGAGGTCTGGTTCGCAGCCGGGTCGACATTCTGGTCGATGGTTGGGTCTCCGGTCTGTCCCTGTGCTGGGTCCATTGGTAACGACTCCTGCGCCTTGACGAAGACCTGGGACATGTAGCCAGACCAGAAGAGGGCGCTCAGAATGATACCTGCGGTCCAGATAACCAGATGAGCGGTTACATGGATGGCTGGAGCACCCCAGCGGAAGTTGGATCCCAGACCTCGCTGTGGCTTGCGGCTGCCGGGCCAGCCGCGAGCAAACTCTGTGCGAAGGAGGATCATGAAGAGGTCCAAGGAGCTCCAGGCGAAGCAGACGACGCCGATCGGGAAGCCGAGGGCGAGGACGCCAAAGACCGAGTCGCTGTCGTAGCCGACAATGGGCAGAAGGGTGCCGACGGTGATGAACATGGCGACGCCGGTGAGGACGGAGAGGAATCGGAGGACGAGGGTGAATCTGAAGAGCGGCCGATGATGAGGAATGGCGGTGGCGAGGTCGCCGCGGGAAGAGTCGACGGCGTTCTTGTCCCCGGCGAGACTGGCGGGGCATCTCGACCCTGATGCCGAGGCCGTTGGCCGGCGATACGTTGATGGCGAGTCCATTTGGTGTTTTTGCTCACAATAAGAGTGGAGGTGGTGAACGAGGGATGGATGGCCGGGAGTTTGTGATGCTTGTCCGGGGAACCATGTGACACATCAATCTATCCAGTCAGGACCCCGGCCGCACGTGTGGTCGTACCTCTCGTATCGTGTGAGGTTATTGAGAGGTGGAAAGGACTCGTCGAAGGGGGGGAGAGGGCGGCGGTCCAAGTCCAGCCCTTTGGACGCACGGGTTTTCAGGGGGAGCAGCGGAGGATTTGGGGTGGGCAGACCAGACTCTGCACGATGATCCCTGACAAGAAAAGGGGGGCATTTCCACCTTTTCCACCCTCGTCCAGGGTTTACCAGGCCTTGTCTTTGCTTGTGGACCGCGCCAGAGCGTCCGGCATGACACCAGCAAGGTACCGGAACCACCGGGAACCCCCCTAGTCTTCTCCTGTCGAGGCCGCCGACTGGGCTACCGACAGGACAAGTGCCGGGATGATCCCCCTCGGTCGGGGCGATAGCTGACGAAACCAAGCCGTCCCAGCCCGGTCGCCGAAACGTCGGTGGTGTCTCGAATATCCGCGCCAAACTCTTCAGATTCGTCCCATCCTCCCCTCGACTGATTACCCTCCCAACCCACCAACCCACGTCGCCCGCCGCGATCACCCTCTCCCCCGGCACAAGGCAGGCTTCCCGGCTTGCGCGATGCGTCGGGCTTTCGGTGCGCAAGGAGCAACGAACGACGTCCAGAGACGGCGACCACGACGACGGCACAGGCCACGCGCGCCATGAGCATCATCGGGGAGCACGACTCGTAACAACTCCGAACGCCCGCCCGACACCTCTTCCCTACCCTCTTACGACCCTCCCCGTCCCTGTCCTCCCTCGACGTCGGACACCTTTCCCTGCTTCAGGTTCACGAACGACAACGACAGGCACGACTCTGGTGGCTGGAGGCATCACAAACCGACGACACACGACGGCGAGATGGATCGACGACTTTGACGACGACGATCAAGCCGAACCTGAACGATCTTCACATTAACGACCAAGATACCCTTCCGCCCTCGAACCGAGCACACCACATTCGATCGAGCCCCCTCGGGCGCCCTCCTACACACACACGTCTCCAGACAGACAGACATCATGTCCTACCGAGACGCCTTCCCCTCCTCGTCGTGGGCGACGACGCCGACGACAACGACGGCACCATACCAAGCGACGACCCTCCCCAACTTCGACCTCCGAAACCAGGACATCCCCTGGCTACACCCGGCAGTACGGCGTTGGGAATCAGCCAAGCTTGTCCTCCGCCTCGTCCTAGGCCTATCATCCTTTGGCGTCTGCGGCGCCGCCCTTAGCTACGAGATCCGCAAAGCCGGCGATCCAACATCCACAGGCATCGTCTGGCCCGCCGCTTTGCCAGGCATGGCCGGCGCTCTCTGGGATCTGGCCGACAGCCTCGTCCGCCTGGCCAGGAACGGGCGCACTATGCCCCCGCGGACGCAGATCGGGTGCGAGCTTGCGACCATCATCGGCACCCTCGTCGCCTTCGCCGTCTTCATCTGGCAGACGGTCGAGGCCGCCAACAAGGCGCCTCTCGTCCCCGCCGTCTGGCCGACGCGCTACGACGTCGTCCACCTCCCGATTCTCGGCACTTTCGGCGTCACGCTTATTCTCGGCCGCTCTCTCCTCCTCACGCGCGCCTGGGTCGACCGGACGCGGGATAAGAAATCTACACGTCCTGAGCCGGTCTACATCCCCTCGACGGGTACCACGGCTTATGTGGTGCTGAGGTACGCCTCGGATGTTGACGAGATTGAGCTCGAGACGCTTGAGAAGGACGCATATGATGCGGACCTGGCCGCGAGGTCGTCAGTCGATACGGCATCGCGTCCGGTCACGGCTGTTGAGGACATGCGCGCGCGTCTTGAGGCTATTCGTGCTCGAAGGCGCGTTAGTCGCCCACCTGATGACTATGTGCCCGACGAATTCGAGCTTGAGAGACGCCGTCGCGGCGAGGCCCAGCCGCAGGTCATCATGCCGGGGGATGTGTCGCTCAAGTTTGCCGTGCCGGGGACGAATATGCAGCTCGAGGCGCCTTACAGCGTCGAGAACAAGATGCTTGTCCCGCCAATGGCGCAGTTTGCAGCTGGCGTGGACGGGCCGAGGTCTTCTGCTTCGTCGACGGGGTCGCTGCGGCGGATCAGATCATGGGGTTGAGCGAGGACAAGCTGAGGTTGAGTCCTCCAACAATGACCCCTTTCCTCCCTGCAGCTAGATGTCGCGTCGCCTCCCCCGCGGGATAGGCACGTCGCCGCATTCTCCTCCCGAAAGATGCTTCGCATCTCAACGCCAGTCCGCTTCCAAGAGCTCGCAGCAACTGAAGAGCGCCAACGGCCGCGTCGAATTCTGAGATCGGCACAGCTACGCCATGACGAGTCTCGACAGGCGCCCAACACCCTAGAAGCATGGCACCATCACTGCGAGGCGACACCATACTACGACAGCGATCACCACACCAATTACCTTCACCATTGCCTATTTACACCCTTTACCACATTTAACCACCCAGACACGAAGCGATATCACAGAAGGACAGACATGGTTGCCGAGAATGCAACCCGGGAATGCGGATGGTGTTTGCAGCGCCGGAAGCAATGACTGGCAGGCCACGAGCCATGTATGATATTATACACTCCAAACAGCGAGGAGACATCAGAGATACCAAGCCCTAGCATGGGCTACAATGAGGCAGCAGGAAAGCTTGACATTCGTTTCACACTCCCCAGTGCACCTGTCAATAGGATAGACGGCATACGTCGCGCCTTCGGCAGAAATTTGACGTCCCGAATGCCCCTGACGATACCCATCTCGGGCAATCTCCCCACGAGCTTCATGGTGACATCGTCCTCGAAATGAAGCAATGCCAAGTTGCTGCGGGCCCCCCGTTCGATACCGTTGCGCTAGGATACCGGGGAGGTGGTAAATCCCGTGAAACAGGGGCAGGGCCGTTCGGAGGGTTTGGTTCATCACGGACTGACTCGCGATGCAATGGCTTCGGATCTTGGTACGACCGAACCGACGGGACGATGCGTGGGACGTGGCTACTGGTGTTTGGTTGAGGATTGCGCTGGTATCTTGGCTCTTTGATAAGATGCAATCTTTGAGGCCTGGGTACGTCAGGATGCTACCTTCATTGCCTAACTCCGCGGTTGTAACGCTGGATGAGGTCTGCGCCGTGGAATATCTTGGCATCATGTTCAGAGAGGTTAACCTCTGCATTATGCCCTCAGCGGTCCGCTGTCGGGCGACCGCTGATCATAGGCCCATAGAGCGCCGGAAGTGCACAAACAGAGGCGTTGCCAGGGAAGGGAATACATCACTGCACTTGAACAGTTCACGAGAAGTTAGGTTTGCCAAAGGTGATCGACAAGTGTCCTGGAGGCGTCCAAGACCAAATGATCTGTGCCCGAGAATGCTAACAGAACCAGGCTTGAACTATGCCTCTCAACGTTAGTGCTCCTCCAAAAAACTACCCTCCAACCTCTCCTCCTCCTCACGTGAGCCCACCATCCATTCTGCGCACTGCCACCACCTCCAGCTGTGCCTGCGTAGCCACGGTCACGAGTGACCCCCCGCAATTCGGCAGCCAGCTTCGGGATGGGATCGCGGGGCCAGCATCCACATGCCGGCCAGCAGCCTGGAGAAGCACAGCGTCTTGGCCTGGGGACGCCCATTGTCGCCTAGCGCCTGGGGAAATGCCCGGCGCGAGGTCCCTGTCGTCATTGGCAATCCCCGCGTTCTCATTGAGGGGCTGGACGCCGGCGGGACGCCCTGACGGCAACCTTCGAGGGCCGGATCCGACCTGCGGGAGAGTCTGGGGAAGTATATACGGCGGGGGATCTCCAGGTTGAGAAGGGAACATTTGAGACATCACGAAGGGCTTTCAGAGTTCACCAGATCAGCCCATCTTCAGCGTCGACCACTGGACCCATCTAGACCCTCGGCCTGAAAATCCTTCCCCTGTCACCCGTCTTCCGAGCAACCCGACACAGCAGACCACCTCCCTCTCAACTCACTCATCGGTCCTCGACACAATCACCAAAATGGCCATCGTGGGCTACCTCCTCTCGCCCTGGACGGCCGTGGCCGCCGTCCTCTCTTACTACCTCTTCCCCTACTTCGTCACCTACGCCCCCCTGCGCGACATCCCCGGCCCCCTGGCCGCGCGCCTCTCAGGGCTGTGGCTCTTCTCAACAGCCCGCCGGGGAAAGCGCTTCCTGCTGGTGCACGAGGCGCACAAGAAGTACGGCCCAGTGATGCGCATACAGCCGAACCACGTCAGCATCAACGACGACGATGCCATCCAGGCCATCTACGGCCACGGCAACGGTTTCCTCAAGGCGTAGGTTCCTCCCAACTATGGCCGATGCCATCCCTGCTGACATCCCCAGTGACTTCTACGACGCCTTCGTGTCCATCCGCCGCGGTCTCTTCAATACCCGCTCTCGCGCCGAGCACTCGCGCAAGCGCAAGATTGTGTCTCACACCTTTAGCGCAAAGTCCATCGGCCAGTTCGAGCCCTACATTCACCAGAACCTCGAGCTCTTCGTCCAGCGCTGGGACGGCCTCGCGGCCGAAGCTGCCTCGAAGAAGCCCGGCGGCGCCGCTGAGGTCGACTGCCTCAACTGGTTCAACTACATCGCCTTCGATGTCATTGGCGACCTCGCCTTCGGTGCTCCGTTCGGCATGCTCAAGGCCGGCGCCGATGTGGCCGAACTGCGCTCCTCCCCCGATCAGCCGCCCGTGTATGCCCCAGCAGTCGAGATTCTGAACCGCCGCGGTGAGGTCTCGGGCACCCTTGGCTGCATGCCTTCCATCATTCCCTGGGCGAAATATCTGCCTGATCCTTTCTTCAGCCAAGGATTGACAGCCGTCAAAGAGCTTGCCGGCATCGCCATCGCCCAGGTCCGCCGCCGCCTCGACAACCCCCCTCCTGGCGAGCGCAAGGACCTCCTCGCCCGCCTCATGGAAGGCCGTGACGACAAGGGCGAGCCCCTCGGTCGCGAGGAGCTCACCGCCGAAGCCCTCACCCAGCTCATCGCCGGCTCCGACACCACCTCAAACACCTCTTGCGCCCTCCTCTACCACGTCGTCCGCACCCCCGGCGTCGTGGACAAGCTCCGCGCCGAGCTCGATGCCGCCATCCCCGCCGACATCGACGTTCCGACCTTCGAACAAGTCAAGGAGCTCACCTACCTCCAGGCCGTCATCAACGAGACGATGCGCCACCACTCAACCTCGGGCATCGGCCTGCCCCGCGAGATCCCCCCTGACTCACCCGGCGTCACCATCCGGGGCCACTTCTTCCCGCCCGGCACCATTCTGAGCGTGCCGACGTACAGCGTGCACCATTCCAAGGAGATCTGGGGCCCGGACGCGGACGAATTCCGCCCGGAGCGCTGGGAGAACGTCACTGAGCGCCAGAAGAACGCCTTCATCCCCTTCAGCTATGGCCCTCGCGCCTGTATCGGTAGGAATGTGGCCGAGATGGAGCTGAAGCTCATCGTTGCTGCGTGGGTGAGGAAGTTCGACGTCGAGCTGCGCCAGGAGGTCATGGAGACGAGGGAAGGGTTCCTGAGGAAGCCTCTGGCGCTAGAGATTGCCTTCAAGCGGAGGAAGTAAGCACATGCATGTACATTTCTGTTCTACTCGGCGTTGGTCAAGTACAATCAATAGGCTTGGAAATTGGCAGCAATTGGAGTTCATGCAACGATGCAACATCTTCCTCCCTGTCTATGCCTTGGCCTCCGCCTCCACAGCATCGGCCATCTCACCCAGCGTGTCAAACTTCCAGTCGTAAATCTCCTCCGCCCGGTTCCCCATAACGGCGCCCGGCCTCACAATCCAGCTCGACCGAATGCCCGCCTTCTTCGCCGGGTGATGGTCATGGAACTGGCTCTGCGCCGTCTGCAGAATAGCCTCCTTGCCAACCCCGAACATCTCCCCAACCTCGCGGATCATGTACTCAAAGTTGCGCGCATCAGGCTTGTAACTTCCGATGTCTTGCGCCGTGATGATCAGATCAAACGGCACGCCTTCAAGAGGTCCGGCATTGGTGCGAGAGAAGGAGGCCCGGTCGACGTTGGACAGGATGACGAGGCGGTAGTGCTTCCCCAGCCGGCGCAGGGCGTCGACCGAGTCGGGGAAGGCGGGCCAGATACCGACCGAGGCACCGAAGGCGGCGCTCTCTTCGGGGGTCGGGGCGGGGAGGCCGAGGCGAGCGGCGATCTTGGGGTGGATGGTGGCGAGGAGCTGGTCGTAGTTTAGGTCGGGGGTCTCGGCTTGCTGCGAGGCCTCGAACTCGTGGTAAGTGGTGAGGAGGTGCTCGCGGGTGAAGGAGGCGTTGTTCTTGTCGAGAAGGGGCTGGAGGGCGTCGAGCGCGCCCTTTTCCCAGTCGATGATTGTGCCGAAGCAGTCGAAGGTGAGGACCTTGAAGTCTGAGAGCTTGAGGTTGGACATCTTGAGTTATGGTGAACAAGCTGGTTGTTTGATGAACTGGTGCTCCAGACGATCTTTGCGTGCGGTCTGATGAGTTTAAATATGGTTCTCGTCGATGTCGATGGCGATGGATGAGTTGAGCTTCACCCAGAGGAACATCTCCAACTTGGCCCCACGCCCTTCGTCTTCCCCGCACATGACATTTCACGCAGCGGGGCTTCGCCTTCACCACCGGGTCCGATCCGGGCCTGGAAAGATGCGCCCAGAACCGGGCCGGTCGAGATAAGAGAACTGGAGATCGGAAGTGTCACCCGAAGGTCCATGATCTCTGTTGAGTCCTCACTCTCGTGATGATGTTGAATCTCGTCACTGAGGTGGTTGTTGATGGAGGTCCATGCCCTGCCGACCATGAGGCGCCAGGGTGGTGTCGTCCGTAAGACGGCGCTGTTTTGGCCCGTCTTCAGCGGCACATGTGCCGTAATGCCGTGTCAGTGACATCAACCGACCCGAGCCTCAGGCTGAAAGACATAAGCACGGCGTAGACCTGGCCGACCAAACTTTGCCAAAACACAACCAGAACAATCTCTCTATCAAAAATGAAAGACAGTTCCATCACCCTCAAGACGGCCCTCGCCGCGGCTGCCATCCTTCCGGTCGTCCTGCCGGCCGTGTACATTCTCCACCTGAACCGTCGCGTCTCGAAGCAGACCACGAAAACATCCGGTCGCCGGTCGCCAAAATCCAGTCCCGACAGCGCCCTTCTCTCGACATCGCCTACGCCATGCACGCCCTTCAGTCTCCCACCGGAAGTCAAGGATGACGAGTCTGAATGGGTGCTGGCATACGAAAAGGTCGTCTCTCATCCCATCGCCGCATCGGCCCTATCATTCCCTCCTGGTCGCCTGGCTTCAGGCGACGCTGCCCCGTCTGAACTCCTCCGGCGATACGCCCAGGCGACCCACGTCGCCTTTGGCAGGACACCACAGGCCTTCGCCATCAAAGCCTCTATCAGCGAGCCGCACCTCCGTCGGAGCTTCGAAGGGGATGTCGTTCGGGGTCTTCCATTCCAGAAGGGGGACATGGTCAATGGCGTTTACCGAGTCGCGTACTACGGTCAGGGAGAAGATCCCTCGTCTGAACGTGTCGAGCTTGTCATCGAGGCGCCTGCTTCGTACAAAGGCCACGTTCCCAAAGGTTTGATCGTGGCTGAGGTCGTCGTGATAGATGGCCCGCTATCTTCCGACAAGGGCGATGGGCAGCTAGAGCAGCAGGTTGTGTTTGTCAACGAGACCTGGATGTGGAGGCGCAAAGACGATCCAGCAACGTTGATCGAGGGTACTGTCGGCGGCTGGCTTCACGCACTCATGGCAGGCTGGCTCATCCTCAAAGGGATAGAAGGTGTCGCACAGTGATTACATTCTGCCGCAGATTCTGACTACAAGAAACTCCCCTCTCCTCAGACGAGCCTGAACGTCTCGATGTTGGCCCCTCTCGCCTTCAGTGCCTCGACAGACTCCCTGGGGTCCTGCACCTGCACTTCTCTATTCAGATCCCGGAGGGTCCCATCCTCTGATTGGGACCACCCAGCTGGAAGATCCCCGAGCCGCAGATCGGGAGACAGCTCCTGGGTCTCGGTGTTGTACCAGATCCATTTCTCCTTGCCCGTGGACCAGTCGACCCTGATGACCCAAGGAGACGGGAGGTGACCTAGGATCGCCTGCGACTCCATCAACCCGTTGACATAGGCAGGTCCGATGACCTTGTATGTTGTCTTGTTGACCGACGAGGCTTCCCGAATAACGATCGGGTGCGGACAGCCAAGGAAGACCGCCACGATGTCGCCTGTTTCCATCAAGTCAGCTTCCACGACGAAGTCCATTAAGGCCAGCAAGATACTCACCAGTCTTCATCCCCACAGGTCCCATGCCCGCAAGACCGTCTTCCGTACAGAAGAAGGTGCAGTTCTTCTCGTCTCTCACCATGTCTTCGAGCAGATGCCCGCGAGCCAGGTCGTCATCCGTCACCTCGGTATCCCGCTGCACCAGCGACTGATACTCCTCGCCATACTTGCGGGCAGACACCCCAATGTTCCTGCGCTCCCAGACCCAGCCATAGCGCAAGGCTGTAAAGAACTCAATCGACGTCGACTTATCCGGGCGATTCTCCTCCCAGACCGCGTGCCAGGCCTTGATGATGTCAAAGATGGCCGCTGTCGACAGGTGGGAAGAGTCTTTCAACCAGTGGGCCTGGCTAATGGCGCCCACTCGGGCAGCAGCGACACCCTGAACACCTAGAACGCCATCCCCGACGAGACTCGCGACGGCCTTCGTCCCTCCCGCCGCGCGCGCCTGCTGCGGTGTGACGGTGACCCCGACCTGCCAGTCAGGCACCCAGCTCGGCCCGTCCCAGGTTTCTGACCTCATTCCGCTATCGCAGAATTTGAGCAGAATGAGGTTCTCGTTCACCTCTAGGAACGCCATGAATGCATCCTGGAACACCTGTGCAGCGCTGGCATCGTAATCGGGAACGATCTTCTCCGCCAGTCGCCTTGGCACAAGACCGAGCAGAGCATACACCCGATCGCGCGGGTCAGTGCATCCCGACTGGCTCGTCGAACGCATCAAATACGACAGACTGTCCCAGTCCCTGGTGCTCGTCGCCGCGAAGGCGTGAGGCAGCCACATGGCCGGCGCCGGGTACAAGCCCCTCCTCATGGCCGCGTCAGGAAGCACCGTCTCGCGCAGCAGTCTCAAAGCACGACGAACGAGATACCACGAGACTGTCTTGTTGCCACACTGCATGATGGCCCCGTCAGAGTGGCTGGAGCGCGCGAGCATGATCTCCTGCCAGATCCATAGGCGCTGCCACCATGCATGATCCCAGAAGAGGTGACTCAGGGCCTCGCGCTTCTCTGGCGTGCACGGGTAACGCTGGTACCATTCGGGGTGGTCTGCATCGGGGGCGCGGTAGCCGCCACTAGGGGTGATTTCGAGCTGTCGGCCCATCCTCTCGAGCTCTTTGAGGGCGAAGTCGCTCGTGGGGGTTGCGGGGCCGAGCCAGGCGACGACCCGTGGCGCGAGGGCGTAGATGCTTCCCATGCGGGCGACGTGGCGTCCTCGCTCGACCTTGTCGTACTGATTGATGCAGATGGCGTCAATCCACAGCGTTCGCGGTCTGTCGGTGTAGCGAAGATGGCGGAGGGCCTTGACCAGGTTCGGCTGCGCTGGAATCGTGAACGGCGGCGTCTTGGTCTCGATGTAGATTGTCTCCTCCGGATGACGCTCGCCCCAGCAGTACGACAGGGCCTCAAAGTCAGGTAGGCTGTCGTCCAGCGGGACTTTTGCATCAAACTCGGATGGGTCGTAGGGATACGACGGGTCGGGATGCGTCCAGGACGACTGGGATCCGTCATTCTTCCAGAAGAACAGGCGCCCTTCGACAGTGTGCTCGGCCTTCCACCCTTCTGGTAGCGTCTTCCGTAGAGATATCAGGCTTTCCGAGTCGACGATGGGTGACGCTAAGTCCTGTTCGGGAATTGGGAGAAAGACATGCTGAAATGTGAGTCGAATGGGATTGTCAAATGCGCCGGGGAGGATCGTGGCCAGCCGGATCTCGCCTTTCTCGAGGTCGAGGGACTCATACTAGGCCTGGTCAGCGGCTTGGGCGACACATACTCGGCGAGAATAGGGGATCAAACCTCGATCGTTTGTAGGCTCATCGCCGCCTGTCTCGAGTCTTCTGTTGACGCCATTTCTTCACCAAATTGAGATCTTCGAGCGGGGGATGCCAAGATAGAAAGAGCACACGACAACAGAATTGACGCTGACCTTGAACTCCATCTCTTGAGACGGGAGAAGTGGCGGGGTCATCAGGGACATTCATTCATCAGAGAGGGGTCTCACGTCGACCAAAGTCCCATTTTGCCCCCTTACCCCTGTGTCTGCGCCACAATGACCGACAGCCATCAGCAAATCAACGACAGCATCACGAAGTGGACAAAGCCTCCTCGTGGCTTTGCTGACAGGCCTCCAGCCCCCTGATAGCTGCCAGTCCTGCCAGTGTAATGCACTGGCAAACGAGCTCCCAAGAAAAGGGGCGGCCTTCGAGGCATCTCGTGATGCTTACATCCTCGGACACATTCGGCGCCTGCCAAGAATGACCAAACGGGATCATCAAACTTGGCAACTTGGCATTGATGTCATCCGAGCGTCCCACTCACCAAATCTGCCTCAGCCCAGGGACTTTTTCCCGGTTAGTGCTGGCTCCTTACCGCCCACGGTTGAAGGCAGTGTGATCTGTCAGGATGGAGACGGAAGTGTATAAAGAACCTGCCCCAACCAAGCCTCCACACCAAGAGGCTTTTGATGCTACTTGTACTTATCTGCAATTCAAACATATTCCACCCAACTGTCACTCGGAAACCACATACTTCCCACCACCTATTGCCATGGGACTCTCAAAGGTGCTCGAACTCCTCCAACCCTCCCACCAGCGCGCAACTGCCCAGCAGGCTGAAACGGCCAAGGAGGCCGTCAAGGCGCCCAAAGAACACAGGAGCTCCAACAGCAAGATGGACAAAGCATTGCCAGAGGGAACTCTTGGTCACAGCGGCCCTCGTCGCGAGGAAGATGTCCAAGTCAGCGACGGAATGGCCCGAATGGACGCATTAACGCACGCCCTTTTCGTCCCTCGTTGATACCGGCTTATCTGCTGGAATGTGCGGTTCCAGGGTCTGTAATTAAGGTATTGATCTTACTAGGTATTCGTCCGCGTGGTTTGTCAACCTCGGTAGAGACATGGAGTACACTGGCGGCTCGAAAAGAGACGAAGCTGTCCACTGGGGAAACTATCACACTTTCAGGCTGGGTTGCGAAGACAGCCAAGTGATAATCAAATGTACCTATCCATACTGAAACCTGGCCATGAAACATAGGTTTCTACCAATTGCCCCGACGTTTGATCCACCATCCAGAGCATCATCATGCCCCCTGTCTCTCACAAGTTGTGAACGCAGAATAGGTACCATCTTAATGAACAATCATCTCCATACTGCTATTCTACTATGAATCGTGGCTAGTTACAATGTTCCCGACGGTGGGTCTCGTATCTAGAGCAGACTTCCATCACTCTCCTCCCATGGGTGTGTCTCCTCGATCGACATGATCAAAGCCCTATGGCCAGATGACCGCGGCGTGATCCTGTAACGATACGGCTGCGGGTGGCTCACCACTCCAGGGGTGAACTTGACTTCAGGCTGTATCTCAACCCCGCCTTCGACGGCTTTCCCGATATCAAACACCGCCAGCGATTGTGCAATACTCAGGTACAGGGCGTTATCAGCCAGGAGTCGCCCGGGGCAGATGCGCCTCCCAAACCCGAATACGAACTGACTGGGGTCGGGTGCGGGCTCTTGTCCCATGAATCGCTCGGGCATGAATGCCATCGGATCTTCGTACATGTCCGGATCGTGGGTGAAGTGCCTCAACTATGTTAACGGTGGGCTTCCCGATACCTATGTATGATTAGACTCACCAGACGTTGGCAAAAAGCATGGAGCCTTTCGGGATGAAGTACCCAGCAAATATGTCATCCTCGATGCTCATGTGAGGCAGTCCCATTGGCGCCACGGGGTGCCATCGGAGAACCTCCTTGACAATCGCCTCAACATACGGCAACGCTGAACGGTCATCAGTAGTGGGCAACCGATCTGCGCCGACGACCCGGTCAATCTCTTCCTGCGCCTTCTTTTGGACATCTGGGAAGAGAATCATAGCCAAAAAGAAACACTCAATGGATGATACGGTCTGTGCAAGTCAATACTTGCATCGTAATCTGTCAAGGGGGTGTGTTGAGACAGCAACTCACGGTATCTGCACCAGCAGTGTACAACGACATGGCCGACCACTTGTTCGTCCACTTCTCTTCATCGGTAGAGTCGCCAGCTTCCAAGAGCCTTGCCAGGAAGGACTTGTCGTTCTTGCCCCTGGCCAGCTGCTGCTTGACAAACGCGTATGGCTTTTCGGCCACCTGGGTGAGTTCAGCTCCCCACTGACGTGCGGCCCGCTTGAAGCCGGCTCCAGGCAGCCAGTCAGGGACAAACTTCACTGTAAGGCCATCAGCAGAGTATTCACTTATGACAGGGAACATGAGACCAACAGATGGGGAGGATGTCGACCATGAACGCCCCAGGTACAGCAGCGCGGGCAAACTTGTCCATGGCATCGCCCGCCATGTCGATCAGAATATCGTGACCCAGGGGTTCCGCAGTGTATCCGTATGCGATCTTCAGGATGACCGACCCTGAGGCTCTAAACGAGGTGTCAGTCTTTCTTCCTCCACCGGGGTCAAGTCGCACAGTGGTGAGACAAGTCTCAAGAACAGAACACTGACTTTCGGATATGATCGAACAGGTTGTCTGGGGACCGCAAGACATGGAGCAAAAAGTGCCCCACCTCGGCTTCTTGAAGGTTGTTGTACTGAGCGGCGGCTGCCTTAGAGCCGATGATGCGGCTCATGTTCTTGCGGTAAGTCCGAAACCTCGAGTTGTAAGGTGACAGGCCTAATGAATTCTCCCATCCTACCCTGCAAGGGAATCATCAGCTTGGGGTCTGGCTTTCCCATCCCTGGTCGCGCAACTCACATCTCCCCCGCGAATACTTGCTTCGGCCTTGAGGAGTGCTTCGCCGACCTCTTCTCCAAGAGCTCGAAGGCAATGTCTGCATCGTTGATGATGACCAGCCTCTGGCCAAGAACGCTGACAGAACTGAGGGGTCCTAGGCGAAAAGGTCAGCTTGCCCGCAACATCAAAAACGATGTGTCGGCCGTACACGGCCGACTTCAAGACCGACCGTAAAGCTTCTTGTGCTCCAGCCAGTGGTGCGCTTCAAGAGCGTCGGGGGTGGGCAAGTCGTTGAGATTCCCGAGGAGGGGGAGGCCTTTTGGTCCAGGTGGAGGGGGCGGTCGACTGGACTTGTTTCTGGAAGCAAAGACAATAACGCTCCCAGCCAAAACGAGGGCAAGAAACGCGACATGGCCGCTGGAGAACTCGACGCCTGCCATCTTAGGTGTGCGGCAGTTGGAGAAAGCAATGCAGATGGACGTGCAGAGGAAGCGACGGCACACTTTGCCAGCCGAGGCGAGCTGGAGTAATGTAGGCAGTTAAGACGATCCTCCCAGGCGCTGATGTCTGATTGCTGCGGGGAAGCGAATCCCTGTCTCGGGGACTCTCCTCGCTCCTGTGCTGCATGTGAGATTTAGGAGCGTCCACGCAGCCATTCCAGCTTCAGGGGCCTGCATACATCGTTCGTCCAGCTGCCAGTGCAGGGCTTCGAAGTCAGGGGTGTCCCGACCAGTCATTGAGAACACCCGCTGTAAGCGACTTGGATCGACAACCCCCACGATGTTACCATCCAGTATATCCGGGGCTCGGGCCGACCAGTCCCGCCAGCTGGGTATTGTCGATCTATCCTTCCAGAGCAGGCATCGCCAGTGGCAATTTTGGTTTTGAGGCTCAGCTCCTGATTTTTCATATTTCTGTCCCTAGGCAACGGCGCAGCTTGGCGACGATCTGTTCCTCGCGTGATATTTCCAGTGACACATTGCAACGGCCAGCCTCCCGCGCCAACGTCGGAGGAGCGTCGGCGCCGTTTCATTGACCCGCTCACTGGGAAAAAGAAATGTCTTCCTAAAGTCTGTCGTCAATGGCGGTCGCTTTTTTGGGGAAAAGTAAGCTTTCTGCTGATCATTTCCCACGGCTATCCCCTGTACCGACCCCTGTAACCGACCCGCGGATGCTTCCCCCGTCTCCGGTGGCTGCATTAGTCGAGGCCTTAGTTGTCACTTCTCGCTTCGTGAAGCTGTTCAGAGACGGCACCATATCATAGTCCTGGCCGTTTGTTAGATATGATACGCTGAATGACCACTGAGACAGTACGGGAGCCATTCTACCCCTGTATGATGCAAGCGGGCCATTCCCGTCTGTCGGCCGTTGGGTATTTCAGGCCCAGAAGCCTCTGGAAGTCCGTAAAGCACCGTTTCCTTCTGAACAACATCTTCATACCTTACTTGGTCCCTTCAGCTTTCCGTCTCCAACACGACAATCTCAAACGAAACTTTCAAGATGAAGGCGGCAAGCCTGGCAGTCCTCTTCCCTCTGGTGACCCTGGCCGGAGCCCAAGCCAGTTTCATGCCATCTTTGCCAGCTTGCTCGGTATGAAGAAACATCCCCCCTTCCATCTATTCAGGCATCTCTGACTTGTGAAACTACCCAGATCCAATGCTTCGAGTCGAATGTCTCCGCGTCATCTTGTCTGCCAACAGATATTCAGTGTCTCTGCGGTGACACTGCCTTTCTGGGTGCTGTGCAAACTTGCCAGGCAAGCAGTTGTTCGATAAAAGAGATTCTGAGTACGAACTGCCATCAGCCCTGGGAACATCTGCAGTCATTTGTGTTCATCACTTGCTGACGACGCATCAGCATCCACGAATGTCACGCTCAATGCGTGCGGTGTACCGCCGGGTGACCATTCGACAAAACTCGTCGCAATTCCGGCAGCCTTTGGCTTGGCCGTCATCACTCTCGTCGCCATTCGAGTAGTGAGCCGGTCTTGGAGCAGCAGCTTGAAGCTGGAGTGGGATGATTATCTCATTCTCTGTTCTGCGGTCAGTCCTCTACCATGTCTTCCGTGGTGCCCGGTGTTGATCTGTGAGCAATTCAGGCATTCGCGACTATTCTCAATGCGCTTTGTTTTCCAAGTAAGTATCACCGCCGTCAAAGTCTACGTAGTCGTCGTGAACTGACATCAGAAGTGACTCGTTACGGAATGGGCAAGGACTTTTGGTCCATCCCTCACGAAAACATCGACCGCGTTCTCATGGTAAGAACAATCCTCTCCCTCCAAATGCCTGCAATGCTACGGCTTCTCTGTCGCATACACGTCTAACTTCAAGCGCTCCAGTATCTCTACCTCGCAATGATCCCTTACATGATCTCGGAGATGCTTGCACAGATGTCTCTGCTGGCATTCTACCTCCGAGTCTTTGGAGGCTCGTCTAACTGGGTCAGGCGAGGCTCCTGGATCCTGATATGTTTCTCTGCCTCTTTTGGCATCGCAAACACCTTCTCTATGATCTTCCAGTGCACGCCTATTCCCTTTTTCTGGCAAAGCTGGGCAGGAGAAGTAACCGGGAGCTGCATCAACATCAAGGTCTTCTCATGGGTCCGCGCCTCCATCCAGATTGCCATGGACGCCTCGATCTTATCTCTTCCACTCCCAGCTTTGCTGAAGCTCCGCATGAACAAGAGAAAGAAGGCCCAACTACTTGTTATGTTTGCCCTGGGTTTCACGTAAGCACCATCACATGCCATCTTCAGCGCATTTCAACCCTGCGCAGACTGACAGCCCACCTAGCATTACAATCATCAGCATCCTCCGTCTCGAGTCGTTGGTCCAATTCGCAGCAACGCAGAACCCGACGTGTAAGTAGAAGTTCACCGGTGACTGCTTGTAAACTAACAAGTATCCAGTGGACAACTCGCCAGCCGTGTACTGGAGTGTTCTCGAATGCAACATGTTCATCATCTGCGCCTGTCTTCCCGCTCTTCGAGCCGTACTGTCTCGCCTTGCTCCCAAAGTCTTCGGATGGTCAACTCTGGACAACAGCTACGAGCGAGAAGCCGATTACACGGTGGAGGACGGCGTTAAGAGTCAGGCTGGCTCCGGGTCAAGCCATCAGTTGAGCAGCATGGGAAGCATGAGGAAAAGCAACCTGACTGTGCTGCCAGAAGAGGGAGTCGAGTCTATCGATGGGCGGGTGGACAAGCAGGGCATACGTGACTGGAGGGGATGATTTAGAACCTAGCTTCCGGGGTGTTTCCAGCTCGACGTGCATTCGAAACGTTCGACGGCTCAAGGGAAGCGGGGACCCCCAGACTCCGCGATATGTGAACATCATTAATTATCATTCCTACATCTGATCGTCTACATCGACGTGTAGGCGTTCAGAGCCAGCTGACCGCCTAGGTGCGCGTACAGAATGTTCGAGCCCTCCTTGAACTCGCCCTTCCTCACCATGTCCATCATGCCCGCCAGGCTCTTTCCCTCATACACCGGGTCGGTGATGAAGGCCTCAGTCGAGGCACCAAACTTGATGGCATCAATCGTCTGCTGGTCCGGAATGCCGTACACGCCGCCGTGGTACCTGCCGTCCAGGATGATGTCGTCCTCCGTGATGTCGTCCTCGGTCAGGCCGATCTTGGCCGCCGTCGCCTTGGCGATGCGGAGGACCTGGTCCTTGGTCTGCTGCACCTTGGCAGAGGCGTCAATGCCGACGACCTTTCTCGGGCGCGAGCCGCGCTTCTCCGCCAGCTTGAAGCCCGCGACCATGCCGGCCATGGTCGAGCCTGTCACCGCGCAGACGATGATGATGTCGAAGAAAACGCCGGCCTCCTTCTCCTGCTGCTCCACCTCGAACGCCCACCGTGCGAATCCGAGACCGCCCAGGGGGTGGTCGGAGGCGCCGGCGGGAATGTAGAAGGGTTTCCGGCCGGCGGCCTCAAGCTCTGCCTGCAGGTTCTTGAGCGTGGGCTTGTGCTCGATGCCGAAGGCCGCGGGGTCCAGCCTCGTGTCAGCGCCCATCAGCCGGGACAGCTGGATGTTGCCGGCCTTCTCGTAGACGGGGTCCTCCCAGTCGACCCACTTCTCCTGGACGACCGCAGCCTTGAGGCCGACGACAGCTGCCACTGCGGAGATCTGGCGTGTGTGGTTGGACTGAATTCCGCCAATGCTGATGAGCGTATCGGCTCCCGACTCAAGCGCAGCGGGGACAAAGTACCTGCAGGGTGTCAGCATGAGATTCCCGACTGCTGGGGATTGGAACACATACTCGAGCTTCCTCGTCTTGTTGCCGCCGTAGGCAAAGCCTGAGTTGCAGTCTTCGCGCTTGGCATAGATCCCAACCTTTCCGCCGAGAGCCTCGGTGATGCGGGGGAGGTGCTGGATGGGGGAGGGTCCGAAGAGGAGGGGCTTCCTCGGGATGCTGGCGAAGGGCTCGGGAAGCTGAACGGGGTCAGCGCCCGAAGCCGATGAGGACTGAGTGATGCTGGTCATGATGGCGGTTGGATGCACAAGGTTGTGATTGATGAAGTTATTCTTAGACCAATTCAGGGCCTTGCTTGATGCTTGCCAACCTTTATACCTCGATGATCACAGAAAAGTAGACGCCGACTCCGTGTTACTCCTCGTTTTCTGGGGCCAGATGATCCCGAGTGTCCTCAGAAGTGGCGCCGTCTCACTTCGCCGTCGGCAAAGTGGAGGGGTCGGCAATCTCAGCACGGCGCCTCACCAATTGTCGGCAAATAATTTGCCGACACCCTCACGACTCGGCGATTGTCGTCGGGAAACTACTTGCGCCTCAACTCCGAGGTCGCTCTTGACGCGAGGCTGCGTATCGCGTTGCAGGGGAAAAGAGGTCCATGGAGGCGATATGGAAACAATCAAGGATTTCCTCTCGGCTAGAGAAGGCATAGTAGAATGCTGAGATTTTAGGATGGAGTCATCTGGCCAGGTTTGCAAGCGACGGAGGTCCTGGCAGAGTCCGAGTCTGCTGTCTTAAATGGTTCTGCAATGTTGAGCACGATAGGAGTGTTTAAAGTATCAGCCTGGACATCTATTCGAACATCAAGTCGTGTTTGGGTACTTAGACACGATACCGTTGTTCTTGCAATTGCCTTCCCAAGCACCGACCTCCTTCTGCTCGCGTTGCCTGCCGTCCAGGATCATCGAACATGTTTCAACAAGATACAACAAGGTCAAAATCAGGGATTTCCTCCCGATCATCCTTGACAGAACGAGATCTTGAGTCTACAATCATCCCAGAAGCGGTCGCAAGCAAGCCCGAAGCCCCCACGGCTGAAGATCCCCCTCCAGATGGCGGGCGCATCGCATGGACGCAGGCCTTCATGGCACACCTTGTCATCATCAACACCTGGGGCACCGTCAACTCCTTTGGAATGTTCCAGACATTCTACCGCGAATTTCTCTTCCGACCCCCGTCGGACATCAGCTGGATCGGTTCGATGCAGGTGTTCTTCCTGTTCGTTATCGGGGTGTTGACCGGACGACTGACCGATGCCGGCTACTTCCATCACGTCTTCGCCACAGGTTCGGTTCTTGTTGTTCTTGGAAGTTTGGCCGCATCTTTTGCGACCGAGTACTGGCAGCTTTTCCTTTCTCAGGGCGTCTGCATTGGTCTTGGGATGGGCGGCTTGTTCTGTCCCGTCATGGCGGTGCTCTCGACATACTTCCGGAACAAGAGGAATCTGGCCATCGGTATCGCCATCAGTGGATCTGCGACCGGTGGAATGATCTACCCCGTCATGGTCCGCCAGCTACTCCCGAAGATTGGCTTTGGCTGGACCATGAGATCGATGGCACTGGTGCAGCTGCTCACTCTTTGCGTTGCCAATGCCTTCATGCGCCCGAGGTTGGGACCTAGACGCTCAGGCCCTTGGGTCGAGTCTTCGGCATTCCGGGAGATGCCATACCTGCTGTTCACCATCGGCATATTCTTCGTACGCCCACACCCCCACCCTCTCGTGTATCATCTTGGAATACATTGCTGACACCGATGCTTAGAACTTCTGGGGAGTTTACTTTGCCTTCTACTAGTACGTCCTGGAGCCTCATTGCTTTCACCAAGAATCGTCTAACATTTTACAGCATCGGGCCCTTCAGTCGAGACGTTCTCGGCTTCAGCTACGACCAATCGATTGATATCCTCATGATCATGAATGGTGTGGGGGCCATCGGACGGGTGGTGCCGGGGTTCCTTGCCGACCTTTACCTGGGACCTCTGAACGTGGTGACGCCAGCTGCCTGCTTCTGCACCATCCTCCTCTACACCTGGAACGGAATCAGCAACGAGCTTGGACTGTACTTCTGGGCAGTTCTCTACGGTAAGTCACCAAGCTATTTTGGCCTCTGCCCACATCTGACTTTTCAACGAACAGGAATATTCGGTGCCACAGTCCAAGGCCTTTTCCCAGCCGCCCTAGCTTCCTTGACGACCGATCTGAGCAAAGCTGGAACCCGTATGGGAATGGTCTACTCGATCATCAGCTTTGCAAACCTCACAGGACCTCCAATCGCCGGTGCTCTGATCAGAGCCGCTGATGGACGATACACATACGCCTTTGCCTTTGGAGGCTCATGTCTTCTTCTCGGAACTTCTTTCTTGGTCGCTTGCAGGATATCTAAAGGAGGCTTCGGAATGGCCAAGGTGTAGCCGTGTAGATATAAGAACAAATCAAGTACATGCTGTCTTAATAGAATCTTCTCTAGAAATGCGAAACCTGCCACATCTCCGGGAAGTAAAAGTCCTCCATCATGTGGTTCTGCATTTCGTCGAGGAACCCGCCCTGCGCGGAAAACTCATCGGGCTGGACCACGACGTCCCCGTCAAACCCAGATGGCCCGTCAGGTCCTCTCTCGCTGGAAGGAGCCGTCGCTTGTGCGGTCTGAAGCCTCAAGTCCGCCTTTCTGCTGCGCCAGAGGTTGAGGTTGTTGTTCTGTCCCATCTGCTTGACGGTGCCTTCGCACTGATTGAGACAGATGTCTGCCAGATCCCAGTTGGTTTGGGCCTTCATCTTCTTGAGATGGTCGATCAACCTGCGGGCGCTGTTGACACATCCGGTGGCGACAGTCTCCTCCTGTGCTTCCAGGGCGCACCTCATCATGAGGGTCGCAGCGGAGGCAAAGTGGTATGCGATGTCTTAATGGGAGTTAGCGGAAGATTCGAGATAGGAAGAACGATCATCTTACATGGCAGCCAGAAGGCCTTGGTCTCCTCGGGCGTCAGTGCGACAACAGCGTCGATGAATTCATTGCCGATCTTGATGCACCTCGACTGGTAGTACAGTGCTTCCGTGTCGTCGGCTACCCGTGTCGCTTGCAGGGCGGCCCGGCAGATGCAGATCTTGACCGCGAGGAACGAGAGCTGAAGGTTGAGCGCCCCGGGCTCACGCCTGCTCGAGGCGAATGTCTCGTCGGCGGGGTTGAGCCACGGAGGCAGCGAGTCCTGCAATTCGTCGACATGAGCATCGATGCGTCGCAGAACCCGTAGCGTCTGCTCCAACGGATCGGATCGGAGGGAGTAGACGATTGCTAGCACCTCGCTGAGAAGATTGGTGAGTTGGCAGAGAAGGATGAAGGAGTGCGCCCCCCTCAGGCGTGTTTGGGTAACCGATGCACCGGCAGCGACGTCATCGTTGACGATGTTGAGGTCGGGAAGGTCAACATCCCACTGATCTCGGTGGATGTGACCTGGCGTGCCGTGGCAGAGGCTCGCCCTGATGAAGGTCAGTCTGGGTCTAGATTTCCGAGTCATGCAGTTGACGACTCACCACACATCATGAATGAGCAGCGCCCACCACGACTTGACCCGTATGTTCTTTTGCCGTGCATCGAGCTTCCACTTTCCTGGATTCCGATTCAAGCCAAGGCTTTGAGCGAGGGCCACAGCGCTGCCGACGTTGATGGCATTGTAGGTGATTGATGTTATTGGTCGACCCAGCAGGTCCAGTATGCACGCCAGAACTGTCGAGAAGCTGGGTGTCTGGAAGTCTTCATGCATCGCACTGACGGTGAGATTCCAGATGTATCGCATGTCGGGCCGTGGCCGCCGACTAGCGACAATCTTTGGTGAGAGCTCCCACGACACGAGGGAGACGGCGTAGATCTCGCACACAAGGGTATGCGGCAATGATCCCTCCTGGTAGGCTGTCTTGACTGCAGTTTCGTCCAGAACGGGAAAAGCAGGGTGGACAACATCAAAGTACCTTGCATGAAGTATCAGCGACTCATCAGAGACAGGGGCGGTGGCGCACTTACAGGTCAAGGACGTGGGGCCCCAGGGGTTGGACGATGTTCTCGATGGCCTCGCACTGCTTGAAGCCCGAAGTCCCATTGCCGGTCGAGGCCGTTGTGCGCTGCCGCGGGACTTTGAGATAGACGACAGGATTTCGGGGGTCGTCCGAGTACACGCTGTACGGATTTGGATGCACGTGGCTGACGGGACCGCCGTTCTCCGCCGGGGAAAGGTACTGCTCCAGCATCTGGACATCGGGCGCCACAGCCGGCCCGACAATGTGGCTCGACAGGCCGGGGTCCGTGGCGGCGAGACCGGTGTCCCCACGTGGTCTGTTCATATCCATGCCGGCATCCTGGAAGCTGGATCGCAGGGAGCTGTCGGACGCGTTGGTCGCCGGGTTGGCCAGGACGGGGGATTCGAGTGGCGAGGACGGCCTGGTGGGCCGGCGCATGTGGGCGGTAGGACGTGTCGTGCAGTGCTTCTTGTGCATCCGGCACAGGGTGCACGGCTCGTCCAGACGGGTCCGGTGGCATCTCGACTTTCGCCGGTGGCAGAAGTCGCAGGCCGGGATCCGGTGGGACCGGTACGGCCGGGCGGCCGCGACAGCCTCATCGGCCGGCGCATCAGACTCGAGGGGCATGACGTTGTCGGAAAACGCGCTTCTCCTCGGGATTTGAAGTGGAGTTTGTGGTACGAGAACAGGTGTTTGATGGAGAGAGGGCGTGCCGTGCGACACTGAGGCCGTGAGTTGTGGATGCAGAAGGGAGGCGGCGGCCCGGGGATGTCGGCGCCTGTCGGGAAAAGAGCAAGGCCGTCGGCAAATGATCAGATTGCCGGTGGCAGCTTATCGACATTTGCCGACGGCGGAGGGGATGCGATAAGAGAGGGGTTCGGCAGTTGATACGGGTGGCGTGTGGCGTGGTGACGGCGATAAGATTACGCGAGTCATGAGGGTGAAGCACGTGACGGGCTGGTTTGTCGTGGCATCTCCCAGCATCAAGGCCCGCCAGCTCAGGTCCGAGTACCTAGACTGTTGTAGAGAACAGCTCTGGGGCACTGAGGATTTGATTCATCCTGGCATTCTCATACGTTGTGTTCTCATAATATCTTGCTGTTCTGGCAATGTTCTTGATCCAGTCGCAGAGTCACAGATTCAAATGCAAAATGAAGAATTGACGAATCCTGACAAAAACGCAGCGGAACATGAGCTGAACCTTTTTGAGACTTCAAATGCACCTGGACTTTTGTGGTAAGACACTGTGACAGTGTTCCTAATAGCTCGTCATCGTGATTGCCGCTGCAATCTGGATTCCATCCCGCTCACCAGACTGTGCCGATCACTTCATCCTGAACTAATGCTGTTCAGACCTGGCTCTGTTCCCTGGGAGTAGGTGACCGGTCTGCGGCAATATGTCACTTCCTAAAGCAAAGCTCACAATGAGGTCCAGATATGACATATTGATGACTTTGAAGAGGTATGTTGTCAGGTCTATTCTGAAAAATCACGCTAACGCTATGCACTCTATGTTCCCGCTTCTACTCATGCAGATGCCTTCAGGTACTCGGGGCTGAAGGGGTAATCGTTATAACCCTCATTCGATGTGGGAAGGTAGAAAGTGTTCCGGTTGTACTGGTTCAGCTCGATGCCGTGCTGGATCCGGTAAACGAGATCGGGGTTGGCAAGGAACAGCCGGCCGAAGGCGATGATGACATCCCACTTGGCGTAGTGGCCGTCAACAGCCTCCTGAGCCGACTTTGGGCTGTAGCCGCCAGCGACGATGACGGGCGAGTGGTTGTTCCAGGCCTCAAGGAGGAAGTCAAGCGTCCTGCTGTCGTCGCTGGCGAAGAAAGCGGCTGGGTCACCGACGGCCTCGACGAGGGAGAGGTAGGCCAGGGGCTTGTCGAGCGTCTTGAGCTGCTCCACGATGTAGAGATTCAGCTCCTTGGTGTCGGACTTGATGGCGCCCTGGAAGCTGGCGTAGGGCGAGAGGCGGAGGCCGACGCGGTCGGCGCCGATGGCAGCGGAGACGGCCCGGACGACCTCGAGGAGGAGACGAGCGCGGTTCTCGATGGAACCGCCCCACTTGTCTGTCCTCTGGTTGACCGTGTCGGAAAGGAACTGGTCAAGGAGGTACCCGTGGGCGCCGTGAATCTCGACGCCGTCTCCTCCGGCCGAGACAACGCGCTTGGCGGTCGCGACGTAGTCGTTGATGACCTGCTGAATGTCCTCCTCGGTTGCCTCCGCGGGAGCCTGATCCTTGCCATCGAGGGCAGAGGCACTGCTGGACTTGTACTTGCCGCCGCGCGAGGCGGTGTAGGACGGATCAGCGGCGCGGCCCTGGTCCCAGAGTTGTTGGAACCAGAAAGAGCCCTTGTCGTGTACGGCCTGGATGACCTTCTTCCACGAGGCGACCTGCTCGTCTGAGACGAAGCTGGGGAGGTGCTTGGCGCCCTCCTGGCCCGCGGCGATGCCGGTGGCCTCAGAGATGACCAGCGTTCCGGGAACGGTGGCGCGGTCGGCGTAGTACTGTTGCTTGATGGGGAGGGCGACGTGATCGTCATCGTTGCGGTTCCTCGTCAATGGCGCAAGGGCGACTCTGTGCTGGAGCTGGAGGGGCCCGAGCTTGACGGGCTCAAACAGCTTGGAGGTGGATGGAGCCATGTTGTGCGTGCGTTGATGAGGTTGGGAGCAAGAACAGTGATGTGTTGTTTCTCAAACGGATGTCTTCATGCACAGAGTCTCAAGGTATTTAACATCCCGTAGGATGAATTGCGTCGCGGCAGATTTGATTTGCGTGATTGCTAAGGCGATGCTTTGTAATTTTTCTCAGGGGAAATCGATTGCGTCAGTGGTCCCATCAAATCATTTGTCATGAAGGCTGCTGCCAGTGGCTGGAGATTTTTCGGAGAAATCAGACCGGAAAAGGAGTAGTGCGAAAGGCATACTGAGTGAGGATTTTGCTTTCCGCGTCCAGCTTCGCGCACATTCGATGAGCGTCGCGAGTATTATCGTCGGAAAATCGGTCACCTGTCTACGATGGTTATCCGCTCCGCCAGAGCTGTCTGGACGCGTGCGTCGGGTGGGATCATGACATCGGCGCAGGTCCGGTCCCTGCTCTTGAGTTTGGTGCTCGCGCACTGTGGGCCGCCAATGCGACAGAGAACGAGGGCCGGACGCATGGAACCTGGAATGCCAATTGCAGAATGAGGTGCTGTGAGACGTGAGTGACTCGTGGCGATTGCTGAACCAAGTCTGCCCTGCCAACCCAAGCTATGTTTCTACGCATTGGGGCATTTTGAGGTCCGGCACCACTAGTCGCCCAAGCGGCCAAGCGCTATTCAGGAACCCGAGTGAACTCTTACTTCGACATCCATCTCCGAGTGGCAACAAGCAAAGATGGGTACAGAAGTCATGAGTGTGTGCGGGGAAGAGGGAGGGCTGGCGGTGGTAGTGACATGAGGGTGAGACGGTGCGTTCGGCAAAGTGAGAAAACACTGCATGGGAGATGATAGGGAAATTGTGTCGTCAGGTTGAGATGAGCGCAAGCTTGCCTAGCTAGAAAAGTTGTGAGGAAAATGATAGCCTGAAGAGGGTGAATGAAAAGGCTTTTCGAAGCATGATGGAGACCTGTTGGCACCCTAATTTGATCCGCGAGATGCGGCCGCGGTCGTTGAATTCGTCGTTGGAGGTGCCAAATTTGTCTGGCGACCTTGACCCGAATGTGTCGAGAGATCCTGCATCTAGTCAAACCAACACAACGTTGAAGAAATGAAATTTGGAAGGACAGGAGACCAAAGAGCCTCACATAGAGACAGCTGAAAGCGGAAAGCAAGTGTTACTGTGATTGACTTGTCGCTCAATCAGAAGGTTGGCTAACCCATCGAGATGGATTTGGCGGCTGGCCAGTCGTGGACGGTGGAGAAACAGCACCTCGATCATGAGGGCTGTTGCCACGTATGTAGGCGGGGATTGTGAGGTCTCGGGTGATGCGTCGCTGCAATATGCAGTGAAACCGTTCCATGCTAACACAACTTCGTTGTCAAATTGGTAGTCCTCAGGCCTGGGAAACGATCCGTGAAGTCAGCCACGACATCGTCTCATCATATTCCAGGATGTGTACGAGAACCAAATTGTAACGTTGCCGTTTCGATGAATCAGAAGGATTCGGCGATCTGCCGGTGACATGGGACGGCTTGACAATTGATTCTGATAGAGAAGCGAAAGTGTGGCAAGACGTCGAGGAATGAGACCCGGATGCTGATGATTCGGCGACTTCCCTCCACCCACCGGGTGGTTAGGTGGCGAGAAACGATATAGGTTGCAACTAGATCTCCTGGAAAACAGGGTCTGGACGAGATAGAATCATTGATTTGTTCATGTGAAGACTCAAATGTGAGCTGGTAGACAGGTGTCGGCGGTGATGGAAGGCGATGCTTGAGAGAAAAGAGTAGCAAATGGAAGAAATTCAGTATGGGGAGTCAAGCGTGAGCATGTGTCAGAGCCAAGTTGCTGCGCAAGGACTAACCCTGTTCAGGTAAGCAAACCCAGAAAGAATGCAACGGCTACGCGAAATGTCAAAACAGGCATTAAGTCCCATCGTCTCACTCTCACGCGAGCTCGAGTCCAGGCCATCAATAGCGCCAGCACAGCAACCAGGGAGGCACCGCGGAAAGTTCCCAAGGTCTTGGTAAAAAGCTGCATGCTCGAACCCCAAAGCAGAGGTCGGGCACGTGGGCACCTTCAGACAGCCAGAGCGAGCGCGGGCATGCTTCACGTGCTGCAGCGAGGGTGATTTTGGAGTGTCTGATTGGACGCGGGGAGGGTGACCAGGGTCGGCGGGATGAAGTTGGGGACCCCTAGACTGCCAAGCCTTACGGATGGAGTCCGTGGCTTGAGCGGGACTGGGAGCTCGCATCGGCGGGTCCCGGGAGGTGGTTCAGGACGGGGGAGGAGAGGACAGGGAATGGTGGCAGAGGGGTGCGGAATGCGCCGGTGGGCATGGGGGCCAGCGAAGGAGTGCGGTTGAAGGGACCAGGTCAAGACATTGGCATCGGGCTCCCGCGAGTTGGCTGACGGCTCAGGGTGCTGGAAGGAAGGGCGTGCTCTGGTTGGCGTTCTTGGCTACAGTCTACATGGGGGTTGCGGCGTTCGAGAAGCGTTCGACGGCTCTCTATTCGACCGCGGGCGACATAAGCCGGTGATGGATTCGTCCAATGGTGACACTGATCGAGCCGGCGTCCGCGATGGGCATGTCAAGCATGTGAGACGAGCTGATCGGGGAGCGCGATGTGGACCGGGAGGCAACACTGCATAGTCCCGAATCCAAGGTTGACTTTGCCTCTTGGCCTGGATCTTGTTGTTGGGGTTGCTTTTTCTCTGGGGACCACAGCCAGAGGCAATCTTCGCGATCTATTGTGCCTGGCTGAGTGAGACAGGTTCTGGATGATGAGAAGGCCGTGAACTCGGTCAGGAAGGCTGTCCGTGCCATCCATATCCCGCGGCGGGATGGCGTCGCGAGCCGTGTTTGCTTCTCAAAACGCTACCGAGCTGAACGCCATCTCAACGCACGAAAGACCGCCACAACGCGGGGGAAGCTCGGAAGCCTCGAGATCGAGGGAAGAATGAAAAAGTCTGACGAGAGACACGAGACATCGGGCTCCGGCCAATGAGTTCGCTCGGCCAGGGTGTCGATCGTTCCGAAGACGAATCATGACATCGTCGGGCGTTGTTTTTTGCCGCCCAGCCTGAAGGGGAAAGAGATGGCGCTCTTCTGCCGAGGACTAATGCGTGACGGCGCGGAAAAGACTGTTCAAATTCAACAGGAATAAGCCACCCGAGAGGTAGTGCCGTGAAGCACGCGATCTATCGTTGGTCGGACATTGACAAACGGCGAACGTTGCAGGTAAGCATATTTCTAAAGATACCCAACTTAAAGTGAAGCTGGAGAGACTAAGAAATAAAGTTAATTAGTGAGAGTACACTTCAACCCGTAGCGGGCCATCTCAAATGGATACTCCGAGTTGTTGGCCGACGTCCATGATCCGGGCAGCAGCACGAGAGTAGCGAGAGGGTCGATCGATGAGGAAGCGAGGACGCGAACAGGGTGGGAACTGACCTGACACTGACACGACCCCGTCAGCTCACTACCAGACAGAGCAGAACCAGTACGGACGCCCTTCGATAGGCGACCCGAGCTGCATCAATTTCACGTTGCCGTCGAGAGCTCATGTCCCGTTTTGGTCGCACGTGGTTGCTTTCTCTTCACTGATTGGTCGCGCCGAGACTCGAGATCTCCGGGCACTGGCGCCTTGGCGCGCTTGTCGCCAAGAGCCGCCAAGAAACGTGGCCTTGGCGCCCCGGTGACGCTTCGAGGGCGCTCGACACCACATGCGCCCCGGCTGCTGGTCCCATAGGCGCACCTTGAAGTGCTTCTGCGCCTCCGCCAGGGGTCCCGCACGGGAAGGGGGGGATTGGAAAGCTTGGGCTGTCCAGCTTGGGCACGGGTCTGGAGAGGGAGCGGAGGAGGAGGAAGTCTGGCCTTCATGGCGGGGCCCATCTCACGTTCCTCGCTGTCTGACTGTCCTCTCCTTTCTCGCCGCGCTGGTCGACGCCTGAAGCTGACGCGCATGCATCTCCCCCCGGCTTCCAGCAGCGCCGTTGGTAGCCTCCCGGGAGGCGTAACGAGCAATAAGCCCCATCGGGAAACAACTCCTGGGTGGACTCAGGCTGTTCCTCGCCGTCCCCGAAATCTTGATCGGGGTCCGCTCGCCGGAAGGCCTTGATGGTGTGCTCGCCCGCGTCCTCTCGTCGAAAAAGAGCGCTGCTGGCCTACACGTGGGAGGCTATAAGGCTTGGCGGGATCCCCCCCGTCCGACGCTCGAACCAACGTCAACCCATACCTCACCTTTTCGCCTGCTCACCTCTCACACACCACAACCTTGTCCCGCCCGGTACCCTTGATGCCCACCCTCGATTCGACAGCTACCTGATGCCGCTCATTACTGCCCGCCCCCACCGGCGTCTTGGCTTGTACTCGACGCCCTGCAGCGTCGTCTCGGCTTTCGATCCCAGGACGGGGAGGGATCCCCCCACCAGGAGCGCCCCTCCGGTTTCTGCTGTTGCTGGTGCCCGCGGAGGCAGTTTCTGGAGCATCCACGGCAACGTAGCCCAGCGCGCAACAGGGTAGCTTCATCTTGGCAGCGTCCATCGCTTCCAACGCCGGACGCTCGTGCTGGCACGCGCAGCGGGACTTGCCATGACGGAGTACGCCGACATGTCATCGCGACAACAGCGAGACATCACCTCTGGACAAGACACGGCCCATCCGAAAGGTCGCGGCCCACATCGAAATGGCCAAGACGCCATCATCCAAGCATCGCCACGGCCATAGACGGGATCGTCCCAACCTATGTGGCGAGCGTCAGACATGGAAACCCGCCGGTGGCCCTGGGCATCTGCTTCTAGACGTCTGACCGGGGGGCGGCAGCCACACGACCAGGGTGGGGATGGGGGGAGCAGACAGGCAAGGGGGTGTCGTCCGGACGTGACATGGGGGAGAGGCGAGGGAGGGCGTGTGTGTGTGTGTGTGTGTGTGTGCGTGCGTGCTACCTAGGTACCCAGGACGGGAACCACCATCCTTCGTCTGTAATGCAGTCCACCTCGCACAAGCAGCCTGGGTCTTGCACCGGGGGGTGAGAGAGAGACCCGCTCTCCCGTGCGAACTCGTTCTTATATATATCCTCCCGGCTCTGTCCTCCCATGGGCTCAGGGTCTTCTCTCCTCAAGTCAAGTCAGTCAACCAACTTTGACCACAGCTCAGCCTGCAGGCCTCGACTCCCCGCCGCGCACTCAAGGCTTCGAGAACAAACAACCAGTCCATTCATTCCTTCTTTCACCCCCTGACTCTACCGCTCGATAGCGAGTAGACGTTGCCAGCCATGGCCCCCCTTCACCAGTATGACTACATCCTGGCGGCGGGTCTCATCTTCGCCTTCCTCGATGCCTGGAACATCGGTACGTCTACTAGGGCATGCTGTCTTCGATGTCTCGACTAACACAACCCTTTCAGGTGCCAACGATGTCGCCAACTCGTGGGCCACCTCCGTCTCCTCGAGGTCTGTGACCTACATTCAGGCCATGTTCCTCGCCTCCATCCTCGAGTTCGCAGGCGCCGTCGGTGTCGGTGCTCGCGTCGCCGATACCATCCGCACCAAGGTCCTCGATATCGAGCAGTTCGAAGCCAACCCCGCCATGCTCATGCTCGGAATGGCCTGCGCCATCACTGCCTCGTCCCTGTACCTCACTGTCTGCACCAAGATCGGTCTCCCCGTGTCCACCACCCACACCATCATGGGTGGCGTCATCGGCATGGGTGTCGCGACCGTCGGAACCGAGGGTGTTGTCTGGGCCGAGTTCGACAAGGGCATCAACGGTGGTGTCGTTCAGGTCTTCCTCGCCTGGATCATCGCTCCTGGTCTGTCGGGTGCCTTTGGTGCCATCGTCTTCACCATCACCAAGTACGGTGTCCTCGTTCGCAGCAACCCGGTCATGAAGGGTCTCATCACCGTTCCTTTCTACTTCGGCATGACCTCCTCCCTCGTCGTCATGCTTCTCATCTGGAAGGGCGGCTCCATCAAGACCGGTCTCAACGGCGCGGGTGAGGCCGGCCTCATTGTCGGTGTCGGTGCCGCTGTTGCTCTCATCATCGCCGTCTTCCTCGTTCCCTGGCTGTACCGTGTCATCATCAAGGATGACTGGCAGCTGCGCTGGTACAACATTCCCCAGGGTCCTCTCCTGCTCCGCCGCCCCGAGCCTCCTGTTCAGCCTGAGGGTCACACCGGCGGCATCAAGGACTACTACGAGGGTCACCTGACCAAGGAGGAGCTCAACGCCCTTCGTGCCGGCGGTGCCCACACCCAGGACGAGGAGGCCACCCCTACTGGCGAGACCAAGGAGGTCAGCAAGGACGTCTCCGATGCCGACTCGAACCGCCAGGCCGGTGTCCTTGCCGGCGCCAACGGCCAGCCTGTCCGTGCCGCCGAGCGCTCCGACGACAAGTCCCCCACTCTTGGCCTTGTCGGCGAGCGCCCCGAGGGTCCCTGGAACTCTGGTCCCGTCCTCAAGTGGCGTCTTCGCTGGGTCTTCCTCCGCGGCGTTGACCAGGACATCCACAAGCAGCAGAACCGCTCCAACGCCCTCGCCGGTGACCTCGACGAGATCCACTCGCACGTCCCCCACTACGATAACCGCGCCGAGTACCTCTACTCCTTCCTTCAGATCATGACGGCCTGTGTTACCTCGTTTGCCCACGGTGCCAACGATGTCGCCAACGCCATCGCTCCCCTTGCCACCATCTACGACATTTGGAAGACCGGTGCCCTGGCCGGCTCCAAGTCGCCCGTCCCCGTCTGGATTCTCGTCTACGGAGGTGCCGCCATCTCTCTTGGCTGCTGGACCTACGGCTACCACATCATGCGCAACCTGGGGAACCGCCTGACCCTTCACTCGCCCTCGCGTGGTTTCTCCATGGAGCTTGGTGCCGTCACCACCATCATTCTGGCCACCCAGCTGAGTACGTTGCCACTTCTCACCCCATCTCCCATGATCTCTTGCTGACATCTCATCACAGAGCTTCCCGTCTCCACCACCCAGTGCATCACTGGTGCCGTTGTCGGTGTCGGTCTGTGCTCCGGTACCTGGCGCTCGATCAACTGGCGCATGGTTGCCTGGATCTACATGGGCTGGATCATCACCCTTCCCGTCGCCGGTGTCTTCTCGGGCTGCCTGACTGGAATCATAATCAACGCTCCTCGCTGGGGCTACCAGGGTTAAGCGATTGACTTGGCCTCCTCGTCATCGCCGAACTTTCTTTCCTTACCTCTCCCGTCTGGGCCTTGCGTCCTGGCCTCGGATCTCCCTAGGTATGAAGTGGTGAGCCCTGCTTCTGCTTCTGACATGGTAGTCGGGCCTTCGGCCTGCTAAGGCGCCAGGTACCGCGGGCATAGACAGCTGTATGTGCAAATGGTAGAATACCCTCATTTAATTACCAGAAAAGAATTGATCTCAATCTTTCTCACTGAGCTCCCTGATGTCTGCTGCGACTCGCTGCTTCGCTGATTGCTTCGTTTGATGCGACTTGCTCGAGCGAACATCTTGCAAGACATTCAGTTCGCCAGGCTTCCTGGGTAATACGAATATAGGATTACAAAGAAAGCAGAGTCCGAATGTCATGAATCACCTGAGGCCATCAAATTGCCTGCATATCATCATGAGACATGGTTGCCAACGTGCGACGGCCATGGTATTTCTGGTCATAGGGTGCGTACTCTTCAGCACGGCTTACCCCTGAAGCCTCGCACCTCACGCCCGGTCGCGAGAAAACACTACCTTTCAGGGACCGAGCGTTCATCGTCACAACCCCCTCTCCCATTCGATAGAGGGCTACCTTCTCCCTCTTCCGTCATACCAATAGCTGTCGCGTGATACTGCTCCTGTCCGTCCATTTCTCAATCCACATTCCGCACCAAGGATGTCCGTCCTGTCGGATGCAAGCCTTCGGCAATGCCCACGAATGGGGTCAGTCAGCCTGACCCTAGGCACCCCGACCAATCGTCCCGTCGTACTTCAACTGCAACAAGCCGTCGGTGACCGTTTGGGGGCCAAACTACTGCGCCCTCACCGCGCTACGGTGTCAGCAGTGCAGCAAGGCGTCGGCATCGGCCTATCGACCTGGGACAAGGGTCCATCGCCTGCGTCTGCCTGGCCATGAGAGGGGCGATTCGTCGTCGCGCAGAGCGGGGAGAGCTGAGTGCAGCTTCCGAGGACACGGTCAAAAGCGCAGCGTGTGGCCTGCTCTGGCTGCTCTTCACACGAACTTCACCACCCCGGCTCCGTCGCCTTCGAGAATCGAGATTCTGTGCCAGCCACCGCCATGTCAGACGATTCCGCAAGCGTATGTTCTTCGAACTCTTTCTCGACTACGGACTTCTCCGTCGTAGATCCCCGGTTGGAGCTGCTCGAAGAGGACACAAACACCGCGGAGCCGACACCGCCCGTCGACACCAAAGACATCATCGAGGATCTCTACGAAGGCCCTCAAGTGTGCGGATGCTGCGTCAATTGGGTCGATGATTTCCCTGCGCAGATTGGGAACAAGGATCCTAGGAAGCAGCCGAAGAAGAAGACCGTCGAGGATGTGGACGAGGGTCTGCCGCTTGTCGTCCGCCGTTGGGCGCGCTGGTCAGGCTCGGGCAGCCAACTCGCCATCGACAGCATCGAAATCCGCCACGCTGCCACCCGCGCGGTGCTGCTGGACAAGGTCTTCAATGGCTACTCCAACCTCAACCCTCGCGTGAGGATCCTGGTCTTCAAAGCCCCTTTCAAACCCTTCTTCTGGCGCTGGGCCGAGTTCAAGGCCGCCATCGCAGCTGAGGAGAACCCCGAGGTCCGCCGCATCCTCACCAGCCTGCACGACATTGTCAAGACCGATCTCGCCGACGTCTTCACTGTCTACAGGGAGCTCGTCCCCAACGGCGTCATCACCTCGGGATACGTCTGGACGCTCTTCTCTCCCGGCGACATCCTGTACGAACCAGCCTATGATCCTGGCGACATCGGGTCCCTGTACAGCCTGCAGTCAGTATCCTCTGGGAGGAGCCGGTGGGAGATCTCCCTGGACGTGGAGTTCATCGACTGGAATGGCGACAGTTTCGGCGTGTCGCACACGACGAGGGACATCACGGCCTTTTCCGGCAGCTGGAACATCAGGAGCCTTCCCATCTATCCGATCCGCTTTGCTCGCAACTCGGCTGAGCTTCTCGAGCGCTTCCTCGAGCGAGGCCGCAGGTTCGCCGAGCTCACCAGCAAGAAGTACATGACGTACCGCCCCAGGCCGAAACCCAGTCGCGGTCAGGGTCATTCTAAAGCCCGGGTCGTCGATGAACGCATCGTCCTCGACGCGAAAGAGCACCCCATGCCGCGTCGCATGAACTCTCTTCGGCCCTTCCTGCACAGTACGCCACTTGTATCGCAAGTACCTGTCCGCTCCGTCACCGAGGGATTCCACTCCCCTCTGCCCGATGCCGACTTTGATGGGGATCCTCGTGCCAAGCACAAGAGTCGACGCCCGCCCCCAGGCCGCGAAGACTGGGATCTTGACCAACGCGCCGGCATGCGAGAGTACGAGCGGCCTCAGCGACACCATCTGCCTCCCGTAGTGCGCCACATGATGCCGCCACCACCACCTCCACCACAGCGTCCTCTCATCTACAGCCACCCTGATCGAGACGGCATTTTCACAACGACCACGCACCCGGCTGATCAGGCTGTGGTGGTCGAGACCGACGACTACCCACTTCCAACATTGCTGGAAGCTGATCGATTGACGGATCTGCAGCTGCAGCTGTGTGCTTGGAGCCTTCCGGGCTTCAGCCTGAAGAATCGCTCGTGGGGTAAGTCTGAGCAGCCTCTGAACCTGCGAGACGCGCGATTGCTGATACGGAACTTCAAGAAAACTTCGCCGTCGACTGCATCCATGATATCGAGTTCGACCCGAAGCCTTTCGACAACCTGGTGCTCCCTGATGGGTACAAGGAACTGATCCTCGCCTTTGTCGAGAGTCAGGTCAAGGACAAGGACAGCTTCGGCGACTTGATCAACGGAAAGGGTAAGACGAGTTGTCGCAACCTCCAAGATTCCAGGCTGACATGCGATGATAGGTGGCGGCCTCACGATCCTCCTCAGCGGAGCTCCCGGCGTCGGCAAGACACTGACGGCCGAGTCGGGTAAGTTGGCCACTCCCTTGGCAGAGGGACCCAAACTGACCGTCACAGTTGCCGAGAAGATACAAGCCCCCTTGTACAAGCTCGAGCTCGGCGAGGGTAGCCGCCAGGCCACAGGAAGAACCCGCGATCGTAGCAGGGACCGGAGTGTCAGCCCCAGCCCCGAGCGCGTGGGCAGCGAAGACTTCACTCGCGCCTTCGAGTTGTGCGCCGCCTGGGGTGCCGTCCTCCTCATCGACGAGTGCGACCTTTATCTCGAGAAGAGGAGCGACTACTCGTCCAGCCACAACTCGATCGTCACTCGTCAGTCCTGTTCCGCTTCCTCAGATGAACTCCACACTGACTATGACAGGCTTCCTCCGCGAGCTCGAGTACTACCCCTCCCTCCTCTTCCTCACCACCAACCGCGAACGCTCGCTCGACCCGGCTGTCTACTCCCGCGTGCACCTGACCATCAACTACCCGCAGCTCGACCGCAACTCTCGGCTTCAGATCTGGAAGACGTTCCTCACCCACATGGACACGCAGTCTGACATGACTGAGGCCGAGGTCGAGGCCCTGGCGGACATTGACGTCGATGGCCGCCGGGTGCGCAACGTGGTGAAGACGGCGAGGATCTTGGCGAAACGACAGCAGAGGGCCATTTGCTTTAATGATGTGAAGAATGTGATGCGGATCACCGAGAGCTTGGTGGTGGAGACGCCCGAGTAGGGGGCTGTTGAAGGTTGATGACAGGGGTGCGCGCTGAGCTGGGGCGGCTGGAGAACGATATCCTTAGCACTTTTGTCGAGCCTTTTTACGCCATACGCGGATCGCCATTTCCCATCATAATGCTTCCAGGTATGGCAAGGACTTTTGTTGTCGAAAGTTGGGACCCTGTTCGGCGACCAAGGTGCTTCCATTGTCATTGCACCCCCTTCGCGATTATCGGCATTCAAAGCTGATTTGGCGAGACCCCCGGGTTCATCAACGCCTGGCGAGCCAAATTTAGGAGCAGTCTAGTCGCGAATGACAAGGGTGGTCGCCTCGATGAGAGGGGTTCAGCAACGAAGTACCTCCTCTTGTTACATGTACGCGTACATGGCGACCATTCATATGCGTTGAATCTTTCGTCGGTCGCGCTGTGAAGGTAAGCCCCAGTCAGCAACTTTATGCAATCTCTTCATTTGGGTGCCCTAGTGACCTGGTCCCGTGGCGTCCTGACTGCAGCCAGGGAACCTATCTGACCGCCATCAGGAGGGGGGGTTCAACGCTGGGGCAGTGTTGTCGATGGCTTCGGGACTTTCGAACGCCAGCCTGGATCAGCCTTGGTTGGATGACGACGGCAGGCAAAATGGATCTTTGGTGATCAAGGAGTGGCTTTGATATTGGGAATGACGACAGGCTGGCAAAAGGCGGATTCTGGCAGGTATATAACAGGCCTTGTCCGAGCCTCCGAGGTTCAGATGTCCAAATTCTCCCCTCATCATCGGATCATTCCAACAAGCCTCACATCGTACCTACTCATCTTCAAAATGGTCTCTGCAAGCTTCATCACCGCCGCGCCGCTGCTGGCTACCCTGGCATCTGCCTGCCTGCCTCCCACCACCCCTCCCGCCAACGGCACCCAGCCCCAGTATCCCTACACCATCGTCGGCAGCGACGAGCCCGCCGACCTCGCGACTACGGGCTACTTCAGCAACCACCTGAGCCTCAACGTGCACAACCTCACCCGCAGCCTCGACTTCTACAGCCGCGTCTTCGGCCTCCGCGAGATCTTCACCCTCCGCGTCTCCGAGCACTACAGCATCGCCTACATGGCCCACCAGCACGGCGGGAAGAACGGCACCGGCTACCAGACAACGGCCGAGCTCCTCCGCGAGCAGCGCAACGCCCAGGGCCTGATTGAGCTCGTCCACGTTGACGTCCCCACAAACAGCATCAGGTCCTCGTCCCAGCGCCCCAACACGTTTGGACACATTGGCATCATTGTGCCGGACATTGAGGCAACCCAGAAGAGACTTGAGACTTTCCCCGATGTCAACATTATCAAGGCCTTTGGCGAGGATGTCTCTCAGGAGGGCGCCGTGGCTAATGCCACGAGCCTGGGCCCTGAGGAGCAGGCTCAGCTGGATGAGGAGGAGATTTCACTGATCTTGGCCACGATCAGGGGGATTACCAAGCCTATTATCTTTGCCGAGGACCCGGATGGAAACTTGCTTGAGATCATGGCTCAAGAGGGCTCGGATCTGGTTTGAGGTGGTGCTCACTGTCGCTGTGTCGCATTATCATAGAGAGTCGTGAATCTCGGAGTGCTAAGCACTTTCAGAGCAGAATAGGGATGGTTCCGATAATCTCAATTAGACAGTCCGTTCAGTGGGTTAGAGGGTGAATATCGTCGCAAATTCACAGCTTGGGTTTTGAACGGTCGATTCTGCAACGCTGAATCATGACAAGTTCAGTGGTTGAATTCATTGCAAAGCTCGGTAACCTCTTCGAATCCGCCTGAAAGTTCTTCCCTTAAATATCCCTCACTACAAGGGGCCCGACGACGGGAATGCCCCTTCGGCAGCGAACCCTCCGGCCGTCACGTACCCCCACGTCGAAATCCTGAAATAGCAACCAGCATTTATCGTGCAATCGTGAGCCACACCAAGCTCATACTACCGCCGACGGAGAGTCTAAATGACGAGCCTCATCGATCTCACTAGCAATATGGCTGAAGCCAAGAAGCTTCAGCTCTTGGTCTACCGCACCAACCCCGACGGCTGGAGGATTCCCGAGACGCCGATGGCTCTGCAAGTCGACGCTGAAACTCTGCAGCGGAACTCCCCACGGTGGTATACAACAATCTACTACGGACCACCGTTGACCGGCACAAAGCCCCTAGCCGACGGAGAAGGATTCGAGGTTGAGGTCGAGAACCCTGAGGCCTATTTCAACGTGATGGCCATGAGCCACGCCCGATGGGACCTGGTCAGAATTATGATCTCCTTGCAAGATCTCTTAGACATCACAATCATGGCAGAGAAGCAGTCCCTCTGGAACGCCATCAAGCCGCACGCCCATCTGTGGTTGGAAGGATGTGTCTTTGGAGGCTTCAGTGCGAACACGAACACGAAGAGCGTGTTCTTGAAAGACCCTCTCAAATGGCTTGTAATCTCCTGGCTCTGGGGTCTAAGGAGCATCTTCGACTTCGTCCTCGTGCCAGCAATTGAGACGGCCGACTTTAGCACCTTCAACTGGGTCCCACAGGATCATCTTGACAGCTCAGCAGGCGATTCAGTCTTCCTCGCCAGCAACGAGATTAGCAGACTTCACGCACTCAGCGGTAATTTCACGTTTTTGGCCGGGCAAAACACGAGGGAAGCTGACTTTCTGTACTAGAATACATCAAGGATCGTCGACACAGGCGGCTGGTGAGGTACTTTGACCTGGTTTCCGACTTTGGGAGGCACCTGATGAGTCCCGACGAGCCATGCGAAGGCAAACGCTACGTCGAAGACCATGACCAGAAGAAGTGCAAGAAGATGCTGCTCCGCTCTCTACAGAGCACCTGCACAGCCCTCGAAAGTATCCACGTCCATGGCGAAAATGCGGCAAACCGGTGCGTCATGTCGCTGAAGGAGATGCTCGACGAGCTGGAAGTCGTGGCAAACGGCCTCGAGTACTTCGATGACATCTCCGAGAAGTTCTGCAACCAGCTAAAGAAGCGGGTTGCCCATGAGGTATGGGGACGGCATTACTTCTTGCAGCCAAACGCGGAGATGCGGCGCATGTTGACCGTCAGCCCGGCACTGGTCAGATTTGATCCTGCCACGTGGATTTGGATTGAAAACCGGGCGAGGCAGATGATCGAAGAGGATTGAGGATTCGAGGGCGGCAAAGTGCATCAAGGCATCAACACTGCAGGGTTGCCCGGGACAACATGCAGGATGCGCAGCAGCAGTCGAGAATTGGACATCCAATACTCTTGCGGGCATATTCCAAGACATCCAAGCTGCCCAAATACCGAAAGTCACAAATTCGCGCCGGGCATCTCAGTTGATTGAGGTGATGCCATGTGAACCCCCGCCAGGGCAGTGCAAAGTGGGAAGGGGCAGGCACTGTGGATCCCGCATCACCAGGCAGGTGCTTGCCTGCCCGCCTGGTAGGCAGCTCCTTCCTCAGTTTGCAGGTCTTCCATTTTCACCCACCGAAAAACAAACACCACCGCGAAATCTGCCGAGATCCAATCCATCGTCAGCAAGATCTCTATATCCAACAAAACTACGCCAAGCAGGACCTTACCGCATTGATTCCATCCGTTGACGAATGTCTATCTACACAGTCAGCCCTTCCCCGGTGTCAGCTTCACGATCCAACATGCCCGCAACGAGATGTCATGGCGAAGAGGTCAACAACTACGAGAAGATGGCTAAGCACCCCGACCTTGTCATCATCGCAGGGTCAGGTCGTCCTTCCAACAAGGCCGGGTTTCTCGTCAGCGCCAAGACACTCTGTCAGGCCTCGCATATTTTGCGAGCCCTGGTTCATCGATGTCGGGCTCGTCGATCACCTGCGAGAAGGACCATTCTTCGGCTTCCGAATGACGAGCCACGTTCTTTTCGCATCATTCTCGGTATTCTCCACAACAGGAGCGAAGCCGTCCCACTCGAACCTTCCATCACCGATCTGTACTACATTCTGCTGAGCGTTGCCAAGTACAATCTCAGCAAGATAATCCGACCCTGGGCTCCATACTGGCTGACTTGCGCGCGAAATGCCGACCCTTCTGAGAACGCCGTGCTACTCTTCATCGCGTGGCAGCTTGGGGACGCGAACCTCGTCCTCTCCCAGATCAATCATTGGATCAAGCATGCAATCGACACAAAGGATGGCCTGGCCACACGTCACGGCCAACCGTTCAGCCGACGGCCCGTCGTCGCCGAGATGGATGCCTGTCGTGAGTCGCCGCATGACAGATCCCCCGGGCTGCAACCCTAGGCATCACTGACGCGCGTGTTTCAACAGGACGCATTGTCAGAGTACGACGCTACCTCGTCGAACGAGCGCTCAACCTGTGGCACACCACGATCAACGGCCTAAAGCACGACTATGATACTGAGGCGGACAACTATCCATTCCCCGTGGTCGCAGATCTGAAGGTTGACCAACCCTGCACAGCCTTCGTCTTGGGCTGCCTGGTACAGCACGAGTGGAAGACAATCGGAGACACCCTGCCGACGGACCATCGAGACTATTCTGGCCAAGTCTACCTTCTTGCAAAGCTGATCACTGGAGCGCAAGACGGTGGTTCTCACTTCTGCACACGACCGATGGATGTCCACCATCACTGCCGCTATTTTCGGCTGGTGGCGAGGATGAAGCGCGAGTATGCAAGGGTAGTGGGGGAAGCTATGGGTGGACTGTCGCGAGAGTGGGAAATGGAGCTCGCGCACAAGGCGAAGCTGACGGGGAGCATGATGCGTTGATAATATCGATACCAAGGCAGGAGGGATTTGGACATCGGGGACGACGCTGGGCGTCGGAACCAGACTTTGTCCGACAGACATGATTGAGTGGAGTTTGCGGTTCTATGATTGAGAGTTAATACATGTCTGGGGTCGTCCAGTCCTTAACTTCCGGATAGAACGGAACGATGGATGTGTGTGAAGCTTCTGGCCAAGCAAGACCAGCGCATGCGATGAGGTGAGGAAGAGATGAACGCAGATCCAATGCGACCCAAGACTGGACGAGATGGTCGAGAGGACGCGGGGTGGATGACTAACGCAGGTTGGAGGTGCGGCCTATCGAGATAAGCGACCGTTGACCACTCCACCAATCAAACCCAGCACTCGGACCCGCCCACGTCAAACGCACCTCAGACTCGGAAGTGTCTGATCTCCGCCTCAACCACAACTCCCCTTCGTCACCCCGTATGCGCCTCGCAACGTCAGCCGCCGCCATAACCGCGAAGCGACGCCCAAAATACGCCGTCACCCTCGTGCCATGCGCCGCACCCTTGGCGCCCCCGTCACGATCAAACGCCCTCGCTCGGCCCCGACAGGCCCCCTCCCGTCTGAAGTCGCGCCGCCGGGTCCAGCCCTGGGGGTCACCACGCCGCCACCTGCCATGACGCTTCGTTTCGACATCGCCCCCTGAGCCTCACCTGCCATCCCATCGCCCGCTGATCGGATCCGTGACACTTGCTTCTTTCGTCCGCCGCCCGCGATGCGAGAGCCGCAAACCCGCGCTGCGCCGTCTCAGGTCGCACCCGTTGCCGGCGATCCGACATTGCGCAGGGTCCCCTCGACGGCCAGCCACCCCGTGTTCGTCTAGTCTGATGTGACGCTCGGCTCGCAATCGATGCCTTGCAAGGCTCGTTGAAGATCCTTCGGCGGACGGATGAGACGAGGACGGGACGGCCGTGACGATGGCTTCCAAGCGTATAAAGGCACCGCCGTCCGCTCGTCCTCCATCATTGCCCTCTCCTTCTTCATTCGCTGTCATTCATCAACTCGTCTGTCTCTTCTTTCCGCTTTTTACCTTCTTTTCTTCATCCCGAGTTCTGTGAACTCTTCCATTCCTTGCCTTCCCCGGAAGCTTGTCTTACTATTTACAATCTTTGCTCCTCGCCCTGGACGGCATTCACTTCTTACAAACAGACGCCTATTACTCTCCCTGACGCAACGACTCAACCTCCTTTTTCATCATGAAGTTCGAGTCTCTCGCCGCCGCCGCCCTTGTGGGCATGGCCTCCGCTCACCACGGCCACTCCCACTCCCGCCGTGGCGCAGTCTTCAAGCGCCAGGTTCCCCAGGAACACTCTCACGAGATCTACCTGACCACCGTCAAGGAGTTCCTCAACCTCGACAACCCCAAGGGCATCCAGGACCCCGTCTTCGGTCTCCTCGGTAATGCTGCTGCCGCCGCTGGAGCCGGCCAGGTCACCAACCTCGACTGCCTCAAGCAGGAGACGGCCGACCAGGCCTTCACCAACGCCAAGGCTGCTGGCGACATCCGCGGCATGTCCGCCGCCCTCGTCTTCCAGGCTCTCGAGCGCAACACCCAGGGCGTCGGCACTGCCAGCGCCCCCTGCACTGACGCCCCCGTCAACCCCGAAATCGCTGCCTTCCCCCAGCACCAGGATGCCGCCGGCGAGGGCGCCCAGGCCATCAACAAGGGCATCACTCTCGAGCTCGCCAAGCAGCTCGCCCTGATCGGCGGTGACCCTCTCCTCGCCCTCGACAGCGGCACTTTCAACCCCGGCGACGTCAACGACCCCACCGGCGCCGGCAACACCTGCGACGACATTGACGACCCCGTCGGCTGCATCTTCACCCAGCGCCTGCTCTTCCTCGACGCCACCCCTGATGAGATCGCCTCGGCTGTTCAGGGCATCACCCCAACCTTCACCGGCACTGGTGTTCTCCAGGCCACGCACGTCGACTTTGCGGGCCTGAACGTCGCGCAGGTCGACACCCCCGTCGCTCCCACACCTGTTGCAGGCGGTGCCGCGGGTGGTGCTGCGGGTGGCGCTGCCGGCAACGGTACCGACAACGCTGCTGGCAACGCAGGCGGCAATGCTGGCTCGGGCAAGGCATGCAACGCTGGCAACGGCGGTAACGCCGGAAACGGCACTGCCGTTGTTCAGCCTCCTGCCGCCTCTGCCTCTGCCGCCCCCGTTGCCTCTGCTGCCCCCGCCGCCGGCAACAACGCCGGAGCTGGCGCCGGAGCCGCCGCTACCGACTTCGGCTCCTGCTCCGACCCCTCCATCATCTTCGCCGCCGGCCTCGACGGCCGCAAGGAGTCGGCCTTTGCCCCCAACAACAAGGCCGACTTCAACCACGGCTCCGCCCAGCGCATCGGCATCATCGCCACCTTCATCTGCGACCGCATGCGCGACCAGTGCAAGGCCCCCGAGGCCACACAGCAGCAGTGCGATGCCGCTGCCACCGCCGCCGCCGCCGCCACGCAGGACCAGACTGCCGCTGATACCTTCAACAACCTTCTCATTGGCGGCGCTGCTGCTGGCGGCGCCGCTGCGGGAGGTGCCGCTGCGGGAGGTGCTGCCGCTGGTGGAGCGGCTGCTGGTGGAAACGCGGGAGCCGGCAACGGCAACGCTGCTTGTGCTGCGCGCCGCCGTATGCGCCGTCGTATGGCTAAGCGTCGCCTTTCTGCGCCTGACGGCCCTCTGAGGGTTTAGATGGTGGCGGTGATGCTTTTTTTCGTTTGTAAGCTTGGGCAGGAAGGATGCTTGGCGCTGGTTGGAGGGTAACTCGGTACTACTAGGGTTAAATGCCTAAATACTTGATTCCATGATGAAACTCGGACGTTCTGGGAGACTTGTGTTATGTTTAGGCTTGCTGTTTCGTGGTGAATGCCTCTATCTACTGTTCAAGCAGATACGGGGAGTCTTATTGCGTACCTGTCTACATGTGCTCTTCAAGTAGCCCATTGCTGACTCTGAGCCCTATCCTTCGATTACACTGGATGAGGCATTGCCTTCGTCCTCTACGCTCTCAGACACATCCTCGGTGTCGTAACCGCCCTCGTTTTCAGACGCTGTTTCCCAGCACGTTGAAGCGTCGCCATCGGATTTGAACCAGCTGTCGACATCCTCCTTCACGTAATGGAGGTCTTCATAGTGTGAATCTTGCCTCATCAACCATCTTTCTCGAGCCACCCACTCAGTCATGCGCCTGTGGACTCCATTTTCTTCCAGTACTGTTTTCTTGTCGAGGAAAAGACCATCTTTCCAGTTGGTCTCTCGGACGGCTAGAATGAGGTTGACCATGTCAACAGCCCACCACTTTGGAACATGCCCCCAAAGTGAGGGCGCTCCGACTCGCAAGACCAGCCAGTCGACCGCTGAATGGCCATCTTGGCTCGGTGCGTCAGGGTCGGTGCTGGGGAATCGATCTAGCGGGAGTAAGCTTGGACTTTGTACTGCAGGGCCGATGCCAGTGATTGATCGGAGCCAGTTGTTTCCATAGAGATCCGTTGCAGAAGCGTTGGCTCCCGCTTTCAAGAAAATAGAGGCCATCTTGAATGATCCAGAGGCAAGAGCTTTCAGAAGAGGTGTCCGGCCTTGTGTGTTGGAAGCTTCTAGATCCGCACCATTATCTAGAAGGAGGGTCACAAGCTTCTCGATTGCTGCATTCGAGCCAAGGTCGCCTATGTAATGCAATGGCTCATAACGATTTTTCGTTTGGGCTCTGGGGTTTGCGCCGTGGAGCAGGAGAAGCTTCAGCGTACTCATGACTTCTTCTAGATCCGGATTGCCCCTGACTGCATAATGAAGAGCAGTCATCCCAGCCCTTGTCATCAAATGAGGTGACGCACCTGCTTCTAGGAGCAGCCTAGCACACTCGTGTGACTCGGAAAGTGGCTGTCGACAAGCCTGAAGAAGAGGTGTACTGCAGTCATGGCTTGCTTGCAGGTCAATCTGGGCACCGGCTTCGATGAGTGTCTGGACGCCTTTCGGATTTCTTCTCATAGCAGCCCAGTGAAGTGGTGCAAAGCCCAGCTCATCGACGGTGTTGATGTGTTTTGGCTCTGCTTGAATGCATTCTTCCAGTGATAGTGATGTTTGGCCTCGAAAAGATCGGTGAATCAGTGTGAGTGGCGTCATCCGATCCTCTTTTAGCTTGATGGCTGAGATCTGTCGCAACGTGGTTTGCACATAGGATGGTGTCGAGTCTATTAAGCCTTGGAGCTCGTATTGTCGGGCCCAGTGCACTGCGGACCTTTGATCGCATGAGGTTCTTAGTATATGTCTTCTACGTGGTATACCATCAGCATGCAAACGGGTATGACAACTCGACTCACCTTCCAGTCATGTCAACAAATGTGGGATCGAAACCATGTTGCAGATAGACCTCAATGCGGCCCCAGTGCCCGCCCATCATAGACAACTATCAATAATGTCAGTGAAAGAGCGAGAGAAAAGCTTTCAACCCGAGATATTGACGATACCGTCAGAGCCGTCTGGCCAAATTGAGCGAGAATGTCTGTCGGTCGCAAGTTGCCCTGGCGCAACTCGGCTATGACACTCGCGGAATGCACTTCATTTGAGCCTAGCCAGAAAAAGTCGTCCAGTGACCTCGGTATTTTGAGGAAGATGGATACGCCGGTGTCTCTCAGGGAGTCCCAAGATATTGATAACTGGAGCGCACGATCAACAGCCCAACGAGGGAAGCAGTAGTGTAGTCGAAACGACGATCCGGACGAAGCCTTGCAGAGTGGGACGTTGCAGTGGCCTATGCCCAGGAGCGGGAGGCTCCTGTACTTTATCATGAGCATGCCGAGAGCGTCCTTTATCCATGCAGGTGACCAGACTTGTGATGTGACGTGACATTGGCATCGGCAGTTGGGTGGGCATGTCGGCCTCAGTGTAGAAGTGATGGTGACTGTTGGCGCTGAGTTTGCGTCCGGCACATCAGCTTCGTTGGATGGGATGGAATTATCGTGATGCTCGTGAACGGCGAGCCTGGAGAGGCACTGTCCAGGCTCGGTGTCAAACGAGAACGAGGACTCGCTCCCGGGGTCGTTATTTGGAATAGGTGGCGGCCCGTTCTCTGACTGATTGACGGGGCTTATAGGTCGATTGCCTTCTAGCAAGAGGCTCTCATGGCGGTTAAGTTGCGACGAAAGAGCTCCAAATGACACTTCCATGAAGCTTTGTACGTTGAGAACCATTGCTGTTTGCCGGATTCTGTGACATGTCAGGTACATCCGGGAGTCTCTGCATGGTTGACAGTCAAAGCCTACCCTTGAGACATGTTGATGGCCGTCAGGCAGCTTGACATTTCAATGCTCAACTCCCTTGCCCGATCGCGCAGTTTGACCAGCTGGGCTTGCTCCTTCTGCCACTTGAGCCTGCGAATTCGGTGGCGGCCCTCGGCATCGATGCCCTTGCTCGAGGCAATGAAGCCGGCGACCGACTCGTCGAGATCCTCGCCAATCTTGGACAGGTCACCCTGCAGGCTTCTGATGAGTTCGATGTCCAGGTGGGAGACATCAGAACCTTCGTCCACGAGAGACTGCAGGGCCCTTCGAAGCAGCTCGGCCTGTGCGTTGAACCGCGAGAGCTGATTGAGCAGGTCCATGAACTCGGCGGACGCTTGCTGCATCGTCCTGAGCTTTTTGATGCCGACGCTGATGACGCCGACCGCCTGGGCGAAGGCGATCGCGCTGGCGGCGACTTCCATTTCGTCTGTGGTCTGGCGATGATGTTTCTCAGACGACGGCTTCGAAAATGAAGCGGGGAAGACAGGACATCACCCAGGATCGCGAGATCAGGCTCTGGGGCGGAGTCGCCTGGTGGCGACCCCTGCTCGTGCGTGCCAGGTCATCGCCCGGGGGGCGGAGCAGCCAATGATTCTCCCTCCAACCATCATGGGTTGATGCGGTAGGGCTGATTTGGTTCAGGTCGGGCGCGTCGGTTGCCTCCAGCCTGCGGCTTCACTGATCAAGTTTGATGTGCAAAACAGCGGCGATTGAACGGGTTGTCGTTGCCAGGCTTTCATCGGATCCTTGCTTGCGCCTATGGAACAGCAGTGCTGTCGCAGAGAATAATCAAGGTCACGGCAGCTGAGGTCGATCAATCTTGACAGGCTGCAAATAGATAGCCGTTCTCAACAAGCCCACGTCGAGACGCCGTTGGCTTCACCGTTGCACCGCCACGTGCGACAAGCTGTTTTGAAATAAGGGGTTTCAAGATCGACGATCGTGGAGAATCTGGGAATTGGTACCGAGGATTGATTGATGCCAAAACGCACGAGTAATGCTTCCGAGGAGGTTCTCCTTTTGTCATGGTAGCCGCGGGGCCCGTGGAGCACCGACTCATTACTCCGAGAAGCCAGCGGGCCCTCTATTTTCCAGCTTGGAAGAACCGATTGGAAATCCGGCCAGGCTGCCAGCAGATCACCACAGGAAATTCCACCCCGGGAGGGTCCAGCCCCATGCTGCCGGAAGCCGCCCAGCCGCCCCGAGAGTCTCGCCAGGCCGACCGGCAGCCGGCAGGGCCTGATTGGTGCACAGACGAACCTCCATCCTCGTTTGTTGGTGGTGTCTTCGCCCGACAAGGCTTGGTGGAAATGTCGCGACGACGCCCGGACAAGGGGCGGCAGGGGGCGGAGCTCCCAAGTGGCGGGCCTCACGTGCCTCGTTGCCTGCCCGAGACGGACATAATGGGGAGGACCCATTTTCCTGGGAAGATGTTCAGGGGCCAAGAGGGGCCGCTGTTGGCATGTCTCTAGCCTTCTGATCCAGTTACATCGCGTGCCACGCCCGCTAAGACCACAGAAGGCAACGTGCGCTCATCGGAGCGGCCCCGAGATGCGTGCTGCCACGGCTGCGGGTAGACAGCCAAGCCCCTTGTCCATGCTTGATCCCCCCCTTGGAAATCCCTGTCAGGGGATGGGTAATGGGGCAGCTGGCTTGGCGGCCACTCTTATTTACAGTACAAGTACAAGAATGAAGCAGAGGACCAAAGTTCCGTTCCTCTCCCCCGCTTTCTGTCAGCCGAGCTTTTGAGTTTCTCCCAAGAGTGACAGTCGGCCGCTACTCTGCTGCCTGGATGCGTACCATGGCCATGCCAGTGTCGATCGATACGGCGAGGTACCGATGGGTGCTTCGTGCCATCCTGCCGGGTCGCAGGGCGCTGTTCACGCTCGTCTTTGCGCTGAGCTCGTTTGGCCTGCTGGTCCTGTACGCGCTGTCGCAACAATCGTACGCGCAGCTGCACTCCAACATGTCGAGTCGGTAGGTCAACCCCGATCCAATCTGCGCCGACGCTTGTCGAGGAAGCACTACTAACTCGCGCCTGTTCAGTTGGCATAAGGAATACACCTCGCCCGTACCTGGCGCCGAAGACTTTGCGCACACCGTCGCCGACATGTGGAGGCCCTACATTCACGACGCCGACATCGCGAACTACACGACGAAATTCGGGCGCAACTACACCATTGACGAATCCCGTCGCGTCTGGGACAGGCCACTGGGGAAAGACGTCCTCATCCTCGATGTCGACACGCGCTTGGATGATCCGGGCCGTGGTTCAATCATGCAGAAGCTAACCCCGCGACTGGCGGGCAGGTTGAACCACTACATCTACGGTACGTCTCGCAGCGGTCCCCCATCGTTTCAATCCGACCAACGCTAACACATTGGCGCTTCAGCCCTCATCCACGGCTACGATTACCGACTGATACACGCCCCGAAATACTGGTTCCGCCACCAAACCTGGGTCAAGGTGCCCATGATGCGCGAGTCCCTCAAATCATACAAATTCGTCGTCTTCCTCGACTCGGACGCCATCTTCGTCGAGCCCCTGGTCCCCCTAGAGTGGCTCATGGACCTCTGGGGCGTCAAGAACGAAACCACCCTCGCCGCCATGGCCATCGACCTCGACGAGCCGAGCAACTACGACAGCAGGGGCAACATCATGTGGAACACGGGTTTCGTCATCACCCAACAAAGTCAGCGGACCGACGACATGTTCGACTCGTGGGTCAACTGTCCCACCGACGAGGAGTTCCCCGGGTGCAGCCACTGGGAGTACAGCTGGGCCCACGAGCAGGCGGCTTTCGCTGAATACATCCGCTACGAGTACAACGAGACGGACGAGCTGGTTCCTATACCGTCCAACGATGCCAACGGGTCGCCTTACATCCCGCAGAATGCGACCTGCGGTGGTGCCTTTGTGAGCCATTACTGGCACTCGAAGAACCAGTCCATCACCGACCTGCACGAGCTCGTGGCTGGGGGGCTGAGTCACGAGCTTGAGGACGGACGGGGAGGAGACCTCATGTTCAAGACGTTCCTTGACGAGCATCCTTTCGACAGGCGGTGATTGACCAGTGTGAGGGCCGGCTTGACGTCTGGGGATGTAGTGGCGGAGGGAGAGGTGTACCATTTACTGCATCGGCATTGCGGAAGGCGTTGGGCGTGTTGTGTTCTTTATACCCGGAATACCTGCATCTTGGATAGCTTGACCTTCCCATTCATCGATTCTACAAGTTGTTCTGAAGCGTCCGCCATGTGATTGGGACTTCGGGCTTGGCACTCGTACCGCTCGGAAGGATTCGAGGATGAACAATGCCCCTCCTCCCGTATCCACACCGTTCCCGTTCCCGATCCCTGGGTCCGATGAGGCCCGCCCTGTGCTTACGCCCACTCGCGTGAGATGGACCAGATTGTCCACGACTTCAATCTTCCCTCTGAATCCTTGAGCCTCTCTCGGGTAGTGGCCCGTGTTGCAGCTGCGACCACCGACTCTTCACATTGTCCCTTGCAGCAGGCTATCCTGATGAAGTCGAGGTCTTCCGATGTTTGCAGGGACCACAACCACCGGCACCCCGTCAAGCCTTACCTCGCAGGCTACTTTCTAGAGATTTGGCTTAAATAGTGATGAAAATGGACGAGGTCAGAGAACCCAAGTCTGATGTGTATGGGTCAGCTGGACTCGCTTGTTAAACGAACAAACGAGAACCCTCGTTTGGCGCGGATGCGCCACAACAGGCTGAATGCCTAATCGGCCGAGATCCCGCCAAGGGACGCGCCTCGAGCGACAAGCCCGCGATCCTTCGACGGATCGGTTGGACGGCGGGCCGGCACACGCCACTGGGGAACGCTGTGAGTGCTGGGGTCTGAACGGATGTATGATTTCCCGAATCTGCAGACCTCCACGAATCGAGGCGGCTGCAGGCCCGGAGGCTCCGATCGTGGTCCTCGGGCCGGGTGACGGCACCGGGGATGGGACTTTTGCAGAATCGGGGAGGCATATTAAAGGCGTTGTCTCCATGGGTTCCCCGGATCCGCCCCCAGACCCGTCTCTCGGCACGCCGCTCAACGTCTTGCCAGCATCTCGCAACGATGGTCCGACTCGCCCCTGTCGCATGGTGCCTCCTCAGCGCACAGCTCGCTGTGGCCAAGCCATCACCCAAGACAGAGTCTGCCCGAGGAAGTTTCACCATCTTGTCCGACAACGATCTGGAAAGTAAGTGAGGCCTTGACCTTGCTGGAGAACAGAAATCTGACTTTGGCGCGGACGCTCCTCTGCCCGGTTCCGGCGCCATCCTCATCAACCAGGCTCAAGACCACGCCTCGGCAGTTAAAGCATGTGGCAAGCTGAGCGAGACTCTCTGGGACGGTCCCTCCGCCTCCACCCTCAAAACATCCCTTGCGTACCAGGTCTATCAGGGCCACTACGATGACGGCGCCAGGTTTTGGGTAGCCAAGGAGGACGACAGCTGCAAATGCAGGTCCCTCAGCGCCGACGGCATCTACCACGAGGAGAAGTGCACCGAGAACCTCCCTGTCCTCTGCAGCCAGAGCGCCCCGGTCTCGAAGCGGTCTTTCGAAGACACCTCGCCGAGCTTCCGGATCACCCAGGACGTCGGCAAGGCCCAAGTCACCGGCTATCGTGACTTCTACGCCTGGAAGTTTCTCGGCCTCCGCTACGCTCCAACTCCTCAGCGCTACGAGCCATCGACAACCCTCCGCGGCACTTCCGGTCCCATCTCAGGCCTCGAATTCGGAGCCGACTGCGTGCAGCGCAATTACCCTGACTCCAGCGAGGACTGCCTCTTCATCAACGTATGGACGCCCAGCATTCCTGGCAAGAAGCCGTCCAAGGACGAGCTGAAGCCCGTCATCTTCTACATCTTTGGCGGCAACTTCGAGACCGGCTCCAGCAAGAACCCGTATCTGGACCTCACCAACGTCGCCTCCAGAGGTGATGTCGTCGCCGTGTCGATCAACCACCGCATCGGCAACTTTGCGCAGATTACCTTCAACGATGGCGTGCACAACGGCAACCTCGCGCTCAACGACCAGATCAGCGCCCTGAGGTGGGTGGCCGAGAACATTGCCGCGTTCGGCGGTGATCCGGATCGAGTCACCCTCGCGGGCGAGTCTTCGGGCGCCGTGTCAGTTCGTCTCATCCTCGCCTCGCCCGAGGGAGAGGGTCTGTACGCCGGCGCCATCTCCCAGTCTGATGCCACCGGAGGTTTCTTGGGCACTTATGGAACCTTGATTTCCCCTGAGCTGTCTTACGCCTACTCCACCAAGCCCGTCTTGGTCGAGACCGGCTGTGATGGTGTCGCGGATGAAGTCGCCTGTCTCCGCGCTGTGCCAGCGCAGACATTGGCAAACCTCAACGCGACCAGAGCGCCTACTGTGACGAACCCCGTCGTCGACGGCAAGTACATGGTCGGTCCTATCCTGCCCCTGGATGGATCCGGTCCCCGCTATGCCAGGGACATCCCCCTCCTGACGGGCGTCACCCGTGACGAAGTCGGTCTGTTCGAAATTATTCAGGGCATCCCATGGGACTATGTCACCTTCCCCTTCTGGATCGAAGTCCTGCGTATGTACCAGGGCCTGTTCAAGGTCGACGCCGAGGTCATCATTGCCAATCTCGATGTCATTGGCATCAACGAGAATTCGACTTCACGCGAACTCCTCACCGCCACCATCAGCGTGCTTTCAAAGTCCATGTACAACTGTCTCGACATGGCCAAGGCCTACTCTGGCGTCAAGAATGACGTCTTTGAAAAGGTCTACTCGTTCAACTTCCACCGAACATACAGCCCGCCCCCGAATGACACGCCCTTCTGCCGCGCCCCTATCACGCCCGAGTTTCCCTTTGGTGATCCCTCCGGCGACTACTTCCGGTGCCATGGCGGTTCGCAGGTCACTCTCTTCGGCAACTACGAGCGCGTCGGTCTGCCTGACCGGGACGGCCATGACCAGGACTTCGCCCGCCTTGTTGTCGATTACTTGACCTCCTTTGTCCGCACCGGGGACCCAAACCCGGAGCATGACTTCCTCGTTGCCCGTGGGTATGAGTCGACGATTGCTCAGATCAGCAAGGTCGGCGAGTGGGATCAGGTCGATCCCTCGGCCCCTGAGTGGAGGATCCTGGAATGGGACACCGGGATGGAGCCGTTTAGCGACGGCGAGCTGTGCACCCTGCTGGGCCAGCCCCTGAACTATTGGGAGCTTTGATCAAGCACTTGCTCTCTGCTTCAAAAGCGTACATTTGTCTGCAATTCGTACTACCAAGTAATCTAGTAATAGTAGTTGTTCTCTGATGGCTTCGTAAAATGCGCAGAGATGGCGTGATTGATTATTCCCGTATGAGGAAAAGTGGCTGTGGTGTCATGCAGTCGCCACGCGGGATGACTCGGGTGGCTGGGTCGTCTTCCAAGGCGAGGAGTCATCACGACCAGATGTAAAGTACCGTTGGCCAGGCTTGGAATCGCATTGTTAGCCGAGAAGAATCTCACATCTCACTTCTCGACACCGTCGGCTGTGCGCCAATTGTCAACATGACGAGCGCCTTGAGCCAGGAGCAGCTGCAGCGGTTCCTCGACCACGTCGAGTTCCCCGCCTTCTACCGAGACCAGCCACTATCAGTCGAGCTCTTGACGGCTCTTCATGTCCATGTCATCTCGAAGCTACCTTATGAAAACCTCTCTCTGCATTATGATCCCGCCCACGACGTCAATCTCGACCCGCAGCACCTGTTCAAGAAGGTTGTGGTCGACAACCGCGGACGGGGAGGTTTCTGCATGGAGGGGGCCATCCTCTACAACCATGTCTTGCGGGCAATGGGGTTCGATGCCTATACGGCTGGAGCAAGAACAAGGCTGAGAAGTGAGGGAGTGCCTCAGGGGAATTATCCAGGCTGGTAAGCCTGACTCGGCTAGAAGGTCGTCTGCTCATGCTAACGGCGGTCCAGGGGGCACATCGTCAACATCATCACCTTCCCGGATGGCGCAAAGTATCACTCCGATGTAGCCTTTGGCGGCGACGGTCCAACTCGCCCCATGCCTCTGACCGAAGGCCTCGTCCACCAGAACCTCGGCACACAGCAGGTCCGTCTCGCCCGCGACTGGCTGCCCAGCCAAGTCCATCGCACCGAAGCCAGCAAGCAGTGGATCTATCAGTATCGCAACAGCGAGGCCGCCGAATGGAACAGCTTCTACGCCTTTTCCGAGGTTGAATTCATGCAGCCCGACTGGGGGGTGGTCAATTACTGGATGTGCAATCACCGGGACAGCAACCAAGTCAGGAGGATGTTGATTGTTAAGTTCCTTCGGCGGAGGAAAGAGGGTGGAAAGGGGCATGAGCAGGAGATCTATGGGAAGAGAATGCTGGTGAATGAAGTTGTCAAGGAGAATTTGGGTGGGCGGACGGCCACAATCAAGGCGTGTAGGAGTGAGGAGGAGCGAGTAAGGGAGATCAGAGAGCATTTCGGCATCACTTTGACTGAGGAGGAGAGGCTGGCTATTCGTGGTAGGCCGTTGAGCCTTCGATGAAGAAGAAGATCATGTCTCATTACCAGATTAGAAACATACGTACTGTCCAAAATCCCCAAGAAAGAAGCAACCTGTATCCAGCAATCAAAAACGCCCTCAAGCATGACCGTTTGTCCGTCCATTCGTGTACCCATTCGGGTGTCCGTTGGCATGGCCGTTCGTGTGACCATTGGTCCCCTTCCTTGCCTGCTCGACACGAGACCACCAGGCCTTCCAGTCGATCACCTTGCCCTCAGTCCTCGCCTCCTCAGCGGCGAAGACGACGGCATGGCTCCGCACGGCCTCCTCAAGCGAGCACCCCATGAACTCGTTCTGGGCCTTCTCGACATCCCAACCCTCGTTCTTGACCTTGTCCACGGCAGCAATGAACTGCCTCGAAAGACCAAGGTCACCGCCGCCGTGATGAGAATCCTCGACACTGGGAACATGAGTTGTAGTCTCGCCAGTATTGAAATCCTCGACAGTGATGGTTGTCGAGTCGGCGTGAATCTGGCCCTCGGTACCGTAGATGTACGAATACCGGTCGCAGATTTTCTTCGTCGACGCGGCCATGTGAAGGGTGGCTTGCTTGCTGAACTTGGTCTTGCCAGGCTCAGTGACGCTGGGCTCATCGTCCCACGTGAAGGTGACAAACTGGTCGTCGCAGACGTCATTGTCAGACTCGAAGACGCAGCGACCGAACCACGGGCGGGCGGCGACCTGCGCATCCGGCGTATGCTCGCTGTAGTCCTCACGTAGCTTGGCCGTCATCATCTGCACGGCCAACTCCATGGGGGCATCCTCGATCTCTGGGGCCACGATCTTGGTGGGCCAGCCCCTGTTGTTGGCGCCGAGGCCGGCGAGCTTGGAGCCCAGGTAGATGTTCTTGGCGCTGTACTTGCAGCCCGAGTCTCCGAGCGGGCAACTCATGCAGTTTGTAGCATTGCCTGCAGCTGCGGGCTTGCGAGACTTGCGGTAGCCGTGGAGGGAGCCTGTTGAGGTGACTTTGGACGGGAGATGGAACTCGCCGGTGCCGGACTTGAAAGGAGCCGAGAGCAGCCAGAGCAGGAGGTCGACGTCGTGACAGCTCTTGGTGAGAAGACTGGGCGCTGTGGTGGATTCGCGCCGCCAGTTGCCGCGGACGTATGAGTGGGCAAAGTGCCACCAGCCGACAGGCTCTGTGTGCTCGACCGAGACAATATCCCCGATGACGCGGTCCGACAGCAGTAGCTTGCGGAGGAGGATGTTGTGCGGGCTGTAGCGGAGGACATGGCCGATCGAGAAGAGGCTGCCTGACTTGTTGAGCGCATCGTACATGTCGAGACAGTCGTCTAGGGTGGTCGCGAGCGGCTTCTCGCACATGATGTGCAGGCCGAGCGGCGCCAGGCCGACAATGACCTCGCGGTGCATCTCGTCGAGGACGCAAATGAAGGCGGCGTCAACTCCTGGTGGAACCGAAGCCTCTCCGGCAGCGACACGGGCGCGACGTTTGGTCTCGTACTCGAGAAACTCCTTCCAGTGGGAGAAGTCCTGACCTTCTGACGGCTCGTTGCTGCCCCAGATGAAGGAGGTGCCAAACTCGGCGCGCTTGAAAGGGACAGGCTCAGCGACGGCAGCGACAATCCCATCGGTAAAGGAAGTGATGGCCTTGCCGTATGCGTGGCCACGAGAGCCGCCGCCGATGATGATGACCCTGGGTGGTGACATGGCGGTGTGGTGGTGGTCCTGGGCGACTGCGCAGGGCGTCTGCAGGAGGTCGACTCAGAAGACTCTAGCAACAAGGTTGAAATAGAGAAAAGAGCGAGGGGTCTCGAGAGGCAACGTCGTCGTCACAAAGAAGATTCGACTATATATAAATGCCGATAGATCGCGCTAGGCAGCACCGGCTCTTGAAGAGATCCCGGGAACAAAGGAGGGACGCGCAGGCAGACGGATTTCAGGGGCAGAAGCAATGGTGTTGTTCCGAAGATCGTCAGCGCCCAGCGGGGATGAAGCTGCGACGGACCCCGCGCTAGCCTCAGCTGGGGCTCCCGGTGTGGAATGAGGGGGCCAGTAGGATAGCGTCGATTACCATCCGGGATCCACACGAGCTTGCCTGACCGAAGCCCAAGTTCGGATGCTCACCGACGCACCGCCAAATTCTATCTGGAGCTGCTGCTCGATCGCCAGCAGGACCTCCCTCTAGAGCGAACCACCATTCGGCGACGCATACAACGTAACAGAAGCCACCTGCATCACACGTTACTCACATTATCAAGCACATCCTCCCTGAGATGGACTTTTTCAAAGCCAAGGCGACGCCCGCAGCGGCCCCGGCCACTGACAATGCGCCCCTCGTCTGGATCGACTGCGAGGTGAGCTGTCCCCGGACCAGCCGGGGGTCGTGGCTGACATCCCCCGCCAGATGACTGGCCTCGACCCCGACCAGGAGGAGATTCTCGAGATTCACTGCATCATCACCACCGGCGACCTGCAGGTCCTCGACCCCGAGGGTTGGGGTGTCGTTGTCCACCACCCGGCCTCGCGCCTTGACAAGATGGGCGAGTGGTGCACGCGAACCCACGCCCAGACGGGCCTCACAGCGGCCGTGCTCGCTTCGACAACGACCGCCGAAGAAGCTGCCGCCGGTCTTCTCGAGTACGTCAAGCGATATATCCCGGCCGCGCGCAAGGCTTTGCTGGCCGGCAACAGCGTGCACGCCGACCGGGCGTTCCTCGCCAAGGGGCCATACGCTGCTGTTCTGGAGCATCTGCACTACCGCATTCTGGACGTGAGCTCCATCAAGGAGGCAGCGAAGCGCTGGTGCCCGCCTGCCGTGGCTGCCGGCGTGCCCGTCAAGACCGGCACGCACCGTGGCCGTGAGGATATCCTCGAGAGCATCGCCGAGGCGAGATACTACCAAGAGGCCATCTTTGGGCTGACGTGGGGTGATGAGAGCGTCCAGGAGACGCCGGCGAGCGAGAGGGATCCTGACGATGCTTGGGCGAACAACCTGCTCTGAAACATGCACCAGCACTGGATTGTCGTCCAGTGGATTTCAGTTTCGCTTCAGGGTCAGAATGCCTTGATCAATCCGATTGACAGCCTCGCAGAGGGATTCTAAGCGCAGGTGACTGAAGTTGCTTGCGGGGTCGTTTCGGTGTCGCGAGTCGGTGCACAAAAGCTGGATGGCTAGGAGCATTTATATGCTCCACGAGAGCCAACCATTCATGGGCATGCTGGATACAGCGATGCTTGCTCGTCGACGAGATCTGCGAATTATTTGCCGTCGGAAATGGCAGGCTTGAAAAAGAGACGAGGCCAGTCGGCGGACGGCTACGCCGCATCAGTGGAGACATTCATCTTCCGAGTTGTGGCGAGAAATCAGCCGGGGTAGGATACGAATCTCTGCAATGAAAGCTGGATTTTTCAAAAGATAACACAAATGAAAAGGAAAATGCCTCGGGGTCGAGGGATTTTATCAACAATGACCACCACCAGCGACCCAGGCTTGCCAGGTGCCCAAGAAGTCCCGACGCACCGCAACCCATTTGGCGACAATGCCATCCTGGATGAGATCACGATGCTGATTTCCCCCGGTGATTGGGCCGAGCTGGAGCTTCAGCGATCCACAGCGCTAACCTCACCTGAGGAAAGACCCGGAGGGGCAGCAGCACTGTGGCGACTGGCAGCTCTCTCCTCTTTCCCCGCCAACGCTGGTCTGGCCGCTGTGGAATGTGACGGGACGGGAGCGAGCTCTGCCCAGCGGGAGAGCTGAAGTGAGGGGAGGGGCCACTTGGATTTCATCACTTTGCCATCGCCCCAACAACCTAACCTGCTTCTCGTGTTTCTTCTCCCCCGACATCCTCTCCCCCAAGTCGCATCTCTCCCTCTCGTCTCGACATCAATTGATTCTATTGTCACCATGAGCGTCAACACGGTCGAGTTCAAGCCCTTCCAGGACCAGAAGCCGGGCACGTATGTCATCCCACCTTCCTGGCCTCTGCCATTACCCCGCCATCCGTCGCCCGGAGCTCCCCCGCCATGCCATGATGGCATCACCGCACTCCAGCCAAGCTCGATCACCTGCTGACTTCCTCGCAACAGTTCTGGTCTTCGCAAGAAGGTCACTGTCTTCCAGCAGCCGCACTACAGCGAGGCTTTTGTCACCAGCATCCTCCTCTCCATCCCCGAGGGCGTCGAGGGTACGCATCCCCAAAGCCACCCGACCGACAACTCCCTCTAATAACATCGCGCAGGCTCCTTCCTCGTCATCGGCGGTGATGGCCGCTACTGGAACCCCGAGGTCGTCCAGACCATCGCCAAGATCAGCGTCGCCTACGGTGTCAAGAAGCTTCTCATCGGCCAGAACGGCATCCTCTCGACGCCCGCTGCCAGCCACCTGATCCGCAAGCGCAAGGCTACCGGTGGTATCCTGCTGACCGCCAGCCACAACCCCGGCGGCCCCAAGGCCGACTTTGGCATCAAGTACAACCTGGCCAACGGCGGCCCTGCCCCCGAGTCGGTCACCAACAAGATCTACGAGACCTCCAAGACCCTCGCCTCCTACAAGATCGCCGACATCCCCGATATCGATATCCAGACCATCGGCACCAACACTTACGAGTCGCTCGAGGTCGAGATTGTCGACAGCACCGCCGACTACGTCGAAATGCTCAAGGACATCTTCGACTTTGACCTGATTCGCAAGTTCTTCTCCACCCACCCCGACTTCAAGGTCCTGTTCGACGGCCTCAGCGGTGTTACCGGCCCCTACGGTACCGCCATCTTCGAGAAGGAGCTCGGCCTCACCGGCGCCACTCAGAACTGCATCCCCAGCCCCGACTTCAACGGCGGTCACCCCGACCCCAACCTGACCTACGCCCACTCCCTCGTCGAAGTCGTCGACAAGAACAACATTCCCTTCGGTGCCGCCTCGGACGGCGACGGTGACCGCAACATGATCTACGGTGCCAACGCCTTTGTCTCCCCCGGCGACTCCCTCGCCATCATCGCCCACTACGCCCACCTCATCCCCTACTTCAAGAAGAACGGCGTTTTCGGCCTCGCCCGCTCCATGCCCACCTCTGGCGCCGTCGACCTCGTCGCCAAGAAGCAGGGCCTCGAGAGCTACGAGGTGCCCACCGGCTGGAAGTTCTTCTGCGCCCTCTTCGACGCCGACAAGCTCTCCATCTGCGGCGAGGAGTCCTTCGGCACCGGCAGCAACCACATCCGCGAGAAGGACGGTCTCTGGGCCGTCATCGCCTGGCTCAACATCATCGCCGGCATCGGCATCGAGAACCCCGACGTCACCCCCTCCATCAAGAAGATCCAGAAGGACTTCTGGACCGAGTACGGCCGCACCTTCTTCACCCGCTACGACTACGAGGATGTCGACTCGGACGGCGCCGCAAAGGTCGTCGGCACCCTCGCCGACCTCGTCAAGGACCCCAACTTTGTCGGCTCCAAGCTCGCCGGCGGCCGCACCGTCACCGAGGCCGGCAACTTCTCCTACACCGACCTCGACGGCTCCGTCTCCTCCAACCAGGGGCTGTACGCCAAGTTCGACTCGGGCAGCCGCATCGTCGTCCGCCTGTCAGGCACTGGTTCATCCGGCGCCACCATCCGTCTGTACATTGAGCAGTACAGCAGTGACCCCGCCACCTACGACCAGGACGCCCAGGACTTCCTCAAGACCGAGATTCAGTTCGCCACCGAGCTGCTCAAGTTCAAGGAGTATGTCGGCCGTGACGAGCCTGATGTCAAGACCTAAGCTGGGGGTTTGAGGATGTCCGGTATGAAGTAATCATAGGTTGACAATAGCATGCGTTGTTTGGACTTGCGTCCCAAGTGTCTGATTTTATTGTGAGAGACTCCATGCATGTTTGTGTCCTGGTTCTACCTGTGCTCAACATCCAGGACCAACGGTCCCTGGTCATGCAGTCAGTCCTTCAGACCTCGCGTGGAATTCAATCTATGATCGCTCGCTAACCAAACAAATGCACCAGCGAGACCTACACCGAGGACCGCACAATGTTCTTTCCAGCAACCAAGCCATCGCCCTTTTCCGCGAAAAACTTCTTCCCCTTGGACATGCTGACAATAACACTCGGCATCTTGAGCCCAAACCACTGCCCTGTCCCGCGCTTCTTTCCCAGCGTCACAAACATCTTCAACCCGTCATCAACATCCAACTCGCCCATCCGGTGTTCCGTCGACGTCAGCACGCAGTGCAGATTCCTTGCCAGCCGCAAGGCCTGCTTCTCCGCGAATATGAGTTGCTTCCTCTCCAGATTTCCCGCGTCACCGACACCCCAGACGTTGGCGGAGCCGGTAACCCGCAACGTCTTGTTGAGCTTGATGCTGCCGCCTGGATCGAGGAACTCGGACGGCACGAACTGCGTGTTGGGACGCATGCCGAAGAAGGGGAGGTAGAGGTCCGCTTCGAGGGTGTCGCCGGTCGAGAGCATGACGAGGGTGCCCTGCTGCGAGGTTGACGAGGTCGCGACGCGGGCTTTCGGGACGAGCCGCACGCCGAGGCTCTCGAGGGCGTCTGCCGCTGCTTGTCGGACTTTGGGGAACAGGCCTGTCAGAGGGAGGTCACCCTCCATGACGAGGGTGATCTGCTTCGTCTGCCCGTAGGCGCAGCCGAGCTCTGCGGCGGCTTCGACGCCCGAGGCACCGCTGCCGGCGATGATGATTGATTTCGCTGCCTTGACGGACGCTTGGAGCGAGTGCCACGCGTCGAGGGTCTCTTCGTAGCTGCCAATGATACCAAATGGGATGCGGCTGGGATACGACGAGCCCGTCGCGATGACGAGGTGGATGTAGTGCAGCGTTTGTGTGCCAGCGGCTGTGGTGACGCGGACGGTGTTCGTGGGTGTATCCATGCCGCTGGCGGTGCCGACAATGAAGGCGAATGCCTCCTCGGGATACTTTGCGAAACCGGATTGGATGTCCCTGAACATGTCCCCGTCGGGGATCTCGCCGGGGACGAGGCCGCGGACGGAGGCGAGGTTCCAGTAGTGGTGTGTTGAGGGGGAGACGAGGACGACGCGGAAGGTGGGTGACTTTTTCCACGTGTGTTTGAGGAGTTTGTGGGCGATTCCAATACCGGCGTATCCTGCGCCGAGGATCACGACGTTGGAGTGAGGCTCGGGGGCCATGGTTGTCGTCGGTAGAGGGCGTGCGGGCTTGGGGGTTGGGAGCTTTGGAGGAGAAACATTTTCCTGGTGTTGCTTCTGTTCTTGATACCTCTTGCGGGAGATCTACTGGACGGCGTGGCCGTCGGATGGCGATGAGCCGGCCGCGGGCACGGACGTGCGAGGAAACGATTGTTGAATCGCGGGTGGTGATTTCTTGCGACGACTGGCGGGGTGGATGAACCGTGCAGGGCGTATGAAACGTGGACTGGGGGCTGTTTCCAAGTGTGGCTGATACCCAGAAACCAGTCACCTGAGGCGAAGCAAATTTGTTTGGTTAAGCGTGGGTTCAATTGGATTTCATGGTGCTGAAGATGTGGCGACTGGCGGGTGATGCCATCGTGAGTTGTCGAGGGGAGTTTGGGGCAAAAAGGCAAAAGAATTGGACAATGCGCGAATCGAACGCGCGACCTTCAGCATGCTAAGCAGACGTTATACCACTAAACCAATCGCCCAATCGATATCATTCTACCTCTTCAGAACCATAATGTAGCTGACTGCAAAAGCAATTTGACATTCAACGCGTTTCTCATGCCATGCCAGCTCCTGATCCCCTGAAGAAGCTATCAGCTTCTTCTTTCAGTTTATCTCCCAGATCTAAGGCTATCGCTTCTTCAGAAGACACCTCGAGGCGTCACTGTCAAGACTCCCCACCTGTTCCTCATCATTGAAGAACTCCCCCTGACTCGAAACACTCAAACACCAGGGGCCTTCTTCAAGGGTATGAAACTCTTGGCCACCCAGTCTCTTGGGTACGTACGTAAATTTGCCCCTGATGGCCCTCCATGCCCATGTGCATGCGTGATTGGTGATCTGAACCTACCAAGCTGGAATCCTGACGCTATCAACACCCTCCGGTGATCACTGCGGTCTACGACCAAGAATGCACGTGATAAGACAATGAGCTTGTCCAACCCGAATGATGCCTGTTATCAGATTATGAGGGCTCGGCAGGGCAAGCAATGTCACTGGCAAAGCTGTTCTCTCAGACTCTGCCGGCAGCCCTCGTTGGGAATGGTTTTCCCACGCAGCAGCTTTGACAACACCGTCGAACTTGGGACTTTGGCAAGCCCATAGCGATTCGGGCGAAAAGAGAGCTTGTACTCGGTCGGGGAAATGAATCGGTCACTGTCAGCAGTGACGATGTTTGGGGGCAGAAACGAAGACACCTTCAGTGCGAGAGCCTAAGGGGCTTGTTGGTGAAGTGTTTCCGCCGGCAATTGGCACAACAGGGGGTGCCCCTGCGCCGATCCAGCGCATCCCAGCACATGCGCTGTGCAACAGTGGGCTCCGCGAAGGATCAGAAGCGCCGAGCGCTGCACCGCCCTGTGCTACGGCTGTGCACTGCTTGCGGGGAAGTCTCAACCCTACTGCTAATTCTGTCGCGGCGGAGGAAGACGCATGTGACGATAAGCCGGAACAGTGCCTTGTGGGTGCATACGGGCATCCTTCCAGAGCTCCATAGCGGGACGGATGTAGGGAACCCCTGGATGACTGTGTCTAAAAACGAATCATCATTCTCCCAGGCCAAGATGACCTCGCCGACTACCGCTGACAGGGCTGAGGAGCGATTGAAGACCGAAGGAAAGCAAATCGATTCCAGCAGAAGGATCCCAGTACGAGAATCTTATAAGACTGCGATGACATCTGCCTTTTCGATCACTCTGAAGCATACACAGTTTCCTCATCAACAACCAACATCAGCTCTTTTTCACACTTCTTCTCTCTCTCCTACTTTCCTCATCATCACCAGAAACAATCTGTGCACCACCAAACCCATCCTTCACTATGGTCAACATGAAGTTCCTCGCCTTCACTCCTCTCCTCGCTGCGCCTCTGGCGGCAGCTCTTCCCACCACAAGTACCGGCAACACTATGGCCTCTCGGAGCGACAGCGTCCCCTTCTCCTTCGAGCAGTGGGCCGACGCCATCGCCAAGGGCGAGCCTCATCTGTCCGTCGAGGAGGCCGTCCAAGCCGCCGACGCTGCCAACTCGGGCCCCAACGGAAACGTCGAGCGCTCTCTCGAGAAACGCCTGCGATGCAACCATCTCGACCTTGGCTCAGCCTGGGCCCCTGATGCCGTCGCCTGTATCAACCAGCTTGCCTCCAACGGGCAAACATGCCGCGTCGACGTCACCGTCGCCTTCTGCACAATCGGCAACGCCCAGATCGTCGGCGTTCGTGGCGGTCCCGGGCCTTACACCGAGTCGTCGTGCCAGGACGTCGCACGTGCTGCGGGCTATGTCATGGACAACTGCTGGCGGGCGGACAACACGGTCCAGGGAGATCACTACGCCTGGGGCAACGGCAACATGGCCGTGCACATTGCTGCGCCGTCCATCTAAATGGAGGATTGACATTGCAGATGCTGGTCAACATTTGACTGGTGAATATACAAAACGGGGCTGGCGTAATGGCGATTAAGACACGGGCCTGTGGCTTTCTTGAGAGTTTTGGGACATATTTCAGGAGTACATAGGTGCATTCATATCATATCGAACCGTTTCAAGAAGACACTTCTTCTCATGATGTGTGTGGAACATGTGGCCTCGGGGTCTGCAAGCTGCTAGACCAAGCAAGGGTCCTAAGATGCCGCACATGATTGTCTACCTTTGATGTCTCGTGCGAATTCTCTTGCGATTCGTTCCTTTTCATCCATCCGCCACCATCCCTGGAGACCTGCGGCTGCCCAGACTCGGGCAGGTGGAGAAAGCTCACACAAACAGAAGCTTCCCATCAGAGCGCCCATTCTTCGCTGATGCAACGACGACAATCATTGCCAGGCTCTGGTCTGGCTCGTTGACAAATCGAACAGACACATCTCCTTCCACGTCATTGAACGGCAAGGTCTTGGTTACAACAGACCAAGTTCCCTTCTCGTCCACAGACACTGGGCCCACGGGGACACCATCAAAAGTGACTTCGAGTGACGTCAAGGCCCCAGATGCTGCGACATCCACAGTACCCGAAACCTTGACGGACTCCTTGTCGAGCCTCTTCGCCTCGGCTGTCAACACTGGAGGCTGTGTGCCGACCAACGATCGCCTGACACAACGTTGCTTGATTTCATCCGTGGGCAGCACAGGCGTCAGCAGTGGCGCCGATCTCTTCACACGCGCCGTCTCAAAAGCGTATGCATAGCTCAGCAGAGCGTTGTCGTCGTACGCCTTTGAAGCGAAAGTGAGACCCATGGGCATGCCAATGTCGGGGAGGAGGCCCATGGTCGTCGTGACGGTAGGCACGCCGTACTGCCTGATAGCATAGTTTCCATTCGAAAAGAAGACACCGTTGCGCCAGGCGTGAACGGCGGAGTTGTCGTTGGTCTCAGCGTCTTCCCGGCCGACGTCGCCAGCGGCGGGGAAAACAACAGCATCGAGGCCAAGGTCGTCCATCCATGCCTCCAGATGAATCTTGCGATGCTCTTCGACGCCTCGGAGATGAGCTTCCAGACCAGGAAGATCATAGATGTTCGTTCCGTTGCGACGCTTGACGACCTCGACCGAGTTGGTGTTGCTCGCCGTGCGGTTGCCGAAGGAATTGCCGTATCGATCCCGCAATGTGCCTGGTAGTTGGGGGAAGATCGTAGCGCCGTCCACCTGGGCCAGGCTGGTGATGCCCGAGACCGATGTGTCGTTCACCATGTGCAAGAAGTCGTCCCATGAGTACGACGCCAGCTCACTCGGGCCAGGGGTGCTGCTTCTTTTGAAGCCCGGCAGTGGGTATTCTGTCTCCCAAGCTGCCTGGCCAGGAGCTTCGGCCTCGGTAACAAGGGGGAAGTCGACCTCCTCTACCGTGGCCCCAAGAGCCTCCAGAGTGATGCGTGCCTCTTTCCAGAGCCTCTGCACCCCCGGACTGACCCAGATCGGGTTCGCCTTCGGGTCGTTGCCGCCAATGTACATCTTGGGAACGCCAATGCGCTTTCCAGAAAGAGAGTCTGGGAGGGCAAGTGATCGGTAAGAGTCGCCAGGACGTACCTCGCTAGGGGAAGGTAAGCTGACGAACGGCTGTCCTCGCCAGAAGTCGGAAGTGGTATCCCTGTCAATCTCGACAATGACGTCCAGTACGCTGAGCAAGTCCTTGACCGTCCTGGCATATGGAACGACGACGTCCGCCACAGGAAACAAAGGCCAGTTGCCGCGGATGGAGAGGACGCCGCGGGAAGGAGTGTAGGCGATCAGGCCGTTGTTTGATGCGGGGGAACGACCGGATGACACCGTCTCTTCTGCCATGGCAAAGACGCCCATGGAAGATGCCGTGGAGGCTCCGGCACCATTAGAAGATCCGGAAGCATAGGCAGCTGCGAGATAGGTCTTGTTGTAAGGGCTTTCAGCTCTGCCGTAGACGCCGCGCTGCATGCCTCCGTTGGCCATGGGCGGCATATTGGTCTTTCCCAAGATGATTGCGCCGTGTGAACGAAGCTGGGATGTCGTGAAGGCATCTGCCGTGGCGGTGAGATTGACAAACGCAGGGGAGCCTGACGCCACAGTCATGCCCTCCATCATATAGCTGTCCTTGAGTGTGCCGGGGAGTCCTTCGAGGTCAGATCGGATGGTTCCATTGAGGGCACGATAGGTGTCGGAAGCCTGGGCGTGTTCAAAGACCAGGGGGTTGATGACTGGTATGGCGTTTAGGCGGGGACCGCGTCGGTCATATTGAGCAACACGGTGGAGGTGTTTGGCCGTCAGCTGGACTGCGTTGATCTGGCCATTCTTCAGAGCGGCTTGGAGATTCTCGATGCTAGCTTCTACGATGCTCAGACCCTGTGATTCCAATGATGAGAACACGTCTTCCGATGCAAAGAGTGAAGGATAGATACCAAAGCATTGCCCAGGAGGGTAGCATAGAGCAGCACGCAGCTGACTCGCAAGAAACGTCCGAGCATGTCTGAAGTATCCAAGAATGAGGCTGGTGAGGACAAAAGTGACTCGTGCCTCTTTGCATGTATGTATTGACGGAAGCGAGCATCGGGCTTTATACCCTGATGGAGACCCTATCTCTGCTCTCCCCAGCTCACATGTTCGTAGGTGCCAACGGGAGGCATCATGACGCAAAATGATAGCTTTGGTGACCATCGCTATCTCTACGGCCCAGAACTACTGCAGCTTATCTCAAGTCATGGAACTTGCTGCATAACCTAGATCTGCTGGCTGGACTTCGCAACGTTCAAGCTCAAGGGATCCGATACGAACAGGTCCGACTCTGACCTACTCAAGTATTACGTTTATCCAACGTTATCACTGCTATCTTCAATTCTGCATGCATATCTTTGCTCGGTCTTGTACCCCTAGGTACTTTCGTCCAGGGCAGTTGCATGGATGTCATCGGACAGCCTGGATCGGGCACTCGGCCGGCAAACATTGGCACAGCTGGTGCTGGCGTGATGCTTCAGAAGCGGGCCTGATGTGCAGCCAAAGCCGTCTGAAGTACCTTCTCCCCAGCCATCTTTCCATCAGATACTAGTTCATTTGGAGGCAAGATATCCTGTGTACCTGTCTTCGGCTTCACGCTGCTGTCGGGCCCCGAGGCAAGGGGGCGTCGTCATCTTGCCGCCGGGGCTCGGGCCCGAGATCCTTGCGCTCCGAGTCACGCACTAAACTCGCCTTCTTATCATCGGCTTTTGGCAACGAGGGAGTATCCTCACTGGCAGATAGGTCAAGATGGAGAAGTTGGATGACATCAAAAGATCACCGGCCCCGGCTCCGGACGTGGCACGGGTTCATCTGACGAATGCCCCCCACGCAGACGATGGAGCGCTAAAAGTCTTGGCCATAAATCTAACCGCTTCAGGACTGACCCGTAAGGCGGGAGGGGAGACAGGAAAGCTTGGCCTTGAGTCTGACCATGCCGGTCTTAGCGGACCGATGATGTCCCTGGTGCGATGTCACCGCCTTCATCTACCGAGGGGCGATGATAGCTGGTGATTACGCCGCCTCAGTTGAAGATACGACCATCTCCAGTGACACGAGTCGTTCGGTGGAATTCTTGTGGATGTCTGAATCATATTTGCTTCCAAGCCTACCGATAAATGGCAGATATAAAGTGAGGTTGTGCCGCATGGTTCACATATTCTGGCCACGGCAAGCCATCCAGCCACGGTCCTTCTCATCGCACTTCCGCCATCACTATGAAGCAGGCTTTCTCCCTTCTCCACATGGCCTTGGCCTTCAACCACGTTGTCGGCTCATCCTGCCTCAGGCCCGACATCCGCGCCGACACCAACCGCGACGGCGTCGTTGATGTTGACGGAACATCAGATGTAGACGGCAAGGCCTTCTGGTCGACCGAGCGCGGTGCCATCTTCCTCCCCAACGTTGGAGATAAGCACCGCCGCTGCCAGAGAACAGATGGCGCCGGCAATCCCTGGAGCAACGACGAGCTGTCTTCATGCCACGATGCCTCGGGCCATCTCCTCCTCGCGCCCGAGTACCTCGCTCCGCTGCGCACCCTGCCTCTCAACGTCTCGACCGGTGCCACGGGCCGCATCTACGCAGATTCCCGGGCTGCCTACTCCCGCACCAGGCTCTTCCTCCTCGATGACGCCTCCAAGCCAAACAACACCGAGTCTTGGCGCCTGGTCGACCAGGAGTTCACCTTCAACTCGACACAGCTCGCAGCCGGTATCTCTCTTGGAATCGATGGCCGCGAGTTGGTCAAGGACGCCAGCGTCTGGGATGGTTCTGTCACGGTCGTCTTCGAAGTCACCGATGGCACCCAGCACGCTTCGGACGCCGTCGCTCTCAAGATGAGCCCCGTTCTCACGCACCACCACCTCCAAACCGTTGAGACCCTCATCAGCACAGGTGCCAATGACACCGAACCCATCCAGAGCCAGTTCCTTCGCGAGCTCGACCAGGGTCGCGAGGCCGCTGGCATCAAGGGCCCCATGCTTCTCTTCAACCAGTCCTCCGACATCTGGGCACAGGACTTCATTGAGCCCGGCTACGCCAGCATGCCCGGCCCCAACGGACCCATCGCCCTTCGAGTCATCCTTCGCTCCGCCCAAGCAACCAGGACTGCCGGCAGGCAGGTATTCGAACAGCTCCGCGGCCCTGGCATCGGCGGCTTCCAGCCAGCCAGCGACACTGGCTCCGGTTTCGGCCACCGCGAGATCAACAGCTTCGGAAACCTCGAGACCATTCCTCCTTACACCTCCAAGAGCGGCAAGAAGTACAAGGCTGGTCGCATCATCATGGGCAAGCACTTCGAGCGACTTCCCGCTGCTGCGCTGCTTGACTTCCTTCATGGCCAAAGCGTTCAGTCACCCCTGATTCTTGAGACGGGCTGGCTGCTCATCGGCCATGTCGACGAGTTCGTGCAGTTCCTTCCCTTCGACAACAAGCTCGGCTTCACCATCGGCATTGCAGACACCAGGACTGGCATCAAGATGTTCGAGGATCTCAAGGCAGCCGGCCACGGAGGCGTACAGGCCATCAGCTTCGACGCAGGCGATGGTCCCTCGGAGCCTGGCCTCGGCATGACCGTTGACGACGTGCTCTCCAACCAGACCTTCATTGATGCCAACGCCTACGCACAGCACTTCATTGACGCCAACCTTCGCGTCTTGCTGGAGGAGATCCCCTTGAACCCTGACGACGTCATCCGTGTACCGACGGTATTCCGCGACTCGGGCTTCAGCATCGGGTTCGGAGACGACGGTCTGCCCCCTCACACGCCTGAACCAATGGAGAACGAGAGGCAGCTCATGGCTTTCCATCCCGCATCCATTAACGGCATCGTTCTTGGAATGCACTACCTCAGCCCGAAGCCGTACGGGCCGGTCGTCGACGGGAAGGATGTTCTACAGGCGATGGTCGAAGAGGCATACGCCAGGGCTGGAATGACTGTTGGGTACGTGGATGACTATCTGAGCCATCACGTCTCGGCCGGAGAGATTCATTGCGGGTCGAACACTCTGCGCCAGACGGACATGGTTTGGTGGCATTGATTCCTGGCAGCATGGATTTGGGTGCTCCATTGTACAAGAGGCATGCCTTTGCTGATACTTTTCTCCCCCATCTACATGAGAAACAGGGGTGAATCCGAGACAATATCGTCCCAGCACTGATATGAAGGATGTCTCAGTTCATTGCCATGCGATCTGTCCCAGAGATTGCCCAGAAAAACAGCAGCGTCGCGCATAGCCAGAGTTCCAAGGTCGCGAGTGACACCATGTAGACGATTTTGGAGACTTCTCAAATGAAGCTCATCTCTCGCATAGACTGCTTCAATACCAGCGATGACCATTGGCCAAATGATGAACTTGTGGTGCGTACCTCCAGCCAGCTTGGCTTCGAATAGCCAGTCGATGGATTGTTGGAGCGCGAGGTATGCGGTCTTCCTGTTAGCGTGCAAAGGGCCCCTGCTGGAAATTCTGGGCCCTGATGTGCTGATGATGAGGTACAGAATGGCTGCATTGCGAAAAGATCCGACCAGCATCTCCCATGAGAGGGACGAAGAGTCTTGTTGGAATAACGGACAGCTTTGCGTGGAGAGATCGACATGCTCTGAGGTCGCTGCTTCTGCCCATGCAGCACAAGAGAATCGTTCCAGGCTGGACAGTATTTCGGCTGGATCCGGATCGTGTGCCAGAGGATCGGCCCAATGCCGCCATGTGGCCCTGAGTATGTTGATCTTCGCCACGGCTTTGACCAGGGCTGGCGGAATGGGCGTAAGCGAGCTCATGAAGTCGACCTTGAGGTCATCGATGATCTCTAAGTAGAAGCGATGTTGCAGCATAATCTCATCGGTAATGAGATATGATGGTGTTGTCGTGGTCCCAAAGACGTTGGTCATCATGAGCATGAAGTAGACAAAGTCCCCTTCGCCCATGCAGGCCTTGGGCCCCCACAGCGCCAGCAGGCCATGTGCGCCGTTAAGATGTGACCTCCAAGGCGTGTAGGCACCCTGCTGGATATGCGAGGAAAGAAACATGTGGATGCTCCGAAGAAGCTGCTGGTCGGGGCGAGATGTCGACACCGTGCTGATGTTGTCAGACAGCAGGCGAGCGGCGCAGGCCTGATGATGGTGGACCATTGTCATCTCGTGAGAGTCGAGAGTTGAGCTTCGCTTGTCGTCTAAGAGATAAGGAGATCTCTGGACGGCTTTATGAAGCGCGACGACGCAAATGTATAGATGTCGAGTCGCGAGGTCGAATCCGAGCCAATCGTCAATTCCGAAGTGAAACTTGAGCTTCCAGGTCTGAACGGGTGCGAGATCAGGCACAATCTTCTCAACATCTTTGATCTCAGTCAGCTAGCGTTGATAGGCGTAGAAGGTGTGTGACAAACAGTAGACTACAACGTCCAGGACTGTCGCCGCGGGGGCGACATCGCCTTCTAGCATATGGCATGGGGCTTGGGGTTGCCGATACACGACCACTGAGCGCTGTGTCGTTGACCCGAGCCAATCTTGTAGGCCCAGCGTCTTCGAGGCCTTTGCGTCTTCATGTGGCGGCGACGAGACATAATGCGTCCACCGTCTGGGTTGCATTGGGCTGTATCCTGGGCATTCGATTCCTTTGGCGATGCATTTGGAGCAGGAGGGCCGCCCGAAGTCGCACCGGACTCGCCGCCGTTTACAGGCCCAACATGGCAGGGCATCGTCCATAGCATGTATGCCTCTGTGGTGAGGAGATTCGATGAAATGATATATTAAGAGAACTCTTCGTCGGAATCGTCGGGGGAGAATGAACCAAGTAAGGTACCTCTGGTCATGATGTGGTGGGTGCAGGTCTAATGAGATGCATGATGATTGAGTGGACTTGATAAGGACGATGAGGAACAGAGCGCTAGATTAGTCATACAAACTTATCAAGAGATACGTACCTAAGGTGGGCAGCACACTAGCCACGTCCGGGAGAATACAGGGGACATCACCTTCAAATTCAAGGTCGGAGACTCGCAGGGGACCGGATTCAGGGGTTTAGCCCCAGCAAGCACCTGTGGCTCGCCGCTGTGAGACGCGTGTGCACTCACAACGATGATAAGACGATGTCCGCTCCTTAAGCGTAACGTCGGTCGCCAACCCAAGGGCCCCGAATCAAAATCGCGGCGACTACAGCCCCCCTCTGTCCCAGCCCACCTAAGTTCAGCGCCCGGAAAGTGCAGCCACGGAGTTATCACAGATGTCCGTTGACTACGAGCACCAAGAATGCGACTCTGCTGCCAGCAGAGGGGACAGCGGACTTGTTGTTTGCCGCGCCCGCAGCCGCCATTTGAAATCAGGGGTGGCCACCATCAGGGGTTCAGGGGTCGCAAATGGACCAGCTGCAATGTCGAATGACGTCCCAAAACCCCGCACTTGGGCTGATGCAGTGAGCAACTCAGCAAGCTGGCCCTACAGGTACAGAAGCAATTGAGGGTGCCCGATGCCGCTTACCAAGTCAACGCCCCTTGACAAATCTCCGTCCGGCCGAGGTCACGACGGGAGTCCAGATGCTGCAGACCCAGCCGGAATACACATCTCAGGTACTTCAAGTTTGGTACCTCAATTGCAGGTGCCGGGATCCGTCTAGCCGCAGTAGCGGACTTCACGATTCTCCGCCCCCCCGCGACCGTGAATTGCCATCACAAAATCGTCGTCGGCCTGACTTGGACCGAGCAAAGTATTTAACCCGATCAAAGACCTCAACCTCAATGAACACTTGCAATTTCCCAGAGTACCCATCATCGCTCACAACACCAACTACCTATCCTATCTCACACACCACTTCACTTTAATCGACTTACAAAACCCAATCAACATGGCGACGCCCAAGTACACCACGGAGACTCATGTCTACAAGAGAGTCGGCAGCCTTGAGCTCACAATCGACGTGCACACTCCCTCGGAACCCTCATCGGAGCCTCGCACAGCCCTCATCTGGTACCACGGAGGCTTTTTGGTAAGAGAAGAAGCAGCGCAAGATACACGAGTGCACCATTCTAACCAAGACTCGCAGATCGTCGGAACCAAGACCTCCTGGTCCCCTACCTGGCTCATCAACGCATCAATCCGCCGAGGCTGGATCGTCGCCACACCTTCCTACCGACTCCTCCCGGAAGCCACCGGCGACGAAGTGCTCTCCGACACGATTGATGCGGCGCATTGGGTTGCGGCCAACATCTCATCCCGCATCCTCATGACCGGCGGCAGTGCCGGCGGCTTCCTCGCCGTGGCTACAGCTGCACAGCTCACTTCCCCTCGGCCATTGGCCGTGCTTGCCAATTACGGCATGCTGGACTTCTCGCACCCGGAGTACATCGACGGGTCGGCCATGGGAGCCATGCCGCCTCTGCCCGAAGCTGTCACGCAGCCAGTCGTCAAGGAAATCGCTGCCTCGAGGGGCGTGGGCGTCATCGACGGCTATGCGCCTCCGGAGGACTTCTCGCCAGACAAGCGCATGTTGTGGGCCGCCACCATCAAGCAGCTGGCGCTATTCCCGGAAATCATCACCGGAGTGCCGGGCCTTTCCCAGCAGATCAAGAAGTCCGGCGTCAAAGTCATCAAGCCCGAGCATCGCAAGTTCTTCCCACTGTCTTTTGGTCTGACGGAAAGCTATCCCCCGACGGCACTCGCTCACGGAACCGCGGATGACTTGGTCGAGGCCAGTCAAAGCACGGCTGCAGCGGAGAAGCTCAAAGCAGCTGGTGTAGACGTGGTTCTGGTCACGGTCCCAGGCGTGGGTCACGGCTTCGACTCAGCAGACCCTGAGCTTGATGTCGACAGCCCCAAGGCCGAGGAGACGGAAGTTGGTCGAGCGCTGCGCACGATGGTACAGTTCTTGGATGCAGCGGCTGCAAAGGAGGCGGCATGAAATACCTCGCAGATTAGCTTAACTTCTCTGGCTACATTCAAGATTAGAGTCAAGATTGCAGGCACCCGCATAGAAATTTCATGAATCTGAACACCGGCATCCATTACTCTGAGTTTCTGTTTCTTCGATACCTGTGCCAGTCATCTGTTCTACTTGAACCAGAAGCTTCTACTTCAGCAACTCAGTTCATCAGGTGATGCATCAAAAACGCCGTCCTGTGCGCCATGAGCTCAGGGTTAAGGTACGAGTTCAGCAACGCATGTCCGCCTTCATCAACCTCGTAGAGGTACGCATTCTCAATCCCAGCATCCCTCATCCTCGCCACCATCTTCCGCGGATGACCCGGTCCTGTTGTTGAATCCCCCGTTGCCACCGTGGCCAGAAACGCCGGATAATCGACGTCCTCCCTCACATTGTGGAACGGAGACCATCGCCGAAGCAGCTCCGCCACCTCAGGGTCCGAGGGGTCGCCAAATTCGCCCAGCCACGCAGGACCTTCGCCGCTCATGATCGGGAAGCGAAGCATATCTAGGACGGGTGCGTCGCAGATGATTGCGCCAAATAGATCGGGTCGCTGCGTGGCCATGACGCCCATGAGGAGCCCGCCGTTGGAAACGCCGTATGCGCCCATGTTATCAGGGGAAGTAAAGCCGTCAGAAATGAGCGCCTCCGCCACGGCGATGAAGTCGTCGAAGCTGTTCTGTCGTCGAACGGGTCCCACGGCTGCCTCGTGCCAGGAAGCTCCACGTTCGCCACCGCCGCGGATGAAGGCGTAGGCGATGGAGCCGCCGGCCTCGAGCCAGGGTGCGAGATGTAGGTCGAGGTAGGTAGTGGGCAGAGTTCGCCCGAACCCTCCATATCCGTGTAGAAGGACTGGACGTTTCCCGGCTGTAGAGTTGTGGCTGTCGAAGGAGCGCGGTGAGACGAGGATGTACTCGATGACCGTTCCGTCTTTGCTTGTCGTCTCCAGCGTCTGGAGGACGAAGTCCTCGCCGGCGAAGAATTCGGCCTGCTCGTGAAGAGTCACTCGGCTGGAGTCTTCTCCGATGATGCTCACGACGGGAGCCGTGACGAGACCAGTGTCCATCACAACAAGGTCGTTGCTGAAGCGATCCCCAGACTCCAGCAGGACGAGGCCACCTTCCGGAGTTTCGATCGACTCGACGACTTGCCACCCTCTCCCGATGCGTTCAACAACCAAGCGACGCTCAACCCCGTATTTCGTGACGGTAAGATGGACCTGCGACCGGGAGGCAGCCAGGCCGTGGTCAGCGATGTAAAGGCTCAGGTCACCTGGCTCGGGGGTCCAAACGGCAGACACCCTGTCATCTTCCACTGCAACACATGAAGTAAAGTCATACGCCAGGATGCTTCCTTCTGGCACCGTCAGGTTGGCGATTTTGGTCTCCTCGCTCGTCGCAACGATGAGATGCTTTGCCGTCGAAACCATGTCGAATCGAAACACCAACCTCTCCGGCACGCCTTCGACCGCCTTGGTCATGCCATCAGGTGACAGCACCCTGAGCTTCAGGCCAAAGGAAGGAGTTGCCTCCATCAAGAGCCCGTAGCCGTCGCCGCTTTTCCCCAGCGACAGGGCGAAAGCAGCAATAGCATCGTCAGCTGCGCGGTGGATCTCCTTGGCTTCGCTCAGTGGCGTTCCTCGCTCCCATATACTCCAGGCGGCAGGATACCCTGTGACAGTTCGGGGACTGTTCGGATCGGCCGTGGTGCTAATGAGGACATGGTCCATGTCCAGCCAAGCCAAAAACGTGATGCCGCGGCCAACGTTGAAGCCTCCCGGCACAATCTCCCCGGTGATCATGTCGATCTCTCGCACTTCGACCGCGCTCGTCATTTCTGCCGCCAGGGAGACGAGATAACGAGATGCGTCCTCCGTATTGATGGATGCCCCTGAGCGGAAGACGAAGTCGCCGCCGTCTGTGCGGCTGATGTCGTCAACGTCCAGCAGGCGCTGCCACTCCCCGAGAGATCCGTTGGAGTGGCGCAACGCGCTCTCGAGGAGGCCTTTGGGGTTTTCGTTTGTGGCGCGCACGCGGAAAGCCCTGTTGTCTGAGATGGAGAAGGTGCTGCGACCAGTGATTGACCATGTGGGAGGCGGGCCACCGTCGATGAGATCAAGGATCTGGTTCATGACGAGTTCGGTGGGAGGCAGACTCTCGATGTAGTCGACGGTCCGTTGAGTCTCGTTGTGTGCCCATACGAGGGCCTCTGGATCCAACGCCTGCTCCAGCCATTCATACTCTTCGTCTAGCTTGACCGGATCTCTGGTGGTTAGAAAAGGGGTCTGATCTGGACCATCCCCAGCTGAGGGAGTAGAAGGATCATGGGGGCCGAAGCGCGACCAGGCAGAACCCGAAAGGATGAGGACGACCAAACAAATGCTCTTCATTATGGATTGGTTGATCGGGGGCAATTTGGAGGAAAAGGCGTCGCAGGCAGGTTGTCCATGGTCGTGGCCAGGTTTTATACCCAGTGGAGAGCCTTCCAGGTTGTCTGCCTGGAAGAACCTAAATCTACAAGACTTCATCGCAATGGCCAAGTTGCCAAGTCTCACCCCGCCAAAACAGCCGGGAAGAAGAATCCTCGTATATCGCACATGGTCGTATACCTGGGAATCAGCGAATCAAAACCCAATGGAAGGCTCCTTGCAGCTTCCGCCGAGCATCTCGGGTAATGGCCCTGGCTTGGCTGCAACGCTGGAGAGCATCTCATCCATTTAGCCAGATATTGATACATGTCAGCATTATTCACATTGATCTGGCTTGCCTGGGTAGGTAAGTGTTCGACACCGCTGCCAAAGCGATACTACCATCTCACCGGCTGCCCCGTGCAGTCCGACAGCAGTGCAACGTCTGCAAAACGAGCATCATCCCGCTGCAAATCATGTATGGTGCGACGACTCAGATGTGTAACATGATGTGAGGTGTATTCTGATTAATTACTTGAAAAACTCCCACAGGTTCTGATGTATTGATCCCCAGAAAATTCCAAAATCGCTGTTTCCTTTTCCCATATTACACATCCAGAATCGGTGGTGAACACCCTTAGAAAGGGGTCTTGTCAACACCACCTTGCAGATCAGACTTGACCTTGGAGTGATCAAGAATGTCTTCGGGCGCCCTGGAGTAGTCGTTGCCCTGGAACTGCGTGTTACCTTGGGCGTGGCTGGTGCCCTGAGCATGAGTGCTACCCTGAACATGACTGCTGCCCTTGCCCGCGGTGCCGAAGGTCGTGTTAACGTAGTCGCTGTTCACAAAGGGCAGCTTGCCAACGCCCTGCGCACCCAGCTCCTGCGCGCGCGATGCGGCATTGGAAGCAGTCTGAGCTCCACCCTGGAACGGGTTGCCAGTCTGGTTCTTGGTGTTGATCGCAGCATCGGAAGCCTTGTTCGTCAGGTTGGCAGCCGTCTGCTTGCCGCTCTGGAAAGCGTCACCGGCCTGGTTCTTGGTGCTGACGGCCGCGTCGGCGGCCCTGTTGGAGGCGTTGGCGGAGGCGTTCGCGACGTTGTGGGATGCATTGGCGGCGGTCTGCTTGCCGCTGGAGAGGACGTTTCCGGCATACTGCTTCGTCTCGGCGGCTCCGTCTTGTGCTTTGGCGTAGCCCTGCGAGAGCTTCTCCTGGCCCTGCTGGGCGAGGACCTTGCCGTTCTCGGCGGCGGCGTTGCCGATCTTCTCGGCCTGAATCTGGGCGTTGCGGGCGACCTCCTTGCCGCGAGGGGTGTTGAAGAGGGGAACGATGTAGGCAGTAGTCAAGGCGAGGATGGCAAGACCGAAGGGCGAGACGAGGCTGGAGAAGAGGTAGAGAGAGGTGAGAGTAGCGAAGCACTGCATTGGTCAGTTTCTAGGTCTGTGGTTTTGATTCGGTCGGACATACGATGAAGGTGCTGCTGAGGTCCTCGCCGAGAATGGTCTTCTGAGCAATGACCGTGAGGTGCTGCAGCAGGTCGTGCACGTCCTTGAGGGTGGCGTTGAGAGTCGACTCGTCAAGGGTCGAGTACTTCGCAGGCCTCAGGCGAGCGAGGACGGTGTTCTTGGTGAAGAGGCGGTTGGAGAACTCGGTGAAGGAGACGACTTTGAGGAGTTAGCAAAGTGCCCGGGATGCTGCCACTGCCTGCCATTGGTGAGGGGGAACATACCGCCAAGAGCGATGGAGGCATACTTGAGAGCCGTCCTGGTCCAGGGGAAGTAGTGGGCAGCGCTCAGTACGCCGAGGGCGAGAAAGTAAGAGCCAATGGTCCGGAGAGGATCTTCCCACTATGAGGTGTGAGCTGTCGTCAGGGGTGAGTGATAGGGGAGGGGTGCATACGTTGAGGTACTTGTAGAGGCTGTCCTGGCGGTCTGCAGACAAATCATTAGTCCCAGGTCTACAGTTCGTGACTCCTTCCATTGGCAACTTACGCATGATCTCCCTCAGGGGCCCGGTAGTCTCGTGCTCGCCTCGACGCTGGAACTTGCCGTCCTGGTCGTCGGGGCGCTCATCGGCTTGGTGCTCCATCAGAGACCGCCTCATGTCTGCTGCCACTGCAAATGAGAATTAGCTACCGATACTTGTACATTCTCATAGTAGGTCCTCACTCTTCTCAAGCTGCGAAGCTTGCTCGTGGGACGGGCTGGTGAATCCTCCCTCAGTGTGGGCCGACTGGCCGGGGACCGACTGGCCAGAGGCCGTGAAAGCCGAATCGTTGTTCATGATGAAATCGGCAAAGTCAATGCTGCTCGTAGATCTTTCGTGTCAGGTCGCGTGCTTAGAATAGATGAAGAAAGCATCAACGCACCAGGGAAAAGAGCCGCACTCGTCCTTATAAAGCTTGGTCTTCTTGGGTCGTACGCGGCATCGCCCCCTGATTATGACGGGCCACAAACGGGAAGAGAGGGGAAGGAGCCTAGGCCGGGCGCGGCGTCGATCAGATCATCCGCCCGGAGCATTTCACCAACCCCGCCAGCCGGCGACCTAAAACAGGCCCCGGGTGCCCTGAAAACCAGCGGGCATGACGGAAACGCTAGGTATTCTGTGCAGCGCTGTAGCATGTGAGAAGCCGCCAGTGCACGCGGGAGTGACGCACCGCCTCGTCATTACCCCCGCCCGCTGGAACAGGTATCACGGATCGTGATCTCCAAACTCACCGAGCTCGCCGTATGGGACGCTCATCGGAGGTAAACGCCCGTCTTGCATGGCTTTCCTGCATGGCTTTCCTGCGTGGCGCTGCCATCAAGTTGAATTCTTGGAATGGGCCCTTTCCGATTTGCCTTGCTGTTCTGATTGAATATTGTAATGCTTGTCATGAGGTGATGCTACTTTGAGCTCGAGTGGTCAATTGGTCGTTGACACTATCTCACCGCGCTGGGTGATGTTCTGCTGCTGGGACTGATAAGGCAAACTGGTTTTGTATATAAACTGGGCGTGAGATGACTGCACAGCTTTTCTGGAATGATTGATGAATGGCGGTTCTGATGATTAAAAAGGTGCGGCGGCAGGAAGTAATGCTACAGAAAGTGATACTGAAAGTGATGTGTTGCCCAGCCGGTGTTCCTCCTCTCAACACCCTTACCAAACCTTGCACACAGGGGCCGAGTCCTCACACTGCCACGCCTTCTTGAACCCCTCGACATTCATAGGAGTGATCCTGGTGCGTGCGAAATGCGGCGCATGGTCATCTAGGGCAACTTTCCCCAGCACCTCCTCCTCTGTGTGTCTGTTGCACCAGGTCTGTCCAAAGGTGATGAAGAAGAGTTGCTCCCTGTTGAAGGCCCCAAGCCCCGGCAACGCCAGCGGGTGCACCGTACTTCTAGTAGAAGCAGCCTCTGCCTTCTGCCAGGCCTCGTACGCAATGCTGAGGCCGCCCTGGTCAGCAATGTTCTCCGAGAGTGTCTTATTGCCGTTGACGTGCAATGCCTTGTTGCTCTGCGGGTCGGTGAGAACACGCCCGTTGGCCAAGACGACAGGGACACGGGAATACTGCTCGCGGATGCATTCTGTCCGTTCAGCAAAAGCGGCGGCACTGTCTGTAGAAAGCCAATCTTTGGTCGTCCGCTCCTTGTCGATGTGCATGCCCACAGTGTCAAAGTTGTGCACAATTTCGTGGCCGACGATGTAGCCAATCCGTCCGTACTGTGAGTACAGAGGGAGACCGGGATCGAAAAAGGGTAGGTTGCCGAAGGTGGCTGGCATCATGATCATGTTGTTCTCGCGGCTGGCTCTGGCGTTGACGGTGTAAGAACGCACACCACTCTCGAGCCACTTGAGACGGTTGACTGGGCGAAGAAGCGCATCCCAGGACTTTTTGACGTCCCATTTCCAAAGGGACATAGCGTTGGCGAACCATGAGGCAGTGATGTCGGCCCCTGCGTAGTACTCTTTGAGAGAGGTGGCGTTTCTTGCATCTGGGTCCTGCGAATGTGAAATGAGCATGGATTCAGAGTGGTGCCCGTCAGTCATGGGACGAGGGCCGACAACTTACCTCCTGTGGGTAGCCCACATTCAGCTGCACATCCCGCGCCTTTTCCGTCGCCAACACTCGACTGTCCTCGCTGAGCCAGCTGGTATTCCGCACCCGCTCAACAAAGACATCCTTGACGGACTCGGCAACGGAAGTGTACGCTTGCTGGTTCTTCTCGCTGTACGTCTTGTCAAGGAAGAACTTGCTCAGAATCCAGGGTGTGCTCTTGTCAAGATAGTCGATGCAATTTAGTCTGCGGTCTTCCGTCGGAGGCTAAGCACAGAATTAGTTCCAACATGGTCATGTTGGCGGCGGTCGGAACTTACGGCACTGATAAATGGTGCGTAGAATTCGGCGATGCGAAGAACCATGGCAGCCTGTAGGACGGCCTTTGGCGTGCTTGCAACGATGTCCGAGACGTTTCTGTAGACTGAGGGGAATGAGAGCATCATCCGGTCTGGATGATAGCCCTTGGGGACCAAGTGGTTGATGACCTTGTCGATGCCGAGCGCGGGCGCAAGGCGAGCAGCTTCGGCGACTGTGCTCATCTGCCAGGTCTCATTGAACACACTCAATTCTTCGACCGACGCAGCCTGTTCAATGACTGCAAAGGCTTCCGTCATGGTCACGATCCCCTCCACCAGCTGTGGAATGGCGTCCGTCAGCTGTGGAATGGCACCTGCCAGCCGTGGATTGGCATTCGCCGGCAGTGAATTGGCACCAGGGTCCGGCAAGAGGCCGAACAGTGTTGCGTTGATGACTTCAGCACCGGCCTTCGTTGACACCACGGAGTAGGGTAGATGTGGAACCGGCAGAGTTCTGTCGAACCGATACACGGAGTAGGGTGTGTACCAGGGTACGATGGTGTCCTGGACATTGTCAATACTCTGCCCTGGCAGCTGGGGAAGTCAAAGGCACCAACTCACAGGGTTTTCCATGTCCTGGAACGTTGAAAAATCCCCGAATAGCGACACTCCAATGGAAGCCAGGTAGCCAGTTGCGTTAGCGAATGCATCGACATCTTCGTCGTTCATCGTGGCGTTGGATGTATAGCCGTCGGCAAGTGGGAACCGGTCGACAACGTTCGAAATTAGGCTCCAAATCCATTCCCTGCCCTCACGATTGATTGTCGTCTCGTCCATGCAAGATGCATAGTTCTGGCGAAGTTTCTCGAAGATGTCCAGCTCGTCTTCGTTCCCCTGGCGTGGGATCCCGTTGGAATTGTTGGATGAGTGGATGGTGCTGAGGGAAGGTGGGCTGTCGTTCTCGAGGATGGTCTGGATGATGTGAATATTGGCTTGTTGGACATCTTGGCCACCGACTCGCTTGGCAAACCCGCCGCAGACATCTTGACATCAAGTTAGCAGGTTGTTGACGAGAAAGCTGCCCGGAAGTCGAGCAGACGGAGGCGGGACATGAAGAATCCCTCAACTTACATTGATCAAAGTCGGTGCATGGATCAATCGTCGCGTAGTTGGGATGGAGGTTCTGGAGAATGGTGGCGGCTGTAGTGATGCACTGGGGCGTCAAGCAGATGTTGGTTGGATTCATGATGAAAAGAATGGCAGTTGATGCAATGGAATACCGTCGATGATGAGATGGAGTTGAGGAGAATCCAAGTGACGTGTCGCAATCTTGGGACGTATCATGGTCGAACACAAACCAAGTGCTCTGCGCCTTCCTACATTCATACACCTGCAGTCGTGCCTTCCAGGCACAGCATTCGAGTACGTGTAAGGGCACAACTGCCGTGAAGATCAGCGCGGCCAGTAAGCATCGACAGAAACTGCCGGCCTCGGCTCTCAAAGAGGGAAGCAGCATCCTGACCTGCCACGGCACACGTCAATTGCGATGCGCAACGGCGGCCTTCCGAGGGCAGGCGCAACCATCACAGGGGGCTCCACGCGTAGGTAAGATCTGATCCTCCCCGCCTTCCATGCATCGGATCGTACCAAGATATGAGCCAATTGACGGCCACTGGCACGACGGCCCCTGGGCTGAGGTACCCTGTTCCAGGCTGGGGAAGTCTACGCCACAGCCTGCCTGCTGACTGTAGGGCTTCAACTCCAGGGCAAAGGATCGGATGTGTTGTCAACTGCCCTGGGTCGTATTTGGGAGCAGCAACTTTACATCGTCAATTGATATCTTGTATGACGTGTTTGAACCGAGTGACACGCTCCATTGGTACACGCATGCTCTCGCTGAAATCGACCCTGTTCGGGACGCTCTCAACTGAAGTGACCTGCAACGCTCCAAGTGAAGCAGCCATCTATCATAAATCTACCCATCGCCATCTAGTCGAGCATCTAGTAGACATACTCAAAGTTCGGGTTCTCCTTATCCGTCATATCCATGAACGCAGTCGCATTCAGCTCATCAGCAACATAGCTGCCCGCAGCCCTCAGCTCCGCGCGACGCGCCTCCTTGCGCTTGTTCTCCCACTTGAAGGCATACCTAAAGACGAAGAACAGTCCGAGCTCGATGCAGTTGGCCACGAGGAGCGAGCCGATGCCGAGCTGGTACTTTGGCGCCTGCGAGGTGAGGTAGAAGAAGGGGCTGACGATGTTGCCGATACAGGCGCCGAACCAGATCATGCCGGAGACAATCATCTTCTTGGACTGGCCGCCCGTGTTGGAGGTGATGAGGGAGAGGGAGATGACGAAGGAAGCCTGGTAGGAGCCGGTGAGGTAGCTGGCGAAAGGTTAGCGAGGATTGGTGGAGGTGTGAAGGGGGCGGCTTACAAGCACACGAGGCGGCCGACGTAGGCGTCGTTGGGAGCCAGGAGGAAGCCGAGGGCGCCAGCGATAGTAGGCACCATGAACAGCGCGCAGACGAGGGTGCGACTGTTCTTGGGCATGTACTTGTTCGCAATCGCACCAAGACCGATCCAAATGACAACCAGAGCGCCCTGCGGAATACCCAACAGCGCCGTCTCCAGCGTCCCAAACCCAAGACCCTTGATAACAAGCGTCGAGAAGTTCGAGATCCCGCCATTCGGAATATTTGCCACGAACCCAAGCAGCGTGAACAGCCACGTCTTGTAGTCGCAGTACGCCTCCTTAATCTGTCCCCAGTTGATCTTGCTCTGCTCGATACCAGTCTGGTTGCGACGCATGCGCGCGATCATGATGAGCTTCTCCTCGCGCGTGAAGCCCTTGATGGTGCGAGGCGAGTTGGGCAGCAGGAGGCACAGGACGATGGCCCAGAAGGAGCAGAAGGCGCCGACGACGAGGAATTCGTACCGCCAGGAGGCGAGGGCGCCTTTGAGGTGGCCGATTCCGTAACCGATCAAGCCGCCACCCGCGACTCCAATGCCGTTCCAGGCGTACCAGGCCGAGATGCGCGAGGGCTGTTCTTCGCGGGTGTCTGCCAAACCAAGTCAGCAAAGATCACTCGGCAGCAGGGAAGAAAAGTCGGAGAAAACGTACAATACATCGACGTGATGAGCATAAAAGCCGGATCGGCAATCGCCTCAAACGCGCCCGATAACACCCTCAGCGCCAACAGCGAAGCAAAATTCTTCGCCGCCGCCTGCGCCATAAGCAGCGCTCCCCACATGAAGATGTTGAATGAAAGATACCACGCCGGCGGACTGCGCTGCATGATCAAGTTGGAGGGAATAGCCCAAAGGAGCCAACCAAAGTAGAACGAGCTCGAGAGCCACGAGTACTCATCTCCCTTGAGATCCAGCCCATCCTTGAGACCGAAGATGGCAGCGTACGACAACGTCGTCTTGTCGACGTAGTAGAAAAAATAGCATATACCCAGCAGAGGAAGGATCCGTGCGTCGATCTTGCGGAGGAGCTTCTTCTCCTCGGCGCGGTCGATGGATTCATCGTTGGGGTAGCGGGCGAGGGCTTCAAGGTAGAGTTCGGGATGTTTGTTGTTGATGTCTTCGCCGAAGACGGCGGGTTTGGCGACTTCTTGCTCAACATGCTCGGCGGTGCTTTTGCGCCGGCCATCATCGTCAGCGGCGATAGTGTTGGTTCTGTCGTCTGCCATGGTGGTGGTGAGATAGGATGGACCTGCGGAGCTCGAGGGATCGCCGAGGAGGGGAGACAGCACGCCTCTGTTGGCTTTATAGTTGGTTCCCATGGCCGCGTAGCCGGTGATGGTGGTCGGGTGTCGGATCTAGTGGTGGTGTCGAGTCGTGTTGTTGGTTAAGTTTGGTCGGCAAACTGCCGAGGAGGATGCACCCCGACTCAAGGCCCCCCGCGTCGGCGAAAAGTCCGTCTCCACCTCCGCATCCACCTCCGCGTTCATCCCGCAGGGCAGCATCGGCATCCGGTGCCGCTGGCGGCGGTCCGAGTCAAAGCTTGACAGAACGGCTGGGGATATTTGCGGGACTGCGGTCTTTCGAATGGTGGGAATTCTTCTCCCCGGGACCATCAGCGGGGGCCTCGTCCGATGCTGACATTGTGGTGATGTTTTCCCGCCACTGACAAAGGCAACCGAGGAGATAAAGCCAGTCTTAAGCGGTACCGTAGGGTTGGTGATGATCATGATCGCCCACTTCGGCAACTTAAGAATTTCCCCGATGACGGAGTCTCCTCGTACCCTTGCTTCTACTCGGGAATAGCGGCTTTACTTGATCTTGGGCTGAGGTCGCCTTCGAAGATATGGAAGCTGATTCCATCTAGACGGGCCTCAGATGAACGCCCGGTCTTTGGTAGTTCCGACGCCCTGGACAATGGACATACCCTCTGCCGGGGATGCCCTACTTCTGGCTTCCGAACTCCAGCTCGCGGGTCTATAATCACCGCCGTCAGTAGCTTGGTCAGAAAGCTCCGGATACCAAATGCAGCACACCTTCGCCAACCCCAAGACACGTCGTCCGAGCCTGAGGTCAACACCCATCAGCCTCCCGCGCGTTGGCGTCCGCCCGCCAAGCCGCCACAAACCTTGGCCTCCAACGGTCTCACCTCACACTTCACGACCACATATCCAGACCTTGTCCAGTGAAGACAATATCACACATGAATTCTACAGACGCCTCAACGACGCCATGCCCAGTCCCTTCCCAAACGCCATGCCAATGCATCATCCCCTACCTCTCCTCCACCCTCCTCCTCCCACCACTCTCAAAGCTCACATCCACATTCCACAACGAGTCCCACACAACGCTCTTCTTCCCCGGACTCTCCACGCTCTCCTCCCTCTCCAGCCGGACCGGCAGCTGCCGCCTCAGCAGCGCCTGGACGCCTCCGCATCAGCACGGCCCCATGAGTGAGTCGATGTCTTTCCGTACCTCGGTGTTGCCGTCGCCCTCGACAGCCGCAGGAGCCGATGCCACGGCTGGCGGACTACCGGTCGGCGACTCGGGCGCTGCGGCCCTAAGAGAGTTGGTCTCGCTCGCCAGCGCCGTCCCCTTAAGAAGCGCCGCGCCTCCCGCGAACGGCACCGCCTTCTTCGAGTTGGAGCTGCTCCTTCGGCTCTCGAGGCTCTTGCTAAGCGCCTTGCTAACGCCTTCGATGCTCTGCGCCACGACGCGCTGCTTGTTCTTATCCGTAGGCTGCGCGTGCGTGTGCATGTCGGCCCTGGCCTCGACGTTCGTCGCCGCTGTCGTCGACTTGCCGAGCCCAGGTGTCGATGGCGCCCCGGCCTTATCCTCGTGGGCGTCAATCATGTACCACCGCAGCCCGTCGGACAGTTGGAAAGGGTTGTCATCCTCCGCGGCCGGCGCCGCCTCAGTCGTCGAGTCGGGCACCTGCCGCACTCCCCTTGAGAGGTCGACCACCCGCTCCTCAATGTGCGTGATGCGCGCCACCAGCCACTCGCGCGACCGCAGGCGATGCCCGTCCTGCTCGCGGAGGAAGTAGTGCGGGAACCCGACGTTGAACGCCGCCCACGCACCCGCCGATTGATTCCTAGTCGGTAGGAAAAGTGCAAGGTCGCCCTCCTTGAAGTGCCGGTACGCGATCTTCTCGTGCGCGTCCTTTTGGAGGCTTCTAGCCTTGTCGCGGTACGCGCGAGCGTCGCGCTGCAGCTTGCGTGCCAGATGCTCCACGTCCTTGACCCGCCGGTACATGGTCTCGCCAAACTGGTCCACGTCGAAGCTGCCCAGTTTGTTCATGAAAGCCTCGTAGCGGTCCTCTTCAACTGCAAGGTCCGTGTTGCTCATCCAGTGCAGCAGCTCCAGGTCCGCGCTATCGGCCAGGTTGCGACTTGCAAAGGTGGCGGACCGCCGGATTGACGCCTGGCCCGGGTCCGAGGAGTCGTTGGCCTGCGTAAGGCTCAGCGACCCGCGCTCGGCACGGGGCACCTTCTGGATGCTCATGGCCGCTCCGTCGCGTGTGACGGCGAAACCGAGCCGTTCCAGAAGCCTGCAGATACGGTCGTTCTGCGAGTAGAGGCGCTGCGTGAGGTCCTTGGTCCGCTCGGTGCGAGCGTCGAATCGGTGCGTGAGATCCGCCACCTTACCCTGCGAACTCTGCAGCTTCTCCTTGTACATGCGCAGCTCCTCTTCAAGGCTGCCCACTTGAGACTGCCGTGACGCCAGTTCTTCGACCAGCGAGGTGATGCGCTGTTCCTCTTCCTCGAGCTTCTTCCTGAGACTCTCGGAGCCAGTCTCGCCGTCGGCAAGCCGAGATCGCAGCTCGCTCAACTGACCGCGTCCGTCCGCCGTCTCCGACTCGAGTGCCACAACGCGTGCCTTCTCCTCGGAGAGGTCCTCGCGCAGATGCATGGCCGCTTCTTCCTCGCGCGCCAAGCCCTTCTTGGCCTCGTCGAGCTCCGCCCGTAGCGTCTTGATGTTGCCGTTGGCTTCGTCAAGGTCCGCTCGCAGCACGGAAATGTCGTTCTCGGTGGTCTTGAGCTGTGAGACAACATCGGCCGTCTTTGAGACCAACGCATCCAGCATCTCTGCGCCGTCTTCATGAATGCGCACGCCAGGCGAGAGGTGTACGTGAATATCGCGCAGCGCGCCCAGCCGAGCGTCGGCGCTGCTCTCGGCAGTCTCGAGCCTCTTGCGCAGGTCGTTGCCCTCGTCGTGCGCTTCTTGCAACTTGACCTCCAACCCCTCGACCTGCTCGCGCTGCAGGCGGGCCTCTTGTCGAAGGAACTCGACCTGACCTTGCGTCTTCAGGGCCTCGTCCTGCTTCTCCTTCTGCAGCCTCTCGACTTCCTGGGCGAGCTCCTCAACCTTGCCGTCGTAGCTGGCCTTTTCGTTCTCTCTCGATGCGTCGAAGTGGTCGATATCCTCCTCCTGCTGCTCGAGCTTTCCTTGGAGGTGGCGGATCTCGCTGTTTAATGACTTGCGCTCCCCGTCAAACTCCTTCTTGAGAGCCTCCATGTTATCGAGTAGGTCCTTCTTGGTCGAGTTGACCTCATCCATCCGGTCTTGAATGGCGTTGTGCTGCGTCTGTCGTGCGCTGAGGTCCTTTTCGAAGCCTGCCGAGCGCTCCTTCTCTGCGTTGAGCTCTGCCTCCAGCTGCTGAATTCTCTGCTGCATGAGGTCGATGCCGGCCGAGTTCCTTCGGGTCTCGTCCGACGGCGCTGTTGACCGGATCGAATTGGCAGAGTCTGTTCGCTCGTGGCCGAATAGTGACCCCAGCGTCGGCCGTGGTGCCTGGCTCCGGTGAAGTAGATCCTCCAATCTCCTGACCCGACTCTCCGCGGTCTTGAGCTTGTTCTCCAGCTTGCTCTTGTCCTCCTGCACGCTCCGCAGAAGGTCGTCATCTCCACGTATCAAGAGCCCACTGCGACCCAGAGCCGCCTCATGGACACTGCCATTCTTGAACGCCTTGAGCCGTTTCGATTGCTGCTTCGTTGGGGCGTTGAGCTCGTTGACCAGCTTGACAACCTCGTCGATCATGTCTGTCTCGGCCTTTTGGCGTTGCAGGTGGTCGAGAAAGTCTTCGAGATCGCCCTTGGTGACAGCCGGCCAGGCCTCTTCTTCCCCGAGGAGGTTGACCTCCAAGCCCAGCACGTTGGCGCTATGCTTCTCCCCGTAGCTGCTGCCTACCACCTTCTGCCATTTCTTGCGTCGCTTCAACTCCTCGTCCTGGAACAGTGCCATCTCGTTGGCGAGCGTTGATGAGTCTGTCGTGATCTTGTCCGTCCACTCTCGCCGACGGATCGACTCGGCAACGAACGACGCATACATGTAGGGCAGCTGGTGGATCAATCGGAGGTAGTCGAATGTCGTCAGATCCTCCTCCGAGTTGTTGAGGCCGTTGATGAGCGTCTTGACGCTGCCGTGAATCGACGTGATCTCCGTCACCTTGCGCATGAACTGCACCACTTGAGCGGCAATTTCATTGCGGGATTCGGTGGCATACACCAGAATGCCCTCCATCTCCTTGGCGCGTTTCTTAAGGCTTGGTATCAGGCGTTCCGTGTGGTTCTGTGCTGTCTTGGAGGCCTGGGCCAGGTCGCGATGAGAGTTTGTGTACTCTTGGACAATCTGCGCGTCCGTGTCGATCTTTCGGGCGACAGCTTCGATATCCTCTAGCAGCTGCGCGGCGTCGTTGCTGTGGGAGATGGTTGATCGGTTGACGAGCTCCTCAAAATCGCGTATCAGCGCCTCGATGCCCTCGTACATCGTCTCCGCTGTCTTCTCGAGTTCCTCGGTGCGGGCTTTGAACTTGCGCTCCGACGTGGCTGCCAGCGACGTAGCCTTCTTGACCGTCTCAAGCTCGATAAGGTCCTCGAGCGTCGCTTGCTTCTTCCGAACGTCTTTGGAGGTCATGAACTTGACCATGGCCGGCAAGACGGGGACGTTCCGCGCAAGAGCGAGGTAGCCCTCCCAGTTGCGGGCGAGCAGCTCGTTCTCGAGGAGCGTAGGGCCGACCCATTTCTTCAGCTCCTCGTATTTCGGCTCGACCTGCTTCACGCTGTGCTCTAGGTTGACGACGGCAGCATCCAGGCATCGGGTCATGACATCCATCTCGCCGTATCGATCACGGGTCGTGCTGGCCATGCCTGCGCAGTCGTCGGCGATTCGGAGGGCCCACTGGCGGCGGTCGTGGCAAAGATCCTGCCATGATGCAACGTCTTCGACATTTTCGATGTAGTCGGGTGCCTTGGGCACGGCGTACGTTTTCGGTGGTGGGACTTCGGAGACAGGATTCGTGCCAGGAGAGGACGGTTGTGTTACTCGGCGGTCGTAGATGAGGATCTCGGTCTGTCTGGTCAGCGCGCGTCTAGAGAAGGAGATACATGGAGCGGCAATACCTCTAGTCGCAAACTCTGGATCTTGACGCTCTTGCCCCCTGTCGTCAGGGCGATGAGCTGGTTCGCAGGGATCGACGTCTGCCTAGCCACGGAGCTCTTGAAGTCGTCGAGTCTGTGCCGTCAGCCAAAACTTCCGTGAAAGCCTGCGGCAAGCACCTACACAGAGAACTGGGCCGTATCAATCTGTAAACGCTGGCCCGTATGGGCAATCAATACCTGGGTGGCCATCCCGAGACATCGCCCATGAAGAAGGGATTCGGAAGGCAGCTAGCTGGTCGAGGTTGCGACAGTTGGTGGCGTCAGCCGGGCGGCTGCTAGCTGTATCGGAGAGGCAGTCGGACGGCTTTTTGTGCCTTTTCGCTCGGGAGCTGTCTCGTCGGAAGTCGTCTAGCAGATGCTATGCGAAGATGCAAGGTGATGTGTCTGCGACAAAGGCATCTGGTGTGGGAATCAAAACAACCAGGGAGGCCCCAGGGACAGGACAGAAAGTATACAAGGGAAAAAGAAAACCAAAAAACCGGTCCTGACGCGCAGATGACAACCGACACACCGCCGCGCTCGTGATGTGGGAAGGAGCGGAGCGTCTGCTGACTCGGTGGGATGTGGTTCGGGTGGCAGAATGCAGGGACTCTGCGAAGCGGTCTTGGAGATAACGAACTCCAGTTTGGAGGGCGATGGCGAGAGACCGCAAGGCCCCATCCGAGCTCCGACCGACATTTGCTGGGGGTCGCTCTGCGTCGGTGTGACTGGTCAGCGTGACGTCTGCCCCGTGACTGCCGACAGTGCCTGGCCTGAGTCAAGCCACGGCAGGGAGGGGGGACAGATGTGGCTGGTGGAGTTCTTCCGCCACACTGCTGGACGCGCTCTGTTGACGCGCCTGGTGATGGAAGTGGTGAGGTGAAGGCCATCGTTCTTTGGGGTTTCTTCGCCCATTTCGATTATTCAAGGGCATCATTCTGACAATGGACTCTGTGAAGCTCCCCGCTGAAGCGTCCGCCTCTGGCGAAATCCCGCCGCTCCAGCTCTCCCACGATGAGCGGCGTGTCCTCGAGCTTCACGATCAGCTCAGACAGCTCGAGCTTCAGATCGCCCTCCTCAAAGCACAGCAAAACTACTCACCAGGTAAGGTTTTCAGACCCTCGCCATGTGCTTCGCCTGACACGGCCAGATCCCTCAGTCCCCGACACGGAGGAGGGCGCCCGCGCAGCACAGCAGGCCGCCGCCAAAGCCAAGGCCGCATGGCTTCTCCGCAACAACATGACTGACAGCGTCCTGACGGCAAACCCCATCCTCAAAGCCGTCCACACCAGCAAAAACATCACCCCGATAGAAATGTAGGGACCTGACCCCCATTTCATCACAACGCCAGATCATAGAGCTGACCTATCTAGTGACTTGCTCCCGCACATCCGGGCACGGGATGCCGCCTCGTCGACGCAGGCAAAGAACGCATCTTCGCTACAGGGGACACTGGCAGAGACGACAGAAGTAGAGTCGAAAGCCTTGCGCGCGACGCGCCGGAACACCGAGCTGGCGGCCGAACTGCTCCGCCTTGCCAAAGAAGTTGAGCTGCGGAAGACGGGCGGGCTGGACCCCGATGACGAGGACGCGCCGCTGCGGGAGGAGACGGCTGCGCAGCGCCTACAGGTCAAGGCAAGCCGGCAGAAGTGGAAGGTCATGAAGGGCACCGTGAGCGCCATGGTGGTCGGCAGCGGCGTGGACTGGGTGCGAGATCCGGAGCTGAGGCAGATGGTGCTCGACGAGGAGGATGATTAGAGGCGGCATATGATCGATCATGAGACACGAATGATGAGAAATGACCGCCTTTGAGGCTCTCTAGCAGCGAAATCGCGACATGGTGAAGAAACGAGCATCTGCCAAATCTGCAAGGCCGTGCCCACAAACCGACCATCTGGACCGCGACCCCGATCCCCGGGACAGGCTCCAGAGGCCCGCCTCGCCCGACATCGTGGCTAGGTCCCGACAGAAGCACGACACAGGACGGGCCGGCCTCCTGGCCCAGGGGAATCTCGATGTAGAATGCCATCCACGAGCAATCCGGAGAAGGCCTTGGCGACGGCCGACCCGACAGGGCCTAGCGCTGCAGGGAGCTCGGGCCATCCACGAATTCAAGGTCACGTGAAGGTCCCGGCGTGGGCGCTTTCTGCCTTCTCCCCCAGCGGCGTGCGCGCGAGGCGGGCAGCGCGTCTGTCGATACGATCGGGACCGCTGCGAAAATCCATCAAATGCAGAAGCCGAAGGTAACGGGGAGAGGCAAAGGAGCGTACGAGCCGAAAACCTCATGGGCGACACAGACAAAAGGCGCGAGATATGAGGGACGGCGCTGGGAGGGCAGGAAGTGGGAGGGCGCGTCTCCCCCAAAAACTGGGTGGCCCACGGCGTGCGGCATCAGCCAGACAACGGGCGGAGCAGAGCCAGGAAAATGCACCCCGTCGTCGGGAGTGGACAGTGCGGATTGAAAGACGTGGCCAGCGCCGGCTCTTGTTTGGTCGGCCGCGCAGGGTTAGAGTGGAGGGGGAATGAGGGTGAGCGAGGGAAATTGGTGAGGAGTGCCGGGTTGTGCACAGTACGTCCTGCCGCCTCTGGCCTGCCCACGCCTATCCCCAAGGTCGCTGGTACTCGCCTCGGGGGGGTCGCCTGTGGAACGAGGGAGTCGGCTTCAGCGGGAAAAGTGGCCAGGGCAGCCCTTTGGCCGCGTCTGAATGGCACGGAGCGCCCTCCAGCTGCCTCCGAACAGCGCTTCAGGCCCTGCCCGTCAGAGGGTCGACGCAACGCGCCGCGCGCCCACCAAGTCGTCGGTACTTGTTCTCCAGCCACCCCATTGCCGATGGCCCAAGTACCGCCTCTGGTACTGTCAGAGCGCATCCACCTGTTGTCGTAGCAGGGTCTGCAAGCTTAGCTCCGTCCTCGCCCGCTTGCCCGCCTGCCCGTCTGCCCGCCCTG